>OZ024885.1:28904599-30167099 GCA_964017185.1 Rugalucina vietnamica | reverse complement strand
GGACGTGTCAATTAAAACAAATTTTTGAAGCTTTTCAGTAGTGGTGAAACGATTCATCGCCGTGCATCGAAAACCGAGTTCTCTGCCGTTGGTTCGATTCACGATTCACACCCATGGTGGTTTGGTTCGGTTCGCTCCCATGTTCAGCCAGGTGGTTGTATTCTACTAAGCTAAAACCAATACTAAAAGTGATTTGATATGTATCGGTCGAAGTACCAAATCAGTATCTCTCCGTTTAATTAGCGATAACACAGGTATTTACCTTCTGACTTACATTCAAAATCGGTCATTTACAAATCAACATTTCTCCACGAAATCCCAATATCTTCCAAAAATGGCTTCTATTTTGATATCAACAAATCTTCTGGCTTTCTATTGGTGCAATCCATATGTGACAGAATAAGCGAGAAACAAATAAAAGGAATAAACACATATCGGCAAAATTTTCACACATTTCGGTCGCCATTTTTATCAGCCAGCACGCAAAATTTTGACGGTCATGACCCTTGTTGTTTTGAACTGGCTTGCGCTTTTGACCAATCAGATACAGTTGTTTTTAATTTATTCATTAAAACACAGTTTTGAATGAGGAAATTGCGTTTTGTGATGTGTTTAGCCCTCATATTGTTGTTAAATCCGATTTATTTTGTGAGTGACACGGCGCTGGTCGGGTACAAAAATCGCAGACGCATTATAGACAAGTCGAGCGTAATGCTATTTTAAGTCCAACTAAACCGGTCCGACTAGGTTGCATGCCATTTCTATAGTTTCATGTGTCGAAAATCTAGAATGTAGATGACAATCGAATTTCTCAAAAATCAGGTGTGCCAGTGCTACAGATAAGCAGCGTATCTGCGTATTTACCCAATTAAAATGTCTTAAAACCCAATTAAGATTTACAGGTCTGCGTACAAAAAAGCAAAAGAAATCTTCGATACGCAAATCAGATTATTTCCTTTGCGTACACTATTTCAATTCATGTCAAAATACAGGATGTTTACCAAACTGTGCTTGTACATGCGTGTAGTTACAATCGAGCACATGACTGTGTCTATTTTTGGAACTTGGTTCCCGTTTCACCATTCATATCGTGTAGAGCGTCTTGATGATCAAGACTATGAGCCAAGAATTTCATCCTATCGATTTTCGCCGCCAGGTTGCGCTAGAGAATAGGCATGCGCAGTATGAATTGTACTTTCAGTTTGACTGGGAGAAAAGAAAGCCCAATTCTTTAGCTTATTTCTTTCAATAACATGAATAATGACCCATCAGATTCAATTTATTGTATGTAAAGTTAAGAACACTTGTTTAAATTTTATTTTATATTATTTCCACACAAATAATTCATTATATCTGCTATTAAAAGCTAAAGAGCATCCTAAAATCTTACGCAACTTACCATCTTTGTTAACCGTACCCCACCCACTATGCTTGTATTATAGACAGCGTGATGGCTCTGCACAGAGTTGCAATAGGAGTTTATATCAAAAATAGATCAATTTCAGATATCACCTCATTGAGCAAAACACTGTTTTTACAACAGGAAGCAGCTTCCAATATATTTTGTGGCATTTGAAATATGTGGATTTTTGCCTTTTCTTGTTGCTTAAAATAGATTTAACAAGTATTAACTTTTAGAAAAAGCTTAATAACATAGACCTGTAGTCAGTGATAATTGAGGATAACTTTTCAAGTATCACTTCCAATGTTACATCAAATGAGCTGAGATACCCATCAAAACAAGAGGCAAATCATTTATTAATGAAACACATGATTTTTGTTTTTAATTTTAAAATTTACTTTCATCCTCAATTGAGTCCTCCGTCAAACCACCCATAATTAATATTCATTTTATATTGACCATTCAAATCTGCACATTAGCTAACGGTCAATGACGGTTAGACAACACGTGGGTTAGACAAACAAACTAACACGTGCTTTTTACAGGTAAATATAGGTGCAAAAACTAAATGTTTGTCTAAGGAAATAGGGGTGGGCGTGGCTATACCTTGCTGGCGGAGGAGTCAATTAGGATACCCAATACAAAAACGTGAAGTACCCAATTCGAAATTTGAAAAATTATATTTTTACCCAATGGAATCCGCAATACCCATTTAAGCCAAAAAGAGGTGGGTAAATACCCATTGACCATCAATCCTTATCTGGAGCACTGTGTGCGTTGAGTCTTGTAGTGACTTTGAGAAAAATCGATTGACCAATGAGCGCTTGTGTTGAATGCAGGCCGCGCTTACTATTGGCTCTCCGCAGATTTACTTGACAGGTGAATTACTGGGCCTGTGTTTGAGTTTTTCATCAACACGTGGTCAAGTGATAATTGATTTCTTTACTGTTATAATTAATTGTGGCGTACAATGTCATATTTTACCATATTGTTTGGCGTGCATGAATAATGGATGCTGATTATCTGGACAATTACGTAAAGGTTAGACAACGTTTATGATATGATTTACAATCTGATATGATATGGAATGAAAGCTTGATGTTACAACTTCCCGAAAGAATCGTATCGAAAATAATCGAACCGAGGTGTTAGTAATCGAATCGAACCAAATGGAGACTCATCTGTATCGTTTCAGCAGGCCTAGAAAAATCCACACGTCCGCTCGTATTTACGAGTGAAAGTTCGATACGGGCGAGTGGAAATTTACCCTGGCTCGCCCGACAGGACGAGTAGCATTTTCAGGACTGACTCGAGGCAGTAAATGTCCGTAAATGCTAAATCAGCTGAAGATTTCGTTTCCGATTGTCAACCCGATGTCTGCACTACGTCACTAGTTTGCAGTAAATGAAATTCAATAAAATCTGGTACATGGTCCAAATACCGGAAAGCATTGGTCATTTTATTCACTGCGCGCCGTACTATCGAGACTTAAGACGTCCCGGGTTTTATCTCCATGTGATAAAACGGCTTACACCAAAAGTCAAATAATCGAGCATTTCCATTTTGATATCGAAAGTCGACAAAAATGTCGAAGCATAACCCGGATGATCCAGTCGTCTAATTACGTCCTGTCTGTCCTCCATAGACGCCTGGATCCGTCACTTAATTTTTCTCTTCACGAATGACGTCATCGCTGTGCATTGTGGGAAGGGTATTTTCTCGAGATCACGCGTGCATCATGGGAAAAACATTTATATACAAAATATTTTAAGAATAATTATTTATTTGAAATATAGAATATCATTCATAAACTTAACACATTTTCCCGCTCCCTTGTCATTTTTTACCTGGATTTTTTCGATACTCGTGAATTTGAAAAACCAATAAAATGTAAACAATGCGTTGCATTATGGGTAAAATGGGAACCCTGCTCTCTGATTGGCCCTCTAATTTTTTTAAGAACGTGAAGCGGTTTTTGATAGGTAGGTGATCACGCCCTCATGGAGGCTCTGCCTGCCGATAGAGGGCATGATAAATCGCGTTAGTCGAAGCAGGGCGACATTAGTTTTTTGATGATTTTTGTCTCTTTTGAAATCCAGATTTTAAGGACGAGTGCACCAGCAGTAAGGACGAGTGAAAATTGTTTACAACTCGCCCCACAGGACGAGTAGGTCCTCAGAAAAATTTCTAGGCCTGGTTTCAGCCCTACTTTTCAAGCAGTTACATAATGATATTTATGTCATATCAATAGGTTGATCCAATTAGTTGATTAAATCCTCAAAAGTGACAGTCATTTAGGTAACAGATGTGATGCACTTGCCCCAGTACATTGACAATAGTGTGTATTAAACCAAATAAATAGCCGCTAATCCCCTAGAGACCCCATTTCTGAATCTCTGAGCCTAGTGATTTTGAATTTGTAGTCCCTAGTCTGCTAGTGATTTTGAATTTTTAGTCCATCTTTCAATGAAACTGCTCTAAGCAAACAGAATAGCCCCAGATGCGAGAATGCAGCGTCACATGTGGGGTTATACTGTTTGCCAATGTCCCATAAAAAGGACGCCAGGTTTATACGAGTTACCACCTGGTCAACAATTTCATTTCAAGTTGAAGCTAATAAACAATATAATGGGGAATTTCATGGGTCTTGCTAAAGGACAATGGTAGGTAGTCTCTTGAGCGCAGGACAGTTTTGGTCTAACCTGGCCAGAACATCCCAAGTTTTGTATGCCCTAAGTCTAACCACCATGAATACCTCTATGCCTCATATAATGAATTTCACACAGTATTGGCAGTATCTTTAATTCAACAATGAGAAAAAAGAATGATTTATGTGATAAAGTTATGTGCCATCCTGGATCAGTGCACCTTATAAATGGCTCAAATTGAATACAATTGCTTAGTGCAAAGGGTTCATATTAGGATGATTTGAGTGATTAGAAAATTCAATAAAAAAATCTGGAGCACAGGTCTATAGGAGGTCCAAATGGGATTTTCTGATGGGTTTTACTTCTTCTAAGATCATGCAGGTCCTTGGCATATATGAGCCGCCTCATCGGAAAACCAACAATTTGCATAGGCGAAAACAGAGACGCAGATCAGCTTCGCGATAAACGCGAAGCTGATCACGCCTTTGTTTTCGCTACACGGATAGTACGATTCCTCTTCTACTTAAATCCAAAATTACAAGCTTCTAGCTCTTTTCTGTGCTTGTACAGCCCGGTTTGTGTCGGACCTGTTCCGAAACCACATTGTTGGTTTTCCCACAAGGTGGCTCATATGGTTGCTCTATTGAAGGTTCTCGGCGAGGCGGCTCTAATGTGTACCCACAATCAGTTTTGGAGCAAATACAACCTGTATATCCCAGTTCTGCTGTATAAAAGTGGGGTAAAAAAGCCCCTATCTCACTGGAATGTGACAACTGGAGACTAGTTCGCAACTTCTTTGCAACTATTTATAAACATAATTTCATGTTGCAGTCTCATTGAATGGACATTTAAGCAACAAATTCGCAAATTTCGTTCTAATTATGAAATTATATCTTGCGGCTGTCGCGCGATAGTTGTACGACAATCACGAGACATACGTGAGAGTGTCTCACAACCTTCCCACAAATGTAGCTTTAATTTCATTTACATTTGTACGACAGTCGCGAGACATTCGTGAGAGTGTCTCACGGCATTCCTACGAATGTCGCTTAGTTTTATTTTCTCGCCAGATAGTAGCGAGGTGTTCGCATGTTTTCTAAAGACTGTCATGCGACATTTCTACGAGTGTTGCGAAATTTTCACATTGTAAATTTGTCAAAATTTCAAGGCGATAGTTTCGCGACATTCGCACCAACGTCATATGACTGTCGCACACAGTTTTGCAACATATTTTGGCGAAAAAATATGCATAAAATTTTTAAATAATTTATTATGTTTAAAACCTTCGCGATCAGTTTGTGACTAGTTCGCGACACATGAAAATTCTCACGACACCCGTGCGACACTCGCACCAATGTTGTGCGAAAGGTCCACAACAGCCGCAAGAAATTTGCATGCCAGTGAGATACTAGCTTTAGGGGGTATATATTGTATGGAAATGTTATCCTGATCTGATGTTCAGTGTGTATTACCTTGATAGACTTCCAGTGAGGCTTCTACACTGGCTTTTCTATAGATGTTGTCCACTTCGTCTGGCAATTCGTGTAATGATCCCTGAGTAGCTTGACATCGATATGAACCCGTGTCCCCTTCCTGAACATTGATGATTTGTAATATACCTGAGGATAGCTTAATAAACCTGCAAACAGACAGAAAATGTGTTTGCAGGCATGTTTGGAATAAATTTACCAAAATTGAAGTTTTCATTTTACTTTATATAATGACAATGATTTACAAATATGTACATGACATGGCCATTTCCCAATTGAAGAAGCTGGTGGTGGAAATGTGATTTTTTTTTTTTGGGGGGGGGGGGGGGGGGGAGGGGGGGGGGAACACAAACAATTTTGATTATTTTCTGACTATAAAGATGAATAAGCACACAATCTTTTATGTTTGAATTTCTGACCTCATGTGAATGGAAAAGTCATAAGTAATCCAAAATTCTGCAGTGAAAATGGTGAACATATAACTTTTTTTTTATTTTTGATAAGCATTAATTTCTATTTTTGACATACACAAATTACACATGTACATTAATTTAAATATGGACCCCCACCCATTGGGTCCTAGGAAAAATAGATGGGCTGCTTGTGCCTCCAGGCAAAGCTTCTAAAAGTAGTTATTGACCAACCATCAAACAAATTCAAACTGCCGAGTAAATAGTGGGGTTACTTACCTGGAATCTTCTTGAGGTAGTTGAGTTCCATTTCTCTCCCATATATAAATAGCTGGCGGAACGGCATCTATCTGACACTGGAACCGGGCCACGCCCCCTACTGGTACCCGCTGGGGCTCCGGCTCCACATCAAATTTCTTCTCTATCCCTGCAAGCAGAAAGGAAATATTATAAGATACAGATTGTAGCTTGGGACTGTTATATGAATATATCAGGATAACATGTCTGCGTGATCAGGTCTGGATCATCTCGGAAAATCGCGATCGAAATTTTCGCGTATCTACGCGATATTAATTCTCCTTATCAAGGGGAATCACTCCAAACCACTATTTTTGACTAAATAATGAAACGAATTGGGACTAAAGAATAAAACAAATTGGAAATGGCTGATCGCACATTCATGCAATATCCGATACTTGAGGTGTTGGCTCCAGCAGTAAGGACTCCCCCTCTTCAAAAAAGATTACAACCCAGAAATAAAAGATAACAATTATTTTACTACCTGAAACTCTTTTAAAGATCAGAGATCAAAATGATGTAAAAATGGTAAGTAGAAAAATTCTGTGATTGTCGGCAGAAGTTTGAAATCCCCATTCGTTTTGCAAAATTTTTGTCTGCTAACTTCAGTAGTTTCCTACCACATGGTCCGATCACATCCGAAATACGCCTAGCCGAATGGATGAAAACCAGGCTGCATGATTATTATATACTATGCAAAATAAATTTAGCAATTTTTAATGTTACATATAATTTTGATCACCTCAGAGCAATTTTGGACATTTCTTTAATTTAAATGACAAGAACAGTGTCTTAGGCACATGATACGATGAATTTAAAAACGCCATCCTTCAAAGAGGCTTCTGGAACAACCAACAAATACAGAAAGGGTGTGGATGCAAAATTCTCAACCATTGAACACAATGCAAACAGCTGACTATTGTTTAGTCTATCAGGCCCATCCTTTTCAACCCCTCTTTATGAACGTTGTTGATTATGTGACAAGTGAGATTGGGCTTTTTCGGTACAAACTTTACCTGCCAAAAAACGACGTCAACGCGCCGTCAATAGGTCGAAATTGCCTTAATTTCGGATAACTTGGTTTCCATTGATTTTATAAAAACAAAACAAGACAAACTAAGCACAATGCAGCCAATACCGTTGTCAGTAACACTTGAAAGATTCAGAGCCATAACGCGTCATGCTAGTGAGATAACGCTGACGTTAAACTCTTTATTTAAGCTCGCGTTATAAAGCAAAGATAGGGAATTTGGCAAACTCTCTTTATTTTAACATATTGGTATGCATCAGACATTTAAACTCATTGCCGATTTTCGGGAAAAGCTAGAAATGTAACTGTAAGGCGATAACGTAGGAGCAAAAGAAAAAAACGTCGAATTCAAAAATTTACGATCTTAATTTCTCGGCGACAAAATTTTGTTTCCAAACGTTTTAAATGTTTTCCTTTGTTTTGATGACTGAAGAGTTGCTTAAGCATGATTTTGGTTTCCCACTTTATGCAGACCTGCAAGTTTTGATCATGTGTCTTAAATTATAACGTCACGTCAGTATCGCCGTTAGGTTTGATTTTTTCGAAATGTTTCACTTGGAAGCTCTTGCCGAAAGGTTACCACTTAGGTCCATATTCCAAAATATGACTTTTATTCATTATGTGCAGACACTGGCGAATGTTACGAAAATTGCTAAATTTAATTTGCCTAGTATATATATATATATATATATATATATATATATATATATATATATATATATATATATATATATATATAGGGAAGCCAGAGGTATTCACCATTTTTGCATTATCTGCTGGTTCCCAGCTTTCAAAAATCAATTTTGGAAAAACAGGTAACCAGACCCCCCCTCAGGGGGGTTCTGGTTACCTGTATTTCCAATATTGACTTTTTGTCAGCAGGAAACCAGCCAATAATGCAAAAAGGGTGAAGAGGCTATAGGAATAGCCTGATATATTGTTCAGCCTTGAAAGCCATAGGGTTTGAGCTAAGGGTAGGCTGAACAAGAGGTAGGTTGAGCTATAGCTTTCAGTGTGAAGCCAAAGAATCAGATGGGCTCAGGTTGAACCCATATATGTCTCAGATCGAGTGATTATTGTTTGATTAACAATTGTCCAATGAAGTCCTAATCAACAATTGAAAGACAACGCAGTCTTATACTTCACACATTTTATATGCATTGCCAATCAAAAGACCAGTAATATAGTCTCACGCAAAATTTATATAATCTTTGATAAGTTTGAACCTTGACTTGTTATACCCCTCGGAAAAACGCTACACTAGAAATTCATTATTTCAAAAGTGAAACAAAAAAGTTAACTCCAGGGTTCAATGACAAATCACTTCATTTGTCTTTTTCACTCCAATGTTCAATTCCAATAAGTGATGCATTGAAGCTTTCTGAAATATTTTGTAGGCTTAACCTATTTTTTTTTAGCATTGATTTTTTCTGACAGATGTGTTTTTATTCTATCAAAGTAATTTATAGAATCCTACATGTTTGTTTAATTAGTAAAAAGGACATAGCTATCAGACTGCTTTTAGGAGGGCTAACACTATTTGGTTTGGCTTGGTTTGGTTGTGGCATTACATCCCAGTCAATATTTTACAGTCATAGTGGGAAGGAGCCACCAATTTCTGGGTATAAACCAATACAGTGGGGAGCTTAAAGTTTTTGTTTGTTTGTTTCACTTGTTGCTTTAACCATTATATTCAAGTGATTCAACAGCTATGGTCATGTCGGGACATGCCTCCAGTTTATGGTGATGTCATGACATCCATCAAATATAACCACCCAAGTAAACATCTAAAGTTTGTATAATTATGTATGGACAAACCATTATCCTGGACAGGCTCAGACCATCTAAGTAGTTAACTAGTTATCAGATGGTGAGTGCTGCAAATTAGCTTCTATATCGTAAAAAGTTACGGGTCCCGTAAGAAATTACGGTACCCGTAAAAAGTTACGGTTGATTTCAGTGTATTAAATTTGGGAAAAATAAAGTATTTAGTTAAATTGAAACTAATTATGATCAATATACTATATATTTGAAGTAGGCACAGAGAAAAGTGAAAAAAAAAAAAAAAAAAAAAAAAAAAAAACGCTAAAAATTGAAATTATTTTTTTGGGAAAAGAAAGGGTATTTATTTAAATTGAAACGCATTGTGATCAATATAATATATAATTAAAGTAGGCACAGAGAGGAGTGAGAAGAAAAAAAAAAAAAAAAAAAAAAAGTTTAAAATGATTTTTTTTTTTTTTTGGGGGGGGGGGGTGGAAAGAAAGGTATTTATTTAAATTGAAACGCATTGTGATCAATATAATATATAATTAAAGTAGGCACAGAGAGGAGTGAGAAGAAAAAGAAGAAAAAAACACGCTAAAAATGAAAATATATTTTGGGAAAAGAAATTGAGCGAAAAAAAAAAAATAAAATAAAATATAAAAAAATAAAACACGCTAAAAATCAAAATATAGCTAACTGGTCTGTTCTGAAATCTCATGTTATAAACATTAGCTACTTCAAATGGTTTACTTTTTCATATACCGCGATATCTGGTGATATATTAATTTTACAAAGTGGGCGGTGATTTATGGTCAAGTATCGATTTTACACCTCGCTGCTCTATCCAATAAAAACGTTTTATTCTGCTGCCAGTTAACCAATAGGATGAAGGAGAGATGCAAAACTGCAACAAGGGAAGTTGTTAAAGTACGGTTTTAATATTACGCCTCTT
The DNA here is from genome assembly GCA_964017185.1 of Rugalucina vietnamica. NCBI lineage: Eukaryota > Metazoa > Mollusca > Bivalvia > Lucinida > Lucinidae > Rugalucina > Rugalucina vietnamica. Next base: position 30,157,103 of record OZ024885.1, on the reverse strand, counting down.
GTTATAATTGATATGGAGGCCCGTCCCATTTGATATCATACTTGTATGTGGGTTAAATAAAACTTTCAAGAAATACCACAATTTATCGATATCATAACTTACTTAATATTTAAAGATGCGAACGGTATAATGCCATTTTTGGTTGCGTACTTCCAAAGTGTCTAATTGGGACAGGTAATGCGGCTTGTTTGACGTATTAAGCATGTACGAATCAAAGTATCTAATCGTTTCGATGCCTCAAAAGCGAAACTTTGTATAATATATAAATATGATTTTTCTAAATTTACAAGTGCAAAAGTTTAGCTAAAGATTATCTACATTTTGTTGTTGTTTTTTTCTGGCTTGGCCTTAAATTTTTAATGAAGTTGATAATGTCATATACATATTAATTTATATCCATGTTTAGTTTGTTAAACTTGTAACTTAGCCCCGTATTCGTAACATTTTACATTAATTAATTGATAACGAATTCCAAGGGGAGCAAACCAAATATCTGTAGTTATAAAAGCCGGATACTATAAACACTACCGGTCGTTTTTAACTTTAGGACGAAGTGTCTCAAATTTAAGGGGTTTCATAACACGACACGAGCTGCTCTCTAACATGTAGCGTCCAGCCTGGTTCAGAATGGTGCAGGTTGTGTCAAAAAATGCAACGTTGTAAAACAGATTCAATGATTTCTGTGCCGGACAATAACTTCGCATTGACACAGTGAGATAGTCTACGCAAACACTCTTCTCCTAATCTTACACTACTTTCGTACGTATATTTGTAACTATTCTGTTTCACCATTTGATGTTAGATTTTAATCCAATGCATTTATCCATAAGAAGCACCATAGATGTATTAACATATGTATATAAATCCATGTAGCAGCAGTGCAAATGTTAACATCCACACGCTTCTGTGTATATTATTTAAATAGCCCAGGATAATCTGTGCCCCCGGGTCTGTGCCATATGTCTCAAGTGTAAGATCAAACCAACTCGGCACAATATGATAATTTGACCATTATGGATTGATGCTGCTGTATCATACGGAGTCACACGGATGATTCGCAACGCGAGAAAACCGGTATTGTGTGTTTCCGACCAGATACGACAAAATCGCCATGTACAGTCACAGAAGCAGCTAGGCTAGAGGCCTGAAATATTGGCTATAAGTAGAAGATGAATTGTACTATCCTAGTAGCGAAAACAAAGGCGATGATCAGCTGTGCAGTTACGTTTAATCGTCATAGAGCTCACAGAAATAAATACGGCTGAATCATTAGTACATTTACATGCATTTGCAGATACCCGTAATTGTTTACGTTCATCTGAGAAAATAATATACACGTTTACTAACGCTTGATCAGCATAATACGAAGCTATGACCAGTAAGGCCTATGAATAGTTTACACATGTATGCGTACTGTATCTTATAATCCACATTAACGGAAATATTTAAAGCATCTGACCATTTAGTAGATCTACATGTACATGCATTTGCAGCTATCCGTGATCATTTTAGCGTTCATCTGGTAAATTGATTAGCATGCCACGACGAAACTATGACCAGTATAATGCCGGATAATAAGACCTGCGAATATTTTACATATGTATGCATACTGTACATTATAATCCTCACAGAGCTCACATCTGGGAAATCAATATGCATGTACATGTTTATAAACATTTGTTTAACACACAGTGCATGATACGAAACTTTAACCTGTTCAGTTTTTTACATCTGTATAATCCTTAATGCACCGTACTTTTTGTGCTACGCTCCGTATTTTTGACTTCTTTGTGGGTGTATAATTTTACGCAGCCTTAATCGAGCGTAGGATGATCTCAGATACTTAAGACTTTGCAAGATTATGCTTTAAAGCTTCATTATCTCATAAAAAGTATCTCGGGCAACACCAGTACAACTTACATGTAAATTATAACACGTTAGTATCAGGTATTTTGAAATATCCGACGTGTGTCCTTAGAATGATCACTAGAGCTGATTATTTCAAGAGACCGCCCAAAATCACTTAAGATCGGTCGAGATCCACTTCCAGTTCCACTGCTATGCGATTGTCTAAATACTGATTTAGGGTCATTTCTTTGGCACCAATATACAAATTAAGAATAAGAATAAACGCATTGAATAACATTTACTAATTTGAATGCGCACCTTTATCACAAAACTAATTATTACACAATCATACGATTGCTTACGATTCAGTGGGACCGGCACTTTATCTGTGATTATCTCAATAATGTGAATAGTAAACTGGTCTTACGAAGGCGATCGTAAGAGCAGTGGGACCGGGGCTTTACGATTCCCCCCCCCCCCCCCCCCCATAAATACATGAGCCACCTCATGAGAAAACCAACAATCTGCATATGCGAAAACAAAGGCGCAGATCAGTGGAATATTGGAAATACTCTATAGTTTTCACGATTGTCTGTGAAAACACACATTTATTTATTTATTTATTTATTTATTTATTTATTTATTTATTTATTTATTTATTTATGTGAATCAATTTAATTCCGTATATATCGAAATGCATACTGTCACAGTAAACAGTAAATAAAAGTCGATGGTCTTAGCGTATTATACGTAGGTCTTACTGTATTTTTCTGTACATTATAAACCTTAATAAGCTCACAGTAATGTTTTAAGTTTGTCTTAGAGTATTCTGAGATATTTTAAAAGTTTTACATTTCCTGTAACTAGCCTGTTTAGCATTATGAATGCCCTCCCCCCTGCCCCCGTCCACATCAAGTTTATCTGCCGAAGTTTGGAAAATACCCGCATAATATATATATATATATATATAGAAAACACATGTTTATTTATACACCATCATGATAATAAGGAGCAATACCAGCCACTGCAACTTGCAAGTTTAGTTTCGCAATTATGCCTGAAATGCATTTCCTTCTCGTTAGAACAATGTATGTTCAGTCTATAAGAGGCAGGACAACATTTTACGTCGCATCAATTTGTCCAAACAAGGACGAAAAAGAAAAGAAAGAATGAAGAAAAAGGACAGAAAGGACAGAATATACGAAAGAAAGATAATTTACGAAGTAAAAATCAAGTTTATAGGTCAATGTCAACTGTTACGCCTTCATGAAGGCGATTCCTTTATTTTCACACACTAATATTTGATAGTATGCAAAATGTGTCAGACGATGCACAGGTTTACAAATTAATCGCATTATTAGGTTGAGTTTTGACATGGGCAGCGATTGAATATTCACACCTTTCTTGACGATGTTGTTTTAAAGTGAAATATTGGAACCGTCTGATGTTGTTTTTGCGTTTCAGTGACACTAATAACGGTCAGAGTATTTGAAATAAATATTTCATGACATTACAGCAGTCACACAGTAGCGTATAACCCAAACGCGCGCCGGGCGTATGAAAAATCTCAACACGCTGAAGACTTTGGACTTGTTCCTTTAACTCGCTTTAGCAGTCACACATTAGCGCGTGACTGAGGCGAGTGCCGGACACGGTTGTAATACGTCCGAGACGCGCTAAGCACGCGCTACAGGCGCGCATCGAAAATTCAACGCGTGTTTCACACACGTTTGGGGCACGCTACTGAAGCAACATCTCATAAATTCGGAACGCGCTTGTAACGTACACTGGCGTGCCTCAAACGCACACCAAACGCGTTCAGAGTGTACTCAACGCGCCTGTAACGCGCGTGGAATGTATTCGAGACGTATAAGTCACACGCCCGAGACACGCCGAGCTTCTAGAAAACATTTTAAGCATGTTTATTTTTTTATTATTTTATTTTTTTTAGCCCAAACATGCGCGAAACGCGCAGAGACTTTTAGCGACGTACAGCGACGCGCACCGGACGTACACCAAGTGTACCCAACGCGTTTGTAGCGAGTTTTGGACGTGTTTCCGACGTGCGTCTGGCTATGTGTGGAATTTTGCTTTTTTCTTTTTTTTTTTTTTCAACACGCCCGGCGCGCGTTTCACTAATACGCTACTGTATGACTGCTGTTACAACATACCATTACTTCGTTTCACCTGTTTCATCGAATGAATCTATATAAATTTATAATTCCATAAAGCACCACTGTGAAATTTAACAATTATGTACTTCCTCACACATATACATATATTTACTTTATGGCATCACCTGAATCTGGCAATCTGTTGTCATGCGTGTCGTATGTCTGAAGTCAAAGATCAAACGAATTCGGCACAATATGATCGTTTGATCATTATGAACTGCAACTGCAGTGATTTACTTGAAATCGCCATAAACCACTCAATAGTTACCATATTGTCTCCGTTCCAGCCATGTCACAAAAAACAACAACTGAAAAAGCCGACGTCCGAGAAAAGGGCATACATTCAATACGGCTTATCCAGGAAGACCGCATCAACCGTGTTTATACCTGTTCTGATCAGAGTCTTCCATTGCGAGGAGATTATTGTTTATTATATAACAAAAACGCCCATGCAATATACAGAGATTGTTTTTTTTTTTTTTTTTTTTTTTTTTTTTTTTTCAAAAGCAAAAATTGAAAACATTGGAAAATGTTTGATTTTTTTTAAACATTTCCACTCAAAACATTCTTCGTGGGTACATGTTTGAACCGCCTCGGCGAGGCGGTTGTAACGAGTGCCCACAGTGTACGTTTTGGATCAAAAATAACAAAATTAGGTATACCCCTGCAAACCCCAGTTTTTCTATATAAAAGTGGGATATATGAGGGCATACGTTACTTGTACATGTTTTCCTGATGGCCGGGTGAGTCATGCGAGAAAGTCATATATTAATTGATTCTGAGGCCGATTTATCAAACGTCGTGTACACTCATACAATTTTGACTTTTATGATCTTCGAAAATGGGGAGATTGTGCATGCTTTGAGACTCTTGTCATGCGTTTTACCTTTTTTTTTTTTTTTTTTTTTTTTTTCGATAAATAACATGGTTATCAAACTCATAGATGCACAAAAAACCTTTTTTTCAGAATTAATTGACTTTGAAGAAAATTTACAAAATACAAGTAGCTAGTTAGAACTGTTGGCTACTTACTATATGTGATGCTGACAGCGTCCCTTAAATTTTGGCGTTCGTCTGTTGAAATAATTATATGAGTATAATCGGTGGCAGCCATATTTATTTATTTATTTATTTATTTATTTATTTATTTATTTATTTATTCTCTTGAAATGCGTAAATAAAAGTCGATGGTCTGAGTGTATGTTAAGATGGATAATTCGTAGCCGATGATTCGAGAAATATGACAGGTAACATCGAAATGTATTTTTCTTTATTAAGATTAATACGTTTAACTCACTTGCCTGCATTTTAAATCAACAACAGAATTCTTTCATCGCAAAGCCATTTTATTTTCGTCCATCGATTAAAAGTTATACCATGGTTTAAGGATTGACTGAGCGGTTAAGAGCGCTGTTTCTTAATCACTCGATCATCTCACCGCTGTGTCTGGTGTGGGTTCGAGCCCCGCACTGGCCATATGTGAGACAAGCCAAGTTCTGCTTGCAGGTATTCCAGGTGGTTTTTTCTCGGGGTTCTCCCATTTTCGCCCACCTACTGATTGGCCCGTCTAATATGAACTTAAATAATCTTGAAAGGGACGTAAAACTGAATAAGAATAAGAATCTACAAATATTTTGCTTATTGTCTGTTGTTGTACACTAAAAACTTAACTAAGCTCACGATAATGTTTTAAGTTTGTCTGAGAGTATTCTCAGATATTAACTTTTGCATTTCCTGTAACTACCTGGATATTAACAAGTGGCCGATTATCGGTACATGCATAAGCAATTTTGTAGCTATCCGTAAGCATTTACGTCCATCTGGGAAAAAGTCATAATTATTTGATTAATATACTTGTTCTGACGATTTTCCCGATTGTGGAAATGAAACGATACGAGTTCCAAATTTCAATTTAATAACAATGCTACATGACTACGTTCTGTGAGTAATGGCGAATCTTAAACTCTTAGCAACTGTCGCAACGTTATGAAAACGTTACGTTTATGTTACGCTCGTAACGCAACGTGCAATTAGTTTCATTTATCATAAACAATTAAATACTCTTCTGTCCATTTTCCCCTCCTCAAAATAATTTATCATTTTGACCAAAACGCCATGTGTGCATAATCATTTAAAAGATGAAACACAAAGAAAATAATCTAATGATTAAGTTGCGAAAATGTGAATAAACTAATATTTAAATTGATTACAATTAAATTGTAGTTCCAGTTGTTACACTATTAATCGATTGTAGAAAATGAAGAGTTCATGCCCTGCAAGTACATGTACAAAATCTTTCTCAAAAAAGCCTTTCCTATCGTAGTCCTACTTAACCTAGTTCGAGATATTAACACGACTGACTGGTCGTTTTTCGTCCGGAATATGGCCGCACTCGAGCTTCTCTAACTGGGCTGGTTCCCCTCCGTGAATACATGCGTTCATGTGATGCATCATTAATTGTCGAATACGACATCTGTGTTCTATACTTTTTACGACCGACTGTGTTTAATGATCGTGCTTGCCCGTCTATAGTATTCCCTGGCCAGGCGTTTTCATCTTCGGTTCTCCTCGGCTCTTTGATATTATTCCCCTCCGTGCCACAAGAGAGGTGATCTGAGGATGCATTGTCCGGTCCTTGCCATTCGTGTGGCCGTTTGGAGCCGCAAAGTAGTTTTCGGTCTGTATCAGATGTTGTTTTCGAAACTGTTGACATTCTGGTTTCTGGATTAAAATGTAACAGTCGATTGTGTATTTTATGACAGTGATTTGTCCCACATATCTGAGTTTTTCTGCATGTTTTTCCCTCATGTCCTTCCTCTAAGCAGCGAAAGCAAAGCTGAAATCTTTTCGCGATATTCCAGCGCTCCTGTACGTTTTCCCGCAAAAATATATGACAATCCGAAAGTATATGCTGCTCTTTGCATAACTGACATGTTTGTTCAGGATAATTTTCTTGTACATTTATAAAGAATGTCCTGTGACCTATGCTCTCTCGTTTCGATTCAGTCGATTGAGTATTACTGTTTTTTCCGGTCAAACCATTTACTGTTTCTGAAGCGATTGTCTGGAACCGCGATTCCTCAGCTACCCATGTCTTCAATGACTCTACCGATTCCGTCATGCTCTTTTCGAATATCCATCGGTGATATCTTGCCAGCATATGTTGTGGTAATTTTCGCTGTAAATGTGTATAAAGGGTGCCATCTCCGAGATCTTGAAATTCATCTGCTTCTGTGAGATTAATAATTGTCAGGTCCAGCAAGTCCGCGAAATGTTCCAGGTCCTCTGTATTACCTGGTTGCACCTGTCTGAACTGTTCTATATCTTCGAGTAAAATTGCTTTTTGACGGCGCTTGCCACCATACTTCCTTTCTAAACGGTCTTTGGCAGCCTCGTATGCAGATGGAGAGTGTCCCAAATTTTCTATGGCTTTAAGAGCATCTCCTGATACATACTGTCGCAACTGCAGCATTTTATATTCCGGTGATACTGGCGCCTTATCAATGCAAGCATTGAACGCGGCTCTCCAGCTAGGATATGTCCTTTTGTTACCAGAAAACACAGGAATTTCCACTCTTTTTAGTTGAGTCCACATATCATGTCCGATACTTGGGGTAGTCATGTCTTCTGTAGATACGAAGGGACCTGTTGTATTTCGAACCAATTTCTCCATGTTGTTTTGATCAAAAGTTCTTACCGTGTCTAATGCACAAACAGAGGTATTCTGCATTTGAGTTTTGTAACATGTATCGGTTTCTGTACCTTCCTCTATTTTGCTCCGCTTGTCTCCGTCAATAGAACGACTTTCAAATAAGGCACTTGACTTGACACTCGCCCGCGAATCAAGATACGCCCAAACAGTCTCATATGCTAAATAGAATTCTGTCTCTATTTTTTCCATCTCGTCAATGACCATCTTGCTCCTGTCTAGATCCTTATTTTCTATGTAAAATTGTATCATCTTTGATAAACTTTCTATTGTACGTCCAATCGAAATGTCCATGTTTTGACATGCATTCAAAACTTCACAATAATAGCTCGGCGAGTTATTATATTTTACCTTCAACAGTAAGTTATTTCGTGATCGAGAAAAGTTTATCTTTGTTTTGATTTTGTCCTTTCTCAAATCCGCTTCCATAATGGCGACGTCGTAGGTGTTGCTGCGATATCCACACGGTTCATTCGCTGTCGACGCTGTCATTCTAAACCGTTCGTACGATGATTACTCTTTCTCGTATTGTCTAAAAACCTCGCTCTGCTACCAGATGTTCTGACGATTTTCCCGATTGTGGAAATGAAACGATACGAGTTCCAAATTTCAATTTAATAACAATGCTACATGACTACGTTCTGTGAGTAATGGCGAATCTTAAACTCTTAGCAACTGTCGCAACGTTATGAAAACGTTACGTTTATGTTACGCTCGTAACGCAACGTGCAATTAGTTTCATTTATCATAAACAATTAAATACTCTTCTGTCCAATACTTGCAAAACTTTGGCCAGTACAGCGACCTTCAATTATTCTACACATTAATTTTATTCTATCAAACAATCAAAGCCCATGATACATCGTAGTTTTGACGTTTGGGTGTAGTTTTGTCTGCGGACGGAAAAAAAGTCACAGGAAAAACGAGGAGGTAGAGTTTCAGGCCATGATGCCAGAGAAACCGCTGCCTTGCAGTGTCCTTGAGCATGCCTGTTTTAAACTACAAAAACTGATCAAGTACCCTGGGACCATCGGCTCAGTCCCGATATGAGTGAACATTGTTAAGTGGGGCATAAAAATGCTAAAACACAAATTCAAACAAAATACAAAGTAATAATAATGGCAATGATAAAAACAATAATGTTTATTCTTTACAAGCTTAATTCATTTTGTGATTTTTTTCCTGTGACTTTTTCCTACCCAAATCCGTGACTTTTTTCCGTGACTTTTTTCCTGTGACTTTATTTTCCTACATTCGTTTTGTCAACGCACCGTAGTTGAGCCCTATGACTGCCCCTCCCCCCTCCCAATCAAGTTTATCTGTGGAATTTGTATAAACTACTTGATGAGCCGCATCGTGAGAAAACCAACAATGTGGATTCCGTACTGGTCCGACACAGACCGAGCTGTACAAGCACAGATGGAAATTTTGGATTTAGAAAGTAGAGAAATTGTACTATCTGAGTATCGAAAACAAAGGCGCTGATCAGCTTCGCAGTCACTGCGAAGCTGATCTACGCCTTTGTTTTAGCATGTGCATACTGTTTATTTCTCATGACGTGACTCAAGTATTGGAATCGTTCGATGTTGTTTTAGCGTTTCAGTGACACTAAAAACGCGTTGAAAAAATTTCAAGTCATTAGCCTTGGAAAAGGAATGCTGGGAAGGAATGGATGCGGACGTGTGAAAGAAGCGGAGAGAAATTTTACAGTTTTATCCCCCAAATACTGTGTTAAAATTAACTTTTAATGTGTTGTATGAATGCCCTTAACTTTTAAGTGTTGTAAATAAACTGTGCCTAGTGGTTTTAGTTTGTGACTGAAAATATACACTTTTAAATTTGCAAATCAGTGTTGGGCGAAGTGCTGGCGGCCATATTTGTTTTTAATAATTCCCAGCTTTTTACACAAAGTTTTAAAATTAGATATTAAAACAACCAGAAACTTGATGAACATTTTAAGAAAGCTTTATTTTAATGAATGGAAATTTTAAGAAATTTTAAAATTGGTGGAAAATTATTTTAATATTGAGTCATTGTACCTACTCGGCCAACAGACTGTGTAAGATTGAAAATGTTAACAAGGAGGCAGTCTTCAACTAGACTTATGGAACTGGAGAACATGGCAGAAGAGAACTGTCAATCAAATAAGTCAGAACTGGTAACACCTCAATTTGAGTCCTCAGTAATGAAGGAATCACCTGAATCACAAATTACTTCGGAGTGTCGTAATGATCAAATTGCTACAGACAAAAAAGGCTACAGCTTGAATAAGAACAATATGCTACATAAAAAGCTTGCTGGCTGCACACGCGATCATCTGTCTATAGAAATGAAACAGAATAAAAACCTGGTACTGAAATTTAGTACTGCGGCGTATGAATTTGCAAAGGCCTGCATCAGTGAGTTTTTGAATTTAGGCTGTTTCCGGTCAGAGCTGGCGTATACAGAGGAAGTATCTAGTGATGAACAGGGGATAAATGTGGAAACACGGTTTAAAGTCGTTAACCGGAAAGTTGATGGTAATCCCGGAAAAGTGTCAAAGCTCACTATAAACTGCTATCACACTACATCATCAATGTTGATTAATGGAAGTAAGGTTGACCTCTTTGTAAAGGAAGGACTCACATTACTGAAAAATAAACTGACATTGAATTGTGAAAAGCTTGATTTTCTAAATGTTGATCTTAAAAATATCATGAAAGCATATCAGGTTAATCAGGTTCCCAGACTTAAGACAAATACATGTACTGATGCACAAAGTACACTGTGCCTGGAAGAAATACCACAAACAGAGGACGAAGATAAGGACAATATTGAATCAAATGAAATAGACTCCAGTATATATCTCTGTCCAAATTGTGATAAAGAAGCAGGTCAAAATACTATCTGTTGCGAAGAGTGTGACTCATGGTACCATTATGATTGTCTTGGACTTACCCCAGCTGAAATCAATAAAATTGATACTGACATTCCATATATATGTGATAACTGTAATGATAATCTTATCTATGCTCAGGAAACCCATGAATGTTCCAGTAAGACAGATGACAAGGTTAATAAAGACGTGAATGAACCTTTAATTCAAAATGAGACATTGAAAAGTCCACTAGGCACTTGTTCAGAAAATAATAAACATTCTAAGGGCATATCTGAAACAGTCATCATATCAGACCTGGAGGAAAGTATCTGCAAGCAGGACGAAACTGGAGGGGAGCCTTCATCTAGTGGAGGAAATATAACTACCATGAATACACGGAATGAAAAGTTATCCGAGATATTTTCATCTGAGAGTGTACTTCCGGCGTCTAAGCCATCACAGAAACACTACCTCACACAGACTAAAATTGATGCATCTAAAGTTTCACAGAGTGATGCAGATTCTGAAAATGCACACATACCTCCAAATATTAACAATACTGTATATTGCAATCCACATTGGGCCTCCAAACGGACTGAATCTACCAAAGTAACAGAAAAATCATCGGCCTCTCAAGTTGCACGTGGTAAAAAATCTCAGGCGCGGGAACAGCAACAGATTAATTTGGAGCAGGAGCAGTACATTCATAAACTGGAAAGGAAAATAAAGGAACTAGAACAAGCAGTTTCATTATCTAGACGGAGAGAAGAGACTAATGATTTATCAGGTCAATCCTCACAGAACAGTCAGGCTGTGAACGGCCAGTTACCTTTAGGTACATCTCACAGCAATGTAGGTCAGGCTGCAAGTAACAATTATAATCATCATCAGTTGGACTCTCTGGAAGCCAGAATGAAGCAAATGGAGGTTAATATGTTCCAAAACCTGTTTTTAATGACTATGAATAACTCTCAAATTGGTGTACAGTTACAGAACCATGCCCAGGCAGTACAAAACATCCAGTTACAGCAAATGTCTAATGTAAATAACGCTGGCAGTGGGTTAGCTCATAGAAATCTATACTGTGGTTGTACCCAGGGACAAGGAACCCGTCCTCAGCAGGTGTTACAGAATAATGTGTATGAGAATGGCAACTGTATGTGGAGTAAACCCCATACAATACATAGTACAGCAGCACGCTGGTCACACGATGGTGTACAAGTACCAACATACCCACCGTATCCACCAGAGCCGAGGGGTGGCTCCTACATGCCTTACCCTACAACATCAATATCTCACCCTGCATCGCAGTTCCCGTTTTCGCGGCCACCACCAAGGTTTATGGAATCCAGCCAACAACCTGAGTTCCAACAGAATATGTATGGACAGCTCCCAAATGCAGTAAATCAGCCAGTGCTCCCCGCATATGTACCCCATATCCCCAGGGTGTCTCATGGTTTTTTGTCATCACCCCAACCTCATTTGATAGCACCAGTGTCGCAGGTGGTACCAAATCCTCAACCTATGATTAGAGGACTGACTCCATCTCAGATGGCGCACAGTGTGCCATTCCCTATTGCTGGATCTCAGGCAGCACCACAGAAGGTGGAAACACTACCTAGTAACTATGTAACGGGCCTTACAGCACAGCAGTACATGCCAGTGGGAGACGGTCCCTCATTCAAGGCCAACTCCCATAGGTTGCCAGTTTCTGATGTGGCGCACAGTGTGCCAGTTTACGGTGCTGGGTCTCAGGCAGTATTACAAAACGGCAAAACAGCACTCAGTGACCAGACGATTGACTTAACGACACAGCAATCCATGCCAGCAGGAGAAGGTCCCTTAGCTATGGCTAAGTCCCATGTCTTTCCTACAGTTCCTTACTCTAAACCTGTATCCATGGGGCAAATTCCAGTATCTCAGAAGGCGCACGGTGTGCCAATTCCTAATGATGGATCCCGGTCCAGATCACAGAATAGACAAAAAGTACACAGTGACCAGCTTTCTGTACAGCAGTGTATGTCAGTAGGAGAAGGACCCTCAGTAAAAACTAACTCCTATAGGTCTCCCATGTTTCCAAATTCTCGGGGGGCGCACAGTGTGCCTGTTCAAGAGGATAACTTATTTCCAAATTCCCAGGGGGCGCACAGTGTGCCTGTTCAAGAGGATAACTCTCGGCTTACATCACAGCTCACAGGAACTCCGCACGGAACTCATGAAATACATGTGTCTTGTAGCAGCACTCCTGTAACTCAGTCAGACAAGATATTCTATGGTCATATACCAGAGTTGCATCTACCCCAGGCTGTTCCAAAACAACCACAGTCTTGTGACCATGAGAAAAACAATCCTGAGCGTCAGGCTTCTTTTTTAGCCATTCCGAGCCTCAGCAAGGAACCTCCAGACCCACTAAATGCAGAGGAGACTCTGTTCACTGCAGTCAGACTCTAGATGTTATCACCTTTAATGTGGAGGGGGTTAAAGGAAATGTATCAACATTGCTAAACCTGACCACAAAAGATTCCATTATCTGTCTTCAGGAGACATGGCTTTGGACATTCGAGAGCGACATTATTAACAGATTGATTCCCAACTATGACTCGTTCGTACGATGCAGTGATATGAATGATCACATATCGAATTTCCAAGTTCCACGAGGCAAAGGAGGAATCGCGATCTTGTGGCCAAGGGCATGGTCAAATATTGTTAAACGACTGGAGGATGGATGCGAGAGGGTTCAGGCAATCGAGATACTCACAAACGAAGCTAAATTATGTATCATAAACACATATCTTCCCACCCTTAACCTGCCATCATCACGAGAATACTATCAAGAGATGCTTGATGTTCTTCATAGCATTATAGACAGATATTCTAACACACACAGGATTGTCCTTTGTGGGGATCTGAATGGCTCGCTCGTGCAATCTCGGTCAAATCCGCATGATTGTATGCTGAGGGATTTTGTGTCAGAGCATGGCCTAGCCACAGATGATAGCATCAACAATACACCAACATTCTACGGACATAGTGGCTCTTCATCCCAGATTGATTATATACTAGTGGGTGACTTGTCACTGATCTCTCAAGTAAACATTAATCCTCAACTACCAACCAATATGTCATCACATACTAGTGTAAAAGCAGCTCTAAATGTCAAGATCAGCAGTTCATCAGTAAAGCAGAAGAGGGTTGTGTCTGGAGCTGTCACAAAGCTATTGTGGGAGAAGGCGGATAAACAACACTACCAATGTTTGTTGGAGTCGGCCATACGCAAGACTGATTTGTCTACTGATGCGGTGGAAACTCTTGTTCAACTTCTGAACTCTACAAGTGTGAAAGCGGTTCCAAATAAAATCATCAAGGTGAAAGGTCCAAAGTTTAGATTATCCCCCTTAGTGAAACAGCTTGAGGCAGCCTGTAAAGAGATATTCTTCAGATGGAAATCAGCTGGATCTCCTGGTCCAGAACACCCCTTGTCAATTCAGAGGAAAAAATCTAAATATAATGTTAGAAGACAAATAAGAAGAGAATTTGCGTGCTCGAGAGATGCCTTTTACACTGAGCTAATGGAAAGGCCTACTAGTAACCACTTCTACCGGCTGATACGGAGGAACCAGTCGTCAGACAATAGACTCCCAACTGTCCTCAAGGTGAATGATGGAGAAATCAATGACCCCAGACATCAGTGTAGTGCCTTTGCGGGATATTTTGAAGACCTTGCAATGCCAAAAAATCACCCAGACTTTGACCAGGAATATTTAGACCTAACCCACCATCAACTTGATATCATGCAAGAGCTGTGTGAACACAACCCTGACAGTATGCCGACCTTTAATGAAGAAGAAATTCACGTGGCAATCAAGTCATTAAACAGTGGGAAATCTCCTGATGAGATGGGGCTCACAGCAGAGCATCTGAAGTACTCCGGTGCTGTTTTGTTACCTACTCTAGTAACAATTTTTGATGACATTGTGAAAACAAAGAAGATCCCCGAGGCATTTAAATCAGGCATCATTACACCAGTGCACAAGAAAGGCAAAGATCCCTCAAAAATGGACAACTACAGAGGCATAACGGTGTCATCCATCCTGGGAAAATTGTTTGAAACAGTTATCCTGAATCGACTAGTTGAGTTAAACAAAGACCAGTCTCAGCTGCAGTACGGATTCACTAAAGGCCTGTCACCAACTATGGCTTCATTAATTGTATCGGAGGGCATCTTGGATTCAAATCTTAAAGGAGAACCTCTATATATTGCAGCCCTCGATACACAGAAGGCCTTCGATGTAGTCTCTCATCCTATCCTGATGAAAATGTTATATATGCAAGGAATAAACAGTCATCTGTGGCAAGTTATTAGATCAATGTACTCTGGACTCACAGCTAAAGTGAAATGGGAGGGGGAATTCAGTCTAGCATTCAGTGTCCTCCAAGGGGTGAGACAGGGAGGGATCCTGTCCACCCACTTCTACAAAACCTACCTAAACGACTGTCTCCTGGATCTAGAAAACAGAGCCCTTGGAAAGTTTATTGGTAACCTGTATATGGGTTGTCCGACTGTCGCAGACGACGTTCTTTTCATGGCATCGAGTGACTACGAGCTACAACTGATGTTCAACTTGGCCTACATTAACTCCCAGGAAAAACGGTTTGTGATTCATCCACAGAAGACAACAGCCCAGAGACGTAATGTTACAAAATCTGTGAGTCGAGGTGAAACTGTGGAAGACTGGTTCTTAGGCTCTCAGAGAGTGAAGGTAGAGCCGAAGCTGACCCATTTAGGCCTGATTAGAGCAGAAAAATCTGAAAACTCAGTCAACATTTCTGAAAGGATTGGTGTGGCTCGAAGGACGCTATATGCCTTGATAAAGACTGGAGTGCATGGCACCAACGGCCTGAATCCAAAGGTCTCCTACAGGATATATCAGATATATGTGATCCCAAGGCTTCTCTACAGTCTTGAAGTGCTACCCCTGACTGAGACACAGATTGGTCAACTTCAGAGATTTCATATATCTACATTAAAACGTATACAGTCACTACCAGAGAGAACAGCCTCTTCAGCTGTACAGCTGCTCCTGGGAGCACTTCCTGTTGTAGGTGAGATCCATAAAAGACAGTTGAGCCTATTATATTCTATTGTGAACTCAAGAAATGACAGAATAAGGGGGCTTATGGCACGGCAACTGTCACTACAGCATCAAAAAAGCTTCTTCGTGTCAGCAGAGGGTACTCTACAGTTGTACAGTCTACCACCATCCTCCCAGTTGGGAAATTTCTCTAAGCTGACCTGGAAAAAGATGTCTCGCCAGGCCATCAATGGCTTTTGGACGGAGCGCCTAGTGGAGGAGGCACAATCCAAGACTTCCTTAGCTAATTGTGATTTACCATCTATGGAGGTTGGAGTTACACATACAGTTTGGGAGGCTGCTGCAAATAATGTACATGACATTAGAAGGAGTATTACTAAAGTCAGGATGATGACAGGGGTCTATATGCTACAATCCACAAAAGCAAAGTTTAATCAGTACAGTGTGGAGAAGACATGTCCACTATGTAGACTGGAATCTGAAGATCTGACTCATATGCTACTGAGATGTCCAGCCCTTGCTGTCATTAGAAAGTCATCATTGGCTCCAATCAGAGATCTGGTGGAACAGAAATTCGGACTGACAAAATGGAAATCAATGTCAAAATCTGAGCTAACTGCAATCCTGGTCGACGGTCATCAGTTGGTACATGTCATGTCTACACAAATTGATAAAGCAATCTTGCTCCAGCTGGAGGCCCTGAGTCGCAGGTACTGTTATCGGCTTCATTCGAAAAGACTGCAATTATATCGAAATTTGTCAATTTGAAATCAGCCTTCAAACTTATACATTTAATTATGGCCGCCACCACCCGTCTTAACAAGTCTGTACATAGTGTAAATAGTGTCACCAAATTCTTGGATTACCAACACTTACTTAACGGATTCTACCGGTCGACGACCTGGGTGCGCCAATCTACTGGCGGGATCTACATTCAACAGAACAGAACAGATTAGCCGATTATTACATACCATTATTTTGCTTCACCTTTTTCATCGAATTAATCTTCTATTTATCATATAATAAATTTGTTACTAGTTCCATAAAGCACCACTTTAAAATTTTAACAACTATGTATATCCTCACACATATACATATATTTAATTTATGTCATCACCTGAATCTGGCAATCTGTTGTCATGCGTGTCGTATGTCTGAAGTCGAAGATCAAACGAATCGACACAATATGATCGTTTGATCATTATGAACTGCAGTGATTTACTTGAAATCGCCATAAACCACTCAATAGATACCATATTGTCTCAGTTCCAGCCATGTCACAAAAAGACAATGCATCAGAAAACGGCATTTATCCAGGGTGACCGCATACTTATTCTGAACAGAGCCTTCCGTGTGCTTATTTATTAGTCATGCAGGCCAACCATATAATAATAAATGATTTTTGAAGCCGATTTTCAAACGTCATCTTCATATCTCATACAATGTTGACTTTTATAATGTTCAAAAATGGGGAGACTGTGCATGCTTTGACACTCTTGTCATGGTCTTTACTGTTTCCGGTCAATAACATGTCTCTAGATCACACTCACAGATTACCATGATATCAATGGCTTACTATTGAGCACATGAACCTGTATTTGAAGCTACCCGTAATTGTTTACGTCTGTCTGGGAAAATAATATAAAGTGAAAATACTTTGACCGTGTCGCTTAACCTCTGTCATTGCTATGCATTTGTTGATCGGACTGCTTAAATAACAATGTTTTCATTAATGTGCATGTACCTGCATTTGACGCTACCCGTAATTGTTTACGTCTGTCTGGCCGATAATATATAAAGCAAATACTCTGACCGTTCCGCTTAACCTCTGACATAGCTATGCATTTGTTGATCAGACTGCTTAAATAACAATGTTTTCATTAATTTACAGGTACCTGCATTTGACGCTACCCGTAATTGTTTACGATTGTCTGGGAAAATAATATATAGAGCAAATACTACGACCGTTCCGCTTAACCTCTGTCATAGCTATGCATTTGTTGATCAGACTGCTTAAATAACAATGTTTTCATTAATTTACATGTACCTGCATTTGACGCTACCCGTAATTGTTTACGTCTGTCTGGGAAAATAATATATAGAGCAAATACTCTGACCGTTCCGCTTAACCTCTGACATAGCTATGTATTTGTTGATCAGACTGCTTAAATAACAATGTTTTCATTAATTTACATGTACCTGCACTTGACGCTACCCGTAATTGTTTACGTCTGTCTGTGAAAATAATAGATAGAGCAAATACTCTGACCGTTCCGCTTAACCTCTGACATAGATATGTATTTGTTGATCGGGCTGCTTAAATAACTATGTTCTCAATAATGTACATGTATCTGCATTTGAAGCTACCCGTAATTGTTTACGTCTGTCTGGGAGAATAATATATAGTGCAAATACTTTGACCATGTCGCTTAACCTCTGACATAGCTATGCATTTGTTGATAAGACTGCTTAAATAACTATGTTCTCAATAATGTACATGTACCTGCATTTGAAGCTACCCGTAATTGTTTACGTCTGTCTGGGAAAATAATATATAAAGCAAATACTCTGACCGTGTCGCTTAACCTCTGACATAGCTATGCATTTGTTGATCAGACTGTTTAAATAACAATGTTTTCATTAATGTACATGTACCTGCATTTGACGCTACCCGTAATTGTTTACGTCTGTCTGGGAAAATAATATATAGAGCAAATACTTTGACCGTTTCGCTTAACCTCTGACATAGCTATGCATTTGTTGATAATACTGCTTAAATAACTATGTTCTCAATAATGTACATGTACCTGCATTTAAAGCTACCCGTAATTGTTTACGTCTGTCTGGGAAAATAATATATAGAGCAAATACTCTGACCGTTCCGCTTAACTCTGACATAGCTATGCATTTGTTATTCGGACTGCTTAAATAACAATGTTTTTATTAATGTACATGTACCTGCATTTGAAGCTACCCGTAATTGTTTATGTCTGTCTGGGAAAATAATATATAAAGCAAATACTCTGACCGTTCCGCTTAACCTCTGTCATAGCTATACATTTGTTGATAAGACTGCTTAAATAACTATGTTCTCAATAATGTACATGTACCTGCATTTGAAGCTACCCGTAATTGTTTATACTGTCTGTCTGGGAAAAATAATATATAGAGCAAATACTCTGACCGTTCCGCTGAACCTCTGACATAGCTTTGCATTTGATGATCGGGCTGCTTAAATACTGTCTGGCCGATAATATATAAAGCAAATACTCTGACCGTTCCGCTTAACCTCTGACATAGCTATGCATTTGTTGATCAGACTGCTTAAATAACAATATTCTCAATAATGTACATGTACCTGCATTTGAAGCTACCCGTAATTGTAAATTACGTCTGTCTGGGAAAATAACATATAGAGCAAATACTCTGAACGTTCCGCTTAACTCTGGCATAGCTATGCATTTGTTGATCGGACTGCTTAAATAACAATGTTTTTATTAATGTACATGTACCTGCATTTGAAGCTACCCGTAATTGTTTACGTCTGTCTGGCCGATAATATTTAAAGCAAATACTCTGACCGTTCCGCTTAACCTCTGACATAGCTATGAATTTGTTTATAAGACTGCTTAAATAACTATGTTCTCAATAATGTACATGTACCTGCATTTGAAGCTACCCGTAATTGTTTACGTCTGTCTGGGAAAATAATATATAAAGCAAATACGCTGACCGTTCCGCTTAACCTCTGACATAGCTTTGCATTTGTTGATCGGGCTGCTTAACTAACAATGTTTTCATTAATGTACATGTACCTGCATTTGAAGCTACCCGTAATTGTTTACGTCTGTCTGGCCGATATTATATAAAGCAAATACTACGACCGTTCCGCTTAACCTCTGTCATAGCTATACATTTGTTGATCGGACTGCTTAAAAAAACAATGTTTTCATTAATGTACATGTACCTGCATTTGACGCTACCCGTAATTGTTTACGTCTGTCTGGGAAAATAATATATAAAGCAAATACTCTGACCGTTCCGCTTAACCTCTGTCATAGCTATGCATTTGTTGATCGGACCGCTTAAATAACAATGTTTTCATTAATGTACATGTACCTGCATTTGAAGCTACCCGTAATTGTTTACGTCTGTCTGGGAAATTATTATATAGAGCAAATACTCTGACCGTTCCGCTTAACCTCTGTCATAGCTATGCATTTGTTGATCGGACTGCTTAAATAACAATGTTTTCATTAATGTACATGTACCTGCATTTGAAGCTACCCGTAATTGTTTACGTCTGTCTGGGAAATTATTATATAGAGCAAATACTCTGACCGTTCCGCTTAACCTCTGACATAGCTATGCATTTGTTGATCGGACTGCTTAAATAACAATGTTTTCATTAATGTACATGTACCTGCATTTGAAGCTACCCGTAATTGTTTATACTGTCTGTCTGGGAAAAAAATATATAGAGCAAATACTCTGACCGTTCCGCTTAACCTCTGACATAGCTATGCATTTGTTGATCGGACTGCTTAAATAACAATGTTTTCATTAATGTACATGTACCTGCATTTGAAGCTACCCGTAATAGTTTATACTGTCTGTCTGGGAAAATAATATATAGAGCAAATACTCTGACCGTTCCGCTTAACCTCTGTCATAGCTATGCATTTGTTGATCGGACTGCTTAAATAACAATGTTTTCATTAATGTACATGTACCTGCATTTGAAGCTACCCGTAATTGTTTACGTCTGTCTGGGAAATTATTATATAGAGCAAATACTCTGACCGTTCCGCTTAACCTCTGACATAGCTATGCATTTGTTGATCGGACTGCTTAAAAAACAATGTTTTCATTAATGTACATGTACCTGCATTTGACGCTACCCGTAATTGTTTACGTCTGTCTGGGAAAATGATATATAAAGCAAATACTCTGACCGTTCCGCTTAACCTCTGTCATAGCTATGCATTTGTAGATCGGACTGCTTAAATAACAATGTTTTCATTAATGTACATGTACCTGCATTTGAAGCTACCCGTAATTGTTTACGTCTGTCTGGGAAATTATTATATAGAGCAAATACTCTGACCGTTCCGCTTAACCTCTGTCATAGCTATGCATTTGTTGATCGGACTGCTTAAATAACAATGTTTTCATTAATGTACATGTACCTGCATTTGAAGCTACCCGTAATTGTTTATACTGTCTGTCTGGGAAAAAAATATATAGAGCAAATTTTCTGACCGTTCCGCTTAACCTCTGACATAGCTATGCATTTGTTGATCGGACTGCTTAAATAACAATGTTTTCATTAATGTACATGTACCTGCATTTTGAAGCTACCCGTAATTGTTTATACTGTCTGTCTGGGAAAATAATGTATAGAGCAAATACTCTGACCGTTCCGCTTAACCTCTGACATAGCTATGCATTTGTTGATCGGACTGCTTAAATAACAATGTTTTCATTAATGTACATGTACCTGCATTTGAAGCTACCCGTAATTGTTTACGTCTGTCTGGGAAATTATTATATAGAGCAAATACTCTGACCGTTCCGCTTAACCTCTGTCATAGCTATGCATTTGTTGATCGGACTGCTTAAATAACAATGTTTTCATTAATGTACATGTACCTGCATTTGAAGCTACCCGTAATTGTTTACGTCTGTCTGGGAAATTATTATATAGAGCAAATACTCTGACCGTTCCGCTTAATGTACATGTACCTGCATTTGAAGCTACCCGTAATTGTTTACGTCTGTCTGGGAAATTATTATATAGAGCAAATACTACGACCGTTCCGCTTAAACTCTGTCATAGCTATGCATTTGTTGATCAGACTACTTAAATAACAATGTTTTCATTAATGTACATGTACCTGCATTTGAAGCTACCCGTAATTGTTTACGTCTGTCTGGGAAAATAATATATAGAGCAAATACTCTGACCGTGCCGATTAACCTCTGATTTTGTATTTGTTGATCGGACTGCACATACAACTTTGTTCTTAATAATATACATGTGCTTGAATCTACCCATTATAATTATAGTTTACGTTCGTCTGGGGAATTATGGAAATATGAATGTAGTAAAAGAAGTCACAGGAACAAAAGTCACGGAAAAAAGACACAGCAAGAAAACAAGTCACAAAAATGAAATAGATCTATATTTTTCTACTTTTTGTTAGAAATGAAAATCATTAAATCCTTTGTTAGCATTTTAGCCATTTGATAACATAGGCTTAAGATTATTTGGCATGTACTTCAGTTTAAAAGTATGTATGCTCACCGACAAAAGATGAAAACCGAAACTAATTTGTAGTTGTGAATTTGAATGGCATGTATATTGCATCAAGATGACACCTACATGTATGTAATTACCAAATGTTTTGACAGTACGAAGTGTGATAGTCTTGATCACCTTTAAATTGTAGGTGTGAATTTTCACGGTAGCCATTTAATGGCACGCATGTACATGTATATTGCTTCAAGATGACACCTATGTAATTACCATATGTTTTGATAGTGCGAAGTGGGATGTCTTGGGGCAGAGCACCTTTAATTGTAGGTGTAATTTTTCACGGTAGCCATTAAATGGCACGCGTGTACTATACGCTGCAAACAAAATTTCTCTAAACAGTTCTTTTCCATAAACGGGTTCATCTTACTTGATTCTAAAAGGAAACAATTAAGCAAGGACCAGGATGAAGCATTCAGTCAATACAAGTTGCATCGATCTGGCTATCTGAAATCAGCAACATTGTACGCTGCGTTCTTTTCTAGCATTCACAAGCTTTAGTTTTCCCATGACGCGTCCAAATTTTATAGTTAGAATAAATTAAATTTACAACACATTTATGTTTACAAGACATCTCAGCTCAAATATTTTAATAAGCATCACTTTTATCGCGCAATGCTCAATTCCTTTTGGTTTTACCCCCAAATCCTATATAAAATTGCTTAAGAAGATAACAAAATGTCGTAAATATTTCAAATAAACATTGTCATTATCAATATTTCAAGGAAATGTCTAGTTTGTATTAACTTCGATGCTAATTACTGCCTCTTTTCTCATCATTTTGCCTCTTTTCGCATCTATTCTCGAAAAAAAAAAATCTCTTTTCCCCAAGTGTTATTATTACTAAATATCGTTAAAATATTTTTGTTTGGGTTTACGTCTTACGTCCTTATTATCAATTTTCAGTCATACTGGGATGGTGTGTATGCTTCCTGAGTGCTAAACTAGATCTATGAGAGCTTATTAGATGCTTGTTCAAGTGCACAATATGTATATATTGTAGCATTAGGTTTCAGTAGCTTCATGGACTTCGCTTCTGTGCCCCATATACTACATTGCTTCTTTTTTTTTATTTGTTTCAGTTATTTTCAATTTTAAGAACAAAAATCGCGTTTAAATGACAGGTCAACATCATTTTTTACTATAAACATGAAAATTATATCCAACTTCAGATTGTATGCATTTCTTTTGTCAGGTTACATTAATACTTTTTAAACATACACGGTCAACAGCTAAAGCCATGCAAGATAACCACACTGTTCCCGGGCAAGCCTCCCGGAACCTGACTATCGGTGCTCTGTGCACATTTCTTTCACCATAGGTTAATACCCAAGAAGCGGTGCAGGGATGTTAATCCAAAATACAAGCAGTTGACCGATCTTTCCATTTAGCCATCTATTATGTTTATATCCCATAGTTCTTTTGTCAGTCAAGTTTAAACTTTAAATTGATGTTTAACCTCCTAGTTAACATTTCTTCAGTAATATCGAGAGAGAACCGCAGCTTCCCAACCTGCGTGCTAAGTTCGCATTACGAAGACTTGCCCATGCAACATATATTTTTGAGCTTTTAAAATTTAAATTTTTCAGCTGAAAAATTTTGACATTTTTCTTATTTTTGCTCAAAACATAGATTGTGGGTACACGTTCATAATCGCCTCGCCGAGTTAGTTCTAACGAGTACCCGTCATCTATGTTTTTGAGCAAAATATGAAAGCGCATATACATGTAAGGTGCAAACCGCATAAACATTCAACTGCAAGACATAAAACAATAAGAACCACCACATAAGTATCGCCGTGGAACAATCAGTACTATAAATTACCATCGGGCGTAAACTATTTTTACACGGCCATAACCTCACACTCAGCTTCTGCAGTGTAGTCCTCTGCACGAGGAAGCAGATTTCGTGCCTCTGACTTTCGCTGATGAGATTCTTACCACCGGGCCACCAGAATAAAACTGACCAAAATGCGCTCGTCAGGTTTTAGTTGCGCTGCATGCATTTTATTATCGTATACGCAGGAATTTTTTTCCATGACCAAGTGCTACCAATTTATCTACACCACTTACCAAACAGAGAATCCAAGACCTAACTTTTTTTTTTTTTTTTTTTTTGTTGTTGTTGTTGTTGTTGTTGTTGAAACATTCAAAATAGCAAGTAGTCTATAATTAACAAAAGAATGAACACTTACTAGGGGTAAATATGCTTCGATTGACACATGGTAGTTACATGTGGTACAAAGGGGCGTTGCGTATCAGCTTTACCGTCACCGAAACACGTTGCTTCAGACGAGCTGTAGATGATCTTTCCACGTAAACACGTCGCTTTGACATAACCTTGGCTGTAGACCGTGGTCGTTAAGCAAGAAAACAAATAAATAAACGAATCCACGAACAAACATTTTATTTACGATTGAATAGTTGGATAAATAAAATTGTCCTGAAAGTGCGTCGATAAAATGAAAAATCTTGAGATAATCCCTGACTTTTTGTCAATGTATGGTGTATTTACATCTCAAAGTACATTTCTTAATAGGCAAGAAATGTCTAAAACTCCGACCGCAAAATGTATGTATAAATCTATATCACTACTGACAATCACGTGGTATTGTATACATACCAACCAATAAATGATCGGTGACAAACACTGTATTTGAGAACGAAGTTGAGATGAAAAAATTTAGTTTTCTCCTACAGCGTTTCTTCTACTGACTGATAGATAGGTACAGTCATTGTAGAAATTGAATATTTATTGAAAGAAAGTAACATACGAAATCCCGGTTATTTTCGAGTTGTCTCCGCCTACAGCGTTTCTTCTACTGACTGATAGATAGGTGCAGTCAATGCAGAAATTGAATATTTATTGAAAGAAAGTAACAAAAGAAATACCGGTTATTTCGTGTTCGCAAACACTTCAATGTTATTGTTTTGGAGAAGCAATCATGATATGTTCATGGAGCGGAAGTGTTTGCGAAAACGAAATACCTTGGACTTCTTTTAATACGTTCATTCAATAAATGTTCAATTTCTGCATGGACTGTGCCTATCTATCAATCAATAGAGTAAATGGTATAGGAGAATACTCGAATTTTTCATCTAAACTTCAGGCAGAATTGCATTGTGCGTCACCGATCATTTATCGGTTTGTATGTATACAATACCACGTGTTTATCAGCTGTGTATATGGTACGTGAACAATTTGGATCTTGGCTAATTAAAACCTTGGCTAATTCGGACCTGATTCGGACCTCGGCCGTGGACAATTCGGACCTTGGCTAATTCGGACCTTGCCTAATTCGGACTCGATCACAGGTCGATTCGGACCCAGTGAAATCGAGGTCCGAATTGACCTGTATGTTTTGGAAACAGGGTCCGAATTAGCCAAGGCCCGAATCGGTTTAGGGTCCGACTTAGCCAATGTCAGAATCTGTTTAAGGTCCAAATATTCCAAATATAAAACAGAAATAAGGTCCGAATCAGCCAATGCTTGAATCGATTCAAGGTCGAAATTGGCCAAAATGGAAGCATTGTTTGTGTTGCCAAATCTGACCAATGGATTCGCCCAGCCCCTTCATTATTCCGTTTTTCGATGAAATTCCTCAGCCCATCTCTTTCTTACGGGTAAATTATGTTTTAGAAATGCATTTTCTGACCCTGTTAATCAGCGAGCGGAGTCATTTTAATTTTTGTCGTCGTTATGGCAAGAAAGCAGTAAAGTCTGTCAGCCTGCTTACAACAATAAATAGTTTATTAAAACAATGCAGCAGATTACACATACGGCCAGTGTTAGGATAGAAGTCTTATTATACATGATTGCGTGGCTCATGCTTGATCTTAACACAGTTTTTTAATGGAAGATACAAAATGAAACGGTCAACTTTGACAAAAAAAAAAAAAAAAAAAAAAAAAAAAAAAAATTCTTAAGCTGTGTTCATGTGCAACAATTGTCCTAACGTAAGACATTTTGTAAAAATAGTACAAATATATCAGGTGGTGCGAAACTTAATTTGACGAGTATAGTTTAAAGGCGCATATATGAGCCACATCATGAAAAAACAACATTTTGCAGATGCGAAAACGAAGGCGCAGATCAGTTTCGCAGTAACTATAAAGCTGGTCAGTACCTTTGTTTTCGCTACACGGATATAATTACAATTCCTCTACTTTCTAACTACATTTTCAGTCTCTAGCCTTCTGTGTATGTACAGCTCGGTTTGTGTCGGCCCTTTTCGAAAACCTTATTGTTGTTTTGTTTTCATGTCGCTGCTCATAGCAAATACATGTATATACTGTGTGTACAAAAAAGGTACAAGTAGGCAATTTTTCACGAAAAGGCTCAATCAGAAAGAAATTCATACTCCAAAAACCGAGGGGAAAAATAAAATAAATAAATAAATAAATAAATTGACAATTGGGTTCTTAAACATAATAAAACGAATAAAACATATCGTAAGCCGAGTGAGCAGCTAAATCCCAATAGGCGGCCACTCAGTTACCCGAGCTTAAATAAAAATATGTAAACGTACATAAGGTTCCAACAGCACAAAAATTCGACGCCAAAACACAAAACAAATAGAACCACAACAGAAGTATCGCCTTGGAACTATCAGTAATAAAACAGTAATAAAAAATCGGGGGGGGGGGGGGGGGGGGGCTTAAATCGATTTTACAGAGCTCTGGCCTCACCCTCATCTTCTGCAGTTTAGTTAATAGTTGTTCGGTCTTCGCGGTGAATCTCTAACTTGTCAATGAAGCACATCATGTCAAATTGTCAGTTTCTTCGCATGCATGTTTTGCACACCATCCTCCTTAATACTCAAAATAAATTAAGACCCGAAGTCTTCAGTTATGTTGTAGCACAACGTATATTTAGGTTCATGCAAACGTATTGTTATTGTCGCGCAAACGTGCTGCGCCCTGTGATGCTACCAAACATTATAAACTTTGGTTGAAATTCAGCGTCTCATAATAAAACGTGTCAAGTTTGGTTTCTCTTCAGTATGGAAACAGATCGAATCCCTTACGAAATTGCAGCGCAGTTCCAGCATGAATCCAGTATAAACACAGCATAGTTTTGCAGCATGATCCCAACATGATTGCAGCGTATACTGCAAAAAAGTACTATGATGATTTAAATGGAAGAAGTATGATTGCAGCGTGTTTCAATTTTGCTAATTCAGCTGCTTTCATAAGTTGCAATCATACTGCATTGCAGCGTGGTCTTATATAGTATAGCTATATACTGCAATTATGCTGCGATCATACTGCACAGCAGCGTGTTTCAATTATGCAAATTACACTGTCTTCATGTTGCAATCATGCTGCATTGCAGTATGGTCACCGTCATACTGCAGTCATCACGGGCGTGAATCAAATGGTGCTACCTGTGCTGTCGTCCGGGTCATTTGTATACACTCGCCGTCGTCCGAGTAAATCGACGGTCGTATCATGTCTCGGACGACAGCAAAATCACCAGTAACATAGATACGACCGCCGACCATATACTCGGACGACAGCAGGGGTTTACATGTGATGGTATACAAATGACTCGGACGGCAGCACAGGTAGCATCATTTGAATCACCCCGGTGATCATACTGCAATCATACTGGAAACAAACTGCATCAATATGCAAATTAAGCTGCTTTCGCGCTACAAGCATACTGTGATCATGCTGGAACCATGCTGCATGGCAGCATGACTAAAATAATTGCAAACCTCTTAGCCTTACATGCGGCTTCCATGCGGCATTCATGCTGCAATGCAGCATATATGCTGGTTTCATGCTGCATTCATGCTGTAATGCAGCGTATACTGAATTCATACTGGAATCATATTGCTTTCATGCTGGAAATCATACCACTATTTTCGAACTGCCTGCCATGTTACCCCACCCATTTCAGTTGATACACTGAGAAGTTGTAAACATGAAAAGCTAGAGACAAAACATGCCTCTTACATGCATTCAAGTTTGATATAAAAAAAAATTCATCATGTTTATAACATGGCCTTCCAGCATGCAAATGCGTTCTTAAAAAAAAAAAAAAAAAAAAAAAAAAAAAAAAAAAACCTCATCAGATTGGTTGTTGTCTGCATATATGTCACAGCTACATTCTTGCTTTATAGAAGTGCAAGTCAAACAGTAGCTTACCCTAAAAGCTATGAAAATGTGTTTCTAAATGCACTTACAAGTTCTGCTAAATTTCTTTTGATTCTTTCCAGCCAGTTTTTCATTAAATTTGCAATTGTAAAACAGCTTTCAAATCCCCCCCCACCTTCTGGCAGTAATTTTTACCCATCATGCAATTGATACTATGACATCATCAATACACCAATATCTGTAGACTACTAAGTTAGAAGCATGATTGCAGCGTATGCTTCTGTGCAGCATGTTTCTGTGCAGCATACGCTTCTGTGCAGTATGAAATCATCGTATTTGCAGCATATACCTAAATCGGTCATATTATGGTAAGTTACAGCAGCATGAAAGCAGCATGGATCAAGCCAAGTAAAACATTCTAAGACAGTGCAGTATGAATGCAGCATACACCAGCAGTATGATTCCAGCATACGTTGCAAAGAAGTATGACAACAGTGTATAAGAAGCATAAATACCAGTATACATCCTGCGTGCGCTGCAATGCAGTAAATATACTGCAACTGCGCTGCAGATACAGGGCAAATAAGAATAATGAAAGTAGGGTATCGGCATACGTTGCATTCCAGCATACGCTGCAATTCCGTAAGGGATAACTTTGTATTGGTGTTTGGTGTTAAGACTTGGCTTTGGTGGTGTATGTTGGTGACGAAATATTAATCAAATTCATGTTTAGAACAAAACAGAAGTCCGAATCCCGTCCGTTACGATGAGAACACGCAGCCGTCTGAGCAATAATTGATTGATCTGGATCCACGTTGGCGTCAGAGGGCTCATACTGTCTGTTCAAACAAAATTGTAGGTTGTTTGTAGAATGAATGAAGCCATCTTCGAGGACGGCATTGCCAGGGTCCTTGCCCAGTAATGGTCCAAACCATACAAAAACAGCACTTTTCAGGACTACAAAATTCATGAAAGAACCCATTGTAATAAATCTTTGTAATTCCAATCAATAAAATGTCTCGGGGGGGGGGGGGGAACCCCGGCATAGCAACATAAACCTAATAATGTCAAACTAGTATACATTTTCTCATACAGCGCATTATAAAAACAACTAACCCAATTCTTTGGGCGCCCGGATAGCTGAGTCGGTAGCGCGTATGGCTTCTGACTAGCTATGCACCGCTGCTGTGCAGGTTCGAATCCCAATGGCTATGCCAGTGAAAATTATCGACTATTGAAAAAAAAAAATCAAAAAAAAAAATCAACGGCTCCTGCATCGGTATGTGCCATTAGTTTGACTGTCCCCACCTCTAGACAGTGGCGTATAAGAAGCAGTTCATAAGGTCTGGGCATTTTTCGCATTGTATAAGGATTATCTGTGTGTGTGTGTGTGTGTGTGTGTGTGTGTGTGTGTGTGTGTGTGTGTGTGTGTGTGTGTGTGTGTGTGTGTGCGCGCGACATATGACATTTCCAATTTCAAGTTACAAAACGATGCCTTTGCATGACTTTTGTCTGTTCAAAAGCATTTTGACAAAATCGGTCCGTTTACGATTGATAAACAGTGCTCAACTCTTCATACTGTAAGGTTTAAACAGCAGTCACACTGTAGCGTATAACCCAAAGGCGCGCCGGGCGTATGAAAAATCTCAACACGCTGAAGACTTTGGGCGTATAAAAATTAATTTGTTCCTTTAACACGCTTTAGCAATCACACATTAGCGCGCAACTGGGGCGTGTGCCGGACGTATAAAAATCTCAAAGTTTTGGAGAACAGTTGTGATACGTCCCACGCTAAGCACGCGCTACATGCGCGCATCGAACGTTCAACGCGCGTTTCACACACGCTTGGGGCACGCTACTGAAGCAACATCTAATAAAATCGGAACGCGCATGGAACGTACACTGGCGTGCTTCAAACGCGCGCCAAACGCGTTCAGAGCGTATTCAACGCACCCGTAGCGCGCGTGGAACTTATTCGGGACGTATAAGTCACACGCCCGGGACACGCCGAGCTTTTACAAAGTTTTTAAGCATGTTTAAAATTTTTTTTAGCCCAAACGCGCGCGAAACGCGCAGAGACTTTTAGCGACGTACAGCGACGCGCGCCGGACGTACACCAAGCGTACCCAACGCGCTTGTAGCGAGTTTTGAACGTGTTTCCGGCGTGTGAGGAATTTTGCTATTTTTTCAACACGCCCGGCGCGCGTTTCACTTATACGCTGATGTGTGACTGCTCTTTTACCTCCAGTATGCAATTGCTGAGTGAATAATGCATACATGATTGCACACAGGATATAAACCTTATAAACCGCGAAACTTCTGAAATCATAACTTTAATGCACCGCATTGGTCATGACCGAACAAATTTGAGTTCTAAAAGACAAACAGTATTAGTTAAACTTCACAAGCTTCTAAAATATTCAACATAATATTGTAATCGCAGCTTAAATTTGAGATACATACTCGAATCTCGTGCGTATGGTACTTTTGAATAATCACCTTAAAACATGTTCACCGGCTGCAATGATGTCTTCATTCTATAGGTTTGTTAAGAAATTCCAGTACTCAGTGCGTGAAGTGAGCAATTGCGTTTGTTTTATGTCGGGTATATAACGACCAAAATTATTAAAAGGGTGATTTTCAAGTTGTTGGTTCTGTCGTATTGTATGCATACCATATATATATTTTAATCTTACTCTATATATATACAAGTTCTACATGTATGTATTATGGTACGTCTACACTGGGCCACGTTCTTATCACATCCTTACCACTTCTAATAATTCAAGAAAGTAGCGAGGACGGGGTCAGAATGAAATAATTTCTGGTTTGTAAGTTCACATTACGTCGTCGCTACGTCCGCACCACGTCCTTACTACGTCCGCACCACGTCCTTACTACGTCCTTCACGTTTCCACTAGGTTTTTACTACGCGCTCATCATCATCATCATCATCATCATCATAGCTCTTAGCTAGGGGCGCACCAAGCAGTATCTTATCCTATTCTGCGAGTGCACCGGATAAGTTTGGGTGTTATTGAAGGAGAGCGAATTGCAAGAGTACTTCTCGGTTCCTTTTTTTTTTTCCATTTCAACTCAACTCAATTTTATTTGCAAATCATATAACATTTAACATTTCAAAATGATTGACGCGAAAGCTATTGCTTGAGGGGACGAGTCAATTAAAACGAAATTAATACCAGAGGACCATTGGTCCTGGAACGCTCACCTGAAGCCTGATCTTGGAGCATTTAGTCATCATGAAATGACACTGACCTTGAATATTCACATGTACCTTTATTGACTTCATTAGTTTTCTGCATCTGCCAAGTTCTAGGTCTCAGGCTGCAATAGTTTCCAAAATATCCATTATTCTCGCCTTTTTCCATTTAAAAGCCTATGTTTCCAAAATTGACCTTGTCATAAAATAGGTCAAGGTCATCCAAGGGTCATCATTTTAGCAAACTACCATGGGCTGGAGTCCCCGGTGCTACATACCAAGTTTTGTGTGAAGCAGCGTACCTGTTCTTGAGAAGACCCTTTTTGAAGAGTTTTCACCATATATGGACATGGTGGCGAGCTTGGTCATGTGACCAAGATATCGTGAAAAAGATTTCAATGCCACTACACAAGCAGGCTCCACATAAAATTTCAACTTGATTGGCCAAGGGTTTTCAGAGAAGATCTTTGAAATTGTGACTTAATTTTGACATTTCAGTGACCTTGGGTCAAGGGCAAGAAATGACCTTGCCCTTCATTGACTCCATAAGTTGTCTGCATCTAGCAACTTTCAAGTCTCAGACTGCAACTGTTTCCAAAATATCCATTGTTTTCACCTTTCCCATGTAAAAGCTTATGTTTCAAAAATTGACTTTGCCATAAAATAGGTCAAGGTCATCCCAGGGTCATCATTTAAGCAAACTATGATGGGCTGGTGTCCCAAATACTACATACAAAGTTTCATGGAAATCAGCCCACCGGTTCTGGAGAAGAAAATTTGTTTGAAGGGTTTTTACCATATGTGGGCATGGCGGCCATCTTGCTCATGTGACCAAGAAAACGCGAACAAAATTTCAATTTCCCTATCCAAGGAGGCTCCACATAAAATCTAAACTTGATCGGTCAAGCAGTTTCAAAGAAGAAGAGCTTTGAAATTGTGACTTAATTTTGATATTTCAATGACCTTGGGTTAAGGACAAGTAATGACATTGACTTAACTTCATTGCTTCCATTAATTGTCTGCATCTAGCAATTTTCAAGTCTCAGAATGTTGATGAACTCAAGTTCGCAACTTAACGCACGTCTGCGTTGAGGGACTTTCGCATAGGTGTGACGACCCCTTTATTAGAGACACATCTGTATCTCGTTTGTGGGGTCCGAAAATGTCAGGCTCAGGGTCATACAACAAAAATAGAAAATTACTGAATTTTTATATGGACACTTAGTTCATTAAATGCACATTCACGCTTTATGAAAATAAATTCGATTAAGAAATAAAAATGATCAAAACACAAAATTGTCCGGATCTTAAAAAAATGTAACACTCACGATTTTTAGATAAAAAGCCATACGTCTTCTGTTCCGAATCCTATTTTTTTATGTCAGAATACATCTTTTTATGTTTTGATTTGCATGACGTTAAAGTTCATAAACCAATCTTTCATGCGATATTTTAAAAATAATTCTGCATTCATTTTCAGCAAATTTCGACGTTTTAGTCGATTTGACGTTACGTTACGTAGTGTTCAGCCCGCCTATTTGAACATGGCATTAAGCGAGGTGTGTATAAACATACGTGACTGATTTTATTCTACTGACGAGTACTTTAATGCTCTTAACTGTCGCTACTAATTGCAGTTAAAGCGCATGTTTAAACACGCATTGGACCGCACTTTAAGGGGTGCTCACACCACAGCGTATAGCGCCAACGTATGCCGACGTATGAGATATTTTGTCCATACGTTGGTGTACGTTGCATACGTTCGGCATAAGTTTTGCATAAGTTACGTATACGCTACAGTACGCTGGCATACATTGTCGTACGTCGTGCACGCCAAGAAATTTTGTGCATGCACAAAATTTCCAACGTA
Source organism: Rugalucina vietnamica (assembly GCA_964017185.1). Taxonomy (NCBI): domain Eukaryota; kingdom Metazoa; phylum Mollusca; class Bivalvia; order Lucinida; family Lucinidae; genus Rugalucina; species Rugalucina vietnamica. The sequence continues at coordinate 30,123,915 of OZ024885.1, read as the reverse complement.
TGCCAACGTACTGATAATACGTTACTCATAAGTTAGGCGTACGCAACGAACACGTTATGCATAAGTTCATGAACGTTACCTGTAAGTTACTCATACGTTCGCATACGTTGCCATACGCTAAAGCCCACCTGGAGTTTTGTTTAGCGTATGAGAAGCGTATGCATAACGTATTACCAACCTACGAGCAGCGTACTTGGAGCGTATGCAGCGTATGTTAAACGTGCGAAGAACGTACTCAGCGTATGCGCAACTTACGCCTAGCGCATTGGTCAGCATTCGGGATTTTATACATAAAAATGGAAGGAACAAGGACTGTGTTCAGGATCAAATAGCCACACAGAAGCATCAAAATAATATACTCAACCGAAAACAAATTGCGCAATTGGGCGTATGTCTAAATTGTATTCACTTTAAATTATCGCTTGTCCAGAGAACATTTTTTGTAAGAACTGGCTGCCTTCAAAGCTCATATTTAATGGCCCTCTATATAATATTATATGAAGTGTCAAAGAATTGTTGAATATTAAAGTCACCTTTTCAAAATATGCTTATACCAAATCGAATATCAAAGGTAACTGAAAATTCAAGCAGGTAGATTCGACAATATGCTGCCTATTGTCAGTATATCAAATAATTACATTTTTGAGAAATGAAAAGTTGTTGAGAACTTGTTATGGGAGACTTAATGTTACAAGATTGAAATGAATCTCAAAAAAGTAACCCATCATAATATATATTTCTACTACTCACGACAAACAAAATTACTGACAGTGACAATTTGTTTGTTTCGATTCTGGTATGCATGGTAGCGTAATCACTAAAATAGACAGCGAATACGCTGATCTATTGCATAATTAAGTATAGTTTATGTATTATATCATGCAAGTTTTCAGCTTCAGTCAATTATTTGTCATTATTGATGATTTTGTAACTTTTGTCAACTGGCCCACAAACTCAGTTCTACCTAATTATAGGAAATGATTCTTCTGAGAAACGGTATAAGAAATCCACAAAATGCACCCGAAGAATCAGGTGTGTAGATTTCTTTGGTTTACTCAGTTACTTGGCCCCTGACTATCCCAGACGCCGTTTCTTCCAGGTACTAGGCCCCCTGGCTATCCCAGACGCCGATTCCTCCAGGTACTGCCCCCTTGGCTATCCCAGACGCCGATTCCTCCAGGTACTGCCCCCTTGGCTATCGCAGACGCCGATTTCTCCAGGCAATATGCCCCCTGGCTATCCAAGACGCCATTTACTCCAGATACTCCAAAGATTTCAATGCCACTACACAAGCAGGCTCCACATAAAATTTCAACTTGATTGGCCAAGGGTTTTCAGAGAAGATCTTTGAAATTGTGACTTAATTTTGACATTTCAGTGACCTTGGGTCAAGGGCAAGAAATGACCTTGCCCTTCATTGACTCCATAAGTTGTCTGCATCTAGCAACTTTCAAGTCTCAGACTGCAACTGTTTCCAAAATATCCATTGTTTTCACCTTTCCCATGTAAAAGCTTATGTTTCAAAAATTGACTTTGCCATAAAATAGGTCAAGGTCATCCCAGGGTCATCATTTAAGCAAACTATGATGGGCTGGTGTCCCAAATACTACATACAAAGTTTCATGGAAATCAGCCCACCGGTTCTGGAGAAGAAAATTTGTTTGAAGGGTTTTTACCATATGTGGGCATGGCGGCCATCTTGGTCATGTGACCAAGAAAACGCGAACAAAATTTCAATTTCCCTATCCAAGGAGGCTCCACATAAAATTTAAACTTGATCGGTCAAGCAGTTTCAAAGAAGAAGAGCTTTGAAATTGTGACTTAATTTTGATATTTCAATGACCTTGGGTTAAGGACAAGTAATGACATTGACTTAACTTCATTGCTTCCATTAATTGTCTGCATCTAGCAATTTTCAAGTCTCAAAATGTTGATGAACTCAAGTTCGCAACTTAACGCACGTCTGCGTTGAGGGACTTTCGCATAGGTGTGACGACCCCTTTATTAGAGACACATCTGTATCTCGTTTGTGGGGTCCGAAAATGTCAGGCTCAGGGTCATACAACAAAAATAGAAAATTACTGAATTTTTATATGGACATTTAGTTCATTAAATGCACATTCACGCTTTATGAAAATAAATTCGATTAAGAAATAAAAATGATCAAAACACAAAATTGTCCGGATCTTAAAAAAATGTAACACTCACGATTTTTAGATAAAAAGCCATACGTCTTCTGTTCCGAATCCTATTTTTTTATGTCAGAATACATCTTTTTATGTTTTTATTTGCATGACGTTAAAGTTCATAAACCAATCTTTCATGCGATATTTTAAAAATAATTCTGCATTCATTTTCAGCAAATTTCGACGTTTTAGTCGATTTGACGTTACGTTACGTAGTGTTCAGCCCGCCTATTTGAACATGGCATTAAGCGAGGTGTGTATAAAACATACGTGACTGATTTTATTCTACTGACGAGTACTTTAATAATCTTAACTGTCGCTACTAATTGCAGTTAAAGCGCATGTTTAAACACGCATTGGACCGCACTTTAAGGGGTGCTCACACCACAGCGTATAGCGCCAACGTATGCCGACGTATGAGATATTTTGTCCATACGTTGGTGTACGTTGCATACGTTCGGCATAAGTTTTGCATAAGTTACGTATACGCTACAGTACGCTGGCATACATTGTCGTACGTCGTGCACGCCAAGAAATTTTGTGCATGCACAAAATTTCCAACGTATGCCAACGTACTGATAATACGTTACTCATAAGTTAGGCGTACGCAACGAACACGTTATGCATAAGTTCATGAACGTTACCTGTAAGTTACTCATACGTTCGCATACGTTGCCATACGCTAAAGCCCACCTGGAGTTTTGTTTAGCGTATGAGAAGCGTATGCATAACGTATTACCAACCTACGAGCAGCGTACTTGGAGCGTATGCAGCGTATGTTAAACGTGCGAAGAACGTACTCAGCGTATGCGCAACTTACGCCTAGCGCATTGGTCAGCATTCGGGATTTTATACATAAAAATGGAAGGAACAAGGACTGTGTTCAGGATTAAATAGCCACACAGAAACATCAAAATAATATACTCAACCGAAAACAAATTGCGCAATTGGGCGTATGTCTAAATTGTATTCACTTTAAATTATCGCTTGTCCAGAGAACATTTTTTGTAAGAACTGGCTGCCTTCAAAGCTCATATTTAATGGCCCTCTATATAATATTATATGAAGTGTCAAAGAATTGTTGAATATTAAAGTCACCTTTTCAAAATATGCTTATACCAAATCGAATATCAAAGGTAACTGAAAATTCAAGCAGGTAGATTCGACAATATGCTGCCTATTGTCAGTATATCAAATAATTACATTTTTGAGAAATGAAAAGTTGTTGAGAACTTGTTATGGGAGACTTACTGTTACAAGATTGAAATGAATCTCAAAAAAGTAACCCATCATAATATATATTTCTACTACTCACGACAAACAAAATTACTGACAGTGACAATTTGTTTGTTTCGATTCTGGTATGCATGGTAGCGTAATCACTAAAATAGACAGCGAATACGCTGATCTATTGCATAATTAAGTATAGTTTATGTATTATATCATGCAAGTTTTCAGCTTCAGTCAATTATTTGTCATTATTGATGATTTTGTAACTTTTGTCAACTGGCCCACAAACTCAGTTCTACCTAATTATAGGAAATGATTCTTCTGAGAAACGGTATAAGAAATCCACAAAATGCACCCGAAGAATCAGGTGTGTAGATTTCTTTGGTTTACTCAGTTACTTGGCCCCTGACTATCCCAGACGCCGTTTCTTCCAGGTACTAGGCCCCCTGGCTATCCCAGACGCCGATTCCTCCAGGTACTGCCCCCTTGGCTATCCCAGACGCCGATTCCTCCAGGTACTGCCCCCTTGGCTATCGCAGACGCCGATTTCTCCAGGCAATATGCCCCCTGGCTATCCAAGACGCCATTTACTCCAGATACTGGGCCCTTGCTACCCAAGACACCGTTTCCTCCATGTACTGCGACCCTTGCTATTCCTGACGCCGTTTGCTCCACGTACTGGCCCCCCTGGTTATCCCAGACGCAGTTTCCTACAGGTAATAGGCCCATTGGCTATTCTAGACACCGTTTCATCCAGGTGATGGGACCCTGGCTATCCCAGACGCTATTTTATCAAGGAACTTGGCCCCCTGGCTATCGAAATCGCCGTTTCTTCAAGTTACTAGGCTATCCAAGACGCTGTTTTATCCCGGTACTAGGCCCCTGGCTATCCCAGACGCCGTTTCTTCCATGTACTAGGCCCCTGGCTATCCCAGACGCCGATTCCTCCAGGTACTGCACCCTTGGCTATCCCAGACGCCGATTCCTCAAGGTACTGCCCCCTTGGCTATCGCTGACGCCGATTTCTCCAGGCAATATGCCCCCTGGCTATCCAAGACGCCATTTACTCCAGATACTGGGCCCTTGCTATCCAAGACACCGTTTCCTCCATGTACTGCGACCCTTGCTATTCCTGACGCCGTTTTCTCCACGTACTGGCCCCCTGGCTATCCCAGACGCAGTTTCCTACAGGTAATAGGCCCATTGGCTATTCTAGATACCGTTTCATCCAGGTGATGGGACCCTGGCTATCCCAGACGCTATTTTATCAAGGGACTTGGCTCCCTGGCTATCGAAATCGCCGTTTCCTCAAGTTACTAGGCTATCCAAGACGCTGTTTTATCCCGGTACTAGGTCCCTGGCTAACCCAGACGCCGTTTCCTCAAGGAACTAGGCCCCTTTGCTATGTCAGACACCGTTTCCTCCATGTACTGCGCATTCTGGCTATCCCAGACGCCGTTTGTTCCAGATACTAGGCCCAATGGCTATCCCAATCGCATTTTTCTCCAGGAAATAGGCTCCCTTGCTATCATAGACGCCCCTTACTCCAGATATTGGGTCCCTGGCTACCATGGACGCCGTTTCCTCCAGGTACTGTACCCACTGGCTAACCCAAATGCCGTATCCTCCAGTTACTAGGCCTCTTTGCTACCCCAGACGCTGTTTCCTCCATGAACGGGACACCCTAACTATCACAGATACCATTTCATCTATGTACTGGGCCACCCTGACTATCCCAGACGCCCGTTTCCTCCAGCTACTAGGCCCCTGACTATCCTAGACGCCGTTTCCTCGTTGTACTGGGTCCCCTGGCTATCTCAAGATACTGGGGCCCTGGTTTTTCAAATGCCGTTTCCTCCAGGAACTAGGCCTCTGGCTATCTCAGACGCCATTTGCTAAAGGTACTGGGCCCATGGCTCTCCCAGACGCCGTTTCGTACAGGTACTGGGCCCCTGGCTATCCCAGACGCAGTTTCCTTCAGATACTAGGCCCCCCTGGCTATACTAGAAAACGTTTCATCCAGGTGCTGGGTCCCTGGCTATCCCAGACGCTGCTTTCTCAAGGTAGTAGACGCCGTTTCTTCATTTACTGAACCCCCCTGGCTATCCCAGACGCCGTTTCCTCCAGGTACTAGGTCCCATTGGATATCATAGACGCCGTTTCCTCCAGATACTGGGCCATGGCTATCCCAGATGCCATTTCCTCCAGGTACCGGGCGCCTGGCTATCCCAGACGCAGTTTTCTCCAGATACTAGGCCCCCTGGCTATGGTAGACTACGTTTCATCCCAGTGCTGGGCCGATGGCTATCCAAGACGACGCTTTCTCAAGGTTCTAAGGCTCCTGGCTATCGAAATCGCCGTTTCCTCCAGGTACTAGGCCCCTGGCTATCCCAGACGACGTTTCTTCAGTTACTGGGCCTTCTGGCTATCCCAGACGCCGTTTCCTCCAGGTACTAGGTCCCACTGGATATAATAGACGCCGTTTCCTCAGGTACTAGGCCCCTGCCTATCCTAGACGCGGGTTCCTCCAAGTACTAAGCCCCCTGGCTATTCCAGACGCAGTTTCCTCCAGTTACTGGGCACCACGGCTATCAAAGACGCCGTATCCTCCAGGAACTAAGCCCCATAGCTATCCCAATCGCAGTTTTCTCAAGGTTCTAGGTTCCGTGGCTATCAAAGACGCCGTTTTCTCCAGTTACTGCCCCCCTTGGCTATCTTAGACGACGTTTCGTCCAAGTTCTGGTCCCCTGGCTATCCCAGACCCAGTTTCCCCCTGGCTTTCTCAGATGCCGTTATCTCCAGGAAGCAGGCCCACTCACTACCACAGACGCCGTTTGCTCTATGTATTGCCCCCTTGCTATCACAGAAGCCGTTTCCTCCAGGTTATAAGCCCATAGCTATCCCAATTGCATTTTTATCCAGGTTCTGTGCCCCATGACTATCCCAGACGCCGTTTCCTCCAGGTACTAGGTCCCCTGGCTAACCCAGACGCCGATTCCTCCAGGCATTACCCCCGTGGCTGTCCAAGACGCCGATTTCTTAAGATACTCGGGCCCTGGCTTTTCCAAATGTTGTTTCCTCCAGGAACTAGGCCTCTGGCTATCCCAGACGCCGTTTCCTCCAGGTAGTGGGCCCATGGCTCTCCCAGATGCCGTTTCCTCCAGTTACTGGACCCCTGGCTATCCCAGATGCCATTTCCTCTAGGTACCGGGCACCTGGCTATCCCAGACGCAGTTTTATCCAGATTCTAGGCCCCCTGGCTATGCAAGACTACGTTTCATCCCAGTGCTGGGCCGATGGCTATCCCAGACGATGCTTTCTCAAGGTTCTAGGGCTCCTGGCTATCAAAATCGCCGTTTCCTCCAGGTACTAGGCCCCCTGGCTATCCCAGACGACGTTTCTTCCAGGAACAAGGTCCCATGGCTATCCCAGACGTCGTTCTCTCGGGTACTGGGCCCCCTGGCTATCCCAGACGTCGTTACCTCCAGGTACTGGGGCCCCCTGGCTATCCCAGACGTCGTTTTTTCCATGTAGTGGGTCCCCTGGCTATCCCAGACGTTGTTTCGTCCAGGTACTGGGCGCCCTGGCTATCCCAGACGTCGTTACTTTCAGGTAATGGGTCCCCTGGCTTTCTCAGACGCCGTTCCCTCCAGGTACTGAGCCCCCTGGCTATCCCTGACGCCGTTTCCTCCAGGTACTGGGTCCCATGGTTATCCCAGACCCAGGGACTGGGTCCCATGGATACCCCAGACGTCGTTTCCTCCAGGTACTGGGCCCCCTGGCTATCCCGGACGCCGTTTCCTACAGGTACTGGGCCCCCTGGCTATCCCAGACGTTGTTACCTCCAGGTACTGGCCCCCCTGGCTATCCCAGACGCCGTTTCCTCCAGGGACTGGGCCCCCTGGCTATCCCAGACGTCGTTTCCTCCAGTTACTGGGTCCCCTGGCTATCCGAAACGTCGTTACCTCCAGATACTGGGCCCCCTGGCTATCCCAGACGTCGTTACCTTTAGGAACTGGGCCCTCTGCCTATCCCAGACGTCGTTACCTCCAGGTACTGGGCCCCTTGGCTATCCCAGACGCCGTTTCCTCTAGGAACAAGGTCCCCTGCCTATCCCAGACGTCGTTACCTCCAGGTACTGGGTCCCCTGGCTATCCCAGACGTCGTAACCTCCAGGTACCGGGTCCTATGGCTATCCCAGACGCCGTTTCCTCCAGGTACTGGGTCCCCTGGCTATCCCTATAGTCGTGTCTTCCGGGAACTGGGCCCCCTGTCTATCCCAGACGTTGTTACCTCCAGGTACTGGCCCTCCTGGCTATCCCAGACGCCGTTTCCTCCAGGGACTGGGTCTCCTGCCTCTCCCAGACGTCGTTTCCTCCAGGTACTGGGCCCCCTGGCTATCCGAAACGTTGTTTCCTCCAGATACTGGGCCCCCTGGCTATCCCAGACGTCGTTACCTCTAGGAACTGGGCCCCCTGGCTATCCCAGACGTCGTAACCTCCAGGTACTGGGCCCCCTGGCTATCCCAGACGCCGTTTCCTCCAGGTACTGGGTCCCCTGGCTATCCTAGACGTCGTTTCCTCCAGGTAATGGCCCCCCTGGCTATCCCAGACATCGTTTCCTCCAGGTACTGGGTCCCCTGGCTATCGCAGACGTCGTTTCCTCCAGTTACTGGGCACCCTGGCTATCCAAGACGCAGTTCCCTCGGGAACTGGGTCCCCTGGCTATCCAAGAAGTCGTTACCTCCAGGTACTGGGTCCCCTGGCTATCCCAGATGCCCTTTCCTCCAGGTACTGGGCCCCCTGGCTACCCCAGAGGTCGTTATATCAAGGTAATGGGCCACCTGGCTATCCCAGACGTCGTTACATCCAGGTACTGGGGCCCCTGGCTATCCCAGACGACTTAACCTCCAGGTACTGGGTCCCCTGGCTATCCCAGACGTCGTTTCTTCCAGGTACTGGGTCTCCTGGCTTTCCAAACGTCAATACCTCCAGGTACTGGGCCCCTTGGCTATCCCAAACGTCGTTACCGCCAGGTACCGGGCCACCTGGCTATCCCAGACGTTGTTACCTCCAGGTAATGGGCCCCCTGGCTATTCCAGACGTCGTTTCCTGAAGGTACTGGGCCCCCTGGCTATCCGAAAGGTCGTTTCCTCCAGATACTGGGCCCCTTGGCTATCCCAGACGTCGTTTCGTCCAGGTTCTGGGCGCCCTGGCTATCCCAGACGTCGTTACTTTCAGGTAATGGGTCCCCTGGCTTTCCCAGACGCCGTTCCCTCCAGGTACTGAGCCCCCTGGCTATCCCTGAAGTCGTTTCTTCCAGAAACTGGGCCCCCTGTCTATCCCAGATGTTGTTACCTCCAGGTACTGGCCCCCCTGGCTATCCCAGACGTCGTTTCCTCCAGGGACTGGGTCCCCTGCCTATCCGAGACGTCGTTTCCTCCAGGTACTGGGCCCCCTGGCTGTCCGAAACGTCGTTTCCTCCAGATACTGGGCCCCCTGGCTATCCCAGACGCCGTTTCCTCCAGGTACTGGGTCTCCTGGCTATCCCAGACGTCGTTCTCTCGGGTACTGGGCCCCCTGGCTATCCCAGACGTCGTTACCTCCAGGTACTGGGGCCCCCTGGCTATCCCAGACGTCGTTTCCTCCATGTAGTGGGTCCCCTGGCTATCCCAGACGTTGTTTCGTCCAGGTACTGGGCGCCCTGGCTATCCCAGACGTCGTAACTTTCAGGTAATGGGTCCCCTGGCTTTCCCAGACGCCGTTCCCTCCAGGTACTGAGCCCCCTGGCTATCCCTGACGCCGTTTCCTCCAGGTACTGGGTCCCATGGTTATCCCAGACCCAGGTACTGGGTCCCATGGATACCCCAGACGTCGTTTCCTCCAGGTACTGGGCCCCCTGGCTATCCCAGACGCCGTTTCCTACAGGTACTGGGCCCCCTGGCTATCCCAGACGTTGTTACCTCCAGGTACTGGCCCCCTGGCTATCCCAGACGCCGTTTCCTCCAGGGACTGGGCCCCCTGGCTATCCCAGACGTCGTTTCCTCCAGGTACTGGGTCCCCTGGCTATCCGAAACGTCGTTACCTCCAGATACTGGGCCCCCTGGCTATCCCAGACGTCGTTACCTCTAGGAAGTGGGCCCTCTGCCTATCCCAGACGTCGTTACCTCTAGGTACTGGGCCCCCTGGCTATCCCAGACGCCGTTTCCTCCAGGAACAATGTCCCCTGCCTATCCCAGACGTCGTTACCTCCAGGTACTGGGTCCCCTGGCTATCCCAGACGTCGTTACCTCCAGGTACCGGGTCCTATGGCTATCCCAGACGCCGTTTCCTCCAGGTACTGGGTCCCCTGGCTATCCCTATAGTCATGTCTTCCGGGAACTGGGCCCCCTGTCTATCCCAGACGTTGTTACCTCCAGGTACTTGCCCTCCTGGCTATCCCAGACGCCGTTTCCTCCAGGGACTGGGTCTCCTGCCTTTCCCAGACGTCGTTTCCTCCAGGTACTGGCCCCCCTGGCTATCCGAAACGTTGTTTCCTCCAGATACTGGGCCCCCTGGCTATCCCAGACGTCGTTACCTCTAGGAACTGGGCCCCCTGGCTATCCCAAACGTCGTAACCTCCAGGTACTGGGCCCCCTGGCTATCCCAGACGCCGTTTCCTCCAGGTACTGGGTCCCCTGTCTATCCTAGACGTCGTTTCCTCCAGGTAATGGCCCCCTGGCTATCCCAGACGTCGTTTCCTCCAGGTACTGGGTCCCCTGGCTATCGCAGACGTCGTTTCCTCCAGTTACTGGGCACCCTGGCTATCCAAGAAGACGCAGTTCCCTCGGGAACTTGGTCCCCTGGCTATCCAAGAAGTCGTTACCTCCAGGTACTGGGTCCCGTGGCTATCCCAGATGCCCTTTCCTCCAGGTACTGGGCCCCCTGGCTACCCCAGAGGTCGTTATCTCAAGGTAACTGGGCCCCCTGGCTATCCCAAACGTCGTAACCTCCAGGTACTGGGCCCCCTGGCTATCCCAGACGCCGTTTCCTCCAGGTACTGGGTCCCCTGTCTATCCTAGACGTCGTTTCCTCCAGGTAATGGCCCCCCCTGGCTATCCCAGACGTCGTTTCCTCCAGGTACTGGGTCCCCTGGCTATCGCAGACGTCGTTTCCTCCAGTTACTGGGCACCCTGGCTATCCAAGGCGCAGTTCCCTCGGGAACTGGGCCACCTGGCTATCCCAGACGTCGTTACATCCAGGTACTGGGGCCCCTGGCTATCCCAGACGACTTAACCTCCAGGTACTGGGTCCCCTGGCTATCCCAGACGTCGTTTATTCCAGGTACTGGGTCTCCTGGCTTTCCAAACGTCAATACCTCCAGGTACTGGGCCCCTTGGCTATCCCAAACGTCGTTACCGCCAGGTACCGGGCCACCTGGCTATCCCAGACGTTGTTACCTCCAGGTAATGGGCCCCCTGGCTATTCCAGACGTCGTTTCCTGAAGGTACTGGGCCCCCTGGCTATCCGAAAGGTCGTTACTGGGTCTCCTGGCTATCCCAGACGTCGTTCTCTCGGGTACTGGGCCCCCTGGCTATCCCAGACGTCGTTACCTCCAGGTACTGGGGCCCCCCTGGCTATCCCAGACGTCGTTTCCTCCATGTAGTGGGTCCCCTGGCTATCCCAGACGTTGTTTCGTCCAGGTACTGGGCGCCCTGGCTATCCCAGACGTCGTTACTTTCATGTAATGGGACCCCTGGCTTTCCCAGACGCCGTTCCCTCCAGGTACTGAGCCCCCTGGCTATCCCTGACGCCGTTTCCTCCAGGTACTGGGTCCCATGGTTATCCCAGACCCAGGTACTGGGTCGCATGGATACCCCGGACGTCGTTTCCTCCAGTTACTGGGCCCCCTGGCTATCCCAGACGCCGTTTCCTACAGGTACTGGCCCCCCTGGCTATCCCAGACGTTGTTACCTCCAGGTACTGCCCCCCCTGGCTATCCCAGACGCCGTTTCCTCCAGGGACTGGGCCCCCTGGCTATCCCAGACGTCGTTTCCTCCAGGTACTGGGTCCCCTGGCTATCCGAAACGTCGTTACCTCCAGATACTGGGCCCCCTGGCTATCCCAGACGTCGTTACCTCTAGGAACTGGGCCCCCTGGCTATCCCAGACGTCGTTACCTCCAGGTACTGGACCCCCTGGCTATCCCAGACGCCGTTTCCTCCAAGAACAAGGTCCCCTGCCTATCCCAGACGTCGTTACCTCCAGGTACTGGGTCCCCTGGCTATCCCAGACGTCGTTACCTCCAGGTACCGGGTCCTATGGCTATCCCAGACGCCGTTTCCTCCAGGTACTGGGTCCCCTGGCTATCAAAGACGCCGTTTCCTATAGGAACAAGGTCCCATGGCTATCCCAGACGTCGTTACCTCCATGCACTGGGCCCCCTGGCTATCCCAGACGTCGTTACCTCCAGGTACTGGGCCCCCTGGCTATCCCAGACGTCGTTGCCTCCAGGTACTGGGCCCCTTGGCTATCCCAGACGCCGTTACCTCCAGGTAGTGGGTCCCCTGGCTATCCCAGACGTCGTTACTTTCAGGTAATGGGTCCCCTGGCTTTCCCAGACGCCGTTCCCTCCAGGTACGGAGCCCTCTGGCTATCCCTGAAGTCGTTTCTTCCAGGAACTGGGCCCCCTGGCTATCCCAGACGTCGTTACCTCCAGGTACTGGGCCCCCTTGCTATCCCAGACACCGTTTCCTCCAGGTACTGGGTCCCATGGCTATCCCAGACCCAGGTACTGGTTCCCATGGATACCCCAGACGTCGTTTCCTCCAGGTACTGCGCCCCCTGGCTATCCCAGACGCCGTTTCCTCCAGGTACTGGGCCCCCTGGCTATCCCAGACGTTGTTACCTCCAGGTACTGGGCCCCCTGGCTATCCCAGACGCCGTTTCCTCCAGGGACTGGGCCCCCTGGCTATCCCAGACGTCGTTTCCTCCAGGTACTGGGTCCCCTGGCTATCCGAAACGTCGTTACCTCCAGATACTGGGCCCCCTGGCTATCCCAGACGTCGTTACCTCTAGGAACTGGGCCCCATGGCTATCCCAGACGTCGTTACCTCCAGGTACTGGGCCCCCTGGCTATCCCAGACGCCGTTTCCTCCAGGAACAAGGTCCCCTGCCTATCCCAGACGTCGTTACCTTTAGGTACTGGGTCCCCTGGGTATCCCAGACGTCGTTACCTCCAGGTACTGGGTCCTATGGCTATCCCAGACGCCGTTTCCTCCAGGTACTGGGTCCCCTGGCTATCCCAGACGCCGTTTCCTATTGGAACAAGGTCCCATGGCTATCCCAGACGTCGTTACCTCCAGGTACTGCGTCCCCTGGCTATCCCAGACGTCGTTACCTCCAGGTACTGGGCCCCCTGGCTATCCCAGACGTCGTTGTCTCCAGGTACTTGGCCCCTTGGCTATCCCAGACGCCGTTTCCTCCAGGTACTTGGCCCCCTGGCTATCCCAGACGCCGTTACCTCCAGGAACAAGGTCCCCTGGCTATCCCAGACGTCGTTACCTCCAGGTACTGCCCCCCCCCCTCTCCTTGGCTATCACAGACGCTGTATTTTTCTGGTGTTGGAATCCCGGGCTATCCCAAACGCTGTATTCACCAGACAGTCGTTGACTAGGCTATCCCATACACCGATTACTCTAAGTACTGATTCACCTAGCGCAGGTGCCGTATTTCTGCATATGCTTGATCCCATGATTATCCCAGACGCCCTATTTTCCATATGATGGATACCCCGGCTATCCCGGACGCTGTTTTCACCAGACACTGGATTCCTAGGCAATAGAAGGTGCCGTTTTACCATAGGAACTGTTTTACCACAGGCACTATTTCACCTGAATATCCCAGACGTCGTTTTCTTCAGGTACCGTGTTACTTGGCTATCCCAGACACCATATTCGTCAGGTGCTGGATCGCCAGGCTATCCGGAACGCCGTATTTTTTCAGGTATATTTTCTGTTGGCTATCCCAGACACCGTATTCTCCGGGTGTTGTTTTCCTGGCTATCAAAGAAGCCATTTTCTCAGGTACTTGATGCCCAGGCCATCCCAGGCGTGGACTGAGCTAGGTTCTGTTTCACCTGGCTATCTCAAACGTTGCTTTCTTGTGGTACTGTATGCCCTGGCTATCTAAGGCGTTGTTTATGAAAGGTAATTGATTTCACAAGCACCATTTTTGTCTAAACAATAAGTCGCTTTTGCCTAGAGAAACCGTTTTCGCTACATACATGTAATTGAAATTTTGTTCGCACCCAGCCCACCACATACCATACCCCACTATACCTCACCAATACCCCACCCCAACCCACATAACCACCCCCACAACCTCTTTCATAGTATAAATGTGTTTCAGGAACATTGTATTATCTATTTCGACCAATTGGTGCATTTTTAGCGTTTCAAATTTGACAGAACCATGTGAAGCCAAAATCCGGAAAAATCCCAGAAACCCCAGAAAAATGCCGATTTTCGTTTTTTCGACTGTTTCGTCGTAACAACTGGCGATACAAACACGAAATTTTGTATGATTGTAGACCTGGGTGTAGGCTACCACAGGTATAAGTATCGATCATAATTCGTGAGCACTTATCGGATTTTTTCCAATTTTCCATACGCGGTCCAACCGTAAATATTTACGGTCGGCTGGAGATCTGGGGTCGTTCTGTGTCTGGGGTCCGCCCCGGGACAAATTTTTTTTGAGGGGTGTAAAATTACCCAGAAGACATTAAAAAGCAAAAAAATCGCGAAAAAAAATCTCGGAATCGGGAGAAGCTCGCTCATACGAATCCCCAGGAGAAGCCACTGAGCTTTTACCTTTGTCTCACAGCCCAAGGGCTGGGGCTAGAGCTTCAAGTGTCTTGCTCCAGTAGGAGGATATACTAGGACACCACTGACACCAGGCCCTGAGGTTATAAAACTATTTTCAAGCTCAACTCAGCTGAGCATAAAATTTCAACTGCTCATAAATCTTAAAATTGTCGAAATTAATATAAAATTCTGGTTCACAACCCAAAAACCAGTATTTTATCCTGCTCCTAAATGTTAAAATTGGCATTTTAACATTTATGAGCAGGATAAATTTTAGTCTCAGTTGAGTTGACCATGAAAAAAGTTTTATAACCTCAAGACCAGGTCATGTCCTTGAGCAAGGCAACAATAACTCCTCAATGTTCTAATAATGACCCAGGAGGGGGTGGCTGTCCCTAAATGATTGGAAAATTGTTGTCAGGGATATCAAAATACAAAACTAACAAACAAACATGAAAATTCCTTAGAGAACCTCTTTATTCAATAATTGAGCCACGCCATGAGAAAACCTACAATGTGGTTTCCGAATAGGCCCGACATAAACCGAGCTGTACAAGCACAGAAGATGGATAGACACTGGAAATTTGGGATTTATAATTATACTATTGGTATACCAAAAACAAAGGTATACTGCACAGCTGATCTGCGCCTTTGGTTTTGCATGTGCAGATTGCTGGTTTAATCATGAGGCGGCTCAATTACCATTTCTCCAGGCTACTCAACCTGAGCTGCCTCGTGGGAAAACCAACAATGTGGTTTCCCAACAGGTCTGACACAAACCGAGCTGCACAAGCGCAGAAGATGGCTAGAGGCTAGAAATTTTGGATTTAGAAAGTAGAGGAATTGTACTATCCATGTAGCGAAAACAAAGGCGTGATCAGGTTTCGCATATGCAGATTGGTGGTTTTCCCATGTGGAGGCTTAACCTTTAACAAACAGCACCAAGTCACCTGAATATCTGCTTTATACATACATATTTGTGTGAAAAATCATGACACAAATAAGAATTTTCCACTGCAGTACCATACACAATAGGGCTGTGGCAAGATAAAATGGACAAAAAGTGTTTCCTGGGTGTCAATTTTTCAACTTGTTCAAATCATCATCTCTTTAGCACTATGTTATAGCCTAATCACTGCCATAACCAGAAATGGTAATGAGAAGATAACTTTTTGCCATATTTGCTGACAGTGTCTTTTTTTTCGAGATGAACCCCTGAAAACTCTTCGGACGCTACAACCACCTTTTAAAGCCAATAACTGAAAGAATGAAAACTGTGTTGTTTGTCTTTTCATGTTTTATTATAAGTTTAGTCCTTCATCCAAAAAACAAACATGGACCAAAGTTGCTTTGAATTTGCTTATGTATTTAATTTCCACATCTTTTGAAGTACTGTATCAAAGTAACATTTTTTATATTTTTTTTTTTAGGTTAGTTCTGAGAGAAGTGAATGCAAACATCTGTCTTACTCAAGGATGTGTTGTTGGTATTGTTTTCTCTGACATACAACCCAAACCTTTCCAAAAGATATTGGGCAATTTTTTTTGTAAAGCATTACAGTCAGCTCTTCGGATGATACAAATGCTCTTCGGACGATACACAATGCTCTTCGGATGATACACAATGCTCTTCGGATGATACAGCTTTTGAATCAATTTCATGATTTTTTCATAATTTACACCATAAAGCTACTTGATAGATATCTTACATTATTATAAAAACTTCTTTTTTCCATTTTAATCTTTTTAAAAATTGTAAGTGAACTCTTCGGACGATACATAGAACTCTTCGGATGATACAATTCAAGAGCTGTATCGTCCGAAGAGTACTATGTATCGTCCGAAGAGCTCTTCGGATGATACAAACCCAAGAATGATATAGATTTTAATACATGCATCTATTATTTAAATAAAACCAAAGCATAACAATGATCACTCATATGTTTCCTAATTCATCACTGCATATTAATTTTATATGATTTTTATATGTGTGTCCTAAGAATGAACTTAGGAAGCCGAATTTCTAAAAATCATTTTTTCAAAGTTCAGCATACTATGATAGAAGATTTTTGGCTTACAAATCATCACATCTTAATTTGTGAAAAGCTTAGGTAAAAAAACAAAATAGAGAAACAGAGAACAAAATCACAGACCAACATTTTGTGAAAAGCACTCTTCGGATGATACAAAAATTTGTTTCGGACACATATCGGCAACAATGTTTTCCGAAGGTTTACACAGAGCAAAAAAATTTTCTTGTGTTCTTATACTGTTTTTCATCTACCATTAAAAAAAGGTAAAATGAACTGTTTATAACTTTGTGCGTAAGAGAAAACAGCCACTCTTCGGATGATACAGGCCGTTTCGGACACCCTAAAAAATACCATATAAAAAGTGATATCAATTTTCCTCTTAGTAGTCAGCTTTCCAAAGCCTGAAGTATCAAAAAAGACATGTCATGACTATTACATACCACAGTTTCAATTACACAATTCATATATTTGGTATTTTTATAATGGTTTATGAAAAGCTATCAAATTTTGAAAATCTTTTTGTAACATCCGACCACAAATGTTCAAACGTTTGTCATATGAGCATCAGTTGCCATAAAATTATGAACAATATATCAAAACAAACATCAGTAATATCTCCAGGTTATAAAGCTATATATGTGCTGCTTTGGAGCTAGATAAGGGTTAAAAAATGCAAATGAAATTTGTTGAAAATATACAGGAAACATTGTACACTCAAAATTTAGCCATTTTAAGGCATTTATTTTGATATTTCATCGCAGTCACTAAATCAAAATTATTGGATTTGTCTTTCCAGTTTGCTACCACCATGTACCACTATCTGAGGCATAAACTGTCTCTATATCTCAAAGCATTGTTTTTGTACATATGAAAAGGTTGAAATGACCATTTTATCTTGCCACAGCCCAATAATTAATGTACCTTTGTTTTTGCAGCATATATCATTAGATATTTTCTAATCCCCAAGCGGCATAAGCAGAGGCTGGTATTAGTGTGGCCATGCAGATTACCCTACAGATTGATTCTCCCATGACCTACCCAACCTTTGTTTGCTTGTAGGTATTATAGCTAATAATAAATAGGTCAATGTTATTCTTCAATAAAGCTGTAGATATACTAATCAATGTGAAAAAAATACAATATATCTTTTTCCATTAAATGTTTCAATCGAAACAGAAAGCATAAATGATTATTATATATCAAAATCTTTATTCAGTACCCTATCATCCAGGCTGAGCTGGTCTTTCTTCATAAAAACCAAAATCTTATATCATGATCTGGGTCATCTACTGGTAACTGATAACATTGTGGATTTTTTCTGGATCATTTTCCCCTAAAGAGCCCCCAACTATCTGATGCAAAACACTGAATCACTCTTATTGATTGGTCAACCGATTACAGCTAATCCTTTCTTGACCAATCAGGCGTTAGCACTTGCGTGAAACTTGTGACCTATTAGGACCAGGTCACATTTTTATCATAGCAAAATGGCCGCTTTGATACTATTTAAAGCAGGCATATAATTTAACAGAAAAATCTTTCTGCTAATCCAGCGAACCTCTTAAGAACTATTTTTGTAACACTTTTGTTACAGCCGCTAGTTGAAGCATCCATCATTTCAGAAAAATCCATTATAAACTCAGCGTGTATTCTTACACCAATAGCAAGTGTTAGAGCTGGAGAGAGAAAAAAAGATCAGCCATAAAGTATAGTGTGTGACCTTCCTTGACCCAAGTATGGCAAGTAAACAACTTTGAGGCTCCAAACAGGCTACATTTTTAATTTAAAAGCTTTGTTTGATTTGATTCTTAAAAGTCGCTGCCAACAATTTTTCAGTCATGCTGAGATGAAGCCAGGTTGGCCAAGCTAGTCTAATGGGATGGAGCTAGTCTAAACTTCAGGGGCGGATCCAGGATTTCTGAAGAGGGGGTTCAAGAATGGAAAAGGGGGGTTCGATTGCCTAATTTCACACAAAATCTCTTGAAATTCCCCATGAAAGTAAAATAATTTGGCTACAAAGGGGGGTTCGAGTGAACCCCTTGAACCCCTCTAAATCTACCACTGAACTTTAAAGAGATCACAATCCAGTCGTGATTATGGTTGTTAAGCACATCATTGTACAATACAACCTATTTTGAAGCCCATAGAAGCAGACAGTGATATTAGTGAAACTGTGTTATAATGAGGTTACTTACTATAGACATGTAGCAAAATAGTCAATTTGGGAGCCATGACATGGCGATGTTATATTGAAAACCACATTATAGTGAGGTGTGTTATGAGGCATGTTATAATGAGGTTGAACTGTATTTCAAACCCAGACTACCCAGGGCAGAGTGGATTCTAGAATCTTTTCAAGATGGGCCAACTCCCCCATCAGGCTCTCAAAAAGGGGCAAATGCTTTAAGACAATGTGTAATTATGAGGTATAGTGAAAAGGATATTTTGATACAAACTTATGACATAGCATGTGTATGTACCAGGAAAATAAACTAAATCTGTGATTAGTAACTTAGGTGGATAAGATTTAGGTGGATAAGATTATTTTAATTGCTCTTCAGAATATATACTCAGAGGAAAAAGTTTAGTCAGTAACTTTGAACAGCCCGATTACTATAATGCCCAGCCGCTTGCCTTAGATGTTTCCCTTTATTAAATTTGCAAAGTCGGTCTCTTTTTAATTCTGGAAAGAAACTCCACCAGTTGTCAATTTCGACAGAGTTATTGACCTTTTTCGTAAAACATCATTTTTGTAATTACCCGATAAAAGATCAAATCGGCGCTTTGGTTAATAGCCGTTGTTAGATGGAGGTTGTTGCCAGTGACAAAAATCCGAAAAAAAAATCTTTTCAAAATTCAGCAACAGTCTCGAGAAATAGCAAATCAAATATGCATCATTTTTAGATTACCTCCCTTTCATTTAAAACAAGAACGAAAATTGGTGTATGCACTGTGGCAAAACCACATGCGATATTTCAATCGTTTTTGTTGGAAATACGAGGTTTTATTTACAGTATTATGACTGGTAATTTTAACCCCAAACTATCCAGGGGTTTTGAACCTATGACGATTTAAACTGTCTCGATGGGATTTTACATGTATTTTCACTGACTAAACTTTTGCCGGTGAGCATAGTTATCTGAACAAATAAGTATACATCAAATAGACTAAAATGTTACAATGATCTTTCACTACAGGGAAAAAAATCTATGATTATGTACTTAAGATGTTTCAAACCAGTTGGGTGTTGATTAACTATAAAGGAACATGCAAGTCTGAACTGGTCCTGCACTGTTTTCACCGGTCAATTTGTTCAGATATTTGGTTAATTATATATTAATTTATTTTTATTTGCTTTTATCTTTTATATAAACTGATAAATAATAACCAGACGCTCTGATTTAGCCATTGAAAAAAAGTGAAAACAAGGGAAACAACTCAATAACAAAGCTCAAATGTGCCTTTGTATAATCTTTACGCATCCCCTCCTCCCTCGGATCCCTGGTGATCCTGGGTTACGAGGTGTATGTCAATAGTGCTTGATCTATAGTTGCTACATCCCTTGACGTCGGCGCATTTTTCTTCTTTTGGTTGATACATGTCTGACAGAACATGTCCTTTTCTGTCTTTAGGAGAAAAGGCCACTTTTCGAGGCATTTCTCCAGTTAAGAGTGTTCAAATTTTTGTTTTTTCGTTATCGGCTCTTGACCAGGTTCAGTGGCAGGTTGGGAGGCTGTAGTATCCGAGGTTTCAGTCTCATCAGAGCCGGTTTTCCTGCCTATTTGGAATCACGACCCAGGACAGAATAGATTTCTGCGCCATGTTTCTGCCCAAACGAAAGTGAAAGTACCAAAATACATGCGCACTGGGTGCCAATGATGCGCACGCAGCATGGGCAAGCCAGGTCAGCCAATAGAATTGTAGTCTCGGCCTATTCTAGTAGGACGAAATCGGCGAAAGTTAGCGAGAAAGAACGGAAACAAACTCCAACTACCTAAATGTTACCAAAAAGAACCACAATACGCAACGAAATAACAAACATGCACCAAGATTATAATTTTGCGCCAAAATTATAAAATAAGCGGGATTTTCACACTCCCGCGCCCTAGAATCTCTGCAGGGTGTCTATAATTAGCAGGCCACCCTGCAGTCCAGAAACTGGAGCTTTTGTTGCAAATTGCATATGCCACCAGAAGCAAAGGCTCTGCAGTTCACACAAGCTTATTACAACCTATACTGTTTTAATTAGTCCCTTTGTATTAACTTAAATACCATATTCTTTCTTATTAGTGCACAAGCTCAAATAAGTGCACACATTTACTGTCCAGTGCCTTTACGAACAATATGTGCTTATATAAACACACACTGCACATCTCTTCACATTATTTCAGTGCTTGTTTTGACATCTGAATAACTTCAACAAGATGTACCGTAAAAATTCTATTAAACGCCCACGCTCTAATAAACGCCCATACCCCTATTTGGATGCCAAAAATGGACATTTTATCAGAGAGTTTTGGAATTCCTGGAACCTCTAATAAACGCCCACATTAATAAGAGCTGTCGCAGGACAGCGTAGCTCGCCTGACTTGTGCTATGCCACTACATCTGTTAAAATCTATGACCCATGACCTTGACCTCAAGGTCACTCAGGTGGGTCATGATGGTACAACATAAAACTTCAGACCAATGCAAAGTATCAACTTGATCAATTTACATGTTCAAGAGATATAGACTTATAAAAACATTAACCAAAACTTAAACACAAAACTTCCGAGTCCGCGACCCTGACCTCAAGGTCATCCAGGTGAGTTGTGATGTACAGCATAAAACCTGAGACCAATATCTATCAACCTGCAAGTATCAACTTTATCCATTGAATGTTCAACCTGTTCAAGAGATTTAGACTTTAACCAAAAAATTTAACAGAAAATTTCTAAGTCTGTGACCTTGACCTCAAGGTCACCCAGGGTAGGCCATGATGGTACTGCATAAAACTTCAGACCAATATCTACCAACATGCAAAGTATCAACTCGATCAATCAACATGGTCAAGAGATATAGACTTACAAAAACTCAAATCAAAAACTTAAACACAAAATTTCTAAGTCTGTGACCTTGACCTCAAGGTCACCGAGAGTGGGTCATGATGGTACTGCATAAAACTTCAGACCAATATCTAGCAACATACAAAGTATCAACTCAATCAATCAATATGGTCAAGAGATATACTAGACTTACAAAAACTTTAACCAAAAACTTAAACACAAAATTTCGAAGTCCGTGACCTTGACATCAAGGTCACCCAGGGTGGGTCATGATGGTACTGCGTAAAACTTCAGACCAATATCTAGCAACATGCAAAGTATCAACTCAATCCATCAATATGGTCAAGAGATATACTCGACTTACAAAAACATTAACCAAAAACTTAAACACAAAATTTCTAAGTCCGTGACCTTGACCTCAAGGTCACCCAGGGTGGGTCATGATGGTACTGCGTAAAACTTCAGACCAATATCTATCAACATGCAAAGTATCAACTTGATCCATCAACATGGTCAAGAGATATAGACTTCTAAAAAACTTTAACCGAAAGTGTGACGCGGACGTAAACGTAAACACGGACGACCGAGGTGACTACAATAGCTCTATGCACTTCGTGCAGGCGAGCTAAAAATGTTAAGAAAAATCCTATATTTTAAGCAGTAAATTTTTATTTTTTCTGCTTTATCACATAAAACTCATATCTATTTTTCTCCTGTAGTTCAAACCAGAGGACCAATGGTCCTGTAAACGCTCACCTGAGTCTGCTGCATAAATAAACATGTTTGAATATTATGGTATTTAACCCCAGTGCAGGGGCAGATGAAGCCCTTGGGCCGTTTTCTTTTTTTCAGAATAATCAATATTGTCCATTTGCCAATTTCTTGCTGGCTTTTCCCTTCAAATGACATTTTAACACTTTTTCCCATTCACCCATGTTGACCTTGCCATAAACTTGGTCAAGGTCATCACAGGGTCATGATTTATATATACATTGTAGTACCTTAGCCATGGATGCTTCACGCCAAGTTTCATTGAAATCAACCTATTGGTTTCAGAGAAGATATTTGAAGGGTTTTTACCATATATGGGCATGGCAGCCATCTTGGTCATGTGACCTAGATTGTTAATATACACATTGGTTCCCCCATCCTATAGATGCCTCACATAAAATTTGGCTTCAATTGGCCAAGTGGTTTCAGAGGAGAAGATGTTTGAATATTATGGTAATATACATGTATATTGCCCCGGGGTGTGGGCATATGAGCCCTTAGGTCCAATTTTTTTTTTTTCAGAATCATTAATATTTAGTCCTACTACCCATTTCCTGCAAGATTTTCACCTCAAATGACTTTTTAAAAGTTTTCCCTATTCAAATGCATTGGCGACCTATGTTGACCTTGCCGTAAAAAAGATCAAGGTCATCACAGGGTCATGATTTATATACACATTGTAGTACTTGAGCCATCGATGCTTCATGTCAAGTTTCTTTGAAATCGATCCACCGGTTCTGGAGAAGAAGATTTTTAAAGGGTTTTTACCATATATGGGCATTGCGGCCATCTTGGTCATGTGACCTGGATTATTTATATATACATTGATAACCTCTTCCTATTGATGCTTCACATAAAATTTGGCTTTGATTGGCCAAGCGGTTTCAGAGGAGATGATGTTTGAATATTATGGTAATATACATGTATATTGCCCCTGGGTGGGGGCATATGAGCCCCTGGGGTCCAATTTTTTTTCAGAATCATTAATATTCAGTCCTACTGCCCATTTCCTGCAAGACTTTCACTTTAAATGACTTTAAATGACATTTTAAAAGTTTTCCCCATTAAAATGCATTGGCGACCTATGTTGACCTTGCCATAAAATAGGTCAAGGTCATAACAGGGTCATGATTTATATACACATTGTAGTGCTTGAGCCATCGATGCTTCATGCCAAGTTTCGTTGAAATCAGTCCACCGGTTCTGGAGAAGAAGATTTTTGAAGGGTTTTTACCATATATGGGCATGGCGGCCATCTTGGTCATGTGACCTGGATTTCTTATATACACATTGGTTCCCCCTTCCTATAGATGCTTCATATAAAATTTGGCTTTGGTTGGCCAAGCGGTTTCAGAGAAGAAGATCTTTGAAATTGTGGACGGACGGACGACGGACGGACGGACGGACGCCGGATCATGGCCATCCTATAAGCTCACCTTGTGAGCCTAACGGCTCAGGTGAGCTAATAAATGGTAAAGCATGGGATATCTGAACAACAACTTGGAACAAAAGTCATGTATGGGGCAGATCTAGATCAACCAATAATTTCAGTTCTTAATATATGAACTCTTTAATGTTGCCATACAGTGTAGCCTCCAATAAACGCCCATCAACTTCTATTCTAAAGGAACTGTTTTGAATAAGCGCCCGGGCGTTTAATAGAATTTTTACAGTAATAAAGAAAATAAAAGTTATTTTTAAATCATCTGTGCAGGGGTCTTTCTCTTCACATATGGGCCGCGAGCCCGCGACACTAGAAAACTGGACTTCTAGGTTTCCGACCAGGCCTCGAGGTTAAAAAACTTTTCTCATGCTCAACTTAGCTGAGCATAAAATTTCAATTCCTCATAAATACAGAAATAGCCTAAATATATTGAAATTGAAGGTTTAGAACTCCAAAGCCTGTAATTTATCCCGCTAATAAATGTTAAAATGCCAACAATTGTTGGCATTTTAACATTTATGAGCAGGATAAATTTTAGCCTCAGCTGAGCTGAGCATGAAAATTTTTTTATAACCTCGGGGCAAGGTCTATCACAAACGGGCCTGTGCAGCTAGAAGATGGCTAGAACCTCGAAATTTCGGATTAAGGAAGAAGAGGAACTGTACAATCTGAATAGCGAATTAAGGTAAAAAAAAAGTTGCAGATCTGACAGCTGTGTACTTACTGTACTACAGATAATCTGCTCCTTTGTTTTTGCATAGACAAAATCTGGTTTTCTTGTGACATGGCTCATGTGTATAGAGAACTTTCTCAGCATATTATGCAAAGTTAAGAACACTTTAAAGTCAGAAATGTTAGCGAGAACTTGAATTTTCGCTAATTTTCTGCAATATGAGCCGCCCCATGGAAAAACCAACAATCTGCATAGGCGAAAACAAAGGCGCAGATCAGCTTCGCGGTAACCGCCGATGTAGATATACTACAGTGAAAAATATTGTTTAAGGTTTTCGCTATTATAGCCCAGGTGGCCATCTTGGTAATGTGGCCATGACCTTTAATGCAAATGTTGCTTCCCGCTTCCAAAGGCTAATACATATAAAATTTGGGCTTTGATTGGTCTAACGATTTCAGAGAAGATTGAGTTTTTATGTGTTATGTAAATGACCTTGACCCTGAATACTCAAAAAACTTCATAAACTCAATATGTTGTCTTTATGATATCTAACAACTTTCAGGTCACAGGCTACAAAACTTCCTGAAAAAATTTAATGTTTTCATTTTGTTTCACTGAAAAGCCTATGTGACCAAAATTGACCTTGCCGTAAAACAGGTCAAGGTCAACCCTAGATCACCTGGCTAACCTGCACTCCGATACACTTCGTGACCTCGCTCCTCTCCCGTGACAGCTTAGCATAGGTTGCCTTTAAACTATGGTCGAACAGATAATGGATTTCGTAAGAAGCTTATAGCTGCTTTATTTGGTGATAATTGTTAGAATTTTTGTTATGTTTTGTTAGAAAATGCATAAATCTTATAATAAACATCTGGTTAGCCTGCAGAATTTCAATAAATTTGCAAAAAGCAATCGATTTTCTACTTTTTGTCTCATATTCTACAGTTGTCTCCCCTTATCTATTTATAGACGTATGTGATATTTTCAACAGAAAATATGAAGTATTTTATGAATCTGTGTCATTTTATATCTGGAATATATATAAATTAAGTCCTATCAGTCAGAAAAGATATAACATAACATATTTTTCAATTTCTTTGGAGTCTTCGATGATTTTTCATTTTCGACTAAGGGCTCAAAAGAAGTCATTTCCGTCGGTATGGAGAGGTCTAACGGAATACCGATGGAAATATTCCGTCTAGGTCAACTCAAGGTCATGATTTATACAAATTATGATGGACAGGAGTTCCCCATGCTATATACCAAGTTTGATTGAAATCGGTCCACTGGTTAATAGCCACTTCCTTAATACAAATTTTGGTTCCCCCTTAGAAATTTACAGCTGAAAATATTAATTTACTGTCACACTTTTCTCTTGTAGCCCAAATAAATGGTAATACATGTATATGGGATACCCGAAAACCTACTTGGAACAAAAGTCCCTGCGGCAGATCGAGACCCACCAATATGACCAATAATTTCAGTTCCTATATGTATGAATTATTTGAATGTTGCCATACAGTGTAGGCTCAAACAAGAGGACCATTGGTCCTAATAATGCTCACCTGAGACCTGATATATATATACTAATAAACTTGTTTGGCTACAATGGTAATATGCATTTGTATATCCCCAGGGAAGGGTCAGAATAACCCCTGGAGTCAATGTCTTTTCAAATCATGAAACTTCAGTCCATTTGCCAATTAACTGCACATTTTGCCCTTCAAATGACCTAAGTAGACCTTGCCTTAAAATAGGTCAAGGTCATCCCAGGATCATGATTTATATAAATTTTGTAGACCTCCATTCCTTGATGCTTTATGCCAAGTTTCAAAATCATAGGCCTCAAGGTTCTGAAGAAGAAAGTTATTGTTATTTATAGCCATGGTGGCCATCTTGGTCATGTGACCATGACTATTTATGCAAACTTTCATTCACTCTTCCTGAGGATGCTCCACATAAAGTTTGGTTTTGATTGGCCAAGCGGTATTAGTGAAGAATATGTTTGAATATTTTGGTCATATACATGTATATATCCCTGGGGCAGGGGCAGAAAACCCCCTGGGCCCAAAATATTACCATAAGCATAAATCTTCTGTCCATTTGCTCATTCCTAGCAAGTTTTCTGTCATAAAATGACATTTTCCTATTTTCCCCATTCAAATGCATGGGCTATCTAAGCTGATCTTGCAGTAAAATAGGTCAAGCTCATCCAAGGGTCATGATTTATACATACTTTGTAGAGTTCCATTCCCAGATGCTTCAAACCAAGTTTCAAAATCATAGGCCTTCTAGTTCTGAATAAGAAGATTTTTTAAAGGTTTTTGCTATTCGTCGCAATGGCGGCCATCTTGGTCATGTGACCTTGACCATTTATACAAACTTTCATTCCCTCTTCCTAAGGAAGCTCCACATAAAGTTTGGCTTTGATTGGCCAAGTGGTTTCAGAGAAGAAGATGTTTGAATATTTTGGTCATATACATGTAGATAGCCCTGGGGCAGGGGCAGACAACCCCCTGGTCCCAAAATATTTTCATAAACATAAATCTTCTGTCCATTGGCTCATTCCTAGCAAGTTTTCTGCCATTAAATGCCATTTTCCTATTTTTCCCATTCAAATGCATGGGTGACCTAAGTTGACCTTGCCGTAAAATAGGTCAAGGTCATCCGAGGGTCATGATTTATACAGACTTTGTAGAGCTCTATTGCCTGATGCTTCATGCCAAGTTTCAAAATCATAGGTCTTCTGGTTCTTGAGAAGAAGATTTTTAAAGATTTTTGCTATTTATTATAGCCCTGGCAGCCATCTTGGTCATGTGACCTGAACCATTTACACAAACTTTGGTTCCCCCTTCCTAAGGATGCTCCACATGAAATTTGAATTTGATTGGCCAAACAGTTTCAATGAAGAGGATGATTGAAAAGTGTGAACAACGACGACGACGACAACGGAGCATGGGTATACCATAAGCTCACCTAGCTAGCTGTGAGCCTTCGGCTCAGGTGAGCTAATACCAGAGGACCAATGGTCCTGTAAACGCTCACCTGAAACCCAAGATATATACCAATAAACTTGTTTGACTAGAATGATAATATACATGTATATAACACCAGGGCCGGGTCAGAGCAACCCCTGGAGTCAATTTCTTTTTGAAAACATAAAACTTTAGTCCATTTGCCAATTTACTGCAAGTTTTGTCCTTCAAATGACATTTTAACAATTTTCCCCATTCAAATGCATGGGCGACCTAAGTTGACCTTGCCGTAAAATAGGTCAAGGTCACCCAAGGGTCACAATTTATATAAACTTTGTAGAGCTCCATTGCCTGATGCTTCATGCCAAGTTTCAAAATCATAGGCCTTCTGGTTCTGGAGAAAAAGATTTTTAAAGGTTTTTGCTATTTATAGCCATGGCAGCCATCTTAGTCATGTGACCTTGACCATTTATATATACTTTCATTCCATCTTCCTAACAATACTCCTCATAAAGTTTGGCTTTGATTGGCCAAGCAGTTTCAGAGAAGAAGATCATTGAATATCACTGTAATATACATGTATATTGCCCCGGGGTGGGGGCAGACAGACCCCTGGGGTCCAAATTTTTTCAGAATCATCAAAATTAAGTCCATTTGCCCATTTCCTGCAAGGTTTTCCCTACAAATGACATTTTAACACTTTTCCCCATTCAAATGCATGAGCGACCTATGTTGACCTTGCCGTATAATAGGTCAAGGTCATCCCAGGGTCATGATTTATATAAACTTGGTAGAGCTCCAGACACTGATGCTTCACACCAAGTTTCAAAATCATTGGCCTTCTGGTTCTAGAGAAGAAGATTTTTAAAGGTTTTTTCTATTTATAGCCATGGCAGCCATCTTGGTCATGTGACCTTGACCATTTATATAAACTTTCTTTCCCCCTTCCCAAGGATGCTCCATATGAAGTTTGGCTTTGATTGGCCAAGCGGTTTCAGGGGAGAAGATGTTTCATTATTATGGAAATATACATGTATATAGCCCCGGGCCAGGGGCAGACACCCCCCCCCAGGGGCTAAAGTTTTCCATTAACATTAATCTTCTGTCCATTTGCCTATTCCCAGTTAGTTTTACCCATTAAATAGCATTTTACCATTTTTTCCCATTCAAATGCATTGGCGACCTAAGTTGACCTTGCCGTAAAATAGGTCAAGGTCATCCTAGGGTCATGATTTATATAAACTATGATGGTCCCACATCCCCGATGCTACATACCAAGTTTCATGGAAATCGGCCCACTGGTTCTGGAGAAGAAGATTTTCAAAGGTTTTTGCTATTTATAGCCATGGCGGCCATCTTGGTCATGTGACCTGGACCATTTATATAAACTTTCGTTCCCCCTTCCTAAGGATGCTCCACATGAAGTTTGGCTTTGATTGGCCAAGCGGTTTCAGAGAAGAAGATCTTTGAAATTGTGAACGACGGACGACGGACGGACGGACGGAGCATGGGTATACTATAAGCTCACCTGTGAGCCTTCGGCGCTAAAAAGCCCATCATCCCCTTCTATTGTAAAGGTACTGTTTTGAATAAACGCCCAGGTGTTTAATAGAATTTTTAAGGTATTTATACTGTACAAAAAAGTGTCCAATTTGGTTCGGGTGCAACTTCAAAACCTGCATACCTCATCTTTGTTTTGTTTTTTTCCCTAAAACAGTGGCCTTAATCCAATGCCTAACTCATTTAAGCCTGGTGACAGACTTATGAGTTAAGACAAGTAAAAAGGATGGCATCCTTTTTATGGGACATAGACAACAATATAGCCCAGGATGTGACGCTGCATTCTGCGGCGTCCCAGTTGAGGCTATTCTGTTCGCTTACAGAAAATTCATCTAATAATGGAATAAAAATTCAAAAATACTCCTGACGTTCCTCAAAATGAAAGTGGACACATCCAAATGATAACAATGGGAAAGGCCGTTCGTCATTAATATTGGTTAAATAGTCAAATCTGGGATTAAAATATGAACAAAGTGCAGCCAAAAGCAGCTTATAAAGCTACTATGGTTCATTGATTTATTTTCTGCCAACCGGGCCTAAAAATAAAAATGATGTGATTCCTGTTTCCCAATAGACCCATCAAACTATGGGCTGACTCTATAAACTTTTTTCGACCACCAAAAAAAAAAAAAAAAAAAGTTCGCAACCAAGCCGGTACTGCGATCCTGGTTTTTAGCTCACCTGAGCCGAAGGCTCAAAGGTGAGCTTATAGGATGGCCATGATCCGGCATCCGTCCGTCGTCCACAATTTCAAATGACATCTCCTCTGAAGCTGTGTGGCCAAAACTTTTGATATTTGGCATAAAGCATCCACAGGAGGGGGGAACCAAAATTGTTGTTTTTTGTTCAGATCAGATAAGAACTCTGATTGCCATGGCAACTTATACGTCCCATAGACTTATAATGGAAAAAAGTGGAAATTGCAAATTTTTGCTTTCTCATTGGAGATATTTGAGTTTTATTTTTAGAGAAATGTTTATTGAGTAGTGCTCTATGTTTCAGATGACCTTCATTCTGATCGCTTATTTTGATTGGTTGCTGGGGCCCCAAAAAGGTGGGGGTGGACAGGGGGTATCCAATCCCCGCTTCCCTCCCCCTCTCTCCCCGCTTCCCTCCCCCTCTCTCCTTGCTTCCCTCCCCCTCTCTCTCCTCTTCCCTCCCCCTCTCTCCCCGCTTCCCTCCCCCTCTCTCCCCGCTTCCCTCCCCTCTCTCCCCACTTCCCTCCCCCTCTCCCCCGCTTCCCGTCCCCTCTCTCCCCGTACCCCCGCCCCCCTGTCCATCCCCCGAAAAAGGACAATTTTTCGAAAAAATCTTTAAAAACCTTCTTCCTCAGAAACTGTTTGCTTTATGAAGCTGATACTTTGCATACATGTTCCTGGCATTAGCCTCTACAAAAAAGTTGTTTTTGTTCCAGTCAGATAAGAACTCTGGTTCCTATGGCAACTTTCAGTTTCCATAGACTTATAATGGGAAAAGTGAAAATTTGCTATTTCTGCAGTCTCATTGGAGATATTTGAATTTTATTTTAAGAGAAATGTTTATTGAGTAATGTACTATGTTTCAGATGACCTTCATCCTGACCGCTTATTTTGATTGGTTGCTGGGGCTCCAAAAAGGGCAAATTTTCTAAAAAAATCTTTAAAAATCTTCTTCTCAGAAACTGTTTGCTTTATGAAGCTGATATTTTACATACATGTTCCTGGCATTAGCCTCTACAAAAAAGTTGTTTTTTGTTCCAGTCAGATAAGAACTCTGGTTGCTATGGCAACTTTCAATTTCCATAGACTTATAATGGGAAAAGTGAAAATTTGCTATTTCTGCAGTCTAATTTTTATTTTTAGAGAAATGTTGATTGAGTAATGCACTACCTTTCAGATGACCTTCATCCTGATCGCTTATTTTGATTGGTTGCTGGGGCCCCAAAAAGGGCAAACTTTCGAAAAAAATCTTTAAAAATCTTCTTCTCAGAAACTGTTTGCTTTATGAAGCTGATACTTTGCATACATGTTCCTGGCATTAGCCTCTACAAAAAAGTTGTTTTTTGTTCCAGTCATATATAAGAACTCTGGTTGCTATGGCTACTTTCAGTTTCCATAGACTTATAATGGGGAAAAGTGAAAATTTGCTATTTCTTTAGTCTCATTGGAGATTTTGCAGAAATGTTTATTTAGTAGTCCTCTATGTTTTATATTACTTTTGCCCTAATACCTTATTTTGATTGGTTGCTGGAGCCACAAGAAAGGTAAATTTTCATTAATTATTTGAGTATTAGAGGTCAAGTTTACTTTTTACATTGACCAACATGACCTTAGCTAAAGGTCATGCAAGACCAAATCTCAGGTGAGCGATTTCAGGACCAATGGTCCTCTGGTTATACATTATTGCTATGGTTCCTCTCGATCAAATATGGCGCCCGTAAATCCTTTGCGCAGCAATTCATAATTTCGACGCAAGAAGGCACATTTCATTCGAAAGGAGTGTCAAATAGTCACCACCCATTGTATTTTTGGTGCTCATTATCGGGAATATGCTCATGATGGTCTGCATATGTGCCGTACTGGGTTTAACTAGCAGTACGATAAAAGTCTTACATGATGGGAAAAAAAGAAAAATCTTCCAACCTACAGACCCTATGGAAACTGGCGATGAAGCCGGAATAACAACATTATTTTTTAGGCCTCAATAAAAATAAGAGCTGTCATAGGACAGCGTGCTCGACTGCTTCTGACCTTTGTCTTGTATATATACAACATGATCAGCTCACAGGGACCCAACTTTTAATCGTGATTATTGATGGGACATGAAATTTTCAGAGTTCTCCTTAACTCCAATATTGGATTTTAAACATGCGCGGATCCAGAAAATTTTCTCAGGGGGGTCCAAATTCCCAGAAGGGGCAGTGATTTATTTACATTTTTGAGACTATGGGTCCTTGGGACTCGCTTTATTCCATATCAATGGGTCCTGCTGCAAACTTATAGATCCTGAACACTATTTTTCATAGAAAATCTGCAAAATCATTGCATCCTGGGACCCACCATTAAAAGACCAAATTATGAGTATAGGGGATGCAGGATGCGCAGGTAAAAAAATCACTGTAAATTAGGGGTCTGACGGAAAATTTTAACATGGCAAAAACCGATAATCAGGCAATTCCAGGGGGGGGGGGGGGTTACAACTATTTTTCTCATACACATCAGGAAAACATGTCCGTGAAATGTATACCCCCTTGAACCCCAGTTTTATATAGCAAAACTGGGGTATGCAGGGGTATACCTATTTTTCTTATTTTTATAGCCCCGCTTTGAAAAAGTGGGGCTATACTGGATTCACCATGTCCTTCCGTCGTTCCGTTATTCCGTCCTTCCGTTATTCCGTTATTCCGTCCAAATTTCATTTCCACTCAATATCTTGAGAACCAGTTTACAGAATCTGACCAAATTTTGTATGTACATTAACATTGACAAGATCTAGCTTGGGATTGTTGACCGTCATTTTTCGCAAAATTTTGACAGAGTTACTGCCCTTGATTGACGTCAGAATTTCGTTTCCGCTCAATATCTTGAGAACGAATTCACAGAATCCGACCAAATTTTGTATGCACATCATCATTGACAAGATCTAGCTTGGGATTGTTACCCGTCATTTTTCGCAAAATTTTGACGGAGTTACGGCCCTTGATTGACGTCAGAATTTCGTTTCCGCTCAATATCTTGAGAACGAATTGACAGAATCCGGCCAAATTTTGTGTACACATCAACATTGACAAGATCTAGCTTGGGATTGTTACCCGTCATTTTTTGCAAAATTTTGACGGAGTTACGGCCCTTAATTGACGTCAGAATTTCGTTTCCGCTCAATATCTTGAGAACGAATTGACAGAATCCGACCAAATTTTGTGTGCACATCAACATTGACAAGATCTAGCTTGGGATTGTTACCCGTTATTTTTCGCAAAATTTTGACGGAGTTACAGCCCTTGATTGACGTCAGAATTTCGTTTCCGCTCAATATCTTGAGAACGAATTGACAGAATCCGACCAAATTTTGTGTGCACATCAACATTGACAAGATCTAGCTTGGGATTGTTACCCGTTATTTTTCGCAAAATTTTGACGGAGTTACAGCCCTTGATTGACGTCAGAATTTCGTTTCCGCTCAATATCTTGAGAACGAATTGACAGAATCCGGCCAAATTTTGTGTACACATCAACATTGACAAGATCTAGCTTGGGATTGTTACCCGTCATTTTTTGCAAAATTTTGACGGAGTTACGGCCCTTAATTGACGTCAGAATTTCGTTTCCGCTCAATATCTTGAGAACGAATTGACAGAATCCGACCAAATTTTCTGTGCACATCAACATTGACAAGATCTAGCTTGGGATTGTTACCCGTCATTTTTCGCAAAATTTTGACGGAGTTACGGCCCTTGATTGACGTCAGAATTTCGTTTCCGCTCAATATCTTGAGAACGAATTGACAGAATCCGACCAAATTTTGTATGCCCGTCATCATTGACAAGATCTAGCTTGGGATTGTTACCCGTCATTTTTCACAAAATTTTGACGGAGTTACAGCCCTTGATTGATGTCAGAATTTTGTTTCCGCTCAATATCTCGAGAACAAATTGACAGAATCTGATCAAATTTTGTATGCACATCAACATTGACAACATCTACCTTGGGATTGTTGCCCGTCATTTTTCGCAAAATTTTGACGGAGTTAAGGCCCTTGATTGACGTCCTAATTTCGTTTCCGCTCAATATCTCGAGAACCGATGGACAGAATCTGACCAAATTTTGTATGCACATTAACATTGACAAGATCTAGCTTGGGATTGTTGCCTGTCATTTTTCGCAAAATTTTGACGGAGTTATGGCCCTTGATTGACGTCAGAATTTCGTTTCCGCTCAATATCTCGAGAACAAATTGATAGAATCTGACCAAATTTTATATGCACATCAACATTGACATGATCTAGCTTGAGATTGTTGCCCGTCATTTTTCGCAAAATTTGGACGGAGTTATGGCCCTTGGTTGACGTCAGAATTTCGTTTCCGCTCAATATCTGGAGAACAAATTGACAGAATCTGACCAAAATTAATATGCGCATCAACATTGTTAAGATCTAGCTTGGGATTTTTGCCCGTCATTTTTCGCAAAATTTTGACGCAGTTATGGCCCTTGATTGAGGTCAGAATTTTGTTTCCGCTCAATATCTCGAGAACAAATTGATAGAATCTGACCAGATTTTATATGCACATCAACATTGACATGATCTAGCTTGGCAATGTTGCCTGTTACTTTTCGCAAAATTTTGACGGAGTAACAGCTCTTGATTGACGTCAGAATATAGATTCCACTCAATATATTGAGAATGAATTGACAGAATCTGACCAAATTTTGTATGCACATCAACATTGACAAGATCTAGCTTGGGATTGTTGCCTGTCATTTTTTGCAAAATCTTAGAGTTTTGGCCCTTGATTGATGCCAGAATTTTGTTTCTGCTCAATACCTTAAGAACAAATTGTCAGAATCTGACCAATCTTTTTATGTGCATCAACATTAACAAGATCTAACTTGGCATTGTTGCCCGTCATTGTTTGTCTCTCCCTAGCAAAAAGCTCAGAAGCGGGGCTATAGTCAGATCCTCTGACAATTCTAGTTGCTACAAAACATACATTGTGGGTACTAGTTAGAACCGCCTCGGCGAGGTGGTTCTAACGAGTACCCACAATCTGTATGTTTTGTAGCAAAAATAAGAAAATTATCAAAAAGTTTCAGCAGAAATTTTTTTATTTTTAAAGCTCAAAAATCTCTGTTCATTGCATGGGCAAGTTTTCTCATTTTCCACAAACTTAGGAATCCATCTACTGTCTATTCACCATCTTCCAGAAACTGCATTTTTCAAACTCTCACTTTTCTGAACATGCTGAAAGACCTCAAGAAAAGTGTTACCATGTCACCATTTTGCATTCCAAAAAGTCTTAAAAATCCCACAAAAATCGGTTCAGAAATAAGGATTTTATGCCAGAAAATACATTTGAGAAGGTTTAAAATGTAAGAAAGGGAAGTAACTATTTTCCCGGAAAAAATCTAAATTGGTATTTTTCATTTAAAATGCACCAAAGCAAAACAAAATTGTATTGTATGCATAGCTGAGCACCAAACTTTTAAAATTATTCCACAGATTTGCTTGATTTTCAATTTTAAGGTGTTTGGATTACCTCCCTTGCACATGCAAAATGCCTATTCAAAATAATTTGGGGCATTATTACTTTAATTTGTGACCTGATTTTCAAAATTTTTGAGGTATTTTTTATGACTTTTTATGACACAGTTTCTACAGACAGTAGTCACAGTACTTACGGTAGGCTACTGCATAACGTTCTCCAATTTGTGCTTCTCCAATTACCTGACATTTTTTTTTTTTTTTTCATATTTGACCATCAGTCGAGCATCAGATTCAGTGTGTTTGGTAGGGGTGATCTAGAGCAAGGATAAAGAC
This sequence comes from Rugalucina vietnamica, assembly GCA_964017185.1. Taxonomy (NCBI): domain Eukaryota; kingdom Metazoa; phylum Mollusca; class Bivalvia; order Lucinida; family Lucinidae; genus Rugalucina; species Rugalucina vietnamica. The sequence continues at coordinate 30,088,640 of OZ024885.1, read as the reverse complement.
CAGATTGCCAAATGCTATTTTGCGGGTATGGATATTTTTTTTAAAAAATTCAGGGCCAAGCCAAAAATTGGGGACCATGAGCGACTGGACCTGTTAGTCTCTTTCCCCCCTCTTGAGGCAGTTTACACCGGTTATAAGTAGGGGTGAAACGATTAATCGCGATGCATCGAAAATCGAATACACTGCCCTTGAATCGAATCGTGATATACACCCAACTGATTCAAATACGATACTAAAGGATGTGTTTTAACCTTAGCCATGATAAATCCAACACAATTTATTTCTGAATATCACTCAGAGTTCTCGATAACTCCAATCTGGGCGTATTTTTACGCATTTTTTTCGTTTCGTACGCCTAAAATTCACTGCCATGGATTCTCGCTTACGCCATGTTTTTTCTGATGACGCGTCCAAAACTTTCCATAAATTACGTGAAAAAATAAGCTACCGCGGAAAGATCAAGGCAGAATAGCCGCAAGACATTGTTCAAAGATCAAGCAAGTGACTGACATGTGCCACTGATGTGGGGAAGCAAGTAGGCGTGAACTAATTGTGCCCTTATCCAATCAGAGCGCAGTAAACTGACAATCAAGTTTTTGTTGATGGAGATTGACAGGTCAATTTTCACGGATCACAAATTTGTGTTGATTCAATGGATGTTTATTGTCAGGTCCTTATCTACACAAAGGGATGATAGGAAAACAAGATGTTGTTGAAAAATATTATTAGCGATCATTGAAGAAAGTGTTCGCAGATCTATATGTTTGTCGTAATTACGGTATGAAAACTCGCTACGGAATCGGAACAATGTACACAATGGAGAGATCGTTTTCTGGTGCGATTTGTGTTTTTTGCATTCATTTCCAACCCTATTTGCATAGAAATTCTCTGAATGAGAGAATGTATCACAATTTCAATTGCCTTTAAGAAATTCCGAATGAGAAATTGGCAGAAAAGAAGAGAAAAAAAAAACACCTTTCTACCGCCACGAAAACTTATGACATTACATCGGCCCCCTTAAAACAAAGGCATATTTTTTATAGAGCAGTCTCTGGCATAGGTATTGGCCTGAATTGCCTTCATGTGTGATAAAAAACACTCATTTATAAATTTTGGCTGCTTCAACTTCAGTAAAGTTGACAGAATCTTATCAAGTATTTTGCGACGTCTGGAAAAAACAAGTATTGGCTTTTGTAAAAAAAAAAATAATTTTTTTTTTTTTTTTTTTTTTTTTTTTTTGTGTACAGTCTGTACAAATTTTAGGTGGAATCGTAGTTGTGAAAAAAGTTATTGAAATATATTTATAAGGTAAAACTCCAAGTTTTTTTGGTCTAACTCCAAGTTTTCATTTCTGACTCCAACTTTTTCCAGTGATGGATTCTTAGAATCCTGTTTTCAAAATCCTAGTGAGAACTCTGATCACTGTATAATGTCATTCGTATTATATCTTTTCAATTTTAATATATGCCTGGCCAAGATGGAGTCATACCAAAGCTGCAATACCTCCCCAGGGATTTTTTTGGCAATTTTGGGAAGGGGCCCTAGGGCCTTTCTGATTGGGAAAATTAGCGACATAAACCCCGAATTCGGGAAATTTTCAGAATATTCAAAGTTGATAATATTTTCCAAGTTGACATAGTTAATCAAGCTTATGCATTTAGAATCATTAATAATAGCATAACCTCAAATTTAAACAGCATTTCAAACAGCAAAACTCGAGTTTCACAATGAATTGACCTATAGTAAATTATTTTCAGCTGTGATTGGGAATTTTTTTCTCCAAATAGGGAAAAATGTCACCTAAATCTCATTGGGAATGGGGCCTTATTTCGGCCCCTGAGACACCCGAAAAAAATCCCTGCTCCCAGGACAATTTGGTTTGAATTTTGGCTTAATTTAGAAACACTTTTTGAATAAAGAGTCTACCTAAAGATTGGCAAGAATCGTATCGAAAATAATTGAACCGAGGTGCGTATAATCGAATCGCATCGAATCGTGGTTCCTTTGAATCGTTTCAGCCCTAGTTATAAGCTGGGCTTTTACTCGATACAAAACTTGATCTGGTTTACAGTACCATTTTTTCTTTCCCAATTGGCTGAAAATAATCCCAATGGACCTTTAACATTCTAAATTAGCAGAAAAAATCCAAATTTAATGGTTTAACTTTCCCAATTCGACTACACCTTGCTATTTTTTTCCCCAGATCTTGCTATTTTTTTCAAAAATCACATCATTTTCCTCAATTTATTTGGTACCAAACATTTCCCAAAAAGGTCAGAAAAAGCCCTGCTAAGCGTCCATTTCTTAGCCAATAATGCACATACCTGCAACTTGTACCCTGACTCGTCTCGCTATAATGCTGCCAATATTCCCAAGAGTTGCTATACAATCATACACCCCAGCGTCAGTGCGGGATTTCTTTGGCCTGTGAATAATGCGTCGAATATACAACGACCCATTACTCATCACTTGCACCCGTTTTCCCACCTCGACGGGGCCGCCATCCTGTAACCAGGTTATATGGAGAGGGCCCAGATCTCTGTCATACTCTACAGAGCAGTTGAGTAGTAGTTCACCATTCTTTTGAGCTATGACTGATACTGGTTCTCCCTGTCTTACGGCTAGCCCCGGGGACAATCGGTCCCCTGCACCTGAAAAAATAACACAAACATGTAAAACTGACAAGACTGATGCTGGTTCTCCCTGTCTTATGGCTAGCCCCGAGGACAATCGGTCCCCTGCACCTGGAAAAATAACACAAACATGTTAAACTGACAAGACCGATGCTGGTTCTCCCTGTCTTACGGCTAGCCCAGGGGACAATCGGTCCCCTGCACCTGCAAAAATAATATCAGGAAAACATGTCCGTGAAATGTATACCCCCTTATACCCCACTTTTATATATAGAAAAACTGAGGTTTGCTGGGGTATACCTATTTTTGCTCTAAAACATAGATTGTGGGTACTTGTTACAACTGCCGCGGGTTCTAACGTGTACCCACAATCTATGTATTGAGCAAAAATAAGAAAAATATCAAAAATTTTCTACTGAAAATTTTTGATTTTTTTTAAAGCTAAAAAAATCTCTGTATATTGCATGGGCAATATAATAACAACACAAAAATGTGAAACTGACAGTCACATGACAATGTGATCTACAATGAGTGATAATAACAGTAACTGACATCTAAAACCTACAAATTTGGCTGAATTACAGAGTGTCTGTTTTATATTGCTTTGTGTCCATGGTCATATATTGGGACAGTCCCTTGTTATCCCAGATGCAGATTATTACGTGTACACATAGTTCATATTTCTTTAGGTAGCGAGGTGGTCTATTGGTAAAGTGTCAGACTCAGAATTGAGAGGTCCTATGTTTGATACCCACTGGGGATCAATGTGTTGTGTCCTTGAGCAAGACACATTAACTCCCTAGAGTACAGATTAATGCACCACTGCTCCCCCAGGTCTACAGGGAATATGACTTGTCAGTTTTCAGTGCCCTTTTATACACCCATCCCCCAAGGAGACATACTCGAGGTCAAAACTTTGCTCTTTGCCCTGTCATAGAAAATCTCCTTGTCTCAATGTGGTAAGGATCCTAGTGCCAAAACCCTGTCATTTCCCCTGCACTGCGGAGACAACGAGTTATTAGCCGACACCACACTTTAGCCCAGCTATCCTGGACACATCCTTCCCAGTAGAGGGGGGAGGCATGCAGGGTTACAAATGAATGTTGCATAATAGGCCTACCCATGACTTCGTGCCTACATGGCTGAAAAATTGGTGACTGGATCGTAAAAGAAAAATGTTTGTAATTTTATTTACTGAAAAATGCTCTTCCTTGGTCATGCAGCTTTTCAAGGGGGAAAATTTGACATCATTTCAACATGAATAGCGTATGCTACTGATCTAGCCATCTGTCCTTGATATTGGCAAACTGGTACATTAGATCTATATGACAAGATGATTTTTGTTACGCAGGTACTGTAGTCTGTACTTTCAACTTTGGCAACAATCGTTACAATGTGATTCATCTGCATTCATTCATAAAACCATCCAATTTATATGAAGTAATTGCACTTAGGAGCCTCAAGTGGTTCAACTTTATCAGAATGACTATCATAAATGCAATCAGGACCGCACAATTCATAAACAAACAGCCTTGAAAGCAAACAAACTTATCAAACCAATACAACACAGATTAAAACTAAGAAAAATAAAGTTCCCTTAAGGCGCCCCTCATTTTTCCTGAACATTGATACACTTTTCTGGCCTCGATATTGTGAAAAAAATTGAGTTCAAATGAAAACCGGCGCATTGGCTGCATTTAGCAATACCAGGACTTTGTTCTGCGAGATGAAATCGCCAATTACGCACCAATTACGCAGCCAATTAAGCGTCGTTAATTGGTGTAAACGTGTGTAAACAACTGGTCATTTATCGAGGCAAAGGGTGAAATCGACATTTGCGCCATGTTGTTTTGTTAGAGAAAAAAATAAAAAACAAAATCTACTTACCACGCGCAAATTTTAATCCACAGACTACCGAATATGTAGCCAGTAGGCATAAAAGAAACTTATCCATTTATTATTTGTCATTTGGGCGTCCTAGGTGCAGAGATACAGGACATAAAAATTCCCCTGCGTATGAATTTCTTGATCCGAATAGTGTTCTTAGGGCCTTTACGTCAAATCGAGGGCACGCACTCACTCCACTTAAATAATAATAACAAACTGCTTATTACAAACTAAATCACGTAGTAAATTACATTAGAAAAATATATATGGCTTAAAAAAATTAGGCAAAAATTTTGGTCTTCATTTTAATTCAGTTCTACAAAGCTATGTGACAAAAAAAGGGTACATTAACACCATTTATCGCTGGTGTATGCATGAGTATTGGAATAGCCGTTAGAATGTAAGGTCAGTGCCATGATGTACATTTTCCCGCGAAAACGTCATAGAATTGGGTCAATTTGGATAGAGGGAAGAATCAATATGTTACAAAAATATGATCCTGGACAGTCAAGGAAAGGGGCTGAAAAACAATGTTCATGTCTTACAGAATGGCGTGTTAATTTATGAATCGATTGCTTATAAATAACATGAATAAATATGTACATCTAATTTATCGATATCAACATATATATAATATAGATTTTGTGTATTGGGGATGTGTATTGATAAGGCTATTTCTGGTCACGTGAAAAGATGTCTTAATACAGCAATGCGAAGAGATACATGTATGAGGGACTGGGAAGGGGGTGGGGTCTTGGTGAGTAAAAATTTGAAAACATACATGTATTTTACAAAAGTCTAGCTATGTCAGAGAAGAGACATCACCGCTGAACTGCCTATACGTATAGTGCACATTATCATTATTTTTAAATTATTTTTTTTTTCGATTGTAGTAAAAATGAAAATTTCTTTCTCTCCAATGTTAATTTTCAATGGACCATTTGGATACATGTGTGCTTTTTTATCCCCGCAAATAGAACTATCAAAATTTCCTACATGACATAGGCGTACCGCCCATTATGCACAGTACGCAAGTGCGTAATGTAAAAAGAATTATGGCGTTTTTTTGTCATTTTTCGATCAAAAATTAACTTTTTTGCCCTTGGTGCGTATAAATTGAAATTTTCTGGTTACGCCTATGCATGAAACAATAGTTTGGCCTCAAAAGGGTTAGAAACCACTATAAAACCGCCACTGCAGCAAACACCGAGTTAGGCAGGGGAAGGGGGGGGGGGGTGTACTCCCATTTTAAAGCAGTACGGGTATCTGCCGCGGTAAAGCCCCCTTGAGTTTCATTAGCTCTGAATGCACCTACTTTTTCAGTTCGATTAGCTCTAAAAGCTGCACCCACTTTTCTGAATGCACCCATTTTCACACTGGTAAATGTAAAAGTACTGGAGCTAGTTGCAACGCACTGGTGCAGATTAAATTACGAACTGGAGTAAGATTAAAATGGCGGAAAAGGTAAACAAAACTTGTACCTCTCTTCATTATCATTCCCTTATAAATTTATGTGTGTGTTATTTGCCATGTCACCTGGCGCATAGAAGGGCGGAAGCATTATAGTTTATGATTTTATCATGCAATATGTGATTTATTTCATGGGTTAGAAGCCAAATCCGATACAGTTTTACCAACATGGCTGGTGGCATGTGTTTTCGTGCCAAAATTGAGGAAAAAATGCATGTCTGAGCATAGTTTTTGTTATATATTATATAATTATGAATAAACATTCAAAAAACACGATTTCCGATCGCCAATTTTTTTCTTGGTACCGAAGCAAACGTTTTATTGAGGATTTTCTATTACAACGCACCGGGAGCATCTTTTGAATCACTGGTACAACGCACTGGTGGTTACACAAACTTGCTGATTTCACACAGACAAAACATATAACTAGCCCAGAAAAAACAACAGCATTACTTTAAAACGGTCAATTATAAAATTCTATGTAAACTACAACATAAACTTGTCTGTACGAGTCAACATATCCTTTTTATAGGTCATATTGTAAACTGAATGCGTAACAAATGTATTGACTAAACATTTTAAAGGATCATTGACTATGTCCTGTAATATATACCTTGTTTTCAAAAGCCCAAAACTCCGTTAGCAATTTCTGCTACAACTTTGCAATGAGGCGGGTAGTATGATGTCTTAAGAACGGATAAATGCTATAATGTGTGAAGCATTCCCCCTCATACAATAGATATGGCAGGCGAAGCAGAGGTAGGGGTCAAAATTTGAAAATATAAATTGGAATAAAAATAATTTTGTTGCATGTCTGTATTCAGTTCCAATATTGTTGTGATTTTTAAACATGTAGCTCAGTATCAAGGGTCTTAGACACCCTAAAATTAATCTCAAAAGTTTGATGCTTTATAAGAGACATTATTTTCATAAATCATTTTGTGAGTTACCTATATATATCACTGCTAACAATGACAAGTATTGAGCAAAGTCATGAGAAAATCTGTCATTGGTTGCCGAAACAGGTAGACCATAAAACCAAGTTATGTAGCCAAAGAACATGACAAAATACTTCACAAATCGGGGTTTAAAATACAGAGGAAGCAAAATATGTACATGCCATTGGCGACTACCACCAGCTGATCTGTACTTTAAGTTTGTTACATGTATATGCAAAACACGTTTTCTCATGGATGCCTCAATTACTGTATGAGTTTGGCAAATATAAAATGACACAGAATTTATTAGCAAGTGTCTGGAATGAATGAATGCACGCATGCCACCATCAAATTGGATACATATGAAATCTAAATGCCTTCTGTTGTTAAAATGTTCCTACACTGATCAAATATTTTTCAATGTTAAAACTATGGCATATACACCCCTATACATGTACCTGTTTAGCTATAACACGCCCTCTATCTCTTACATTATGCACAGCAATGAAATGTATAGAGTGAGAAGAACTTCAGTGAAATATTGTTGGTCTAAATGAGTCAAGACATACTATCAAGAGTAAACCAAGATGATACCACTTAAGTATTTGACTAGATTAATAGTCCCTGTAAATCATGGATTAAGAAATTTAATAAAGCAAATGCCAAACGTAGTCAAAATCTTCATGTCATGATGCTGACACAAAAATGCTTAGAGATCATCCATGGTACAATTTTAATACTGACAACTTTCTCATGTATAGTCTAAGTGCATTGAGGGACAAATGCCCCGATTTTTTTCCTTTAATCAAGATTGATCTCTCCACGTGTTGAATCAAGCCATGTGCTTTAAAAGATTAGGGGGCGTGTATGTGTTAACTTGTATTTGTATAGACTGGTGCAAAAGTTTGTTCCATGAAATGTTATTTCTCTATTTTTGGATGAATCAAAAATGAAAAATGGTCAAAAATCAATTATTTTCCCTATCAGATGACAAAACTAGTACATGTACGTCTCGCTTAATTGCACCTTATAGGAAAGAACCTAATTTCTGCCATTCTCACCTTATAAAGCATTCATAACTATTTTATATACATACGAGTATACACAGTTTTCGGGTTACATTTTTGACTGGGCAACATTGTTCCCCCACCCCCGAGTACAACACGCCATTCAAATATAATATTTTTATGGTGACCTATCAACATGCAAAATGATTTTTTGGTACTCTTTGGGGCAATGTTCAAAAATAGTTTTCTGTTTTCTTATATGTTCAATATAAAAAGTAGTTGTTTTAGCCCAAAAGCCATGCATGTATCAAAATGGGGACCAAAATCCATTATGCTAAAATATGGTCTGACAGCGAACTAACGTATGATGGTTGAAGCATTTTATCAACTTTTTTTTTTTCTTCAAAATACAGGGCAGCTATACATTGTAACTCCCCTTACCACTGTCAAAGATCTTTCATAAAGCGTTAAAACTGTTACAGCCATATTATTCTATTACAGTTCGGTACTTCGTACCACAACGAAACACCCATTGAGCTACACATTTCATCTGTGCGATCAGTTTCAGTACTTTAAATTGGATTATAGCACTTCTCACAAAGAATATGTATAAATATAAGTAAAGCCGGAAAGAAAAGCAATCAGAGCATCTGCAGTCCAACCAAAAACACAAACAAGCCCAAAAATATGAATGATTGTAAGTATTAATAAAACAATGAACAGTCTTCGCCATACCCAGTTAAATAAAGTCCTTAAAAGTTGATGGACCTATTTGAGAACTAAGACATAATGCATTTGTACTTTTCTTTTTTTCTGGCTGATCTGGGTGCTTAGGTTGATGGGCAAGGACTGTTAGTAGGATAATGAGGATAAATGTGTTCTAGTTCTGAAAACATGGAACGTAAAGCAAGAAAATGCCTCAAAATTATGTCCGAGAACCTCAGACCCCACATTATATAGCTAAACAGGTGATACAGGGGTAGACATTTTTTCTTATTTTTGCTTGACACATAAATTGTGTGTACTCTAACAATCACCTGTGACGTGTTTTGTTTAAGCAAGAAGAGGACAAAAATCAAATTTTCATCTTAAAAATGTCATTTAACAGCCTTGTAAGTCTTTGCATATTATATAGCATAATAAAAACACAGTTGTGGTCAATGTCATCAATGTATAAAAATGCAGTGTTTTTTCATAAATGAACACTGTAAAATAATGTCTCTGTTTTTCTGGACGAGTTAGACGCAACCCTACAGCAAGTTTGTGTAACCACCAGTGCGTTGTACCAATGATTCAAAAGATGCTCCCGGTGCGTTGTAATAGAAAATCCACAATAAAACATTTGCTTCGGTACCAAGAAAAAAATTGGCGATCGGGAATCGTGTTTCTTGAATGTTTATTCATAAATATATGATACTATAACAAAAACTATGCTCAGACATGCATTTTCCCTCAATTTTTGCACGAAAACACATGCCACCAGTCATGTTGGTAAAACTGTACCGGATTTGGCTGCTAACCCATGAAATAAATCACATATTGCGTGATAAAATCATAAACTACAACGCTTCCGCCCTTCTCTGCGCCAGGTGACATAGCAAATAACACTCACACAAATTTATAAGGGAATGCTAATGAAGAGAGGTACAAGTTTTGTTTACCTTTTTCGCCATTTTAATCTTACTCCAGTTCGTAATTTAATCTGCACCAGTGCGTTGCAACTAGCTCCAGTACTTTTACATTTACCAGTGTGATTTTTCCCCAGTTCGATCAGGTACAACTTTTACCGTTCTTTCAGCTCTGAAAGCAAAGCACCCACTTTTTCAGTTTGATCAGCTCCGTAAGCCCCCTTCTTTTTAACATAGGTTGGATCATACATACCCATTTTAGTAGTATGCGAGTACCAACCCCCGGGACACTTCCTGCTGATTTTCGCGTTTAGGGATGTCAGCTACAACGTGTTAAGGTGGTGCTGGAAACTAAAAAAAATTAATATTCGTCCCACAATAATTATTTTTCGTCCGACGAAATACACCGCGTCCAATCGGAACGCCGGACGAACGGTCGAAACGCCGGATCTGCGTTGTTTTAACTCCGGATTGCGGTAGTTTTAGCTGGATTCGCCGCCATTTTCGAAGGAAATATTTTCGACCAGGTAACAAAAACGTTAATTATGAATATTAAAAGAGTTTATGCCAAAGTAAGCACTAGCCTGTTCGGATCTATATAAATCTCTCTAACCGCCGATTGTTCTGCTGATGCATAAGCTCCGCTAGAATATGCAAACATTCGAGGAGATTTTTGTTTTCCATGTTCGGCCATACGCTAAAATAGTGTTCGCCCCTAAACGTTTCGTACTATTGTCATTTTCTTCAAAGTACTGACAAATTGCTGGTTGATTTTGCATTTGTACATGAGACTATATCGTAAGAAGCCAATTGCTCGTGATTTTTTGCCCGAACAAGCGAACGTTTTAATAAAATACCGCAAAATCAAAGTAACGCCGGATAATATGGCAATCTTGGCAAGTATTTGCATAGATTAATGTCTTGTAAGGTCTAGTGCGCTAGTGGCATGCTCATTTTTGTGCAGCATCACTTTCTTGGAACTGAGAATTTTGCTTTTTGACTGTGACATCCAGAAATTAGTTCGACGGTCGGTTGTTTTCATTGAGGATGGATAATCTTTGACTTGTTGCTTCTCAGTCAAGATAAGCCATATACGATAAAAGTGGTTAATAGGTTTGAGTTAAAATACTGAAGCGTGTTTTGGAAGTATGCAGTGACCATAAAATCAGGTTTCAAGATGCAAAATTACTGTTATTCCCCTTGGCTCCATAAGCCAAATCTATAGGGTCACTGAAGAGGCTTAAGTAGCCGAAACCGCGGTATGGTCCATCCCCTTTCTCATTTTTATGTTCACTGCTCTTAAAGGATCTCAGTTTTATTTCTATTTGCTATAACTGTAGCTGGTGTTGTGCCGTGTGGCGAACCTAGAAAGTCTCCTCGTACATAATCCATAGTGCAGATTATTTTATCCTTTTGGTCCTTTGAGATCAGCGAGGGTATTCTGAGAAATTAGAACATCATTATCGGTTAAGATTCATTTTCTAACCTACGTTCAATATGTTTGGCTCCATTTTGGATTATACTAGTCTTTGTATCGACTACCCTGTTGAAAGATGCAAAATTACTGTTATTCCCTTTGGCTCCATGTTGCCAAATCTATAGGGTCACTGAAGGGGCTGAAGTAGCCGAAACCATGGTATGGTCCATCCCCTTTCTCATTTATATGTTCCTATGTTCACTGTTCTTAAAGGACCTCAGTTTTATTTTTATTTCCTCAATACTTCAATCGATTATGGAAAGTTATTTGTGTTTAGGTCGGTCTCTTTTATAGTACTCCTACACCAAATATACCGTTAGAAATATGACAAAAGCCTATATTTGACCAGTCAAGAGAAGTAAGTGTTAGTTACCATATGACCGAAAACGTTGGTTTACACCTCTATAGGTCAAATGCATTTAGGTCAGATTTTTTCTGTTTATTGATCTACAACCCCGACCGATCGTAATTAACAGAATAGGTGGCAGCACATGTGCGCACATTTTTGAAAGAATTTGATTCATTTGCGCACACAATTTTCCCAGGTAAATGTATTCATTTGCGCACACAATTTTCCCAGGTAAATGTTACATTTGCGCAGATCAGATTTTCTCAGGTAATGGTATGTTTGCGCTCGCAAGACTATATAGACAAGCACATCCCTCATTTCCAGTCCAAGCTATAATCTTTCTTAGTCATTTCATTAGACAGATGGTATCCAAGGCACAGCCTGTAATGAATGTGTGAATTAAAATCTTCTAAAAGTATAAATACGGTGTGTGATGATGCAAAATGAACAAAACAAAGTGTAAATATGTTAATATGTTAAACTAAAACTAAACATTGGCTTTTAAGTGACTGTGTAAACTTGTCCGAACCATTCCACCTGCAGGTCGGCGTGCTGATATTTTATTTATCTTACCTTGATATAATAAGATACCAGCAGCTGCCCATTGAAAGCGGCGCAAAAACATGCGCGCAAATGTAACACTAAAAATGTGCGCAAATGCGCGCAAATGAAAAATGTGCGCAAACGAAATTTTTGAAAAATGTGCGCAAATGTAATAGCACCACAGAGTAAGATTTAAAATAATTTATTTTTGTGTTTTCCCCACTCTCTAATATTTGCATATCAATAAAAAAAATATGCTTCTAGCAGCAAGTTCGTCTTAGAATTTGACCATTCTGAGTGCATATTTATTGTGTTCTTCTGTGTTAATATTGACAGCCTAAGGCCTCTGAACAGCAAATGAAATTATTAAGGTTATATCCTTTGGAAGCATTGAGAACTTTCAGAGGGGGTACACAAAAACTAGGAATGTCAGATGGTGACATCGAATTAAGAATTCGTTTCTCTTTTAATACTGCATGTAGCCCAAGGGGAGCGATTGCTAACCTGAGAGTAAAGAAGTACAGTCACTGGACGAAAGAACACTAGTTGGGATTTTTACATTATATGGGCATGATGGTCATCTTGGTCAGGTGAAATGGATTTTTAATACTTGTATTACACCTTCCTATAGATGCTTCATATAAGATTTGGCTTTGATTGGCCAAACTGTTTCAGAGGAGAAGACGTTTAAATATTATGATAATACACGTGTATATTGCCCCGGGGTGGGGGCAGATAAACCCCATGGTTCAAAATGTTTACAGACTCATTGATATTCAGTCCTACTGCCAATTCCATGCAAGATTTTCCTTTAAAAGACATTTTAACAGTTTCCCCATTCATAGGTTACATATATAGATGCTTCGTACTTTTGGCTTAGATTGGCCAAGCTGTTTCAGTGAAGAAGGTCATCTTGTAAGGGAAAGCTGGCTTCCTGTCACGCCGTCTCGACGCATATAGAGCCAAGTTTGATTTTTTGCGCATTTCTCTGAAAAATGTAATGTAATAATTGTTAGATTTATTTTCATTTACAGTATTTTATTATTATATTCTATTTCATATCAGAGAAAACGGGAGATGTTCTATCATGTTTGATCTACTTAAACCGTATCTGATTTATTATTGCAAGACCAAAAACTCTAGCTAAGAACAATTAATGAACATCGGTGTCTCTATCTCCTGTTATTAATCTGTTGTAAATATTAATAAGTCACATGTCAAGCTTTCAACCATGTACAAATAAGTGATTCTGCTCAAACATGAGCATTCCACTTGCGTACTAGACCTTTAACCTATTAACCTATGCAAATACTTGACAAGTTTGGAAACTCAGATTGCCGTATTATCCGGCGTTACTTTGGTTTTGCGGTATTCTATTGAAACGTACGCTTGTTCGGGCAAAAAATCACGAGCAATTGGCTTCTTACGATATAGTCTCTTGTACAAATGCAAAATCAACCAGCAGTTTATCAATACTTTGAAGAAAATGACAATAGTACGAAACGTTTAGGGGCGAACACTATTTTAGCGTATGGCCGAACATGGAAAACAAAAATCTCCTCGAATGTTTGCATATTCTAGCGGAGCTTATGCATCAGCAGGACAATCGGCGGTTAGAGACATGTATGTAGATCCGAACAGGCTAGTGCTTACGTTGGCATAAACTCTTTTAATATTTATGATAAACGTTTTTGTTACCTGGTCGAAAATATTTCCTTCGAAAATGGCGGCGAATCCAGCGGAAACTACCGCAATCCGGAGTTAAAACAACGCAGATCCGGCGTTTCGACCGTTCGTCCGGCGTTCCGATTGGACGCAGTGAAATAGCTTTGAATTTGTTTGTTTGAATTGATGCTTTACGTCCCAGTCAACAGCAATGGTCATGTCGAGACGTTGCCGCCATTTTATGGAACTTTTACCCATCATTAGGATGCCATGACAGTCAAAAATGTGCTTCATCAATATAACCACCCAACTAAGCCAATAAGCTTATATGTGTGGATGGTTTGACTAAACCACTTTTCCTGGGCAGGTTCAGACATGAGCGGTTAACCAGTAATCAGTTGGTCGGTCTGTAGATTAGAAGCTTTGCCTGGAGGCACAAGCAGCCCATCTATTTCTCCTGGGCCCCAATGGGCGGGGCCCATATTCCCACCCGGCCACCCTCTATAATAGCGTCTTAACACACACTGAACGACAAGATTCACTTTGATTATGGAGAAAGCTTATTTGTAGTTCTGTTTGCGGTCATGAGTCGGACCAGTCTGGTTATATATTAGATCTGCTTTGGGTCATTAGACTGCAAAGGCACTGCTGTTTTGTCACAATGTGGCTCTTATACTTTGCTGATCACACGCAATTGCTCTCTTACGCCATCCTTGTATGACCGGAGTTTATATGCAATAAAGTTGTTCACAATTTTGTATGAGCATACAGTAATTTTTCCAGTTCCGGGTCACTTTTTTTCGAAGCGGTTTCCAAATGATCGCTCAAAGCAAATTAGGTTTCGACCTCACCATTGCAAAGCATAATTATTCTTCTAAATAATGAATTTCAGTTTGATTCATTGTGAATAATATATGCTGTGTGCCACTCGACGGCTTTGAAGCAGACCACCAATTTTCCCAGTTCCGAATCATTTTCCCAGTTCCGAATCACTTGCAATAATTTTGGCACAATTGCGTTATGATTTTGATTTTATAGCTACGTCACTTCTTTATAAGACAAGAACATGGATTACCTTTAAAATAGTAAAAGTGTCCAAAAACTGTTCACATGTATACTACGTATAGACGTTACGCTCGATGTTGGCGTTCAGTTGCGTAACCACCGCGTCCAATCGGAACGCCGGACGAACGGTCGAAACGCCGGATCTGCGTTGTTTTAACTCCGGATTGCGGTAGTTTCCGCTGGATTCGCCGCCATTTTCGAAGGAAATATTTTCGACCAGGTAACAAAAACGTTTATCATAAATATTAAAAGAGTTTATGCCAACGTAAGCACTAGCCTGTTCGGATCTACATACATGTCTCTAACCGCCGATTGTCCTGCTGATGCATAAGCTCCGCTAGAATATGCAAACATTCGAGGAGATTTTTGTTTTCCATGTTCGGCCATACGCTAAAATAGTGTTCGCCCCTAAACGTTTCGTACTATTGTCATTTTCTTCAAAGTATTGATAAACTGCTGGTTGATTTTGCATTTGTACAAGAGACTATATCGTAAGAAGCCAATTGCTCGTGATTTTTGCCCGAACAAGCGTACGTTTCAATAGAATACCGCAAAATCAAAGTAACGCCGGATAATACGGCAATCTGAGTTTCCAAACTTGTCAAGTATTTGCATAGGTTAATGTCTTGTAAGGTCTAGTACGCAAGTGGAATGCTCATGTTTGAGCAGAATCACTTATTTGTACATGGTTGAAAGCTTGACATGTGACTTATTAATATTTACAACAGATTAATAACAGGAGATAGAGACATCGATGTTCATTAATTGTTCTTAGCTAGAGTTTTTGGTCTTGCAATAATAAATCAGATACGGTTTAAGTAGATCAAACATGATAGAACATCTCCCGTTTTCTCTGATATGAAATAGAATATAATAATAAAATACTGTAAATGAAAATAAATCTAACAATTATTACATTACATTTTTCAGAGAAATGCGCAAAAAATCAAACTTGGCTCTATATGCGTCGAGACGGCGTGACAGGAAGCCAGCTTTCCCTTACAAGATGACCTTCTTCACTGAAACAGCTTGGCCAATCTAAGCCAAAAGTACGAAGCATCTATATATGTAACCTATGAATGGGGAAACTGTTAAAATGTCTTTTAAAGGAAAATCTTGCATGGAATTGGCAGTAGGACTGAATATCAATGAGTCTGTAAACATTTTGAACCATGGGGTTTATCTGCCCCCACCCCGGGGCAATATACACGTGTATTATCATAATATTTAAACGTCTTCTCCTCTGAAACAGTTTGGCCAATCAAAGCCAAATCTTATATGAAGCATCTATAGGAAGGTGTAATACAAGTATTAAAAATCCATTTCACCTGACCAAGATGACCATCATGCCCATATAATGTAAAAATCCCAACTATTGTTCTTTCGTCCAGTGACTGTACTTCTTTACTCTCAGGTTAGCAATCGCTCCCCTTGGGCTACATGCAGTATTAAAAGAGAAACGAATTCTTAATTCGATGTCACCATCTGACATTCCTAGTTTTTGTGTACCCCCTCTGAAAGTTCTCAATGCTTCCAAAGGATATAACCTTAATAATTTCATTTGCTGTTCAGAGGCCTTAGGCTGTCAATATTAACACAGAAGAACACAATAAATATGCACTCAGAATGGTCAAATTCTAAGACGAACTTGCTGCTAGAAGCATATTTTTTTTATTGATATGCAAATATTAGAGAGTGGGGAAAACACAAAAATTAATTATTTTAAATCTTACTCTGTGGTGCTATTACATTTGCGCACATTTTTCAAAAATTTCGTTTGCGCACATTTTTCATTTGCGCGCATTTGCGCACATTTTTAGTGTTACATTTGCGCGCATGTTTTTGCGCCGCTTTCAATGGGCAGCTGCTGGTATCTTATTATATCAAGGTAAGATAAATAAAATATCAGCACGCCGACCTGCAGGTGGAATGGTTCGGACAAGTTTACACAGTCACTTAAAAGCCAATGTTTAGTTTTAGTTTAACATATTAACATATTTACACTTTGTTTTGTTCATTTTGCATCATCACACACCGTATTTATACTTTTAGAAGATTTTAATTCACACATTCATTACAGGCTGTGCCTTGGATACCATCTGTCTAATGAAATGACTAAGAAAGATTATAGCTTGGACTGGAAATGAGGGATGTGCTTGTCTATATAGTCTTACGAGCGCAAACATACCATTACCTGAGAAAATCTGATCTGCGCAAATGTAACATTTACCTGGGAAAATTGTGTGCGCAAATGAATACATTTACCTGGGAAAATTGTGTGCGCAAATGAATCAAATTCTTTCAAAAATGTGCGCAAATGTGCTGCCACCTATTCTGTTAATTACGATCGGTCGGGGTTGTAGATCAATAAACAGAAAAAATCTGACCTAAATGCATTTGACCTATATAGGTGTAAACCAACGTTTTCGGTCATATGGTAACTAACACTTACTTCTCTTGACTGGTGAAATATAGGCTTTTGTCATATTTCTAACGGTATATTTGGTGTAGGAGTACTATAAAAGAGACCGACCTAAACATAAATAACTTTCCATAATCGATTGAAGTATTGAGGAAATAAAAATAAAACTGAGATCCTTTAAGAACAGTGAACATAGGAACATATAAATGAGAAAGGGGATGGACCATACCATGGTTTCGGCTACTTCAGCCCCTTCAGTGACCCTATAGATTTGGCAACATGGAGCCAAAGGGAATAACAGTAATTTTGCATCTTTCAACAGGGTAGTCGATACAAAGACTAGTATAATCCAAAATGGAGCCAAACATATTGAACGTAGGTTAGAAAATGAATCTTAACCGATAATGATGTTCTAATTTCTCAGAATACCCTCGCTGATCTCAAAGGACCAAAAGGATAAAATAATCTGCACTATGGATTATGTACGAGGAGACTTTCTAGGTTCGCCACACGGCACAACACCAGCTACAGTTATAGCAAATAGAAATAAAACTGAGATCCTTTAAGAGCAGTGAACATAAAAATGAGAAAGGGGATGGACCATACCGCGGTTTCGGCTACTTAAGCCTCTTCAGTGACCCTATAGATTTGGCTTATGGAGCCAAGGGGAATTACAGTAATTTTGCATCTTGAAACCTGATTTTATGGTCACTGCATACTTCCAAAACACGCTTCAGAATTTTAACTCAAACCTATTAACCACTTTTATCGTATATGGCTTATCTTGACTGAGAAGCAACAAGTCAAAGATTATCCATCCTCAATGAAAACAACCGACCGTCGAACTAATTTCTGGATGTCACAGTCAAAAAGCAAAATTCTCAGTTCCAAGAAAGTGATGCTGCACAAAAATGAGCATGCCACTAGCGCACTAGACCTTACAAGACATTAATCTATGCAAATACTTGCCAAGATTGCCATATTATCCGGCGTTACTTTGATTTTGCGGTATTTTATTAAAACGTTCGCTTGTTCGGGCAAAAAATCACGAGCAATTGGCTTCTTACGATATAGTCTCATGTACAAATGCAAAATCAACCAGCAATTTGTCAGTACTTTGAAGAAAATGACAATAGTACGAAACGTTTAGGGGCGAACACTATTTTAGCGTATGGCCGAACATGGAAAACAAAAATCTCCTCGAATGTTTGCATATTCTAGCGGAGCTTATGCATCAGCAGAACAATCGGCGGTTAGGGAGATGTATGTAGATCCGAACAGGCTAGTGCTTACTTTGGCATAAACTCTTTTAATATTCATAATTAACGTTTTTGTTACCTGGTCGAAAATATTTCCTTCGAAAATGGCGGCGAATCCAGCTAAAACTACCGCAATCCGGAGTTAAAACAACGCAGATCCGGCGTTTCGACCGTTCGTCCGGCGTTCCGATTGGACGCGGTGGTAACAGCTTTCTAGCTTTTTTGTCGAAGACATCTCAGATCATTTTTGACCTGCATCCGGTTTTTTTCCATATGGAAGATGAAAAAGGCAACAAACTGCATCTCTTTAAAAAGTTCTTTAAGATGATGTTTTTTACTATAATACAAGTCATCATTGATCTTTATTGTTATTCATTTTAATCGCTTTTTGTGTGACGAAAGCTTTTGCAAAGAAAAATTAAAATAAAAAATCTGTGGATTTTGAAATTTTATGATCCATGCAGGCCATCGTAGATAAGATGCGTTCGGATTTTCTCCATTGAATATAGGCGTGTTCGGATCAAAGGCTCTACTTCACAAAACGAGTTGTTTCCACCAGTAAGGGCTCACCGCACAATAACGATATTTTTACTAGATATTTTTTTTAAATCAGATTGATATCCAGGAATTTTGGGGTAGGTATATATGCATTAAAACTGTCAACGTTAAAACGAATAGGTACAGTTTTTTTCACTGAGCGTTTAGCTGTCAGGCTAAGGTAGTCATGTCATTTCAACAACAGAGCAAACTAGTCTTGTGTCCGTCAAAGATGGATTTCTGTCCCACATCTATATATCTTGTGCTTAGGTATCACTACTACTTCACTGAGCTTCTATGCACTGTCAACAATTTATATTTTAGAATAAAGCATAAATAAAATGTACATCATGCATCCTGTACCCTATTGCAGAACAGATATTAATCTTCGAGAATTATCGTTTAAAGATGTTTCTTGTTGTATAATGTAATTGACTGCGTAGGCTTCATTTTTAAATTACTTGACGTTATTATGCTGGTTATTTAGCTACATAACCGAGGAAAATAGTTTTCTGTCGGTTCATATTTCAGTTTAGGAATTTTTAATACCCTGCACATCTGGATTCTGTTTACAAGCCAACATCGTTGTGTATTGAACCCTCCTCATTAACGCCATGCAGACGTTGCGTTTTTCGACAGTGCGACATTTCCGCTAGATTCACGAAATAATTTGCCGAAAAACGCATATCCGTTAGAATTCTTCTTCGTGCATTTTACGCTAAGGGTAGATTGATGAACTTCATATAGTTATCATTCCCAAATGAATTTCTGAACGTTATCGGGCTAAAGTTGACCACCAAAGGTTTGCAAATTTTACGTTTATACGTGTTTTGGCGCGGTGTGACATCGTCGCTAGATTTTGCAATCGCGGCAATAATCAAAGATAGTATACATATTCAAACCTCAACAAAAATTACATGATTTGAAAGTATTGTGAATGAACTTAGCATTGATTGAACCATACAAACATAGTTTGTATTTTGCATGTAGCTGCGGTTCAGAACGATAACATACAAAATTCAAATCTTACGTTTTGGCCACATACGATGAAAAACGTCTGACTCTCTTATCAGACTGCTGGCAATAAATGCTTGATTTGACATATTGTACGTGTAAATGTGCGTTAATCAGTATAAGGCTTTGAAGAAAAAGTGATTGATATAAAATTTTAATAACTGTTTTGTAGAGAATTAGCATTAAATTGTTACATCTTACGTGACGTTTTGACAACGCTTGTTTGTGTGTGTCTTCAGTTATTTATATGTTTTTTTTTTTTTTTTTTTTTTTTTTTTTTTTTTTTTACTTTCATCTGTTAGAGTAAGATCGAATATCAAACACAACTTAAAGGTTGCACAAACAGGTTTATCTCAACTAGACTAGAAATCCAGACAGCGTGGTTTTGTTCTCGATGCAGATCGTCTGCACAAATACTCACATGCCAAATAGCTGCAGCGATGACTTGGATGAAATGAACATTGTTGTAATTCAAGGAGTTGGTAGATCGTTTTGGTTTCTCGAACAAACTGGTGCTCTTTTGTTTGTTTGAGTTAAAGCTTAACGTCCCAGTAATAATTTTCTATTCATGTCGGCACGGAACCATCGCTTTCTGAGTAACACGTAAGTAGTACTTTGGGGGAGCTGAAAGCGTCTTGCCCAGAGTGATACAACATGGCTGAGGTAATACTGAACCCAGGACCTCTCCCGCTCCGAAGTCACGAACTCTACCACTGGACCAATGAGGTTCCACCCTCGATGACTGACAAAACGCTTCTTTGATCGCTGATTTGATTTGCCTGAGTTTGTTTTGTATATTTGAATTGAATTTAACCTCCCAATCAGTATTGTTTTCAGTCAGGTCGAGAGTTACCGCGTCCTGGGCCCAGAATTACAATCAGTCCCTAAGTTAAGGTCTCCTTAGCGGTTTAAGTTAAGTTTTTACCTTAGCTAGGATTTTCCTTAAAAAGCGCATTTGTAATACACTGTATGACAGACCTTTACTAAAGTGAAGTTTTCGTAAAAACTTACGGGACTGCTTCGGAAACAGTCGAAAACCTTACCGGAACAACACGAAAATTAATAAGTTTTATATCGCGTAAGCGGCATAATACATAGTTGCAATATTCTAATTATGAGCATTGGTTTATCGTTTTACCCGTATTAGACTCTGTGGTGCAGTGGCTGAGACGTCCATTTGAAACTTGAAACGCTGGTTCTGAGTTCGATACCTAACGATGGCAATTTTTTCCCTTCTCTTCTTTTTCTTTGTTTTACTTTTTTTTCCTTTTTTCTTCTTCTTCCTTTTATTTATTTATTTTTATTTTTGTTATTTTAGAATGCTAAATATGAACGTTATTCATCTTTTGCTTTGTTATCTTTTTATTAAAGGAAGAGTCTATTGACAGACGTCTGTCAATAGCAAATACTCGGTAAATGTGCTATTACCAGACGTCTGTCAATAGCAAATTTTCGGTGAATGTGCTATTACCAGACGTCTGTCAATAGCAAATTGTCGGTGTATCTGCTATTACCAGACGCCTGGCATAAGTTAATTTGGCGACTTATTTGGCAGATTGCTTAAATAGTTTTATAGTTGTAAATCAGCTGGTCAAGATGAAGCCATTGTAATAATTCTTGAACCAATCGGAAATCTAATGCAAGAGACTGCGAACGACCTTAGTGTGTACATGTTGATAATACGGACTAAAATAGCAGTCACATATTAGTGTATAAGCCAAACGCACACCGGGCGTGTTGACAAGATTGTTAAATCCAGCGTACGTCAGGAGCACTTCAGAGACACGTTAGAAATGCGATACATGCGCGTTTTGTACGCTTGTTGTACGTTGATATATGTCGCTGTAGGTCGGTGCGTGTTCCACGCGTATTTGGGCTCCAAAGATTTTAAGCATGTTTAAATTTTCTCGAAGCCCGACATGTCGCGGGCGTGTGTCTTATATATTTCGAATAAGGTCCATGCGCGTTACATGCGCGTTGAAGACGCTTTGAACGCGTTTGGCACACGTTCTATGAACGTACATACATATATCCATACATATAAGCCTTATTGGCTTAGTTGGGTGCATGGTTATAATAATGAAGTACATTTTGAGTGTCTTGACATCCTAATGTTGGGTAAAAGTCCTATAAAATGGAGGCAACGTCCCGACATGACCATTGCTCTTAGTTTATAAACCATGAAAAATGAAAAACGTTAAGCATAACATGAACTGTAACGATCAAGGTCTATCAAATTAGAGATTTTATAGACGAAAAACATTATCAATTACTTTTGAGTCATCACATCCATGTACGCTCAATCTGAAATATAGTTTTGAATTTCTGGACAAAACTGTTTTTCTTAAAATGAAAAAGTAACTTCAGCATCATAGACGCTCGTTCGCACACACACACACACACACACACACACACACACACACACACACACACACACACACACACACACACACACACACACGTGAGAAAAAAAAGAAAGAGAGAAAATGCATCGAGTTTACATGTATCTGTGTCTCTTACAGATCTCGCATTTCTTTTTCCAGATCCGGCATCCAGGGTTTTATCAAAAAGTTAACAAATAAAATTATTCAGTGGGCATTGTTCATGTAAATGGGATATGATGTGTCTGTCAGCAGCAAAAAGTCGATAAATTTGCTATTACCCTGGGCGTCTGTCAATAGCAAAAATTACGGATTTTTTGCTGCTGACAGACGTCTGGTAATAGCACATTTACCGAATATTTGCTATTGACAGACGTCTGGTAATAGCACATTTATCGAAAATTTGCTATTGACAGACGTCTGGTAATAGCACATTTACCGAATATTTGCTATTGACAGACGTCTGTCAATAGACACTCCGTTTATTAAAAGTTATTTTTATTGCAATTCATCATTGTTACACATCATAGTATTACACACGTGCAAAGACTCATGTCGAAGACAAACGTGGTGATGGAACTGAATAATCCAAGGAAGCATTATCATAATAGTATATAATGACGACTGCAAATGAAATATAAATGTTAGATCCTTTGGAAAGCTGTGAAAACATTAGAGGGAGGTAGTATGGGTAATATTTCGCAATCATCAGTTCATAAAAATTAAACCATGATCGGAGGCCCCTTATAAGTGGACAACGAAAGCAAGACAAGGCAAAATGTCCGATATGTGAGTTTACGAGAATTTCTTTCTTTCTTTCTTTCTTTCTTTCTTTCTTTCTTTCTTTCTTTTAAACATTCACCCTCCATCACTCACATGTGCATGTGCGCAGGCAGGACCAAAAAGATACGATAATTTTTTTTCACAAATTTTTATTTTGCAAAGATGATCTTCAGAACGCGCTCCCGGGTAGCGCGAATGCATGGATTGCCGAATTCTATGGCGAGAGCCAATGTATTACTAACTCTCCCGCTGTTTTGGTTCCCAAACCCGACACATTCATTATCCATTGGGGCCGTGAGAAACAGATGGTCTGTTCGTACATGCAGTTAAAGCTTATAATTGACTGACCGACCAGCCATCGCTAAGTAAGTCTGGGCCTGTCCAGAAAAAAAATGGTCAAATCATGCGCCATACATATAACCTTTTCTTGTAAAATACTTGGGTGGTTATATCTTAAAGCACATCTCGCCTGTCATGACATCCAAATGTTAAAAATCTTTATAAAACTGAAGCAACGTATCGGCATGTCTATATCTGTTGATTATGACGTAAAGCATCAAAGAAACGACTAACTTACCCAACAGAGTACCTGTAAATTTTCATTGAAGTAATATCTTGACATGACTGAAAATTGTTGACTGAGTAGTTATTAAGCGACATCGGGCATGCAACCTCTTAATTTTTCAATTTATAATAATTTAGGCTATCACATAGTACGTATATGGCAGAGGTGCACCATGCCGGGGATTTTTGTAGACATATATTTTCTGAAAGCCAGTACCCTAAGCTACTAAATGCCGCTTGTTAGCACTCTGACTGCTGGGGCTTTATCGTGCCAGAGCGTGTTACGTACGTTACCGATGTATGATTTTTAAATTCAAGCTGCTAAGGGGATCACCAAGATTTATGACAAAAAGCAAATATTTGACAAGAACTTTATCTTTAAATATGTAGCAGAGATGTAACCTAACCTAACAGGACCAAATTCAATAATATTTAGATTTCATGACTACTGGTACAACAGAAGTAACGTAAATAACCCATGTAATTTGGCATATCCACCGTGTTTCGTTTCTTATAGAATATAGCTTAGACCAAATACCAAAATACAATTTCCATTATAGTTATCTACAGTCCTTGTCCTTTAAAATGACATACAGTAGAGCTCTCTGTGATCTTCCATCACTCCACAGATGCTGATTGTCTTCCCCTACCACCATTTAAATAGTATGCCCATTAATAACCATGTCCCAGCAGAAACAGAACAAAGACACTTCCTTTCCCGAACAACATCCCAGTTTTCGAAATAAAACTCCCATGGGAATTAAAAGAACTTGAAAAAATCAACAACAGGGCATGCTTCATGATAATGGTAACATATTTTACGTATTGTCATGGTAACGTATGTAACAGTTTTGTATTTTTACTATAGAATCATATACTTCAATGATTAATTGCAGATTATCATTATTCTCTCACAGTTATTCAATTAGGAAATTAAATTTATTGAATATCTGTCCTAAAAGGTATTGTTTGTTTGTTTGTTCGGGTTTAACGTCGCTTTCAACATTATCTGTCATATCACGACGGTGCCTGGTTGTGACAGGGACCCCAATGCTCACTTTTATAGTGCTGCCTCACTGTGGTATCAGATCCCAGACACTTTACCTGATACCACCTTCAGTCACATTATACTGACACCGGAGAGACCAGTCCTAGCCCTACCCCGAAAATCCGAGTGCCAGGCGGGGAGCAACTAGTACCATTGTTAACGACTTTGGTATGTCGCGGCCCGGGATCGAACCCGGTACCTCCCGATCTCGGAGCGGACACTCTACCTACTGAGCTACCGAGGCCGGTCTAAAAAAAAGGTATTAAAAGCACACAAAAATCAACTACAGACCATGCTTCATGATAACGGTAACATATTTTACGTAATTTCTAAGTATTAGTGCCTAATTGTCAATTTAGATTTTTTTCCACCTCGGTTTTTGGAGTGTGAATTTCTTTCTGATTGCGCCTTTTCCTGTCCATTGCCTACGTGTACCTTTTTAGGATCACAGGTAACACAACTGAAACTACTGACTGACTGACCATCTGATTACTGGTTAACGCTCAGGTCTGAGCCTGTCCAGAAAAAGTGGTTAAGTCAAGGCATTCATACAAATAAGTCTAGTCTCAATGGTTTAGTTGGGTGGTTATATTTGAAGCGATTTTTGGATGTCATGACGTCTTAATTTTGGGTATACATGTAAGTCCAATAAAATGAAGGCAACGTCCCGACATACTGGGACGCCGAGCATCAATTCAAACAAAGAAACATTGGAGCAAAAACAAAACTGCCATATGAACCTCAGTGGACTGAGTAAGACACACGAATGGTCTGCCCCAGCCCAGCCTACTTGAACAATATTTCCAGACACGCCAGTAATGTGAATTTTCATCCCTGACATGTACTTCTTACAGAAGTTTAAATAAGATATTGAAAGTGCTATAGAATGGCCACACTTACAAATTCACCATTTTACGTGTAACATGTTTTGTCTTGTTCTCAAGGGCAGCTTATGCCGTAGTTCAAAGGAGATGCGATCAAAGATATAAGCGTTAGAGTGACCATAGTACTTTCACCCATTAATATTATACATTTTCATGGAAACCGGAGTTCTGTTCTGATCTGGTTTTTTCTTATGCATTTAAACTACAGAACTGTATTCGTCTAAATAAAGTAAATGTAGCTTGCGGTATCGCAGACAGTAAATGCGCAAAATGAAAAATATATTCGTGATAAAGAGGGCAGCTATTAAGTTTTTTTTTCTGTCCCATAACCACCATTGTTGCTTGCTACTGGTTATTTTAAAGTGATTCTTACTTGATGTTAGATGGAGTAGATACAATATTGTTCCTTTGTTGCCGTTTTTGTTTTTGGCCGTATACTTGTAGAAAATTCACGGTAAAGAAAGTTTTGAACAACCAAGTTCTCACTCCTGTGCGCGACACTGTACAACTAGGTCACCACGCTCCCCACTGTGTATCTTGGTTTAGAATTAAGTAGTGACTACATTAGTGACTGCATTATCATCATTAGCAACCTAATTATGTTGGGTTTTGCAGAATTCATACAAGTATCCATCTTTCACTAACCATTTAATGCCTGTAAGGTGTATAACCAATCAAAAAAGGAACACGGCCTCAAGGGGTCGCGCTTAATGTTGCTCTCAATGGAGAAGAACGCTCGTTTAGCACTGACACTCTTTGTCTTACCACATCGGTCTGGTATAATTACATGTATAATCATTTATAATTTCACTAACAAAGTACATTTTGCCAACATTTATTCAGCGGTCACATTTAAGCAAACACATGAGAGTTTCTGTTCTTTGTAATACAAAACACATGATGGTCTAACCTTACAACATCATGTGTAGTTTCCGGTAGAAAATAACAATTTAGAACGCAATAGTTTTAACATAATAGAAGTAAATAAAGATATCTTGCCAACCCCACAAAATCCACCATTTTGTCGATCCCTTGGATTATGGTATGAATTAGCTATAGCACACTCACTCAAAAGCCTTGATGACACCAATCTTGACGTCAAAAGACGTATCTGCAAGGCTCATTTTTTATGTAGCTTCAACAAGTTTAGCCCTACAGTGCCTTGTTACACAACAGCTGTAAGGCTATGTCACATAACCATATAACATAGTTGCACTCACGACTGCTCAGTATGACTTAACTTATGTTTAATGTATGTAAAACTTATACTATTGAAATATTGTTTAGGGTTCATAATTGTACTTTACAGTTTAAAACTTGCAGTTAGAAAGAGACAGTAATAGTTCATTTCATAACAGTAAAATCTAGTAGCTATAAAGTATTGTAAAATGCAGAAATGTACTCTAACTAAGCATCATATGATTGTTATTGTTTATTTGGAACCAATTCAAATCAAAAATGGAATGTTAAATAATTTTAGATATCAACTTGTTTATGTTTTTGTTAACTGCATAATTGTTTAAATATTTAATAAATATTGTTGAAGAATCTGTCATATCTGATGAGTGTTTTCATAGCATGTCTATCAAACTCGGGTACTTGTTTGGGGTTACAAGATCACGTGTCTGGTAGTCAGCAGTTCTAGAATGTCATGATGCATTCTCACACGTAGATGGAAGCTTCTAGAAGGAATGTGTTTTGGAGCATATATCAAATATGACAGGTAGTTTGCATTTAACAGTTTATTTTAGGAAATGAATAATGCAGTCGTGAGAATGCGGAATTACTGAAGCATATAAATACTGCGGGACTGACCATTCATATCAGTTTTTGGGTTTAGTTTAAGTTTGGGTTTAGTTTCGGAACTTTGATATAGCGAACCTTTTTTGGGTTGTAAAAATTAAAACTTAGAAAATTCTAAAAGACTTTATTTGTTATTCGAACACACAAAATTAAATAAATTAAAACACTATACGAACACGTAAATACACGGCTACATAACAGCGTGTATTTATTGGTGCCGCTCGCAGGCTATATCAAAAGAAAAGCTTCCTTAGTACCAGAAAGGAATAAGAAAAATGGAACAGATGAAGAAACTGAAGGTAGGTGATGTTTACTTTTGCCTTTTCTTTGTTGTGCTATTGGTTTTGTGCTTCACCAATGAAATTAACAGCAAAATTTAATTAAATTAGAATTTGAAATTACAGAAAATGGCAAATCAGAATCAGGCACAAGCTCAGGCACAGCCTATCGACCCAGGCGTGCAGGCTTTTCAAAATTTTAAGATTAGAAGTGGCAAATATAGGCCAAGCACTCGCAGCGCAAGGGATCTCTGGGTCTGTAAGCAAGTTCGATGGCAACCAAAAACAGTATAGGGAATGGATTAGGTCCATTGAAAAATATGCATTATTAATAAGTGCACAAGATGATAGAAAGAAAATGATCGCATATCAATGTAGTGGGGGTGCTGTGTCAGGTTTCATACAGAGATATATGACGGCAAATCCAAATAACACATGGTATCAGTTAAAAGAACAATTAAGTGTTAGATTTTCAGACGTGGCAGATGCCCAAATGGCTCTGTCATTACTGAGGCAAACTAGACAAAAAACTGGTGAATCAGTACATGTGTATGCTGAAAGAATTCTGTCTCTGGCAGAAGACGCATATGACAATCAAGGTGGTGCAGCTGTTGAGCGCCAATTGATTGATATATTTGTAGATGGCCTGATCAATGACCAGTTGAAAATGAAAATATTGAGGGATCAACCAGACACTCTGCAAGGCGCTGTAGGTGTCGCTGTTAATGAGCAAAACCTAAGGAAAAGAGGAAAAGAGTTGAAATGTCACATGGGTCACATCAAGCAACTAGTAGTCACACACCAATGGAAGTTGACCACTCACGAGGTCAAAGGTTCAGACCAAAATTCAATAGGTTCAAAAAGATAAATAGTACTGAAAATACACAGCAAAGACCACGCCAGGTCAAATGCTGGATTTGTGGTAGACTTGGGCACAGAAGTAGGGAATGCAAAGAGAAAGAAGAACAAAGAAGACCTATGGGTTATGGCAGACCTAGGTATCAGGTCCCACGTCACACACAAGAACATCAGGAAAACTAGGACACTCTTTGTATAATAAGGTCGATACAAAGAGTCAAAATTACAACATAAAAGATAACATACCTCTAGAAACTTTTAAGGTCAGTGTTTCGGGCAGTCCAAAGTCATGTCTAGCCAAGATTGGTAAGCAAAGAATTAGAACTCTTGTGGATACTGGAGCAGAATGCTCATTGATGCATCGGCGTATTTATGATCAGCTGAAAGATAGACCGACATGGCGAAACAAGAAAGTCTGTTTGCAATCAGCTAATGGCACGGAATTAAAATGCGACGGTTGTGTCAATGTACAAATTTGTATCGGTAGTACCGAAATGTCTCAAGAGTTCTATGTGATTAGGGATTTAAACAGAAATATGATACTTGGTTTGGACTGGCTGAAAGAAAACAATGTTAGGATTTACTTTGATTTGAAATGCCTTAGAATTAATGGAAAACACTATGTAAACTTAGAGGAAGACATTCATATCGCATCAACAGTAAGAATGAAAAAGACCTGCTTAATCTGTCATGGCAAAGTAAGAGAAAATCCAGACTTACCTGTAGGACAGTCATATGAAATTTCACAAATTGATAAAGGTTTTATTGTGAATCAACCAGGTTTGCAAGTTATAAATACTGTATCAACTTTGGCAAAAGATAGATCATTGACTTTGTTAATTGTAAACAATACAAACAAATTTATTAAAATATACAGACATGGTTTGCTAGCAAAAATTACAGGAATTCAAAATAATGTGTCGACTGTAAACTCTGTAATTCAAAACAATCAATGTGAAAGTAAATTAAACTTAAATGACTTGGATGTCCCAAAACAATATAGACCACAGATTGAGAAAATCATTTTGCAAAATCAAGATTTATTTGCAAATAAAGATTCAGAATTAGGTCACACTGAAACAGTTAAAATGCAAGTTGATGTAGGAGAAAATGAGCCAATTAAAATGAGACCTTATAGAACACCAATTAAAAATAGGGAAGTTATTGACAAAGCAATTGATGAGATGTTGGAAGCTGACGTCATTCGTAGGTCTAGGTCACCTTGGTCTTTTCCTGTTGTCATTGTGGACAAGAAAGATGGTAGCAAACGGTTTTGTGTAGATTTTAGGAGGTTGAACAAAATTACAAAGAAAAACTCTTATCCACTACCTCTCAATGACGATATTCTAGCTTTACTTGGCAAGGCAAAATATTTCACTTCATTGATTTAAAAAGTGGTTATTGGCAAGTTGCCATGGATGAAAAAGATAAAGAGAATACAGTTTATGCCTGTCACAAGGGTTTATTTGAGTTCAATGTAATGCCCTTTGGCCTTTCCAATTCCCCAGCTGTGTTTCAAGAATTGATGTCTGTTGTTTTACAAGGTTGTAATGATTTTTCAACAGCATATCTTGATGACATTATGATCTTTAGTCCTACTTTGGAAGAACACTTAAAACATATTTGTATCATCTTTGACAAGTTAAGACTACATAATTTAAAACTGAAACTTAAGAAATGTAGTTTTCTCAAATCAGAAACAAACTATCTTGGCTTTGTTATAAGTGAAGAAGGTATTAAGCTAGATCAAAAGAAAATAGAAGCTATTAGATCTTTGCCAGTTCCAACTTGTGTCAGGGAAGTAGGATCATTTATTGGCATGTGTTCTTACTACAGAAGGTTTATTCCAAACTTCAGTCAGATAGCTGAACCAGTTATAGCTTTGACAAAGAAGTATGCTCATTTCAAATGGTCGGACACACATCAAAGAGCTTTTGATTATTTGAAAGATAGTCTTACAGCAGTTCCTTTGTTGGTTTATCCCGACTCTAATAAGCCATATGTATTGTACACAGATGCAAGTGATACATGTATAGGTGCATGCCTTACACAGAAAGGTGATGGAGAAGAGAAACCACTTTATTATATGTCACATAAACTAAGTAGGTCACAATGTAAGTGGTCGGTTGTGGAAAAAGAGGCCTTTGGAATTCATTTTGCTCTTCAAAAGTTAGATTATTACCTTCACAATGCTCAGTTTGTCAGTAGAACAGACCACAAGCCTTTAAAGTACTTACTAGAAAGTCCTATGCAAAATAAGAAAACAACTTTGGGCTTTAAGTATGTCTGGTTACAATTGTTCAATTGAATACATTGCTGGACCAACCAATTCTTGTGCTGATTTACTCTCAAGACATCCAGACAATGTTCAGAAAGCTTCAGACATTCAGAACAGTGAAGAAGTTGAAGATCAGACTGTACTTGATGTCAATGACAACTTGTATGAGGTCAATGTCCTTGATTCAAATCAATTTGACCCCAAAACATTTGCAAGTTGTGAATTGCCTACGCATGATTCATTTGAAAAATGTGATTGTTCAGACTTCAGTAAAGTTGGCTTTGATATGAAAATTGAACAAACTAGGGATGATGACATTTCAGAAATTAGGTCAATGATTCTTAATGGTAAAGAAAGTAAGGATGTCCAGAAACATTATCTGTTAGTAGATGACTTAGTGTACTATCTCTCAAATGTAAATGATGATCCATGTTTGAGATTGTTCATACCTAAGCATCTTAGAATCTTTGTGGTGAAACAGTACCATGATCAGAATGGGCACATGGGTGTACAGAAAACATTTGATTCAATACGTCAAAAGTACTATTGGCCAAATCTATTTAAGGAAATACATAAGTATGTCAATGAATGTGTGCTATGTCAAACTAGGTCTTTACAGAAAATCAGACAACCATTGCAAGAAACTGATATTCCACCATATCCTATGGCAAAGCTTAGTCTTGATCTTTCAGGCCCTTATCCTACTACTATGTCAGGCAATAAGTATATTATAGCCTTTGTTGACTGGTATAGTGGTTGGCCAAAAGCTTTTGCTGTACCTGACAAGACAGGTGAAACAGTTGCAGATTTGATCATTGATAAGATTTTTCCACGTTTTGGCTCTTGTTTACAATTGGTCACAGATAATGGCACGGAAAATGTCAACAGAGTTGTTAAGGAAACTTTGGCAAGGTTGAATATTGATCATGTTTTGACAAGTGTTTATCATCCTCAAAGCAATGCTAAGGTTGAAAGGTTCCATAGAACTTTACATGATGTTTTGTCAAAGAAAGTAGCTGATGATCCACAGACATGGGATTTGAATCTTAATCAAGCTTTGGCAGCAATTAGGTTCAATGTTAGTGAGTCTTCAAAATATTCACCTTTCTTTCTTTTATATAACAGAGATGTTGTCCTACCAATTGATAATATTTTGAAACCTAGGAGGAAGTACATGGGTGAAGACTATCATCAGTTTGCTTTGCAAGAACAACATAAAGCTTTTGTATCTGTAAGAAATCATCTTAAGAAAGCTAAAAAGAGACAGGCTAAGTATGCAAATAAGGGAACCAAAGAGGTAAACTATGAAGTAGGGGATCCTGTCTTCTATAAAAATTATCATAGAAAAAATAAATTAGAAAATAAATGGAGACCATACTACAGAATTATTGAAAAGACAGGTCCTGTTTCTTATAGAATAAAAAAATCAATTAGATGGTTCAGTGAGCAGAGTATATGCAAGAGATATAAGATTAGCACATGTAGATGAATGGCAGACAGCTAAAGATGATGAAGGTAGACGTTTAAGGGACGCAGCTTATGCCGATTCTGAGTCAGATGAAAACATATCTTTAGCCAAATTAGCTAAGCGGTATAGGCATGAAAGAGAAACATCCTCAGATGAAGAAGATATTCCCTTAATGGAACTAAGAAAGATATTAAGGAATAGAGAATTAAGGCAAAACCAAGAAACAGAAGAGAAGGACATGGAATGTAATGACGAGTTATCCTCTGATAATTCCTGTTCCTTACCTTTTGTTGATCATAATAATCCTGAAGGAGATATGGATGTAAGTGAAGTTCACTTGCAACCTAGCTCTTCTCGGATGAGATCAGTGAAGTCAGTGGAGGAGGAGAGGCATCAGGAGCCTCGGTCTCAAAAGAAGGGAGACGTAAAACAGTTATTGAGGTTAATTTCTAATATGTTGTAAAATGACCTCGGCAATTATAAATATGAGGTAAATTGTATATAAATACAGCTCCGTTTCATTAATAACATACCCCTGCAATGTCGCAAAATAAATTGACCCCGCAATCTACATTGCATGGCTCATTGCTGGATGGTTATTAGTCTGGGCTGGATGAAACTTCTACAATTTGTGTATATATTTATGTGTGTTAAACTGGTAGTTTGTTTATATTGACCGTGAGCGGTCCGATTGGACAGGAAGCTGCTTTCGGCGTGTACCAAAATTCTGGTAGATTTAATATCAAGTTTTCAACTTTCGGCGATTGGTATTATGTAAGTACTGTGAATATTGCCAGTTTCTGACATGAATGTTGTTCATTGGTATCTATTGTAGATACCTTAAAATTTACACCACATTCGCTAAATTACTGAAGTAGAAATGGAATATCTAACTATACCTACTACCCTGTATAATGCTACCATGCACATGCATGTTTTCAGTACATAAATTGTCTGAACGTTTATCAAATTTATAAACTGGACATCTGAGAATATCATTAACAGTTGACATGATTATTTAAAGAGAGTTACGATAGCCTTGTATCTAATGCAATGTGTACCTGCCTATGACAATGT
Source organism: Rugalucina vietnamica (assembly GCA_964017185.1). Taxonomy (NCBI): domain Eukaryota; kingdom Metazoa; phylum Mollusca; class Bivalvia; order Lucinida; family Lucinidae; genus Rugalucina; species Rugalucina vietnamica. The sequence goes on along the minus strand of OZ024885.1, from coordinate 30,055,324 downwards.
TTAAAGTTATGTAATGACATTCTTAAACATATATTTATTAAGGACATTTGATGGTTTTTGAATACAATTGATTGAAATAGTGTGACTGGTGATTTTAACAAGACGGCTTATATTAGTAATCATCCAAGAGAAACTTCAACGAATCAAATATTAAACACGCGAGAGCACATTAAGATGGAAGAAGACATTAAGAGCAGTTTTGCTTCCTTGAAATATGTCTGTAATGAAGGAAATAGTGTCCATTTAATCATTATTTCTGAACTTTATATGTATTGCGAATGCGGTGCAAGTTTTAATGTATATCAAATAGATGTCAATGAATAACATTCAGGTCAGAAAGTGGCAGTATTCACAGTACTTACATAATACCAATCGCCGAAAGTTGAAAACTTGACATTAATTCTGTCGGAATTTTGGTACATGCCGAAAACAGCTTCCTGTCCAATCGGACTGCTCACGATCAATATAAACAAACTACCAATTTAACACACATAAATGTATACACAAATTGTAGAAGTTTCATCCAGGCCAGACTAATAACCATCCAGCAATGGCCATACAATGCAGGGTGCGGGGTCAATTTATTTTGCGACATTGCAGGGGTATGTTATTAATGAAACGGACCTGTATACCTTATGTATTGCCAAGTTATTTGCAATGATGACATTTAAATGCTTAAATGTATCTTTTATTTGTTTCAGATAAATGTCATGTTTACATTTATCTTAGGGTCATTGATTATTAGTCAGGCATGTGGGATATTTACATCTGAGAATGTAGTATTCCAAAAGACTAATGAAGTGTTCATTAACGATGCAAAATGGTCAGTAACATTTGTCCATGACCTAAGGCCATTTCAAAATCTGGTCAATCAGATCAAACATGATCTGGTACATACAGATGAGATAGTAAAAACCATAACCAACTTCTATGAAAGCTCGAATATGACAGGGTTTGTTGAAACATTCAAAACCTTGCATATTGAAGTGGATTTATTGACTGAAACTTACAACTCCATCTATGATAACTTTGCAGAATATCAGTCAATCTCTATGTATGTCGATAGAGGTCAAAGGTCTTTAGTCCCAATAGTAGGTCAATTGATGAGTACATTATTTGGCACTGTATCAGAAAATGAACTTGACAATATAAATAGAAATATTAAAGCTTTAGCTGGAAATCAGAAACAGATAATACATGACCTAGATTTCAGTTTATCAGTGTTGAACTTGACTAGAATGCAGGTCTCTGAAAATAGAAGGTCAATTATGGATTTAATTATAGTGGTACAAAAACTAGATAGGAAGGTTGTTAATCTTCAGCAAGCCTTTTCAGCAAAGTTTTTACGACTTGAACAGTTTGTTCATACATACTTACAGTTTCAAATGATTTTGGATGAAATAAAACAAACAACTCAAGATGCTATGTTTTATCTTGACAGTTTAAAATCTGAACTTAACATGTTGTCAATGCAACATTTGTCAACAAATACCATTTCTCCAAAAGATCTTAAAGAATTATTGATTGAAGTTGAATCAAAACTTCCAAATAACTTTGAACTACCAAGAAATCCAAGAAAAGATATTTGGTTTACAGAACTTTAACATGTATAACTTACCTTGAAAATAATGAAATTAGAATTATCCTGAAGATACCACTTATAAACACAAGACAAGAATATGATGTGTACAAAATACATAATTTACCATTACCTGTCCATCATGTAGTTCCTAACCAGACTGATATATTGGTAAAGTATAGTCTTGAAACTGAAATGTTAATGGTATCAAAAGACAGAGAAACATTTTCACTTTTGTCAGAAAGTACTTTTCAAATGTGTAATAGTTATCATTTTCAGTTCTGTAACCCAGAGACAGCATTCTATCAGACAAACGTAAACAAATTCTGTGTTATTGCATTGTTTAGACAAAATGTGGATGACATTAAAGCTTTATGCAAACAAATAGTTGTTTTGGACCAGAAACTGCCAACAACTAAATATTTGTCATTTGGTATTTGGATTGTTGTCACAAACAAGCCTTTGAGATTTACAATAAATTGCCAGTCACATGAATTCATGGCTAACGACATTAAAATAATGCCTCCATTTGGTATCATCAAACTAAACAACACCTGCAAAGCTTCAAACAAATATTTACAGTTGCCGGCATATTTTGGCAAGCACAGTCACTTCGAAAGGTCAGATCCTTACCAAGCACTGTTGAAGTTACACAACATATCACACTTCTCTATTTGGAATGATTCCAGAACTGACTTTGTCAAATTAAAGTCAATGGGTTTGCCATCTCATCTGCTTGACTTGAAAGAGATTCCTATGCGAAATTTCCTTCGCGAAACTGGAATTTATAAATCCGTCGATTTCGATAGTGCTGAAAGCAGCACAAACTGGACTCTTGTTATTGCCATTACTGTTACATTAATTTTATGTACAGTTATAATAGTTTGGTTCATATTGCATAAGTTTAAGTGTAATAGATTGAACTTGATAATTGGTAAGCACTTGACTAATGATCATGACTTTGAGAGGGTAAATGATAAGCATTCACCTTCTTACGGTGAAGACATCGAGATGTCCGCCATTCTGAAAGAACAAAACGTTATTGACGAGTTGGAAGGACGCCAAACCTCCTTCAAGCGGACAGATGCTACATTAGCATGGACAAAGGCAAAGTAGTGCCCTGATATGCTATGTATACAAAAAGCCATATGGTGTATCATGAACAGTGTATCATGAGAATGTATTTTGGATATTGAACTGTGCACATGTAAAGATATGACAACCCATATGTAAATAACTTCATTACAAGTTCTTACTTGACACTATGTTTACTGTGTATTTATTGGTGTATTCATTGGTGCTATGTATGCCGCTAAAGGACATGCATAGACGAAGATTTACCGACGTGTTAATGACTTTATTATTTTAGTAAAGTCCTGGGTATGACCCTGAAGGTCATGCTCAGGCGGAGATATTGATAATTAAGTCCTTGGTATAGCCCTGAAGGCTATGACAAGGTGAAGATTTTAATATACGACATTAACTTTTGTTCCAGAATGACGATGTTGCAGTAATGCAACAATCATATTTATCCAGTGATAGAATCCCAACGCCATATCCAACTTATATGGTGATGAATAGAAACTATGATGAATCTTCAGTGGTTACTCACTTTCGACCAAACGTTATGTACCGAGCACCTGTGATGCCAATACCGAAAGCACTTAAAGTTTGACTTTGGTACAACGACAATCGGACAAACGCCAGTCCAACGACAATCGAAAAATAAACTTTAAATGGACATTAAAACAATTAAATGTGTAAACTTTGACTTTTAAATGTGTATTTAATTCCGTAAACAATTTTTCATATTATTCTAGTAATGAAAAAGGAATTACAAATTCTAGTCAGGCATAAATCTTGGTCACACAAAATGAGTTATAAAGATTTTAAGTTAATGCATGTTAATTATAATACATAATTTGAATTTAATTTATAATCCTGATCATTTACTTTGAATATGGTTTAATCCTGGTTATTCATGTGCATTATGGTTTGATTACTTTAATTGTGTTGACAATTGTTAATGTTGTTATGTTATTAATGTATGTTTACATGCATGTTAAATGTATGTATACATGCTTGCATGTAGTGATCAGTCCGGAGTATTTGATTGAAATTGATTTAAGATAAATAAATTTCTTGGTAAAGGAGGTGTATAACATAGTTGCACTCACGACTGCTCAGTATGACTTAACTTATGTTTAATGTATGTAAAACTTATACCACTGAAATATTGTTTAGGGTTCATAAATGTACTTTACAGTTTAAAACTTGCAGTTAGAAAGAGACAGTAATAGTTCATTTCATAACAGTAAAATCTAGTAGCTATAAAGTATTGTAAAATGCAGAAATGTACTCTAACTAAGCATCATATGATTGTTATTGTTTATTTGGAACCAATTCAAATCAAAAATGGAATGTTAAATAATTTTAAATATCAACTTGTTTATGTTTTTGTTAACTGCATAATTGTTTAAATATTTAATGAATATTGTTGAAGAATCTGTCATATCTGATGAGTGTTTTCATAGCATGTCTATCAAACTTGGGTACTTGTTTGGGGTTACAAGATCACGTGTCTGGTAGTCAGCAGTTCTAGAATGTCATGATGCATTCTCACACGTAGATGGAAGCTTCTAGAAGGAATGTGTTTTGGTGCATATATCAAATATGACAGGTAGTTTGCATTTAACAGTTAATTTTAGGAAATGAATAATGCAGTCGTGAGGATGCGCAATTACTGAAGCATATAAATACTGCGGGACAGACCATTCACATCAGTTTTTCGGTTTAGTTTAAGTTTGGGTTTAGTTTCGGAACTTTGATATAGCGAACCTTTTTTGGGTTGTAAAAATTAAAACTTAGAAAATTCTAAAAGACTTTATTTGTTATTCGAACACACAACAGCGAAGTACTAAAATTAAAGAAATTAAAACACTATACGAACACGTAAATACACGGCTACATAACAACCATGGCTAAAGTTAATCAATCCACCTTCACATTTTGCTTGCTTAAAAATGACGAAGATTGATTGTTCTATTGTAATATCTAGTGAATTTCTTGATTGAAAGCCTTATTAGAATATATAATGTTGACCAAAAAACACTGAAACCATTTTAGAGCCAAATTCTGAAATCTAAGATGTGTTCTATTTTTGTTCAGATTCATAAGCGTTTAGGAATCTCAGCCCTTTTTGTATAAGTGGAAATGACTTTACGACACTTACCGTTATCTACGTTACCATATAACAAGACACTAGGCGACATGCATTAAGGTGGCGCTGTGTTAGTATTAAGTTTGTAACCATTAAAACAATGGCGAATATAAACTGAAAATGCGCCATTGAATTAAGTTTTTCCCCCAATGACCTTTCAAGAAAGTATATTATGTATTTTCAAATATGTATATGTCAAGTACATGTATGTAGTCAAGCAAGAACGATACAAGTTTCACTCAACGGCTTACAGTTGCAAACAAAGTCCAAACATTGTTGGTTAAATAATTTGGACAGCAGACTTACTTGCAAACACTAAATTCATTATTTCGAAGCAAATCCTCACAACTTATTTCTGTATGCAAGGAATGTTCTTACGGTATCTTGCCATTATCTACATTACCAATGACAAACCACTCGGTAACAATCAATAGATGTCATTGGTTTATGATAAGTTTACCATTTAGGCAATGTCAAGTTTAAACTAGAATGTATCGCTGAATTGAACTATTCCCCAGTGAGAATGACTAAGTATGATTTAGTTTTACACGTTAATATATGTGGGACGACACAAGTTTCAATATATGACATGCAGCTGCAAACAAAGTACAAACTTTTGAGTGAACTCATTCGGATTACAGACTTTATTCAAAAATATTTCCACACAATCAGTTTGTTTATATGCGTTAGGAATTCGATGTACTGTTTCTTTTTCATATGGAACGTCTACTGCAAATTTTGTTACATACGTTACCATACGTGGTACAATGAATTATGCTCATAGCAAAGCATCTGTTTTTGCATATTTTTCCTATTTGCTAATTTTCGTGTTTGTTTTAACACAAAACTTCATAAAAATATACCAAATGTTGATTTTATGGCGATTCTCATGAAATTGGCAACATGTCACGTACGTAATGCATTCAAAAGGCCGCTACGTCCAAACGCCCCAACGGTCAGAGTGTCATTTTGAAGGGAATTGAATGGGCTTTCAGAAAATTATACCCTACAAAAATCCCCGGCATGGTGCACCAGGGTCTATTGGCTCTTCAACGTCTAACTTAACTACTCTGTCAACAATGTTCAGTCGCGTCGTACCGGTAATGTGTTGAGCAAATTTGTCGTTTGTTTGATTATTTCATATTTAACTTTACGCCCCACTCAACAGATATGGTAATGTCGGTACTTTGCTTCAGTTTTATGGAATTTCTACCCACTGATATTTTGATGTCAGGACAGGCGAGATGTGATTTAAACTATAACCCCCCCCCCCCCCCCCCCCCCCAGTAAACAACTAAAGCTTTACACGTGTGGATGGTTTGACTAAACCATTTCTTCTGGACAGGCACAGACCTACTCAGCAAACAACCAGTCATCGGGTAGTCGGTTAGTCGGTTATAAGCTTTACCTGGAGGTACCATCTATTTCAGTTTCACGGCCCCAGTGGGCGGGACCCCGTAATAAATGTGTCCGGCTTAGGAACCAAAATGGTCCATATTATGATAAAATCATGTTCCCAAGGGTTTTTTTTCCATCACCGCGTTTGTTTTCGAAATGTGCCTATGACCTTCTTGGACGTGTGTATGAATGCATGTGACAATGATCAATTTTCACTTCAGAACACAAATACGGCTCGAAAAATTACTAAAAATCAAAGAACAAAACACAGGTTAAATAAAAGATAAAGAATGAAAAATAATAATAAAGTAAAAAAAAAATAAAAAAAAAATAAAATAAATAAATAAATAAATAAAAAATGGACACCAGCAGTAGGTATCGAACTCAGAACCAACGTAGCAAGTTGTAATTTCCTGGCGGGCATGCACTACGGAGGCTAACGCGGGTTAGATAATAAACCAATGTTCAAAATCAAACTATTGTAACTATGTACTATGTCGCTTACGCGGTATAAAATTCTTAAATTTCCGTGTTGGTCCGGTAAGGTTTTCGACTGTTCCCGGAACGGTCCCGTAAGTTTTTACGGAAACTACACCTTAGTAAAGGACGATCAAAAAGTGTATTACAAATGCACTTTTTAAGGAAAATCCTAGCTAAGGTATAAACTTAACTTAAACTTAACTTAAGGAATGATTGTAATTCTGGGCCCTGGGCCCAGAATTACAATGCTTCCTTAACTCTTAAGGGCGACCTTAACTTAAGATTTCCCTTAAAATCGACAAAAGTGTATTACAATCGATTTTCTTACTTTAAGGTAGACCTTAACTTGAGGAAATACTTAAATATTTAAGGTTACTCGATAGCTACCTTAACTTAAGATTTTACCTAGGCTAGACAAATGGTGCTCAGTTTAAGCATCATTTACGGAGTTTTGATAATATTTATGCTCATTATGTAGCCTCGCAACGCAACGTAACTTGTGATATCACATTTTTCGTCGTGTTTTTTTTTTTTCTTTTTCTTTTTTCTTTTTTTTTTTTTTTTTTTTTTTTAATGAAGACGGTTGTGTCTGCATGTGCGAGAGTGAAAGTCTTTACCACTTCGTGTTGTTTTAGTAAAGCTTTACTTTGCAAACGAAATAGTACAAAGTATCAAGACTCCTGCGGTACATGTTAGATGTGACTTAACCTCTCAGTCAACACTGTTCAGTCGCGTTGGGATATCAGCATTGCTTTCATGGAACTTTACCGTGTGTGTTTAATGTGTTTAGTAAATTTGTCGTTTGTTTGATTATTTGAAAATTAACTTTACGCCCCACTCAAAAGATATGGTAATGTCGGTACTTTGCTTCAGTTTTATGCAATTTCTACCCACTGATATTTGGATGTCATGACAGGCAAGATGTGATTTAAACTACATGTATAATGCTCCCCCCTCCCCCCAAGTAAACAACTAAAGCTTTACATGTGTGGATGGTTTAACTAAACCACTTCTTCTGGACAGGTACAGACCTACTCAGCAAATAACCAGTCATCAGGGTGGTCGGTTAGTCGGTTATAAGCTTTACCTGGAGGTACGAGCCGACCATCTATTTCAGTTTCACGGCCCAAGTGGGCGGGATCTCGTAATGAATGTGTCCGGCTTAGGAACCAAAATGGTGAGAGAAGGTTCTTAATATATGGCCTCTCGCCACAAAGTACGACAATCAATGCAATCGCGCTCCCCGAGCGCGCGTTCTAAAAATCACCGTTGCAAAATAAAAATCTGAGAAAAACATAACATTTTCTCGCTTCTTTTCACCAGCCTGTGAACATGCAGACGCGAGTGATGGTTGGTAAATATTTAAAAGAATTAAATATAAAGAAAGAAAAATTGTCGCACATATCAAACTTAATAGCCTTGTGTGGTTTTCGTTGTTGGTTTATGAAGCGTCACTGATGAGGGTTTATTATCCGAAAGCGCAATAAAGCCCATGCTACACCCCTTGGAATATTTCGGTCATTGCTTCCCAAAGGACCTAACCATAATATTATATTTGCAGTCGTCATTCTGTAGTCCCTACTATTATGATAAAATCATGTTTTCTATATTTTTTTCCATCACCGCGTTTGTTTTCGAAATATGTCTATGACCTTCTTGGACGTGTGTATGAATGTATGTGGCAATGATCAATTTTCACTTCAGAACACAAATGCGGCTCGAAAAATCACTAAATATCAAAGAAGAAAACACAAGTTAAACAAACGATAAAGAATGCAAACTAGATCTAATAATAAAGAAAAAAAAAATAAAGAAAAAAAAAAAAAAAAAAAGAATAAAAAATTGACACAAGTAGGTATCGAACTCAGAACCAATGTAACAAGTTGTAATTGAGTCCTCCGTAAAACCACCCATCATTAATATTCATTTTATATTGACCATTCAAATCTGCACATTAGCTAACGGTCAATGACGGTTGACCAACACGTGGGTTAGACAAACAAACCAACACGTGCTTTTTACAGGTAAATACAGGTGCAAAACCACAATGTTTGTCTATGGAAATAGGGTGGGCGTGGCTATACCTTGCTGGCGGAGGAGTCAATTGTCTGGCGGGTGTGTTAACCACTGCACCACGGAGGATATCGAGGGTTAGATAATAAACCAATGCTCATAATCAAACTATTGTAATTATGTATTATGTCGCTTACGCGATATAAATTTTTTAAATTTCCGTGTTGGTCCGTTAAGGTTTTCGACTGTTCCCGGATCGGTCCCGGTAAGTTTTTACGGAAACTGCACCTTAGTAAAGGACGATCAAAAAGTGTATTACAAATGCACGTTTTAAGGAAAATCCTAGCTAAGGTATAAACTTAACTTAAACCGCTAAGGAGGCCTTAACTTAAGGAATGATTGTAATTCTGGGCCCTGGGCCCAGAATTACAATGCTTCCTTAACGTTTAAGGTAGACCTTAACTTAAGATTTTCCTTAAATTCGACAAAAGTGCATTACAATCGATTTCCTTACTTTAAGGTAGACCTTAACTTGAGGAAATACTTAAATATTTAAGGTTACTCGATAGCTACCTTAACTTAAGATTTTACTTAGGCAAGACAAAAAGTGCCTAGTTTATGCATTATTCACGGAGTTTTGACAATATGTTTATGCACTTTATGTAACCACGCAACACTACCTTACATACGTTTTACATTTTTCGGCGTTTTTTTTTTTTTTTTTTTTTTTTTTTTTTTTTTTTTTTTTTCCATGAATGATGAAGAGGGTAGGATCTGTGTGTGTAAGAGTGAGAGTCTATTTCACTTCCATTTTTTATATTTTAATTTTATTTCAAAACGAAGATGTGGCTTAACCATTCAGTCAACAATTTTCAGTCATGTTTGGATATTAATTAGCATTGCTTCCATGGACCTTTGTGTTGAGTAAATTTGTCGTTTGTTTGATTATTTGACAAATTGCTTTACGTCCCTTTCAACAGATGTGTTTTTATTTTATACTTTACAGTGAAAACCAATGTATATCAAAACTTGATAAAATTGGTATTTTCATTGATATGAAATTTCACTGATATCAAATCTCACTGATATCGAAAGTCACTAGTGACTGATATCAGCCTATATCTTCACTGTAGATTTTGGATTACTTCTGACGTTTCCATTTACTTGACGTCATTAAATGTGTCTCACTTCAGAAATTCAAACGCCTATAACTCCGTTATTTATGAACGAAAACATAAAGTGTGGGTATTCATTTTCTTAGTTAGAACGTAAGGAACAATGTGGTACCAAAATCATTTGTGTTTTCAAAAATTTTTGGTTTTTGCATTTTCACCGCCTGCCTTGTGAATTGGAAAATGCCCGTGTATTGTATAAAATAAAAAGAAAATTTGCTTTGTTTTCGGTGAATACCAAATATATTTCATCTCGTGAGTTGAAAACATAAAAATTTTCACTCGTGCTGCGCACTCGTGAAAATTCCGATGTTCTCAACTCACTCGATGAAATACATTTGGTATTCACCTCAAAAAAGCAAATATCCTCTATATATTGGTGCGTTGCTTCAGTTTTATCGCATTTCTAGCCAACGTTTGGATGTCATGACTGGCGAGATGTGCTTTAAAATATAAGAACCCAAATAAACGACTACAGCTTGTATGCATGGACCACTTTTTCTGGACAGGCCCAGACCTACTTAGCAATTATTAGTCATCGGGTGGTCGGTCAGTCACTACGAACAGCCTAATTATTTCTCACGGCGCCACTTGAATGGACGGGGTCCCGTACTGCATGTGTCGGGTTTCGGAATCAAAACGGCGGTAGAAAATTTCTAAATCTGTGGCCTCTCGCCACAGAGTAGGGCAAGTAATGATTTCGCACTACCCGGGCGCGCGTTCGGAAAATCACAGTTGCAAAAGAAGTATCTAGTTTAAACATATTTATTTCATAATTAAGAACAACATACATATACATTGACAGATACAAATAATTAATAGGATTAGAACAAAAGCACAAGTACTTATGGAGTTCTTCTCCTAGTATGTTTATGTTGTATAGTAAATGATGGAATTTTGTCGATGACATAGTATTCATATATTTATGTACACATGCTCATATATTAATAGTAGATTAATAATAATAATAATAATAATAATAATAATAATAATAATAATAATAATGATGATAATAATAATAATAATAATAATAATAATAATAATAATAATAATAATAATAATAATTGACTTCATAGTCAATATGAAGACAATGTTCATTACAATGAAAATAACAAAAACAAGTCAAAGGAATAAATTAAGCAAAAAACTTAGTGAGAAAAAATACAGCAAAACAAAAATGTGATTTATGAGTAATTTCGTAATGCATTAGAATAAAAATAAGTTTACAAAAAACAAAAAGATTCCCCTGTGAGATGGGAGCAGGGCGCAGGCAAACTGGGACACACAAAACCGAACTCCTGACACACTAGACACACTAATCGTGGAGACCATTTTTGACTTAAAAGCGATGTGTGTTGTGAATATACTTATGCACTGCTTGGAAAATGAGAACATTTGTTTCGTAAGATAAAGTCAAGTCACCATACAAGAAGAGAGTTAACGAAGGGGTACTGTATCTAGAAATTTCATTTAAAATCTCAATTCGTTGTTGCGTAAAGTTTGGACAATGAAAGAAATAATGCTGAGTATCTTCCAAACTACCACAAACACAAAAGGGAGAATTGGATATACTCTTAATAAAGAGGTCAAGGTTTAGTGAACTGCAGTTAGTTCTTAATCGAGTATGTAAGATTAGAACGTTGCGTTTGCCAGTATAATAAAATACTGAAGAGAATACATAACATAGTCTCGCTTCTTTGCACCAGCCTGTCTACATGCCCACGCGCGTGATGGCTAGGAAATATTCATAATAAAGAAAGAAAGAAAAAGAAAAAATATCGCACATGTTGAACTTTATAGCCTCGTCAGGATTTTGTTGTCGGTTTATAATGCAGCGTCACTGAGGAGGGTCCATTACCTCTCATAGCGCAGTATAGCCCATATTACCTCTTTTTGAATGTTTTCGCTGCTTTCCAAAGGATCTAACTGCAGTCATCATTTTAGACAATACTTTTATGATGCAATCATGTTTCCTTGGATTATTTCCTTCACCACGTTTGTCTTCGAGAGGCTATGACATTGCACCTGTGTATGTGAATGTGTGTTGCTATTATGTATTTTCATTGCAGGGCACAAGTACGGCTCGAAAATTACTTAATATAAAAATGTTAAAAGACGAAAACAAAACAAAACATAATGAATGTTAAAAGATAATAAAGTAACAAAAATAAAAATGACAAGAAAAAAAAATCAACACCAGTCGGTTTCGAACTCAGAACCTACGTTCCAATTTGTAATGGGGAGGCGAGTGTGTTGTCCACTGCACCACGAAGTCTAACGTGGGATATTCGATAAACCAATGTTGATAATCAAAATCTTGAAATTATGTATTATGCCGCTTACGCGATATAAAATTATTACATTTTCGTGTTGCTCCGGTAAGTTTTTCGACTGTTCCCGGAACGGTTCGCTAAGTTTTACGGAAACTTGACCTTAGTAAAGGACAGTCATAAAGTGTATTACAAATGCACTTTTTAAGGAAAATCCTAGCTAAGGAATAAACTTAACTTAAACCCACTAAGGAGGCCTTAACTTAAGGAACGATTGTAATTCTGGGCCCTGGTCTCCGTTTAGAACTTAATCCAATTTTTAATTATGCAACTAATCTAACGCATATTCATGAAATATCAATAAAATATTAATAATGAAATAAAAGCATTTAAAACCCAAACATTTCAGACCCAAACCATTATTGTGGCACCACCCCAATTTCTTTAAGGACAGATTTTCCATTGCTTTCTTTGATTATTTGAAGTTTTGACAAATATTAATAGATAAGCAAATGTGATAATCTTGGTATTTGCAAATGTGTCAAATGGTACCATGGACCTGTGTAAGATGATCACATTTACATGATACATACAGTTTTATTATACGGAGTGGCTATTACCAGTTAACTGGTAATAGCGATTTTACGTTAAAATGGCTGCTGCCAGTTGACTGGCAATAGCGATTTTACGTTAAATTGGCTGCTGCCAGTTGACTGGTAATAGCGATTTTACGTTAAATTGGCTGCTGCCAGTTGACTGTCACCAGCCATTTTTACGATAAATCGCTGCTGCCAGTCAACCACATTATAGCAATTTTAATATAAAATAGCTGCTGCCAGTTGACTTTCATATTTTACAAATTATTATTTGTACAGATGTAAGAGTTGTCAAATTATGAGTAGAAAATGTATCAAATGAAATGGTATCTACACTATTTACATTACTTACAATGTTATTAAAAATGCCCCTTTTGTTCAAAACAGTATATAATGCGTGTAGAAGCCTTCATGGTTTCAGTTTTGGACTCGTCTTGTAAACCAGGTGTGGTAACCAGGGCTCGCAAGTTCAATGCATAATTTCGGGTTTCTTAATTATTTTCAATGTGCCTTTTTTTCGAAGCTAGCACTTAGAGTATCTCACTTGACTTAGACGCCCAAGTTGCCTCCAATGTAACATGTTACATGTTGGTATCATTACGAAAACTTGCCCATACAATAAACAGAGATTTTTTTACCTTTAAAAATTAAAAATTTTCAGCTGAAATATTTTGATATTTTCTTATTTTGCTCCAAAACATAGATTGTGGGTACTCGTTAGAACCGCCTCGTCGAGGCGATTTTAACGAGTACCCACAATCTATGTTTTGGAGCAAAAATAAGAACATTGGGTATACCCCTTCATACCCCAGTTTTACTATATAAAAGTGGGGTATAAGTGGGTATGTATTACACGGATATGTTTTCATGATGACATTTATTTTTTTCCCATCATTTTCCAACGTTTATTAAAGTATAAAGTATGGTGCATCATCATTGAGCGCTGGTCTATCTGGTGCATGTACATGTAGTTTATGGCTTGCTATTAGCATTGTTGCAACATAACAAATTTACAAAATAGAAGCATCTAGTACAAACATTATTCGCCCGGATCACATGGGCAACTGTAGAGCTGCGTCATAAAAAAAATCTTCAGGATTTCTGATTAGCTCTGAAGCCGAACAGGACAGACACAGGTACTGTCTGGAGGTTTGATTTAAAAATGCATTGTGATAAAAACATGTAAGTAGTAAGAAGATGGGGTGTTAGCTAAAGCCGTATATAAACTGCACTTATGTTTTAATAAAAAGGTCAAATATATTTTCTTGTGGTGCGGCTCAGGTGTCAAAAAACAAGAATACCCCCAAAATGTTTTTACAGTACGCGCGTAACACTTCTCTTTTCGCACCTTGAGGCATTTTATGACAACTTATGTTGAAGCGTATCTTTGATGAACCGCGAGTGTTGATAAACCGTACGAGTGTCGCGCGACAGTCTTGCGAAATATTTTGGCGAAAAAATTTCGCATAAAATGTTTTTAAACATGTTTAAAACCTTCGCGACCAGTTCGCGACGAGTTCGCGACACATGAAAATTCTCACGACACTCGTGCGACACTCGAACGAATGTCGTCCGAAAGTCCGCGACAAAATTCGCAAACAGTCGCGTGAAATTCGCATGCTAGCGAGATACTGGCTTTGCATATCTGTTCTTATCAACCGTATTGAATAAAGCATTCATGCATCCAGCGAACATGTTTTGGCGTGATTATTCGGTGGACGGAAAAAAGTCACGGGAAAAAATCAGAGGAAATAAAGTCAGAGAAAAAAAAGCCACAAAAAAAAAAAAAAAAAAAAAAAAAAAAAAAAAAAAAAAAAAAAAAAAAAAAAAACGTCTTCGATCCTAGACCTCTCCTTCATGATACGAACTCCTTTACAAAGTTTGAAGAAAATCGGTCAATAAATGGTCAAGATAGAGTCCGGAAACGAAATTTTAACGTAAATCAAGGGCAATTACTCTGTACTTATTTGACGAAATTTACCCATCTTCAATCCCAGACCTCTCCTGATATGAACTTCTATACAAAGTTTGAAGAAAATCAGTCAATAAATGCTCAAGATAGAGCCCGAAAACGAAATTTTAATGTAAATCCAGGGCCATAACTCTGTACTTATTTGACGAAATTTACCCATCTTCAGTCCCAGACCTCTCCTGATATGAACTTCTATACAAAGTTTGAAGAAAATCAGTCAATAAATGCTCAAGATAGAGCCCGGAAACGAATTTTTAACGTAAATCAAGGGCCATAACTCTGTACTTATTTGACGAAATTTACCCAACATCAATCCCAAACCACTCCTTCCTGATATGAACTTCTATACAAAGTTTGAAGAAAATCAGTCAATAAATGCTCAAGATAGAGCCCGGAAACGAATTTTTAACGTAAATCAAGGGCCATAACTCTGTACTTATTTGACGAAATTTACCCAACATCAATCCCAAACCACTCCTTCCTGATATGAACTTCTATACAAAGTTTGAAGAAAATCAGTCAATAAATGCTCAAGATAGAGCCCGGAAACGAATTTTTAACGTAAATCAAGGGCCATAACTCTGTACTTATTTGACGAAATTTACCCAACATCAATCCCAAATCACTCCTTCCTGATATGAACTCCTATACAAAGTTTGAAGAAAATTGGTCAATAAATGCTCAAGATAGAGTCCAGAAACGAAGCGCTGACTGACGGACGGAGAGACAGACACACGGACGGACACTCGAACAAAATTTTTTTGGAGGGATGTTTCATGTGTATCTGATTTTGATTATTTTGAATGTGTAGACCACTATGAAATTTGCACCGGGAAAACATGTCCGTGCAATGAATGCCCCCTTAAACTCCACTTTTATATAGCAAAAATGGGGTATGCAGGTGTATTCCTTTGTTTGGTCCAAAACATAGATTGTAGGCTCGGCGAAGCGGTTCTAACGTGTAATCACTATGTTTTGAGCAAACATATTAAAACTATCAAATTTTGTTCCTATAAAATCTCTGTATAGTGTATGGACAAGTTTTCATAATGTAAATGAGACTGCAACTCGTTGGGTAGGCCGATGACAGACTCTTCCACTTTGTTAAATTCGCACAAGGGCTGCGTTTAAGTTCAAGAAAACTTACAATATTTTGCTTTCGAAATCGACATTTTTATATGTCACATGTACCAATGTCCATCCGCAAAACAGCCATGCTTTCCGTCATCCATGCGCCATTAACGTTTGGTTTTGGCCGCAGTATGTGAAAACTCACATGTTATGAACTATTCTACACATAGTTTTGATGATATAAAATGCTGAATACAATTTCAATTCACGAAACAGACTAAGTTTTGAAGTCAATTATTCTATTACCCGACTTTTAGACATACTTCCAACAAAACAGATAACTGAAAATATATTAACAAATTTAAAATACATGTACTCTTTCATTTGATACATTTTCTACTCATATTACTTCATTTATAACTAAGACTAAACATAACAATTTGTAATTGACTGGCAGCAGCGATTTATCGTAAAAATGGCTGGTGACAGTCAACTGGCAGCAGCCAATTTTACGTAAAATCGCTATTACCAGTCAACTGGCAGCAGCCAATTTAACGTAAAATCGCTATTGCCAGTCAACTGGCAGCAGCGATTTCAACGTAAAATCGCTGCTGCCAGTCAACTGGTACTAGATCTTTCCTTTATTATATTCAACTATAGATACAAAACTATATGTAAGCATGAACATATTTATCACATAGCGAATTTCATTGCCTATTTTTACTTTTTCGAAAGCAAAATTAAAAATTTCATTGGAAAAAAAAATATGATAATTTATATATTTTTGCTCAAAACATTAATTGTGGGTACACATTATAACCGCCTCTACACATTATAACCGCCTCGGCGGTAATAACGAGAATCCACAATCTATGTTTTGACTCAAGAATTAAGAACATAGGTTTACCCCTGTAAACCCCAGTTTTACTATAAAAACGTGGGGTTTAAGGGGGTAAACTTTTCAGGAACATGTTATCCTGATATTTGTTTTTGTTTTACAGCATGCCACTCACAAAATGTGTTCTCTGCAGCAAAAAGCTGAGGATTCATCAGAGACGTCTGTCCTGTCAATCAGCATCTTATCAGATACCTGCGATTTTCTTCTAGAATGTTCTCGTTCTGACTACATATGTGGAAAATGCAGCCGTCCAGCCTATCCGTATCAAAAGTCAGTATCCTGTTCAAACGTTAAGGCGAAAAATGTGAATTCCACTGATGATACATGGCAACTTCAAGTCAGACACTAAGTCCACCTTCAGTTAGGCTCAGTATTAAATGTGCGACGAGAAACATTTTTACTCATGTGCCCTTCTTATTCTACTCTCAGAGACACTTATTTGGGAGATATAATGAACAATGATGATTTCAGACAACTGATTGAAGATGAGAAACTTAACTCATTTTTGAACAATTATCCTAGGAAAATTGCTAAATTTCTTCTAAAGGCATTTCTTATACGACGAGGTCGGATATACCAAACCAGATACTAGAAATCCAATCAATCTGATTGTTGAAACATAAATGTAGTATCTGTATATATATTATTTTCCGCATTTATTATTACTTTTGATAATTGCTAGTGACTTGTAGACCCATTGGGTCGTGCGCTAAATGTATTTTGTCATTACGAGGGTTGTCCGGAAAGTTTAAGGACTGTGCCGAAATCTTAAAAATATTTTATGCTATACAAATAAAGATATATGAGATTATAGATAAGGCCTTCCTGAATAATATATGGGAAAATTGGAATCAAAACCTACACACACTTGGAGATATTGGTCTCCAAGGCAACCGATGTGGCGCTTCTCGGAGCACTTTGAATTTTGTGTTTTCTAAAACCTGGAGCCAAGAAAACAATTGCCCACAAATTGGCCATATGGCTTTTAAATACATCAACAATTTGCATGATATCATGCCATCATTTGTTCAATATGTTCGCAAAATTCCATGGTCTTTCGACGGTTGTCAACTTTGCAAAAGCTAACAGAAGTGTATGTGTCAATCAAAATGTTGGTAAGAAACTCGACGTCGCCACATCGGATGAAGCAGCGCTTTTTTATCATACAGTGTTCCTGCCGTAATGAGTTCACAAATCTAATCAAAATTTCTCAGTGTTGGTTTAACACAATCCAGGCTATGCAAGATCATTAATTTTTCGCTTTTTCGAAAAGTTTTTGTCAAGAAATCGGTGATAAGAGAAAGGGCTACCGTCCGTTCGATGCGTGCGAAAAAGCGAAACCCCATATAAAATCGGCGCAAAAGAGTTTGGGGGTAGCCAAAAGAAAAGGAATGTGTTTTCCTGATATATTATGTATTGTTGCCCTCAGAATAAACAAATAAACTTGAAACTATCAAGCGTTGGTGCCCGATGACATTGAGAGCCACTTTAAAATGCATCCGATCAGCCCAGTCTTTCTTGTAAAATCATAACGGGCGCGACGTTATTGACGTCAAAGTGCTCCGAGAGTAGCAACATGCTCATATTAAAATGATTATATCAATATGTTCCCGTTGAGCAAATATGCTGACATTTTCAACAATAACTCATGTTATAATGTAATATTCCTGTGTAAAATTACAACTGATTGTCTTGAATAGTTATTGAGATATAGACACAGTCTCAAAACTTTCCGGACAACCTACGTACATGTATATATTTTGGTTAGCGTATGTCACTATAATAAAAATTACTTACTTACTTATTTACTTACTCACATGAAGTTGGTTTGGTTCAAAAGTGGGGAGATCTAAAAGTAGGGAGAGTTGTCTTCTAAAGTGGGGCGAATCATCTTCATGGTTATCACAATTTAATTAACCATATTTTCTTCCCAATATGATTTTCAAAGCAGAAATTTTGAGGTGCTCTTCAGAGACCTACTCTTCAGAGACTTACACCCATGCTTTAAATTTGCGATGTCAAATACGACTTCATCCACAGCAGGACAAAATGTTTCATGCATGCTTATGAACGTATGATAAAAAATTCATTAGAATTCCTGTTACACAGTCTTAATTACAAAAGGTCGTGCGAACTATGGACTAATTTCTCCCCCATCCGAACCACATGGTGAAATAATGTTATTTGGTGTGTCACCAGTAAATTATTTAGATTCAGGTCTACGCTAATTTTGGACAGTCTACGTATCTCTTCTTTAATATCAAGCTTGAGACCTGAATCATTTCTAAAATATGATTCCATGCAAATCAAAGTTATCTAATTAAAATACAGTTGTTAGATCACACACACCATATCTCAAATAAATGCAATTCGTTAAGTGTGGTATAAATGTTCGTCCAAAAACTTTGAATTTTCGGAAATATAGTTTAAAACACTGTGGGTCGCACAGGTCGTTAGTCAAACTATTCAACCACAGTTGCTCTGCCAGAGTATTTTTCTTACGCAAGTTACATTTGTGTAACATTCGTACATATTACTAAGCCTTAAACATATCCAATGTCTGGATTTGATAGACGATCATGTGTATTCTTGCTTCTTCTGAAATTCGGAAATGAACAAATAAAAAAGATTAATATATGAAGTAGAATGGCTAATATATATATATAGAACTTAAATGTGCTTCACCCTCTTTAAACAATGTATATATATGAGCCGTCTCGTGGGAAAACCCAACAATGTGGTTTTTGAACAGGTCTGACACAAACCGGCCTGTACAGTCACAGAAGATGGCTAGAGACTGGAAGTTTTGAATTTAGAAAGAAGAGGCATTGTTCTATCCGTGTAGCGAAAACAAAGACGCTGATCAGCTTCGCGGTCACCGCGAAGCTGATCTGCGTCTTTGGTTTCGCATGTGCAAATTGTTGGTTTTCTCATGAGGTGGCTCAAGAGTCAGACGCCCGACCCACCGACGTACAAATAAAGAAGGACGCATAGCAATCAACCATGATTGGGTTAAAAATAAGCATGTAGACATAGACTGGCTCCAGTCGTTATTGTTTTTTTTTTTTTTTTTTTTTTTTTCTTTTTTTTTTTTTGTTGTTGTTTATTATTATTATTATTATTATTATTATTATTATTATTATTATTATTATTATTATTATTATTTGAATAAGAAATCTTTCAGGTCCGTGAACATCCCGATATTACAACACCTTTAACTGACAGGACTTTATATGTATCAAAAGATCAGCGAAACTATTAACTGATAAAATCAACTGGACACAACATGCGTGGGGTATAAACCAATTATGTATTTAGAAGTCATGATACAATGTTGATGATGAAATTCCGTTTTTGTTGCCTACTCCGATGCCAGACTGACATTTGAAGGACAAATAAAGGTTTGGCATAGGAGGAGCATTCAGATGTATAGAGTAAAAGTTCAATACCAAGGAATGGTTTCAAGCGCTTTCAATGTTAGTTTTTTATTTGAGTTAGTGTTTCTTTTACGCAAATTTTGATATACATATACAAAACGCCTGATCATGCGGAATAATAGCATCAGGAACTTAACTACGATTTTTGAAACAATCGAACTTGCTCAATACACGTGAACACATGATAGTCGTATGCACATCGTGCTGGTGACAAGACAGTGTCATAGAAGTTTGAAAGTATGTCTTCGTTTTCTATGGCTGCCGTGCGCTTTTTATGGCAAAATTCCACCGGATATAAAGTAGTCACACGTGAAAGCTTAAATCAGCATCGGTCTATGCAACTTCGTCTTAACACGCAATATGGGATAGTCTGAAACAGGTGCTGCTTAGCTATCTGTGTGCACAAGCAGATGGCCGAACGTTACAATCGCATCATCTTGAAACATATTCGTGACAAATTCATCGTTAATACGACAAAGAAGAGACAGCTAAGCCAGGTTTAGCACCAGGTCGGTACAGATACCATGGGAGCAAGTGTTCTGTCGACCGAGTCATTTGTAATCCGCAAAAGGTTACTGTCGTGCGAGGGTATACCGATATGGGTTTCATGCCTCGGTATGTCGACAGCCGACTCACTTGAATTATACATACTCATTGTATGTCTGTCGATATACTTGTGTAGAGGACTACCTGTATAAAACCTCGGATCCAATAAACATTATTTTGGATCTGACTCAATCCATATCTACACTGCTTGGTAATATCTGAAAATCATACCCGAGATTCATGAATGCTTGATGCCGGAAAATTTAGATAACATGAATATCTACGGACGTCACGCACATTTCAGTATCGAGTCCATGGTTAGCAAAATGCAGTCTACAAATCGAACAATGTCAATGATACTGAGGGTTCTAAATCTTTGATTTAGACTACACAGATGTAAATTCTTGAAATTGCAGCAAAATGTCTGGCTTTCCCCGAAATTGTACAATATGGCCCATCTTCTAGCTTTGTATTTTTACTGCTTCCAAAGGATCTAACAATTATTTTTATTTGCTATTACTGCAGCTGGCTTTGTGCCGTGTGGCGGCCCTAAAAAGTCTCCCCGTACATCATCCATAGTGCAGATTATATTTTTCTTTTGATCCTTTAGGATCAGTGAATATATATGAAGTATTTCAAATTTTTATATGTTAAGACTCGTCTTCTTAAAAGTATTTTGATCATTTGGCCCCTTTGGGAATTTGAGTCTTTGATTTAGACTACACAGATGTAAATTCTTGAAATTGCAGCAAAATGTCTGGCTTTCGCTGCCAGTTTTATAAAGGGTCACTGATGAAGATTCATTACCCGAAATTGTACAATATGGCCCATCTTCTAGCTTTGTATTTTTGCTGCTTCCAAAAGATCTAACAATTATTTTTATTATCCAAAACAAAACAAATTGCACAATATTTCCAAATTAATCCACCGACCTTGATGCGTTTAAATGAGTCACTTGGTTGATTTCAAACGAATGAAATGCATATGTCAATCCAAACTGACATCATATTAGAGCTATTTTGTTGAATCAGTTTGAGACTATCACTTGTCTAAAAAGGTCTTATCTTATTCAATTTGAAACTTGATGACAAATACACTGGTCAATATCTATTGTTAAATAAAGTCATCCGTACCTGTCAATCGGAGGCAGATTACAAAAATGCCTACTTCAAGTACTCAGTGTTTTGCCATCCAGTGATCTATCTCTGTCCTCTTCAGTAAGATTCTGTTGGTATCTTTTATTGGTGTTTTACGTCCCACCTAAACAGTACGGTCATATTGAGACAGGAGTTCTGGGGCGATTTGAGCATTATTAATTATCATAGTCTAAAGTTATTAAAGAACGCGACAAACTCAAGGTCATCGATCCGAATATACTTAGCTGTCACTCCTGTGGGCGGAGTCAAATAGCTAAAAATAAGCACTTATAAAATATCATGGTAAATTTTAGGTCGATCAATAGTTTCACGATGATATCGACGGTGTATTGAAAGTAAAGGGTCTTAATATAGACTGTCACATCAGAGACATTTGGTGTGATCATGGTGACTAGCGTAAAGAAATTGTCGAGTATATCAATACTTTTTTCTGTGTCTGCAAAACGTCAGTGGATTAAGTAAATAAACAAGTTTCAAGCTTTTCGGGGTGGTGGAGAGGTTTGTGTCGGCAATGCAGCCTCGTGACTTATGATTGTCCAGGGTTAACCCTAAGTAAAAGCTAAGCAATATATTGACTTTGTTACTATTTAAGTAGCACTGGCAGTCACCTACTAACAATAGCATTAATAGTTTAGGATTGTTATCCAGATCCCCCACTCCGTTGCATAAACACAAAGTATTGTCAATTACTATCATTGATTGATTTTCGCTATATATTAAATATTGTTTAACTAGAAACATGCGCCATCCCAAATCAAGGAAAAAAACGCCGATAAAAATGAAGTATACATGTATTTGGTTAATTTTGAATGTCAAGTTTTCCAGCTATGTTATAAAACCTTATCATTGTCGCCTATGGAAAACCTAATTGATGCAACCTAAAACTATTTAGATTCGGAACCTGGCTACTGAGGAAACTGTTATACCAAACTGTGACACAATATAAGGATACCTGGACTCATTCAGGACCTTGACTCATTCAAGGTCGCAGTAAGCAAACTGCAACACTCACGGCCCTAGATCCAGACTGTTGTTTTTAACCCTGATTTTAAACTCCACTTCACTATTTTAACATATCATCTTTTATCCCCTGCACTATTTGCTTTTATCCTTTTCTTTTCAGCTAACCAGCTCGACAGCGCACACCTGCCAAAAATGTCCGCGAGGGCGTATGGCAGTATATAGAGATAGATAGATACCCTTAGACGTTGTAGTGGAGGTGCCAAACAGTTAATCGATGAATCATATATAATGTAACTTAAAGTCTTACTAAGTTGAAGTAACCTTGCATTTATTTATTTTTAATTCAGTTTTACGTCCCTTTCAAGAGTATTTTAGCTCATATGAGACGGACCAAGTCAGTAGGTTGGCGAAAATGGGAGAACCCCGAGAAAAAACACTAGACACACCTGCATGCAGAACTTGGCTTGTCTCACATTTGGCCAGTGCGGGGCTCGATCCCACACCAGACACAGCCTCGAGATGATCGAATGATTAAGAATCAGCGCTCTTAACTGAACCATTTATTTTTGTGTTCGTTTTCTGAAGCATAGTGTACATGTACGGATATATTTTTTTGTTTGTTTGTTGTTGTTGTTTTTTATCTTTATCTTACATTTAATTGATAATGACGTATGCCATTCAATTCATGATTACCATAACCATTTATTGTGGATGTGTTTCGATGCAAATAAAATCATTGTCATTTTCATTGTATTTTTTATTTATTTATTTATCATTATTATTTACAATGTACTGAGTGAGTCGATCAATTTCTGAGCATTACTTCAGGAGCTGTGGATTTGTGACTTGCTCAAGGACACAACGAAAGGCGACCCAGCTGAGGATCGAACCTGGAATCTCCTGACCATAGTCCGACACTCTCCTCCTGCGCCAGTCCGCTCATTGTCATTGTATAGATTGGCATTATGATACTGATATATGAGTTCATATAAAGCTGTAAATCTGCAATCAAACTTTTACTCTTAATAAAACAATATGAACACTTTTAACGATTATGCGGGTGGGCCGAAAAGTCAACGGCGGAGCTCTACGAAACAACAGGAACTAGTGGACGAAACGACTTGATATCGGCACGGTTCGTTCAATTCCGTCGTTTTCCGCCAATGTTGCCAAGCGATGTAAACTGTCATGGCGGAGTAAGTGTGTACATCCCTTGTATTTTTTTTCGCGAAATGCTGCTAAAAGCGAACTAACAAAAGAGATAAAACTTATTTTGGCTTACCGCTCCTTAGTTCTGTACTGACTGTGTAGAATACATCACGATTTAATACAGAATGACGTCTTCACTGTCTCTTAAATCAGCCCTGGTTGGTTGGTTGTAGCTAAGCCCTAATCAGGTCTAAGAGCTGACATTTCAAGTCTTTAAATTTACAGACTTACTAAATTTACAGACTGTCTGTAAATCTACAGACTTGTTAAGTCTGTGGATTTAAAGACAGTCTGTAAATCTAAAGACTTGTCAAGTCTTTATATTTAAAGACTTATGCAGTATTTCATCGAGTTTTGGAATATCAAGAAAAAGCGCATTCTATATTTAACGTAACTGAATGACCTATATATGTGCGATATTCAGTGTGTAAAGTTCCTGTAAAAGTATGGCCTTATTTCCGTGTACTGATAGCAAATGATAATTATATGTATTCCTTGTTGGCTATTCTCCCTTTGACCATTGTTGGCGAAGAATGTCACCCGATCCGATGATTGCTTGCGTTATCAGTTGTAGAGTTATAGTACATGGGAGAAAACTTTTGTATATCAAAACACATTTATTTGTTTCTTCCATTATTCAATGTTAAGTCAACAAACAATGAACAATTTTCTGCACTATGAAACTGCTTCTGTAACTAAGCGAATCACAATTGTTTATCAGTGCGAATTTTCCGTATTTCATATTTTTTGCTATTTCTTCGTTTTTAGTCTTTAATTCTATAGACTTACAAGTCTTTAGATTTAAAGACAGTCTGTAAATCTAAAGACAGTCTGTAAATTTATGTCAGCTCTTAGACCTGCTAATTGGCCGTAGTGTTCTCTCGGTGAAGTGACTCTCTGTATTTTCTCTAAGTATAACTGTCACACAAGTAATCCTGCGTAGGTGGTGCGCTAATGTCTTGTTGAGATAGAAGTAAAGTCTATTTTCCAATCAATGCCACTCTTCGAATGTTATTTATACTCCGACCCTACTATATCGCGGCATCTACTGTATCGCGGCATTTGCATATCACGTGAACTTTCGAGCACAGCGCCTCCTAGTGATTATTTACGTTCAAGATAAATGTCAAACTCTCATTTCCAGCAAAAATTGTGCAAAATTTCAAGAATACTGGTTAGTAAGTTTATAACTTTACAAAAATCATGTAGAAAACGTGTTTTTGCACAAACTGGTTACACCCTTCCCATAAAATGACCCCTCAGTACATCAAATATCCATTGTTTTTGTTTTCTTGAAACTGCGATCTATCGTCTGGATGTCAGAGATCACGTGCCATTTCTAGGTCACGTTATATCCTTATATGGAAACTCTGATATTCGCATTTTAGGTTGGCCCCGCGATACAGAAGTCACTTTTGGCACATGAGCATAAAACGACATGGAAACACAAATGCGTAAGCCACGCGGTATTGAAACATATCTTTGAATTTTCGTTATAACAGTGTTGCAGGGGAAGGATTTTGGAAGTTGTTGAGGTAGAATGAATTTCAATTATTGATCTTTTGTATTTGCTTTTACCCGTTTACAATTAAGGGCCGCGATATAGTAGGAAGCCAGTATAACCAGAGCCCCTTTAATCTGAAATTGTCAAACAATTCACAGTAACCACTTGTAATTGTATCAGCCTACTAACTAAGACACCGGGTCCCTGTATTTACCAAAAAGACCCGAATTACCGGAAAGACCACGAAATACCGGAAAGACCATAAGAAAGTACAAGTAGGCAAAGATCAGGAAAAGGCGCAATCAGATAAGATTCTATTTAATCATATGTATTGAGAGTATTTCGTTTGGTTTTTATATTTCATAGTATTTTGAGAGACAATTAAATGTATAAAGAGTAGATAGAAGTAGAAATTTCTCAAAATCGATGTTTGGTTTGAGTTATACCGATATGGGGAGACCCGCCTGTACTTGCATTGGCAAAACGAAATACCGGAAAGACCACTGGCAAACGCTACTAACGTATATATACACATTTGTCATTTAACTTGTACTTCTAACATTCTAAACTTTGATATTTCTTTTCAGAGGTTTCGGGTTATCAGCTTGTAACTTGAAGTTGCGACAGAAATACGGAATATAATATAGTTTATTGAAAGAAACTTACATTTATGCAAACTAGTGTCAGGATCATTGGTTTGTGTCTTACCAGGTCGTAAGCGCTTCTATTGTTTTTCGACCTACTGACAACGTTTTTACCATTTTCTATGACAAACCAAACATTTTCTTTCACGCTATCTGGAATGTATTCTAATGCCTTTTCATTTTCAGCTATTAAATATGCGAATGATATCATTTATTCCCAGAAAGAGTCCAAGTGACCGCATGTTTTGCTATCAAACGTTTGAACAGAGCTTGTCGATGATGCATTTACTGCTAGAACTATGTGAAACATTGTTTTTTGTCACTACCTGAATCATTTTCGCAATTTGTCTCATTTTCCCCAACTGACTCACTTTCACCACCTGACCCACTTTCACCAACTGACTTACCTTCTCCAATTGTATGCACCAGAAATAAAGTTATTTCGGATAAATATGACAAAAGCAGTCTACCATATTAATTTCAGAAATATTTTATGCCAAGAAAAATGAAAATACGAAGTGTGAAAAAAATATTTTAACTGTTAAATTTTGAAGAAAATCGGTCAATAAATGGTCAAGATAGAGTCCGGAAACGAAATTTTAACGTAAATCAAGGGCAATTACTCTGTACTTATTTGACGAAATTTACCCATCTTCAATCCCAGACCTCTCCTGATATGAACTTCTATACAAAGTTTGAAGAAAATCAGTCAATAAATGCTCAAGATAGAGCCCGAAAACGAAATTTTAATGTAAATCCAGGGCCATAACTCTGTACTTATTTGACGAAATTTACCCATCTTCAGTCCCAGACCTCTCCTGATATGAACTTCTATACAAAGTTTGAAGAAAATCAGTCAATAAATGCTCAAGATAGAGCCCGGAAACGAATTTTTAACGTAAATCAAGGGCCATAACTCTGTACTTATTTGACGAAATTTACCCAACATCAATCCCAAACCACTCCTTCCTGATATGAACTTCTATACAAAGTTTGAAGAAAATCAGTCAATAAATGCTCAAGATAGAGCCCGGAAACGAATTTTTAACGTAAATCAAGGGCCATAACTCTGTACTTATTTGACGAAATTTACCCAACATCAATCCCAAACCACTCCTTCCTGATATGAACTTCTATACAAAGTTTGAAGAAAATCAGTCAATAAATGCTCAAGATAGAGCCCGGAAACGAATTTTTAACGTAAATCAAGGGCCATAACTCTGTACTTATTTGACGAAATTTACCCAACATCAATCCCAAATCACTCCTTCCTGATATGAACTCCTATACAAAGTTTGAAGAAAATTGGTCAATAAATGCTCAAGATAGAGTCCAGAAACGAAGCGCTGACTGACGGACGGAGAGACAGACACACGGACGGACACTCGAACAAAATTTTTTTGGAGGGATGTTTCATGTGTATCTGATTTTGATTATTTTGAATGTGTAGACCACTATGAAATTTGCACCGGGAAAACATGTCCGTGCAATGAATGCCCCCTTAAACTCCACTTTTATATAGCAAAAATGGGGTATGCAGGTGTATTCCTTTGTTTGGTCCAAAACATAGATTGTAGGCTCGGCGAAGCGGTTCTAACGTGTAATCACTATGTTTTGAGCAAACATATTAAAACTATCAAATTTTGTTCCTATAAAATCTCTGTATAGTGTATGGACAAGTTTTCATAATGTAAATGAGACTGCAACTCGTTGGGTAGGCCGATGACAGACTCTTCCACTTTGTTAAATTCGCACAAGGGCTGCGTTTAAGTTCAAGAAAACTTACAATATTTTGCTTTCGAAATCGACATTTTTATATGTCACATGTACCAATGTCCATCCGCAAAACAGCCATGCTTTCCGTCATCCATGCGCCATTAACGTTTGGTTTTGGCCGCAGTATGTGAAAACTCACATGTTATGAACTATTCTACACATAGTTTTGATGATATAAAATGCTGAATACAATTTCAATTCACGAAACAGACTAAGTTTTGAAGTCAATTATTCTATTACCCGACTTTTAGACATACTTCCAACAAAACAGATAACTGAAAATATATTAACAAATTTAAAATACATGTACTCTTTCATTTGATACATTTTCTACTCATATTACTTCATTTATAACTAAGACTAAACATAACAATTTGTAATTGACTGGCAGCAGCGATTTATCGTAAAAATGGCTGGTGACAGTCAACTGGCAGCAGCCAATTTTACGTAAAATCGCTATTACCAGTCAACTGGCAGCAGCCAATTTAACGTAAAATCGCTATTGCCAGTCAACTGGCAGCAGCGATTTCAACGTAAAATCGCTGCTGCCAGTCAACTGGTACTAGATCTTTCCTTTATTATATTCAACTATAGATACAAAACTATATGTAAGCATGAACATATTTATCACATAGCGAATTTCATTGCCTATTTTTACTTTTTCGAAAGCAAAATTAAAAATTTCATTGGAAAAAAAAATATGATAATTTATATATTTTTGCTCAAAACATTAATTGTGGGTACACATTATAACCGCCTCTACACATTATAACCGCCTCGGCGGTAATAACGAGAATCCACAATCTATGTTTTGACTCAAGAATTAAGAACATAGGTTTACCCCTGTAAACCCCAGTTTTACTATAAAAACGTGGGGTTTAAGGGGGTAAACTTTTCAGGAACATGTTATCCTGATATTTGTTTTTGTTTTACAGCATGCCACTCACAAAATGTGTTCTCTGCAGCAAAAAGCTGAGGATTCATCAGAGACGTCTGTCCTGTCAATCAGCATCTTATCAGATACCTGCGATTTTCTTCTAGAATGTTCTCGTTCTGACTACATATGTGGAAAATGCAGCCGTCCAGCCTATCCGTATCAAAAGTCAGTATCCTGTTCAAACGTTAAGGCGAAAAATGTGAATTCCACTGATGATACATGGCAACTTCAAGTCAGACACTAAGTCCACCTTCAGTTAGGCTCAGTATTAAATGTGCGACGAGAAACATTTTTACTCATGTGCCCTTCTTATTCTACTCTCAGAGACACTTATTTGGGAGATATAATGAACAATGATGATTTCAGACAACTGATTGAAGATGAGAAACTTAACTCATTTTTGAACAATTATCCTAGGAAAATTGCTAAATTTCTTCTAAAGGCATTTCTTATACGACGAGGTCGGATATACCAAACCAGATACTAGAAATCCAATCAATCTGATTGTTGAAACATAAATGTAGTATCTGTATATATATTATTTTCCGCATTTATTATTACTTTTGATAATTGCTAGTGACTTGTAGACCCATTGGGTCGTGCGCTAAATGTATTTTGTCATTACGAGGGTTGTCCGGAAAGTTTAAGGACTGTGCCGAAATCTTAAAAATATTTTATGCTATACAAATAAAGATATATGAGATTATAGATAAGGCCTTCCTGAATAATATATGGGAAAATTGGAATCAAAACCTACACACACTTGGAGATATTGGTCTCCAAGGCAACCGATGTGGCGCTTCTCGGAGCACTTTGAATTTTGTGTTTTCTAAAACCTGGAGCCAAGAAAACAATTGCCCACAAATTGGCCATATGGCTTTTAAATACATCAACAATTTGCATGATATCATGCCATCATTTGTTCAATATGTTCGCAAAATTCCATGGTCTTTCGACGGTTGTCAACTTTGCAAAAGCTAACAGAAGTGTATGTGTCAATCAAAATGTTGGTAAGAAACTCGACGTCGCCACATCGGATGAAGCAGCGCTTTTTTATCATACAGTGTTCCTGCCGTAATGAGTTCACAAATCTAATCAAAATTTCTCAGTGTTGGTTTAACACAATCCAGGCTATGCAAGATCATTAATTTTTCGCTTTTTCGAAAAGTTTTTGTCAAGAAATCGGTGATAAGAGAAAGGGCTACCGTCCGTTCGATGCGTGCGAAAAAGCGAAACCCCATATAAAATCGGCGCAAAAGAGTTTGGGGGTAGCCAAAAGAAAAGGAATGTGTTTTCCTGATATATTATGTATTGTTGCCCTCAGAATAAACAAATAAACTTGAAACTATCAAGCGTTGGTGCCCGATGACATTGAGAGCCACTTTAAAATGCATCCGATCAGCCCAGTCTTTCTTGTAAAATCATAACGGGCGCGACGTTATTGACGTCAAAGTGCTCCGAGAGTAGCAACATGCTCATATTAAAATGATTATATCAATATGTTCCCGTTGAGCAAATATGCTGACATTTTCAACAATAACTCATGTTATAATGTAATATTCCTGTGTAAAATTACAACTGATTGTCTTGAATAGTTATTGAGATATAGACACAGTCTCAAAACTTTCCGGACAACCTACGTACATGTATATATTTTGGTTAGCGTATGTCACTATAATAAAAATTACTTACTTACTTATTTACTTACTCACATGAAGTTGGTTTGGTTCAAAAGTGGGGAGATCTAAAAGTAGGGAGAGTTGTCTTCTAAAGTGGGGCGAATCATCTTCATGGTTATCACAATTTAATTAACCATATTTTCTTCCCAATATGATTTTCAAAGCAGAAATTTTGAGGTGCTCTTCAGAGACCTACTCTTCAGAGACTTACACCCATGCTTTAAATTTGCGATGTCAAATACGACTTCATCCACAGCAGGACAAAATGTTTCATGCATGCTTATGAACGTATGATAAAAAATTCATTAGAATTCCTGTTACACAGTCTTAATTACAAAAGGTCGTGCGAACTATGGACTAATTTCTCCCCCATCCGAACCACATGGTGAAATAATGTTATTTGGTGTGTCACCAGTAAATTATTTAGATTCAGGTCTACGCTAATTTTGGACAGTCTACGTATCTCTTCTTTAATATCAAGCTTGAGACCTGAATCATTTCTAAAATATGATTCCATGCAAATCAAAGTTATCTAATTAAAATACAGTTGTTAGATCACACACACCATATCTCAAATAAATGCAATTCGTTAAGTGTGGTATAAATGTTCGTCCAAAAACTTTGAATTTTCGGAAATATAGTTTAAAACACTGTGGGTCGCACAGGTCGTTAGTCAAACTATTCAACCACAGTTGCTCTGCCAGAGTATTTTTCTTACGCAAGTTACATTTGTGTAACATTCGTACATATTACTAAGCCTTAAACATATCCAATGTCTGGATTTGATAGACGATCATGTGTATTCTTGCTTCTTCTGAAATTCGGAAATGAACAAATAAAAAAGATTAATATATGAAGTAGAATGGCTAATATATATATATAGAACTTAAATGTGCTTCACCCTCTTTAAACAATGTATATATATGAGCCGTCTCGTGGGAAAACCCAACAATGTGGTTTTTGAACAGGTCTGACACAAACCGGCCTGTACAGTCACAGAAGATGGCTAGAGACTGGAAGTTTTGAATTTAGAAAGAAGAGGCATTGTTCTATCCGTGTAGCGAAAACAAAGACGCTGATCAGCTTCGCGGTCACCGCGAAGCTGATCTGCGTCTTTGGTTTCGCATGTGCAAATTGTTGGTTTTCTCATGAGGTGGCTCAAGAGTCAGACGCCCGACCCACCGACGTACAAATAAAGAAGGACGCATAGCAATCAACCATGATTGGGTTAAAAATAAGCATGTAGACATAGACTGGCTCCAGTCGTTATTGTTTTTTTTTTTTTTTTTTTTTTTTCTTTTTTTTTTTTTGTTGTTGTTTATTATTATTATTATTATTATTATTATTATTATTATTATTATTATTATTATTATTATTTGAATAAGAAATCTTTCAGGTCCGTGAACATCCCGATATTACAACACCTTTAACTGACAGGACTTTATATGTATCAAAAGATCAGCGAAACTATTAACTGATAAAATCAACTGGACACAACATGCGTGGGGTATAAACCAATTATGTATTTAGAAGTCATGATACAATGTTGATGATGAAATTCCGTTTTTGTTGCCTACTCCGATGCCAGACTGACATTTGAAGGACAAATAAAGGTTTGGCATGGGAGGAGCATTCAGATGTATAGAGTAAAAGTTCAATACCAGGAATGGTTTCAAGCGCTTTCAATGTTAGTTTTTTATTTGAGTTAGTGTTTCTTTTACGCAAATTTTGATATACATATACAAAACGCCTGATCATGCGGAATAATAGCATCAGGAACTTAACTACGATTTTTGAAACAATTGTAACGTTTCAGCCGAGCCTAGCCACAGCAAACCCCGTCGGTGGAAAAGCATGCTCATCCACCAAGGGTGGTTTACTGCGCTATATACCTAACACTTACTCTAATCACAAAGTTTCGAGTTTCTAATTTGCATATTACTACCCGCTATATGCCGCTAATACGTTGCACCAACGTATTCTACAAGGGAAACTATCCCGTTACATTACTTCCCCCTCCGAGAAGACTCGCCCCGAGTCTTGGCCTGGGGACTACATGGGTAAGGCAACCCCGGTCTGGCGGTTGTCATCATCCCACCGCTGCCACCAAATGTAACGTTTCAGCCGAGCCTAGCCACAGCAAACCCCGTCGGTGGAAAAGCATGCTCATCCACCAAGGGTGGTTTACTGCGCTATATACCTAACACTTACTCTAATCACAAAGTTTCGAGTTTCTAATTTGCATATTACTACCCGCTATATGCCGCTAATACGTTGCACCAACGTATTCTACAAGGGAAACTATCCCGTTACACAATCGAACTTGCTCAATACACGTGAACACATGATAGTCGTATGCACATCGTGCTGGTGACAAGACAGTGTCATAGAAGTTTGAAAGTATGTCTTCGTTTTCTATGGCTGCCGTGCGCTTTTTATGGCGAAATTCCACGATATAAAGTAGTCACACGTGAAAGCTTAAATCAGCATCGGTCTATGCAACTTCGTCTTAACACGCAATATGGGATAGTCTGAAACAGATGCTGCTTAGCTATCTGTGTGCACAAGCAGATGGCCGAACGTTACAATCGCATCATCTTGACACATATTCGTGACAAATTCATCGTTAATACGACAAAGAAGAGACAGCTAAGCCAGGTTTAGCACCAGGTCGGTACAGATACCATGGGAGCAAGTGTGCTGTCGACCGAGTCATTTGTAATCCGCAAAAGGTTACTGTCGTGCGAGGGTATACCGATATGGGTTTCATGCCTCGGTATGTCGACAGCCGACTCACTTGAATTATACATACTCATTGTATGACTTTCGATATACTTGTGTAGAGGACTACCTGTATAAAACCTCGGATCCAATAAACATTATTTTGGATCTGACTCAATCCATATCTACACTGCTTGGTAATATCTGAAAATCATACCCGAGATTCATGAATGCTTGATGCCGGAAAATTTAGATAACATGAATATCTACAGACGTCACGAACATTTCAGTATCGAGTCCATGGTTAGCTAAATGAACAATGCCAATGAAACTGAGGGTTCTAAATCTTTGATTTAGACTACACAGATATAAATTCTTGAAATTGCAGCAAAATGTCTGGCTTTCGCTGCCAGTTTTATAAAGGTCACTGATGAAGGTTCATTACCCGAAATTGTACAATATGGCCCATCTTCTAGCTTTGTATTTTTACTGCTTCCAAAGGATCTAACAATTATTTTTATTTGCTATTACTGCAGCTTGCGTTGTGCCGTGTGGCGGCCCTAAAAAGTCTCCCCGTACATCATCCATAGTGCAGATTATATTTTTCTTTTGATCCTTTGGGATCAGTGAATATATATGAAGTATTTCAAATTTTTATATGTTAAGACTCGTCTTCTTAACAGTATTTTGATCATTTGGCCCCTTTGGGAATTTGAGTCTTTGATTTAGACTACACAGATGTAAATTCTTGAAATTGCAGCAAAATGTCTGGCTTTCGCTGCCAGTTTTATAAAGGGTCACTGATGAAGATACATTACCCGAAATTGTACAATATGGCCCATCTTCTAGCTTTGTATTTTTACTGCTTCCAAAGGATCTAACAATTATTTTTATTATCCGAAACAAATTGCACAATATTTCCAAATTAACCCACCGACCTTGATGCGTTTAAATGAGTCACTTGGTTGATTTCAAACGAATGAAATGCATATGTCCATTATGATCAATCCAAACTGACATCATATTAGAGCTATTTTGTTGAATCAGTTTGAGACTATCACTTGTCTAAAAAGGTCTTATCTTATTCAATTTGAAACTTGATGACAAATACACTGGTCAGTATCTATTGTTAAATAAAGTCATCCGTACCTGTCAATCGGAGGCAGATTACAAAAATGCCTACTTCAAGTACTCAATGTTTTGCCATCCAGTGATCTATCTCTGTCCTCTTCATTAAAATTCTGTTGGGGGTCAAGTGTATTATTGGGGACCCTTCTTTATCTTAAAAAACCTACCCTTAACTACTACATAATACAACCAAAAGTCGACAAGTCTTCAAGAGGACAAATGGACAATTCATTAATGAGGACCCTTCTCCCAATCTCATAGGTCGACAAGTCGACAGGTCGACAGGTCGACAGGTCGACAAGTCGACAATTCAGTTTTGGCAGTTTAGGGTCTATTTCCCATCATGCACTTAGTCCTTGTAGTTCCTCTTGGACTATACCTACCTATCCATTTATATATTTTGGCAATATTGATTTGTCGACTTGTCGACTTGTCGACATGTCGACCAGTCGACCTAGTGCTATTGTCAATAAGAAAGATCCGTTTAGGTTTATGGTTAGATTAGGGTTAGTGTTAGCAATTTTTGCATTATTGATTTGTCGACCTGTCGACTTGTCGACCTGTCGACCTAGTGCTATTGTCAATAACAAAGATCCGGTTAGGGTTAGCTTTAGATTAGGGTTAGTGTTAGGGTTAGTGTGTGGTTAGGGTTAGGGCTTGGCTAGGGTTAGGGTTAGTGCTTGCCTCCCAGGCGTCGTATGCGATCATGCTTCAGGTATATGATGATTATTATGTATTGACAGCTATATACCACATAGGCTCTTTTTCCCATCATGCACTTAGTCCTTGTATTTCCGCTTGAACTATACCTACCTATCCATTTATATATTTTGGCAATATTGATTTGTCGACTTGTCGACTTGCCTTTAAGTTTCCAGTGGATATGCTGCTGTACATCTATATATCTCAATTATCTGTACAGCCAAAATTGATTTGTCGACTTGTCGACCTGTCGACTTGTCGACCTGTCGACTTGTCGACTTGTCGACCTGTCAAGCTAGTGCTATTGTCTACAACAAAGATCCGGTTAGGGTTAGGGTTAGTGTGTGGTTAGGTTTAGGGCTGGGTTAGGGTTAGGGTTAGGGTTAGGGTTAACTGTTGACACTCAGATTGGGACAATAATGACCATTAATGAGGACCCTTCTCCCAATCTCATAGGTCGACAAGTCGACAGGTCGACAAGTCGACAGGTCGACAAGTCGACAATTCAGTTTTGGCAGTTTAGGTTCTATTTTCCATCATGCACTTAGTCCTTGTACTTCCTCTTGGACTATACCTACCTGTCCATTTATATATTTTCGCAATATTGATTTGTCGACTTGTCGACCTGTCGACCTGTCGACCTAGTGCTATTGTCAATAAGAAAGATCCGGTTAGGTTTATGGTTAGATTAGGGTTAGTGTTAGCAATTTTGTCATTATTGATTTGTCGACTTGTCGACCTGTCGACTTGTCGACCTGTCGACCTAGTGTTATTGTCAATAACAAAGATCCGGCTAGGGTTAGATTAGGGTTAGTGTTAGGGTTAGTGAGTGGTTAGGGTTAGGGCTTGGCTAGGGTTAGGGTTAGTGCTTGCCTCCCAGGCATCGTATGCGATCATGCTTCAGGTATATGATGATTATTATGTATTGACAGCTATATACCACATAGGTTCTTTTTTCCCATCATGCACTTAGTCCTTGTATTTCCGCTTGGACTATACCTACCTATCCATTTATATATTTTTGCAATATTGATTTGTCGACTTGTCGACTTGCCTTTAAGTTTCCAGTGGATATGCTGCTGTACATCTATATATGTCAATTATCTGTACTGCCAAAATTAATTTGTCGACTTGTCGACTTGTCGACCTGTCGACTCGTCGACTTGTCGACCTGTCGAGCTAGTGCTATTGTCTACAACAAAGATCCGGTTAGGGTTAGGGTTAGTGTGTGGTTAGGTTTAGGGCTGGGTTAGGGTTAGGGTTAGGGTTAACTGTTGACACTCAGATTGGGACAATAATGACCATTAATGAGGACCCTTTTCCCAATCTCATAGGTCGACAAGTCGACAGGTCGACAAGTCGACAGGTCGACAAGTCGACAATTCAGTTTTGGCAGTTTAGGTTCTATTTTCCATCATGCACTTAGTCCTTGTACTTCCTCTTGGACTATTCATTTATAGTCCATTTATATATTTTCGCAATATTGATTTGTCGACTTGTCGACTTGTCGACCTGTCGACCTGTCGACCTAGTGCTATTGTCAATAAGAAAGATCCGGTTAGGTTTATGGTTAGATTAGGGTTAGTGTTAGCAATTTTGGCATTATTGATTAGTCGACTTGTCGACCTGTCGACTTGTCGTCCTGTCGACCTAGTGCTATTGTCAATAACAAAGATCCGGTTAGGGTTAGATTAGGGTTAGTGTTAGGGTTAGTGTGTGGTTAGGGTTAGGGCTTGGCTAGGGTTAGGGTTAGTGCTTGCCTCCCAGGCGTCGTATGCGATCATGCTTCAGGTATATGATGATTGTTATGTATTGACAGCTATATACCACATAGGCTCTTTTTCCCATCATGCACTTAGTCCTTGTATTTCCGCTTGGACTATACCTACCTATCCATTTATATATTTTGGCAATATTGATTTGTCGACTTGTCGACTTGTCGGCCTAGTGCTCTTGTCAATAACAAAGATCCGGTAAGGGTTCGGGTTAAGTTAGGGTTAGGGTTAGTGTGTGGTTAGGGTTAGGGTTGGGTTAGGGCTAGGGTTAACTGTTGACATACAGATTGGGACAATATGTCAATAACAAAGATTCGGTTGACCAACATCTCCACCTCCATTTGTATACACCACTCATACTGATTTGTCGACTTGTCGACCTGTCGACTTGTCGAGCTGTCGATTTACTGATGTGGACATTACAGAAGATCCATCTCCCTAGCCAATTCTTGTACTTCCGCTTGGACTATACCTACCTATCCATTTATATATTTTGGCAATATCGATTTGTCGACTTGTCGACTTGTCGACCTGTCGACCTAGTGCTATTGTCACCAACAAACATCTATATATGTCATTTATATGTACTGCCAAAATTGAATAGTCGACTTGTCGACCTGTCGACTTGTCGACTTGTCGACCTGTCGACCTAGTGCAATTGTATACAACAAAGATCCGGTTAGGGTTAGGGTTAGGGTTAGTGTGTGGTTAGATTTAGGGTTGGGCTAGGGTTAGGGTTAGGGTTTAATGTTGCCATACAGAATGGGACAATAATGAGCATTAATGAGGAGCCTTCTCCCAATCCCATAGGTCGACAAGTCGACAAGTCGACATTTCAGTTTTGGCAGTACAGATAAATGACATATTTAGATGTACATCCGCATATCCACTGGAAACTTAAAGGCTTATCACATATCGATATTGCCAGTGAAAGTAATCTCGGAGGATTCTTTCTTTAGCTTGGGGGTCGAGGGGGGGCTTGCCTCTCAGGCGTCGTAAGCGATCATGCCCCTCCCGCTTCAGGTATATGATGATTATTATGTATTGACAGCTAAATGTGCCACATAGGTTCTATTTCCCATCATGCACTTAGTCCTTGTACTTCTGCTTGGACTATACCTACCTATCCATTTATATATTTTGGCAATATTGATTTGTCGACTTGTCGACTTGTCTACCTATCGAGCTGTCGACCTAGTGTTATTGTCAATAAGAAAGATCCGGTTAGGGTTATGGTTAGATTAGGGTTAGTGTTAGCAATTTTGGCATTATTGATTTGTTGAATTGTCGACCTGTCGACTTGTCGACCTAGTGCTATTGTGGATAACAAAGATCCGGTTAGGGTTAGGGTTAGATTAGGGTTAGTGTTAGGCTCTTTTTCCCATCATGCACTTAGTCCTTGATTTTCCGCTTGGACTATACCTACCTTTCCATTTATATATTTTGGCAATATTGATTTGTCGACTTGTCGACTTGTCGACCTGGTGCTCTTGTCAATAACAAAGATCCGATAAGGGTTAGGGTTAAGTTAGGGTTAGGGTTAGGGTTAGTGTGTGGTTAGGGTTTGGGTTGGGTTAGGGTTAGGGTTAACTGTTGACATACAGATTGGGACAATATGTCAATAACAAAGATCCGGTTGACCAACATCTCCACCTCCATTTGTAAACACCACTCATACTGATTTGTCGACTTGTTGACTTGTCGACCTGTCGACTTGTCGACCTGTCGATTTACTGATGTGGACATTACAGAAGATCCATCTCCCTAGCCAATTCTGATTTCTGATTTTTAACTGTTTACCTATAGATATGGACAATAATGACCATTAATGAGGGCATCTTCACATCCATTTACATGTATACATACATGTATAATCAATACTGATTTGTCGACTTGTCAACTTGTCGACCTGTCGACTTGTCGACCAGTTGACCTAGAGCTATTGTCAATAACAAATATCCGGGTAGGGTTAGGGTTAGGTTAGGGTTAGGTTGGTGTTAGGATTGTGTTAGGGTTAGAGTTAACTGTTGATATACAGAATGAGTGAATAATGACCATTTTTCAATAGTGAATTGTCGACTTGTCGACCTGTCGACTTGTCGGCCTGTTGACCTAGTGCTATTGTCTATAACAAAGATCAGGTTAGGGTTAGGGGTACGGTTAGATTATGGTTAGGCTTAGGTTGGTGTTAGGGTTAGGGTTAACTGTTGATATACAGATTGGGACAATACTGAATTGTCGACCTGTCGTCTTGTCAACCTGTCGTCTTGTCAACCTATGATTATTGCGAGGCCCCGCTTGAGTTAGCTGTTCACGTCCTTGTATAAAGATTAATGATATTGATTTGTAAAATGATCGACTTGTTCACCTTTCACGATACTGATGTGGCCATTAGGCAGCATCCTTTTTGCCAGCCAGATATACGATGTATTATTTGTATCGAGCAGTGAAGGTTATCGGACATGTATTGAAGAGCACCTGATGTATGTATTGGTGTGATATATATATAGGTCTATATATATATATATAGGTCTATATATATATATATATATATATATATATATATATATATATATATATATATATATATATATATATATATATATATATATATAGGTCTATATATATATATATATATATATATATATATATATATATATATATATATATATATATATATATATATATATATATATATATATATATATATATATATATATATATATATATATATAGACCTATATATATATATGTGATCCTAACGTATGGTCACCAATAGTGCCCTTGAGCCTCTGTTGGTATCTTTTATTGGTGTTTTACGTCCCACCTAAACAGTACGGTCATATTGAGACAGGAGTTCTTGGGCGATTTGAGCATTATTAATTATCATAGTCTAAAGTTATTAAAGAACGCGACAAACTCAAGGTCATCGACCCGAATATACTTAGCTGTCACTCCTGTGGGCGGAGTCAAATAGCTAAAAATAAGCACTTATAAAATATCATGGTAAATTTAAGGTCGATCAATAGTTTCACGATGATATCGACGGTGTATTGAAAGTAAAGGGTCTTAATATAGACTGTCACATCAGAGACATTTGGTGTGATCATGGTGACTAGCGTAAAGAAATTGTCGAGTATATCAATACTTTTTTCTGTGTCTGCAAAACGTCAGTGGATTAAGTAAATAAACAAGTTTCAAGCTTTTCGGGGTGGTGGAGAGGTTTGTGTCGGCAATGCAGCCTCGTGACTTATGATTGTCCAGGGTTAACCCTATGTAAAAGCTAAGCAATATATTGACTTTGTTACTATTTAAGTAGCACTGGCAGTCACCTACTAACAATAGCATTAATAGTTTAGGATTGTTATCCAGATCCCCCACTCCGTTGCATAAACACAAAGTATTGTCAATTATTATCATTGATTGATTTTCGCTATATATTAAATATTGTTTAACTAGAAACATGCGCCATCCCAAATCAAGGAAAAAAACGCCGATGAAAATGAAGTGTACATGTATTTGGTTAATTTTGAATGTCAAGTTTTCCAGCTATGTTATAAAACCTTATCATTGTCGCCTATGGAAAACCTAATTGATGCAACCTAAAACTATTTAGATTCGGAACCTGGCTACTGAGGAAACTGTCATACCAAACTGTGACACAATATAAGGATACCTGGACTAATTCAGGACCTTGACTCATTCAAGGTCGCAGTAAGCAAACTGCAACACTCACGGCCCTAGATCCAGACTGTTGTTTTTAACCCTGATTTTAAACTCCACTTCACTATTTTAACATATCATCTTTTATCCCCTGCACTATTTGCTTTTATCCTTTTCTTTTCAGCTAACCAGCTCGACAGCGCACACCTGCCAAAAATGTCCGCGAGGGCGTATGACAGTATATAGAGATAGATAGATACCCTTAGACGTTGTAGTGGAGGTGCCAAACAGATCATCGATGAATCATATATAATGTAACTTAAAGTCTTCCTAAGTTGAAGTAACCTCACTTAAACATCTTGCATTTATTTATTTTTAATTCAGTTTTACGTCCCTTTCAAGAGTATTTTAGCTCATATGAGACGGGCCAAGTAGGTTGGCGAAAATGGGAGAACCCCGAGAAAAAACACGAGACACACCTGCAAGCAGAACTTGGCTTGTCTCACATTTGGCCAGTGCGGGGCTCGATCCCACACCAGACACAGCCTCGAGATGATCGAATGATTAAGAATCAGCGCTCTTAACTGAACCATTTATTTTTGTGTTCGTTTTCTGAAGCATAGTGTACATGTACGGATATATTTTTTTGTTTGTTTGTTGTTGTTGTTTTTTATCTTTATCTTACATTTAATTGATAATGACGTATGTCATTCAATTCATGTTTACCATAACCATTTATTGTGGATGTGTTTCGATGCAAATAAAATCATTGTCATTTCCATTGTATTTATTTATTTATTTATTATTATTTACAATGTACTAAGTGAGTCGATCAATTTCTGAGCATTACCTCAGGAGCTGTGGATTTGTGACTTGCTCAAGGACACAACGAAAGGCGACCCAGCTGAACCTGGAATCTCCTGACCATAGTCCGACACTCTCCCCCTGCGCCAGTCCGCTCATTGTCATTGTATAGATTGGCATTATGATACTGATATATGAGTTCATATAAAGCTGTAAATCTGCAATCAAACTTTTACTGTTAATAAAACAATATGAACACTTTTAACGATTATGCGGGTGGGCCGAAAAGTCAACGGCGGAGCTCTACGAAACAACAGGAACTAGTGGACGAAACGACTTGATATCGGCACGGTTCGTTCAATTCCGTCGTTTTCCGCCAATGTTGCCAAGCGATGTAAACTGTCATGGCGGAGTAAGTGTGTACATCCCTTGTATTTTTTTCGCGAAATGCTGCTAAAAGCGAACTAACAAAAGAGATAAAACTTATTTTTGCTTACCGCTCCTTAGTTCTGTACTGACTGTGTAGAATACATCACGATTTACAGAATGACGTCTTGCTTCACTGTCTCTTAAATCAGCCCTCTGTTTTCTATTTTCACCATGTTCTGATGGCCTTTATTTTGTTCATCAAAGCATTTTAACTGTGCAGATTAATCAAATGTACATAAAATTCTTATAAGTCATGTGTTCATACCTTTTATTCACTAAAATATAGCAGATTTTTTTGCAAATTAACTTGTGACGGTCACAGTGATCCTAAAACTACTGTCAGTAACTTATGTAACTACCAGAGAATCAAAGAAAACTTCTGTGTGGATATTTGGCCTGATGGCTTTTATATGGAATTAGACCAAAACTTCCTTCGGATCGGGACGTTAACTGGAGGCCCCCTGTGCAGGGACAGTCATCCCCTGTGCAGGTTAAAGATCCCTACACAGGTTCTATCCTCATGCATGTAGGCTCATCCTGCAAACACACCGGAGTGTACAATGTACACCTCCCAAGAATAATCAGAAATTGATTGATGGGAGTAACAATAAAACAAAACAAACATGCTCCACTGTCTAGACGATAGCAGCATTATAGCTGTTCTCCAAGGTCATCATGAATCTACCTTTGTTTAGGAGAACCCTGAAACTGTCTTATTACAATATCTCTCTGCCAGAATTTGAGAAAGATATTGTAACAGGGCAGTTTGACTCAAAGTCTTTTATGATACAGATATATGTATGTTCTCTTTTTGTACATTTCAGACTGTAAAAATAGTGCAAAACTCAAGGTGCTACAGCCATGGCATACAGACATCCACTCCACCAGAGCCTGAATGGGCAGCTTGGTGGTCCAATGATGAATAATAATCAGGATATAAATGGAAGACTAAATAGTGCCTCAATGGACACACAGATGAATGGAGGCCCTGGCCCCCTCAGCGGCCTCAGGGCAGTGGATCCGGAGCAGTTGAAGGCGAGGTTGTATTCCTATGCCCCACAGCAGGCCCCTGTCAACCCAAGAACATTGAGGTTCAACAGGATTACACAGGCACAGATAAAGAAACAGAGTATTCCAGTGGCCCCAAAACTGGAGCCTGTGGTGAGTGCATATGAGCTGCCTCGTGGGAAAACCAACCATGTGGTTTCTGGACAGGTCGGACACAAACCGACCTGTTCAAGCACAGAAAAGAGCTAGAAGCTTGAAATTTCGGATTTACGTAGAAGAGTAATTATACTATCCATGTACATAGCAAAAACAAAGGCGCTGATCAGCTTCGCAGTGATCTGCGCCTTTGTTTTCGCATATGTAGATTGTTGGTTTTCTCATGAGGAGCCTCATATATTTAAAAAAAAGACATTACGAAAACTTGCCCATGCAATACATGGATTTTTTTCAGCGGTAAAAAATAAAAATTTCATTAGAAAAAAAATGACATTTTTCACATTTTTGCTCAAAACAGAGATTGTGGGTACATGTTAGAACCGCCTCACCAAGGCAGTTCTATCAAGTACCCACAATCTATGTTTTGGAGCAAAACTAAGAAAAATAGGTATACCCCTGTAAATTCCAGTTTTACTATATATATATATATATGAAAGTGGGGTTTAAGGGGATATACATTTTACAGACATGTTTTCCTGATGAAAATACATGTACATTTTATAGATACCATCACTGATTTAAGTAGATTCGATGTGGTTCTGCAAATCTAGTTCTCAGATAAAAGGTTTTGATGTTTGTTTCTTATTTTTGCTAGTATGCTAAAAAGTTGAGTACAGTATTCTATTTTCTATGAGGCAAGTGAAATGAAATACATGTATTGAAGTTACTGTGCATAGGTTTAAATTCATAATGAAATTTTTTAACCCATATGAGCGAACATCAATTTTCAAACAGAATGCCACATCTCATTTATGTGTAAACCGCTTGCTTAATATAAGTTGTAGGAAGTTCATTAAAAAACAAAACAAAAAAAAAAAAAATGGAAACTTTTTATACCCTTAAATTGGGTATGGAATCTTCAAAATGATAAAAAGAATGTTGAAGACGTTGAGTACACGTTGAACCAGCACACAAATTAGGTTAATCAATTGTCTGGTTCCCATTTTCAGCCAACACTACAGAAATACCAGGAGAGGAACCAGCCTGAGTACATACAGAGACAAAACAAAGAGAAAATTGAGGCTGAAAAAATGGCCAAAATGGAAGCTGAAGTCTCATCAATGAGGAAAATGAAGCGTAAGAGTGAGGTGGAACCACTAGAAAGACCAGAGGGTGTGCCACAGTCGCCTCTTCCCGACCTGCCGGACGACCTGAAGATGAAACAGGACACCTTGGTCAGAATGCCAACCCCACCGAAACAGCCAAAATCTATGTCCCCGAGAGGCAGGGCTCATGCTCAGGGGCCATCGATACCACCATCTACAAAACCTAAAGGTATTTTGAATAAACTGCATCACGTATTTAGTATAATACTTTCTGTGGGTTTCTGACCAGTTGTGTTACCAACTGGATTGTACAGTTTGTAGAAAACGAAAGCG
Source organism: Rugalucina vietnamica (assembly GCA_964017185.1). NCBI lineage: Eukaryota > Metazoa > Mollusca > Bivalvia > Lucinida > Lucinidae > Rugalucina > Rugalucina vietnamica. The sequence continues at coordinate 30,010,978 of OZ024885.1, read as the reverse complement.
CTGGTCAGTTGTGCACTGTAACTGTGCAGCTGAGCATGTTTTCTGATATATAAATGTTAAATGCTTCAAAATTAATGTCTAAGTAAAAGTAACTTTAACTTAAAAATGGTTGCTTTTTCTTTTGCCATGTGTCTGACTGCCTCATTTCATTGGATGTATATTATCATGTATGTGAGCATTATAAATTTTAGGGTAGGGACATAATACCACCAAGAGTGTCTAGACATGAAGGCAAGGTTCTTCTGATCAAGCTTATAATTTGAGCCACCTCCTGGAAAAACCAACAATGTGGTTTTCAAAAGGTCCCACACAAACAGGCCTGTACAAGCACAGAAAAGAGCTAGAAGCTTGAAACTTCGGATTTAAGTAGAAGAGGAATTGTACTATCCGAGTAGCGAAAACAAAGGCGCTGATCAGCTTCGCGGTTACCGCGAAGCTGATCTGCGCCTTTGTTTTCGCATAGGCAACAATCCCGTTTTCTCACGATGCGGCTCATATTATCATGTATGTGAGCATAAATTTTAGGGTAGGGACATAATACCAAGGCTGCTGATCGAGCTTATAATTTGAACCGTCTCGTGGGAAAACCAACAATGTGGTTTCCGAACAGGTCCGACACAAACCGGCCTGTATAGCTACAGAAGCAGGATAGAAGCTTGAAATTTTCGAGTTAAGTAGAGGAGGAATTGTACTATCCAACCAGCGAAAACAAAGGTGCTGATCAGCTTCGCGGTTGCCGCGAAGCTGATCTGCGTCTTTGTGTTCGCCTATGCAGATTGTTGGTTTTCCCATGAGGCAGCTCATTTGTTAAATTTGACATGCTTTGACATGCTTTGGCTTTTATCATTTAGCCCTGGAGTCATACGAAGGCCTAGCAAACACAGAGACCATTATTAATCTGATCAAGGAGAACAAAAAGATCGGGTTCCTATACTTGAGCCCAGCCGTGCCAAAATCTTCTGTGGCCTACCATTACTACAACCTCAAGTAAGTAACTTGAAATTCATTGCATTGATGGCCTTCACCAATAAGTGTTGTGTATTTCTCAATTATTTTAACTTGTGAATATTCAAAGACTGGTTTGCAGATCTTGAAAATTCTGTATGCCGTTTCATGATTTTTCAAAGATTATTTTCTGGGAAGATTTTTATGGAATTTTCTCATTTTTTCCAAAATTCTCATTGAAATAATTGAAATCAACTCCTCTTACAGATTTCAATGTTTCCTTTTAACGTTTTGCTGATATGTTTCAGATATATTACAGATGTGCATGAACAATTATCATGCTGAAAAAAATTTTTTTTTGACAAATTTACAGCATTTTTAACTTAGCAAATTTTTGATAATTCCTTATATTCAATAATGGTTGGTAGTGCATACTTTGTGAAATCAACTCCTCTTAGTGCTTTCATTGTTTATTTTTAATTCTTTGCAGATTTGTTTCAGATATATTGCAGATGTGCATGAAGAATTTTTATGCTGAAAATTTTATTTTTGACAAATTTACAGCTTTTTTTTAACATAGCCTGTCGATGCCAATTTTTGACCATTTCTCATGATCAATAGTGTACAGTGAAATCAACAACTCCCTGAGCTTTCAGTATATTTATATTCAATACCTTACAGACATGAGTCAGACATATGGAGGATTTTCAAGAAGGATTATAATCCTGAAAAGATATTTTTTACAAATTTTCTGCATGTTTGACTTAAAGGAAGTTATTGGCCTTAGCTATTTTTTGCGGGGGGTATTCTGAAAACCTTGCTGGCAGCCAATTTCTACTTTAAGTCTCCTAACATTGTAGGGTTGTGAGACATGAGGACATCAATAAGACGGACTATTGTACAATCAGTCAGAAAGGTGCCACCAGAATAAGGAGTGATGACGAGACAGAGTTTGTCACACTGGATCGCTGGGAGCAGGAATATGGCTACTTCCAACAGCTCATTAAGGTAAGAAAATGATTTTTTTTTCCTTAATGTTGTTGAGTTTCATCGCATTGTAAAGTAAATAATAACCCAATGACCAAAAATTCTATTAATGTGGGCTATTTCGGTTTTACAAGGAATTTAAATTTCATGCTCAGCTGACCTTGGGACCAGTACTTGCACACTAATTTCGCTACTAAATATTTACATTTTTCTGAATCCTTCTTAGATGAACCATTAGATGTTCATCTGTGTTCATACCACCATGAACAACACGAGACGTCATATGATCCAAACTCGACGTCGAAAAAACAACGCTTTCGCCAATCTGATTGGACGTTGCAAACGTCGACGCCGTTCCGCTGTATGAATACAAGCTGTGTTTAATTATCTATTTGCTTGTAAATGTGATCACCTTGATGATTTTTCACCAGGCGATAGATAGAAATGAATATAAATATAAGCAATGAGTTTAATTTTTCTGATGTTCATTCACTTTGCACGCGACCCACTGCGGTTCATAGCTCCATGAACATCAGAAAAATAAAATTCATTTCTTAAGTGGCCAATATTTTCATGACCATATTTTCATTGACTATATAGGCCGGTTTGTGTCGGACCTGGTCGAAAACCCAGACTATTGATTTTCTCATGCGAAGGCTCATATACATTGCAAATGTTTGCAGATCCCCACATTTGCCCTGTTCAGGAAGTGGAAGGCGTTCAGTGTATGGAGAAGAAACGTAAGGACCAAGAAGATCCACAACTGCAAGAAAGCTCTTAACGAGAACTTGTTTATTGTTAATCCTGTAAGTAGAGTTTGTTTATATAGTGAAATGATTATAAAATGAAATGAAAAAGTTTGTGTAAGAACAATGAAAATATTTGGGATGTCTTAGACCATGCTTCTTACATTGGTATGTAGTGATAATGCACATTACGAAAACATGCCCATGCAATATAAAGAGATTTTTAAAGTTGTAAAAAATGAAAACTTTCAGGAGAAAATAAATGATATTTTTCTTATTTTTGCTCAAAACATATATTGTTGGTACACGTTAGAGCCACTTCGACGAGGCAGTTCTAACGAGTCACAATCTATGTTTTGGAGCAAAAATAGGTATTACCCCTGCATACCCCAATTTCACTATATAAAAGTGGGGTATAAGGGGGTATTTATTTCATGGACATGTTTTCCTGATGATATAATAATGCAAAGAGGGATAATCTCTGGTTCAGAGATGAATGACAGTATTAAAAGCTGAAAATGGTATAAAATAATGAAAGCACTTTTTGTGTAGATTATCCAAGTCATTTTCAGTAATCGTTTAATCTTTTGTTACAGCTGTCATATAATTAAATATTACTCATCTTAATCTCAAAATACTATAATATTGAATCTACTTCAGTAAACTAATTAATTTTCATAGCTATCAAATTTCATTTTTTTTTGTTTCCATGAATATTTTTATGACATTTTGGGGGGGGGGGGATGAAAGTACTGGCCTGTGCTAGAATAATGAACAGTATGTCAAAATGTCTCTAAAAAACACAAATGCTGGAAAAAATATTTAAGATTGACATGAATTAGGGAGCATGGTGGCCTAGCGACTGGTAGAGTGTCGGACTCCAAATCGAGAGGTCCTGGGTTCGATTCCCTCAAGGGTCATCCTGTTGTGTCCTTAGCAAGACGCATTAATCCCTAAAGTACTGGTTAATACCCACGAAGTGATGGCTCATTCCCGACATGACTGAAAAATTGTTCACTGGCCCGTTAAACCTCAATACAAGCAAACGAAGACACATGAATTGAAAGTAACAAATAATATTCTATTTTATCATATGATGTCACTGTTTTCCAGTGGATAACGTCATGTCATAAAAATCGTATGACCACACATGTAATAACACTTTTGCGGGAAAACGTAACGTCATTGACGACGTCCGTAACAACAATGTAAATTTTCATTGGAAATATGTCCACTTTAAAAGCGTTAAAAACCTATTTTAGAAGTCATATGATAAAATGAATCTTACACTCGTGGTCATTTCATATGAAATTTATTAAACTCGCCCAAGGCTCGTTTAATAAATTTCATATCAAATGACCACTCGTGTAAGATCCTCTATATAATTTTTCCCAGTCTCTACGACCTGCCTTGATGAATGTACGAGAGATGTGCCACAGAATCAGCGACATGGGATTATGTAAGGTGGAGAAGGGGCACACCTACTCATTACGAGAGTTCAACGAGGCACAGTTCGCTCAACTGAGTGAGGTCGCCGGCAGGTTGATGGAATTCCGTGACCTTGTGAAGGAGGTCGTGCGCAGTGCGTGTAGGACTGCACTGCTTGAAGCGGGATTTACACCTGATGATTATTTCTATGACGGCGCTGAGAGCCCAGGTATTGAAACATTACAAGACATGACCATGCAATATACAGAGATTTTTAAAGTTGTTAAAAATGAAAATTTTCAGTAGAAAATTTTTTGATATTTTTCTTATTTTTGCTCAAATCATAGATCTATGTTTTTGAGCAAAAATAAGAAAAGTAGACATACCCCTGCGTACCCCAGTTTTACTATATAAAAGTGGGGTATGAGGGGCTATTTATTTTACGGGCAAGTTTTCCTGATGAAGATCAGTTTATTTCTTTTAATTTCTTGAAAAAAAAAATAGTACATGTACACATCTGTATAAATAATTATGTGTAGATTAAAATATGCTCAGGAGTGTGTCAGTATAATTGAGCCGCCTCATGGGAAAACCAACAATGTGGTTTCCGAACAGGTCCGACACAAATCAGGCTGTACAGTCACAGTTCTAAGCAGGCTGGAAGCTTGAAATTTTGATTTAGAAAGAAGAGGAAGTGTACTATCCGTGTAGCAAAAACAAAGGCACTGATCAGCTTCACGGTTACCAGTAAGCTGATCTGCGTCTTTGTTTTCGCATATGCAGATTGTTTGTTTTACACTGAGGCGGCTCATATATCTTTAAAATTCATTGTTCATCATTCATCATAAAACTTTCAGATGTGACAATGTTTGCAAGTTATATCACTTGAGCCGCGTAATGAAAAAAACGGATGTTTGGCTGTGCGAAAACAAACTGCTGATCAGGGCCTTTGTTTTTGCTGCATGTATAGTACAATTCCTCTTTATCCTAAATCCAACTTTTCAAGCTTCTAGCCATCTTCTGTAGCTACACAGGCCAGCTTGTGTGAGGCCTGGTCGAAAACCCAAGTTGTTAATTTTCTCATGCGAATTTCTTTATTAAAAATTTTAATAAATGAGCCTGTGCGTGAGAAAACAAAGAATTTGGGTTTCAACCAGGTCTGCTACAAACCAGCCTGTACGGTCACAGAAGAATGCTGGATGCTTGAAATTTTGTATTTCAGTAGAAGAGGAATTCTACTAATCATGTAGCGAAAACAAAGGCGTAATAAGCTTCGTGGTTACCGCAAAGCTCGTCTGCGCCTTTGCTTTTGCATATGCAGATTGTTTGTTTTCCCATGCGGCTGCCCAAATTTTATTAAAATTTTTCACGACATTGTAGGTGAGCTAGGTGGAATGGTCCCTGGAACAGCCTCTAGCTACCTAAATCTGACTTTTCAAGCTTCTAGCCATCTTCTGTAGCTGCACAGGCCAGCTTGTGTCAGGCCTGGTTGAAAACCCAAATTGTTAATTTTCTCATGCAAATTTTTTTTATAAAGAATTTTTAATAAATCTTACTAAGATTTTTCACGACATTGTAGGTGAGCTAGGTGGAATGGCGCCGGGAACAGCCTCTAGCTATCTGATGCAGAGTAACTATGACATGGACATTTACGGAGAAGCCCCGGACAAGATGACTTACACTGAACAGGCCAATAAGAGAGCACATTGCAAGAGACTGACCTGGTAAGACGTTTGTGCGTCTGTCTTGGGTGTTTCAGACCAAGTTAGGAAAAAAAAAACAACAACAAAAAAAAACTTGCTACTCAGCACAAAAGTTAGCAAGACACAAAAGTTTTGACTGAGAAAGTGACGGAATATAATGAATGCCCTTTAGATCATCAGTGATTTGTTTTTTCTTATTCAAAAGGCAGATTCTATTTATCACAGAATCATACTAAGATACTAATAAATGAGCCACATTATGAGAGAACCAACGATGTGGTTTCCGAACAGGTCCGACACAAACCAAGCTGTACCAGCTCAGACGATGGCTAGAGGCTGGAAATTTTGGGTCTAGAAAGTAGATGAATTTGACTATCCATTTAGCGAAAACAAAGGCACTGATCAGCTTTGCAGTTACTGCGAAGCTGATCTGCGCCTTTGTTTTCGCCTAGGTCAGAATCCGGTTTTTGCACGACGCAGCTCAAATAGTACTAGGCAAGTACCCGGGAAGTGTGGTTGCATTGTGAGAATGGACTGAAAATCTTTGACTGATGGGGTGTGGAACCTACTCAACTGTAATGAATGATGAAATTACAATTTTTCATTACAGCTTCATTCGTCTGGCCGACTACCTGATCGTGAACACAATGCATGTTCTAGCAGTGAACTCGGTTTCTACCATGCTGAACTATCTCAAAGAACAGCTTCAGAACACGCCAACCTTGGCAGAGATTCAAGGTCTGGAAGATGCCGACAAAAAAGAAGAGGAAGAAGCAAAGGAAGAGGACAAGGTAAACAAATTGTTATCTGTTTACGAGGCTTTGCCGAGAATACTAATTATTGATTTTCTGATTATCACAGTCAGTGGCAGATTCAGAAAGGATTCAATCTCATTATAACACACCTCATTATAATGCTGTATTCAATATAACACAGCCATATCATCACACTGGTAAACGTAAACGCAGTGGCTAAGGCACGAACGTATTGGCTAAGGCAATTTCAACGCTATGGCTAAGAAAGAAAATGGCGGACAATGATACACATGTGCAGGTTTGTTGTTGTTTTACACTTTCATTTTCCGGTTATCAATGATGACAGCTACTGGCTTGGCGGTGCGGGACCCACAAATGAGTCACAAACCTACGTTCGATGGTCAGATGTCGCCAGCTGCAGCCAGTAAAAGTGTAACCTCGACAAAGTGGAGACAATGAACCACGAAATCTCATGATTTTTCACGAAATACTGTTTTTCTATGATATCGTACGCTGTCTTGTAGTTTATACACATGCAAATGATAAATCGGACGCATTTGAGCACGATTTGTGAAAAAAATGAAATTGAAGGAGCCTCAGCGTGTCACAATACTTGAAGTTTCATTACAACGCTACTGGCTAAGGAACTGGAAACAACGTAGTGGCTAAGACCCCAGGGTTTCTCGGTGGGGAAAATTTTATAGTATGGTAGTAAGACTCGTAAGTGTCTTTCTCAAAGTAGGTTTTGAGGTCTTAATTATTGTTCAAACATGGTCTAGAGCTGCGTTAAACCATTTGAATTTCGTTTGAGGTTACCCCCTCCCCCCCCCCCCCCCGAAAAATATAGAAAAATTGCCAAAACGCATTAAGAATAGTCCCTTTTTCGACATTAAACACCCAAAACATATATGATGTTTTATGAGACCCCCAAAACATCTCCAAAAATCTCCCTGACCAAAAAAAGAAAAACCGATTTTTACAGAAAACTCCCCCAAAATATTGACATTCAAATTTTGATCCCAACCCACAAAAAAGAAAATGAAAAGAAAATAGACCGAGCCTATGTACACAGAAAATGTCATGGTATCCCCCCGGGACCTCAAGTATAATTAAAATGATTTTAAGTAAACTATATAAGATGTTTACGAATGTTTTATAGATACTCCTCTTACACCATCCTTTGGAACTCACCTTTTTCAATACCCCATTGTTCTGAAACACCAGAAGAAAAGTATTTGGTCGTCATCCTTTTACAATACAAGAGTCCCCCAAACGGCCAAAACTGCAAATCGGTTCACAAATAAAAAAAATATCCCCGTGGCCGAGTGGTTCAGTGCTCTTGATCATTCGATCATCTCACCGATGTGGGTTCGCGCCTCGCACGGGACACGAATTCATATGTGAGACAAGCCATATTCTGCTTGCGGGTGTGTCAGGTGGTTTTTCCCCGGGTACTCCGGTACCGATTGATTCGTCTCGATATGAGTGAAAAAGCTTGAAAGGGACGTAAAACTGAATAAAAAAATAATAATAATTTTGAATAGGGTTTTTGCACGTACAAGGTAGATAGTACAATTTTTTTGAATTGGATATATCTAGCAGATTTAGAGTTTTTGTTGAAGTGTTGTGCCCTCTATCAGGCATAGTTTACCGTTTGGCATTGATTTGCAGCATTTAAATGAAAAATTATTACTTTTATTCTTTTTTTAGGAATGTTCTTGCACCCATTTTACAATGGAAAAATACCCTATTCAAAGCTACTTTTGGTCATAAAACTTTTATTTGTGGACCGATTTTCAAAATTTTTGCGACAAAATTTAGGTAACCTCAAACGAACTTCAAATGGTTTAACGCAGCTCTAGACCATGTTTGAACAATAATTTAGACCTCAAAACCTACTTTGAGAAAGACACTTACGAGTCTTACTACCATACTATAACATTTTCCCCACCGAGAAACTCTGGGGTCTTAGCCACTACGTTGTTTCCAGTTCCTTAGCCAGTAGCGTTGTAATGAAACTTCAAGTATTGTGACACGCTGAGGCTCCTTGAATTTCATTTTTTTCACAAATCGTGCTCAAATGCGTCCGATTTATCATTTGCATGTGTATAAACTACAAGACAGCGTACGATATCATAGAAAAACAGTATTTCGTGAAAATTCATGAGATTTCGTGGTTCATTGTCTCCACTTTGTCGAGGTTACACTTTTACTGGCTGCAGCTGGCGACATCTGACCATCGAACGTAGGTTTGTGACTCATTTGTGTGTCCCGCGCCGCCAAGCCAGTAGCTGTCATCATTGATAACCGGAAAATGAAAGTGTAAAATAACAACAAACCTGCACATGTGTATCATTGTCCGCCATTTTCTTTCTTAGCCATAGCGTTGAAATTGCCTTAGCCAATACGTTCGTGCCTTAGCCACTGCGTTTACGTTTACCAGTGTGATCATGGCTCCCAAATTGATTTTTTACTACCGGTATATGTCCATATAATGTAACCTCTTTATAACATGGTTCACTTATAGCGCGGTCTGCTTCTGTGGACACCAAAGATAGCATTATAATGAAGTTGACCTGTACTCAGACTTTCATACATAAATTATATATAATTATAATATGTATTATCATTACGTAAAATTCATCCTTTCAATTAAAATTCTTCTTTTCAAGGTGAATTTGTCTTTAAATTAAGAATTACCTTTAAAGGCAAGTTTCATCATATGGTAGTCTTGAAACATCATCAAAACTTTGAACTAATTCTGAATCGGTCACTGTCAGGCCATGTTTACCATTTGAGCCGCCTCATGGAAAAACCAAAAATGTGGTTTCCGACCAGGTCTGACACAAACCGACCTGTACAGTCACAGAGACAAGCTAGAAGCTTGAAATTTCGGATTTAAGAAGAAGAGGAAGTGTACTATCTGTTTAGCGAAAACAAAGGCGCTGATCAGCTTCGCAGTTACTGCGAAGCTGATCTGCGCCTTTGTTTTCGCCTAGGCAGATTGTTGGTTTTCCCATGGGGCAGCTCATTTGCCATGGTATCTTTTTGCTTGACATATACATGTATAATCTTTAAACTTTTTGTCCTTAACTACACATACTGTTTTAATGATATTATCCTCATTGCACATGAGTATATAAACTAAAGTTGGATTTTAGATCATGTTGTTTTTATTCCCTGTCTTTCATGTGCTAGTACACCACTACCTCTTTATAACACTATTGTTTGTGTCACAGCCAATGTCCATGTTAGCTATCCAATCTGTGTTATAATGAGAGGAGACTGTTTAGACAAATAGTAAAAATAGTCTAAAATGACCAGTTGGGGTCCAACAGTTATCAGTGTTATATCCAAAACCATCTTGTAACGAACTGTGTTGTAAAGAGGTATGGGTGTTTATTTGAGCAGCTTCATGAGAAAATCTGCTTGTATCAAACATATTAAGTCAAAGACACACTGCACAGTAACAGCTCAGTAGATTGTTGCTGTTATTTCCAGTGCTTCAGTCGTGAAGGGTGTTAAGAAAGTTTGTTCTGCAGTTTACCAAACTTAAGGAAAAGATTTATGCATTTTTCATGAGTTTGTTATCTTATTTGATGAAATATAGAGGTTGAAATGCTGACTTAGGTTGAGTAGCTTCACAATTTTATATTTTCTACAGATACTATGTTTTACAAATTCTGGAATAACTCAATTTTTTTCGAAAAAAAGCAACAACAACAACAAAAACACACACACACACACACACATACAAAAAATGACATTTAATTCTTCTTTACAGACTTACATATTAGACTATCACTAAATGATTGTAAATGGTGAATTACTAGTCCATTTATGCACTAGTCATTTGTAACCACACACCCCCCCCCACAGGCCTGGGGGGGCGGCGGATAGCCGTGGAAATGAGCAGGGCTTTGACCAAAATTTTGCCACAGCAGTGCGGGGGAAATACCTCAATGGGGTTTGCTTTATATATGCAAAAAGGGCCGTGAATGAAAAGATAGCAGGCTGTGAGGGAAAACAGCAGTGGTTTTGCGAAAGAGCAATCCCCGCAGACTGGGGCTTTTAGCGTGGATTTACTGGACCAAAAGTCAAAGTCCCTGCTATTCCCCGGGCCTGGGGGGCCGTGGTTACAAATGACTAGTGCATTAGGGTTTATTCATCATATCATAGATATGCTATGCTAGTATGCACAATGATGTTTGCATGGCAACGATAACTATCATTTTGCTGTAAAGTCAAAGGTTAAAAAAAATGGGGTACTAATTTTGATGGTCATTTTGGTCATATAAAAGTATTAAACTTTATTTAACTTTCCTTTGTTTTTATCTTTTCATAGTAATCCAAATTAAAGTTTTAATTTGTCATTTAAAGCATTTAAACCAGTCTACATGTATCAGGAAAGCAATTTTGTAGCGGAACAGACTCTCTTAACACCCTTTACATTACTTTGATATGAGCTACTGCATCAGAAAACCAACAATTTGCATAGGCGAAAACAAAGGCGCAGATCAGCTTCGCAGTAACTGCGAAGCTGATCAGTGCCTTTGTTTTCGCTACATGGATAGTACAATTCCTTTACTTTCTAAATCCAAAATTTCCAGCCTATAGCCATTTTCTGTGATCGTACAGTTTGGTTTATGTCGGACCTGTATGGAATCCCAAATTGTTAATTTTCTCATGCGGAGGCTCATATGAAACCTTATGCCATTAGCAGTAATCTGTGATCAAGCATCTCAATATTTAAGAAATAATTTTACTTCATGGTGAATTATCATGATTAATGTGGGATGTTGTAGGGCAGATTGTGATGTATTAATTCACAATGGTGCAGCCAGAGTGATTTAAATACCAAATCTGCCCGACAACATCGCACGTTAATCAAAGATAATTCACTGTAAAGTAAAATTATTTTGATTCTTACAATGCTTACATTTTAAAATGTTTTCCAATTGACTTATTCTCGGCGGACATGAATGTTTATGTGCAATGTCACAAAAACGTCATCTGTTTCGCGCTGAATGTTTACAGTGAGTTATTGCTAATTTTCACATGGTGACGTTTCTGCTAGGTTCAATGGGGATAATGATAACGTCGTGCTAGAATGTTGAATAAAGTGATGACAGAATTTCTCATGATGATGCTTTTTTAAATGAGCCGCCTCGTGGGAAAACCAATAATGTGGTTTCCAAACAGGTTCGACACAAACCGGCCTATACAAGCGCAGAAAAGAGCTAGAAGCTTGAAATTTCGGATTTAAGTAGAAGAGGAACTGTACTATCCGAGTAGCGAAAACAAAGGCGCTGATCAGCTTCGCGGTTACCGCGAAGCTGATCGGCGTCTTTGTTTTCGCCTATGCAGATTGTTGGTTTTCCCATGGGGCGGCTCAAATGTATTTTATTGTGTGCTCTTGCTGACTGATCATTGTACTGTCTTTCAAGTTTAAGTTTTCAATGTTTTATCTATATAGTCTAGTTTAGTTCATATGTTCTATATATTCCTGTTTATACACTGAGTTGCAAAACTAATACCTAATTTTGCAGTAACTGTTCTCTTTATGTTATAACATTTACACAAAATTAGCCATGCCATAAAAAGACCATCTACTTCCTCAGTGGGTATACATGTAGACAGCTGTAAAACAAGCTTCCTAATTTTATTAAGCCAAAATTTCATATCAGAAGTCTTCTAACTCTTCTTCTGTTTCTGCACAGGCTCATTGGACTGGTTTATGTCAGACCTTGTTGGAAATTTTTAGAGCAGGGTTTATTATGACATGGTTTACTTACTTTAACATTCTGTGTTATTGTTTATTTGTCTTATTTCCCTCTGTTACTGTTAGTTTTTCTCTCACCCTTGTTTAGCAAAAAGAAAAATCAGAAAAATCTGGTGAAAAAGACAAAAAAGGAAGTGAAGAAGAGGTAATTTGCATATGCATGCACATAATTTGCATACTCATGAAATGTTTTTGCATATTCATTGAATTGAAATGCATACATGCATGAAATGCTTCTTTGATATAGCTAGAGTAGCAATTAGGTGGGTATTTGGGGATTGCTTTTTGCTAAATGGCTGAAATTTGGGGATTGCTTTTTGCTAAATGGTGAAAAAGACAAAAAAGGAAGTGAAGAAGAGGTAATTTGCATATACATGAACATAATTTGCATATTCGTGAAATGTATTTGCATATTCATTGAATTAAAATGCAAACATGCATGAAATGCTTCTTTGATATAGCTAGAGTAGCAATTAGGTGGGTATTTGGGGATTGCTTTTTGCTAAATGGCTGAAATTTGGGGATTGCTTTTTGTTAAATGGTGAAAAAGACAAAAAAGGAAGTGAAGAAGAGGTAATTTGCATATACATGAACATAATTTGCATACTCATGAAATGTTTTTGCATATTCATTGAATTGAAATGCATACATGCATGAAATGCTTCTTTGACATAGCTAGAGTAGCAATTAGGTGGGTATTTGGGGATTGCTTTTTGCTAAATGGCTTTTGAAGCATACTGTAGACCAAATTTGCTTAAGTTAGTGAGTTATTTTTATGAATTGTCCGATTGGTGCATTGATTTTATGTTTTGAACAGCAGAACAGCAGTGTACAAGACAGGTGCTTACTTTCAGTTTCTCTCTAGAATCTGAAAAAAGTCCCTTGAAATACACAGAAATGAAAATAAATCACGTATAAAAATTCAATCATAAAAATAAACCAAATATGAGCCACCTCATGCGAAAACAGACATACTGCATATATATGAAACCAAAGGTGCAGATCAGCTTCACAGTAACTGCGAAGCTGATCAGCGCCTTTGTTTTCGCTACACAGATTGTACAATTCCTCTACTTTCTAATTCCAAAATTTCTAGCCTCTAGCCATCTTCTGAGTTTGTGCCGGACCTGTTCAAAATTAAAACCACATAGTTGGTTTACTCATGATGTGGCTCATATAAAGAGATGTTGGTGTACAGTATGTTGTGAGCATTCATTAGAAGTGCCTGTCTGAGATGACTCATATAAACTGTGTCACATAATCAAAATAGGGCATTGGGTCATCAAAACAGAGAAAAACAGCTATCAAAAGAGCGTAAGAGTTATATTATATATCTACCTATAAAACTGCACTCATCATAATAGCACAAAATAGGAAGGGTAGGAAATCATAAGTAATTTTGATAAAAATAGGATAATTAAAATCATTTTGTGCTGTATTAATGAGCATAGTTTGCGCCATTATGATGAGCAGAGATAATCAACCCTTGCACTGTTTTGGTAAAACACCTGAGTTGCTTTATAAGAAGCTTGATAGATGCATGTGCAGAAATGAAGGCATAGCTCAATTACATTTCAATGCTTTCCACCCCACAATCTTACCATACTGCTAAGTTTGTGTCAGACATTGTTAGAAATCCCAGAGATGGGATTAAACATCAATCAGCTTAGTTACTAGCTGATGCACACAGAGGTGATTTTAATGGTACATGTATTTTAGAAGATAACATTTATTTGGCCTGGTTTCCACGTTGACAAAGTAGGTTTGTCACAACAAATATGCTTGTGTTTAAAACTCAATTCTGTGACAAAGTTTCACTGTCAAATATCTGTGACAAGCAAGCGAAGTAATATAAGTAAATGTACATGTAATCTTTGCTGTGTGTGAGCGCAAACTCATTGCCAAAATTTCTGTGACAAATAATCTTCGTCAAAGAAACAATGTCCGTGAACACCAGGCCTAAGGTTCAGACCCCTGTGGAAAAGCCTGCAACTGAAGCTGACAATGAAGCTGGGGTCGATCTCAATGACTTATTGGTAGCTAATTATCTTTCACATAGGGGTGATCTCGGTGATAATATGATTGATAAAGTTTTGACACATCCTATTACAATAATTTAGGTTCAGACCCCTGTGGAAAAGCCTGCAGGTGAAGCTGAGGGTGAAAAAGGGGATGATCTCAATGACATCTTGGTGGAGAAAGTAACTGTCACAGTTTTACTGTTTAACCCATTTTACAAGAACTCTTCTGTCCCAGTATATCTGAACACACAGTTTAGGGAGACTCCCTGAAGAGCTCCCTATATATACTTAATGACACTTCCAACGCTACCGATAAAGCTTTGCTTGAGAATCTGTTTTGAATTTGTGAGTTATCTTTAAATGGCCAAACACAACAACACCAAAGTTTGCAAATATTGTGGATACAAATGAGACTGCTCACAACAACCAGCTCATCTAGATCCATGATATTTGTCTCATTGTCTTCAAAATTTCAAAGTCAGGGCTTTTTCTCTATACAAAACTGGATCCGTTTCCAGTACCAATTTTTTTTCCCAATTGGGTGAAAAAATTCCCAATTACTTGGAACATTCCCATTTAGCAGAAAAATTGAAATTTAAATGGTAAACTTTCCAAATTTGGGTAAAGGTTGTACTTTTTTTTCCCAAAATCATGCTATTTTTCCCAATTTCATCGGTACCTAAATTTTCCCAAAAAGGTCGGAAAAAGCCCTGAAAGTTTGTAAAGTTTTGAACTGAAAATGCAGTCATCATGATGACTTAATGTCTGCTTATAGGCAGTTTATGGGTTTTGAACTGTTATCATTATATGAGCCGCCTCGTGGGAAAACAACAATGTGGTTTCCGAACAGGTCTGACACAAACCGAGCTGTACAAGCACAGAAGCAAGCTAGAAGCTTGAAATTTTGGGGTTAAGTAGAGGAGGAATTGTACTATCCGAGTAGCGAAAACAAAGGCGCTGATCAGCTTCGCGGTTACCGCGAAGCTGATCTGCGCCTTTGTTTTCGCATATATAGATTGTTGGTTTTCCCATGTGGTGGCTCATATTATGTTTCGTTGACATTTCTTCGTTTTGAATTGGTACAGGTATTCATGAAAATTAATTCCATCTTTTCTGTTAGAATTTTTATAGTTTCTGTAATTTGAAAAATTATTTAGAATTAAACATAATGTTGTGAAAGCCTGTAAATTATCATCTTCGCAATCCAGCCAAGGGTACTATGTCTACTTTGTTGCTTACGCACAGAAGGAAGTGGACTTAGTACCCTTGGCTTGCAAAGATGGTAAATTAGTTGATTCTGTTTATTTACACTTTTCCATATTTGAAAGTTCAGTTTATTTTTCGATTCGAGTTGATTTGTCATTTTTGATGATAAACTTAACCAGGAAGCAAGATCTTTTACTGGAATGAGTGTTCTTGACCCTATTATAAAGGCCAGATATTATATCTGTATGCTTGACACAATCAGTTAAAGAATTTAGCTTTCTCATTAAAACATAACATCAGACATACAAAACATTTTTTCTTGAATCACAGCTCAAATATTGAGCTTACTTTGTTTAATCGGTAAGATTATTGGCTTTGAACAATGTCAAATGAGCCACTGCATGAGAAAACCAACAATTTGGGTTTCCGACCAGGTCAGACACAAACTGACCTGTATAGTCACAGAAGCAGGCTAGAAGCTTAAAATTTCAGATTTAAGAAAAAGAGGGGTTGTACTAGCCGAAAACAAAGGCACTGATCAGCTGTGCAGTTACTGCACAGCTGATCTGTGTCTTTGGTTTGGCATAATATTATGCAGATTGTTGGTTTTCTTATGTGGCGGCTCAAATCTTACAACATACTCATTGCTTTATTTAAAAAAAGCTTATAAATATGTTCTATAACAATATAAGCCCCAGCACAAGAAAACATGCTTATGTAGATGAGATACGGTTATACTGCTCATGTATGGGGCAAGTTGGAATCATGGCATTATCTTAAAGGTTCAGGCAATACACAATCAAAATATTGTTAAGACTGTTGTACATATGCACACGCTAGTTTGACTCTTTCTTGTTTGCATAAATTATCATATTTTACAGTATTGACAATTATTATACATGGTACTTTCAAGATTTATATAAAGACCTTATTATTATCAACTCAACTTATAGAAAAGTTAACAAAACTTTTGGAAATACCCTTTTGAGGAGCAAGGCATAACAATTTTTCATTTTGTCCACTTGATTTTTAATGATTTAGGTCCTAGGACATGGTTTTGGAAATGCCCCACTCCCTTCAAAATATCAGTGAATGACTGAATTAAGACGGCTGCATATGACAATAAATTTACATTGAATTTCTTTATATCATTTATGAGTCGTGTCATGAGAAAAACTGGCGTTTTTCTAATTATAAACAATTAAGGACTCAGATCAGCTGTTCAGGGCCTTTGCTTTTCTACTTGGATGGTACTATCCCTTTTCATTTCAAGCTTCTAGCCTTTTTCTGTAAGTGCACAGGCCAGTTGTGTGGACCAGGTCAAAATCCCCAAGACGAGTTTTCTGGCGTCAGTGAATTTCTGGGGTAGTGCTAGAACGTCTATTCCCAAAATGTCTACTTCCAAAATGTGAATTTCAGTGAATTTTTGGGGTAGTGCTAGAACGTCTATTCCCAAAATGTCTACTTCCAAAATGTCTGTTCCAAAAATGTCTACTATATTAAAATATCGCTTTTCCAAAATATTTGGTCTTCTGATTCTATAAATAAGTTAAATTATTATTATTATTGTGAATGAAAATATACAAAATGTTGAAAATGGAACAATTTGATTGAAAATGACATATTTTATTCAGTAGACATTATGGGAATAGACATCTTGGGAATAGACATTTTGGGAGTAGAAATTTTGGGAGTAGACATTTTTGGGATTGACATTCTTGCATCTACCCTAATTTCCATTCTATATAACACATAATTTACAATGCCTGTTTTTCCACAGGAGGAGGAGGTCCCTACCCTCCCCCCTCTCTACATCACAGAGTTTATCCTGGAGCCAAACCAACTTCTCTTCTCCCCAGATGTTGAAGAGTTCCAGGAGGGCCTCGCCGAGGTCATTAAACGGTTCCAGGACGCAGTGCTGAGTGTACAGAACTTGGTACCGGACACATACTTTGATGCCTTTACAAGGTTAGTATATGAACATTTATTAGGAAAACTTGCCCTTGCAACTTGCAATTTATAAAAAATATCTTTCGAAAAATTTGATGTTTTTAATATTTTTGCTCAAAACATTGATTGTGGTTACATGTTAGAACCGGCTCTAACGAGGACCCACAATTTATGTTTTGGATCAAAAATAACAAAAATAGGTATACCCCTGTAAACCCCATTTTCACTACATAAAATTTGGGTATAAGGGGGTATTCATTGCATGGACATGTTTTGGTGATGTTTACAATGCATACACTTAGAACTTTGCAACAGACACATACTGAATTCTATACCAGAAACATAAATGAGCCTGTGCATGACAAAACCAACAATTTGGGTTTCTGACCAGGTCTGACACAAACCGGCCTGTACTGTCACAGAAGCACGCTAGAAACGTGAAATTTCGGATTTAAGAAGAAGAGAGATTGTACTATCCATGTAGCAAAAACAAAGGCGCTGATCAGCTTCGCGGTTACCGCGAAGCTGGTCTGCGCCTTTGTTTTCGCATATGCAAATTGTTGGTTTTCTCATGCACAGGCTCAAATGTACTTTGATGCAGTGCAAGTTTGGCCTTCAGTGGCTTCCTTGGGGCCTAACAGGTATTAATGCATATGTAACCATGTTTGATCCCTATATTAGTAGGCTGATTGACCTGTTTTAATTATATAAACCTGAACCTGAAACTCACACCAATTTTGCTCATTTCAGTATTTATGAGCAGTGTAAATATTATGCTCGTGTTGAGTTGAGCATGTACAGATTTTGTGTCTGTCTCTAGTCCCATCATTATCAGCAAGTATACCTGGTCTTGAGGTTATGAAAATATTTTGATGCTCATCTCAGCAGAGCATGAAATTTTAAGTGCTCATAAATACATGTACTGAAATAGCCCAAATAAATTGAAATTTCAGTTTTTGATCACCAAAGCCTGTAATTTATCCTTGCTCATAATGTTAAAATGGCAACAAAATGCTCATAAATGTTAAAATGCCAACAGTTGTCATTTTAACATTTATGAGCAGGATAAATTTTAGTCTCAGCTGAGCTGAGCATGAAAAAAAGTTCTATAATATAACCTTGTGGCCTGGTCTTCTAAAATCTAAAAAAAAAGAAGAAAGAAAGTAAACAATACAGGCACTAATGTGGATTGGGAGCCATCAAATAAGCATTGTTGACATACATTTTAATGTTACAATTTATGATTATGGAGATTCTGTCTCAGAGGGTGTGGGGGGATTCTGTCCGTATTGCAAGATATACCGAGGGCAGGGGGTTTTTCCTCTTAAACAAAAAAGAGTGGGGATGGATTCTGTCTGGGGGTATTTTGTCCTACACTCAAACCCTCAGGCCATATTTTTTCTTCTCTTCAGGCCTATCATTAACAACAAGTTTGAGGACAAAATCTGTGGAGATGGACCGAGCTTGTCTACCATGTTTGAAGATGATAAACATCTACAGAAGATTATACACTCCATCAGGGTAAGCTTCATCTCAAAATGTTAAGACAGTCAGATGGATGGATGGATGGATGGATGGACAGATGCACGGACAGTTGGACAGACAGACAGACAGACAGACAGACAGACAGACAGACAGACAAATTGTTATCTTTTAAAAATGTCACATGAACATAAATATGGTCTTTGTAGAACTTGTTTGACTTTAATTCTTGCTTCTGAAAGACTTTCTTTTTATTTGATGATGGCAGCCACCTGCAGAAAAATATACACTGATAAATTTGATCAGCACTGATAATTCAATATAAAAAATGAAGTTTTGACTTAGAATTAACATATATGTTAACAAATCCTTTGTAGGAAGCCATTACTGCAGCATTCAGAGCTGCCAGTCAGTAAGCTGATAAATTTGATTAACACTAATTATTGCATAAATACCCGTGTCACACGATATTAACAGCCGTTTATTAATGAAGAGAAAGCCATGCATTAATATTGCAATTCACGCGCGCACGTGCTGTTAATACATGGCTTTTACTTATGCTCGTTACCGGGCGCCACGCAAAGCACGTGCTTTGAGTAATGAGAAACTGAAGTCCGCCCGGAACGAGCAAAAAAATGAAAGCTTTTACACGTATGAAAATGTGATGAGGCTGTAAAATATAGTGCACCATATTTCTTTCGTTTCTGCACCTTATTTCTTTCAATTCTGCAGAATTTATGCAATAATAGCGATCAAAAATGATTTTGTCATTCATTAACATTCGCTAGGTCCCTCGGGGAGTGTTGAAAACCGAGGGCGTACGGGCTACGCCCTCGGTTTTCAACAGTCCCCTCGGGACCTAGCGAATATTAATGAATGGAAACTCATGTTTGATCCCTATATTATAAAAGCTTAAAAAAGTATATAAAAGTATAAAAGCATTATGAAAAAAAAAAACAACAACATTTAGTTGAAAATTTGTATTTCTAATAATTATTTTATAGGAAGCCATTACTGCAGCCTTCCGAGCTGCTAGTCAGTATGCTGATACGTTTGAACCCCACCGAGAATTCTACAGAGAAAATGAGAGCCTTGATCTGGATGCCTTGAAGGCTGAGGAACATGGTAAATAAAATGAGATGCAACGCGAAAAAACCAGTCTTTGGGAGTTCCGACCAGGTCTGACGCAAACCGGTCTGTACTGCCACAGAAGGAGGTTTGAAGCTTGAAATTTCGGATTTAAGAAGACGAGGGTTTGTACTATCCATGTAGTGAAAACAAAGGCACTGATCAGCTTCACGTAACTGCGAAGCTGATCTGTGCCTTTGTTTTCGCATAGACGAAAATCCGGTTTTCTCATGACGTGGCTTAAATTAACAAGAAACTGCTTAGAAACCAGCCTAAAAACAGGGGTCTGATACCATAATGTGAACGTTATAGGCTGACATGTGGCTTAATAGTTCAGACAGCAGAGTGCTTGTACTTTAAGGGAGGGGACCTGGGTTCGAGTCTTGGTGGGGCCACAATCTCTCACTCTTGTGAGACTTGCACAGTAAGTGAGAAGCCATGGGTTTATGTCCCAGTTGGGCAGGGTTACATGATTATTAGCAGTCCAAAACAATTATTAGCACATTGATCTATATTTAAAGTGAAATGTTTTTTTTTTTTTTATAAAAATCACCTCTTCTTTTTCTAGATGTAGCCTTCTTCAGTGAAGCTCTAGAGAGATACCATGGCCAACACAAACAGGCCGAGGCCATTAAAGAGAAGCGACCAATCGGTATGCTCCTGGTGGACGCTATCAAGATGAAGAATCTGTTGATTCCATCCCCTCTGAGATGTCTGAATGTAAGTCAATTTTTATTTTCATGCTCAACTAAACTGAGCATGAAATGTTTACTACATCCATAATAACTCATATAGACACAATAATTGGAATTTTTATGTTTCGTTCTTCAAACTTCATAGCAACAAAATTTATCTTGCTAATAACTACACCAGTTACTGGCATTTTAACATTTATGAGCATGATAAATTTTATGCTCTGCTATATCTATATAGAATTGTATTGGGATCTTTAGTGATGATGTAGGGACATGTTTTTGAAGACTTAATTTTTAAAAAATGCAACAATGGTACACAGGGACAGGATAGAGTATTCGGAGCTGACATCTCACTTTTGTAAAAATCATCAAAGTCAGAACTTGAAAATGAATATGCTATGCCTATTTCAACATCAGAGAAACTATTTGCATCTGCAGTTAGTGTATTCGGTAGTTAGTACATGTACATGTATTAATAAGTAATGATAACAACCATAATATTTGAATTAAGAATGAAATGTGTGTAATATTACACATAGTAATTTTTTTTACTCATTTTTATTATATTTGATTTTGAATCCAGCCAATTTTGTTTTCTAGGCTTGCAATGACTTGCTGCCCAAGTTGGCGAGGAAAGAAGTAGATAGACTTATTGCAGAGTTACAGGATGCTCAGTTCAAGTTGGAGGCTACCCCAACTACGACTCTAGAATTTGTGAAGAGTCTCACTTTCTTGGATGAAATACAAGTCAGGGTAAGGATTTTAGACCACACTCTGATTGTCAATGTTTGTATAGAGGGGTTGGGGGAGGTGTTTGATTGAGCTGTAGAGTGTCCAGTGTATGTGGTATCTACCGCTCGTATGGAATGGTGTGAGGAAAATAAGTACATGTAGTCGGGTCAGAGGATTAGTTTGAACCATGTGATTCTGATACAGTTTGTCATAAAATGGCTTAACTCAAAGCAGCATATTTTTTAACTTCATCTCATAAGCTCAAAATGCTTTTTCTAATTTGTACTTTTATTACATGTATTTTAGATGTAAATGATCTTACTTGTTATGTAGGTTTTTCTTTTTTGGCTTTGAGGAAAGAAAAATCTGTATTTCTCTTCGTAAGCCTGTTTTGTTCATAAAAAAATAATTTCACCCCCCAGATTGAGCCTCTTGAGAAAGAATCTATGGTTGTGAAGGACATGTATGACCTTATCGACCAGTACACGGTGCCGACGCCCCCAGAGGACTTTGCAGTGTACCAGACTCTGGGCCCCAGCATCACCAATGTTAGGAACGCCATTGACAAGGCCTTGGCAGAGAGAGATGCTAATATTGACAAGTTCTGTACACATCTCGACAAAGATATCGCTGAACTGGGCAAAGATGTGAAGGAAGTCAAACAGGAAGCACAGGTAACCATAGTGATTCATTAATTTTGACCATCTTGAAATCCGCATAAAAATTAAAATTTTGGTAATTTTGGTTGAGAGGGATGCCAGTATTGATAAGTTCTGTACACATCTGGACAAAGATATTGCTGAACTTGGCAAAGATGTGAAGGAAGTCAAACAGGAAGCACAGGTAACCATAGTGATTCATTAATTTTGACCATCTTGAAATTTGCATAAAAATTAGAATTTCAATAATTTTGGCTGAAAGGGATGCCAGTTTTGATAAGTTCTGTACACACCTGGACAAAGATATTGCTGAACTTGGCAAAGATGTGAAAGAAGTCAAACAGGAAGCACAGGTAACCATAGTGATTAACAGAGTCTTTTTTTTTTAATGAAAGAATTTGTAATTTAAACTGCCTGAAAATCTGCCTGATAAATGGTGATATGATGGCAGTGCCAAAAAGAATACAGCTTTCTCAGCATGTGATTGGTTAATTGTGAGGTTTGTTGCAATCTAAAAATTCAATAGGGTAGGTAGGATACCATGACTTTAATCTCAGTCTTTTTTTTGAAATAAACATTTTTAAAGCGAAAAAAACATAACATGGACACAATCTTTTAAATACTTTGATGATGATGATGATGATGATGATGATGATGATGATGATGATGATGATGATGATGATGATGATGATGATGATGATGTACAATACATGACCAAATTTTCTTCATTCCAGAACCCACTGATCCTGGATGCCAATGCAGACAAGGGCAAAGTGAAAGGAATTCTCACCAAACTTCTCACCATCATGAATGACCTACAGAGTAGAGCTTTCACTTACAAATCCTACCAGAAGAATTTCAAGGTATGTCTTTTACCCTTTAATGTAAGGTCTTTCACCTTTGAAGATACATGTACATGCTTTACCCAATTAGGGTTTACTATTTATTCTAAGTTTTCTTTGGTAGAGACTGTTACATGCAAGTTACAGTTTTGTGCTTTAAGATTATTGATTTACAGTTGGGGAAAAAGTGAAATTTACAGCTTTAAATTTTTACAGAAAGTTTTTCTTATAAAGTTTTTTGTGTATTGGAGAACTAGGTGTGCGTTTGGGGTTCTGCCATGGTACAATTGGTTGGTAACATATTTACCATCGGTACCAATTTAATTACCAATGGTATCATTGGTACCAATGGTATAAATGTTACCAACCAATGGTACCATTGGTAAAGAAGTTGGAACAAATGGTAAATGTATCAAATGTTACCAACCAATGGTACCATTGGGAGAACCCCCAACACACACTGTTATGTCTAACACTTAACCAGTACTATTTTGATAATATGCAAGACGGTATAGAGCAAAAGTGTTGATAATTTAGCATACAACATATACATCACACTGACTATGCTTATGTCCATTGATTCTATGAGAGCAGTTGTGTCAGTTCATGACAAAAGAATGTAAATTTGGTTCTGGTAAACTATCTTCAGTAGGCTTGTCCTGGAAAGTCTGGTTGGGCTAACTTAAAATCCTGACAATATTTGTCCATGCCTGGTTACTGTGGACTTGAAGCAATAAATTAACCAAGGAAATACTTTATATTTGGATGGAGCGTCAGACTCCGAATCGAGGGGTCCTGGGATTGATCCCCACAAGGGTCACCGTATTGTGTCCTTGAGCAAGACACATTAACTCCCTAGAGTACTGGTTAAACCCAAGAAAGTTGGCTCCCTCCTGACATGACTGAAAAATTGTTGACTGGGATGTTAAACCTAAATACAAACAAACAAACAATATTTGGATGGAATGAATTATTCAACTTTGTTCAATGAAAATATTTTGTTTGTAGCTTTTTCTCCATAGTTTGAAGACAAAAACAAATCCTGGAGATATAATTGTTTGTATTTGATGTGGTATTATATATATAATGAATTTGTAAACATGTACTATGATAGAGCCCCGTCATGAGAAAACCGGACTTTGCCTATGCAAAAACAAAGGCACATATCAGCTGTGCAGTAATTGCACAGCTGATCAGCGCCTTTGTTTTCGCTACACAGATAGAACAATCCCGCTTCTTCTTAAATACAAAATTTCAAGCTTCTAGCCTGCTTCTATGAATGTAAAGGCTGGTTTGTGTCCGACCTGGTCAGAAACCCAAATTGTTGGTTTTCTTCTGCAAAGGCTCATATATAATGAATTTGTTTACATGTAATGTGATCATGTTGTGGTTATAGATATTGATAAGTCTAATCATAAGTCTAATCATTTGAAAATGAAAAAAGAAAAAAAGAAATTAAAAACATACATTGAAATATCACTTGCCTACCTTACATCTTGTATGTAATGTACACAAAGATAGAAGCAGTGTATCCAATTATTGATGTTGTGATTCCATATGAAAATGTTTACAATCATGTATACATGCTAGATTGCGTCCAAAATTTAAACTAGATTTTTGAATTAATCTATATTCATTTAAGGCCATTTATACCGAATATTACATGAGCAAAACTATATTTAAGGCTGAGGTATCCAAATCCTATCATGTCTATGTTCATTCCAACTTAAGGTTGCAATGACCTAAATTTGACAGGGCTTCTTAGTTGAGGTGATCAAATCTAAATCTGGCATTAAAGTTACAGTGATGTTATTGAATTTAATCACATTTTATTGTTTTGATAAAAAAAATTCACATTTACCTTGTAGGTTTATGTGTTTAAATTCATTTCTGTTTAAGGCTGTGGTTACTAAAACTCAAGTCTTTAAGGTTGTGATAACCACATTATCTATTCTTTTAAGGTTGAGGTGACCAAGTTTGATGCTCTAGAAGAAGCTCATGCTGAACTGAAGCTGAAGGAACTACTGTGGAATGCTATTGATGAGTGGGACAATCTTCTTGGTGATTGGACTCAGGTACTATCATATTTATTTATTTATTTTTTTTTAAATTCAGTTTTATGTCCCTTTCAAGATTATTTCAGCTCATATGAGACGGGCCAATCAGTAGGCGGGGCGAAAACGGGAGAACCCCGAGAAAAACCACCTGGTACACCCGCAAGCAGAACTTGGCTCAAACCCACACCAGACACAGCGGTGAGATGATCGATTGATTAAGAAACAGCGCTCTTAACTGCTCGGCCACGGGCGCCGCCCTATAATATTTAGAGCAAGTAGCCTTATAATTGGAAATTCTTTCTGATTGCCGCATTTCCTGATCATTGCTTACTTTTAGCTTTATATGGTTAGTGTGTCAGCCAATTAAGAGGCTGATGGATTTTACCCCACAGATGCCATGTCCTTGAGCAAGTCAAATAAACTCTGCATAGTACTGGCCCTGAGGTTATAAAACTTTTTATGCCCAGCTTAGCTGAGACTAAAATTTATCCTGCTCATAAATGTTAAAATGCCAACAATTGTTGGCATTTTAACATTTATAAGCAGAATGAATTACAGGCTTTAGCTATCTAAACCTGAAATTTCAATTCATTTGGGCTGTTTTGGCATTTATGAGCAGTTTAAATTTTATGCTCAGCTGAGTTGAGCGTGAAAAAAGTTTTATAACATTGGGACCTGGTTAATACTTAGGAAATGATTGATATGTCCAGACTTTCTAGAAAAAATAATGTTTTCAAACCTTTGCAGCTTTTAAGCACAGATATAGAATTGAATGAAAATCCAGGGGTCATTATCTTATTCATTTACCTTTAGATAACATCAAAAGCATTAGAATATGAGCCATGAAGCGAGAAAACGGGTGTTCTGTTCAGGGTTTCCGACCAGGTCCGACACAAACCACTCTGTGCAGCCACAGAGGATGGCTAGAAGCTTGAAATTTTGGGTTTAAGAAGAAGAGGAATTGTAGTCCCTGTGTAGCGAAACCAAAGGTCCTGATCAGCTTCATAGTTACTGTGAAGCTGATCTGCGCCTTTGTTTTCGCATAGGCAAAAATCTGGTTTTCTCATGGGAGTTTGGTGCAGAATCTTATTGTTAGAAGAAAATCATTGAAGTCTACTGAATTTGTGAAGTGAAATAAATTTTGACCTTCGACCATGGCAAGCAAATTATTATGAAGTATACCATACACTTCATCAGGTTGCCTTTGAAACTCTGGACCCCGAAGACATGAATGCCACCACCATGAAATATGCCAAATCAGTGATGCAGCTGGAAAAAGGTCTTCCGCCCAACAATGTAGTCCCCAAACTGAAAGAGAAAGTAGAAACAATGAGAGAAAGGGTGAGTATTCATACACCAGGTAAGTTGTCAATGTGGGAAGTGAACAGTCTTCCGCCATACAATATAGTTCCCAAACTGAAAGGGAAGTAGAATTTATGAGAGGACCCATATTGTAATGTAATAAGTATTAAGCATGCACAAAAGCTGAAGAACAGATCGGTCAATAAGCCTTAATTGTTTTTAATTAAATTTTAGTAATGTTAGTTTGGCATGCATCTCTACAAGATTTATATTATGAGCCACTGCATGAGAAAACAATTTTGGATTCCCACCAGGTCCGACACAAACCAACCTGTACAGAAGAAGGCTAGAAGCTTGAAACTTTGGATTTAGGAAGAATAAGGATTGTATTGTCAGTGTAGTGAAAACAAAGGCGCTGATCAGCCATGCACCCTTGTCACTCTCATTTTGCCTGGTAACAATATTTCTATAGATTTGTGCTGCTTTTAAATTCTGATTGAAAGCAATCTATCGATTTGTTACTTTGTCATATTTTCAGTTGCCAGTGATCACAGACCTAAGAAACCCAACCTTAAAACAGCGTCACTGGGATATGATAGAGACCATCCTGGACTTCAAGTTTACCCCCGAGGACCCCCTGACTCTCGGCAGACTGGTAGACATCAATGCTTTCAAACATGCTGAGGCACTGCAGGAGATTTCAGGTCAGGCCAGCTCAGAGGCCAGCTTAGAGGGAATCTTGAAAAAGGTACATGTCCCAGCAGGCACATGACGTCAGAATGACGTCAGATCGACGTCGATGCGACGTTATGACGTCGCATCGACATTGATCTGATGTCATTTTGACGTCATGTGCCCGCTGGGTGTAATTGCTTTTGTAGTCGTTTGACAGATATTCTTGAATGACCCCCTTACAGTTTGATATGTAAGACTCCTGTATGATTAAACAAATTAAGAGGCCAGTTTAGAGGGGGAATCCTGAAAAGTCCATTTCATGTTTAGATGTTTGATAATTTTCCCCTAATTTCCCTCTAGCCAGTTGGTATGTTGAATATGGAGAAAAGATGTTGTGCTTAAAACATTTAATATGAGCCACCTCGTGGGAAAACCAACAATCTGCATAGGCGAAAACAAAGACGCAGATCAGCTTCGCAGTAACTGCGAAGCTGATCAGCGCCTTTGTTTTCGCCACTCGGTTAGTACAATTTTTCTTCTTCCTAATTCCGAAATTTCACGCTTCTAGCCTGCTTCTGTGACTGTACAGGTTGGTTTGTGTCAGACCTGGTCGGAAACCCCGAACACCGGTTTTCTCGCGTCGCGGCTCATTTAATATATTAGTATTTGCAAACTCTGCTGTTTGTGTTGATGGTTGAAGGGCTAAAACATTCTATACAAAGCTTTTGAAGAGTTTACAATGGGAAGGAGAAAATTAGATTTTTCATGTTAAGGTTGATTATGTCTTAAGATTTCTGAATTTTAGCTCATCTGAGCTGAAGGCTCTCAAGGTGAGCTTATATGATGGAATTCGCACCAATGTCCATGCATGCGTCTGTCTGTATGTGCATCCATACTTTCAAACATGTATATCTCTGAGACGAGCTGGCCAATTGCAGTCAAACTTTATCATTGTGGTGGGGATTGTATGCATTAAGTTCTAATGATGTTTAATTGTACAGGTTGAGGATGCCTGGAAGACAATGGAATTCGTGGTCCTGCCTCACAAGGATTCCAAAGACGTGTTTATACTCGGCGGTACTGATGAAATTCAGCAGTTACTGGACGACAGTAACATCAATGTGGCGACCATTGCTAGCTCCAGACATGTCGGGCCTATCAAATCTAGAGTAGAGGATTGGTCAAGACAACTGGATCTGTTTGGGAAAACTCTGGTAATTAATCTGATAAACGAAATTCTTGATTTCTTAATGCCAATATTGTCTGCTTGTAAAGCTTGCTATCACATCTAAGCCCACTTGGATGAGCGGTCAAGAGAGCTGTTTCTTAATCACTCGATCATCTCGCCCCTGTGTATGGAGTGGGTTCGTGCCCTGCAGTGGGTGCCCCGCAGTGGGCACGTGAGACAAGCCAAGTTCTTCTTTGAAGGGTTCTTTCATTTTTGCCTCTTCTACGGATTGGCCTGTCTCATATGGGCTGAAATAATCTTAGAAGGGACGTAAAACTGAATTAAAAAAAAAATAGATCTAGTCTGTTTAACACTGAATTGGTATTTCTAAACATTAATTTATTATATTGAAAATAAAAAAAAAAAACGGCTGAGAACAAAAAACATCCAAAATACCCAGGACGCAAACATTTCATAAAAGTGGATGAGAAACATCAATTCTTGATTATTTTTGCCATTTATCATTGCGAGGTCAGAATAACAACTGTGAAGCTATCTATAAGATTTTCCCCCACTTATAGACAAAGTTTCGAAATGAATTAAATACATGTGTATAGACTTTGATAAAGTCTTTAATGACATGACTTATACTTGTCAAATATTCCTGTAGGATGAGTGGTTGAACTGTCAGCGTAACTGGCTGTACCTAGAGAGTATCTTCAGTGCCCCAGACATTCAGAGACAGTTACCGGCAGAAGCCAAGATGTTCATGCAGGTCGACAAGTCGTACAAGGACATAATCACTAAATTGTTTTATTTCCCCCATAGGATGAGTGGTTGAACTGTCAGCGTAACTGGCTGTACCTAGAGAGTATCTTCAGTGCCCCAGACATTCAGAGACAGTTACCGGCAGAAGCCAAGATGTTTATGCAGGTCGACAAGTCGTACAAGGACATAATCACTAAATTGTTTTATTTCCCCCATAGGATGAGTGGTTGAACTGTCAGCGTAACTGGCTGTACCTAGAGAGTATCTTCAGTGCCCCAGACATTCAGAGACAGTTACCAGCAGAAGCCAAGATGTTTATGCAGGTCGACAAGTCGTACAAAGACATGATCACTAAATTGTTTTATTTTCCGTGTAGGATGAGTGGTTGAACTGCCAGCATAACTGGTTGTACCTAGAGAGTATCTTCAGTGCCCCAGACATTCAGAGACAGTTACCGGCAGAAGCCAAGATGTTTATGCAGGTCGACAAGTCGTACAAGGACATAATCACTAAATTGTTTTATTTCCCCTGTAGGATGAGTGGTTGAACTGTCAGCGTAACTGGTTGTACCTAGAGAGTATCTTCAGTGCCCCAGACATTCAGAGACAGCTACCCGCAGAAGCCAAGATGTTTATGCAGGTCGACAAGTCGTACGAGGACATAATCACTAAATTGTTTTATTTCCCCCATAGGATGAGTGGTTGAACTGTCAGCGTAACTGGCTGTACCTAGAGAGTATCTTCAGTGCCCCAGACATTCAGCGACAGTTACCGGCAGAAGCCAAGATGTTTATGCAGGTCGACAAGTCGTACAAGGACATAATCACTAAATTGTTTTATTTCCCCCATAGGATGAGTGGTTGAACTGTCAGCGTAACTGGCTGTACCTAGAGAGTATCTTCAGTGCCCCAGACATTCAGAGACAGTTACCGGCAGAAGCCAAGATGTTTATGCAGGTCGACAAGTCGTACAAGGACATAATCACTAAATTGTTTTATTTCCCCCATAGGATGAGTGGTTGAACTGTCAGCGTAACTGGCTGTACCTTGAGAGTATCTTCAGTGCCCCAGACATTCAGAGACAGCTACCGGCAGAAGCCAAGATGTTTATGCAGGTCGACAAGTCGTACAAGGACATAATCACTAAATTGTTTTATTTCCCCCATAGGATGAGTGGTTGAACTGTCAGCGTAACTGGCTGTACCTAGAGAGTATCTTCAGTGCCCCAGACATTCAGAGACAGCTACCGGCAGAAGCCAAGATGTTTATGCAGGTCGACAAGTCGTACAAGGACATAATCACTAAATTGTTTTATTTCCCCCATAGGATGAGTGGTTGAACTGTCAGCGTAACTGGTTGTACCTAGAGAGTATCATCAGTGCCCCAGACATTCAGAGACAGCTACCCGCAGAAGCCAAGATGTTTATGCAGGTCGACAAGTCGTACAAGGACATAATCACTAAATTGTTTTATTTCCCCCATAGGATGAGTGGTTGAACTGTCAGCGTAACTGGCTGTACCTAGAGAGTATCTTCAGTGCCCCAGACATTCAGAGACAGCTACCGGCAGAAGCCAAGATGTTTATGCAGGTCGACAAGTCGTACGAGGACATAATCACTAAATTGTTTTATTTCCCCCATAGGATGAGTGGTTGAACTGTCAGCGTAACTGGCTGTACCTAGAGAGTATCTTCAGTGCCCCAGACATTCAGAGACAGCTACCGGCAGAAGCCAAGATGTTCATGCAGGTCGACAAGTCATACAAGGACATAATCACTAAATTGTTTTATTTCCCCCATAGGATGAGTGGTTGAACTGTCAGCGTAACTGGCTGTACCTAGAGAGTATCTTCAGTGCCCCAGACATTCAGAGACAGCTACCGGCAGAAGCCAAGATGTTTATGCAGGTCGACAAGTCGTACAAGGACATATTCACTAAATTGTTTTATTTCCCCCATAGGATGAGTGGTTGAACTGTCAGCGTAACTGGCTGTACCTAGAGAGTATCTTCAGTGCCCCAGACATTCAGAGACAGTTACCGGCAGAAGCCAAGATGTTCATGCAGGTCGACAAGTCGTACAAGGACATAATCACTAAATTGTTTTATTTCCCCCATAGGATGAGTGGTTGAACTGTCAGCGTAACTGGCTGTACCTAGAGAGTATCTTCAGTGCCCCAGACATTCAGAGACAGTTACCGGCAGAAGCCAAGATGTTTATGCAGGTCGACAAGTCATACAAGGACATAATCACTAAATTGTTTTATTTCCCCCATAGGATGAGTGGTTGAACTGTCAGCGTAACTGGCTGTACCTAGAGAGTATCTTCAGTGCCCCAGACATTCAGAGACAGCTACCGGCAGAAGCCAAGATGTTTATGCAGGTCGACAAGTCGTACAAGGACATAATGAGAAAGGTCAACAAAGTGCCGTCTGCTATCAGAGCTGGGACACAGCCTGGTGAGTTTATTGTACCGGTTCCCCTTTCCTTGATGCTAGTTTTAAAACTTCTTTCATGCTCCACTCATCTGAGAATTAAATTTGAGGTACTCCTAAATAATTCATGAGCCCAAATTAATTCAGATTACAGATTTATATCGCAAAATCATTCCATGCACCCAAGATTATAAACTTTTTTTCATGCTCAACTCGGCTGAGCATGAAATTAAAGAATTTAAACTGCTCATAAATACCAAAATAGCCCAAACATATTTAAATTGAATGTTTAGAACTCCAAAGCCTGTAATTTATCCTGCTTGTAAGTGTTTAAATGCATTTTAACATTTATAAGGATGATACATTTTATTTTCAGATGAGTTGATCATGAAAAAAGTTCTATAACATCAGGGCCTGGTTTCTGCTTCCTTGTTTTTGTCTGCAATTTACTCCCACATTCCTCTCAAAACCATGCCAAGTTGTTTTGGCAGTAGTGTGGCTTGATAAAAATGCCAGTGTTCTATACCTGGCCCCGAGGTTATAAAACTTTTTTCAAGCTCAGCTCAGCCGAGCATGAAATTTCAACTGCTCATAAATACCAAATAACCCAAAATATATTGAAATTGAAGGTTTAGAATGCCAAAGCCTGTAATTTATCCTGCTAATGAATGTTAAAATGCCAACAATTGTTGGCATTTTAATATTTATGAGCAGGATAAATTTTAGTCTCAGCTGAGCTGAGCATGAAAAAAGTTTTATAACCTCGGGACCAGGTCTGGTTTTTCTACAGGCCTGCACAAAGTGCATGAATCTGTCTGGGATTTCTGACCAGGCTGGACACAAACTGGGCAGATGGTTGGGGCTTAAATGTCGGATTTAGAAAGGAGATGGATTGTACCATATATGTAGTGAAAGCAAAGGCACAGCTGACCGATGTCTTTGTTTTGCATATGCTGGAAAACTTGTTTCATTGTGACACAGCTAATTTTACAGTAATTTTATAAAGAATTTCATCAATTTTCCAGGATTATTGGAGACATTCCAGAACAACAACGCTCTACTGGATCAGATACAGAAATGTCTAGAGGCCTATCTAGAGTCCAAGAGAGTTATCTTCCCTAGGTAATGTATACAGTTGTCTTGCAGACTTGCAGTACTATGGGTACTTATAATAAATGATCATAAATGGATGACAGAGATTGTCTGTTGGACTTGGTTCAGCTTGTTTCCCACAATATTTGAGCCGCCTCGTGGGAAAACCAACAATGTGGTTTCCGAACAGGTCCGACACAAACCGGGCTGTACAAGCACAGAAAAGAGCTAAAAGCTTGAAATTTCGGATTTAAGTAGAAGAGAAATTGTACTATCCTTGTAGCGAAAACAAAGGCACTGATCAGCTTCGCGGTAACCGCGAAGCTGATCTGCGTCTTTGTTTTCGCCTATGCAGATTGTTGGTTTTCCCATGGGGCGGCTCATTTATACCAATGAATTTTAGTAATGCACCCTAAAATCACTGATTTCATTGGTGTTTTAAATCATTCAGTTTTTTAACTGGTGTGTGTTTTAGGCCACATGGGCACTTGTAGAACAAGCCAATTTCTGTTTGCATGAATTGGTGGTGGGTGGATTCTTGCAAGATATTTTTGACTGCTCGACTGTATATATGAAATCATGTTCGAATGGACAAGAATATGTGCTGATTACCAATATGCAAACTTTGACCAAGTTGAGTATAGTCAAATCATTTCAAGTGCGGATCCAGAATTTCTTTAGAGGGGGTTCAAATGTACAAAAGGGGGGTTCGTTTGCCAAATTTTAAACACAATTTATTGAAATTCTCCACGAAAATGAAATAATTTTGTTCCAGAGGGGGGTTCGAGCGAACCCCTTGAACCCCCTCTAAATCCGCCACTGCATTTACACATGTACTAAACAACAAATCATAATCAGTGTTTATTTCTACATTTCAGATTCTATTTCTTGTCCAATGACGAACTTCTAGAGATTTTGGCCCAGACCAGAAACCCTCTGGCTGTACAACCTCATCTGAGGAAATGTTTTGACGCCATTTCAAAACTGGAGTTTGGAATACAGGCAGGAGATGGCAAATCTACTCCGGAGAGCTGTGAGTTTTTCTTATTGCAAATTTAGAAGGGTTTCAGAGTTTGGCTGGAACTCCTCTTGGGGAACAATTTGGAGAAATGTTTGGAAAAATTTGGGTGAATTGAAGACCCTACACATACCCTTACCCATAGAAAATTGGTTGAATGTTGAATAAAACAAACAGGAGATGGCATATCTACTCCAGAAAGCTGTAAATTTTCTTATTGCAAATTAGAGGAGGT
This sequence comes from Rugalucina vietnamica, assembly GCA_964017185.1. Taxonomy (NCBI): domain Eukaryota; kingdom Metazoa; phylum Mollusca; class Bivalvia; order Lucinida; family Lucinidae; genus Rugalucina; species Rugalucina vietnamica. The sequence continues at coordinate 29,977,173 of OZ024885.1, read as the reverse complement.
TGAGAGGTTGAGGTAATGTTGGGAAAAATCAGGTGAAGTGAAGACTCTCCTTGTACCCTCACCTATCGAAAATTTGTCGACTGGGACATAAAGCACAAAATCATGAAACTGACTCATATCAGTAATAGTATAAAATGAAACCATTTGGATGATTCCTAACGAGAATTATGAGTGATTATGTTTCAACACCATTTAAAACATAAAACCCATAAAATTTCAGAAAATGAAGGGGAGCACATTGGCCTACTTTTAGAGTGCAGGACTCTAGAGTGAGAGGTTTTAGGTTCTATACCTACCTCTGTCATCTAATGTCCTTGACATTACAAAAACTTGCCCATGCAATATATATAGATTTTTCTGCTGTAAAAAAAGGTATTTTTAATATTGTTTGTCAAAACAGTGATTGTGGGTACACGATAGAACTGCCTTTGCGAGGCAGTTCTAACGAGTACCCACAATCTATGTTTTGGATCAAAAATGAGAAAAATTGGTATACCCCTGAATACCTCAGTTTTGTTATATAAAGGGGCTATACATTACATGGATATGTTATCCTGATGGTGAGACTTTTTAGCATGTTTAAAGTCTCCAAAATACTTGTTAATGTCCAAAATATGGCTGCTCTACCCTAACATGATTGAAAAACTGTTGACTGGTGGGAAGTTGTCATAGCCAAACCAAAACCCATTACAAAAAAAAAATGCTCACACAATATACAGATGTTTTAGAAATACAAAATAGAAAGTTTTCTTCAGATAAATTTTGAAAAGTTTCTTATTTTTGCGCAAAACATTGAGTCGCTTATAATGAGTACCCACAAACTATGTTTTGGATAATAAATAAGAATAAATTATATACACTTGCATCCCCCAGTTTTACTATATAAAAATGGGGTATAAGGGGGTATTCATTGCACGGATATGTTTGCATATTGATAATAACAAAACTTCATAATTTTTTAGCTGCTGAGCCCCAGGAGATACAGTATACTAATGATATATTGGCCATGATGTCACCCGAGAATGAAAAAGTCAGCCTTGGAAAGGTAATGCTATATCAATTTAATGCAACAATTTAGTCATGGTATCCTGTAAGCTAGGAAATGTTCGCGAGAACTTAATATTTCCTATGTTCTTGAATTTTAGGCCTTGCAAATTGAAAGTTCTTGCTAACTTGCTACTATTGGCTTTATAGACTGTAGCATGAGTACTCAATTGTGAATGCAAGTACAGAAAAATTCTGAAATAAATGTCGCACAAAAATTTACAAACTTACAGTATATGGTATTACATGAGTATGCAAAAGGGGAAATGAAAAATTTCTAAGAGTTTTACCTGAATATTTATTTGCCATATTGATCACTAAGAACTATCAACATGACACACTTGACAGTCATATGTAAAAATAAAAAAGAAATCTTTTAGTTGGCTTTTTTTCTCTTTCTATAATAACAACACAATTAAAATTCTTTTTTTCCAGGGTTTGAAAGCTAGAGGTAATGTAGAGGAATGGTTGGGCAAAGTTGAAGAAGCTATGTTCAGTAACCTGAGAAAACTGACCAAGTTTGCTATCACAGACTTTGAAAGACGACCCAGGAAAGAATGGGTGGTGTCGCACTGCTCACAGGTACACAGTTACAGTGGCGGATTTGAAGGGGATTCGTGGGGTTCACGCAATCACCCCTTTTAATTCAAATTATTTCATTTTCGTGGGAAAATTTGAGAACAATTAGGCAAAATTAAGGAAACTAGTTGACTAGTTTTGAACCCCCGCCCAAGAAATCCTGGATCCGTCCTGAGTTAGTCTTTGCTTGAGAAGAAAGTTGATTCATGGGTATAGTTCACTTTCAAACTTAGAAACCAGGGCCATGTTGCATGAACTAAAGCTGTCATTAAACCCTAAGCTGCCATTAAGTTCAAGAACTCTCTTAGTAAAGATGACATTAATTTTCTGCTGCAATAAACAATTTTAAAGTACCTCTGGGGCTACATTAGCTAATGACAGCTTTAAGAAAACACTAATGTTGATTTTCATACACGAAAATGGAACAGGATTAAAGCTGCCATTAAGTTAACTTGAACTTTAACCTGCAATTGAGAGTTAATAGAGTTTTATGCATCAGGGCCCTGCTCATGAGAGTAATGACTGTTGTGTTTATAGTTATTTCATTTTTACAATATTTATTCTTACATTCCATTTTAACCCATATTTGACGAATGGATTTTCCCATCATAATCAATTTGATGAGTCCACGTTTTTAGGGGTGTTAGGATTGATTTTTAATTTTTATTCCATTTTTCGATAAATTTTTTCTAAGCAAACAGAATAGCCCCAGATGGGATGCCACGTTCTGCGGCGTCACATCTGGGGCTATACTGTTTGCCTATGTCCCATAAAAGGGACGCCAGGCATAAATGAGTTAAAAGCAAAAGCATTAACAATATTATTAATGGAATCCAAAATAAATGAATAAAGTATGAAAGAAGAGCTTAAATTTAACTGAACACATATACATGTATGACCAGAGCATTTAACATCCAATATGCGGAGTGATTGCTGAGCTGTTTATAACTAAAATAGATGAAAGCTCGCCCTTTTCATCTGCTTACTAATCCTCACGTGATAAATCGGTTTATTTTTGGTCACAGGGTAGTTATTTACTATATATTGGTAACCAATAAAAGCCAATCATTTTTTAATACATTTGTAGGTCGTACTGACTGTGTCCCAGTTGATCTGGTGCCGAGATGTCACAGAGATCCTGGAAGGTGACTTTGACAGACTCGAGGGAATGAAAGAATTTGAACAGAAATGTTTCAAGGTAACTTGTTCCTCATGCTACATATGTGCCGTGTATGTGTCGTGAATCTTGTATGACTGATAAATTGTTGACTGTTAAAATTTTATATGGAGTTGAGCATGAAAAATTATCAGGGCATTTTCCTTACATGACTTTTGACTGTTTTGTAAAAATCAAACCAAACAAACAAACAAAATTTGATTTCAGTTGATTTGAGCATGAAAAATGTTCATAACCGCATAACCTTTTCATTATCATCTACTTTTTCTGTTTCTCCATGACAGGATTTGAATGAGCTTGCCGCCATTGTGAGAGGGGAACTCCCGAAACTGTCCCGAGCCATTCTATGTGCTCTGATCACCATAGATGTACACGGTAGAGATATGATCACTGGGATGGTACAGAGCAAGGTATATACTTTACCGTGACTACTTTTCAAAGTTTGTTAACTTTTTACTGCAGTGTATAGGTCCTGAAAAGTTTTATGAAAAACCATTATAAACAAATAAAATTGACTCATCCGCATTTTAGGGTTTACTGGTGTGACATATTTAGTGCAAACTTTTAAATGTTTTGCTTATTTCAGTGAGAAATTCTATCCCAAATGCTAGAAAGTGTCAGAATGTATTACATTTTTATTTCATTTACCGTTATTTACCTGTCAGTGTGAAAAATGGTATAGCCTTATGAGTTTATGGGTACACGTTAGAACCACCGCCGAGGCGGTTCGAACAAGTACCCACAAGCTATGTTTTTGAGCAAAAATAAGAAAAAATAGCTGTACCCCTGCAAACCCCAGTTTTCTATATAAAAGTGGGGTTAAAGGGGGTATTTATTGCACAGACTTGTTTGCTTGATGATAAGTTCATAGACCTTTTGACCGTCTTAGAAAGTTTTAGAAAGTTATGTCATGGCAATTGATTTGTGCCATACTGAAATGTCTGATAAATTGTTGACTAGGATATTAAGCCTCAACTTGGCCTCAGTGGAATAAAAGAATGCTACATGATGAAGCTTTAGGCTCATTACTTTATAAATAAACACTTTTATAAAGTTTTAGGTTTGTTACAGTAGATTTTCCTATGACAGAGTTCTAATGATATTTGAGCCGCATCATGAGAAAACTAGTATTTTGCAATTGCAATTTTGCCATTATTAATAAATGCATTTTTGTAATTTTCATTTCTTTCTATAAAGAATGTGAGTAAAATTGACTTTCCATAGCACGGATATGGGATGCATGACCTTTTTTCTCACTTTTTACTACATGTATAATTTTTATGCAGAAACAAAATATTTATTTCAAACATTCTTCAGAGATTTAGCTATGTATATATATACAGTAGCTGCTTCTGGTTAAGGGCTTAAGATCTTGCATATAAGCATAGATGGGATTCAAGCTAAGCCCCATGCTTCTCCGGTCTTTCGGATGAGACTTTGAACCAATGCCCTGTCTCCATATGACCTAAACAGCAAATGTTGTTAAGTGGGATGTAGAACATGAACACAACCAGCCCTACAGAGGGTTATGTTGACTTTAGCATGAATCATTTCATGTGAGCTGCATTATGATAAAGCCATCAATGTGGTTTCCGAACAGGTCCAACACAAACCAAGCTGTACAAGCACAGACGATGGCTAGTGGCTGGAAATGTTGGATTTATAAAGTAGAGAAATTGTACTATCAGTATTGCGAAAACAAAGGTGGTGATCTGCTTCGCAGTTTCTGTGAAGCTGATCTGCGCCTTTGTTTTCGCATATGTGGCTCATGAATATTCTTCATTTTAGACTCTGTTTATTTACTTTAATGTATGCGGAAGTCATCTTTCAATGCACATGCTTTGGGTAGGGAAAGAACACCCAATATTTTGAAATACATTGATGGTTGGGGGTTATCTGTGCTTTATCAAAAATTTCACGCTGTAGTTTAAACTGGAAAACAGCTTATTATCATATGCACAGCCAGCTTGAACAGAGGGTGCAGTGTTATCAGGTTTTTGGTCATTGCTGAGCTTAGCTGATATTGTAAGAATAATAGGTAGTACATTACAAAAACTTGCCCATGCAATATACAGAGATTTTTTTTTTCACAAGAAAAAATTGAACATTGCATTGGAAAGATTTTGATATTTTCAATATTGTTGCTCAAAACATTGATTGTGGGTACACATTAGAATCGTTTCACCGAGGTGGTTCTAACGAGTACCCACAATCTATGTTTTGGATCAAAAATAAAAAAAACATAGGTATACCCCTAAATACCCCAGTTTTTCTACATCAAAGTGGGGCTTAAGGGGGTATACATTTCATGAACATGTTTTCCTGATGAACAGTAACCTGTTGGGAACAGTAACCTAATGAGAAACAGTAACCAAAAATATATGACCCCTTTCACTGATTACACTGTAACCCCTGTGTATGCACTGCATATTTTATGTAAATCTACTTTCATCAAGATACAGATTCGCTTACTATTGGAAGATTATCATTTCCCTAACTTTAATGTGACGGAAAAGTCTGTTCTGTCTCGTTTTAGTGCTTTTGACAAACTATGGAATGGAAATGTCAGAATATCCCATTCCCAGCAGGCACATGACGTCAGATCGACGTCGATGCGTCAGGCAATGGAGCTCAGCAGGCACATGACGTCAAAATGACGTCATATCAACGTCGATGTGACGTCACATCGACGTTGATCTGACGTCATTCTGACGTCATGTGCCTGCTGGGTTGTATCCAAGTATCTGTGTTATACATTAAAAATATTTTTTTATTTTGTAAAATAGTATAAGTTACAAAATGACGTAAGTCAGCTGTTGTTTAATCGTGAGCCTTCGCATGAGAAAACCAATAATTTAGTTTCCGACCAGTCTGACACAAACCTGTCTGTACAGTCACAGAGGCAGGCGAGAAGCTTAAAACTTTGGATATAAGTATAAGAGAGGTTGTACTATCCGTGTATAAAAAACAAAGACGCTGATCAGCTGTGCAGTTACTGCACAGCTGATCTGCGTCTTTGTTTTTGCATATGCAAATTGTTAGTTTTCCTGTGCGGCGGCTCATTTAAAAAAAATGTTTGTAAACAGTTAACCTACTGTTTAAATCTTAAAGACCCCTCTTATCCTGATGGAATATATTGTTACACAGATGGCATACATACATAAAACCTTTATGTATAATGATTAAATTTGAACCTTCATGTGAGAAAACCAACAATCTGGGTTTCCGAACAGGTCTGACACAAACCAAGCTGCGTAGTCACAGAAATAGGCTAGAGGCTTGAAACTTTGGATTTATTGAGAAGAGGAATTGTACTATCAGAGTAGTGAAAACAAAGAAGCTGATCAGCTATGCAGATTGTTTGTTTTCTGATGCAGCAGCTCAATTAGGTTATTGTAAATCATGTTCCTTTGTAGCATTCAACATGAGGTGCACAAGTGGCTGAATGCTGACTTAAAATAAGCAGCACATTGTATTAATTCAAGCATCCTCATCTTAATTACAGATTTAAGTTTTTGTTTTTAGCTTCATAACATTTTATATTACAGGATAACAAAAATGATATTTATTTTAAGATCTATAGAAATGACAAAGTTCCGCTGCTATTTCAGTCATAGCCCCCTAAGTAGAAATAGACTTCAACACTAACTATGCTATTTAACAAACTTGTAACTATGCTGTTAACTGTTATTTTCAACTGATATAAACCTGACATCCTTTTATTGGACATAGGCAAACAGTATAGGCCACATGTGAAGCCGCACCCAGCAGGCAGATGACGTCAGAATGACGTCAGATCGACATCGATGCGACGTCATGATCGATGCGACGTCATGACGTCGCATCGACGTTGATATGACGTCATTTTGACGTCATGTGCCCACTGGGCAGAATGGGGCATCTCATCTGGGGCTATTCTGTTTGCTTAGAGGATTTTTATCAAAAAATGGAATAAAAATTCAAAATCGCTCCTTAATGCCCCCAAAAAAGACAGCGGACTCATCCAAATGATAATCGAGGGTAAGTCCATTTGTCAAATATGGGTTAACTGTCGACTTCTTTTGTAGTGTGACTCCGTGAACAATTTTGAATGGCAGAAGCAGCTACGTTACTATTGGGACGTTGAACTGGACAACTGCGTCGTCAGAATGTCCAACTCGATGTACGTCTACGGCTACGAATACCTCGGAGCTTCACCGAGACTCGTCATCACACCACTGACGGTACGTTGACAAATGAGCCGCCTCGTGAGAAAACCAACAATCTGCATTTGCGAAATCAAAGGCGCAGATCAGCTTCGCGGTAACTGCGAAGCTGATCAGCGCCTTTGTTTTCGCTACTCGTATAGTACAGTTCCTCTTCTACTTAAATCCGAAAATTCGAGCTTCTAGCTCTTTTCTGTGCTTGTACAGGCCGGTTTGTGTCGGACCTGGTCGGAAACCACATTGTTGGTTTTCCCACGAGGCGGCTCAAATAAAGAATACCGCCACATGGTGTAGCTTTCATTAAATGGATAACTTCATGTCATTACGAAAACTTGCCCATGCAATATACAGAAATTTTTTTCAGCCGTAAAAATTGAAAATTTCATCAGAAAAATGTTGATATTTTTCTTATTTTTGCTCAAAACATAGATTGCGGGTACACGTTAGAACCGCCTCGCCGAGGCGGTTCTAACGAGTACCCACAATCTATGTTTTGGAGCAAAAATAAGAAAATCAGCTATACCCCTGCATACCCCAGTTTTACTATAGAAATGTGGGGTTTAAGGGGCTATACATTGCATGGACATGTTTTCCTGATGTGATAAATATGATTAACTTTTGTAACCTCATGTGACGTTGAAAACTTGGTCATGAAAATACTTCTACAGCCATTCTTCCTCTTCTTCTGATTCAAGAAGAGCATTTGTCAGTTACTGGGGAAAAAACATGCCTTAAGTGATAGTTTCCTGCCCTGATATGACGTAAGCTTGTTAACATTGCATGTAAAGGGATAAAAATATATACATGTATTTGTAACAACCTTGAAATTGTTTTGCCATTGCGAAAACATGCCCATGTGATATATAGATTTTTCTTAAGTTGTAAAAATTGAAAAATTTCTGTAGCAAACTTTTGATTTTTTTTCTTATTTATGCTCAAAACATGGATTGGGGGTACACGGTAGAACCACTTCGCAAACAATTTATGTTTTGGAGCAAAAATAAGAAAAATAGGCCAGTTTTACAACATTAAAGTGGGGTACAAGGGGGTAAATATTACATGGAAATGTTATCTTGAAGACTGGAAAAATGTCAAAACAAAGATTATAATTGTATCCTCTTCCTCTTTATTCATCACCTCACAATAAAATTCAATGATGCAATGAGTACTCATGATATTGTGTTCATTCAGGATCGTTGTTACCTATGTTTGATGGGAGCCCTACAGTTGGACCTGGGTGGAGCCCCAGCTGGCCCCGCGGGGACAGGGAAAACTGAGACAACTAAGGATCTCGCCAAATCCCTGGCTAAGCAGTGTGTCGTCTTCAACTGTTCTGATGGTTTGGACTATAAGGTATAGATTTTAGGTATTCGACAATGCGATGTATATTTTGAGCCTTATTCAAGAAAAGATTTATGGCCAAATTATTTTTTGTTTGTAGTTAGAAAACTTGTTGAAATTAAAAATTAAGAAACTAGTTTTTGATACTTATTTCAGAAAAGAATGTTAGCAAGGATAAGATAAATCTGTGTAAACTGTACTGTAAAATCCCATATCAAGTGAACATGAAGATTGAAGAGTACTATTTATGCATTTGCTTAACACAGCTTTCTTTCCAGTCATGAATACTGATATTACAAAAGCTTTGACATCGGCTTAAAAATGGCATTGAATGTTTATGATTATGTGCTCAATAAGCATTTCTCTCACACAGATGATGGGTCGTTTCTTCTCTGGTCTGGCTCAGTCAGGAGCTTGGTGTTGTTTTGACGAGTTCAACAGAATTGACATTGAAGTGTTGTCCGTCATTGCCCAGCAGCTCATCACCATCAGAAATGCCAAAGCTGCTAAGGTATAGTTCTACTTGCTTTCATTTAAATGGTTTATTAAGGTTGACATTGAAGTGTTGTCCGTCATTGCCCAGCAGCTTATCACTATCAGAAATGCCAAAGCTGCTAAGGTATAGTTCTACTTGCTTTCATTTAAATGGTTTATTAAGGTTGACATTGAAGTGTTGTCCGTCATTGCCCAGCAGCTCATCACCATCAGAAATGCCAAAGCTGCTAAGGTATAGTTCTACTTGCTTTCATTTAAATGGTTTATTAAGGTTGACATTGAAGTCTTGTCCGTCATTGCCCAGCAGCTCATCACTATCAGAAATGCCAAAGCTGCTAAGGTATAGTTCTACTTGCTTTCATTTAAATGGTTTATTAAGGTTGACATTGAAGTGTTGTCCGTCATTGCCCAGCAGCTCATCACCATCAGAAATGCCAAAGCTGCTAAGGTATAGTTCTACTTGCTTTCATTTAAATGGTTTATTAAGGTTGACATTGAAGTGTTGTCCGTCATTGCCCAGCAGCTCATCACTATCAGAAATGCCAAAGCTGCTAAGGTATAGTTCTACTTGCTTTCATTTAAATGGTTTATTAAGGTTGACATTGAAGTGTTGTCCGTCATTGCCCAGCAGCTCATCACTATCAGAAATGCCAAAGCTGCTAAGGTATAGTTCTACTTGCTTTCATTTAAATGGTTTATTAAGGTTGACATTGAAGTGTTGTCCGTCATTGCCCAGCAGCTCATCACTATCAGAAATGCCAAAGCTGCTAAGGTATAGTTCTACTTGCTTTCATTTAAATGGTTTATTAAGGTTGACATTGAAGTCTTGTCCGTCATTGCCCAGCAGCTCATCACCATCAGAAATGCCAAAGCTGCTAAGGTATAGTTCTACTTGCTTTCATTTAAATGGTTTATTAAGGTTGACATTGAAGTGTTGTCCGTCATTGCCCAGCAGCTCATCACCATCAGAAATGCCAAAGCTGCTAAGGTATAGTTCTACTTGCTTTCATTTAAATGGTTTATTAAGGTTGACATTGAAGTCTTGTCCGTCATTGCCCAGCAGCTCATCACTATCAGAAATGCCAAAGCTGCTAAGGTATGGTTTAAAGAAATGGTTTAAAAAGTTTGATTATGCATTATGAAAACATGCCCATGCAATATACAGAGAATTTTTGAGCTTTAAAAATTAAAAATTTTTAGCTGAAAATTTTTGATATTTTTCTTATTTTTGCTCAAAACATAGATTGTGGGTACTTGTTAGAACCGCCTCGCCGAGGCGGTTCTAACGAGTACCCACGATCTATGTTTTGGAGCAAAAATAAGAAAAATAGGTATACCCCTGCATACCCCAGTTTTGCTATATAAAAGTGGGGTTCAAGGGGGTATACATTATACGGACATGTTTTCGTGATGGATTGAAGTCACAATTTAGAGGAGGCATCAAAAGATGAAAAACATTCCCTGAGAGTAATCCTCATGAAGCTTGAAGACTTAGACATAAAATAAATACATTACGAAAACTTGCCCATGCAATATACAGAGATTTTTTGAGCTTTAAAACTTGAAAAATTTCATCTGAAAAATTTTGATATTTTTCTTATTTTTGCTCAAAACAAAGATTGTGGGTGAACGTTAGAGCAGCCTCGCTGAGGCGGTTCTAACGAGTACCCACAATCTATGTTTTGGAGCAAAAATAAGAAAAATAGGTATACCCCTGCATACCCCAGTTTTGCAATATAAAAGTGGGGTTTGAGGGGGTAAACATTTCACGGACATGTTTTCCTGATGACTAGATATACAGCCTTGGGCCATTGCTCATAAGCATTTAATGAATTTCGACTTAATATTCTGAAAAACAATATTTTGGTGTTTGTAAATGTCAGCTTTTTATTGTATCAAAAGTATTTTTCTGTACTCATTCAAACACTTTAACATACAGAGACAGGAAAAGCTAAAAGTGAGTGCGCACAAAACAGGATATATATAAACAAACACAATGTATTGGTCAATTGTTGTCAGTATGTCACAGTAAAGTATTGTACATGCATTTGCTCAGGCATGAGAAAATTTGTCTTCAGCGTTTCACCCCAGTTCTGACACAAATCATGCTGTTCAAAAACAGAGGATGGTTACCTGGTTGATTTTTTAGCTTTATGAAAAAGTGTGGTTGTACTAGTTATGAGTTGTAAAAATTGGTGCTGATTAAGTGCTGAACTGCACCATGGTTTCACATATGCCTAATACAAGTTTTCTCATGCAGTGGTACATATGTCTGCTCGTAATGTATTTAGTACAGTGATAGAATTTGTGATGTTGATTCACAGTTCATTGCAATATTATGTAAATTGTGATGATGCTGGTCATAATGACATATTTATTTCTCTATTTTACTTAGTAGAGTTTTTCATTTCATTGACAAAATATTTTGTGAGCTTCCAGTCTCTATGCATTGTTCATGGAGAATCTTTCACAAGAGTTTGTTATTTCACTGTATGGTCCAGTGAAGTATGCTCACAGGTCAACCTCATTATAATGCTATCTTTGGGGTCCATGGAAACAGTCCATGTTACGAGTGAAACTGTGTTATAATGAGGTTATTTACATAAGACATATAGAAAAACTATCATTTTGGGAGCCATGACTTGGTCATATTATATTGAAAATCACACTATTTAGTTAGGCGCGTTATAATGAGGTTAAACAGTACCATTATTTGGACTTGCTTGTTTCATTTACAGATGTAATACTTAGCCATGGTATTAATATTTAATATTTAATTTGTGACTCTTGCAAGACATCTGTGAGATTTCCAAATAAGGAGACAGTGATTCAAACTTAAAGATTTCTTAAATTGATCTTAGTATTTCAAATAAAATCATATGCATATATTTTGAACAGAAACTTATATTAAATGTAATAAAATCTTTAATAATGTATGAAACTGATTCTTGCAGCTGCAAAGGTTCATGTTTGAGGGCCGTGAGATCAAGTTAGTGATGAGCTGTGCCGCCTTCATCACAATGAACCCTGGCTACGCCGGCCGTACCGAGCTACCAGACAACCTGAAAGCTCTCTTCAGACCTATAGCTATGATGGTACCAGATTATGGTAAGTTGTGCCGCGTTCATCACAATGAACCCTGGCTACGCCGGCCGTACTGAGCTACCAGACAACCTGAAAGCTCTCTTCAGACCCATAGCTATGATGGTACCAGATTATGGTAAGTTGTGCCGCGTTCATCACAATGAACCCTGGCTACGCCGGCCGTACTGAGCTACCAGACAACCTGAAAGCTCTCTTCAGACCTATAGCTATGATGGTACCAGATTATGGTAAGTTGTGCCGCGTTCATCACAATGAACCCTGGCTACGCCGGCCGTACTGAGCTACCAGACAACCTGAAAGCTCTCTTCAGACCTATAGCTATGATGGTACCAGATTATGGTAAGTTGTGCCGCCTTCATCACAATGAACCCTGGCTACGCCGGCCGTACTGAACTACCAGACAACCTGAAAGCTCTCTTCAGACCTATAGCTATGATGGTACCAGATTATGGTAAGTTGTGCCGCCTTCATCACAATGAACCCTGGCTACGCTGGCCGTACTGAGCTACCAGACAACCTGAAAGCTCTCTTCAGACCTATAGCTATGATGGTACCAGATTACGGTAAGTTGTGCCCCGTTCATCACAATGAACCCTGGCTACGCCGGTCGTACCGAGCTACCAGACAACCTGAAAGCTCTCTTCAGACCTATTGCTATGATGGTACCAGATTACGGTAAGTTGTGCCGCGTTCATCACAATGAACCCTGGCTACGCCGGCCGTACCGAGCTACCAGACAACCTGAAAGCTCTCTTCAGACCTATAGCTTTGATGGTACCAGATTATGGTAAGTTGTGCCGCCTTCATCACAATGAACCCTGGCTACGCCGGCCGTACCGAGCTACCAGACAACCTGAAAGCTCTCTTCAGACCTATAGCTATGATGGTACCAGATTATGGTAAGTTGTGCCGCCTTCATCACAGTGAACCCTGGCTACGCCGGCCGTACCGAGCTACCAGACAACCTGAAAGCTCTCTTCAGACCCATAGCTATGATGGTACCAGATTATGGTAAGTTGTGCCGCCTTCATCACAATGAACCCTGGCTACGCCGGCCGTACCGAGCTACCAGACAACCTGAAAGCTCTCTTTAGACCTATTGCTATGATGGTACCAGATTACGGTAAGTTGTGCCGCGTTCATCACAATGAACCCTGGCTACGCCGGCCGTACTGAGCTACCAGACAACCTGAAAGCTCTCTTTAGACCTATTGCTATGATGGTACCAGATTATGGTAAGTTGTGCCGCGTTCATCACAATGAACCCTGGCTACGCCGGCCGTACTGAGCTACCAGACAACCTGAAAGCTCTCTTCAGACCTATTGCTATGATGGTACCAGATTATGGTAAGTTGTGCCGCCTTCATCACAATGAACCCTGGCTACGCCGGCCGTACTGAGCTACCAGACAACCTGAAATCTCTCTTCAGACCTATTGCTATGATGGTACCAGATTATGGTAAGGCAATAAATGAACGGCCTGGTCCCGAGGTTATAAACAAGGACACATCTTTACATGCAATGAAAATAATGGTCTTGATGTGCAATCTTAATATGGCTCTTTGCTACATTTAAACTGGTAAACATAAGATGATTTCACTATCATCTTCGTATTTCAGCCCTGATTGCTGAAGTGATCCTGTATTCCGAGGGTTTTGAGTCCTCCAAGAACCTGTGTTATCTATATTTTCTGTGTATTTCAGCCCTGATTGCTGAAGTGATCCTGTATTCCGATGGTTTTGAGTCGTCCAAGAACCTGTTATCTATGTTTTCTGTGTATTTCAGCCCTGATTGCTGAAGTGATCCTGTATTCCGAGGGTTTTGAGTCCTCCAAGAACCTGTGTTATCTATATTTTCTGTGTATTTCAGCCCTGATTGCTGAAGTGATCCTGTATTCCGAGGGTTTTGAGTCGTCCAATAACCCACCGCGTCCAATCGGAACGCCGGACGAACGGTCGAAACGCCGGATCTGCGTTGTTTTAACTCCGGATTGCGGTAGTTTTAGCTGGATTCGCCGCCATTTTCGAAGGAAATATTTTCGACCAGGTAACAAAAACGTTAATTATGAATATTAAAAGAGTTTATGCCAAAGTAAGCACTAGCCTGTTCGGATCTATATAAATCTCTCTAACCGCCGATTGTTCTGCTGATGCATAAGCTCCGCTAGAATATGCAAACATTCGAGGAGATTTTTGTTTTCCATGTTCGGCCATACGCTAAAATAGTGTTCGCCCCTAAACGTTTCGTACTATTGTCATTTTCTTCAAAGTACTGACAAATTGCTGGTTGATTTTGCATTTGTACATGAGACTATATCGTAAGAAGCCAATTGCTCGTGATTTTTTGCCCGAACAAGCGAACGTTTTAATAAAATACCGCAAAATCAAAGTAACGCCGGATAATATGGCAATCTTGGCAAGTATTTGCATAGATTAATGTCTTGTAAGGTCTAGTGCGCTAGTGGCATGCTCATTTTTGTGCAGCATCACTTTCTTGGAACTGAGAATTTTGCTTTTTGACTGTGACATCCAGAAATTAGTTCGACGGTCGGTTGTTTTCATTGAGGATGGATAATCTTTGACTTGTTGCTTCTCAGTCAAGATAAGCCATATACGATAAAAGTGGTTAATAGGTTTGAGTTAAAATACTGAAGCGTGTTTTGGAAGTATGCAGTGACCATAAAATCAGGTTTCAAGATGCAAAATTACTGTTATTCCCCTTGGCTCCATAAGCCAAATCTATAGGGTCACTGAAGAGGCTTAAGTAGCCGAAACCGCGGTATGGTCCATCCCCTTTCTCATTTTTATGTTCACTGCTCTTAAAGGATCTCAGTTTTATTTCTATTTGCTATAACTGTAGCTGGTGTTGTGCCGTGTGGCGAACCTAGAAAGTCTCCTCGTACATAATCCATAGTGCAGATTATTTTATCCTTTTGGTCCTTTGAGATCAGCGAGGGTATTCTGAGAAATTAGAACATCATTATCGGTTAAGATTCATTTTCTAACCTACGTTCAATATGTTTGGCTCCATTTTGGATTATACTAGTCTTTGTATCGACTACCCTGTTGAAAGATGCAAAATTACTGTTATTCCCTTTGGCTCCATGTTGCCAAATCTATAGGGTCACTGAAGGGGCTGAAGTAGCCGAAACCATGGTATGGTCCATCCCCTTTCTCATTTATATGTTCCTATGTTCACTGTTCTTAAAGGACCTCAGTTTTATTTTTATTTCCTCAATACTTCAATCGATTATGGAAAGTTATTTATGTTTAGGTCGGTCTCTTTTATAGTACTCCTACACCAAATATACCGTTAGAAATATGACAAAAGCCTATATTTGACCAGTCAAGAGAAGTAAGTGTTAGTTACCATATGACCGAAAACGTTGGTTTACACCTCTATAGGTCAAATGCATTTAGGTCAGATTTTTTCTGTTTATTGATCTACAACCCCGACCGATCGTAATTAACAGAATAGGTGGCAGCACATGTGCGCACATTTTTGAAAGAATTTGATTCATTTGCGCACACAATTTTCCCAGGTAAATGTATTCATTTGCGCACACAATTTTCCCAGGTAAATGTTACATTTGCGCAGATCAGATTTTCTCAGGTAATGGTATGTTTGCGCTCGCAAGACTATATAGACAAGCACATCCCTCATTTCCAGTCCAAGCTATAATCTTTCTTAGTCATTTCATTAGACAGATGGTATCCAAGGCACAGCCTGTAATGAATGTGTGAATTAAAATCTTCTAAAAGTATAAATACGGTGTGTGATGATGCAAAATGAACAAAACAAAGTGTAAATATGTTAATATGTTAAACTAAAACTAAACATTGGCTTTTAAGTGACTGTGTAAACTTGTCCGAACCATTCCACCTGCAGGTCGGCGTGCTGATATTTTATTTATCTTACCTTGATATAATAAGATACCAGCAGCTGCCCATTGAAAGCGGCGCAAAAACATGCGCGCAAATGTAACACTAAAAATGTGCGCAAATGCGCGCAAATGAAAAATGTGCGCAAACGAAATTTTTGAAAAATGTGCGCAAATGTAATAGCACCACAGAGTAAGATTTAAAATAATTTATTTTTGTGTTTTCCCCACTCTCTAATATTTGCATATCAATAAAAAAAATATGCTTCTAGCAGCAAGTTCGTCTTAGAATTTGACCATTCTGAGTGCATATTTATTGTGTTCTTCTGTGTTAATATTGACAGCCTAAGGCCTCTGAACAGCAAATGAAATTATTAAGGTTATATCCTTTGGAAGCATTGAGAACTTTCAGAGGGGGTACACAAAAACTAGGAATGTCAGATGGTGACATCGAATTAAGAATTCGTTTCTCTTTTAATACTGCATGTAGCCCAAGGGGAGCGATTGCTAACCTGAGAGTAAAGAAGTACAGTCACTGGACGAAAGAACACTAGTTGGGATTTTTACATTATATGGGCATGATGGTCATCTTGGTCAGGTGAAATGGATTTTTAATACTTGTATTACACCTTCCTATAGATGCTTCATATAAGATTTGGCTTTGATTGGCCAAACTGTTTCAGAGGAGAAGACGTTTAAATATTATGATAATACACGTGTATATTGCCCCGGGGTGGGGGCAGATAAACCCCATGGTTCAAAATGTTTACAGACTCATTGATATTCAGTCCTACTGCCAATTCCATGCAAGATTTTCCTTTAAAAGACATTTTAACAGTTTCCCCATTCATAGGTTACATATATAGATGCTTCGTACTTTTGGCTTAGATTGGCCAAGCTGTTTCAGTGAAGAAGGTCATCTTGTAAGGGAAAGCTGGCTTCCTGTCACGCCGTCTCGACGCATATAGAGCCAAGTTTGATTTTTTGCGCATTTCTCTGAAAAATGTAATGTAATAATTGTTAGATTTATTTTCATTTACAGTATTTTATTATTATATTCTATTTCATATCAGAGAAAACGGGAGATGTTCTATCATGTTTGATCTACTTAAACCGTATCTGATTTATTATTGCAAGACCAAAAACTCTAGCTAAGAACAATTAATGAACATCGATGTCTCTATCTCCTGTTATTAATCTGTTGTAAATATTAATAAGTCACATGTCAAGCTTTCAACCATGTACAAATAAGTGATTCTGCTCAAACATGAGCATTCCACTTGCGTACTAGACCTTTAACCTATTAACCTATGCAAATACTTGACAAGTTTGGAAACTCAGATTGCCGTATTATCCGGCGTTACTTTGGTTTTGCGGTATTCTATTGAAACGTACGCTTGTTCGGGCAAAAAATCACGAGCAATTGGCTTCTTACGATATAGTCTCTTGTACAAATGCAAAATCAACCAGCAGTTTATCAATACTTTGAAGAAAATGACAATAGTACGAAACGTTTAGGGGCGAACACTATTTTAGCGTATGGCCGAACATGGAAAACAAAAATCTCCTCGAATGTTTGCATATTCTAGCGGAGCTTATGCATCAGCAGGACAATCGGCGGTTAGAGACATGTATGTAGATCCGAACAGGCTAGTGCTTACGTTGGCATAAACTCTTTTAATATTTATGATAAACGTTTTTGTTACCTGGTCGAAAATATTTCCTTCGAAAATGGCGGCGAATCCAGCGGAAACTACCGCAATCCGGAGTTAAAACAACGCAGATCCGGCGTTTCGACCGTTCGTCCGGCGTTCCGATTGGACGCAGTGAAATAGCTTTGAATTTGTTTGTTTGAATTGATGCTTTACGTCCCAGTCAACAGCAATGGTCATGTCGAGACGTTGCCGCCATTTTATGGAACTTTTACCCATCATTAGGATGCCATGACAGTCAAAAATGTGCTTCATCAATATAACCACCCAACTAAGCCAATAAGCTTATATGTGTGGATGGTTTGACTAAACCACTTTTCCTGGGCAGGTTCAGACATGAGCGGTTAACCAGTAATCAGTTGGTCGGTCTGTAGATTAGAAGCTTTGCCTGGAGGCACAAGCAGCCCATCTATTTCTCCTGGGCCCCAATGGGCGGGGCCCATATTCCCACCCGGCCACCCTCTATAATAGCGTCTTAACACACACTGAACGACAAGATTCACTTTGATTATGGAGAAAGCTTATTTGCTTATTTGTAGTTCTGTTTGCGGTCATGAGTCGGACCAGTCTGGTTATATATTAGATCTGCTTTGGGTCATTAGACTGCAAAGGCACTGCTGTTTTGTCACAATGTGGCTCTTATACTTTGCTGATCACACGCAATTGCTCTCTTACGCCATCCTTGTATGACCGGAGTTTATATGCAATAAAGTTGTTCACAATTTTGTATGAGCATACAGTAATTTTTCCAGTTCCGGGTCACTTTTTTTCGAAGCGGTTTCCAAATGATCGCTCAAAGCAAATTAGGTTTCGACCTCACCATTGCAAAGCATAATTATTCTTCTAAATAATGAATTTCAGTTTGATTCATTGTGAATAATATATGCTGTGTGCCACTCGACGGCTTTGAAGCAGACCACCAATTTTCCCAGTTCCGAATCATTTTCCCAGTTCCGAATCACTTGCAATAATTTTGGCACAATTGCGTTATGATTTTGATTTTATAGCTACGTCACTTCTTTATAAGACAAGAACATGGATTACCTTTAAAATAGTAAAAGTGTCCAAAAACTGTTCACATGTATACTACGTATAGACGTTACGCTCGATGTTGGCGTTCAGTTGCGTAACCACCGCGTCCAATCGGAACGCCGGACGAACGGTCGAAACGCCGGATCTGCGTTGTTTTAACTCCGGATTGCGGTAGTTTCCGCTGGATTCGCCGCCATTTTCGAAGGAAATATTTTCGACCAGGTAACAAAAACGTTTATCATAAATATTAAAAGAGTTTATGCCAACGTAAGCACTAGCCTGTTCGGATCTATATACATGTCTCTAACCGCCGATTGTCCTGCTGATGCATAAGCTCCGCTAGAATATGCAAACATTCGAGGAGATTTTTGTTTTCCATGTTCGGCCATACGCTAAAATAGTGTTCGCCCCTAAACGTTTCGTACTATTGTCATTTTCTTCAAAGTATTGATAAACTGCTGGTTGATTTTGCATTTGTACAAGAGACTATATCGTAAGAAGCCAATTGCTCGTGATTTTTGCCCGAACAAGCGTACGTTTCAATAGAATACCGCAAAATCAAAGTAACGCCGGATAATACGGCAATCTGAGTTTCCAAACTTGTCAAGTATTTGCATAGGTTAATGTCTTGTAAGGTCTAGTACGCAAGTGGAATGCTCATGTTTGAGCAGAATCACTTATTTGTACATGGTTGAAAGCTTGACATGTGACTTATTAATATTTACAACAGATTAATAACAGGAGATAGAGACATCGATGTTCATTAATTGTTCTTAGCTAGAGTTTTTGGTCTTGCAATAATAAATCAGATACGGTTTAAGTAGATCAAACATGATAGAACATCTCCCGTTTTCTCTGATATGAAATAGAATATAATAATAAAATACTGTAAATGAAAATAAATCTAACAATTATTACATTACATTTTTCAGAGAAATGCGCAAAAAATCAAACTTGGCTCTATATGCGTCGAGACGGCGTGACAGGAAGCCAGCTTTCCCTTACAAGATGACCTTCTTCACTGAAACAGCTTGGCCAATCTAAGCCAAAAGTACGAAGCATCTATATATGTAACCTATGAATGGGGAAACTGTTAAAATGTCTTTTAAAGGAAAATCTTGCATGGAATTGGCAGTAGGACTGAATATCAATGAGTCTGTAAACATTTTGAACCATGGGGTTTATCTGCCCCCACCCCGGGGCAATATACACGTGTATTATCATAATATTTAAAAGTCTTCTCCTCTGAAACAGTTTGGCCAATCAAAGCCAAATCTTATATGAAGCATCTATAGGAAGGTGTAATACAAGTATTAAAAATCCATTTCACCTGACCAAGATGACCATCATGCCCATATAATGTAAAAATCCCAACTATTGTTCTTTCGTCCAGTGACTGTACTTCTTTACTCTCAGGTTAGCAATCGCTCCCCTTGGGCTACATGCAGTATTAAAAGAGAAACGAATTCTTAATTCGATGTCACCATCTGACATTCCTAGTTTTTGTGTACCCCCTCTGAAAGTTCTCAATGCTTCCAAAGGATATAACCTTAATAATTTCATTTGCTGTTCAGAGGCCTTAGGCTGTCAATATTAACACAGAAGAACACAATAAATATGCACTCAGAATGGTCAAATTCTAAGACGAACTTGCTGCTAGAAGCATATTTTTTTATTGATATGCAAATATTAGAGAGTGGGGAAAACACAAAAATTAATTATTTTAAATCTTACTCTGTGGTGCTATTACATTTGCGCACATTTTTCAAAAATTTCGTTTGCGCACATTTTTCATTTGCGCGCATTTGCGCACATTTTTAGTGTTACATTTGCGCGCATGTTTTTGCGCCGCTTTCAATGGGCAGCTGCTGGTATCTTATTATATCAAGGTAAGATAAATAAAATATCAGCACGCCGACCTGCAGGTGGAATGGTTCGGACAAGTTTACACAGTCACTTAAAAGCCAATGTTTAGTTTTAGTTTAACATATTAACATATTTACACTTTGTTTTGTTCATTTTGCATCATCACACACCGTATTTATACTTTTAGAAGATTTTAATTCACACATTCATTACAGGCTGTGCCTTGGATACCATCTGTCTAATGAAATGACTAAGAAAGATTATAGCTTGGACTGGAAATGAGGGATGTGCTTGTCTATATAGTCTTACGAGCGCAAACATACCATTACCTGAGAAAATCTGATCTGCGCAAATGTAACATTTACCTGGGAAAATTGTGTGCGCAAATGAATACATTTACCTGGGAAAATTGTGTGCGCAAATGAATCAAATTCTTTCAAAAATGTGCGCAAATGTGCTGCCACCTATTCTGTTAATTACGATCGGTCGGGGTTGTAGATCAATAAACAGAAAAAATCTGACCTAAATGCATTTGACCTATATAGGTGTAAACCAACGTTTTCGGTCATATGGTAACTAACACTTACTTCTCTTGACTGGTGAAATATAGGCTTTTGTCATATTTCTAACGGTATATTTGGTGTAGGAGTACTATAAAAGAGACCGACCTAAACATAAATAACTTTCCATAATCGATTGAAGTATTGAGGAAATAAAAATAAAACTGAGATCCTTTAAGAACAGTGAACATAGGAACATATAAATGAGAAAGGGGATGGACCATACCATGGTTTCGGCTACTTCAGCCCCTTCAGTGACCCTATAGATTTGGCAACATGGAGCCAAAGGGAATAACAGTAATTTTGCATCTTTCAACAGGGTAGTCGATACAAAGACTAGTATAATCCAAAATGGAGCCAAACATATTGAACGTAGGTTAGAAAATGAATCTTAACCGATAATGATGTTCTAATTTCTCAGAATACCCTCGCTGATCTCAAAGGACCAAAAGGATAAAATAATCTGCACTATGGATTATGTACGAGGAGACTTTCTAGGTTCGCCACACGGCACAACACCAGCTACAGTTATAGCAAATAGAAATAAAACTGAGATCCTTTAAGAGCAGTGAACATAAAAATGAGAAAGGGGATGGACCATACCGCGGTTTCGGCTACTTAAGCCTCTTCAGTGACCCTATAGATTTGGCTTATGGAGCCAAGGGGAATAACAGTAATTTTGCATCTTGAAACCTGATTTTATGGTCACTGCATACTTCCAAAACACGCTTCAGAATTTTAACTCAAACCTATTAACCACTTTTATCGTATATGGCTTATCTTGACTGAGAAGCAACAAGTCAAAGATTATCCATCCTCAATGAAAACAACCGACCGTCGAACTAATTTCTGGATGTCACAGTCAAAAAGCAAAATTCTCAGTTCCAAGAAAGTGATGCTGCACAAAAATGAGCATGCCACTAGCGCACTAGACCTTACAAGACATTAATCTATGCAAATACTTGCCAAGATTGCCATATTATCCGGCGTTACTTTGATTTTGCGGTATTTTATTAAAACGTTCGCTTGTTCGGGCAAAAAATCACGAGCAATTGGCTTCTTACGATATAGTCTCATGTACAAATGCAAAATCAACCAGCAATTTGTCAGTACTTTGAAGAAAATGACAATAGTACGAAACGTTTAGGGGCGAACACTATTTTAGCGTATGGCCGAACATGGAAAACAAAAATCTCCTCGAATGTTTGCATATTCTAGCGGAGCTTATGCATCAGCAGAACAATCGGCGGTTAGGGAGATGTATGTAGATCCGAACAGGCTAGTGCTTACTTTGGCATAAACTCTTTTAATATTCATAATTAACGTTTTTGTTACCTGGTCGAAAATATTTCCTTCGAAAATGGCGGCGAATCCAGCTAAAACTACCGCAATCCGGAGTTAAAACAACGCAGATCCGGCGTTTCGACCGTTCGTCCGGCGTTCCGATTGGACGCGGTGTAACCTGTGTTATCTATATATTTCAGCCCTGATTGCTGAAGTGATTCTGTATTCCGAGGGTTTTGAGTCGTCCAAGAACCTGTGTTATCTATGTTTTCTGTATATTTCAGCCCTGATTGCTGAAGTGATCCTGTATTCCGAGGGTTTTGAGTCCTCAAAGAACCTGTGTTATCTATGTTTTCTGTATATTTCAGCCCTGATTGCTGAAGTGATCCTGTATTCCGAGGGTTTTGAGTCGTCCAAGAACCTGTGTTATCTATGTTTTCTGTGTATTTCAGCCCTGATTGCTGAAGTGATCCTGTATTCCGATGGTTTTGAGTCGTCCAAGAACCTGTGTTATCTATGTTTTCTGTGTATTTCAGCCCTGATTGCTGAAGTGATCCTGTATTCCGATGGTTTTGAGTCGTCCAAGAACCTGTTATCTATGTTTTCTGTGTATTTCAGCCCTGATTGCTGAAGTGATCCTGTATTCCGAGGGTTTTGAGTCCTCCAAGAACCTGTGTTATCTATATTTTCTGTGTATTTCAGCCCTGATTGCTGAAGTGATCCTGTATTCCGAGGGTTTTGAGTCGTCCAATAACCTGTGTTATCTATATATTTCAGCCCTGATTGCTGAAGTGATTCTGTATTCCGAGGGTTTTGAGTCGTCCAAGAACCTGTGTTATCTATGTTTTCTGTATATTTCAGCCCTGATTGCTGAAGTGATCCTGTATTCCGAGGGTTTTGAGTCCTCAAAGAACCTGTGTTATCTATGTTTTCTGTATATTTCAGCCCTGATTGCTGAAGTGATCCTGTATTCCGAGGGTTTTGAGTCGTCCAAGAACCTGTGTTATCTATGTTTTCTGTGTATTTCAGCCCTGATTGCTGAAGTGATCCTGTATTCCGATGGTTTTGAGTCGTCCAAGAACCTGTGTTATCTATGTTTTCTGTGTATTTCAGCCCTGATTGCTGAAGTGATCCTGTATTCCGATGGTTTTGAGTCGTCCAAGAACCTGTGTTATCTATGATTTCTGTGTATTTCAGCCCTGATTGCTGAAGTGATCCTGTATTCTGAGGGTTTTGAGTCCTCCAAGAATCTCGCCCAGAAGATGGTACAGATGTACAAACTCTGCAGTGAACAGCTGTCACAACAGGATCACTACGACTTCGGCATGAGAGCCGTCAAGTCCGTACTCGTCATGGCAGGAGCCCTGAAACGACAGAACCCGGACAAGAACGAGGACGTAGTGCTGATTCGAGCACTCAGGGACAGTAACCTGCCAAAATTCTTGTCCCAGGATGCAATTCTGTTCCAGGTGTGTAGGGTTGCTATTCAAATGATGTTAAGATAAAATTATAATATTGAAAGATTGTAAAACATTGTTTATACCGATCAGAACAGAAATTTGAGATTCATGATTCACGAATCAATCAGATTGTTAGACTATATTTGCAACTTATAGGCCACAAAATGTGGATCCGTTTTAGACTAGGTCAACGAATATATAATGATCAACATGCGCTCAAAATGTTTTCTTTAAGCTAAAAGATTTTTATGTGGTGTATTATGCATACTGGCATCTATTACAATTTGCTGTTTATTTCCACAGGCTATCTTACAAGATCTGTTCCCTGGAGTTAATATTCCAGAACACGACTATGGACGACTACAAGAAGAAATCATCAGTGTTATCGAGAACAAAAATCTTGTCGTCCTTCAAAAACAAGTGAAGAAGATCATCCAGTTCTTTGAGACGCTTGAAGTCCGACATGGTGTCATGTTGGTCGGACCTACAGGCGGTGGGAAAACAACCATTTATGAGGTCAGTTATGAAAGCATGCCTATGCAATATACAGTGATTTTTTTTTTTTTTGTATAAAAATAAAACTTTTCAGAACTGCTTCCACAAGGGTCTTCTAATCACAATGTACAAAATATAACAAAAAGTATACCCCTGTAAAAGTGAAAAATTTCTGTTAAAAAATGATTTTTTTTTTCTGGCTTGAAGCTCAAACATTGATTATGGTTAACTGCCTTGACTAGGGGATTCTAATGAGCATCCACCATCTATGCTTTGAAACAAAATAATAAAAAATGAATTCCCTTGTGAAATTGGAAATTAAAGCTGAAAGATATTTTTGTTTTTTCTTATTTTTTTTTTTTTTTTGTCAAAACATAGATTGGGGGTACACATTACAACTTCCTGGACAAGGTGGTTCCAAAGAGAACCAACAATCAAGGGTTTGAAACAAAGTTTAGAAAAAATGTTTACCCATGTACAGTCCTGGTATCGAAGAGTGTATACATTTCACGGATATGCTTAGATGTAATGCCATGATAAGGACTGCCTTATACATGTGCTATCATTTTCTTTGTTCTAGGTCTTGGCCACAACTCTGGAAAACCTGCATGCTGCAGGAGAGCCTAAGGAGTTCTACCAGCCTGTACATACGTACGTCCTGAACCCCAAGGCTATCACCATGGAGGAACTGTACGGGGGTGTGAACAAACTGACTCTGGAGTGGCATGATGGGTTGATGGGTCTGACCGTCAGACACTGTGTACAGGTGGGTGATCTGGGGCCAGTTGTTCAAAATTAACGATGTAGTTAGTTGACGATTCGTTAAAATTTCAAATGGCAATATTACAAATACACTGTTATTTTTTGTTGAAAATATGTGAGAATCCTTTGCAATGCGAAGGATTCTTACATTTTTTCAACAAAAAAGAATAGCAGTGTATTGCGTTTGAAGTTGATATATAGTTAACAAATTGAGGGCATAACGACAGCGTGAAGCTAACAAAGTTTTGAACAACTGGGCCCTGTTTAGAAAAATATTTGAGTCGCAACATGAGAAAACTAATGTTGTGATTTCCAACCTGGTCCGACACAAACCTGGCTACAGCCACAGAAGATAGCTAGAGGCTGGAAATTTGAATTTAGAAAGTAGAAGCATTGTACTATCCCTGTAGTGAGAACAAAGGCGTTGATCAGCTTCACAGTTACTGCAAAGCTGATCTGCATCTTTGTTTTCCCATATGCAAAATGTTAGGTTTTTCATGATGCAGCTCATATAGACTTTTATCATGTTGGCAATTTTTTTGTGTTTTCTTTGCCATCTGTTGTATTTTTGAAACCAGAATTTTTCAGTTAAAATCTTCTTTCAGCGGGTCAGACACCATTGATCCAGATAGAATCCAAATTTTGCAGGGCCCTAACCTGTTACCCTAGGCGTTTTAGTGAGAAAAGAAAAATGAGCTTTCGTATGAGAAAACCAACAATACAGGTTTCCGACCTGGTCTGACACAAACGGGACTGTACAGTCACAGAAGATGGCTAGAAACTTGAAATTTCAGATTTAGGAAGAAGAGGCATTGTACTATCTATTGAGCGAAAACAGTAGTGCTACAAAATAAAAATTAAATTTTTAGGCTTATGTTTAAGAAGTGTAAAGAGAGGCTATGGAGAAGCAGGGGCGGATCCAGGATTTTCGGAAAGGGGTTCAAAGTTACCAATGGGAGTTCATTTTCTCCATTTTACCCATTTTTTCCTCAATTTACCCATGAAAATAAAATGTTGGTTTCAGAGTGGGTTCGAGGAAAACCCTAAATCCACCAGTGGGAAGGATACGTTCTGGCAGATCTGATATTTTAATTGGACACAGTGTCCTAGTTGTTGTATTTGTTGCATATCAAAATGTATTTTATTTTTGTATAGACGTATAAAAAGGTTTGTATGTCACATTCTTGATCATATACACAATATATCTGGAAATGGTTACACAGTTTTATATGTCAACATTTTATATGCCGTATTTGGATAAGGGTAAACAGTTTTTTTATTCACGTATACGTCTGACTTTGATACACTGTGGTGTATGGTTATGTTAGAAAAATAAAGTAAACATAATAAAAGTAGTTCGTACACGAGGCTTTAAATGTATATTTTGAGCTCCTCAGTAAAACATCTTCAGTTTATCAGCTTTATGAGCCGCATCGTGAGAAAACGGGATTATTGCCTTTGCGAAAACAAAGGCGCAGATCAGCTTCGCAGTAACTGCGAAGCTGATCAGCGCCTTTGTTTTCGCTTCTTGGATAGTACAATTCCTCTTCTACTTAAATATGAAATTTCAAGCTTCTAGCTCTTTTCTGAGACTGCACAGACCGGTTTATGTCGGACCTGGTCGGAAACCCCGAAGACCGGTTTTCTCGCGTCACAGCTTTATCATCTTCTGCCATTCTTCTTTCTTTTTACTTTTACATACAAGCCGTGTCATGAGAAAATTGTTGTTTTTTTTTTGCCTGTGTGAAAACAAGGACGCGGATCAGCTCTTGCATTTACTGCACAGCTGGTCAGCATTCTTGTTTTCACTTCATAAATAGTACAATCCCTCTTAAATTTCAAGCTTCTAGCCTGTTTCTATGACTGTACAGGTCGGTTTGTATCAGAACTGGTCGGAATCCCAGAAGACCAATTTTCTCATGTCCCGGCTCATATATATACATGATCAAAGATCATATCCTGCAAATTTTAATGCAGGGAAAACACTGTGGTGCATGGATGTCGTATTAATCATATAAGAGCAGTATACTAGGGGTATTTATTCCTCTCAAAAGCTCTTTTTATCTGCTTGATCATGTTGATTGTAGCCCAAGGTTTTGTATTTGGTATTCAACTACATGCACTTCATTTTCTGTTCCCTTGATAAAATTCAATAGGTTTAAAAATCTCACTAAAAATAAAAGAAAATGTACATGATGAAGGCATTAAACAGGCAATAAAACTTTTTACTGAAGCCTGGCCCCGAGGTTATAAAAAAATTTTCATGCTCAGCTCATCTGAGACTAAAATTTATCCTGCTCATAAATGTTAAAATGCCAACAATTGTTGGCATTTTAACATTTATTAGCAGGATTAATTACTAGTTTTTGAGTTTTGAACCAGAATTTTCCACTAATTTTGATTATTTCAACATTTATGAGCATTTGAAATTTCATGCTAAGCTGAGCTGAGCTTGAAAAAAGTTTTATAACCTCGGGGCCTGATTTATTTTCATGGCTATTAGATATTGTCTCCAAGCATTATTTTACAGCAATTTATTTTCATGGATAAGAATAATTGAAAGTGTATAAAAATGAACATTTCAGTGGCATTTATTTATTTATTTATTTTATTTTATTTTATTTTATTTTTATTTTTTTTATTTATTTATTTTTTTTTTTTTTTCATTTTTTTTTTTTTTTACATTCATCTATCTTGCTAACATTGCTAAAACTATTCACTTGCGTAAATAGCTGACAGTATTCCTAAAAAATATTTGACTTCCGCAAAGGTAATTTAATCTGAAAATTTAAGTATGAATACCAGTGCCTAATCATCCATTATGCTTTTGTTTATGTTAATAGTTCTCATTCTTGTCCTTTACTTGCTTTTTGTAAACTTTATTCATTTATATTTTCCTCACAAATGAGCCGCATCATGAGAAAACCAACATTTTGCATATGTGAAAACAAAGGGGCAGATCAGCTCCGCAGTAACTGTGAAGCTGATCATTGAATGTGTTTTCACCACAGGGACAGCTTGATTCTTCTACTTTCTGAATACAAAATTTCCAGCCTCTAGCTGTCTTCTGTGGCTGTACAGCCTGGTTTGTGTGGGATCTGGTCGAAAAGCACAATGTTGGTTTTCTCGTGTCACAGCTCAAATTTCTATACAAATAAATTGATGTAATGTAAGTTGATTAAAACAAAAATCTATGTGGTTTTTACGGCCAATTTGATGGACTGTGTTCTGCAAATGCTTGCAATTTGACAGTAATGAGATTGCTTACCCTGAAAACTAAAACATGAACATGTACTTTTCTATGAAAATAGAAAATGCTCCAGCTCTGAAAAGATCCAACAGCAGCACAGACACAGCTCAGGCTACTCATAGTCTTGTTCATTCATTCATTCATTCATTCATTCATTCATTCATTCATTTCATTTCATTTCATTTCATTTCATTTCATTCATTCATTCATTCATTCATTCATTCATTCATTTCATTTCATTTCATTTCATTTCATTTCATTTCATTTCATTTCATTTCATTCATTCATTCATTCATTCATTCATTCATTCATTCATTCATTCATTCATTCATTTCATTTCATTTCATTTCATTTCATTTCATTCATTCATTCATTCATTCATTCATTCATTCATTCATTCATTCATTCATTCATTCATTCATTTTGAAAACATTGTATGTATGGATCACTGTCAGTCAAGGCTTCATCACACATAAGCGAAAATCTCTCGACGTAGACTTGCGCTTAATTGCCAAAAGTAGTTTTCTTTTGTTTGATTTATTGCTTTATGTCCCTGTCAACAGCTATGGTCATGACGAGACTTAAGCTGATGAAAGGGATGTAAAGCAATAAGTCATTCAAACAAGCACAATAAAACACAGATCTGTGCAGTGGCAGGTGTACGTTGAGGGACTTTTGCTTATGCCTGACAAGGCCTTAAACAACATTTTCAAAAGAATAAGCTAAGGTACTAAGAAAATAATGAGAGGAACTTTCTAACTTTCATTTTTTGATCTTTTGATGTTTAGGACACCTCCCCCGACCACCAGTGGGTTGTGTGTGATGGCCCTGTGGACGCTCTCTGGATTGAGAACATGAACACCGTACTGGACGACAACAAGATGTTGTGTCTGGCCAACAGCGAGAGAATCAAGTTTACACCCTATATCCACATGTTGTTTGAAGTGGCTGATCTAGCAGTTGCTTCCCCTGCCACAGTCAGCAGGTAATTATCTCCCTTTGACCAAGTTTACACCCTATATCCACATGTTGTTTGAAGTGGCTGATCTAGCAGTTGCTTCCCCTGCCACAGTCAGCAGGTAATTACCTCCCTTTGACCAAGTTTACACCCTATATCCACATGTTGTTTGAAGTGGCTGATCTAGCAGTTGCTTCCCCTGCCACAGTCAGCAGGTATTGGTAATTATCTCCCTTTGACCAAGTTTACACCCTATATCCACATGTTGTTTGAAGTGGCTGATCTAGCAGTTGCTTCCCCTGCCACAGTCAGCAGGTAATTACCTCCCTTTGATCAAGTTTGGATTTGATGCCAATCCTGTTAGTCCAATAACCAGAATTAAGGCATTGAATAAATAGTACATTTTTTATATTCGCTCAAATGTGGCTTATCAAAAGACTGTCTGACGATAGCTCATAACCTATGTTAATCTAGATTTTTTCAGCTTTGCTTTATTGCACAGTCCAACCTCCTTATAACACACATTATAATTTCAATAATATGACCACGTCATGGCTCAGAAATGATTTTTTGCTATATGTCAATTGTAAGTAAGCTCATAATAACACAGTTTCACTTATGATATGGTCTGTTCCTATGGAACCCAAAGACAGCATTATAATGAGACTGACCTGTATCTAGTGCTTTATACCTTATAAGTCATGGTTCAGTTTAACTCATTTTAAGCCTGGCATCCCTTTCATGGGACATAGGCACACAGAATAGCCCCAGATGTGACGCCGCAGAATGCGGCGTCCCATCTGGGGCTACTCTGTTTGCTTAGAGGAATTTCATTGAAAAATGTAATAATACCTGAAAAATGAAAGTGGACTCATCCAAATGATAATGGTGGGAGAATCCATTTGTCAAAAATGGGTTAATATTTCCAGATGTGGTATGGTGTATGTTGACGCCGATGAGCTCAAGTGGAGCCCCTATGTCCACAAGTGGATGCACCAGTTTGAAGACAGGCTCAAGCCGGAACAGAAACAGTACATTATGGATCTGTTTGAGCGCTATGTTGAGGAAGGACTGAAGTTTGTCAACAAGAAGTGTACACAACTTATAAACCAGGTACAGTATTTTGCAGGGGCTTAAATACCACTTAAATCACCTTAATATTGAGGTTTATAGGGATACAAATAAAATAAAACGATCCTTTAAGCTTAGGGCAGTGAACAAATTAATGAGAAAGGGGTGGGCCATACCATCATTTGGGCTATTTAAGCTTCATCAGTGACCCTTTAGATTAGGCAACATGGAGCCAAACAGAATACTGTAATTTTGAAGCTTTCGACAGGATAATCGTTAAAAAGACTGATATTATCCAAATGGGACAAAATATATTAAACGTTGGTTAGAAAATGAATCTTAACTGATAATAAGTCTTTTTCTGTCTTGGGTATTCTTGGTATTAAAATTTGAAGTGTGGATAATCTGTGGTGAAAATATGCATCAATTCTCAGAATGATGAAGCTAGTATCTGTTTTTGCATTCTGGAAGATAAGATATAGAATATTTTCATTAAAATTTGCAAATATTTTGAATAAAATTTGTAATTATTGCAACTGTTAAATAATAGTTTGTTGCAAAGGCTTATTGTAGTGCAAGTAATCCACCCAGCCAAGGATGATGATATGAATGTGAAATGTCTCCAAACGTTATAAAACCAAAATTCAACTAGAATGAAATATATTTTCATCTTATTACCCTAGGTTGACATAGCCAAAGTTGAGATGTTGTGTAAACTGATGGAGTCTCTCCTATTCGCCCGCGGTGGACCTGACTTCAGTATGGACCCCAACAAGTTGAATATCCTCATCTGTACGACCTTTGTCTTCTGCTTCCTGTGGTCCATCGGAGGCAATATTATTGATTCCAACTGGGATGCTTTTGACACTTTTGTGAGACAGCAGTTTGATGACAATGGGGATGCTAAGGTATGTATTTTATTTAGGGGAAAGTTGTATTCAAAATTTTCATTTGGGGACATGTATTGTGGGAAACACGGCCGGAAATTTTGTTCAAACATTTATAACAATGGAAATTTTAAGGTGGTTTTCCCCATTCTAATGAGATTTTTAACTTTAAAACATCGAACACAGTATTTTACACCAATGTGAGCACAATTAGTGATGTAAAGCCATGATGATGACTGATCTTAAACGACATTGGTCATGACATGGGCTCTCCAATGATATTCATAGAATATACTCAGGGGCAGATCCAGGATCTCAGAAGAGGGGGTTCAAATGAAGAAAAGGGGGGTTCGTTTGCCTAATTTCACACGAAATCTCTTAAATTCTCCATGAAAATTAAATAATTTGGGACCGGAGGGGGGTTCGAGCGAACCCCTTGAACCCCCTCTAAATCCGCCACTGATACTGTTTCAGATGTTTTAAGTATTACATTTGCAATTACATTAGACATTTTTATTCTTTCACATTTGCATTTTGAAGCAGACTGTTAGATCACAGATCATGTAAATTCTAGTCTTCCAAATTATTGGCAAGTTCTTTAATTCACACAAGAGAATTTGTGCATTGAGTCTATAAAGCAAATACATGCAGTAAGTCCATTTTAGTGCAGACTTTGAATTTGTGAGGCAACAAATTTGCGAATATCAGCAAAATTTGAACTTTTTGCAGAAATAACCAAACTTAAGGTAATGCATGTTATCTTTCATTTGCAGCTGCCCCCTGGTGGTGATCTATGGAGCTGTTTTGTTGACTTTGAGACCAAGCGTATGGATATGTGGGAGAAAATAGTTCCAGCCTTCAAATACAACAAAGAAGTCCCGTTCTTTGAGATGTTGGTCCCGACTGTTGACACAGTGAGATTTGGATACCTTCTAGAGAAATTGTTGGCCGTGAGATACCCAGTGCTGTACACTGGTGGCACTGGAGTTGGAAAGGTAAGAACTGCTGTGAATTAATATTTTATGACAACGCGCCTGTTTCAATTTTCAAGGTTGTAAACTCACTTTGTTTATCTCTAAGATATTAAAGTTATTTGTCTGGTGATACTTCATTGTTTGGATGCTACTTAATTGTAAAGCAAATCAAATATTTAGCATGCAAATAAAACCAACAGACAGACAAATTGCAAATTAGAGCTGATATTTTCTGGAAAAAAAAACATTAAACAGTGGAAATACATTTGAGGCAATCAGATATCATTACGAAAACATGCCCATGTAATATACAGATTTTTCCTAAGCTTTAAAAATTGAAAATTTTCAGTGAAAATTTTTTGATATTTTCATTATTAATGCTCAAAACATTGGCTGTGGGTACATGTTAGAACCGCCTCCACTTCTAACAAGTACCCATAATCTGTGTTTTGGAATAAAAATAAGAAAATTGTATACCCATGTATACCCCAATTTTATACAAGATAAAAGTGGGGTATAAGGGGTTATATAATACACAGACAAATTATTGTGATGTAAATTCTTTGACTGTTCCTTTTACATTAGCTTTCTATTTCATTTACAGTCTGTTATTGCTAGAGGCCTTCTGAACAATATCTCCGACAGAGCGGGTTATGTACCATTCTTCATCAACTTCTCAGCTCAGACCAGCAGCAAGAGAACCCAGGAAATGATTGAAGGAAAACTAGAGAAAAAGAGGAAAACTGTTCTTGGTGAGTAGTGTTCCCTAGTGTTGTTTTCTTCATTGATGACTTGAACATGCAAAAACTGGACACATATGGCTCTCAGCCTCCAATTGACTCTTCTGCCAGCAAGGTATAACCATGCCCACCCCTATTTCCTTAGACAAAATTGTGTTTTTGCACCTATATTTACCTGTTAAAAGCATGTGTTGGTTTGTTTGTCTAACCCCATTGTTGTCTAACCATCTTTGCCCGTTAGCCAATGTGCTGATTTGAATGGTCAATTTATAAGCTTTAACTAACCTCTGAACTTTTCTCTACAGGTGCCCCAAGAGACAAGCGTGTGGTTTTCTTCATCGACGACTTGAACATGCCCAAACTGGACACATATGGCTCTCAGCCTCCGATTGAATTGCTGAGACAGTATCTTGACTTTGGTGGTTTCTATGACAGGGAGGTACTATTCTGGAGAGAGATTCATGTAAGTTTATCCATCTGCTGTAAGTTCCCAAAGGGCATGAGGCAAGTCTGGCATCTAGCGGCCTAAGAATTTGGAAAAAAATAAAATCCTTGAATAATAATGCCATTGCTGCCGATTGATGTCATGACGTCAACTCTTTCACGCATGGACTTCGAATCGACGTCACAACGTCACGTTACGTCACTAATAGTGACTGAAGATGCCATGATGGCGCGCTTTTGCAAGAAATTCAGAGATTTTACACAAACTTTTCCAAAATTCATAGTGAGGCCACGCAGGTACCAAAAAGATATTTTGCACAGACATTTATACGACGGATATACGCAAAATAGTGAAGTTTCATTCTGGTACCTGCGTGGCCTCACAGTTAAATATCAACTTTTCTCATATTTTCTGTACAAGAATCCACATGAAAAGTGAGCTGCTTCTCGCCTATACCGCGTCTATTCGTTGAATACTGAACTGAGATCGAAGGCAAAAATCAACGGAGTATTTGACAATAAACTTTTACCATTCTCAACTTGCTTCTGTGAGAGAAATGTTTGTTAGATTTAAATAAATGTGTCATTTTTTTCGAAGGCCATGTACACCTACGCTATATAATAATTACAGCAAGTTTATTACATCGTCCCATTCACGAAAGCGGCTCGCAGTTTTATTTTTCATTGTGCATTGTGTACAAATTATGGTTGGCTTACTTACATGTATCATTTACCGTGTTCGTCTGTACCGCTAAATATGACAACTCTAACTTAGTCACTGCTAACGGACCTAAGTTGGACTGCCTATTTTGAGGGAAAGTGGTTAAATGGTGTTGTCATCTATTCTTTTTTTTTTTTTTTTTTTTTTTTTTTGTTTTTTTTTTGTTTTTGTTTTTTTGTTACTCTGCTTTATTTTTTTTTCCCTTTTTTAGCCTAATTTGTAACTTATTAACTGAAATATAGTGACAAATAAACAATCATTTAGAGTGTAGTGCAGTCTACACATGATAAGCTGCAATCATTGAAATTTTGCTTTGAATTGAAATTAGGAAACTCTTAGTACACGCCATTTGATTTGAAAAATATTCCGGTCATGAATAGTCAATTTATTCGATAAATGGGAAGGTTAGGATCAATTTAACAGCTTCATTTTGATAAGATAAGTTGTTTCCCTTGAAAAGATTGAAGTTGCTGTGCGATGTGCAGGTCGGAAACGAACGCGGTTTTTGTTTAAAACATTTTTTCTGTTATGAATTCCAAAAACATGCATTTAAATTACGTAAATTGGTACGGCAAACACCGGGATGAAAATGTGCAGGTTTCCAAAGCCGTGCTTGCGCATGCATGTATCAATATATTGAAGTTCTCCGTACAAATGGTTGGTTGAGTCACACACAAAATATTTGTTTGCTTGAATTGATGCTTTACGCCCCAGTCAACAGCAATGTTTATGTCGGGACTTTGCTTCCATTTTATGAGACTTTTACCTAACATTAGGAACCAATACGGCTTATATGTTTAGATGGTTTGACAACCACTTTTCCCGGGCAGGCTCAGACATGAGCGGTTAACCAGTGATCAGATGGTCGGTCAGTAGTTTTGCCTGGAGGCTAAGGCGGCCCATTGATTTCTCCTAGGCCCAAATGGGCGGGGGCCCATATCCCACCCGACCACCCTTACACACGAAAATACAGTTTCTACAGCAATAACGGAAACCCCCACATGAATTTCATAAATGAGTTGCCGAATCGTATATAAAGGGTAGCATTATGCTGTTCACGTTCTGGTATGAAAAGTCATGTCTCGTGCATCACGCAAAGTATGCTTTAGCTAGTGGAAAGTACGACTTGATGTATAACTCCTGTATTCTGGCCAGATTCAATTTTTGGTGTAAAATAGAGATGAGTTAGAGATGAAAGTTCACATGATTTTCCATCGCTAGATCCTGTGAGGAGTGTTGAAACTGTAGGCGTAGTTAAAAACACCCAATGGACCTTTCGACTATTATGCACTAGCAATTTGTAACCACGGCCCCAGGCCGCCCCGGGAATAGCCGGTTCTTTGACTTTTGGTCCAGCGAATCCCCGCTAAAAGCCCCGGCCTGCGGGGACAGCTTTGTTGGTAAAACCAACTGTTTTCTCCGGCGGCCTGCTATCTTTTCATTTACAGCCTTTTTGCGTACATAAAGCAAACCCTAGGTATTTTCCCCACACTGCCGTGGCAAACTGTGGTCAAAGCCCCGCTCATTTCCACAGCTACCCCCCGCCCTCCTCCGGGATGCTAACAAATGATTTAGTGCGTAAATGAATGGCAACGTCATGTTTGGTCGCTAACTCTGCTATGTGTGTTTTCGTGTTTTTAAATGATATTGAAAAGAGAAAGGAAAAGTTATTTCGTTTATTTATAATGACAAATATTCATTTATTTAGTGGGTAGTGCAGTCTACAAATGACAAGCTGCAGTGATTAGAATTTCGGTTTGAATTTAGATTTGAAAACTATTTAATGCACGTCATTGAATTTGAAAATTATTCTGGACAAGCACAATTTCAAACTATGTGTAGTAATGACAATGGTATTGATCAATAATGGCCGGCCTATCTGTCAACATGCAAAGTTCGCTCAGAAAACTCTTTCATTACAAAGCTGATAAAAGAGATAAAATTTAAAGAAAACATAAGTTTTGTAGCGGAATGTTTTTTCTTTATTTACATCTATTTTTTATAAGCATTGATTGATGCATTCAGTCATGAAATTAGGTCAAACTCGAAGATCGTTTCGACTTTACAGCGAAAGCGTGACGCCATTTTTATGCTGACCCGCTGTGTCGTGTTTGCAAAATAAATTTTAAAATATCTTCTAGTGATCTAATTTTGAATATTTTTAGACCATATGACGCAGGTGAAACTCATCTATGATCCAATCTAAAAACATTTTTCAATGTCTCATATATCACATGACTAAATGAAGCCTAAAGATTGGTGAACTTTGAACACGTGTATTTCGCCTCGTTTTGAATCGGACCTCTTCGGACCTGCGCAGAATGAAAGATTTGAGCCTTCCCAACA
The DNA here is from genome assembly GCA_964017185.1 of Rugalucina vietnamica. Taxonomy (NCBI): domain Eukaryota; kingdom Metazoa; phylum Mollusca; class Bivalvia; order Lucinida; family Lucinidae; genus Rugalucina; species Rugalucina vietnamica. Next base: position 29,940,785 of record OZ024885.1, on the reverse strand, counting down.
AAAAGAAACTAATTTTGGCAACATTGACGCATGCGCTTTTCTGCGCTTTGCTCTAGAAGTCAGTACCTGTTCACGGGATTTCCCATTATAGTGCATTGACCGATATACGCGATACACATATTTGTGTACTGGGTTTACCTGTAAAAATCAATCGATTTTGACAGATGGTTTTCGGAATAGTAGTAAAGTTCAAAGGTGCATATCTCGCTTAATAATGAACGGATTTTAATAATTCAAACACCATTATTTTCTGGAAAAATTGAATTTTTATCTGATGTTAAAATTTTTGAAAAGAGTTTAAATTTTAAAAATGGCTTGTTATATCTACTATGTGATGAGTGTGGAGTCACGGATTCATCAGATAATTTACAGTTGTTTCCCTTGAAAAAATTAAAAGTAAATGTTTTCACAAAATATTATCCTTGCTACATGCGATGAAAACTGGGAATTAATGAACGACCGCTGCTTTTTCACTTTGCTGGAACAAACTGACCTGTATTTTGTACAGCGCTGAGGTTACAAACAATGTGCAATTGTAGGCATATATTATATAAAATGTTTGTCAAAGTCATGTTTCGTGTATCACGCAAATTTTGAGGCTGACTTCAGATAACTTCTCATGATATTATGGCCGGATTCATTTGCTGTGCAGGCAGAGTTTTGAATATTCATAACTGTGCATGATCGGATGGTCCATCTATTCAAGAAGAGAGATCAAAGTCGAACTCAAAAAGCGTAAACCACCGTCATGGCATGGTCAGGCCTAACGTCAGAAATCAGCTTCCTGAATTTTGTCCAATCCAATTAAGGTATATAGCCTCGTAATTTCTTTCATATATCTTACCGTAGATCTTTTATGGCTTAGCGTCCAAGTCAACAGCTGCGGTCATGTCGGGAAGTTGCCTTCATTTTATGGAACCTGTACCCAAAATAAGGATGTCATGACATCCAAAAAGTGCTTCCGAAAAATATATAAATGTGTGGATGGTTTGACTCTAACCACTTTTCCTGGGCAGGCTCAGACCTGAGCGGCAGTCAATAGCGTATAAGCTTTGCCTGGAGGCAAATTAGACAGTCTATTTCTTTAGGCACCAATGGACGGGGGCCTGAGAATTGTGTCCTAACTCGTATAGTCACATGAGATGCCACGGTACGGTAACCATTATGTGACATGCAAATCACTAGCGAATGGTATGTTTTATAAAATAAAATTATCTTCTACATTCTGACGAAAGCGTAGATCAGCTGGCTAACCTGCACTCCGATACACTTCGTGACCTCGCTCCTCTCCCGTGGAATACCGATGGAAATATTCCGTCTAACGAAATCGTAGATGACCATATCAAGAGTGCAGAGATTTGTTACGAAAACGCATAGAATTCGTAATGAAAAACGTGTTAGAATCTGGAACCCCTTCCGTTTAATAGCTATATGCAATAAATACCGTTAGTGTGATGTATTCAACGGTCATTAACCTATTTCGCCCCTGCTCACCAACTGGGCGGTGGCAGTAGACTTTGCACATGATCTTTATTTTATGAAAAGGTACAAGTAGGCAATGATCAGGAAAAGGCGCAATCAGAAAGAAATTCCCGCTCCGAAAACCGAGGTGGGTCAATAAGGTACTCATACTAAGAAAACATATCGTAAACCGAGTGAGCAGCTTTTTCACAGTAGGCGACCACTCAGTTAAACTATGAAACCGTACATAAGGTTCAAACAGCACAAAAATTCGCCTCTAATACATAAAACAAATAGAACCACAACAGAAGTATCGCCTTGGAACGATCAGTCATTTGAAATTACTGGGGGTTGGGGGGGGGGGGGGGGGGGGGCTTAAACCAATTTTACAGGACCCAAACCTCGCCCTCAGTTTCTAATATATTGAAAGCATGTATAATTGTGTCACAACATACATTGTAGCACAATTTGGATTTGCACACATTAGTCAACATTTAAGTTCTCAATGGTTTTCAACAGTTAGAAAATGGGTCAGCTGATTCGTACTTGGCGCAAATTGTATATTCGTCTATCCGGGTTTAAAGCTCTCAGTTTTCTTCTGTAGTTTCCCTGCTGGATTCGATCGGTTGCTTCAAAAACATTTCCTCAAGATGTGGCTCATTTTTTCACAATTCTTCTAAACTCTCCTCTAATATTTGAGCTTCACATGGTATTTGGCTGGTAAAGCAGTTGTAGATACGAGACTCTTTGAATATTATTGCCATATACCGGGATGTACAAAAAATGTATGTACTGGCGTACTGGCCCGGGGCATAATTTAGTCGGTATTTTCGAAGCCTAGGAAAACTTATAGAATATTCCCGCAATGACACAAAGTGACTTCGCCATGACACACAGTGAATTTAAAAATCCAGCAGGAAATACGACTTTGCATTGCGCAGATATCGCCGTTGAGTAATCCATTAGAGTTTGTAAATAGAAAAAAAAGGTCATGCACAACCGGTGATACGACCTATACTCGACACTCAGTCAGGCCGATATGTGACCATACCGTCACTCCAACACGTGCATGTCGACACGATGTACAGGTTTATATGCGAGATCGAGATAGGCCTACTGCCCAGGGAAACTGGTTAAGTCGGCAATCTATAGATTAAACTTTAGTTGTTGATAGAAATCCTATAAAATGGGGATCGTGCGTCCCGACATGATCCTAGCTGTTGACGGTGACGTAATCAAAGCTTTATGCAAAAACTAGTAGCGGTAGAACTGTTTTCGTATAACAATTACCGCACCACGCTTTTTTTCAAAATGATTAGAATCTGTAACAAAATACTTTATTCTGATGCGCATTCTGATAGAAATTCTGAAGTTCCTCATCGATTATGGTTTGAACTTCAAAAAAGTAGATCTTATTACCATGTAAAAGTGTGTGCGAAAATAATAAAAAAAAAACTCGTTACAACATGCTGGATGAAATTAAAATAATAACGCGACACCGTTGATTATGACGACGTCATATTTCATGCGTCACGTCACTGATATGTACATACCCCTCGTATATAGAAATAACGCTCCTGAGAAAGCGAATTGAGGTAGTCATTTAATTTTTTCGGATTTGTTCTCTTGAAACATTGTAGAAAACATCTACGAAATCTCGAAGCAAGCTAAAGTTAGGCCGGAAACGCCAAAAAGCGCACTTCGCCCTTTCACATGACTTGCATTTCAAGATGTTTCTGTTTCCAAATTATAAGTGAGTTCTTAAATTGGTAGGTAGAATTTATGCAGTCTATGAAGCTTATAGTAACTCTTTATTAATGAGAAATCTGTAAGGTAGAGGCAAAACTTTCACAAATTTTATTGAAGAGTTAAAAGGTCTTGAACATTTCCAACTTTTCAATAACCTGTCCTTGATGTTGAGGTTGAACTATTTAGCATGTAAGCCACTGGTTGTGAAATTGATTCATGGATTGTCCACGGTTTAGATGAGACTTGAAATTGAGGTTTTGTCTCTATTTGGCATTGATAATGGTGGGATAACCTTTAAACAAGAAAGAATTAATGAGAGCTGATGCATAACAGTTGTCTGACAGACTATGTGTGACAGAAACCGTGCAGTACAGATGTCTAGAGACTTCAAATCAACTCAAAACTGGAGAAAATATGCTTGGCATGCAGCAAAAACAAAGGGGCTAATCAACTACACCATTACAACAACATTGCTTGGCACCAATCTTTTTGTGTTTGTAAAATTCTGGATTTATTCTAATGCAGCTTGTATTCTAGTTTACCATATGAGCCACATCATTAGAAAACCAACAATTTACATGTGCAAAAACAAAGACGGAGATCAGCTTCGCAGTAACTGCGAAGCTGATCAGCACCTTTGTTTTCGCTACACAAATATTACAATTCTTCTACTTTCTAAATCCAAAATTTCCAGTTGCTAGCCATTTTCTGTGACTGTACAGGCTGGTTTGTGTCAGACCTGTTAGAAAACCACATAGTTGGTTTTCTCATGATGCGATTCATATCTTTCCATTCCCACAGGATGTGACATTAGCAGCAGCCTGTGCTCCTCCTGGTGGTGGTAGAAACAACCTGACGCCCAGACTGGTCCGACACTTTGCCATGCTCACTATCCCACCACCCTCCGAACACAGTCTTAAACATATGTTTATGGTGAGTTTTAATAGAAATTTAATATTTCCAAATTTAGTAGAAAAAAAAACATACTTCGAGACTGGTCCGATACTTCGCCAGGCTGACTTTCCCCAAATCTAGATTGGGACACAGTCTGATTCACAAGTTTATGTTGAGGCTTTTCTAAGTTTGAAACGTCCAAAAGGACTTGTTGTACAAGAGAATGAACACTAGCAACAGTTTTTATGACCTTTGTTGCAAGATTTGTCTGACTTAACCATGCTTCATATCTTCAGAATATGGTTTAACACACTCAAAACAGAGTGCAGGACATGTTCCCCCTCAGACACCTGCCCCCCCCCCCCCCCCCCCCCCCCCCCCCCATGAAAAATGATGTGTGAGGACATCTGACCCCAAACTGATTGACAGAGTTGGACATTTGCCCCCTTATCAATGTGCATATGGTGATCATGTCCACCCATTTAGATCAGTCAGTGGGAAAATGTCCTGACATGCCATTTTCAGGCTGGGGGCAAACGTCTGAGGAGGAGAACATGTCCGTCCCCCCTCTAAAACGTCTTCTTATCATTTTACAGCAAATCCTGGCTGGCTTCCTGATGGATTTCCCTACCTCAGTGAGGCAGTGTACGGAACCTATAGTATCAGCCGCGTTGGAGATCTACGGCAGAATGAGCACTGACCTGCTGCCAACCCCGGCTAAATCTCACTATGTTTTTATCTACTTTAATACCTGTTTTTTGTGTTATAGCAAATCTTGGCTGGTTTCCTGATGGATTTCCCTACCTCAGTGAGACAGTGTACGGAACCTATAGTATCAGCCGCGGTGGAGATCTATGGCAGAATGAGCACTGACCTGCTGCCTACCCCGGCTAAATCTCACTATGTCTTTAACCTCAGAGATCTGTCTAAATGTATCCAAGGTAACTGGAACCCTATTGCATGAATACATCATGAATACATCATCAGGAGTTCATGTTCTTTTCAAATTTTTAGTTAGAAATTTAGCTTATTTTCGGTTAAAGAAAATTTAACTCATGGCAGCCTTTTTGTGGGACATAGGCAGACGGTGTAGTCCCTGATGTGACTATGCAGAAAACTGTGCCTCATCTGGTTCTGTTCTGTTTGCTTTAAAGGAATTGCATCGAAAAATGAAATAAAAAATGAAAATCACTCCTGATCACCCTTAAAATGAAAGTGGACTCACCCAAATGATAATGATGGGAAATTAGAGTTAATTAACTAAACAAGCCAGATGTAAAAATTGTCAAAATGAATGGAAATTTTATATTTGAATAAACTGAGTGAATTTTATTCTACTCATAGTAAATGCATTTGATGAAAATCCAACAATTAACAGTGATCAACATGATCATTCTCAGGTAAAGATAGCAAAAAGATAGACCTTTGATGTACAACTTTGATTGCAGCTGATTTGTGCCATTTGAAATAAGAAAAAAGATCACAGGTTTTCATGTAAACCGTCTTTTAAGCAGCTGAAAAAATTTCAGTAAAGCATGAGGCATGAAGCATATTGTTTTTACAGGTATATTACAAGCTGATACTGGAGTGATCCGAGACAATAAGCAGGTATTCCGTCTGTTCTGTCACGAGGCGATGCGGGTGTTCCACGACCGTCTCATCAACAAGGAAGACAAGGGATTCTTCTATTCTATTCTGTCAGAAATGGCGGGAAAACATTTTGGAGAGGTAGGTTCATAATTATCTCCCTTGTAAGTTCTCTTTACTGAATAATGATTTGAAAAACAAAATATGATTGCCGTTAAAGAATTTGAAAACTATTAATAAAGTGAAAAAGTTATAATGAATAGATTTTCTTTTTGTTGATGTTTAATTTTGGTCTTCATGTAAAAGGTCAATTTACTTTTGCTAAGGGCTTATGTAAAGCTCTGTTTGCTAACAATCATCATTGAAATGATATCATCATTGTGAGGCTTTTACAAAGATTATTGCAGAGTGTGGCATGGCCGTCTTATCTTTTGAACAAAATACTGGTATAAATCCCACTTTGGCAATATGAGTTTTGTACGGTGCTTGCATTTTTGTATGATACTAAAACATTTTGCAAAGTAAAATGCAGACAAAATAGAAAGACTTTTAGAAGAAATTTGATAGGTATCAATGGAGCCGCATCGTGAGAAAACCGGATTTTTGCCTATGCGAAAACAAAGGCGCAGATCAGCTTCGCGGTAACCGCGAAGCTGATCAGCGCCTTTGTTTTCGCTACACGGATAGTATATTTCCTCTTCTTCTTATATCCGAAATTTCAAGGTTCTAGCCTGCTTCTGAGACTGTACAGCCCGGTTTGTGTCAGACCTGGTCGGAAATCCCGAAGACCGGTTTTCTCGCGTCACGGCTCAATGAATAGTGTACACTTTATGTTAAGGCATGTTTCATGAAGTTTATTTAAGTTTCTGAATGTTTTTTCCTTTGTTTTACAGCGGGTAAGATCTTGTAGCTGTAAACTTATTTTCTTTATTGCATTTTAAAGTAGCACTAAGCAGAGGTTCTTTATACAGGGATTATAGAATAAACTGTAAATTCAGAAATTTTCGTGTGACTTTTATTTCGTGATTTTTCTATTTTTGAATTATTAGCGAGTATTTTAATTCGCGAGTGAGTATTCGTGTGGTTTGTAAGGCTTATTGAAACTCTTTATTAGCAAGAACTTTGAATTTGCGAGGCAACCAATTCGCGAATATTAGCGAAAATTAAGTTCTTACGAAAATTTCCGAATTTACAGTATCCACCATAGAAGTCCATACATGTGATACATCTGAGAAGCCAAATCTAGGGAGATTATAAGAATCTTACATGAGTGTCAGGTATGGATAGACAAATCTGTCCCGAGGGTCACATTTTGGCATCACGAGGCTCGCTGAGTGATGCCAAATTGTGACCCGAGGGACAGATTTGTCTATCCATACCTGACACGCATGTAAGATTCTTTTCCTTGCATGCCTTAATGCGGCGAAGCTTGATTTTAATACTATTTACCTAGAAAAATGCTACAATCGCGGCGTCCGCCATTTTGAATTAAAACGTTTTGACGTCATTGTGACGTGTGCGCTTAGCGACGAAATTACGTGACGTCCTATACAACCAATGTTGAAATAGAACACCTGAACGCAGGGTGCGACCGGGGTGAGATAACGAGGGTGGGATAAGAATTTCTCACATGGGGTAAAATGTAGGATTTCTCTATCTGGTGTGCAAGAATTCCTTTTCCATTGGGGGAGAATGATTTAACAATGTAGGAAGTTCTAGATATTAAGAAGTTGGGGTGGTGGAGTGTAAATTGTAAATAGGAAGACGTTTAAAGCCAGATGTACGTAATTGACCTCACGGTAGAATTTTTTTATTTTTTGCATGTGAGTGTATTTTGATGTCCTACATACGAAAATGAACAGAAATTGATACCGTTCCGAGCTTGTTTTCGAGATATCGGCCTTCAAAATCGTCAAATTTGAGAGCGAAAATACATTGACGTTAACGTAAAATCCGATTTTTAGACACTTTTTTGCTAGATTTCTTGATATATTTAAAAAAATCCACAGTAGGATTTTTAAAAAAAACTAATATGTATTAGAGAAATTCCTGAACTACATATAGATAACGAGAAAGTCCTTAGTTACCGGATTCGTTTTCCTGCTACAGACGTACGAAGAGAGGTAATCGTTTGCTGAATTCAGTACATTTTATGCGCGACATCGATTTTGCGCCAAAATTTCCGACGCTGTTTAGTATTCAGTATTGCTGACTATCGCGGAAATGTTGTTTTCTTCGGGATAACATGTCCACAATCTATATTTTGAGCAAAAATAATAAATAATATCAAACTTTTCACATTTCTGAAGTCCTCTGCATAATTGTATGGATATAGTTTCGTATTCCGAACGTAAACTGACGCTAGAAATGACGTTTCGAGCGAAAACTGACGTTACAAATGCGGCGTAAAAATGACGTTTCGACCCTAAGATACGCACGTTCCTTTGAGCGCCTTCAATTACGTACATCTGGCTTTAAGCTTTGTAAGGAAATTCTGAAACTCCAAATATATAGGAGATTTTCATCAAATATATGGAGATACTTCAAAATAGGGCGATATCACATGCATGGAACTCTGAAAATGATGAGGCATTCAGTTTTGTTGAAAGTTTATCTCATCACTGGCATTATTTCTTGAAGATTTTTCAACCTTTTCTCATCATTCAAAAAAAGTCATAACCCCGCCCTTCCCTGTCGGTGGGGGACAGTGGTTACTGGTGCATTACAGGGCAATACAATTGAGTCGCCTCATGGGAAAACCAACAATGTGGTTTCAGAACAGGTCGGACACAAACCCACCTGTACAAGCACAGAAAAGAGCTAGAAGCTTGAAATGTTGGAGTTAAGTAGAGGAGGAATTGTACTATCCGAGTAGCGAAAACAAAGGCGCTGATCAGCTTCGCGGTTACCGCGAAGCTGATCTGCACCTTTGTTTTTGCCTATGCAGATTGCTGGTTTTCCCATGGGTTGGCTCAATTATAACAAAGTAAAACAAGAGCTCTTACAAAACTGGATGCCGTAAAAATGCTTGTTATCACGAGAAAATCTATCTTAAGGATTGCTAACCAGTTCTGACACAAACTTGTGTGTATGGTAATGGATAACTGTTAGAGAAAGTTTTGGATCCTTTTAAAAGTGGACATATATACTATACTACTTTGGTGAAACAAAGATGCTGATCAGCTACATAATTCAATGTGCTGCTGATTTTGCAAATACAAAATCAGATTTTCTCATGTTGAAAACAGACCTGAACCTCTGATGTAAAATAAGGGTTTAATTGGTTGCACAATGTAGTGGAAATTTTCATATAAAGTTAGAAACATGCATTACAATCAAATTGAATTTGAGAATTTTTGGACAGAGGATGAAATTAAAGGAAAATTCTAGATTCTAGCTCGTCTCAAAAGTCTGCAAATCACAAATTGTAGAGGTCATGCTCAAGTGCATTCTTAAGTGGGTTTTCACTGTTGGTCCACACTAAGTCTTGTTGTCCAAAAATTATACTAAATCATTACAATAGCAGGTAGAGAAAAAAATAAACATATTTGTAGCAAATTATTCAGTAGAACTTATATTCCATCATGTAAAAAGGGGGACTACTGCAGGGTTGAAATGAGAATATTTTTTGTCTGTTATCATTACCAGGAATGTTTTGGCCTAATGGTAGAGTTTCAGACTCTGACGAATGAACTTTCTCATGGTTAACATTTGGGCAAGTCCATTTTCATTTTTAGGTGAAACACTGAAGAGTAATTTTAACTGAAGAGTAATTTTAAAATTTTGTTCAATTTTTCTCTCAAATTTCTCTTAACAAACAGAAAAACCCCAGATGGTGCTCCTTGTTCTGCGGCATCACATCTTGGGCCATTCTGTTTGCCTGTGTCTCATAAATAGGATGACAGGCTTATATGACTAAAGCTGCTTTGTTTTTTCACCTAAATGATAAAAATGTAGTTGCTTTATCCTAATTTGACTAAGAATTTGTTGACTGGGATGTTAAACTGTGAAACAAACAACTGATCAAAACTTTGAAACTGCTTAGCTCCATCATGTAATCATGTCTGCATGTACTTTATATACATGTATGTAGTTGGACTAAATATTCTGTAACTTTGGAAAATGTTTGCCTGATTTTTTAAAAAAAAAAACAACAGATTATTGCCAAGTAGTTAGCGGAATTTTGAATAAGCAAGCATTTGTGCAGTGTATAAAGCTGTTGTTATGTCTTAAATACTAGTGGGGACGTGGGATTTGCAACAAAATGACAAATACGTATTAGCAAAAATTAAAATTCTTATGAACATTTCCAAACTTACAGTACACGTACATAGACAAGCCTTTGCATGTGTTTTACATCCAGAGACTACTCAGATCAAATGAATACATTATGAAAACACGCCCATACAGAGATTTTTAAGTTGTGAAGATGAAAATTTTCAGTGGAAATTTTTCGTTATTTTTGCTCAAAACATAGATTGTGGGTACATGTTAGAACCGCCTCGGCGAGGCGATTCTAACGAGTAACCACAATCTATGTTTTGGAGCAAAAATAAGAAAAATAGGTATACCCCTGCATACCCCAGTTTTACTATATAAACGTGGGGTTGAAGGGGGTATACATTACACGGACATGTTTTCCTGATGTTTTGGGGTGGGTGGGTGTGTGCAAGGCAAAACATAGTAGAGATTTTATTATTCATTCCATTATGTAGTTTTACTTTTTGTGTACATTTATCTAGTGAAACATCACTGGGATATGGTAGTGCACTGTTTTTTTGTTTTAGGTTTTAAGTGGGATTGCACACATTTTTTCAAGAAGATTGTTTGCTAAGAATGTGATCTTTGTTATTTTTTTTATTAGATTAACAGACAAAAGGTTTTTCATTTGTTCTATGTAGATTACATTGTTTTTCAAAAGTATCTGTTTATTTATAATTCTTAATCTTTAATTCTCATTTACATTTCATTTTTATGTGAATTTATAGTTGCTGTTCTTTGATTCGATTTTAATTTGTTCGATTAATTAGTTTTTTTTCAACAAAGTTTATCCATCATCATATTTTTATCTTATATAAAGCTGAAATTTGGTATCTGGAAAAAAAAACTTGTGATGTTTCGTATTCTTTATTTAAGTCAGTAAGTAAGTATTTGCCCTTACTGTGTATTCTGTCAACACACAGAATACTGAAAATAATCAAACAATTATTTGCGAGCAATTTTATGTTTAAATGTTAAGTTTTAAACTAGAACTTGTGACAATATTTCAATTTCTCACCACATTTGTGTATCTTTTCAGTGTAATCTGTTAGCAATACATGTACATGTATTGATTATGAAAACATGCCCATGTAATATACAGAGATTTCTAAAGTTGTAAAAAATGAAAATTTTCTACTAAAATTTTCAATATTTTTCTTATTTTTGCTCAAAACATAGATTGGTGGTACATGTTAGAACAGCCTCGCCAAGGCAGTTCTAACGAGTACCCACAATCTATATTTTGGAGCAAAAATAAGAAAAATAGGTATATCCCTGCAAACCCCAGTTTTGCTATATAAAAGTGGGGTATAAGGGGGTAAATATTACACGGACATGTTTTCCTGATGTTGATGAAGAGTGTTTATTCAATTTACTGATGATAATTTCTCTCCCGTAGGAAATTACCCCCGACAGTTTTGTGACGGAGCCTATCATCTTTGGCGACTATATTAAGATGGGAGCAGAGAAACATGACAGACTTTACGAGGAACTTAACGATTTGAAGAAATTAAAGAATGTTCTCCAAGATGTAAGTCTTATTTATGAAAATATTACTAAGAATTACCTTATTCGTTCTTATTAGCGCACATGATCCAATAAGCACACACCCTGGCTTAGCATATTGGTATTCATATCAATTTTACACAGTAATAATGTATTAGCCGCATTAAAACTTATCATTAAATGAGGAAAGTACTATTTTGCGACTATTTGAACACATGAACTACAACATACATGTAATCGGTATTTTCGGCATGGGTTTTACAGCATTATGTGTTGTTGTTTTCATTCGTAATGTGTGCTAATTAGAAAGATTTTGTTACCTTAAGTCATTTTGAAAAGTTAAGCACACTGTGCGCTAATTAGAACGTATATGGTATAAAGATTTACACATTTAGCTATGCGATTAAAAAGTAACAGTACAAAAATATGTCCATTTAATATACAGTTTTTTCTTACAGCAGTGAAAATTGAAATTACATGTATTCAGTAAAAAGTTTTTGATATTTCTTTATAACTTTTCTCAAAACATAGATTGAAGGTACTCACTAGCAAGATATCCTAATGTCCCTTTAACCTAAGTGGACATCCATCAGATATGAATGAGAAAGTCCAAATGACTTACTTGGATAAATACAGATCAGCCTCATTGTGACGCTATCTATGGTGTCCATATAAGCAGCCTGTGTTATAAGTGACACCATCATGTTATTGCGAGTTACTTAATATATACAAATAGCAAAGTTATCAATTTGGAAGCCATGACATGGCCGTGATATATACATGTATTGAAATCAGCAATATAATGAGGCACCTGTCTTATATTGAAAACCATACTATAGTATGACATGTTATAAAGAGGTTGAAGTGTAATATGATTTGTTATGTAGTATGTCCAGAGAATGTACTTTGAAGCCTGTGAGGTATCATTGATATTGTAAAATCAAAGTTGTATACATCATATTGCTATTCTGTTAATTTATGACATTAAATGAGTCTGACAAGACAACAGTAATGAGGATTTATTATATGGCAAGTGATGAAATATAAAGAAATATGTATTAAATATAACCAATATTTGAAAAAGTTATATTTTCACATGTGAAAATATAAAAAAGTTATATTTTCACATGTGAAAATATAAGATTCGGGAATACGCAAATTACGATTCCACCGTTTCATTTCTAATTTATACATAACTAAATTTTATAATCTATGCTATTGTTGACGCAATGAACGTTCACACACAATAGCGACGTAATGACGTGACGTAATGACGTCATTTAAGACTTTGACGTCATATGCTTTAGCGCGCAACGTTACAATGACTACATGCAATATAATAAAAAGAAAATTCAAGTTTTTGTCTTGAATATGAGTTTTATTTCATCTCGTGAAGTGAAAAATTATATATTTCATTCGTGCCTTCGGCACTCATGAAATATAAAAAAATTTCACTTCACTCAATGAAATAAAACTCATATTCACTCCAAAAACTTGAATATCCTCTATATAATGAGGATATGTTTAGGGTTTATTATGTGAGTAATTATTTCCCAAAAGATTGTCATTTAATAGGCATCTAAGTCTAATTAGATGAGCCACCTCGTGGGAAAACCAACAATGTGGTTTCCGAACAGGTCCGACACAAATCGACCTGTACAGTCGCAGAAAAGAGCTAGAAGCTTGAAATTTTTGAGTTAAGTAGAGGAGGAATTGTACTATCCGAGTAGCGAAAACAAAGGTTACCGCGAAGCTGATCTGCGCCTTTGTTTTCGCCTATGCAGATTGTTGGTTTTCTCACGAGGCGGCTCAGATGTTACATGTATTAAGTTAAAACTCAGAGCTGGTTTGTATAGTACAGAATCTGATTTCGTGATATGAAACATAAAGACTCATCTTTAGAGTGGTCAGTAATATACAAAAAAAATTACCAAGGGCTTAACCCGTATTTAAACAATATGACCCTTACTACATCTCTTTGAACATTTTCACTGCTTCCAAAGGATCAAGCTTTTATATTTTATCCTCAATATATTTTATTGTGCTTCACGAAATGTTCACAACTGTAAATTTCATATTCTCACATGCACCTGCTATGTGTACATTAATGATTTCTTCATACTAGTCCGCTATTTACAATTGGGTCATTATTTTTTATTTAATTTTTGTTTCTTTATAAGATGGTGATTTAGGGGTTAAATGAGGTAAATTTAACTAGTTGTTCAAAATTAATGACATTGTTAGTTAACGATTTGCTAAAATTTTAAACATGAATATTGCAAATACACTTATTAGCTCACCTGAGCCGAAGGCTCACAGGTGAGCTAATAGTATACCCATGATCCGGCGTCCGTCGTCGTCGTCCGTCGTCGTTCACAATTTCAAAGATCTTCTCCTCTGAAACCGCTTGGCCAATCAAAGCCAAACTTCATGTGGAGCATCCTTAGGAAGGGGGAACGAAAGTTTATATAAATGGTCCAGGTCACATGACCAAGATGGCCGCCATGGCTATAAATAGCAAAAACCTTTAAAAATCTTCTTCTCCAGAACCAGTGGGCTGATTTCCACGAAACTTGGTATGTAGCATCGGGGACGAGGGCCCATTATAGTTTTTATAAATCATGACCCTAGGATGACCTTGACCTATTTTATGGCAAGGTCAACTTAGGTCGCCAAAGCATTTGAATGGGAAAAAATCGTAAAATGCTATTTAATGGGTAAAACTTACTGGGAATAGGCAAATGGACAGAATATTTATGTTAATGGACAATTTTAGCCCCTGGGGGGTTGTCTGCCCCTGCCCCAGGGCTATATACATGTATATTTCCATAATAATGAAACATCTTCTCCCCTGAAACCGCTTGGACAATCAAAGCCAAACTTCATATGGAGCATCCTTGGGAAGGGGTAAAGAAAGTTTATATAAATGGTCAAGGTCACATGACCAAGATGGCTGCCATGGCTGTAAATAGAAAAAACCTTTAAAAATCTTCTTCTCCAGAACCAGAAGGCCAATGATTTTGAAACTTGGTGTGAAGCATCAATGACTAGAGCTCTACAAAGTTTATATAAATCATGACCCTGGGATGACCTTGACCTATTTTAGGGCAAGGTCAACATAGGTTGCTCATGCATTTGAATGGGGAAAAGTGTTAAAATCTCATTTGTAGGGAAAAACTTGCAGGAAATGGGCAAATGGACTTAAGATTGATGATTCTGGAAAAATTTGGACCCCAGGGGTCTGTCTGCCCCCACCCATACATGTGATATCTAACGATTGATCGTGAATCTCCCGATATTTTGGTCCTAAAAACGCTCTCACGATATAAAAACCTAAAACCCGATGAAGAAAAATTCCTATGGTGTTTTTCCGCAAGCCACCATTTTTTTAGTTTTCCCCAAAAAGATCGTTTAGCAGAATGTTTACAGCGCCTACTCGACGAATTTTCGTAGTGTGAAGTGACAGGTGTGATAATTGGCCTCAGGTAATTGGATTAACGCTATTAGGTGCTAGGTAATTGTCGTACTTGATTTGAGGATGTCAGGTAAGCTTACGTAAGGATCATCAGTTGACATGGTTGATTGATCGGTGATCATCGGGGTTTGTCTTGAGTTTGATAAAAAAAAATACACCAACCTTCAAAAAAGCAATAATCCCAATAATATTACTCCAAAACACTATTCCAACATGTTCCAATATTAACTTGTTCTAAGACTCGAAGTAAACAAATGACATTACACAGCTTTCCATTTATATGCAATTATTTATTGTGTAAACATAAACCATGTGCTTTTTACGTCTGGTCAAATGCTGGAGTGCTATGACGTCATCATGGCCAAGTGGTGCAGTGGTTAAGGTGTTGGCTTGTCACGCGGGAGGTCGTGAGTTCGAATCTCCGCTGGAGCAAATTTTTTTTTTTTGAAAAAAGATATTTTTTTTTATCCTCTTTTCACCTTCAAACCTCTTTTTTTGCATTAGTTTACTTCTCTTTTTCTTATCTGCACAATTTAGATTTTTTTTTATTTTTTTTTTATTTTCAAATAGATCTACATGTAATTTCCTTTTCAAACCTATGCAAACTTAATAATTTACTAATTTCACAATTACTTATTTTATCAAGAACTACTGTTGAAGGAAGCTATCATTATCCATTTGGTACATAGCAAGTATGTCTTACAACCAGAATTAAATTACTTTCGATAATTATAATAAAATTCTAATTTTTAGTAATCATCTATAGATTTGTGAGAATCAGTTGTATATGCATACTGAAGTGCAAACATTTGACAAAATGCTGGACTGCTGAAAATATTTTCCGGGGTAAAATCGGCTATAATTTTGTCGAGAAGAAACCTCCCTATTTCAGACCTAAATCTCCCTACCAAAAATGTCCAATCTCCCTATTTGGGCCTAAGAATGTATCACATGTATGCCCCCACCCCAGGGCAATATACATGTATATTACAGTGATATTCAAAGATCTTCTCTGAAACTGCTTGGCCAATCAAAGCCAAACTTTATGTGGAGCATTCTTAGGAAGAGTGAATGAAAGTTTGTATAAATGGTCAAGGTCACATGACCAAGATGGCCGCCATGGCTATAAATAGCAAAACCCTTAAAAATCTTCTTCTTCATAGCCAGAAGGCCTATGATTTTGAAACTTGGCATGAAGCACCAGGCAATGGAGCTCTACAAAATTTGTATAAATCATGACCCTGGGATGACCTTGACCCTGGGATGACCAAGGTCAACTTAAGCAGCCCATGCATTTGAATGGGAAAAATTAGGAAAATGTCATTTATGGCAAAAAACTTGCTAGGAATGAGCAAATGGACAGAAGATTTATTTTTTTGAAAATATTTTGGGCCCAGAGGGTTGTCTGCCCCTGCCCCGGGGCTATATACATGTGTATGACCATAATATTGAAACATCTTCTCTGAAACCGCTTGGCTTATCAAAGTCAAACTTTTTGTGGAACATTCTTAGGAAGAGTGAATGAAAGTTTGTATAAATGGTCAAGGTCACATGACCAAGATGGCCGCCATGGCTATAAATAGCTAAAACCCTTAAAAATCTTCTTCTCCAGTACTAGAAGGCCTATGATTTTGAAACTTGGCATGAAGCATCAAGCAATGGAGCTCTTCAAAGTTTATATAAATCATGACCCTGGGATGACCTTGACCTTTTTTATGGCAAGGTCAACTTAGGTTGCCTAAGCATTTGAATGGGGAAAATTGTTATAATGTCATTTGAAGGGCAAAACTTGCAGTAAATTTGCAAATGACTGAATCTTTATGATTTATTAAAGAAATTGACTCCGGAGGTTGCCCTGACCCTGCCCTGGGGTTATATACATGTATATTACCATTCTAGTCAAACAAGTTTATTGGTATATATCTCAGGTCTCAGGTGAGCGTTTACAGGACCATTGGTCCTCTGGTTTTTTGTTGATAAAATGTGAGAATCCTTTGCAAAGGATTCTCACATTTTATCAGCAAAAAATAATGGTGTATTTGCTTATGTAGTCAGCATTTACTTAATGAGTTGTCTTAACGATGTTAAGCTAATAAAGTTTTGAACAACTGGCTCCAGATGATATGTAACCTGCTGCTTGCTCATGTCAGGCAAAAAGGTAGATTGTGCACATTTTCCTGAAAACAAAAATTTTAGGACAAAGACACACATGTTTCCACTGATTTTTCTTTTTTTCCTTTTTTTTCAGTATTAAATTGATTACAACATTTCAGTCTACTAAGAAACTACACTGTACCTTTTTGTCAAATATTGCTGTATCAACCCACTACATTTGCTCTATGTATTTACAGTATTTAGATGATTTCAACATGCAGTCAGCTAAGGAAATGAAGCTTGTTTTCTTCATGGATGCTGTTGAGCATGTGTCTCGTATTGCTCGTATGATACGACAGGACAGAGGAAATGCTCTCCTTGTCGGAGTGGGAGGTACTGGAAAACAGTCTCTTACAAGGTAACCAACCAACTAACCAGTCAATCAATCAATCAATCAATCAATCAATCAATCAATCAATCAATCAATCAGTCAGTCACCTGTACTCGGGTGATCAAGCAAGATAAAAGTGATTACCAACTTTTAGATTATTCTACAATTTTATTTTCAAACTGGACAGTTCGACTTCCTTGAATGAGGCATGAAGCTTTCCATGTGGTATTCTCTACAACATTTCAGAAGTGTTCTTTAGTGTCTCATTTCTCCTTGGTGCATAAAATAGTTGGTTAACACAATGTTCTTTGAGAAATTTGATTCCTGTTAACATAATGAGAGAGAGACAGACAGACAGACAGACAGACAGACATCTGTTTTAAATTTCTGTTTCTTTGTTTTCAGACTAAGTGCCCATATTTGTGGTTACAAGTGCTTCCAGATAGAACTAAGTCGTGGCTACGACTACGCTGCCTTTCATGATGATTTAAAGAAACTCTACGACCTAGCTGGAGTGAAAAATGAACACACTGTCTTCTTATTTACCGATACACAGGTATATAACTCTCTGTAATTCTGTCATTTTGTTTAGCTTTACCACATTTTGCATTTGCATCAATTTCCATTCCATATAAAGAGCATCTGCATGTAGTTGGTTTCTATCAAGTGTCTATTCATGCATTGCAGAAATGCCCTTAAATATTCAAAATGACCCCTTCATTCGGAATGTATGAGCCATTTTTATAATGTATGGAGGTAGGGGATAATTTCAAAATGGCCCCTTTCATTTTTGAGCCAACAATATCCCACATTGCTTCTCTCGTAACACCCCCTTTACCTCCCCCCCCCCCCCCCCAAAAAAAAAAAAAAAAAAAAAAAAAAAAAAAACATAAAAAAGTGAATAAATTATTTATTTTTTTACTAGATTGTGGTAGAAGAATTCTTAGAGGATATAAACAACATCCTAAACTCCGGTGAAGTCCCAAATCTGTTTGAAGCTGATGAATATGAACAACTGATCATTGGCTGTCGACCGGGTGCTAAAGAAGCAGGAATACCTGAGGGGAACAGAGATGCTATTTTTGACTTCTGTATTAATAGAGTCAGGTAAAAAAACACACAAAACAAAACACAAAGAACCTGCCCCCCCCCCCCCCACACACACACCCAGAAAAAAAAACACACACACACACACACACACACACACACACACTTATATCAATAAATTAGAAAAAGAATCTTGAATCCTTGATTCACTTTTGAGACAAGAAGACTGTTGTATATCGTGGTATTCCAAATGTTAAAATATTCCAAATCAATTTCATATCAGTTTGCTGGTGCAGTGTAGCTTTGTAATTGAAATGTGAAAAGTTGTCAAATTACTATATAACTCTAACAGCTGACATTTTCTTAGTTTCAGCTATCTGATCGCTGAATTTAGAAAAAAAAATAAAAAGTGCAAATATAAAGTTTAATTTAAAAAAAAAAAAGCAATAGGTAACTGCAGAGCTGATCAGCGCCTTTTTTTTTGCCCAATAGAAAGAATTATGCCTCTTCTTTATAAATCTGAAATGTCAAGCTGCTAGCCTTCTTCTATGACTTTGTTTGTGTCAGACCTGATCGGAAACCCAAATTGTTGGTTTTCTCATTGAAAGGCTGAATTTATTAGGGATGTCACTTTGTGTCGGATTTAAGGTTCGGACGTTCGGAAACAAACATCCGGATGGTTCGAACGTTCGCGTTTTTTTCTGATCAGGTCATAATATTACATGTACATTTACATGTGTATTAATCGACTGCTCCCTTAAAAGAACATACATAATCAAGAGTTTCTGAGCTTGGTGTTGTTTCCGTTGATGAAACGAAGGAACAAAACGCCATGCAGTTTAGGAAAATTCATTCACAAAAGTAACAAACATCACGCTAAAACAGCATTACTCAGAACTAAATTATAAATTCACGAACATTCACCGAGTTCCCATCTTGTCCAACTGGCGCGTCAGCAAACACATTCAATTAGTCACATTATACACGAATCTTATAGTATTCTGAATTTGTTTCTTCTTTGCATTAACGGGGCAGCTTAAGAATTTGATTTGTCAAATTAAGATCATAGTAAACATACTTATTTTGTTTAATCCCAAAATATATCTGTCAATCATCGCTGGGCGACGTTCTGTATAATTATTATTTTCAAAACTCTGTAAGTGTGAATCATATTGTTTTCAAAAGGAAACAAAAGAGGCCAATTATCATCTTTAATCCTTTCTTTGTTTATTATCGCTTCCCCTTGACCTACATTGTCCCATTAATCTGTTACACCTTAGTGACCTTTGATACTACATGTTTAGAAATTCGTATTAAATACCTTAATTCCTATTCTGCTAAGTAGATATTGTGTAATTTTGTCATATATTAATTGAAATTTACCTAAATGTTGATTTTTAGCGAACGTCCGGATGCTAAAATTTGGATCCGAACTTCGGTACGGGATCCGAAGTCCGAACGTTCGGACTCCGGTTGACATCCCTAGACTTTATGTTTAGGAGGAGGGTATTAACCTCATTCAGTATATATTTACAGGAACAACCTACACTGTGTGTTGTGTATGTCACCAGTCGGCAATGCCTTCAGAACTCGCTGTCGTATGTTCCCGTCTCTCGTAAACTGCTGTACGATAGACTGGTTCACAGAGTGGCCGCGTGAAGCTCTGCTCAGTGTGTCACAGTCGTTCTTCGAACATGTTGACCTTGGCAAGGAGGAACTAAAGGTATTTCTTCTTATATTAATAGGTCTACATAATATTCAGTGGTAAAAACTGACGTCATTCAGATGAAAATTAGATTTTGGCCTTAGTTGTTGCACAGAAAATTGAGTTTGTCTGCACATTAGATCTTCCGCTTGAATGCTAATGTAACAGGCACCCATGTTATACCTGTTAAAATGAAAAAAAAAGAAAACTTGTATATATGTATATACATATAAACTATAACAAATGAAGTTAGTTCCCGGGAAATAACGAAATTTACATAGTCATGTTATTGAAATCTGTATGTGAAATAGTGCTGTAATGTAGCAGCAGCAAAACAATATTTATATTTAAAAATTTTAATATGTAATTTATGGTTATCTTAATAACCTCATTCTATTTTCCTCTTCTATTCTTCTTTGTTTAATCATTGTTGTACTTTCAATTCTATTCTCTATCTGTTTCTTCATCTTTTTCTATTCTATTTTCTATTCTTCTTTTCTCTGTCCTGTATAGGAATTGCTCATGGTAAGTCTGGATATTGTCTTGAAAATCTTGTTCTGATATTACGCCACAACCTCTTTATAACACTATTGTTGGGGTACCAGCCAATTTCTGTGTTAACTTTCCAATCTGTGTTACTGCTATACAAGAGTAAAATGTATAGACACACTGTATATAGCAAATTTAGTCTAAAATGGACATTTGCAGTCCAGGAATGGTCTGTGTTATATCCAAAACAGTACTGTAACAAGCCATGTTATAAAGAGGCTGAGGAGTATTTCATTGTTCGGATATGATATGAGCTGCGACATGAGAAAACCGGTCTTAGGACTGCTGACCAGGTTCGACACAAACTGGCCTGTACAATCTCAGAAAAAGGCTAAAAGCATGATATTTTGGATTTAACAAGAAGAGGGATTGCACTAGCTGTGTAGTGAAAACAAAGGGGCTGATCAAGCTGTCCAGTTACTGCACAAGTCATCTGAGCATTTGTTTTCGCATAGGCAAAAATCCGGTTTTCTCATAATACGGCACAAATTGTTTCGATATAATTATGATATTGTTTTGATGATATTTGCCATGACATTAGAAAACCTGTTTTACGCATATTCATAGAAAATTAATGTACTTTGTTGCACAGTAGCCATGCAGCTGATTAAAATAGTCTCTTTACATCCAAAATTGGAAATTCAGATCTCTTAACTGTATCTCTGCTTGAAAAGCCTAGTTTTTGTCAGGGCTGGTCAGAACCCAGGTTTTCTGGTGATATGGCCAGTAAAATGTTCCAATAATATTGTTAGTCAATCCTGCAATTGTTGCTTGTCAAATCAGAAAAAATCAGATCAAAAGTTTAATAATATAAAAAAAATAGAAAGGTTTTAATATACTTGTTTTCTAAAAAAAATGAGTTGTTTCATTTGGAATAGATAGAAGCCTGCAGAGTGGCCATATTTCAAACACAGGGATATTGTTGCCTTTAAAATGAAAGGGACCATTTTGGAAAAATATTCCATTTAGAAACATGGTCCCCTATGTGGTTACATTATAAAAATAGCCCATGCTTTCCAAATGAAGGGGCCATTTTGAAAATAAAAGGGCTTTTTATTTGCCCATGGCCCCTTCCAAAATTACCCCTGCAAATGACTTTCATTTGGGCAATTCTGCATGTGAGAATTTGCTTAAAATGCTTCTTGTCTGTTTTTCTGATTTTGACACAATTTTAGTTCATTTCAAATGTTAAACTGTTATTGTTTACTTTATTTTTGAAATGTTGAGCCCTGCCAAATTATGCTCCCCTCTACCATATATTGGTGCCTTGTAATTGTGTAATTGTTCGCAAAGCTTGGTGGTATACCTGCGTGCAGCATGTCGAAGTCGAATCAAACAGTTATGTATTTGATGAATCGTAACTTTTCCTTTTTGGTAAATATACGTTGTCCATGAAAATTTTCATTTGACATGCATGTCTGATTTAGTTGTAGTGTATCGGGGATCAATTCTTTTGTCCTACATCTTTCTTCCATGACAGTTTGGTCATCAAATATCCTTCCA
Organism: Rugalucina vietnamica; assembly: GCA_964017185.1. Taxonomy (NCBI): domain Eukaryota; kingdom Metazoa; phylum Mollusca; class Bivalvia; order Lucinida; family Lucinidae; genus Rugalucina; species Rugalucina vietnamica. The sequence continues at coordinate 29,918,564 of OZ024885.1, read as the reverse complement.
TTGATTCAAGAATATCATTTTTCACTTAATTGTGAAAAAATGTGCACTAAGTACCGTTAGTTTTTCTCTGGGATTGTAAAAATAAACAGCAAACAAAGGATATAAGAGCTATCTGCTTGAAGATGCACTGAAAAGTTCTAAATATTGTTCAGTATGCAGATTTGGTGTAACAAGAATTAACAGGGTTTTTCTCCACAATTCACAAAATGTTTCTAGTTCCTAATAAACTGTCCCCTAAATTCTCAACCGTTCTGTCAGAATGTCCCTCAGCAGCTGTCAGTAGTGGGACATTGGTCCCCTAAATTAAACTTCGAGGGAATACCGCGAATTAATGTGTTTTACTGCAAATGCAATATCATATGTTATATCCCTTACAGGGAGCTATAGCAGAGATGTGTGTAGAAATCCACATGAGTGTGAGCGAGATGGCCGACAGATTCTATGCTGAACTGAAGCGTAAATACTACACGACACCAACTAGCTATCTAGAACTGATCAACCTGTACATGACCATGTTGTCAGAGAAGACTAAGTAAGTCATTGATAAAGTCTTTGTGTTTTTTTAAGCAAAAAAAATGACACTTTTTACTAGACACAAAAAAAAGGGAAATACTTTTTCAGACATTTGGAAATCTTTCTGCCCTTTACTGAAATTCTTGATGTAGATGATAATAATAAAAGTAATAAACCCATAAATTTTTGACACCAGAAAGGTTTCTTAATCTTTTGACACTTATTTTTGGACTCTGAAAAGTTAATAAATATTAAGACACTTATTTCCTAATCTAAGGACAAAAAATTTTGGCTCCATAATTTTTGACAGAAATTCTCTGAAATTTAAGAGTGTGGTTATGGCAAAGTTTTAGATAAATAATAAAAATATTTGTAGGCAACTGAAGAATGCCAGAGATCGTGTACACAATGGTTTAATCAAGCTTCTAGAGACCAATGATCTTGTAGACAAGATGAAACAGGAGCTTGTCGCCCTCGAACCAGAACTGAAGAAACGCTCGGAAGATACAAATGCCCTCATGGAACGGCTTGTTGTAGACCAGGAACAGGCTGATGCTGTATGTTCCTTTTAGCTCAAAACCTCGTTATATTGTGATTCATTATAATACATATACTACCTCTTTATAACACTGCTTTGAGAATTAGTCAGAAAACACTTTTATATCTGAATTGTGCTGCATAGCATAGGAGGCCTATGGGAAGGTGCAAAAAGGCAATGATCAGGAAATGGCGCAATCAGAAAGAAACTTCCACTCCAAAAACTGAGGGGTGGGAGAAAACTAAATAAACACTTTGGTACTTATACTTAGAAAACATACTGTTTACAAGTGAGCTATACACTCACAGATGAATGTTAGAGGCTTGAAATTTATGATAAGGTAGTGCAGAATATACATTCTTTGAAGTAAGGCAAATTAGCTCTAATTAGCTGCTAAAATGCAGGATATTTTATGACACATCTTAGTTTCGTAAAAAAAGTGCCTGGTGGAATTCTTATTTTATTATTCTGCCTTTAAAGGTCCGAAAAGTAGTAATGGAAGATGAGGCTGTAGCCAAGGTCAAGGCTGAAGAAACCCAGGCCATTGCTGACGACGCCCAGAGAGATCTTGACGAAGCTCTGCCCGCACTGGAGGCTGCCATTAAGGTAATGCTTACAAGAGTTTCGAATGCTTTATTTAGTATGAGCCATGATATGAGAAAACGGTCTTGGGATTTCCGGCCAGGTCTGGAACAAACTGGTATGTGAAGCTACAGAAAATGGCTAGAAACTTGAAATTTTGGATTTAGGAAGAAGTGGAATCATACTATATGTGTAGCGAAAAACAAGGCGCTGATTAGCTGTGCAGTTACTGCATAGCTGATCTGCGCCTTTGTGGTATTCGCATAGCCAAAATTCAGGTTTTCTCATGATGCGGGTCATATCGTTTCATATTAAGTTTTATTAAATTCAAAATTTAAAAATTTTCATGCGTAAGGAAATATTTTTCTCAGATGTGTTGTCAGGATTTGACCTGATTACAGTTCAGTTAGATATTTTGTATGATTTGTTCTGTGTCTTTAATTTGCTACAAGTATTTGATTTTGATCCTTTTACTGTTTACATGTTGAAAATTTAATGTTGGAATGTTAAATGAAAAGAGCTTCTATAATTTTTATGGTGATAACACCAAATTTTGAACAACATACTAAAGACAATTTGATTTTTTTTTTTTTTTTTTTGTCAAAGTAAAAGCTACATTGCAGAGTCAGCATAATATTATGCACTATATGCAAGGTTCTGTGAAACAATTTTAATGATTATTTGATTATTTTTCTACAGGCTCTTGATGCTCTTGACAAGAGTGATATCTCAGAAATCAAGGCGTTCAGTAAACCACCAGACCTGGTACAGGTTGTTATGGAAGCTGTCTGCATTCTTATGCAACAGAAGTAAGTGGGATATTTCTTTTGTCAAAAAAAAGCTCAGAAAGATATTCTGTATGGAAACTCCACTTTTTGCCCACTTTAATCTAATACTTACAAGGGGTCTAATTGTACTTGTTATTAAGATTAAAATACCAAACCAGACATCTGGCAGTAGAGTTCTAAAAAAATTTTAGGATCTATGACCTTCACCTCGAGTGGGTTTAGGATGTTACAGCATAAAAATTCAGACCAATATCGAACTATGTGCATAGTATAAACTGAGCCGCGACGCGAGAAAACCGGTCTTTGGGGTTTCCAACCAGGTCCGACAAAAACCAATCTGTACAAGCTCAGAAAAGAGCTGGAAGCTTGCAATTTCGGATTTAAGTAGAAGAGGAATTGTACTATCCGAGTAGCGAAAACAAAGGCACTGATCAGCTTCGCAGTTACTGCGAAGCTGATCTGCGCCTTTGTTTTCGCATAGGCAATAATCCGGTTTTCTCACGATGCGGCTCAACTAGATCCAACCACATGTTCAAAAGCATTAGCCAAAACCTTTAATATAAAATTTCAAATTTTATTGTTTGTAATGTTTCAAAGCAACCTAGGCTGCTTTTCTTTTCTTTGATCTTATAAAGTATCTCAAACCAACAAAAATGGAAATTGTTTGAATTTGTTTCTTTTAAAGACCTGACTGGTCGACAGCCAAGACTATGTTGGGAGATGCCAATTTCTTGAACAGGTTTACTCTTGTAAAATTTTACTAATGTAAAATGTGATTATGTGAGAAAATGATATGAATGGCTTTCATTTTCTTAGTCAGTTTAGTTATGTATCATGTCTGATTTAGACCTGACTGGGGCACAGCCAAGACTATGTTGGGAGATGCCAATTTCTTGAAGAAGTTGATGGAGTATGATAAAGACAACATTTCACAGGCCACACAGAATAAACTGAAGAAATACATTGAGAACCCGAAATTTACACCAGAAGAGGTTGGCAGAGTATCTAAGGTGAGGATTAGTGTAGTCCTGGGCCCTAGGTTATAAAACTTTTATCAAGCTCAGCTCAGCTGAGCATGAAATTTCAACTGCTCATAAATGTTGAAATAATTAAAATTGGTGGAAAAACTTAAAACTAAAAAAACTAGTAATTTATCCTGCTGATAAATGTTAAAATGCCAACAATTGTTGGCATTTTAACATTTATGAGCAGGATAAATTTTAGTCTCAGCTGAGCTTAGCTTGGAAAAAGTTTTATAACCACGGCCCCTGGATACAGGGCTCCTTGTTGTATGCAATATCTTTTATACAGATCGATTTGTTTGCAAGACTAAGGATTAGTTTATCAGGTTAAGTCACGTTGGATTTGTGACAGATTTGTTCACTGTACATCAGATCAAGTTTCTTGTATTGCTTTATTTGTTTCAACAAAGTTGTTAAAATCAAAATAGCAAATATTGCTGGGACATAGGTCTATGTAAAACTGATTTATTGCAAGCATGTTCATATAGCATTGTGGAACAAAAAAAGGTTTGTTTGTCTTTCTGGCTAGAACAGTGACCATTGGGACATATTTCTCACTCAGTTTTAACTCATTTAAGCCCAACATCCTATTTATGGGACATAGGCAAATGGAATAGCACCAGATGTGACGTTACAGAATATAAGAATCTTACATGAGTGTCAGGTATGGATAGACAAATCTGTCCCGAGGGTCACATTTTGGCATCACGAGTCTCGCCGAGTGATGCCAAATTGTGACCCGAGGGACAGATTTGTCTATCCATACCTGACACGAATGATGGATTCTTTTTCTAGCTCACCTTAATGCAGCGAAGCTTGATTTTTATACTATTTACCAAGAAAAATGATAAAATCGCGGCGTCCGCCATTTTGATTTAAAACGTTTTGACGCCATTGTGGCATGTGCGCTTAGAGACGAAATTACGTGACGTCCTATACAACCAGTGTTAAAAAAGAACATTTGAACGCAGGGTGCGACCGGGTGAGATAACAAGGGTGAGATAAGAATTACTCACATGGGGTAAAATGTAGGATTTCTCTATCTGGTGTGCAAGAATGTTAAATCTGGGGCTAGTCTGTTTGCTTCGAGGTATTTCATTGAAAAATGAAATCAGAATTTAAAATCACACCTTAAGTCCCTTAAAATGTAAGTGGACTCACCCTAATGATAATGATTGGCAAGTCCATTCGTCTTTATTTTTTTAAATTCTTGCAAGATTCTTACTATACAGATAGAGGATCTTACACTCATGGTCATTTCATATGAAATTTATTAAACAAGCCTTTGGTGAGTTTAATAAATTTCATATGAAATGACCACGAGTGTAAGATTCATTTTATCATATGACTTTTAAAATAGTATTTTATCGCCTCCAAAGTGGACATATTTTCAATGAAAATTTACATTGTTGTTACGGACGTCGCCAATGACGTTACGTATTCCCACAAAAGTGTTATTACACGTGTGGTCATACGATTTTATATGACATGACGTTATCCACTGGAAAACAGCGATGTCATCTGATAAATACATGTACTTCCAGGCTTGTAAGTCAATGTGTATGTGGGTGAGAGCCATGGACGTCTATGCCAGAGTGTTTAAGACTGTCGAACCTAAGCGAGCCAAGTAAGTGACTATTGCTACCCAGCGGGCACATGACGTCAGAATGACGTCATATCGACGTCGATGCGACGTCATGACGTCGCATCGACGTCGATATGACGTCATTATGACGTCATGTGCCTGCTGGGTAGTAACAAAATTTTGTAGTAGGTTTTAGTTTGAAGATGAATTTCATGTAGACAGTATGTATTTGTGATACACCTGAATGATGACACTGTAGGCTATAGGCTTTACAGGCAATGTTCAAAAGTTATAGATAAAATAATTATTTGACAAAAACATTGAAATATTTTAACTCGTTTTTATCAAAATGTGACCATTTGCAGCATAGTTTTACGCTGCAAATATTATTTTACCATGTATTTCGATCAATATTTGGGAAAATCTTGGTTTTGGTATCAAAATTTTTTTGTCAAAAAAATTACCCCTGCCCCCCAAAAACTAATGTTATGGCGAGTATATGTAAAATTTTCAATTCAAACTTGTTTTGTTGTGTGCACAGGATGTCAGGCTTCCACAATAACACACAATTTCCGACATTACTTATGCATGTTTGTCAATGCAGGCTTTCAAAATCTAGGCAAACTGAATACGGGAATGGACGTTCTCCTTTGCGTGTTTCAGAACACAGTTTAAGATTTGAATTGTGTTGTTAAGGTGTCATTATTAAGTACCACAGACTTATTTGACTATCAAAATCAACTAAAAGAGGATGACTGTTTAACAAAAGAAAGGATTAAGCCTGGAAATAGAGAAAAATGTCTGGCATATATCAAATATGTGATGTTCACATAATTCTGATGGCCCCCGTGGCCGAGTGATTAAGAGCGCTGTTTCTTAATCACTCTATCATCTCTCCACTGTTTCTGGTGTGGGTTTAAGCCCCACACTGGGTACATGTGAGACAAGCTTAGTTCTGCTTGCGGGTGTGCCAGGTGTTTTTTCTCAGGGTTCTCCCATTTTTGCCCCACCTACTGATTGGCCTGTCTCATAAGAGCTGAAATAATCTTGAAAGGGATGTAAAACTGAATTAAACAAATAGAGTTAGTGTAGAGTTATTGGTGTGATGGCCTGGATCAAAAGGTTTGGAGCTCAAACCCAACTAGCACAGCTTAAAAATGAATAGAGGCTAGTTGAAATGACCTTTTCAGGCTGTAAATTTTAAGTAAATGAGCCTTCGCATGAGAAAACCAACCATATGCATATGCGAAAACAAAAACGCAGATCAATGCCTTTGTTTTCGCCACACGGATAGTACATTTCCTCTTCTACTTATATCCAAAGTTTCAAGCTTCTAGCTTTATTCTGTGACTGTACAGCCTGGTTTGGTTCGGACCTGGTCGGAAACCCAAATTATTGGTTTTCTCATGCACACGCTCAAAATGGAAATGACACTATGTTTCAGGCTTGCCCAAGCACAAGCTGAGCTGGAGACCGCCATGTCTATGCTGCGTGAGAAACAGGCCAAACTTGGTTATTTCATGCACACACTCAAATGGAAATGACAATATGTTTTAGGCTTGCCCAAGCACAAGCTGAGCTGGAGACCGTCATGTCTATGCTGCGTGAGAAACAGGCCAAACTTGGTTATTTCATGCACACACTCAAATGGAAATGACAATATATTTCAGGCTTGCCCAAGCACAAGCTGAGCTGGAGACGGTCATGTCTATGCTGCGTGAAAAGCAGGCGAAACTAGCGGAAGTTGAAGCTAAAATTGCCGAACTACAGAAGACCTACGATGACAGTATGGCTGAAAAACAGAAGCTGGAGAGAAACATTGCAACAACGGCTGCTAGACTGAAGAGAGCGGCAAAACTGACGACGGCCTTGGGTGATGAACAAGTTCGTTGGAGTGAATCGGTTGATGTAAGTAGTCAGCAGAATGATGTGAATCAGTCTAAAAATGAAGAATGATATGTGAGTCAGTAGAATCAGTCTAAAAATGCAAGGTTGAAAAAGAGGGATGACAGAAGAACACATTTACGCAAATATCTATGAGTTAGTGTGGTGGCCCAGTAGTGGAGCGTAAGACACGAAATAGAGGTTCTGGATTCAAACAAAGCTTTGGTGCTTGCAAGATACATTCACTCCTGATAGTACTGGTTAAAACACAGGAAGCATAGGCTCTGTCCTAACATGACTTAATAATTGTTGACTGGGACATTAAACCACTAAATAAACAAAATATCAAACACATTGTTTGCTTCCTATATGAATGATAATAAGTCTTTTTAACAGAGAACCATAAGGGTGACTGTCATTTATGGCAAATATGCTATAGCCATGTATAGGATGTGTTAATTGTTATTATTATAATATCAGGATTATCTTATTACATGTATTTAATTTTTATCTCTATCTTTGAACAGAATTTCAACATCCAGATAGGAAACGTCGTTGGTGACGTCTTTGTGTCGTCTGCCTGTGTCGCCTACTATGGCGCGTTCACCAATGTATATCGTCAAGAACTTGTCGAAATGTGGACTCAGAGATGCCAGGAGCTTGAAATCCCAGTTACGAGAGGCATGACGGTCGTGAACGTTCTCGCCGATCCGTTTGAGATAAGACAGTGGAATACCGATGGTTTGCCAAAAGATCAGGTGTCTACAGAGAACGCCATCCTTGTGACAAGAGGCAGACGGTGGCCACTTATGATTGATCCGCAAGAACAGGTCTGTTATGATTTCTTGAAGATATCTGGTCCCGAGGTTATCAAACTTTTTTCATGTTCAGCTCAGGTGAGACTAAAATTTATCCTGCTCATAAATGTTAAAATGCCAATTCTAACATTTATGAGCAGGATAAATTACTAGTTGTTGAGTACTGAACCTGAATTTTCTGCTAATTTCAACAAATTCAACATTTAAATGAGTAGTTCAAATTTCATACTCAGCTGAGCTGAGCTGGAAAAAAGGTTTGTAACCTCGAGCCAGTTCTTTTATCACATGGCTTTTATGTATGAAATAGTTTTTAAATAGTCATATCACATTTCATGCATCTTTGGATGGAGCGACAATAGCAGATACTTCTTTAAGTCCCCTGTATCATACATGTGATATCTCCCTATTTTGGAGGAATCTCCCTGTTTTTGAGCAAATCTCCCTATTTGGAATTTCAAAATTTCCTTATATATCTTATACATCTCCCTATTTTGAATTTCAGATCTCCCTATTTCAAATCAAGAAATTCCTTCTTTGTTTAATCATTCTCCCTATTTTGAAAGGCAAATCTCCCTATTTTGCTTCCCAGGTGGATCACTTGTATGCCCTGTATAGGCTAGGAACCAATGTAGAAATTCTTAGATTACTTATTTTTTGAGGTGTAATAAATGATATTTGTTTTCAGGCTAATCGCTGGGTGAGAAACAAAGAGGCAAAGAATGGACTGAAATTCATCAAACTGACAGACTCCAATTTCCTGCGCACCCTGGAGAACTGTATTAGAATTGGAATGCCTGTTCTCTGTGAAGATCTTGGAGAACAGCTTGACCCTGCTCTTGAACCAGTACTCTTGAAACAGACTTTCATGTCGGTATGTACAACTGTTTTGTCTTTTTTTTCTTTATTCAGATGTTCTCAGTTTATTCAAATGTTCTCAGTTCACATTTTGTGAATGAAATGAGCTTTCACATGAGAAAACCAACAATTTTGGTTTTCAACCAGGTTTGACACAAACTGGCCTGTTCAGTCACAGAAGCAGACTAGACGCTTGAAATTTTGGATATAAGTAGAAGAGGGGTTGTACCATCTGTGTAGCGAAAACAAAGGAGCTGATCAGTTACTGCGAAGCTGATCTGCACCTTTGTTTTTGCATATGCAAAGTTTTTGTTTTCTCATGACGCGGCTCAAATCAAGTTCAGCTGCATACAAGCTCATTGTGAGAGAGTAAAAAGCTCAATTGACACAGAATTTTGGAGTTTTCGGAAAAATCTTTTTTTTTTTTTTTTGTAATTGTGTTTAAATATTAAGGAAAAAAAAAAAAAAAAAAAAAAAAAAAAAAACTTTCTATAGAGCAAATATACATTGAGGCATAGTATTCCATAAAAAGGTAAAAGAAGACAATGATCTTGAAATAGCGCAATCAGAAAGAAATTCCCACTCCAAGAACAGACATGGGAAAAACTAATCAGGTACTTATTCTGAGAACATATCAGAAGCGTCTTTTCTAGTTTGTAACCCGATTCAAATCTGAACATTTCCAGGGCGGTCGTCTACTGATTCGTCTCGGTGACAGTGACATAGACTACGACAAGGAGTTCCGTTTCTTCATGACAACTAAGATGTCCAACCCCCACTATCTACCAGAAGTCTGTATCAAAGTGACCATCATCAACTTTACTGTCACAAAGTCAGGTCTGGAAGATCAGCTCTTGAGGTCAGTATATAATTCAGGTCCCAAGGTTATAAAACTTTTTTCATGCTCAGCTAAGCTGACACTGAAGTTTATTATACCCCCCGCAAAACGAAGTTTTAGGGGGGTATACTGTTTTCAGTCTGTCCGTAATTCCGTGATTCCGTCATTCCGTCATTCCGTCAACATTTTGACATCTTTGCTGAATAACTTAAGTAGTTTTTGCCCGATGTTCTTTAAATTTTCAACACACCTGCACCATAAGACAACACATGTGTGGTATGAATTTAGGGGCCAAAGGGTCAGTTTTGCAAGAGTTATGGGACTTTTTAAACCTATACATAGAATGTTTGCCATAGTGCTAATAGTGCATACTTTGTGAAATCAACTCCTCCTACAGCTTTCAATATTCTCTTTTGATACTTTGCAGATATGTGCCAGAGATATTGAAGATATGCATGAAGAAGTATTATGCTGAAAAAATGAATTTTGACAAATTTACAGCATTTTGAACTTAGCCAATTTTCGATAATTGCCATATTCAATAATGGTTGGTAGTGCATAGTTTGTGAAATCAACTCCTCCTAGGGCTTTCAGTATTTCTTTTCAATACTTTGCAGACATGTTCCACACATATTGAAGATGTGCATGAAGAACTATAATGCTGAAAAAATAATTTTTGACAAATTTACAGCATTTTTTAACATAGCCATTTTTTGACCATTGCTTAAACAATAATGGTTGGTAGTGCATATTTTGTGAAATCAACTCCTCCTAGGGCTTTCAGTATTTCTTTTCAATACTTTGCAGATATGTTCCACACATATTGAAGATGTGCATGAAGAATTATAATGCTGAAAAAATAATTTTTGACAAATTTACAGCATTTTTCAACATAGCCATTTTTTGACCATTGCTTATATACAAAAATGGTTGGTAGTGCACATTTTGTGAAATCAACTCCTCCAAGGGCTTTCAGTATTTCTTTTTGATACTTTGCAGACATGTTCCTCACATATTGAAGATGTGCATGAAGAATTATAATACTGAAAAATTAATTTTTGGACAAATTTACAGCATTTTTTAACATAGCCATTTTTTGACCATTGCTTATATACAATGATGGTTTGTGAAATCAACTCCTCCTAGGGCTTTCAGTATTTCTTTTCAATACTTTGCAGGCATGTTCCACACATATTGAAGATGTGCATGAATAATTATAATACTGAAAAAGTGATATTTGACAAATTTACATCATTTTTCAACATAGCCATTTCTTGACCATTGCTTATATACAATAATGGTTGGTAGTGCATACTTTGTGAAATCAACTCCTCCTAGGGCTTTCAATGTTTCTTTTAGATTCTTTGTAAATTTGTTCCAGAAATATTTTAGATGTGCATGAATAATTTTCATGCTGAAAATTTAATTTTTGACAAACTTACAGCTTTTATTTAACTTAGCCAATTTTTACCATTTCTCATGATAAACAATGATCATAGTGCATACAGTGAAATCAACCTCAAGCTTTCAATATATTCTTTTAATATCTTATAGATGTGACTGGCATACTGGGGATGTACATGAAGGATTATAATGCTGAAAAGTTACCTTTGACAAATTTTTCTGCATGTTTGACTTAGGAAGTTATTGGCCAGCTTCAGATAATTTTGCGGGGGGTATACTGAAAGCCTTGCTTGCAGCCAATTTCTAGTTCTGCCCATAAATGTTAAAATGCCAACAATTTCAAAATTTATTAGCAGGATAAATGAGTACCTTTGATAATCTAAACCTGAAGTTGTATCCAAAGTCAGGTTACTTCATTACTTACGAGCAGTTTTAATCTCATGATCAGCTGAATTGAGCATGAAAAAAGTTTTGTTACATTGGAGCCAGTGTTTTTTAAATCACTTTCTTTCTAGCAATTAGTGGCTGCATCAGAAAACCAGCAATTTGCATATGCGAAAACAAAGACCTATATCAGCTGTGCAGTAACTGTATACTTTGGTGACCATTTGAAATTTGGGCAGAGAAAATGTAACAGAGCTAAATTTAAACTTTAAATGGGTTCAAATGTTACTGAGCTAGTAGGTATGCAGAAAAAGGTGCAAAATTTATGATGATAGAAATTGAGGAGACTTGGATCAGTGACTGCTCCTGTAAACAGTGCAGGTCAACTGAGAATAAACTGATTGATTGATTGATTGATTGATTGATTGATTGATTGGTTGATTGATTGATTGATTGATTGTTTCCTACTGTAGTGAGGTAGTGAGTTTGGAGAGACCAGATCTAGAACAGCAGAGGAACCAGCTAATCACCAAGATCAATACAGACAAGAACCAGCTCAAGGCCATTGAGGACAGAATTCTCAAGCTTCTATTCGAATCAGAGGGAAATATTCTGGATAATGAGGAGCTTATTAACACATTGAATGACTCCAAGGTAAAACAAGCTTCTTTTTGAGTCAGAGGGAAATATTCTGGATAATGAGGAGCTTATTAACACATTGAATGATTCCATTAGGTAATACAAGCTTCTTTTTGAGTCAGAGGGAAATATTCTGGATAATGAGGAGCTTATTAACACATTGAATGATTCCAAGGTAAAACAAACTGACTTATTTATCTTAATTTTATACCGTCTTCATGGCTTGCGGTCTGTATTTATTTGCAAATAATTTGCAGCTCATACACTGACAAATGAGCCGCCTCGTGGGAAAACCAACAATGTGGATTCCGAACAGGTCTGACACAAACCGGGCTGTACAGTCACAGAAAATAGCTAGAAGCTTGAAATTTCGGATTTAAGTATAAGAGGAATTGTACTATCCGAGTAGCGAAAACAAAGGCGCTGATCAGCTTCGCGGTTACCGCGAAGCTGATCTGCGTCTTTGTTCTCGCCTATGCAGATTGTTGGTTTTCCCATGAGGTGGCTCAAATGAGTATACTTCCTTTCCAAAATTTACATCAATAGACAGGTACAATATTATTGTTTACATTATTTGACCTTGACCTCGATGACGTAGTGCGCGTTGCATTGTGGTTAAAACTTTCACTTCCGGGTGGCAAAAACATTTCCGGTTCAATGTTGTACATTACTGAGTTTAAATTAAAGTAAAATGTGTGCTGCCATCCCAATCAGGGAACAACGATGACATTTAAATACAAAATTACAAATAATTTTTTGCCTTTGGCTCTTTTATAAAGAATTTAATTTCTCACACCTTGGGCAAACGATGTTGGATCCGCGCGCGAACGAAAGTATGTATTACTTAAATATGACTTATAATTAAATAACAATTTGCGCCATTATGCGGCCACGTCTGCAGTCAGACAAAAAAATTCACTCATAATGGAAAAATAAATAAAAAAAAAAAATAAATAAATAAAAATAGGTAATAAACAATTAAATAAATAATTAGTTCTTGTTCCTTTTTCCGACCTTGTTTGTACCGAGCCTTACATCAATAAAAGTGCGATTATCAGTCTTAGCGCTTTTTATGAAGAATTTTTGCTCCTTTTTCTCCATCTTTTTCATTCTTAAGAATATATTAATTAATTAATTATATTTGAATAATCAAATTGAAATATAACTAAGTCCAGATTAAATAATAACTATTCAAAGGCTATACACATATTGATGATCATAATCAATTTGAAAGAAACGCGGTTTCAGCTACGGAAGACAGTTTTATGACACCTCAAATTACGATGCCCATAATCATGATAGTCGGCTTCTTTAATTATTATTTATTACGCCCTCTTCAAAGAAATGACACATTTTTGGGGTACTATATGAATGAAAGGGATTAATGAGTCCCCGGGGCATCCGGCGTGTGTGTTCATCGGTCGAAATGTCCTAACAGGTGTTGATATCGCATGGATTAGATCTAGAAAAAGATAATTATGATTCCAGTGTCGTAAATAAAAATGGATACACTTCAAAAAGTTATTATAACTTGTGGATAAATTATATTTATTCCACGGACTGCAAAAAAGTGTTAGTGTTTTTATTATTTCACCGCATGCAAGACATAATTAAATCGTGTGCTCTTGAGAGAGAGAGAGAGAGAGAGAGAGAGAGCACCCAATTTCTAACGGCTTAAGTTTTTTTTTTTTTTGTTTTTTTTTCATAAAACTCGTTTTTCATAAAACTTAAACTTGCTTCAAACACGGCTCAAACACGGAAATTATTCAATGTTGATATCTGATTTCTACCGTATAAAAAAAAAACAAACTTTTGATTGACTGAGATGCAAACCTTTATAATCCCGCACGGGAAGTAAACGCTAAATACTTATAATACTAAACTAGAAACACACATCAATTAATGCGCTAAAATATTTGGAAATGTAATTTGTTATTAACAAGTAATATTTTGACATTATTTTACATTTGTAATACATCAAAACATTACAATTCATTACACATTCATTGAACTGGGGTCACTTTTTTGCCACCCGGAAGTGGAAAGAAGTCACGTGAAAGTCACCTGACTTACCTGGATAATATAGACCACGTGGGTTGTGACGTATTGTTTGTATCTGTGTATAGTGTAAAGTCTTGAATTGTTATGGAAAGCATGTACTTTATGATGAATATTACTTTATTCTGAATTTCTGTGGTAGCAAATTTCACAAACATCCGTAAAATGTATGTTCTTGTGAACTTTTGCAATTTAGAGTATACATGTATCTTTATACAAAATTGAATTATACATTCATGACAAGCCTGTATTTATAGGTAACATCCGGAGTTATCAAACAGCGTCTGGCGGAAGCAGAACAGACAGAAGAAAAGATCAGTCTGGCCCGTGAGAAGTACCGTGTGGTCGCCACGCGTGGCTCTGTGATGTACTTTGTTGTAGCAGATATGGGAGGAGTAGATCCTATGTATCAGTTCTCATTGAAGTACTTCAAAGCTGTAAGTTGGCTGGCTTTATCTTCATTACAAAAACACGCCCATGCAATACTGTAGATCCGGAAATATTCGCAAGAGCTTACTTTTCACTTACGTTCGCGAATTGGTTGCCTCGCGAATTCAAAGTTCTCGCTTATAAAGAGTCATTAATAGAATACATGGAAACTCACTTGCAAATTTAAGAACTATTTTTGCTCCAAAACATAGATTGTGGATACATGTGAATACCCACAATCGACGTTTTTGATCAAAAATAAGAAAAATTATACACCCCTGTATACCGCAGTTTTACAATATAAAAGTGGGGTATAAGGGGGTATATATTATACGGACATGTTTTGCTGATGTTTTTGATGTATTTATGTGGGGCGTTACAGATTTTTATATGCCCATGTCCTTGGTTCTAGCCGAAACATCTTGTGACCTTGAGCAAGTCACATTTCCACAAATCATGAGGTTATGGTCATAAATTGAGACGCCTCATGGGAAAACCAACAATGTGGTTCCAAACAGGTCAGACACAAACTGGCCTGCACAAGCACAGAAAAGAGCTAGAAGCTTGAAATTTCGGATTTATTATTAATTGTACTATCCGAGTAGCGAAAACAAAGGCGCTGATCAGCTTCGCGGTTACCGCGAAGCTGATCTGCGTCTTTGTTTTCGCCTATGCAGATTGTTGGTTTTCCCATGAGGCGGCTCAATTGATTGACTCGGTATACAGTAAAACAAGCAGTTTGTCTGAATAAATGTCTGCATTTGGCTCTCTTTTTCAACTATATTGAGGCAATTTATCCAGGGACTGAATTTTCAAGGTACATGTATGATATGAGCCACATCACGAGAAAACCAAATCTTTGCCTATGCGAAAACAAAGGCGCAGATCAGCTTCGCAGTAACTGAGAAACAGATCAGCGTCTTTGTTTTTGCTACACAGATAGTACAATTCCTCTACTTTCTAAATCCGAAATTTCCAGCTTTTAGCCTTTTTCTGAGACTGCACAGGCCGTTTTGTGTCGGACCTGTGCGGAAACCCTGAAGACCGGTTTTCTCGCGTTTAGGCTCATATCAAGGAGGCAATGCTTTGAAAATGATCTTTGAGCTCACTATTGTAACCTAAATGCACTACAATGTCATTTGTAACCATGGCCCCCCAGCCCCGGGGAATAGCGGGGACTTTGACTTTTGGTCCAGCAAATCTCTGCTAAAAACCACACCCTGTGGGGACTGCTTGTTGGTAAAACCACTGCTGTTTTCCCCGCAGCCTGCAATCTTCATATTTCATGGCCCTTTTTGCCTATATAAAGCAAACCCCGGGTATTTCCCCAGCACTGCGATGGCAAAACTTTGGTCAAAGCCCTGCTCATTTCCACGGCTATCCCCCGCCCTCCCCCGGGCTTGTGGGGAGGGGGCATGGTTACAAATGACTAGTGCATAATGCCATGTGATTCTCTGTTATTTTATGGAACTTTATTTTATGACAGCTCTTCAATGCAACCATAGAGAACAGTGAGAAATCAGATGACCTGAACACGCGACTTGAGACATGTCTTAGAGAAACCACAGAGGCTATCTACAAAAATGTCGCCAGGTAAAGTCAGTTTATGAACTCAGACAGTAATCATCTCGACACTATCTCAAGTACATGTAATTGTCTCAACAATATTTCTTTCCTTTACTCATCTTTTGGAAATGTCCGAGTTTTACTTTTGCCGCACATAAAATTAGTGTTAACGTCTATGATTTCCCGTTGATATTTTTTGGACAGTGAGAACTCTAAAGTAGAAATATTGCCTATTGCTATCACAACAAATGAGACACACAAACTGATCAAAATACTGAACATTACTAGATAGCATGCATACGTGAGTCTACATAGCTTTGAATTTCTATTTTTCAGGGGTCTTTTTGAAAAGGACAAACTTGTATTCTCCTTCATGCTGTGTATTGAGATTATGCGCAATGCCGGGGACATATCCTTAGAAGAGTGGAATTTCTTCCTGCGTGGATCTGCAGGACTTGACATGTTCCTTGACATTCTGGGCCCAGTTGTTCAAAACTAACGACGTCGTTAGTTAACGTTTCGTTAAAATTTCAAACATTAATATTGCAAATACACTGTTATTTTTTGTTGAAAAAATGTGAGAATCCTTTGCACTGCAAAGGATTCTCACATTTTTCCAACAAAAAAATAACAGTGTATTTGTTACTTTAGCTGATATTTGCTTAACAAATTTATGTCTTAACGATATCGTTAAGTTAACGATGCTTTGAACAACTGGGTCCTGGTGAATGGGTTGACTCATCTCATTGTAGGAAAATTGCTAAAAATAAGCTACTGATAAACGGATCAAAATGCTAAGTATTTTACATGCAAAGTATATGTGACTCTACTTAGCTTTGAATTTCTATTTTTCAGGGGTCTTTTTGAAAAGGACAAGCTTGTATTCTCCTTCATGCTGTGTATTGAGATTATGCGCAATGCCGGGGACATATCCTTAGAAGAGTGGAATTTCTTCCTGCGTGGATCTGCAGGACTTGACATGTTCCTTGACATTCTGGGCCCAGTTGTTCAAAACTAACGACGTCGTTAGTTAACGTTTCGTTAAAATTTCAAACATTAATATTGCAAATACACTGTTATTTTTTGTTGAAAAAATGTGAGAATCCTTTGCACTGCAAAGGATTCTCACATTTTTCCAACAAAAAAATAACAGTGTATTTGTTACTTTAGCTGATATTTGCTTAACAAATTTATGTCTTAACAATATCGTTAAGTTAACGATGCTTTGAACAACTGGGTCCTGGTGAATGGGTTGACTCATGTCATTGTAGAAAAATTGCTAAAAATAAGCTACTGATAAACGGATCAAAATGCTAAGTATTTTACATGCAAAGTATATGTGACTCTACTTAGCTTTGAATTTCTATTTTTCAGGGGTCTTTTTGAAAAGGACAAGCTTGTATTCTCCTTCATGCTGTGTATTGAGATTATGCGCAATGCCGGGGACATATCCTTAGAAGAGTGGAATTTCTTCCTGCGTGGATCTGCAGGACTGGACAAGCAACGACCCGTCAAACCGAGTGTACCATGGATATCGAGGATAGTTTGGAACCAGGCTTGTGACCTCAGTGATGCAGTACCAGCGTTCAGAGGGATATACCAGGATTTGACAAAGACGCCATGCTGGATCAAACTAGGAGAGAATTTGGTATGACAACAAATGAGTCGTGTCATGAGAAAACCAACATTGTGGTTTCCAACCAGGTCTGACACAAACTGGGCTGTACAAGCACAGAAGATGGTTAGAGGCTGGAAATTTAGGATTAAGAAAGTAGAAAGATTGTACCATCCGTGTGGTGAAAAGAAAGGTGCTGATCAGCTTCGCAGTTACTGCGGAGCTGATCTGCACCTTTGTTTTCGCATATGCAGATTGTTGGTTTTCTGGCACTGTGGCTTAAATACAGTATGAGCTGCGTCATGAGAAAGTCTGTCTTCAGGGTTTCCAATAAGGTTTGACACAAACAGACTAGACAGCCACAGAAGATGGTTAAATGCTTGAACTTTCTAATTTATGGAGTTTTTGGATGGTGTGATCTTTGCCGTGATAATAGAGGGTTATTACACTGATATTGACAATCAACAGATTACTATAGCTCGGCAAATGGGTCACTGTATGGGCGTCAACTTTAATATTCATATCTGGGCGTGGTCGGCTAGTCCATCTGTTCAAGTAGGGGGTTTATAGGAAAATCGAACTCAGTCAGCCAGGACCGTTGTCACATATTTACCGTTAGAAATCAGCTACCTGTATTTTGTCCAATCCAGTGAATTAGACAAACTCATATTTCATTCTTAATTATTTTGTAACGGAAAACGTGAGTTGAATCTTTTAACTGTACACCTTGAGTTTTTACCCAAGTCAAAGGTAGACCATACCCAATAACGTATTCATGAGGTAACGCCCATACAGTGACCTATTTGCCGAGCTATACAGTAAAGACAATTGTACCTACATAACAAATATGTGACATTCTCTGAGATTTTCGGTCTTGTGTGGAGGTACGACGTTGACGTCATAAAACATGAATTAAAGTTGACGTCATAAAACTGCATGCCACATTAATTGGACTTTTGCGCACTCAGTCACTAGTTTACTAACGCCGCCTTATAAGAAAGGTTGGGAATTTCTAGCAAGACCTACGCAGAATCCGATTCTATAATATTTAGACAACATTCACTGTGAAGTTCAACAGAACAGGAGACTGTAACTCAGTGCTACAAACGTTTTTCAAAGGCCAATTAATTTTTTTACCAATTAAAAACCCTTAGATGCAAACTGTGGGTGGTGCATGTTTTCTCTATTTTTCTCATTTATCGTTAGCGCTATTTATTAAAACTTTTGGACATGGAAAATTAACATAATAAAAATTGTCAAAATGTTAAAAACTAAATTTCCGACTTTGACTCCACGAGACCCAAAATGTCAGATACTGTCACATATGATCTTGTTTTTAAACATCATTTGAATGATGATTTAACTGCTGACATATGGATTGTCAGCACATTGTCATTTTATGAATTTGTCAGTTCAAAATGTGTTTAAAATGACGGGGACCTGTTTTTGCAACAAACCAAACAAACAATAAAAATAGTTTGCATATCAATATGTCTCTTATGTTCTGCCTATCATTTCCCTACAGATCCGAGCCAACCCAGAAGAAGACCAAGGATACGGCCCCGAGCCCCCGGCCCCGGACCCCGCCGAGGATCAGGAACAGATTGATGACGGTACTGTTAAGGGACACTGGGACCAGCGCCTCACCAGCTTCCAAAAACTCATGTTCATCAAGGTGTTTAAGGAAGAAAAGGTAATATCATATGACGCCGCTGTTTTCCAGTGGATAACGTCATGTCATAAAAATCGTATGACCACACGTGTAATAACACTTTTGCGGGAATACGTAACGTCATTGACAACGTCCGTAACAACAATGCAAATTTTCATTGGAAATATGTCCACTTTAAAAGCGATAAAAACCTATTTTAGAAGCCATATGATAAAACGAAGAAGGCTCGTTTAATAAATTTCATATGAAATGACCACTCGTGTAAGAACCTCTATATATAAAGTTACAAAATGTTTGGGCAAAGTAATAGTCTTGTAGGAGCTAGGGACTAATTTTCACCAACTGAATCCCCTGGTGAAGTATTGCCATATTGGTATGTCGCGATTGAAACTATTCAGATTCAGCCATTTATAAACAAAGTTTCTAAAATTAAACTGTGTTTCTACATTGTTATGACATTTCTAAATGAGCTGCCTCATGAGAAAACCAACAATCTGCATAGGCGAAAACAAAGACGCAGATCAGCTTCGCGGTAACCGCGAAGCTGATCAGCGCCTTTGTTTTCGCTACTCGGATAGTACAATTCCTCTTCTACTTAAATCCGAAATTTCAAGCTTCTAGCCTGCTTCTGTGACTGTGCAGCCTGATTTGTGTCGGACTTGTTCGGAAACCACATTGTTGGTTTTCCCACGAGGCGGCCCAAATGTGTGATTGTTATTTTATTGATGACTGATCAGACTCTTCCTCTAGATATTTACATTATAGAAGTGACATTTTAGGAATAAGCCAAAATGCACTAGTCACATATAGTACAAAATGTCTCTTGGGTCTCTGTGCACATTCAGCATAAATCAGGTTTTGCAGACACAGGAGATACAGAAAAGTTTTGGGTCAAAGCTTCAAGCTTATCAGTGCCTTGTATTTAAGATGTACATGCTGTCAGCATGTTTTTTATGTCATTGTTCATATAGAGTAGCCTATAGATGATTGCAACCTCCCAACTTTCAGACAATATTTGGTACAAGTGACTTAGTGGCAGAAAATCTTGGCCAAGTAAGTCGGCCAAAGCCACAGAATAGTTGGCAAATAAATTCACATCTGTTGAAGACTCAAGCTATCAAGGTGTCAGTAAGTTGTAAAAGATCATTTTGTCTCCAACTTTCAGACAATATTTGGTACTACTGACTTTGTGGCAGAGAATCTTGGCCATGTGTTTGTTGAGAGTCCTAACATCAGTCTGCAGACATTGTACGCTGACATGACCAAGGCTACCCCTCTAGTGTTTGTGCTGAGCACAGGGTCAGACCCTATGGGGGCCTTCCTGAGGTTTGCCAGGGAGAAAGGATACTCCGACAAGTAAGTTAGCAAAAGCTTAGGTACCAAATCATTTGCAGTCTTCCCAAGATATGTAGGCATAAGTAAGTGTAAGATCTGATTAAAATGAAAAAGAGTGTTGGTCTATTTCAAGGATAGATTTAGAGAAACAGCTGTTGTTGTTGTTGTTTTTTTTTTCTAGATATAAATTTATGGGTGGGGAAATCTTATCTGATTCTGACTGTTAAATACTCTTATTGGTCTTAACATTGTCCTTATACAATTTGAATTATTTTTTGACAAGGCCCAGACCCAAAATTTTGTTTATCTATACAAATTAACAGACACACCTGGTGATGTTAAACACTGTATTCGATGTATAGATTTGTCCAATATCTCACCTTATCACTCTTAATCTTTTTCAGGATCCAATCTATCTCTCTTGGTCAAGGTCAAGGGCCTGTGGCTGAGAAGATGATTAAAACTGCTATAGTCTCTGGAGAGTGGGTCTTCTTACAGGTAGGATCACTGTCTGTCTGTCTGTCTGTCTGTCTGTCTGTCTGTCTGTCTGTCTGATAATGTTTTCAAGAGATTTTGTATAAAAGATTGTTTGTTCACAAAGGTGCAGATAGATTTAAAACATCAAAACTCCTATCATAATATTTGAACCTCAACGTGACAAAATGTACCTTCGGACATTCTGACATTACTGGTAGAAATCAGCAACAAGCAGAAAAATGATGTCAAATATGTTTTAGAAATAACACTGTATTTGTAATCTTTGAACACTGGGCTACCAAATGAATGAATTAAAAAACATATTATTGTTCAATATTTGGAGTTATCTGCCCTTGTTTTAGCCCACAATACACATACTTTTCCTATATCTATCGTTAAACGGTAACCATAGCAACCGCATCATCATAAAAATAGACAAAATAATTACGACAGATTGCTTGTAAGGATGGTATACTTCTATCTGAACAATAGGTTCTGACCTGTGCTTTAACAGTTTTAAGCAAATGCATCGCGTTTTGTAAGCTCTACTAACATGCAGAAATGCATTAGGCAACTTTGACGTAATTTTTCAGGACAATGACATCTGTAGGGTTCATATAGTAAATTGGTCATAACTCACAAAATAACCGAAATAATCTGGTCAAATAAAAACTAACAAACTCTAGAAACATCATACATTCAAAGTAACTTTGCTTTTCTTATACTCAAAAAATTGTCCGAAGGTACATTTTCTCACGTTGTGGCCCATTTCCTCTTTGTGTTTTGCAGGCATATCAGTCTGTCAGATGAAAATAATTTGATCCTAACTAAATGAAAATGGTGAAATACTCAGGTGTAAAATCATTGCTTGTGATGGTTGATATATGTTTTACCATGTATACCACTAGCAATAATTTGTCGGTAAGTCCGCTTTGCATCCACTAGTTTTGATTGTCTGATTAATGTTACAGAATTGTCACTTGGCGGCATCCTGGATGTTGGCGTTTGAAAACCTTGTGAAGGATATCTCCGAGAAACCTGACGATATCAACGAAGATTATCGACTCTTCCTGTCATCAATGCCAACAAAAGCCTTCCCTGTCAGTGTGCTACAGAATAGTGTAAAAGTCACCAATGAGCCACCTAAAGGATTAAAAGCCAACACTCGCAGAGCTTTTGCAGAGATAACCCCCAGCTTCTTTGAAGACCACGAGTTGGGACTTGACTGGCGTAAATGTATATTTGGAATCTGTTTCTTCCATGCTGTGATCCAGGAGAGAAAGAAGTTTGGACCCCTGGGCTGGAACATCAAGGTAAAGTTGAAATTTCAGATAGAAATGGTATGACCAAGAATACTTGGGCACTCAGTTATCTTGTATTTTTGACACGCTTTTCAAGCTTGATCAATACTATGTTTAGTCATTAAAATCATCCATGGTTCTTTCATTTTATACATTATCTGTTTTGAGCATACTTCAGGGAGTTGATATGGGTATACAGAGCTGACATATGAATTTCAAAATAAACCAATTTATCACAATAGAGTGGAAGTTATTGTGGCTTTCAATGTCAATGGCCTGCAGATTTTATCCAATCTAAAGATGTGTTTTGTACAACTTTAACAAGTACATGTAATAGCCATTCATTATTCATCACTTGTTTTAACTCATTTAAGCCTGGCATCCTTTTTCTGGGATATAGGCAAACAGAATAGCCCCAGATGTGACGCCGCAGAACGCGGCGTCCCATCTGGGGCTATTCTGTTTGCTTAGAGAATTTTCATCGAAAAATTGAACGAAATTTATAAAAGACTCCTGATGTCCCTAAAAATGAATGTGGACTCACCCAAATGCTAATGATGGGAGAATCCATTCGTCAAATATGGGTTAACCTAATTACAATGACCTTGACCTGTGACCTTTGACCTTACAGTATGAGTTCAATGACAGTGACCGAGAGTGTGCTCTACTCAACCTCCAGATGTTCTGTGCTGATGCCACTATACCTTGGGACGCCCTTATCTACATCACAGGCGAGGTAAGGAAGTACCTCACCCCCCATTTTCCAGAAACTAATATGCATCAGGAAAACATGTCCATGCAAAATATATCCCATTTTTATATATAAAAACTGGGGTTTGCAAGGGTATGTCTAATTTATTATTTTTGATTCAAAACATACATTGTGGGTACTTGTTAGAACTGCCTCGGTGAGGCGGTTCTAACATGTACCCACAATGTATGTTTTGAGCTAAAATATTAAAAATATCTCATTTTTTTCCACGGAAATTTTTACAGCTGAAAAAATTCTGTATATTACATGGGCATGTTTTCGTAATGCAAAGAATTCTGCCTTTTGCCATAATGACCATAAAGACCATAATGTTCTACCTAACTAGCCAGTGAACTCTCTTGTTCAATACTACGATGTTTAAGTACCTCTAGATTCAATATTCAAATAAATGAGCCTCTATCCAGTCTGCATAGTTATTTCATCGTTTGATAATATATGCTCTGTTGGCGTGAAACTTGAAAGCCATATCGTTTTTGAGACGTAAGATCGAAACCACTGAGGTAACAGGTTAGGTGATTGTTCTGTTACACCTGCTATGTAATTGTGACTTGTGTGTTGTTGTGTATTACACCAATCAATTCCTTTCAGAATAAGAATATTTTTCTGTTATTTGAGCCGCCTCGTGGAAAAACCAACAATCTACTTATGCGAAAACAAAGGCGCAGATCAGCGCCTTTGTTTTCGCTACACGGATAGTACAATTCCTCTTCTTCTTAAATCCGAAATTTCAAGCTTCTAGCCTGTGTCTGTGACTGTACAGCCTGATTTGTGTCGGACCTGTTCGGAAACCACATTGTTGGTTTTTCCACGAGGCGGCTCATTTTTCATTACACAGATTACATATGGAGGTCGTGTGACTGATGACAAGGATCAGAGATGTCTCCGTAGTATTCTGAAAATCTTCTTCCAGCCGACTACTCTGGAGCCAGATTATAAATATTCCCCATCAGGTAAGGCAGATAATTTGAATATACTTGCATATCAGAAAAGGGAGCTAATCTTTAAACTCTTGCCTGTCGAGTAAGGGAGATAATCTCAAAACTCTTGCATGTCAGTTAAGGGAGATAATCTCAAAACTCTTGCATGTCAGGTAAGGGAGATAATCTTTAAACTCTTGCCTGTCGAGTAAGGGAGATAATCTCAAAACTCTTGCATGTCAGTTAAGGGAGATAATCTCAAAACTCTTGCATGTCAGGTAAGGGAGATAATCTCAAAACTATTGCATGTCAGGTAAGGGAGATAATCTTTAAACTCTTGCCTGTCGAGTAAGGGAGATAATCTCAAAACTCTTGCATGTCAGTTGAGGGAGATAATCTCAAAACTCTTGCATGTCAGTTAAGGGAGATAATCTTTAAACTCTTGCCTGTCGAGTAAGGGAGATAATCTCAAAACTCTTGCATGTCAGTTAAGGGAGATAATCTCAAAACTCTTGCATGTCAGGTAAGGGAGATAATCTCAAAACTATTGCATGTCAGGTAAGGGAGATAATCTCAAAACTCTTGCATGTCAGTTAAGGGAGATAATCTCAAAACTATTGCATCTCAGGTAATGGAGATAATCTCAAATGTCAGGTAAGGGAGAGAATCTCAAATGTCAGGTAAGGGAGATAATCTCAAATGTCAGGTAAGGGAGATAATCTCAGAACTCTTGCATGGCAATTGAGGTCTTTTGTTCTACCCAATCGATGAGGAATTCTCCTATGACAGGCAATGGAGATAATGTTGAAATTTTTCATGTTAAATTTTCCATGTCAGGGAAGGGAATATTCTTTCATGTGAACCATTGTGACTTTCCATAATCTTGCCAGAATGAAACCAGAAATTATTGCTCATCATTTAGTTATTTTAATACTGTATCTCTTTCCAGGGACCTACTTTGCCCCAACATATTCTACACTGGAGGAGTATCGTCAGTATATTGAAGGTCTGCCACTGATTGACTCCCCAGAAATCTTCGGTATGCACGAGAACGCGAACATCGCATTCCAGACACAGGAAACCCACAATCTGATCTTCACCATTCTCGACGTACAGCCACGTATCTCCAGTGGTGGGGCAGGAAAATCCAATGACGAGATAGTGTCTGAGTTGGCCGACTCTATTCTCGAGAAGTTGATCGATAAATTGGACATCGAGTTAGCCAATCAGGAGATGTTTGAAGCTGATGATCAAGGGAGGCTGAACTCTTTGACGACTGTGCTCACTCAGGAAGTTGACAGATTTAACAAACTGCTCAATGTCATCAAGGTAAATTGAACCATTCAGTTTCATGTTACTGTTAATTTTGAAGTTTAACAAAGTCTGGGGAAGTACTCCTATCCGGATCGGTTAGAAGCCCAGTAAAGTTTATTTTTGTGTCCAAATTTCCTGGTTAACCCCCACAAAGCTGAACATGACTGAAGACTCTTGTAGTGAATATAAAGAATCAGACGAAGTTAACAAACAAAACTGTAACCTAACTTCCTATGTCAATATAGAGATCAAATATGATTTTTCATTAACATTCAGTAGGTCCAGAGGGGAGTGTTGAAAATTGAGGTTTTGATCTCTATTATTGCATTAATTCTGCACAAACGAAAGAAATAATGGTGCACTATATTTTACAGCCTCGTCACATTTTCATACACATAAAAGCTTCCATTCTTTTGCTCGTTCCGGGCGGAGTTATTTACTCAATATTAGCATGTGCTTTGCGTGGTGCCCCTTAACAAGCATAAATAAAAGCCATGTATTAACAGCATGTGCACACAAGAATTGCTTTATTAATACATGGCTTTCTTTTCATTAATATACAACTGTTAATATCGTGTGACAAGGGTAGAATAATACTAGTTAATACCTGTGACATAGATACATGTAATTATATTTCTAACTTCCAATGTATTATTCCAGAACTCGCTAATCAACCTCCAGAAAGCTATCAAAGGCTACGTTGTTATGAGTGAGGAACTGGATGCCGTCTACACCTCCTTCCTCAACAGCCAGGTTCCCAAACTGTGGGCCAACTCTGCCTACCCCTCCCTGAAGCCCCTGGGTAGCTGGGTCCAGGATCTGGTCTTCAGATGTGCATTTATTGGCAACTGGATAGAACACGGACAACCCAAGTCCTTCTGGATCTCAGGATTCTTTTTCCCACAAGGTAGATATTGGTATACTAGAAGCCGCCATTTCATTGTGGATAAGCCACTGAGGTCCAAGCAAACCAATAAGGCTTATAGATGGTCTAAACTACTTTTATGGGCAGGCTCAGACTTGTGCACTAACCAGTAATCAGATGGTTGGTCAATAATTTAGAAGCTTTGACTGGAGGCACAAGCAGCCCTTCTATTTCTCCTAGGCCCCAATGGGCGGGGGCCCATATTCCCACCCGACCACCCTGATGTCACAATGTTGAAAAATAAATACACACAAGCTAAGTTTGAAGGATCTTGGACTCTATTTGCAACTCGTAAGGTATATAACCTTTCTATTTTTTTGCAGGGTTTTTGACTGGGACTTTACAGAACTATGCCCGTAAATACAACCTGCCCATTGATCACCTGAGCTTCAAGTACCAGGCTTACCCAATAATACGAGACCAGAAAGAAGTCCACAAACAGATGGCAGAGATAAAGTTTGGAGAAGAAATTGAACTTGATAAAGAGGTACATTATTATTTTTCTTAAATGTTTGAACACCATGCTGTGAAAATGAGCCAAATTGCGAGAAAACTGGTCTTCGGTTTTCCTACCAGGTTTGGCGCAAACTGGCCTGTACAGTCACAGAAGCAAACTAGAAGCTTGAAAATTATGATTTAAAAAGAAGAGGGATTGTACTATCAATGTAGCCAATACAAAGGCATTGATCAGTTACTGCGAAGCTTATCAGCGTCTTTGTGTTTGCATATGCAAATTGTTGTTTTACTTGTGCAGTGGCTCATTTTCTTTAATGTTTGAACAACAGGTGGTTTTCATTCCCAGTGATAAATGGTTTTCTGATAGCTAACTAAAGTGTCACATTAAACGGCTACGTTATTAATCTCAAAAGCATGAGTATAAATGGTAATTTTTGAGGTTATCGTGAATGTTGTGCATATATGAATTGCAGGACTAAACAAGTGTTATATCCTTATATGTAGCTTATGAGACATGTCATGTCATATGTTGGCTCAAACCCTCTTCAGTATAACAGTATTCAACTACTAAGTGGGTATGCATCTGCACATTTTCGATTCTGAAGTATATAAGAATCTGTGAAAGCCAAGCAATATACCTGCAAACCTTAGATTTATTTCATATACATGTAATAGATATTGAAAGGGGTCTTAGTTCAGTCTAGAGCATCAAGTAAGTCTTCAAAGCTTACTTATGTTTTTCATATTGTTTATTACACAGCTTGAGGTACCGGAGAACGGTGTCTTGGTTCACGGTTTATTCATGGACGGTTGTCGCTGGGACATGGAAACCATGAAGGTGGTGGACTCCATCCCCGGAGAGATGAACTCAGAGTTACCCCTCCTCCACATGGAACCACAGATGGACATTGTACAGGATCCCTCGGACTACGACGCCCCACTGTACAAGACATCAGAGAGAGCTGGTGTTCTCTCAACTACAGGTGAAATATTTTAATATTAAAGATCAAAAAGAACAGACTGGTTTCTACTTTTGAGCTGCACCAGAGAAAATCTTAGATATATATACTCATCAAAAGAAGTTTTGCACCATTTAGATTTTTTTCATATTTTAAGTGACATTTTAACTAACAAATTTTGAAGTTAGCTTTTTGAATTTGCACAGTCTGAAAGAGTTTGATAATGTGTGTGATAAGACCAAAAATTGCTGCGGAAACGATTTTAGGAAAAATTGAAAATTCCAGTTTTCTGTAAATGCTGAAAATTGGAAAATCGAAAAAATTCCACAAAAAATGCCACAGCACCAAGAACACATTTATGTATCCAAATTTACACACAAGAGCTCCAAAGCTAATGATTAAGCCTAAAAACAATTTAAAAAATCTCAAAATTTTAGTAAAAATTCATTTTTTGACAAAATTGCAATTTTTGAGAAAAAAATATAAATATTGGTAAAAATGAGTAAAATCGAAATTCATTTCAATTTTTGATCACTATGAGATGTTTTGACACCAAACATTGCCGCCTGTTTTCTTTCTGTTAAAGGCAATCTCATGTCAAAGATGTTGCATGAGTACTTTTTTGACATGCAGCTTTTTAAAATTTTTGAATTTGGATGGGTTGAAAACCAATACCTTCAGTTAAACATTAATGGGTGCTGCATGCTGTGTTTGAAAGAAAAACAACTCATTTTATTGGAGAGATGAGTTACTAAGCTTTATCTGAGAATTTAAACAAAATCTCAAAAATCGTTATTTTTGGTCAAAAATAGTGTTTTTGTAAAAAAAATTCAATTTTTAGTTTTTTGCTTTAAACAATTGCTTTCAGTATCCCGAATGAGGATGTGAAACGAATTCGGGTTTGGAAGCCCAGAAATAAAGATGTGGGCTTTTTGCTGCATCCCAAATTTTGGTGTTTTCAAAAACATGCATTTTTGCACATTTATATTTAAACTTTTTAAGAAGAAATATTGATTTGTTATTCAGGAAGTCCAGCCCTTTAAGATGGTTTTAAGTTTTAAAAGTTTATTTGAAAAATATCTATACTAGACATTATTTTAAAATGAGAAAAATATTAACTGGTGCAAAACTTCTTTTGATGAGTATATGTATATATGTATATATATATATATATAAAAAAAAAAAAAAAAAAAAAAAAAAAAAAAAGCTACTCGTCAGCTCAAGGTTAACAGTGCCTTTGTTTTCATAACAAATATAGTTCATCTTAAGATTGTACAACCCTCTATATGAGCCGCGACACGTGAAAACCAGTCTTCTGGGTTGCCGACCAGGTCTGACTCAAAGCGGTCTGTAGAGCCACAAAAGCTTGAAGATTCGGATTTAGGAAGAAGAGGGATTGTACTGAGTAGCGAAAACAAAGGTGCTGATCAGCGATGCAGTTACTGCAGATTATTTGTAACGATTCTCTCTTTTTCTTTGCAGGCCATTCCACCAACTTTGTTGTGATGGTATATTTGAAGTCAGACTTCAGCCGAGACTACTGGATTGCTAAAGGGGCGGCACTCTTGTGTCAGCTCAGTGACTAAAGGGAAATAATTGATGCAGTCATCACAGTAGTGCTGCGTAATGTATTGAAAACTGACTGTTTATATGAATTGTTTTATTGAAGACTTTTAATGTATTTTCAAATATTGAATTATTAGTTTGTTGCTGTTATTTAAACCATATTTTCTCGTATAAATACTGTGATATCTTGCTGAAGACTTAACATTCCATCATCTGAATATGAAAAAATATGGTATTTTTATCATGGCATACTTTTAAAGTCCCTCTTAGTGGACCTTTATTTGATGGAAAATTGTCTTTTTGAAATAATAGTATATGAAGTTTTCTTCTTCTATGTAGAAGCATTCCGTCCATAAATTAAATACCTGACTACATGTATATACATTGTATTACATTAAGCATGATGATATAGTTGATAATATACATGTATGTGTATAGTGAAAATACTTTTAACTTGCCGCTTAACCTCTGGCATAGATATGCATTTGTTGATCGTACTGCTTAAAAACTATGTTTTCAATAATGCGACTATGATATTAAACAATATTTGACTATGTGCTTCACATGGCAATGGAACAATTTGTAAAACTTATAGGGGCTCCTTTTCTAGTGTTTACAAAATTTTATCACGTGAGGTCAAGTGGCAAGGTCAAAGTATTTGCACTATATAATTGAGCCACCTCGTGGGAAAACCAGCAATCTGCATATGCGAAAACAAAGGCGCAGATCAGCTTCGCAGTAACTGCGAAGCTGATCAGTGCCTTTGTTTTCGCTACTTGGATAGTACAGTTCCTCTTTTACTTAAATCTGAAATTTCAAGATTCTAGCTCTTTTCTGTGACTGTACAGGTCAGTACAGGTCAGTTTGTGTTGAACTTGGTCAGAAACCACATTGTTGGTTTTCCCATGAGGTGGCTCATATTTTAAGTTGATGTATAAATATTTCACCCAGTATTGGAGATTGCTGTGATAATTTTCTTTGTGACATTGACATTGCTATTGTTGATAGTTTGTGATTTATTTTTCACATTATTTTATGAGTCTCTAACCAGGTCCAGAGGTTATAAAACTTTTTTCATGCTCAACTCAGCTGAGCATAAAATTTAAACTGCACATAAATACTTAAATAAATAAATAGATCAGTTTAGATCACTAAAGCCTGTAATTTATCCTGCTTATAAATGTTAAAATGCCAATCACTGTTGGCATTTTAACATTTATGAGCAGGATAAATTTTAGTCTCAGCTGAGCTGAGCATGAAAAAAGTTTTATAACCTCTGGGCCAGGTTAATTTCTGTCTCTGGGTTTCTATGCTGATTAGACACAAATCCTCTAATGTAGTTACGGAAACCTTTTGAATGAGACAAATGATGCACCTCATGGGAAAACCAACAATCTGCATAGGCGAAAACAAAGATGCAGATCAGCTTCGCTACTCGGATAGTACAATTCCTCTTCTACTTAAATCCGAAATTTCAAGCTTCTAGCTCTTTTCTGTTACTGTGCAGGCCGGTTTGTGTCTGGCATGTTCGAAAACCACTTTGTTGGTTTTCCCACGAGACGGCTCAAATCTTATGATAATCATTTTACCTATAGGTGGAAATAGAAGGCATATCTGTATGTTTCTTTTGGATTTTTATTATGTAAAAAGTTGATACATTAACAAAGAATAGTTTTTGTCAATCTGTTAAAGGATGCCTTGATTTTTGTCACTGATTTTGCATACTGTTTCATCCATAATCATACAAGAAGCGAGCATTGAGAGACAGTAAATAAGATTAAAATCTAAGTTGCTAAATTCACAGTTGGCTAAAATTAGTTAGCCTTAAAGAGTATTACAGCTAAAAATGATTGAAAAGAAGTGTAGGTTTTCTTGTTACGATTTCACTGACCTGCTGAAAGATTTTCCTAAAACATTCATTATATCTGATGCTTGTAGAATGTAAACATGATAAGGGTCTCTGCATAAGGATACAGCAAACTGCATTAGGATACAGCTAACTGCAGTAAGATACAGCTAACTGCAGTATGATACAGCTAACTGCAGTAAGATACAGCTAACTGCAGTAAGATACCGCTAACTGCAGAAGGATACAGCTAACTGTAGTAAGATACAGCTAACTGCAGTAAGATACAGCTAACTGCAGTATGATAGAGCTAACAGCAGTATGATACAGCTAACTGCAGTAAGATACCGCTAACTGCAGAAGGATACAGCTAACTGTAGTAAGATACAGCTAACTGCAGTAAGATACAGCTAACTGCAGTATGATAGAGCTAACAGCAGTATGATAGAGCTAACAGCAGTATGATACAGCTAACTGTAGTAAGATACAGCTAACTGCAGTAAGATACAGCTAACTGCAGTATGATAGAGCTAACAGCAGTATGATACAGCTAACTGCAGTAAGATACAGCTAACTGTACGCAGTTAGCACAAGCATTTACTTATGGGTGTTTTTATAGGAAAATCTTCATATGACATCATGTGCTAGTATTTTTCTGTATGTTATTTCTAATTTCTATTTCTAACAAGTTTTCTGTGTGATACATAAAACAACAGAACCTTTATAACTTCAAGTATTAGATGTTGAACTTTTCAGCTGGTTGCTAGGGACAGATTGAAAATTTCAACACTAGGGTAACAGCTGGCACAGTATCATTAGTGATGGTATTTTCAATTTGTACAGAACAAATCATATTAGACTCTGACAGTCTGTTGTCTTACAAAGCTCGAGTTAATGAGGGTTGTTGTCAGTGTTAAAGTTATGAAAACATGCTGAAGTATGCTATAAACAAAATTCCTTTTGCCATTTTTTCTACTGTATCTACTATAAAATAAAATAAAAAAAAAGAACAATATAGAAAGCACAAAAGATGTCCATTTTTTGGCACTAAGAGCTCCTATAATGAAAAGTAATTTTGGCATTGTTGTTGGAATCAGATGCAAATTTGGGCAACATTGAAGGCCCAAATCAGCCTGTTAAGAGCAGGCTGATCTAATTACTAATATCCTTGCAACATAGTTTTGTAATGTAAGCTATTAGTGTCAACTGCTGCAATTGATAGTATTCTTAAGATCCGTCCAGTCTAAAATCAGAAGTTTTACATAGCTATTTTTGTCTTTGTTTTGAAAAGTATTTTATTGTCACTTTATATTTATTAAATTGACATAGAAAGAGAATTGTTGATACTTTGATTGCCAATAATACCCCCCACCCAACAGACACTTCCTCCCTGCTCCCCTATGAAGTGGTCTAGTCTGAACACTAACAATGACAACAAATGAGCCGCCTCGTGGGAAAACCAACAATGTGGTTTCCGAACAGGTCTGGCACAAACCGACCTGTACAGTCTCAGAAAAGAGCTAGAAGCTTGAAATTTCGGATTTAAGTAGAAGAGGGATTGTACTATCTGAGTAGCGAAAACAAAGGCGCTGATCAGCTTCGCGGTCACCGCGAAGCTGATCTGCGTCTTTGTTTTCGCTTATGCAGATTGTTGGTTTTCACATGAGGCGGCTCAAATACACTTTGCACATTGGCACACTTTATTGGTAAGGCAATATGAGCAGCATGGCAAGGAAGGGTGTTGTTTGTTTTGACATTTTGATAAAATCATACTCAAGAAATTTGATAAGATAGGTTCAACCTTAACAGTTGAAAATCCTTGCCAGTTACACGGCCGTATATCATTTGCGCGAAAATCATACCGTGACGTTGTTTGAATTGCGCGTGAAATCGAGGTATCAATTGCGCGAATGGCCTTAGCCGATAATCACTCAGGTAACCTATGTTCACACTGGGTTTGGACAGATACGACCATTATGTCGGTAATATTTTAACATGCTTTTATAGGTTTTAGACGCTTTTACAGTGTTTTTAACTTGTATTTTATCCAAGAATATTGTTTTAACTTCATGGATTTTAAAATTTCAGACACTAATAGTGGAAAGAAAAGCTTGTTACACAATGGTTATAGTTATAGAATTGATGTTGTACTCTGACTTCCACCTCTCCTTTAGTGAGCAGGGGGCAACAGACATTGAATTCAACGATGGCTAACGGAAGAACTGTGGATGAATCTCGCTATCATAACTTCGGTCTTGATAGCGAGATACAATCGGTATACCTTAAAATACCTGTAAAAGCAGTTAATTTCCGCGCAATTTAAACATGCATTTGATAGTCTTTTTTTCCCGCATTCGTAAAAAAAAATCTGCGCATTTGATATATCTATTCACGCATTCGTAAAACGGCGAGTTACACAGCTTACTTCATTCACCCTCAGGTCTCATTTTGGCTGGAAAGGGAGAAAAGAACATGTTGTTATTTTGATTGTGGCTATAATTTGGCTGGATTTAATAGAGATCCCTGACACATAAAATGAGACTTTAAAGAAAACAGCAAAATCCATCTTATATCCTTTTAATTACTGGGTCATACATTTCTTTTCACAAATACAACACGTTTTTACAAATACAACAACAAAATACAAGAAGTGTCAGTCTTAAATAATTATAGCATAACATTTTACGTACAACTCCTGTTGGCTTAACAGAGCACAGGATACAATCGTTTAATTCAAAGCAATTGACAAAATTCAGTTTGCTCTAGCCTTTCTATCCAAAACTCTCTTAAATCACAAAATTTAAAATGAGACTCCAATGGAAAGTTGAAGAATAATGAAGCATTTGATTATGCATGCACTGCTCATATTGGTGTTTTATGTTCCACTCAACAGCTACGGTCAAATGGAGGTGTGACCGGTCTTATCCAATGACAGAAAAAGTATGGGTCAACCCCACAAGGTAAAAAGCTAAACCACTACACCATGGTGGCTTCTGTGTTTGTAATTGTTTCAAGAAAAAGTGTGGATATTCAATTGTGGAAATTAAATAAAATCAAATGAATTCATAACAAAATATACATAACATGCTAAGTGCATATACAAACCGGATAATATATACAAAACCGGATAATATATACATAAAATAACAATATAACAAATCCATGACCTGCATAGATATGTATCAGCTATGCCCCAAGAAAATCTCTATGTAAAGTCTATAATATAGAATCTTAGTGAAGAATGAGCTACTCTTATGTTGAGCCTTGTGAGTCTTCAACTGACAAAAGAGACAGCAGAAAAAGATCTGCGTGTATTAGCTATTAGAACTTGTACTCTCGATGTTGCTTGTTTTGTTTGCACATCATGCATCCAGCTTTGTCTCGAGGCATAGCTCATATAAAGAGAGAAAACAAAAGCACTTTATGCAAACTTGCTTATCACTGAAGTTATTTGTCAAATTGAATTCAGCATCTTGGACTTAAAATTGAATATTCTACACTATTTAATTAAACTCATCAGAGGCGGATCCAAAATATCTGAGGAGAGGGGTTCAAGTCTAGCAAAAGGGGTTTGTTTTCTACATTTGACTTTATTTTTCTCAAATTTCCCGATGAAAATGAAATAATTTTGTCACAGAGGGGTTTCAGATAAACCCCCCAAAGGGGGTTCAAGTAACCCCTCGAACCCCCTCTAAATCTGCCACTGCACTTACTGTACAAGAATTCTGTATGGTGATTAGTCCAATGCCAATAAGCCATCTTAACTGAGCCGCAACGCAAGAAAAACGGTCTTCAGGGTTCTCAACCAGGTCTGACACAAACCAACCTGTACAGTTACAGAAGCAGACTAGAAGCTTGAAATTTTGGATTTAAGAAGAGAAATT
This sequence comes from Rugalucina vietnamica, assembly GCA_964017185.1. Classification (NCBI taxonomy): domain Eukaryota; kingdom Metazoa; phylum Mollusca; class Bivalvia; order Lucinida; family Lucinidae; genus Rugalucina; species Rugalucina vietnamica. The sequence goes on along the minus strand of OZ024885.1, from coordinate 29,883,622 downwards.
GTACTATCCGTGTAGCGAAAACAAAGGCGCTGATCAGCTTTGCAGTTACTGCGAAGCTGATCTGCGCCTTTGTTTTCGCAAAGGCAAAAATCCGTTTTTCTCACGACGCAGCTCAACTAATGCGTAGAAATGTTCAACCACAGAACCACAAGATGCTTGGAACATAAGCAGCTGAGGTCTGCGTTGATTGTTCTCAAGTCATGTTGATTGTCTCTGCATAACCGGTGAAACTACATGTTCAACCACAGAATCATGACCAGAGGACCAATGGTCCTGTAAACGCTCACCTGAGACCTAAGATATATACCACTAAACTTGTTATACTAGGTGTATACATGTATATACCCCGGGGCAGGGTCAGAGCAACCTCTGGAGTCAATTTCTTCTTTAAATCATAAAGATTCAGTCAATTTTGCCAATTTACTGCAAGTTTTGCCCTTCAAATGACATTGGAACAATTTTCCCCATTCAAATGCATGGGCAAACTAAGTTGACCTTGCCATAAAAAAAGGTCAAGGTCATCCCCGGGTCATGATTTATATAAACTATAATGGGCCTGCGTCCCCGATGCTACATAGCCAATTTAAGTAGAAATCGGCCAACTGGTTCTGGAGAAGAAGATTTTTGAAGGTTTTTGCTATTTATAGCCATGGTGGCCATCTTGGTCATGTGACCTTGACCATTTATATAAACTTTAGTTTCCCCTTCCTAAGGATGCTCCGCATTAAGTTTGGCTTTGATTGGCCGAGCAGTTTAAGAGAAGATGTTTGAATATTATGGTCATAAAATGTATATAGCCCCGGGGCAGGGGCAGACAACCCCCATTAACATTAATCTTCTGTCCATTTGCCTATTCCCTGTAAGTTTTACCCATTAAATAGCATTTTATCATTTTTTCCCATTCAAATGCATTGGAGACCTAAGTTGACCTTGCCGTTAAATAGGTCAAGGTCATCCTAGGGTCATGATTTATATAAATTATAATGGGCCTGCATCTCCGATGCTACATACCAAGTTTCGTGGAAATCGGCCCACTGTTTCTGGAGAAGAAGATTTTTAAAGGTTTTTGCTATTTATAGCCATGGTGGCCATCTTGGTCATGTGACCTGGACCATTTATATAAACTTACATTCCCCCTTCCTAAGGATGCTCCACATAAAGTTTGGCTTTGATTGGCCAAGCGGTTTCAGGAAAGAAGATGTTTCATTATTATGGAAATATACATGTATATAGCCCCGGGGCAGGGGCAGACAACCCCCCAGGGGCTTAAATTTTCCATTAACATTAATCTTCTGTCCATTTGCCTATTCCCAGTTAGTTTTACCCATTAAATAGCATTTTATCATTATTTCCCATTCAAATGCATTGGCGACCTAAGTTGACCTTGCCGTAAAATAGGTCAAGGTCATCCTAGGGTCATGATTTATATAAATTATGATGGGCCTGCGTCTTTGATGCTACATACCAAGTTTCGTGGAAATCAGCCCACTGGTTCTGGAGAAGAAGATTTTTAAAGGTTTTTGCTATTTATAGCCATGGCGGCCATCTTGGTCATGTGACCTAGACCATTTATATAAACTTTCATTCCCCCTTCCTAAGGATGCTCCACATAAAGTTTGGCTTTGATTGGCCAAGCAGTTTCAGAGGAGAAGACCTTTGAAATTGTGGACGACGGACGGACGACGGAGGACGGACGCCGGAGCATGGGTATACTATAAGCTCACCTGTGAGCCTTCCGCTCAGGTGAGCTAAAAAGCTTGGTTTGAGTTGCTTGGTCTGAACTCCGGTGGTACATGTAATTCTATTGATGTGCAGAATAAAACTTAGGCAGCTGAGCTCTATGCTGCTTGTTCTGAGTCATGTTAGTTGTCTCCAGATAAATTATCTTCGGATAACCATTGTAAACTTGAATGTCCAACCACAGATCATGAAAAGCTTGGTCTAAACTCTGGAGGGGGTAGCTCTATAGATGTGTAGAATAAAACATAGGCAGCCGAGGTCTGAAAGATAACAATAATATCATTGCTACAATACCATGTCAGGCAAAAAACAAATATATAGAGGATATTCAAGTTTTTGGAGTGAATATGAGTTTTATTTCATTGAGTGAAGTGAAAAAAAATTATATTTCATGAGTGCCGAAGGCACGAATGAAATATATAATTTTTCACTTCACGAGATGAAATAAAAGTCATATTCACGACAAAAACTTGAATTTTCTTTTTATTATATTGCATGTAGTCATTGTAACGTTGCGCGCTAAAGCATATGACGTCAAAATCTTAAATGACGTCATTACGTCACGTCATTACGTCGCTATTGTGTGTGAACGTTCATTGCGTCAACAATAGCATAGATGATAAAATTTAGTTGTGTATAAATTAGAAATGAAACGGTGGAATCGTAATTTGCGTATTCCCAAATCTTATATTTTCACATGTGAAAATATAACTTTTTTATATTTTCACATGTGAAAATATAACTTTTTCAAATATTGGTTATATTTAATACATATTTCTCTATATTTCATCACTTGCCATATAATAAATATGTGTTTCCTGTGTCATACCACATCAGGACCAGAAAACAATGCAATTAAATTTAAAGTCCCAACACAGACAGCAGGTGGGAAAGATGTTACATCGCAAAACATTTTTTTTCCAAAAACAATACTCATATTTTGATATAAAATTTTGATAGATTTCTTTTCCCATAGGAACAGACTGTGTTATAAGTGAAACTGTGTTAAAATGAGGTTACTAACAATAAACATATGTGCCACCTCGTGGGAAAACGAACAATGTGGTTTCCGAATAGGTTCGACATAAACAGACCTGTACAGTCACAGAAAAAAGATAGAAGCTTGAAATTTCAGAATTTAAGTAGAAGAGGATATGTACTATCCGAGTAGCGAAAACAAAGGCGCTGATCAGCTTCGCGGTTACCGCGAAGCTGATCTGCGTCTTTGTTTTCGCCTATGCAGATTGTTGGTTTTCCCATGAGGCGGCTCATATAGCAAAATAATCAATTTACCCATGTTAAATTGAAAACCAAGTTCAAGTGAGGCATATTATAATGAGACTAAACTGTACCTTGATACTGGACTCCGATGTCTCATAAACTTCATGGTCATCAAACTTGTACCACTTCTGTGTACAGGGGTTCCGACAGCAAGCTGTATCTGAAATTGAAATGACACAAGAGTTGGTTGGTTGTATTGGTGTTTTTTACGTCACACATAACAGCTATGGATATATATGGGGACAGAAATTCAGTTTGAAGTCCTGTACCAAAGACTGGACAAGTCCAGGATTGAACTAGCACAGCAAGTGACTTCCTTACCACTGTGCCACAGAATACATGTATTCTTGAAAGACTTTTAAAAGACAATCAAACATTGCTCAGCTGATTAATACGAATGTAAAATATCATATCAAATAAATCCAATGACTAGAATAATTTCAGTTTAATTAATAGGCATTTATATCAGGGTCTTATGAAAGATGGAGCACAGAATAATTAGGAAAAAAATGATTCTGGGATATGCAACTGCCCTGAAACACTGCCCTGAAACATTTTTTGTTGTTGTTCAAGCAATCTTTTTGTTCAATCAAACAACATCCAAAAAAACATCCAAAGTATACTTACAGTGACCTCCATCTAAGGTCCCAAAATGATTCTGAAAAATAAAAGTAAAGACTGTATGTTTACATCTTAAAACACAAAATCTCTGTTTTTGTGTAGAAATGAGAAGAATATCAAGTCCTATTTAAAAATGGCCTGTAAAATTATAGCAGAATCATAGCACACCCATCACACCAGGTTCCAAGGTTATAAAACTTTTTTCATGCTCAACTCAGCTGAGCATGAAAATCAAACTGCTCATAAATGATGAAATAGCCAAAATAAATTGAAATTTCAGGTTTAGTCACCAAATCCTGTAATTTATCCTGCTGATAAATGTTAAAATGCCAACATTTTAACATTTATTACCAGGATAAATTTCAAGCTTTAACGATCTAAACCTGAAATTTCAATTCATTTTAGCTATTTGGGCATTGATGAGCAGTTTAAATTTTATACTCAGCTGAGTTGAGCATGAAAAGTTTTATAACCTTGGGACCTGGGCCAAACAGAGAATGATTTATAACACTCATGAGCCTGGGCATGACAAAACCAACAATTTGGGTTTTCCACCAGCTCAGACACAAACCGAGCTGTATAGTCACAGAAGCAATTTAAAATCTCACACAACTGGAGATGCCCAGTATCAAATTTATGACCCTGGTTTATCAGGCAAGTGGCTTAAGCTCTTTACCACAGAAGTTTCCAACATTTTTAACCCATTACTTACGAATGGATTCACCTATTATTATCATTTGGATGAGTCAACTTTCATTGTCAGGGGTGTTAGGAATTTTTTTTTTATTTTCTATCTCATTTTTCAATAAAACAGAATAGCCCCAGATGGGACACCACGTTTTGCGGTGTCACATCTGGGGTTGTTTGCCTATGTCCCATAAAAAGGATGCCAGGCTTATACGAGTTAAATAAGGCTATTTTGATATTTATGAGCAATTAAACTTTCATGCTCATTTTAAGCTGCCAAGAAGACAAACTTCAATAGCCTAATCTCTACTTACAGAAATTCCATACAATTTATAAGGTTTGCAGCCAGGACCTAGAACAAACTGTGACAACTCCAGCCCCTTCACAGGAAAGTCGACATAGGCACTGATCTTGTTACGCCACTGACCCTCATACACAAATCTACAAATTAAAACGTAAAATTAAGATATACAAGCAAAAATACCGCAAGAGAAGGGGGGGGGGGGTTGTAGCTATGATCCAGAACAAACTGAAATATATAGCGGCCCCCGTGGCCAAGCGGTTAAGAGTGCTGTTTCTTAATCACTCGATCATTTCACCGCTGTGTCTGGTGTGGGTTCGAGCCCCGCACTGGCCACATGTGAGACAAACCAAGTTCTGCTTGTGGGTGTGCCCGGTGGTTTTTCTCTGGGTTCTCCTGTTTTTGCCCACCTACTGACTGGCCCATCTCTTATGAGCTGAAATAATCTTGAAAGGGACGTAAAATTAAATTAAAGAAAAAAAAACTGTGATAACTCCAGCCCCTTCACAGGAAAGTCAACATAGGCACTGATCTTGTTACGCCACTGACCTTCATACACAAATCTACAAAGTGAACCATATCAGTAAACTATACTAGGAAAACAGACCACAAGAGAGGGGGGGAGGGGGGGGCAGGTCATAAAAGTTGTAGCTAGGACCCAGAACAAACTGTGATAAGTCCAGCCCCTTTACAGGAAAGTCAACATAGGCACTGATCTTGTTATTCCACTGACCTTGAACCTTGACATTAAACCATATCAGTAAAATAGTTGTATTCCAGTCAACAATTTTCAATTGATCAGCACTATGGTGAGTTAATACATCTTTTTTTTTGTTGTTTTAGGTACCAGAGTTAATACATCTTGCTCAAGAACACAGCCCAGTGCCAGTGGGGTTGGAAACCCAACCCCCTCCGGAGTCTAACGCACTAACCACAAGGCCACCTCACAACCAAGTATCAGCAAGCCGTGTCTTGAGAAAACCAGTAAGGTTACCAAACAGGTCCAACACAAACCGAGCTGTACCACCACAGAATATAGCTAGAGGCTTGAAATTTCGGATTTAGAAAGTAGAATTGTACTATCCATCTAGCGAAAAAAGAAAGGCGCTGATTAGCTTGGCGGTTACTGCGAAGCTGATCTGCATCTTTGTTTTCGCAAAATGTTGGTTTTCTCATGATCTGGCTCATATGTCAAATGCAATTTCAAGTCTTTGCTTGCACGGTAAACACTATTGCTGGAAATTAAAATATTCTAAATGCTTATTTCATAGGTATGCAAATATTTTCTGCACTTTAGTGTTCTATGTCTTTATACTGTTACTCTTCTCTTACCGCTATTCCTTTGTACTTTATGACAAGAAACGCAGTGTTTAGGTCAAATATGGAATTTTTAACTTGATTAAAGTAGAAATAAAGGTTAGAAATATTCGATATGTTTACCTATTTAAAGCTATGAGGAGAATTCTGGGTAATTTCCAGATGTCTATTTTCTTGACAGAGTCGCGATCACATTTACATCGAGGACAGCGCCATCTACTACTTCCTGTCATCTTCTCCTCCTTCAGGAACTCACGTAAACAATCCTAGAAACGTAAATCACGGATCTTACACAAGTGGTCATTTTATATGAAATTTATAAAGCGATTTTTGATAAATTTCATATGAAATGGACATGAACTTTTCTGTGCAACTATATTTAACAAGCATACTTGAGAAATCCCGCCTTTGCTGCAAATCCAAGGTGCAAAGTAGTGCACCTTAGTGTTTCAGTATATATACTGTATTTGTTCTTATTAGTGCACATGTTCCAATAAGCCCACACCCTGGTCGTTTCTGAAAATCATGTGTATAAGTGCACATTGCTTGACTAGCAAATTGGTATTTTAGACCAATTTTACTCATTGATACTTTATTAAGCTCATTAAAACTTAACTTTAGATGATCGAACATGCAAACACTATTTTGCAACGATTGGAACACTTAAATGGCATCACAATGGTATTTTTGACATGGTGATTTCGGTAGTTTATGCAATGGTTGTAATTCTACTGTACACTTATTAGAACGATATTTTGTTGCCTTAACTTTAAGGCATTTTGAAAGATTAGGTGCACTGTGCCCTAATTAGAACGAATATGGTATTGTTTTTTTTTTTTGTTTTTTTTACCTGAAGTGAACACCTAGACCTTGATGGGATGGGTAGAGACAAGTACATGAACGCTTGAAAAGTCCTTGACTGTTTACGGCAAGTCAGACACATCAGAGTCGACTTCAATTGGCCCTGAATTGAAATAGAAACAGACTTGTTTGTAAACATTCTACTTATAACATTATGTCAATGGTTATGATATTCATGTAAATATGAACAATTATGGTTGGTGCAGTAAAGGTTTGAAATTAATGCGAATGTGGCAAGTCAGTCACATTAGTAGACTTCAATGATAATTCCTTTTTAGTTGCATTTCAAACTCATTTTGTTTTTATTTTGACATCAGAAATGTTTTAAGATTTCTTTCCTTGCAGAATACTAAAATAAGCAAAGGCCTATCATTTGTGATCATGTTGAAGTACCATTACAAGCTAGTTTTTTTATGGAACATATATGAAGATTGAAGAGCAAGACAACTAGCTAGCAGAAAGACGGGAATAAATGGTAAGTAAAATTACCGGATGGCTTAAATCAATTTAAAGGGGCCCCAATCCTTGCCTGTAGACTATTGTGATTTAAAAATCAAGAATTTGTCTATATATGTCAGAATCTAGATCTGAAAAATATGGGATAAAAAGCCTCACCTGGAACAGTTCCACTATAATAGACTCATGACACATTTTATGTTGTTTCCATGCCAACGTAGCTGCGGCTGTGTCGGTCATGTGATCATTGTCTTCCTCCTTGATTCTAGGTCGTTTCTTAACCTAGACAACAAAATAATACCATAAACACATGCCTATACAACACCTTCTATGGATTCTATGGTTGCGTATACAAATAAATTAACAATTGGTAAACAAGCAATTCTTATTCAGACTTGTATGGGAAATTTCTCTTCTTGCAACATTATAAAGACACAAAAATAAGGGCAGCCCCCGTGGCCGAGCGGTTAAGAGCGCTGTTTCTTAATCACTGGATCATCTCACCGCTGTGACTGGTGTGGGTTCGAGCCCCGCTCTGGCCACATGTGAGACAAGCCAAGTTCTGCTTGTGGGTGTGTCAGGTGTTTTGTCTCGGGGGTCTCCCGTTTTCGCCCCACCTACTGATTGGCCCGTCTCATATGAGCTGAAATAATCTTGAAAAGGGACGTTAAACTGAGTTAAAAAAAAAAAAAATAAGCATACCTTATTCAGACCCTCATGAAGTCCATCCATTAAGAATGTAAGGAATTCTTGTGAGTCTTGTTGATCATAACCTGAGAACATCGGCTGATGGCGTCCAACAACATGCTGAAATATAGGTCATAACCTGAGAACACTGGCTGATGGCGCCCAAAAACATGCTGAAATATAGGTCATAACCTGAGAACATCGGCTGATGGCGCCCAACAACATGCTGAAATATAGGTCATAACCTGAGAACACTGGCTGATGGCGCCCAAGAACATGCTGAAATATAGGTCATAACCTGAGAACATTGGCTGATGGCGCCCAACAACATGCTGAAATATAGGTCATAACCTGAGAACATCGGCTGATGGCGCCCAACAACATGCTGAAATATAGGATTTTTTTCGTACATCCACTATCAACAGCTAATAGGATTTGTTGTTGGTTGGTAGGATGATTTTAGGTTTAAAGTCCCACCAACAACTAAGGTCATATAGAGACAGGACTTCCGTCTCATCTGACAGAGAAGCCCAGGATAGAGCCTTCAAATCCCCGATTACAAGACATGTGACGTACCACTGCGCCACAGAGGCTTCTCGTTTGTTTTTATTGGTATTTTACATCCACTATCAACAGCAGCTGCATAGGTTATGTCAAGAGGATCAGTTACCCTAGCCTGTTTTCCTGGATGAGCCTCTTAGAGGCAAGTTACCAGTGCTTAGTGCACATTTTTTCACCACTAACAGAGGATGGTCCTCTTGATTTAAAGGAAGAGAAAGAATGGCTGAAGAAATATTTTGATGACCAACTCTTGATTAAAGAAATGGGCTGAATGTAAGGAATGAACAAGGGTCCACTTACAAAGTTTTCTGGTCTAAGTTTGTTGACATGTCTCAACCAATATCAGACTCTATTAACACTGTATTTATAAAGACAAAGCAAAAATATGAGCCGCGACGCGAGAAAACCGGTCTTCGGGGTTTCCGACCAGGTCCGACACAAACCGGCCTGTACAAGCTCAGAAAAGAGCTAGAAGCTTGAAATTTTGGATTTAGAAAGAAGAGGAATTGTACTATCCGAGTAGCGAAAACAAAGGCGCTGATCAGCTTCGCGGTTACCGCGAAGCTGATCTGCGCCTTTGTTTTTGCCTAGGCAAAAATCCGGGTTTCTCATGACGCGGCTCATATGTTGTTTTGTTGTTGTTGTTGTTTTTAACAAATTAAGCAAAATTACAAACATTGAAACAGTATCAAAAACATACTACAGTTCAACCTCATTTTAGTGTTATCTTTGGGGACCATGGAAACAGACCGTGTTATAAGTGAAACTGTGCTATAATAAGGTTATTTACAATAAACATATGAGCCGCATCGTGAGAAAACCGGATTTTTGCCTATGCGAAAACAAAGGCGCAGATCAGCTTCGCGGTAACCGCGAAGCTGATCAGCGCCTTTGTTTTCGCTACACGGATAGTATATTTCCTCTTCTTCTTATATCCGAAATTTCAAGCTTCTAGCCTGCTTCTGAGACTGTACAGCCCGGTTTGTGTCGGACCTGGTCGGAAACCCCGAAGACCGGTTTTCTCGCGTCGCGGCTCATATGGCAATATAGTCATTATGGTCATGTTATATTGAAAACTGGATTATAGTGAGGCATGTTATGATGAGGCTGAACTCTACCTCAAACAAAGTATACTCACTTTAAAGTCTCTGGGAGTAATAAACCTGTACTGTCCCGACCATAATGCTTTTACAACATAGGCAAAATCATCAGCAACTTCACCGTGTGATCCTAGCTCACTCTCTCTGCAAAAATAGGCATAAAGTTGGCTTTACAATGAAAAAAGTGTAGACCAATTTACTTTTGTGATTTTTTTTTCACAAGAAAGATTTTGAAAATGAATCGATGCAAAAATATATTTTTTGTCTACATAGGTTATGTCCCCCCTCTACAACTTGACCAGAAAATTCAAACCCCTCGACTAGTTCCTGTCTGATATGGTCATATGAGCCGCATCGTGAGAAAAAGAGATTTTTGCCTATGCGAAATCAGCTTCGCACTTCAAAGTAGCTGCGAAGCTGATCAGCGCCTTTGTTTTTGCTACACGGATAGTACAATTTCTTTTCTTCTTAAACCCGGAATTTCAAGCTCCTAGCCTGCTTCTGAATCTGTACAGGTCGGTTTGCGTCAGACCTGGTTGAAAACCACAAAGACCGGTTTTCTGGCCTCATGGTTCATAAACCAAAGACAGATCCTCATTAAATGAATCATAAAGTCAATTCCTCACCCACCGCTGTGTCTGGTGTGGGTTCGAGCCCCGCACTGGCCACATGTGAGACAAGCCAAGTTCTGCATGCGGATGTGCCAGGTGGTTTTTTTCGGGGTTCTCCCGTTTTTGCCCACCTACTGATTGGCCCGTCTCATATGAGCTGAAATAATCTTGAAAGGGACATAATACTGAATCAAAAAAAAAAAAAAATCCTCACCTATTTATATCATATAAGTAGAGATCTGTTACTAGGTAGGTAACCAACGGCGACGTGTTGTTAAGGCACTGTATCGTGGAGTTCATGTAGCATGTGTTACCAAGGTTACGTAAGCCTGTCAGAGCTGAACCCTGAAAAAAATTCAGTAATACAAGTGTGTATTGTGTAAACACATATTCAAGACTTTTGGGTCAGGTATATTGCATGTTTGTGTAGCTATGCCAGTTAGCTAGAGACGAAAAACTTGCTTATGAAAACTATAGAGATAGTATCTGGTTGCAATGATGTTGGTCTACCTGCACTTTATTGCTACTAGAAAATGTGTTTATGAAACACTATGCCCCCAACTGGTAAGTCACTTTCAAGATGTAAAAATGTCCAAAAAATGACTAAGTTCAAATTGTAAAAAAAAGTGACAAAAATTAATCTGAGGAGTATATCCCAACCACATGCATATCTTCAAAGCATGGTCACGATGTCTGAAAAGTTTCAATAGTATCAGTATTAAATTGTAGGAGGAGTTGCGCACACAAGGTACCCTCTAACCATTCACTAAAATGCCCGAAAAAATGACTAAGTTCAAATTGTGAAAAAAATGACAAAAAAATAATCCAAGAATTATATCTAAACCACATGCATATCTTCAGACCATGCCCATAACACATGTAAAGTTTTAAATGAATTGGCATGAAACTGTAGGAGGAGTTGCGCACACAAGGTACCCACTGCCCATTCACTTTCATTGTGAAAATGCCCAAAAAATGGCTAAGTTCAAATTGCGAAAAAAGGGACAAAAATTAATCTGAGGATTATATCCAAACCACATGCATATCTTCAAAGCATGGTCACAACATCTGTAATGTTTCAAGAGAATCGGAATAAAACTGTAGGAGTAGTTGCGCACACAAGGTACCCACTATCTATTCACTTTATCAAGAATTAAAAAGGGAAATAACTCTCACAGAATGGTCCCCTCGCCCCTTGAATTTACCTGAAAGAAAAAATATGGGTCCTCTTAATTTTCATATACAAACTACATACCAAATTTCAAGATCCTAGCTCTAACGGTTCCTGACCGAGTGCTAAGCGTTACTCACGCATCACAGACAGACAGATCACTGCACACCACACCACACACGGACAGACCCAAACCAATATGCCCCCTCAACTTCTTCGAAGTTGGGGGCATAAAAAACTACAGCATAGACACAGTTCTTACATACGTCATGCAAACCCATAGAGGTGAAAATAATAGTTTACCATCAACTTAATAGGAGGATAATTTTGAAGATACATATTTTTGCCAATAAATTGAGCATGAAAAAAGTTTTGTTATCTCTTCAATTTTTGTTATCTCTTCATCACAGTGTGATACTATTGCTATAAAGCCTGTTTGATGAAGCTTCATGTTTCTTTACTGACTTTTGACCTTACATTAGACTTTAAAGCAAGTCCTGACTCTGTATGAACTTACTTGTTGGCAGGACATAATACAATGCAAAAGAAACAAATGAGCCGCCTCGTGGGAAAACCAACAATGTGGTTTCCGAACAGGTCCGACACGAACCGACCTGTACCGTCACAGAAGAAAGCTAGAAGCTTGAAATTTTGGATTTAAGTAGAAGAGAAAATGTACTATCCGAGTAGCGAAAATAAAGGCACAGATCAGCTTCGCAGTAACTGCGAAGCTGATCTGCGCCTTTGTTTTTGCCTATGCAGATTGTTGGTTTTCCCATGTGGTGGCTCAAATAACAGGTAGGGAACTTACCACATTGCCATATACAGGGTTTAGATCTCTCCTCTTGGCAGGCATAGGGACTGGTCTAGATATAGGCTCTACTCTGGAATAGAATACATGCCAAATGATCACACTGATCATAGATTTACTGGTCACGTTAAAGCAAGGAAGTTCCTACAAAAGTTTAATTTGACAAACATTTCTGAAAACGAAATGATGTCTCAAATCAGGTGGAAATCCTCAACAGTTTTGTTGATCTTTGCTAAAAGCCTGATATGTGTTCTTGTGTTAAGCCTCAATTACAGTATACTTCAAGATTACCTTTTGACAGGCTTACTGGCCCTGTTTACACTTGGGAGTTGTTTCCCCTCATCTTCCATCATCTTGGCGATGTTTGGTGAGGAATTTGACCTCTGTAACCCTCGCTTCTTTTCTCTCGGCTCATCCTGTAGCTTGGCGATGTATGTGCCACTGGACTGTTGACCTATAATGAGAAAATAGAAATATGAGCCTCAATGTTAAAAATCGGTTTTCAAGAGTTCCGACCCAGTCCAACACAAACCAGCCTGTACAGTCACAGAAGCACACTAGAAGCTAGAAATTTTGGATATAAGAAGAAGAGGGATTGTACTTTATGTGTAGCAAAAACAAAGGTCCATTTTTTAAGAGATCTGGAGAACAAGCAAAAACTTTTGGGGTTTTAGCTAGCAAGGAGCAGAGATCTGAGGAAAAACATTTTAGGGAGCTGGAGAGAAAGGTCATTTTTCTTTCAGGGAGCAAGGAGCTAAGTCCCCTTAGTAGGGCCTCAAGGATGACTCAAAATTTTCAAGCAGTTCATTACCTGGTACACCGGGCAGTTCCCACTGTGTGGTACCAGTATTGTGGTTGATATAGAAGTATCTGTTTGCTCAGGGAGCAAGGAGCTAATTGCCCTCCCCACCCACCCCCACCCCCTCCGATGGTAGGGCCTCATTTAAGATGTCTCAAAAGTTTCAAGCAGTTCATTACCTGGTACACCGGGCAGTTCACACTGTGTGGTACCAGTATTGTGGTTGATATAGAAGTATCTGTTTGATCAGTGAGCAAGGAGCTAAGTCCCCTCCCCTCCCCCTCGGGCAGAGCCTCATTAAAGATGTCTCAAAAGTTTCAAGCAGTTCATTACCTGGTACACCGGGTGGCTCCCACTGGGTAGTACCAGTATTGTGATTGAAATAGAAGTATCTGTTTGCTCAGGGAGCAAGGAGCTAAGTCCCCTCCCCACCCACCCCCACCCACCCCCACCCCCTCTGATGGTAGGGCCCCAAGGACGTCTCAAAAGTTTCAAGCAGTTCATTACCTGGTACACCGGGCAGTTCACACTGTGTGGTACCAGTATTGTGGTTGATATAGAAGTATCTGTTTGCTCAGTGAGAAAGGAGCTAAGTCCCCTCCCCTCCCCCGCGGGCAGAGCCTCATTAAAGATGTCTCAAAAGTTTCAAGCAGTTCATTACCTGGTACACCGGGTGGCTCCCACTGGGTAGTACCAGTATTGTGATTGAAATAGAAGTATCTGTTTGCTCAGGGAGCAAGGAGCTAAGTCCCCTCCCCACCCACCCCCACCCACCCCCACCCCCTCTGATGGTAGGGCCCCAAGGACGTCTCAAAAGTTTCAAGCAGTTCATTACCTGGTACACCGGGCAGTTCACACTGTGTGGTACCAGTATTGTGGTTGATATAGAAGTATCTGTTTGCTCAGTGAGAAAGGAGCTAAGTCCCCTCCCCTCCCCCGCGGGCAGAGCCTCATTAAAGATGTCTCAAAAGTTTCAAGCAGTTCATTACCTGGTACACCGGGTGGCTCCCACTGCGTAGTACCAGTATTGTGATTGAAATAGAAGTATCTGTTTGCTCAGGGAGCAAGGAGCTAAGTCACCTCCCCACCCACCCCCACCCACCCCCACCCCCTCCGATGGTAGGGCCCCAAGGATGTCTCAAAAGTTTCAAGCAGTTCATTACCTGGTACACCGGGCGGTTCCCACTGTGTGGTACCAGTATTGTGGTTGATAGAGAAGTATCTGTTTGTCATTACCTGGTACACCGGGCGGTTCCCACTGTGTGGTACCAGTATTGTGGTTGATATAGAAGTATCTGTTTGTCTTTGGGTCCAGCTGTTTCTCCCATCCCACCAACAAGCTGGGGTCTGGTATGGTTCTAGGGCTGCTCTTGGCTTCTGAAACAATAACATCATATATTATACCTCATTAACCCATATTTGACGTATGGATTTTCCCATCATTATCAATTGGATGAGTCCACTTTCATTTTTAGGGGTGTTAGGAGAGATTTTTATTTTTTATCTCATTTCTCGATGAAATTTCTCTAAGCAAACAGAATAGCCCCAGATGGGACACCGCGTTCTGCGGCGTCACATCTGGGACTATTCTGTTTGCCTATGTCCCATAAAAGGGACACCAGGCTTAAATGAGTTAATATTCATTAGCTGAGTGTGGATTTTGATTGGTCCAGAGCAGGTCATGCAGAGGGTGGTATTCTGTCATGTTACATGATCATCACCTCTGATGTCATACAAAAGTGCAGCTGCACTAAGTTTTGTAGTCACATGCATTTGTTTACAGTGCACGTGGTGGGTGCTATCCTGTCATGTCGCATGATGATATTACCCTCTGACAACATATTCACCTTAATGTGCAGTTGCACTTGTAGTCATGTGTGTTTGTCCTGTGGTATGTCGCTAATTTGTTTCAAAAAGGGCTCGGTATAACAAAACAATTGTTGCCCTTGAGTGAGGGTGACATGACGATTTGTTCACCCTCGACAGGTTGTATTGCCTGCCTCTCGTGAACAAATCGTCATGTCACCCTCACTCAAGGGCAACAATTGTATATTATCATGTAACATCGCTGGTATTCAGTGGATAATGATGTGTAATAAATGAGCCGTCTCGTAGGAAAACCAACAATGTGGTTTCCGACCAGGTCCGACACAAACCGACCTGTACAGTCACAGTAAAGAGCTAGAAGCTTGAAATTTCAGATTTAAGAAGAAGAGGAAGTGTACTATCCGTGTAGCGAAAACAAAGGCGCTGATCAGCTTCGCGGTCACCACGAAGCTGATCTGCATCTTTGTTTTCGCCTATGCAGATTGTTGGTTTTCCCATGAGGCGGCTCATATGTTATGACTACACATGTATAGACACTTTAGCGGGAATTTGTAATGCTACTGACGACTTCTGTAACAATGCAAATTTTTATTGAAAATATCGGTATGTCCACTTGAAGGTGATCAAGTCCTATTTCTAAGGTCAAATGATCTAAGAACAGCTCATGGGCACTTGGCCAAGGTGCATGCTCAGATCAAATGTCAAGGACAATTACTATGCAACATTTTACCATTCATGAGCCTCATTTTCTGCTCAGCTGCTCTCTGTGCTTCTTCCGCCCTCTTCTTGTCTGCTTCTTCCCGTTCCTTCCTTTCTCTCTCAAGTCTCTCCCTCTCTTGACGCTCTCTCTCTAGTCGTATCTTCTCCTATGAATAATGGAATAAAAGAACATAGAGAATGAGTCTCATTTTCTTCTCAGCTGCTCTCTGTGCTTCTTCCACCCTCTTCCTGCTTCTTCCAATTTTGTTCTTTCTCTCTTAAGATATATCTGCTTCTGTGAAAACTAGTTAGATTAGGTAAAAATATAGGTACACCTAGACCTCTTTATATCATGCTTCGTTACAACACGGTTTTGGATATAACACTGATGACTGTTGGACCCAAATTGGTCATTTTAGACTATTTTTGCTATATGTATTTTTACTCTCGTTATAACACCCATTGGATAGCTAACGCAGAAATTGGCTTGGACCCCAACAATAGTGTTATATAGAGTTTGTGGTGTATTACTTTGATGAGGACAGCTGAAAATAAGGAAACATCTATAACTGAGCCGCCTCATGAGAAAACCAACAATCGGCATATGCGAAAACAAAGACGCAGATCAGCTTCGCGGTAACCGTGAAGCTGATCAGCGCCTTTGTTTTCGCTACACGGATAGTACATTTCCTCTTCTTCTTAAATCAGAAATTTCAAGCTTCTAGCCTGCTTCTGTGACTGTACAGCCTGATTTTTGTCAGACCTGATCGGAAACCACATTGTTGGTTTTCCCACGAGGCGGCTCAACTGTCACATCACTTATCTAACAGGGTTTTTTTTTATTTATTTATTTATTTATTTTTATTTTTTTATTTGTTTCATGACTGCATTTTTCGCTTTACCTTCATTTTCAAATTAAGGATGTTCGCTGCCAATGAAAAAGTATTCAAACTTTTTTTCTAACCACTCTTTTTTGATTCCAAAGTACAACACAAGACATTTGAAAACAAAATAAATATAGGGTAGTGTGCATTTTTTCAAGCTACAGACCTCTGAATGAGACCTCTGAGCACCATGTTTTAAATTTGGTAAAATTAATTTAATTTTTAATTCTTTGAAACAAACCTGTCGTGAACAAAAATACACCTAGAATGCTTTCAAAAGTCATAATATATACGTAGCGCAGACAATTTTGGACCAAAAGCATAGAAAAAATTGCAACTTGGAGTGGATGACAAAATTTTAAGATTCCTTTTCTAACCCTACCCCCATACTTGAAAATTTGTTGATTCAAACTTTTTCTTGTATTTTCACACAACATAGAACTTGGTAATATTGTTCGAATAAAAGAAAGAAATATATAGGGTAGTGAGCATATAAGAGAGAACCAACAACTTGAAAATCGCCATTTTTGGCCTTTTTTCGGCTGTTTTGTTTCTAAAAGCCAATTTCATAAAACCACCTTAAATTTTAAAACCAGCACACTAAAGACACAAAGAATGCCTTCGAAGACCATGTACACATATACTGCTGTTAAAATAAACATCAAACTAGTGCAATTAATTTGAAGATGTGTAATATTCAAGTTTAATCTACCCTACCCCCTAAATTTTACTGACAACTAAAATTTTCTGAAAAGTTGCAGAAAATGGGGTGAAAAAATGAAGTTTCTTAGATTGACAATTTTCATGGCTCATTCGATGCATATTATCAATATGTATCCAAATATAAAATATTAGGAAAATATCTGCAACCGTTTGCGAGATATTCAAGAAAAGAAAAACCGGAAGTTCCGAAATGTCAAATGTTAGCAGCGAACATCCTTAAATGAATGTAAGACTGTACAATCATAGGCATACTTTGAAAAAATAGCAAAAAAAAGTTTATAACTAGTTATCAATTGCACAGCTGATCAGCATCCGTTTTCGCTACACAGATACACAGTACAATCCCTCTTCTTCTTAAATCAGAAATTTTAAGCTTCTAGCCTGCTTCTGCGACTGTACAGGCCATTTTTTGTCGGACCTGGGCCCAAGGTTATAAAACATTTTTCATGCTCAGTACAGTTGAGACTAAAATTTATCCTGCTGATAAATGTTAAAATGCCAACCATTTTAACATTTATCAGCAGGATAAATTACAGGCTTTGGTGATCATAATCTTCAATTTCAATACATTTGGGCTATTTTGGCATTTGTGAGCAGTTCAAATTTTATGCTCAGCTGAGATGAGCATGAAGGAAGTTTTATAACCTCAGGGCCTGGTTGGACACCCACATTGTTGGCTCACCTGTCTTTCTCTCTCCAATCTGTCTATCTCGGCTTGTTTTCTCCGTTTCTCCTCTAAAGCTGCTTGTCTGTCCTTCTCCAACTGTATTTGTCTCTCCTTCTCTAATCTTATTCTTTCTTCTGTTGCTCTTTGTTCATTCAGCCTTCTCGATTCATCCTTTGCCTGTAATCATTTTTAGCCATGATTAAATTAAGTACCACATTGTTTTTGTCTGCTTTTATTGTGGTTAACACCCCAGTCAACAATTTTAATTTTTTTCTCATCTGTTTGTTTGAAATAACTAGAACAATCATTGGAGAAAAAATGTGCCTTGCTCAGAGACAGAAGTCTTTGCCGATAGGGTTCAAACCGAGGACTTCCTGAACCGGAGTCCGACACACTAACCATTCGGCCACCGTGCTACCACTACCATAACATTTGAACCACATCATGAGAAAACCAACATTTTGCATACACAAAAACAAAGCCACAGATCAGCTGTGTAGTCACTGCACAGCTGATCAGTGCCTTTGTTTTTGCTACTCAGATAGTACAATATCTCTGCTTCTTAAATCAAAAATTCCAAGCTTCTAGCCTGCTTCTTTGACTGTACAGGCTGTTTGTGTTGGGCCTGTTCCAAAACCACATTGATGGTTTTCCCATTACACAGCTCATTTGTTGGTTTATGCTTCCTTTGCAACATTTAGCCTCCCAAGGGAGATAACCACATACATGTGATATCTCCCGATCTCGTCGGGTTTTCCCGATTTTGGGCTTCCCAACCCGATTGTCCCACAACGAGCCCAGTAGGGCCCAAATCTCCCGATTTCAGCATTTGCCTATCCCAATTTTTCGGCAATGTTCCATTTTTAATTTTGCGGTAAGAAACGGTACGTGTTATTGATCGTTGACCCGATAAATACCGTGGAGTAATTTAGGGGACAATGCAGAATAGATGACATGTCACTTTATTGGGTATTTGGCGAAGTGAGAAGGGATTAATGATGCGACAAATTGTCAGTCTTACAGGTACAGTGTATAATGTAAACCGCTAATTTGATCAGAGTTCATCTTAAGAAAGATTAATGCGTCTTTAATTTGGAGGGCTTGGATTAAACATTGCCGATAATCTTAATAGGACAATTAATTATGATTGTCCTTTAAAGATTCTCGGGCATTTTGAACACTTGGGACCGATTTATCTTTCATTTTTTGTGCATTTTTATCGGTCCGAGTAAAAAACATTTTTTCCATGAAAAAAGTTTGCCATTTTTCTTTTTTTTCATTTTCTTTTTTTTTTTTTTTTTTTCTGTTCGATCGGTCCTTATATTCACAAGCTTCAGACGCAATATATATCACTACTACACACGTGTCAACATGATAATTGCCCCTGTTAATTGCCTAGTTATCAAAACAATTTTTGCGGAAAAGTGTGAAAGTTTCTGAAACGTGAGGACTGGTAACTGTGTTGCGTGAACATCGCAGTAATTTATGCAACACGTGCTGATTGGCCCATTCTAACTAACGCGTGGGCGGAGCTTCTCAATAATCTACCGAAGCCGCGTGGACATTGTGCAATTTGCTGTTATAATGTCCATCTGTCGTTTCAACAATGCGTAACAATTTTCTGATTTTGAGCTCGGAGCCAAATAAAATTTAATATTAAACTTCAGACAGATAGTGACCAGCGATAATTGGGTGGTGGTGGACATCAAATGATTAAGTTTAAAACAAACGCCATATAGTTACGAAAGATCAGATTGAACGGACATGAAAATGCCGCTTGCGTCGAACGTAGCGTTAGGCAAAAAGTCGGGTAAATTTTCCAACCTACAAACTATGGGAACGAAACGGTTATAATAAGGGGGAGCAACTGCGTTATCGAACCAGAAAAAATGTGGGGTACCAGCTAATAAAAGTACAAAAACTTGAAACACAAATTTCTGTGGAAAATGGAAAGAAATTAGTACGTTTTTCTGCTTTTTTCTTTGTCTGTTTTATTTCAATACATTGAAATCTTTAAATTTTCTCGAATTGACGTTGATACAATGTACATAAAGTATGAAATAATAAATGTCATTAGTTTTCGCGACTTCTTAGATACGCTTTTTACATGCATGTTGTATGTCCATGATGACGTCATCACTTAGCTAGACCGATTTGGGAATTAAAATTTCCTCAGCTGTGATCATATTTAATTATTGAATTATTAGTTTGTTATAAAATTACCACCCATTAGCAAATTCATGAAGATATAAGGGATCATAAGGCAAATATAATGCATCTTTTGCAAAAAAAATGGCAAAAAATCTTCGCATTTTAACCGCGCTAAAATCTCCCTATTTGAGACCCAATCTCCCTATTTCAAAACACAAATCTCCCTATTTGGGCCAAAGAAGATATCTCATGTATGGATAACCAGAATATTTCCATCACCACTATTAACTGAGCCAATGCATGAGAAAATCAACAACTTGGGTTTCCAACCAGGTCCGACACAAACTGACCTGTACAGTCTTAGAAGCAGGCTAGAACTTTGAAATATTTAGGATTCAAGAAGAAGAGAAATTGTACTATCCCTAACTGTTACTGCACAGCTGATCTGTGCCTTTGTTTTCACCTATGCAAGTTTTTCGTTTTCTAAAGCGGCGGCTCAGTTACTAAGAAAAGTTTTTCTTAAATCTGTCGAAAAGGAAGAATATGCAAAGAAATGTTTTAATAACATTTCAAACATGGTCACAGCACAGATTAGCTGTCTAGAAACTGAGCAGCTTAGTCCTATTTGATTTGATACTCAATGTCAGTCAATAACTTTTCAGTCATGCTTCTTGCATGTAATACCATCACATCATCTTTCGGAAACTACTTTATTCAAATCACACTATTTTGAAACATATCAAGCAAAAAATTATGCCACCCTTTTGCAATTCAAAAGTCCTAAAAAATACCACATAAAGTTTGAAAATTGGTTCACCAATAAAAAATTTGCATGTTTGCATGGGAAAATAGCTTTGAATAGGAGTTTATTCATTGTGAAAATGTAAGTAACTATTTTCCCATAAAAAAAACCCATCAAAATTGGATATTTTCCATTTAAAATGCACCAAACCAAAACAAAGTTGTATAGTTGACATAACTTTGGTCTAAGCGCTTAAAATTATTCCACAGATTTGCAAGAATTTCAATTCTAAGGCTTTTGGATTACCTCCCTTGTGCATGCAAAACACCAATTCAAGATCATTTTTGGCATAAAATTTTTATTAGTGTCAGAACTGATTTTCAAAATTTTTGCAGTACTTTTTTCTGAATACAAAAGAATGTCTAGGTCTTAATTTTCAGATGTTTCAGAAAAGCATAATCTTACAAACGTCAGCTTCTCATAGATAGTGTAAGGACACTGATCCTCAATGTGATGCAACTCATTTAGTACCTTTTCCTCCTCATAGACTCTAGCTGCCTCCGCTGCCAGAGCTAATTCTTTCTTTCTGTCTTCTTCTTCCTTTCTCGCTCTCTCATGCGCTTCCTATAAACAATTGGAGAATGCTGACAATTCAAACCCAAGACTTTTTATGACCTTTTTGGGGAAGATATTGGTACCAATGAAATTGAGGAAAAAATAGCATGATTTTGGGAAAAAGTAGTGATTTTTAGCCAAATTAGGAAAATTTACCTTTTAAATTTGGACTTTTCTTCTAATTGAGAATGTTTCGGGTTAATTGCGAATTTTTTCAGCCCATTGGGAACAAATTTGGTACCAGAACTGGGCTCAATTTTGTATAGAGAAACGGTCCTGAAACCAAACCATGCTTATATAGCCAATTTTCAAAAACATAATATCATGGAAAAAAATCAGAGATTTATGTGTTTGTGCACTCTGATGTTAAAAACTGCTTTAAAATGAATATCAAAGACAAGATCGTAATTTTCTAAATTTTCAAGTATACCAAAACCTCTTTATAACGCTATTGTTGGGGTCCAAGCCAATTTCTGTGTTAGCTATCCAATCCGTGTTAAAACAAGAGTAAAATGTATAAATATATAGCAAAAATAGTCGTAAAATAAGCAATTGGGGTGCAACAATGATCTGTACTATATCCCAACTGTGTTGTAATGAAGCTCGTAATAAAGTGGTTCAGGTTTATTTAGTTTAAACTGTTACTGACTGCTTACTCTTTTTGAGTCAGTGAAAGATGATTTTTCCTCAGTCAGTGGAACATCATTTTTCCTCATAAAATGCCACATAAGTGGACTGATATTATCTCAGGCCTGCCACATACCCCTACATAGATCAATTTCATACACTGATTCACAAAAAGCAACCTTACAATCCCATTTGAGCCGTGACGTGAGAAAACCGGTCTTCGGGGTTTCCGGCCAGGTCCAACGTAAACCGGTCTGTACAGTCTGATACTGGCCAGAAGCTCGAAATTTTGGATTTACGAAAAAGAAAGAAGTTGTACTATCTGTATAGCGAAAAAAGGCACTGATCAGCTTTGCAGTTACTGCACAGCTGATCTGCGCCTTTGTTTTCGCATAGACAAAAATAAGGTTTTCTCATGATGCGGCACATTTGATGCCACAAAACTGTTACCCACCTGCAAAGCTTTTTCTGCCAGTTCATTTTCTTTCCTATCTTCCTCCATCTTTCTCTCCAACTCAATCTTTCTCTCCAACTCATTCTTTCTCTCCAACTCCTGCAATCTCTCTATTTCCCTTCTTTTTTCATCTTCCTTCAACTTTCTGTCTCTCCGTAATCTGTCCACCTCTTCTTGTCTTCTTCTCTTCTCTGCTTCTTCCACTGCTAGTCTGTCTAGTTCTTGCTGTCTGAAATTTTAATGCCTCTATGAGAAAAAAAATACATGTACCTTCAAACTTTTGTGTGTGTGTGTGTGTGTGTGTGTGTTTCCTTTAGTTTCCCCGTCCTTTGGTACCTAGAGGGTCAGGGAGGACCATCCCCCTGGACACCTTACAAACTACAAGGGTGTAATATGTGCATAGAAATAAGTGCATTCTTTCCACTCCACTTTCAAACATCTTTCACAACGACAGTCACACTATCTTTAACTACTTTGAATTGATTTCTGAGCAATGGACGACTTGATCAGTATCAAATTAGTTACAGCCAGAAATGCGTGAAATGCAGTCAAGAAATCTCCCACTGCAAACCTGCGAAGCAAGCCCACAGTACAAAATTTCTATCTGCTAACTGGCTGTAGTCTTCAATTTTTGACCAGCATACACACAAACAAACTGGATTGTATAACCACTTTTGATACCTAGAGACTACAAACTTTGTGTGGGAGGTAGAAAGGTTATAGGAAGTTAAGATATTGATCAGCTATTGATCAGCTGGGTATTTACTGCACAGCTTATCTGTGCCTTTGTTTTTGAATATGCTGTTTTCGCACAATATCCTGGCTTTATAGCAAAACTAAGAATAAGAGTATGCCTACCTTTGCTGTCTTTCTCGTTCTTTAACCTCCAGTTCATGATTAAGTTTTTCACTATCTTCTTTTGTACTCTCTTGCAGATTCTTTTTCAATCTCATTAGATCTGCAACATCTTTTTGTTCTTTTCTTCTTAAATCTTCCAGTCTTGACAGTTTTTCTTCTTCTTCTTTCAGTCTCGCTCTCCTTGCTCTATCTTCTAGAATTATCCTTTCATGTTCTGCTCGAATTTTATCCAGTTCTGCTTGTTTTTGTCTTTTGAGGCTATCAATTTCCTTTATTTCAGTGCTTAAATCACTGGATATTTTTGTTAAATTTGTATCTGACACATTTGCTTTTGAAACTGGCTCTGAGTTCCTATTGGCCGAGGCCCTGTTTCCAGCATTTGTAGAATCAATTGTCTGATTGGCTGATAATCCAGAAGGTCTGTTCTGGTTGGATGGACCAGCTATTGCCCTGACATCAGGATACAGAGAGTTAGATTTCACTGACTGACTAGTATCTGCGTGGGTAACATTGATTTTTGTTGTACTATGCACTTTAGGCTTGGTTGACCTATCAATTTTAGGGAAACTTGCACTAGATAAATCACCGTTCACCATCATTTGAGCACTATTTGCTGCAGATTTTTCAGACTCTGGTCTTTCTGGGCTAGGGGTCATCAAGAATGCAGTGTCAAAGTCAGGATAGTCAAAGTCCACTGAAAAAAAAAATGTAAAATGAGTCATCACATGAGAAAACCAGCAATTTTGGTTTCTGATCAGGTTCGACACAAACCAGCCTGTACAGTCACAGAAGCAGGCTAGAAGCTTGAGATTTTGAATTGAAGAAGAAGAGGGAATGTACCATCTATGTAGTGAAAACAAAGGCGATGATCAGCTTCGCGGTTACCGCGAAGCTGCTCTGCGCCTTTGTTTTCGCATATGCAGACTGTTGGTTATCTGATGTGGTAGCTCAAATAATGTAACATCAGTATGGATATAGACAGGCAATGTTCATCAATAAAAGACTTGCCAGATAAAGTTTTAATTCTTGTTTTACAGTAATAACACAGAAAGTTTTTTGGAACTTAAACATGTTCTTGAAGGCTTAAATATTTGCCATTTCAGACTTTGTTGCATTGGAAATAGAAAAACCTATTATTGCCCTTGTATGGTAAGTTCGTAAATGTTCTCGAAAAAAATTGTTTCCTTGAAAATTCAAAGTTGTTGTGTACTTTTCTCTTATAACTATAAGCCAAAAAGATTACACCCATGCTTTTAGGGGAATTAAGATCTCTGGTATAACTCGAACATAGAATAATCCCGAAATAAAAGTGGTGCAAAAATTTCTGAATCTACAGTATATCACGGGTTCTATCCTATGTATGCCTTAGTCTTTGCATGTGTTGGTTTACAACCCTGGGGCCTTAATGGATAACACAGTACATTACGAAAACTTGCCCATGCAATGTATTGAGATTTTTCAAGTTGTAAAATTTGAAAATTTTCAGTAGAAAATTTGTGATATTTTTCTTATTTTTGCTCAAAACATAGATTGTGGGTACACGTTAGAACCGCCTCGGCGAGGCGGTTCTAACGAGTACCCACAATCTGTTTTGGAGCAAAAATAAGAAAAATAGGTTTACCCCTGTTTACCCCAGTTTTACTATATAAATGTGGGGTTTAAGGGGGTATTCATTGCACGGACATGTTTTCCTGATGTACAGGATGTTATACTAGTTGAGTGATTCAGTATATGTTCATATCATCGGGCCATCATATCTGAGAAATACATAGGGGATATTTACTTTTTTGAGGTGAATACCAAATATATTTCATCGAGTGAGTTGAAAACATAAAAATTCTCACGAGTGCGTAGCACAAGTGAAAATTTAGATGTTTTCAAGTCACGAGATGAAATATATTTGGTATTTACCGATAAAAAGTAAATTTTCTTTTTATTTTATACAATACATGGGCATTTTCCTATTCACAAAGCAGGCGGTGAAAATGCAAAAACCAAAAATTTTTGAAAACACAAATAATTTTGGTACCACATTGTTCCTAACATTCTAACTAAGAAAATGAATACCCACACTTTATGTTTTCGTTCGTAAATAACGGAGTTATAGGCATTTGAATTTCTGAAGTGAGGCACATTTAATGACGTCAAGTGAATGGAAACGTCAGAAGTAATCCAAACTCTACAGTGAAAATATCGGCTGATATCAATCACTAGTGAAAATATCGATATCAATTCTGCAGTGAAAATATCACTTTTATCCATTTTTGATATACATTAATTTCACTGCTAAGTATAAAATAAATGTAAATACCCCAATTTTTTAATGTATTACATGGGTGAGTTTTAGGAATGAGCTGTCCCATAGGAAAACCAACAATCTGCATATGCGAAAAACCAAGACGCAAATCAGCTTCGCGGAAACTGCGAGGCTGATCAGCGCCTTTGTTTTCACTACTAAGATAGTACAATTCCTCCTCTACTTAACTCCAAAACTTCAAGCTTTTAGCCATCTTCTGTGACGACACAGACCGGTTTGTGTCGGACCTTTTCAGAAACCACATTGTTGGTTTTCCCACGAGGCGACTCAAATGAAGTAACGTCTCAACTTACTGAGAGAAGCCTGTGATGTGCTCTCAACTGAGGCCTGTATCTTTCTGAAGTCAGGGTTGACACATAGTGTTGATAGTATAGTAATATGTAACTTACTTAGAGAAGCCTGTGATGTGCTCTCAACCGAGGCTTGTATCTTTCTGAAGTCAGGGTTTATACAAAGTGTTGGGTAGTGAAGAAGCCATTGCTCATATCCTCCGTCTAACACGAGCGGTTCACTCTTGATTATCACAGTCGAGTCGTACTGGAAAACATGATATTTGGGTTATAATAACAATTGACCAAACGTGATTTGTACTATCGCTCGACTTTTATTAAAATCCAGGACAAACAAAGATTAACCCATATTTGACGAATGGATTTTCCAATCATTATCAATTGGGTGAGTCCACTTTCATTTTGAGGGGTGTTGGGAGTGATTCTTAATTATTATCTCATTTTTCGATGAAATTCCTCCAAGCTAACAGAATAGCCCCAGATGGGACGCCGCGTTCTGCGGCGTCACATCTGCGGCTATACTGTTTGCCTATGTCCCACAAAAGGGACGCCAGGCTAATATGAGTTAAGTTGCATTCATTTTACATGCAATTTGCTGTAACATGTATTCACAATTACTCATTTTTTGTCCTAAGTTTTTGTCACAAATATACTGGATGGTGTATATTTTGAGTGACCGGTGGCATTTTGTCAATTCAATGGCACCAAAAGGTAAATGCTTCTTGTATACAAGACATGTATAAAAATCATGGAAAAGACCATCCAATGTTACTGACCCAAAAGGTAAACGAGGAGTGGGATTTCTTGCAAAGAAAAGTTACGAAGAGCCAGTCCTGAATGTTGGCTCACCATCAGGAAGAAGTAGATATCTCACACATTTGAGCCATCTTGTGAGAAAATAAACAATGTAGTTTCCAAAAAGGTCAGACAGAAACCAAGCTGTGCTAGCACAGACAATGACTAGAGGCTGGAAATTTTGTATTTAGAAAGTAGAGGAAATGTACTATCCGTGTAGCGAAAACAAAGGCGCTGATCAGCTTTGCAGTTACTTTGTTTTCGCATATGCAGATTGTTGGTTTTCTCATGATGCGGCTCATTTGGTATTTGTTCACAGCTTCTCGGTTTTCAAGACATTACTAGCACAATACTTCTACTTTCTACATACATGTATTTAAAATTTCAAGCTTCTAGCATTCCTTCTGACTACATAGCCCTGTTGGAGAATAGCCTGGCCAAAAGCCCATAAGAGATGTGATACAGTTCATATAATTATTACAGCTCAAACCTTAAATAAAGCATCTTTAAGTGTCTGTAGTGGTGTACCAATGCTGATCTGGTCTAAGGTACTGTTCCAGTCCAGGAGAATGATATGGTCAATATTTCCTCTCTGTTTCCATAGCGACACAGAATCCATTGGCAACGACTTCTCTATATAGGTCACTGTAGTTCTGTAAAAATAATTTGAGCGCATGAGAAAACAAAAATTGTGGATTTCCAACCAGATCTGATACAAACTGGCCTGTAGAATTACAACTTATAGAAGCAGGCTAAAAGCTTGAAATTGTGGATTTCAGAAGGGATTGTACTATCTGTGTAGTGAAAACAAAGATGCTGATCAGACAGCTGAGCAGTTACTGCACATCTGATCTGCCCCCTTTGTTTTCGGATATGCAAATTGTTGGTTTTCTGATGCAGCTGCTCATTCATAATTTATTTTGACCACTTGAAATAAAGCACTATATCAGTACTTATTCCTTTCGAAGAAATCACGAGCCAGACCCCACTACCGTATTTGATCCCCACAATTTAAGCTGTTTCATGAGAAAACCTGACACTTGGACATGCGAAAACAAAGATGCAGATCAGCCGTGCAGTAACTGCACGGCTGATCAGGATCTTTGTTTTCGCTACACAGATATTACAATTCTTCTACCTATATTCAAAATTTTAAGCTTTCTTCTGTGACTGTACAGAAAGTCCAAAGTCTGTTTTTCTCATGTTGTGGCTTATTTTATAATGCTGAAAAATATTGCATGAAATACACTATCATTCTGTTCCAAATGTTAAAAAAAATATTTCAAGAACACAGCTATTTTCTGCAAAATCTAGTACTTGTGATTTTGTGTATTTCATCTCAACTCTGTTCAGTAGCTTGGTCACAATTATAATACATGTTCCTGGCCCAAAGGTTTTAAAACTTTTTTTCATGCTCAACTCAGCTGAGACTGAAATTTATCCTGCCAACAATTGTTGGCATCTTTTATAAGCAGGATAAATTGCTGGCTTTGGTGATATATACCTTTACTTTCAATGAATTTGGTCTAATTCAGCATTTATAAGTTGTTTAAACTCCATGCTCAGCTGAGTTGAGCATGAAAAAGTTTTATAACCTCGGAATCTGGTCACTGCTTTTACATACATTTAGATGTTGTTTGTATACCGTACTTCGCGATGTATTATGCGCACTTGTGCATAACACACACTCAATTTTTGGGGGTCAAATCTGGTGAAAAAAGTCATGTTCCTATACATAACATGCGGCAGATTTGAACCACAGATCGTGGCTGTACTAAACTGAGCATTTTAAGTTCATTTTACCCTTCCTCTCCGATTTCAATCACCCATCATAGTATACCACACTGGCATCTCATCAAAGATGAATTGAAAAGAAAAAGAAAATTAAACAGAAAAGAAAAAAAAAAAAAAGATCGTTTGCTAGGCATTCGCCAAGGTGCAGTTTTCTTTCAGTATCTCTTTATGGTACTATGAGGAAAAAAAAAAAAAAAACATCGTTTGCTAGGCATTCGCCAAGGTGCAGTTTTCTTTCAGTATCTCTTTATGGTACTATGAGAAAAAAAAAAAAAAAAAAAAAAAAAAAAAAAAATTGTTTGCTAGGCATTCGCCAAGGCGCAGTTTTCTTACAGTTTCTCTTTATGGTTCTATGAGAAAAGTAGAAAAAGTAGAGAAAAAAAATCGTTTGCCAGGCATTCGACAAGGTTCTGTTTTCTAACAGTTTTTCTTTATATGGTACTATGAGATGAAGTAATATTACTCATCTTCCTGCAGTAAAAACTTAAAAATCATCTTTTGTAATAGAAAGCATAATGTGTGAATGAACCGATTCGGCTGCCTAAATAGCTTGTATATTCACAAGTGATAATTGTCATTTTTAGACACCACAGTTTAATGCTAGCAAAGCGTGAATGACACACATTGTTTTCTTAAGATTAGTGATAAAAGCTGTGAAAATAAGGCAAGCGATGCACAATAACCCGCTAGGGGATTATCGCTAGACCGTAACGTGACCATAAACAAAGGTTGCTGAAGGCTATTAATGACACGTGTTACGCAACGATGCTCGATGTTTTCGTTCAGTGATTACTGAAGTCCAAAAATTGGGGCGCCTAAATCTTGTATTAATCTAGCTTTTTGACAATGTACTTCTTCTTTCGCGCTTGATAACGGCGCATTGTAAATACGGTATCGGTAAAACACTGTAAAACATTGTAAAGGTAAAACACCACAAACAAAAGTGGTTGAAGTCGGGGTGCGCCGAAAAGTCAATGGCTGAGCTCTACGAAATAACAACAACATGCAGTTATCTTTCTTACAAAAATGGCGGTCGATCTTCCATAAAACATCGCGACGCATGCAAAATATACAAAACAATGATTTTACTCAATAAAAATCAGTGAAAACCTTGGAAATCAACCGACCTTTACGTTTTCTCACATCGATTGGCATTTGTATGCAGTTTGAAGCTCATTATCAATCATTTTAGCTATTGTCATGGGTTTTTGCGACCGACAATTTTTTTTTTAAAAAAAAAAAATCTGAAATTTGGTGTTCTTATACAAAATGCGCACCAAATTTTGTACACCACAATCTGAGCAAAAAAAATGCGGGTTATACGCGTGTGAATAGGGTAAGTCTGGGCCTTTATTTTCTGGTGCAAAATCATACCATGGTTCAACTGTAATTTAATATCAAACTTTAGCTTTTAACCTGATATAAGTAGGATTTGGTATCAGAAGAAAAACCTTACCCTGGTTTAATACACTCAGCTGGCACATTGATACAACTATCATGTATTATCCTAGATTCCTGGTAGTCTGGTATAGGACGAACATCCATAACGATGAGCTGGGTGTCTTTGTCATTCATCAAGGTGAATAACTCTGTTGCTGTAATGGTACCGGTGGGTTTGGCTGGCGTAGGTTCTGGGGAATATTAAAAACAGCAATTTGCCATGTACTATTCCGAGATACAGTTCAACCTTATTATAACGTGCCTCACTATAGTGTGGTTTTCAATATACAGTCGAAGTTCGATAATTCGAAAGGAAAGGGACTACATAAAATCTTTCGAGTGATTGAAAGTTCGAACTTTCGAGAATCATAAAAAAAAATCAGATATGTTCGGTCATTTTCATTCAAACAAAAAATGTATGGCCAGACTTAGCAAATTCAATCTGGACGGAAGGTTCAAAGAAAGATATGCTTGGATAACAAAACGTCAAAGGATGAGAATGTTCAAGTAAAAGTCAAAAATTTTCCATTAATTTTTCATAATAATCGAATAGAGAAGGAGTAATGACGAAATTAACAACCAACAATGGATGGACAGGACTGGATGGTTTTATTGTCGACCGGTTTCGGTAATACAAAAATAAAATGAAAGTGAAAGTAGAATTTATGTAGGAAGTAGTAAGTAGTGTTGAGATTTAAATAGATAGAAAATTAACAGGTAAGTATGTTAGTTCTTTTTTAGTTGGAATGAACTGTAGTGTAAATAAAGGTGTGAGTCTGTTGGCTTTGTGTACAGGTCAGTGGTTAGATTTCCCTCTTCATCTTTTGTAATCGTTACGTCCAGGAAATTGACGGAGGTTTCGCTGATATCTGCAGTGAATTTTATCGTTTCATGGAATGAGTTTAAGGCTTCTAAGAAGGAGCACAGCTCCTCTCTGGAATGTTGCCATATCATGAAAATATCATCGATATATCGCCACCAAATGAGTGGTATCAATCTGCAGGTGGACAGGAAGTCTCTTTCAAGTTTGTCCATGAATAGGATAGCGTAACACGGAGCACACAAGGATTTTGGAACCGATCGTAGGTGTTCACTTCTTTTTAGGTAATTATTATGGTGTTCTGTTCTGGTTAATTGTATGTGTAGTTTTTTCAGAACTTTAAATTTTGCGATGTTGTTTTCACTTATTGTTTGTGGAGTCGGAACATCCAGTTTACGTTTCTTCCGGTTATCCGTTGTACCTTGAGGCGGAAGTGTTGCTATGGAGGTTCATAATAAATTTCATTTTTCTGATGCTCATGGAGCTATGAACCACAGTGGGTCACTAGCAAAGCTTACATGAGCCCCTTCAGGGCTCATTCACTTTGTATGCGACCAACTGTGGTTCATAGCTCCATGAGCATCAGAAAAATGAAATTTATTTCTTTAATAAAGTTACAGCAGACCTTGTTCTGGTTGTTTTTCCTCCTTTTCTTTTTCTTTAGTTTCTTTCTTTTCTTCTGTCTTTTCTCCACTTTTTTCCTCATCTTTTTTCTCCAACGAGTCGAGAGAGGCCAGTTTACTGGCTACAGCTTCTGCTTCAACCCTCTCATATCTGTTAACAGGTGAAAAAATAGCACTAAGAAAACATGGCTATGCAACATACAGAAATATTTTTGGCTGAAAAATAAAAATTGCAGAAGAAGAAAAAAAAAGATATTTTGAAGCAAATACCCACCACCTACCTTTTGGAGAAAATATAAGAAAAATGTATGACGGTTGTTTTAATTAATCCACTCAAAGCTGCTATACTGCAACTGTCAAAAAAATGTATTGTTTGTTTGAATTGAGGTTTATTTAACATTGATTGTGGGTACACCTTAGAACCACGTTGCCAAGGTGATTATCAGGAGTACCCACAATCTCTGTTTTGGAATAAAAATATGAAAAACTGTATACCCCAGTTTTACTATATGAGCTGCGTTATCAGAAAACCAGATTTTTGCCTATGCGAAAACAAAGGCCCAGATCACTACTCGGATAGTACAATTTATCCTCTACTTATATTCGAAATTTCAGGCTTCTAGTCATCTTATGTGACTGTACAGGCCGGTTTGTGTCGGACCTGGTCGGAAACCCCGAAGACCGGTTTTCTCGCGTCGCGGCTCATATGTAAGTAGGGTGTAAGGGGATGTACATTTCATGGATATGTTATCCTGATGTGAATTGAGCCGCCTCGTGGGAAAACCAACAATGTGGTTTCCGAACAGGTCCGACACAAACCGACCTGTACAGTCACAAAAAAGAGCTAGAAGCTTTAAATTTCGGATTTAATTAGAACAGGAACTGTACTATCCGCGTAGCAAAAACAAAGGCGCTGATCAGCTTCGCAGTTACTGCGAAGCTGATCTGTGCCTTTGTTTTTGCCTATGCACATTGTTGGTTTTCCCATGTGAAGTCTCAATTACCTCTCCTTAAGAGCCCCAGACAATTTCTCTGCCTTTTCAATGGCATGCATAAGGTTCTTCACACCCAACAGGTCATCGTAGTACGCTTTCTGCTTCTTATAATCTGCCGTTTTCTTGAGGAACGTGACAACATTGAAGTATTTCATGAACAAAACGTAGGCCCGTTCTTCGTCCATCAGCATCTCACTGTGTTCTGCTTCCTTCAACATTTTGTCAGCTGTTTTCACCAACCTAGGAGAAAAACCAAAATAAACTGAGCCACCGCATCAGAAAAACAAAAATTTGCATATGCAAAAAGCAAAGACACAGATCAGCTGTGCAGTAACTGCACAGCTGATCAGCGTCTTTATTTTCGCTACACAGATAGTATTATCCCTCTTCTTCTTTAATCCGAAACTTCAAGCTTCTGTGACAGTACAGGATGGTTTGTGTTGAACCTTGTCGGAAACCGACATTGATGGTTTTCTCATGTGAAGGCTCAATTCTCATTCATCCACATATGAGCCATAACAAGAGAAAACAGGCTTCCGGTTTCCAACCATGTGCGACACAAACCGGCCTAAGCAGTCACAAAAGAGGGCTGGTAGCTTGAAATTTTGGATTTAAATAAAAGCAATGAAAACACAGGCGCTGAACAATAACTGCACAGCTGATCTGTGTCTTTTGTTTTCACATATGCAAAAATCCAGTTTTCTCATGATGTGGCTCAAATTTAAAGAATTGTCTTTCTCTAAGCTTTGAAATGGACAAGAGCTTATGCACAATTTTGGAGGCAAGAAAAATATGCTTAAATCAACTAAAACTTAAAACAATGAAGCCGAATTTAAAGATTACTCCTCTAGAAGATGGTACACAGAACCTGATCAAGTTATTCCTAGTTCCAAGGTTGTTAAAACTATGTTGTTTTTGACAAATAAACTATATCTGAAAATATAGGGATCAAACATGATTTTCCATGCATTAACATTCACAAGGTCCCGAGGGGAGTGTTAACCAGAGGACCAATGGTCCTGTAAACGCTCACCTGAGATCAGCTGCATATACCAATAAACATGTTTGAATATTATGGTATTTAACTCCAGTGCAGGGGCAGATAAGCCCTTGGGTCATTTTCTTTTTTCAGAATCTTCAATATTCTGTCCATTTGCCAATTTCCTGTTGGCTTTTTCCTTCAAATGACATTTTAACAGTTTTCCCAATTCAGATGCACAGGCAACCCATGTTGACCTTGCCATAAACTTGGTCAAGGTCATCACAGGGTCATGATTTATATATACATTGGAGTACTTTAGCCATCGATGCCTCACGCCAAGTTTCCTTGAAATCAGTCTATTGGTTTCAGAGAAGATGATTTTTGATGGGTTTTTACCATATATGGGCATGGCGGCCATCTTGGTCATGTGACCTAGATTATTTATATACACATTGATTCCCCCATTCTATAGATGCTTCACTTAAAATTTGGCTTTGTTTGGCCAAGCGGTTTCAGAGGAGAAGACGTTTGAATATTATGGAAATATACATGTATATTGCCCCGGGGTGGGGGCACATGAGCCCCTGGGGTCCAATTTTTTTCAGAATCATTAATATCCAGTCCTACTGCCCATTTCCTGCAAGACTTTCACTTTAAATGACATTTTAAAAGTTTTCCCCATTCAAATGCATTGGTGACCTATGTTGACCTTCCTGTAAAATAGGTCAAGGTCATCACAGGGTCATGATTTATATATACATTGTAGTGCTTGAGCCATCGATGCTTCCTGCCAAGTTTCGTTGAAATCGGTCAACCGGTTCTGGAGAAGAAGATTTTTGAACGGTTTTTACCATATATGGGCATGGCGGCCATCTTGGTCATGTGACCTGGATTTTTTATATACATATTTGTTACCCCTTCCTATTGATGCTTCACATAAAATTTCGCTTTGATTGGCCAAGCGGTTTCAGAGGAGAAGATGTTTGAATATTATGGAGATATACATGTATATTGCCCCGGGGTGGGGGCGGATGAGCCCCTGGTGCCCAATTTTTTTCAGAATCATTAATATTCAGTCCTACTGCTCATTTTCTGCAAGATTTTTCCTTTAAATGACAATTTAACAATTTTTCCCATTCAAATGCATTCGCGACCTATGTTGACCTTGCCGTAAAATAGGTCAAGGTCATCATAGGGTCATGATTTATATACACATTGTAGTGCTTGAGCCATTAATGCTTCATGCCAAGTTTGATTGGAATCGGTCCAGTGGTTCCGGAGAAGAAGATTTTTGAAGGGTTTTTACCATATATGGGCATGGCGGCCATCTTGGTCATGTGACCTGGATTATTTATATACACATTGGTTCCCCCTTCCCATAGATGCTTCATGTAAAATTTGGCTTTGATTGGCCAAG
Source organism: Rugalucina vietnamica (assembly GCA_964017185.1). Lineage (NCBI taxonomy): Eukaryota > Metazoa > Mollusca > Bivalvia > Lucinida > Lucinidae > Rugalucina > Rugalucina vietnamica. The sequence continues at coordinate 29,848,898 of OZ024885.1, read as the reverse complement.
CGGTTTCAGAGGAGAAGATCTTTGAAAATGGTGGACGACGGACGGACGGACGGACGACGGACGGACGGACGGCGGAGCATGGGTATACTATAAGCTCACCTTGTGAGCCTGACGGCTCAGGTGAGCTAAAAACCGATGGCATATCCCAAGGTTTTCAACACTTCCCGAGGGACCTAGCGATGGATTATGAACGACAAAATCATTTTTGATCGCTATTATTGCATAAATTCTGCAGAAACGAAAGAAAGAAGGTGCAGAAACCAAAGAAATATAGTACACTATATTTTACAGCCTCATCACATTTTCATACGCGTAAAAGCTTTCGTTTTATGCTCGTTCCGAGCGGACTTCAGTTTCTCATTACTAGCATGTGCTTTGCGTGGCGCCCGGTAACGAGCGTAAGTAAAAGCCATGTATCAACAGCATGTGCAGGCGTGAATTGCAATATTTATGCATGGGTTTCTCTTCATTAATAAACGGCTGTTAATATCGTGTGACACGGGTATTTATGCAATAATAAGAATTTATGCAAACACTGCATTTTTTCTTTGATTTTGCGACCAGAACATCAAAACTACGAAGATAATGCAATATATTTAGCTAAATAAAAATAATATTTATCTAGCTTGTAATCTGGAAAGGGTAGGCACAAGCCCCAGGGCCCACCCCTTCTCTAAATCTAGGCCTATGTTATGATCTTATGCTTGGTATCAATGTCAATTACTTACAGCTTAGCATTTGTTGTCTTCAATTTTGCTGGCAATTCTGCAAAGGTGTTCAACTCTGCCATACTTTTGGCTATATACAGATCTTTCTTCGAGGAGACCGGCATTGTTAATGATGGCCTGTAAAAAAAAATGATGGAATATCTATTAATTTTTAATTTTATAAGTAGTGACGATATTGTTGATTTTTTTCTCTGCTTCCTTTGTACGATATACTTTCTTCTCCGATAAACAATGTACAAGTCAGTGCAACACATGACCACTATTCCTGTGCCCAAAAAGCAATCGGGCTAAAAACGAGAAGTAAGTTTTCGGTCAGGAAAAACTTTGTTTGGTCTGGCAAATTCCCAGACTGTGTCTGACCAAAGGTCCTGTAAAAGGCTTCACAGATTTTGTGAACACCCATTAAGTATGATAGCTTTTGTAAAATGTGCAAGTAAAAATATTCTTCCATTGTATCATACCCAAATCTGAAATTACCTATAAGAACAAAACTTGTGAGCATAACAAGTGGCACTGTCCGCATGCCATTTTGGCAGTGAGTGAACTTTGGGACTAAAAGTGTGGGACATGTCAGGGCTTTTTTCTGACTTTTATGCAAAATTTTGGTACTGATGAAATTGGGATATAAATACCATGATTTTTGGGGGAAAATAGCACAATTTTGAAAAAAAAAAAAAAAAAAAAATAGTGCAATGTTTAGTAAAACTGGGAAAAAATTACCTTTTAAATTGGGATTTTTCTACTAATTGGGAATATCTGAGAATGTTTCAGGCTAACTGAGAATTTGTTTAGCCATTTGAGAATAAAATTTAGTTCCGGAAACCACACCATTTTTATACGGAAAAAGCCCTGATGGTACATTCAATCTTAAAACACTTCTTGAGAGGTCTAGTTTATCAGGTTAACTCAGGGGTCCTGCTGGACCTAAACATTAGGGAGAAGTGACTTCTCTCTCCAGGAAAGTTAGGGAGAAGTTTGGGCACCAAGGGAGAAATGATAAAAATAATGTCAACTAAGGCAGAAAATAGATTGCTTCGATTGCTTCGACGTTTTTAAGCCTTTATTTACTATTTGATGTCATTCTGTTGTTCTAGTATGCTGGCTGACGTGAGTGGCTGTATCATTCACTTTATCTTTTGTTCTGCATTAAATATACATATATGAAAGTAGAAAACAATGTCAAAGCTCTAAAATATTTGTATTTCTGACAATATACATGTGTATAAAATATGCGGATGCATTCTGTCAGAGCTCCATTTGAAGAAACACTGAACATTATCTTTTTTACTCGCAAAATGAGCCTTCTACACAGAGGTCCAAAAGTTTTTAAACAGCCAGATCTTGTTTATAATAAACAATCTAAAAATAGAATAAAATAAAACCCATTCTGATGAAAAGAAAATAATTATCCAAATCAAACACATTAAACAGAGGTCTACTTTCAGTTTCACTTTCACTTTTGGTCTCATTTGGAATACCTCGGTTGAATTTTTGGCAATGTCATTATCTGGGTCATTTACCTGTTGACACAGCTGTGTTATCAATGAAGCCTGTCTATTGAGTTTTGACACAATTATCACATACATGTAAAATCAGATTATTGATATGTTGAAGGGATTAACCAAACAACTGTCAGATGTGTGAAATACTGACAGGTAACTGAGGTATGGATTATGTTCTACTCGTTTATGAATTCTCTCAGTGCACTTTGTTTATATACAATATACAAGTATCAGCTTTTGCAAAGTGATTATTCTTTCCTCTTCCAAGCAACATTTTAATGAAAACCTAGAAGCTCAGAATTAACGTTTAGTTTACTAAGCACGAGGACGCCAAAACATAAACATACTAAAACTTGTACAAGAGCTATGGCTCAAGTGAGCTAGAAACGTGTAAATGTAATATAGTTAAGAATTCTAAGTTGTACTTCATTTAAACAGTTTGAATATTGGATCTTAAAATAATCAGTTAACCTAACCAAAGATCTAAAGTAACGGACCGAGAGCAAAATAGATCTATGTATAGTCAGTTATTCTAAAACAACAGATCCAACAAACAGACAACAAACTGTGATGCAACAGGACATAAATCACAATGAAAATTCGAAATTTCATTATAAATATATAATTTGTCCTAACTTATTACGATGTCCATGTTACTCAATGAAACCATCAAATTGTTTTCATACGTACTCACTTTCACAAGCATTTAAAGAGCTTACAACTAAAGTGAGCTAAATGTAAATCATTAACCTAAAGTTAATATTTTAACATAATCCGCCTCAGCATACATTTACAAGAACACAAACACTATAATAATCTATACAGCAAAACAAATAGGGCTTGGGTGGGTGGGCGAATTTTTTCCAACATGGACATTAACGACAACGATGTTGCATGGTCGAGAAAATTTCAAACTGTGCCGCTAGCACGTGACATTGCTTTATATAGTCGCAGCAATTAACCAATCAAAATTCAGAATTCAATAGAAAGAAGACGGGAGGCCTCAATGTTACAGTCGACTGAGGGAGACCTCAATGTTTTAATAATTATTCAAGGATACTATAAAACTTCGTCTTCATAATTAAATATTTTTACTTATAAAAATTTCCCAATTATTCTTTCCTCTTCCAAGCAACATTTTAATGAAAACCTAGAAGCTCAGAATTAACGTTTAGTTTACTAAGCACGAGGACGCCAAAACATAAACATACTAAAACTCGTACAAGAGCTATGGCTCAAGTGAGCTAGAAACGTGTAAATGTAATATAGTTAAGAATTCTAAGTTGTACTTCATTTAAACAGTTTGAATATTGGATCTTAAAATAATCAGTTAACCTAACCAAAGATCTAAAGTAACGGACCGAGAGCAAAATAGATCTATGTATAGTCAGTTATTCTAAAACAACAGATCCAACAAACAGACAACAAACTGTGATGCAACAGGACATAAATCACAATGAAAATTCGAAATTTCATTATAAATATATAATTTGTCCTAACTTATTACGATGTCCATGTTACTCAATGAAACCATCAAATTGTTTTCATACGTACTCACTTTCACAAGCATTTAAAGAGCTTACAACTAAAGTGAGCTAAATGTAAATCATTAACCTAAAGTTAATATTTTAACATAATCCGCCAACCCACCGGCCAACAAAAAAAAATAAAAATAAAAGCAGAGCCAAAGTAAAGATTGAATACTGACCAACACAGATCAAATATGCCGGTCAATATAGATCAATTATTAACTATCGAACTTTTTCACCAAATTTAAGTTAAACTTATCAAATGATGAAATAGAAAGTTATTAAACTTGAAAGTAGATTTAAATTTAAATTTTAAACCATTATAACTTCAATCTATAACACAATAATAATACTAATTTATTTTAAGCCATTCAAATTTGAAAGATAGTTGATAGGTGAAAAAGTTCTATGAAACTAAATCATAAGGCCATGCTATTAAACAAAAGAAAAGCAAATAAGGTAGTATGAGTAGCTTCTTGCTAACTTCATACCAAAATAAAGAAACAAATTATAAAGTCAAATAGCATGAGTAGCTTCTTGCTATCTTCATACTACTAAAGTACATGTTCAATACCTATCAGACTCACTAAATAATTTTCGAAATGGTAATAATATAACTCTTAAATGGAGCTAATTTTATAAAGTTGTATCAGAGCTCTGACTAGGATTCTGAATCAAGGTGTAAATGGGGTATTCCCAAAATGTATGATTCTTCCTATACTTTTCTACTGGGACTTCCCAAAAAGTTGGTATCAGAATTAAAAATTTAAATAATGGAGTTAAGGGGAACCCAGTTAAATTGTATATGCTCATACTTTGTAAGCCTCATACGTATTGAACTATGTAAATTTTCAAAATGAAATAAAGCACAAATATAACATCACAAACAAATCTTACCGGTATTACTCTATACAGGATTAATACAGCAAACTTTCACGTCAGAAAAAACTGCAAAAAATACATAAAGATTAAATATCAACCTCTAAGTTTGCCTTTGCCATTTCACGTAACATAAATCACTTCAAACTATAACATGAAAGATGTTTACAGCATGTATTTATCATATTTGTGTTTTATAGAGTTGAAACAACTCTAATCAGAAATCTAGTGAGCGTATTAGTGCCAGCCGTGTTCAAATGCAAACCGCCATCATTTTTTGCAAATAGTTCTCTCCTAACCTGACCCGCACGCATGAAAGGCTTATAAGCACACACAAACTTGAACCTCATAGATTTACTCATGCTCTTTTGCAAATAATCATTGATATTTCTTCTAACATTATCAGTGCTGTCAAGGTCAACTGGCCTGGGTAAAATAGCCGAAACCACTAATTGGATTGAGGGTTTTTTCTGTTTACAAATACCAATCAAATTCCCAAAATCTGAAATAATATTATTGTAAGGGGCTCTATTACCCAGGTCATTTGTACCCACATGAAAAATAACAAAGTTTAGCCATTTGAGAATAAAATTTAGTTCCGGAAACCACACCATTTTTATACGGAAAAAGCCCTGATGGTACATTCAATCTTAAAACACTTCTTGAGAGGTCTAGTTTATCAGGTTAACTCAGGGGTCCTGCTGGACCTAAACATTAGGGAGAAGTGACTTCTCTCTCCAGGAAAGTTAGGGAGAAGTTTGGGCACCAAGGGAGAAATGATAAAAATAATGTCAACTAAGGCAGAAAATAGATTGCTTCGATTGCTTCGACGTTTTTAAGCCTTTATTTACTATTTGATGTCATTCTGTTGTTCTAGTATGCTGGCTGACGTGAGTGGCTGTATCATTCACTTTATCTTTTGTTCTGCATTAAATATACATATATGAAAGTAGAAAACAATGTCAAAGCTCTAAAATATTTGTATTTCTGACAATATACATGTGTATAAAATATGCGGATGCATTCTGTCAGAGCTCCATTTGAAGAAACACTGAACATTATCTTTTTTACTCGCAAAATGAGCCTTCTACACAGAGGTCCAAAAGTTTTTAAACAGCCAGATCTTGTTTATAATAAACAATCTAAAAATAGAATAAAATAAAACCCATTCTGATGAAAAGAAAATAATTATCCAAATCAAACACATTAAACAGAGGTCTACTTTCAGTTTCACTTTCACTTTTGGTCTCATTTGGAATACCTCGGTTGAATTTTTGGCAATGTCATTATCTGGGTCATTTACCTGTTGACACAGCTGTGTTATCAATGAAGCCTGTCTATTGAGTTTTGACACAATTATCACATACATGTAAAATCAGATTATTGATATGTTGAAGGGATTAACCAAACAACTGTCAGATGTGTGAAATACTGACAGGTAACTGAGGTATGGATTATGTTCTACTCGTTTATGAATTCTCTCAGTGCACTTTGTTTATATACAATATACAAGTATCAGCTTTTGCAAAGTGATTATTCTTTCCTCTTCCAAGCAACATTTTAATGAAAACCTAGAAGCTCAGAATTAACGTTTAGTTTACTAAGCACGAGGACGCCAAAACATAAACATACTAAAACTCGTACAAGAGCTATGGCTCAAGTGAGCTAGAAACGTGTAAATGTAATATAGTTAAGAATTCTAAGTTGTACTTCATTTAAACAGTTTAGAAATATAGTATTTTGTTTAGATGTTTTAGTTAAAGTAGCTTTGCAAAGTTCACATTTATTTGAGTGTTGACAAATATGTGAATCAAGCTTCTCATCCGAATACAAGTCACCATCGGAATTTACTAAAATTTGTTCAGTTTTAGAATGACAAAATTTTGGAAAAAATAAATCAATTAATTTTTGCTTCTCTGCAGAAATTGTTGAATTTGATTTCTGGTCAAAATGTATCCCACTTTTAAGTCACTTAGCTGTATGCGGACAGCTTGAGGAGCATTCAGGATGACCTAACTTTTGCTTGTCTTTCAACCAACAAGTAGCACACACATGCTGTGCCAATCTTAATCTACCTTTGAACGTTTCAGTATGATTGGTCTTATGAAGACATTTATTTCTTTGGTAAAGCTGGCAAAACCATACTTTATCATCATCATTCTGAATGTCAGATTTCCGTGTGGCAGAAGACTGAGGACGAGTCTTGGATGTTTTCAAAACATATTTAGACAAAATAGCTGTTTCAATTTGAGCAGAATCATCAGACCAACTTTTCTTACCAAGCTCAATCTCTCGTACCCAGGCAGCGTAAAATGCTTTTAAACCTTTAAACTCATATGTTGAATAATAATAGACCAACTTCTTCAACAAAGTGAGTCTGCCTAGACGTTCAGAAGAGGACAATTCAGGATCTGAAATTATTTCCAATTCACCCGCAACAAATAACTTAAAATCTAATTCATCATATTTGACCTGTTTGTTGACAAATTCGAATTGCAAATGAGAATGTGGCCATTTCTGTGGGTGCTTTACACGGTCTGAGGCTTTGGCATTAATACCAGATTTTTTAGTCCTATGTTTTTTCTTTTTCTTTTTTGATTCAGATTTTGCATTATCAGAACTACTATCAAAATAGCTTTCAGAACTGCTACCGTCTGAGCCGTCAGCTTCAGAATCAGAAAGCAAGGCAAGGAATTTCAGCTCTTTTCTGGCCTTTTCTCTTAATTTTTTATCCTTTCTTAATGCATTTAAATCTACATTATCAGACAAAGAGATATCAAACTGTGGTTGTTTAGCACCAACTGTCTTGTCATCGACTCCACACCAACTTGTATCTTGGGAAGATTTGCTTTTTGTTTTATTTTCACTCACAGGTTCATTATTAGAAGAAAGTTTCTTCCTACGCACCGGTGGTACCGGTGAAGTCTTTGTATCAAGGACAATCGTACCTCTCAAATTTTGCACCTTCTCCCTCTGTTCTTGGAGCTTCTTGCGCATAAGCTGCAACTCAGTTCTCTTTTTTATTTTAGCTTCTTCTTGCTTTAACAGGACCATTTCCTCTTTCATTTGGGCCATCTCCTCATCTGAATTTCCATCATCGGTGTCAATACACTCTTCTCCCTGACCGAATTTATCCGAGGAATCACCTCCAGAGGCACCTTGGGGGACATTCTCCTCCAACAACTCAATTTTTTCCGGCTCTCCACGACTCATACTTTTATAGTCTCGTCTAGGTTGCTTTCTTAGGTTTCTTTTAATACTGTTTGCCACCGACATAAAGGGTTAAAACTATGTGTCTATGCACACAAGGGAAATAAACATGCGTCTATGCACAAAATAGCCTTTGAGGCCCCATCGTCGAATCTTGAAAATTCAAGTATAAAATGGATAAATGTCACCTGGTTAGAGTTTCTGTCAATAAACGTAAGTGGTCCGACTACAGCTGGAATCGGATGTCGCTCTTATGACGAGAAGAAGAGGACTGTCTCGAGTTTAGCAACGAATTTTTTCCAACATGGACATTAACGACAACGATGTTGCATGGTCGAGAAAATTTCAAACTGTGCCGCTAGCACGTGACATTGCTTTATATAGTCGCAGCAATTAACCAATCAAAATTCAGAATTCAATAGAAAGAAGACGGGAGGCCTCAATGTTACAGTCGACTGAGGGAGACCTCAATGTTTTAATAATTATTCAAGGATACTATAAAACTTCGTCTTCATAATTAAATATTTTTACTTATAAAAATTTCCCGATTTGACTTCTCTTTTAGAGCTATATACGGCGAAATCTCTTAACTTTGAGCGAAGTTTTTTGCCATAGAGCCCAGTAACTGGACTCCTGTAACTGTTTTTGCACATTCAACTTTGGTCAATAGATGGGACCAGACAAATCCTCATACATGATACAACCTAATTTCAACCACCTTAGATATGTCTTTTAGCCTTTAAAATACTGAATTTTGAAGCTGTTGAGGTATCAGTTTTCAGCAGGGATAGGCCTATTAGGCTACCGTTTTTTTGTTTTGTTTTGATTTTAGAGTTTCTTTTTTTAGATTTGAAAGTTCAGTGGTAGCTCTCAAATGACATTATGTTGGAAGACCCTATTTTGTTTTGTTTTTTTTCTTATTGCCAAAATTTCTGCCTGTTTCTTGAGTTAAAGGATTGATAATGATTTTAAGATATATGCAAACTGCAAAACATTTATGAAAATTTTCTTTGCATATTTTCTGCTTTGAATCCAGTTATTTAACAGCAATAAAACCAAGTAATACATCTATTTTCATTCCGACCAGACAAATCATTTCAGAATCAGAACAGCTAGTTTAATGGTGAAACGTCAAACTGACAATACCACAAATGCTATGAAATAATATTGTAACTTCTGTATATTATTTTCCGTGAACAAATCAAGCAATCAAGCTTTTATTGATAAATAATAAATAATTAAATAGTCAAAAACTGGCTCTGCTAATGATCTCAGCCTTCCTACCTGTCCCACAAGCTTTTTGGAAAAGCTTTAACTTGTGTTAATGAGATAAATAAGAAAACAAGGATGTGATATTTAATGTAGAAAAATGGGTAACTTAAAGAATTAGCGATGATTCAACAGCTGTAGCAAAGTACCTCTTCAAATAATGTCTTTATGGTATTAGAAGGCAAGTTCGTTTCCGCTAAAACATGGACAAGAAACTTTTTTCTCTGCTGTCAAAATTTTGTCAACAAATCGGCCATGTTCTGTTCTGTTGTATCGTAGAGTTCCCCCGATTACTTAGCGAGGCACCGTCGTGATGACGTAGAATTTGGTTTCTTAGCTGGTATTTTGTTTTCAATTCACAGGTGGTATTTACAAGTTTGTGAGGCTAATTTTGAGGCTATTAGGGCTGCGATAACAGTTTTAACTTGGCAATTCTTCTTTGATGTATTCGATACAGATACTCCCTCGAAAGAAGTTCTATAGTGTCCAGGATCCCTGGCTGTCTATCCTCGACTTTCAAAATTGCTGTAGCATCCAACACGAGTTGAGTGAACAGTTCTGGGCTGCGTGAGTATCTATCTAGCTCACACCCCAACACACGACTATTTTGGAGTTTATTCACAAATTCTTGTCTTTCAATGTCAAAAACTGAGCATTCCGAGATGAAATGTTGTCTTGTTTCCGGCGCCCCCGTACAAAGCTTGCAGGTAGGATCTACTGTATGCTGGTTAAACGCTGCACGGTTTCCCTGTAATATATATGTGCCCGTTAACAATTTACATTTCAACTGTGCCCTTTTATTGTCCAATATATTTGACCTAACTGTTTCCCAAACCGGGTGACTTTGACCTACTTTTAAGGCATCAGGGTTAACGTACTTTAGCGAAGGTTTAGAACTGACTTCACATTTCCATGTGTCTTCTACATATGAGTTAACTGAACTATTCAGGAGTTTCTTCCACTGTGGTTTAGAAATGTCTTGTTGTAAAAGTGTATATACCGAAGGCATGTCATAGCGATTCAAAATGTCCTTAATATAATTAAACCAACTTTTTTCATCTGGGTCTTTCATGGCTAACTGTCTTTCTGCAATTTGGTATTCAATTGTTGCTTTTTGACTTATCATATTCATGAAAAGGTTCAGAGAGTTTTTATGAATGACTACTTCGGCTGGAATAATTCCCAATAAAGCTAGAGCAACGACATTTGGAGTTTTATCTGGGAGTCCCTGAATTTGCTTAAGACATTTTCTTTGGAATTTTTCAAGAGATTCAAAGTCTTTTTTCCTTAAGATAAGAGCCTCAAGTCCATAAACTACTCTTGGGAGAACATAAGTTGACCAAATGAACCCATTTAGTGATACTTTGAGCCCATTTCCACTGTGGAATCCGGCCCCCATTAGAGAGTATGCTGTTTTACGACCAAGTGTGATCTTTTCTTCAATACATGGTTTGTCTGATATATCTCTGTGTATGCCTAGATGAGTCGTACTCTGGTCATTGGAGATTTTGTCATCAGCCATGAAGATGTCTGTAGACTCGCTGCTCGATTTCCTACCGAATGGATAACAAAGAGTGCTGCTCTTTCCAGGATTTACGCAGTACCTCTCTCTGCATGTATTGTCATCGACATCCCAGATTTTAATTTGCTGTGCACCATAGCTCCTACTCATGACGGCCAAGTCGTCGGCCACAGTGATATGTGGAAGATTAATTGACCCGATTTTCACGTCCGAGTATCTTTCTTCAAGTTGGAGCAGGAGTGGGTTGTTATACCTCTTGTAATGCGATGTTGACAGCACCCCCCCTTGACGCACGCCTTGGTGGATGTTGATAGGATCTGACAGTAAGCCATGTTTACATTTTGTGTGTACGATTAGTCCACATGAAATAGTCTAACGGTTATCCGAAATGGTCCATTCTCGCGAGATCAGACGATACCTCATCTTAGTGATCTCTAGCATTTGACGCTTTGAATTGCTACAGACGACACACGAAGAATCAGAATCAGAATCAGAATCAGAATCAGAAAGCTGGGGCATCCCGCATGAATTTCCCAGATCCCATTAGCCAACTGCGACAGGTCAGTGCGTGAAGCGCTACATGTCAGCGACAATGGAAATGGTCAGGTTTCGGGGTCTTCTCGGAAGCGGGTCTTGGCCTGGGTGCTTTTGATAAGGCTAGCACTATCGAGCGCTTCGTAGCTATTTTCTATGCAACGGTGTATTACAAATAAGAGGACCAATGGTCCTGCAAACGCTCGCCTGGGATCTGAGATATATACCAAAAAAACAAGACAACAAGACTTTGCCGTAAAATAGGTCAAGGTCATCAGAGGGTCATAAGTTATGTACACGTTGTAGTTCTCTAGTCCACAATGCTACATGCCAAATTTTGTTGAAATTGGTCCCCGGTTCCGGGACAGAAGCTTTTTGAAAGGGTTTTACCATATATGGGCAACATTCGGTTAATTGTTCGGTCATCGTGGTTAATCTCTTCCTAGTCAATGAATCATAAAGTACAAACAAATAAATTAAGATAACCACCATGATGAATCAAAACCGAGGACTCACAGATACAATAAGCTGCCCGGGATGGAAATCCACGGGCACCAAACAATATCACTGAAAATGTGGAGCAAAAGAAAACACGAAGAAACAAACAAGAAGCTACGGCTCAACTAACTAAAGAAAAGCTTTAAGTCGGGTCCATCATAAAGACTGTCGCCTGGCCCATCTCTATTTTGCATGGGCATGTTTTCGTACCTGTGTCCTAGTCTTTCAATTAATTGAGTGCTAACCAGTCTGCTCGTCTGTGGTGCTTCCTTATGTTTATGATAATGCCGGAAAACTTATCTCAGTCATTTATATTATTCTGCTACTGATACTTTTCAATTTTGATGTCAGAAGGCTTCAAATTTTTGAGAATACTCAAACTAACTTCAGATGAAATAAGTTTGCTTTTGAACGTATCTCACAGCCGCTCAATGGTAAAATTTTCTAAAATCAATGAAAATTTATTATCGCTTATGTTTATATGTTAGCTGCATATAATAGAATTGTTGCATCGAAAAAAATCGTAATGTGAGAATACTCAAACTAACTTCAGATGAAATAAGTTTGCTTTTGAACGTATCTCACAGCCGCTCAATGGTAAAATTTTCTAAAATCAATGAAAATTTATTATCGCTTATGTTTATATGTTAGCTGCATATAATAGAATTGTTGCATCGAAAAAAATCGTAATGTAAACTTAATGTAAAATGTAAGTATGCGTGTATGGAGAAAACATTCTTATTTCAAATAAGGAAACATTTTGAGTCATTTAAATTCGTTTCAACATATTCTGTTAATTCAATTAATGACAAGCGCTATCGGAGATTAGAAGCCGATCGTTATTAATACACCTCAGTTGCAAACAGACGTGTGATAATTCAATTGCCGCATTAGTAACCTGACAGACATTTTCACACCTTTTAGTGGGTTAAAGAGAACAATCACAAGATCTAAATATTTATAAGATTTTCCAATACACGGTAGTATTTCTTTAAGCTTCTCTCCTTGTTCCGGGTCATTTCGGCCCATAACCACTTCGGCCCATGCCCATTTCGGCCCATAATCATTTCGGCCCATACCATTTCGGCCCATAACCATTTCGGCCCATAATTTGTTTTAATTTGTTTTTGGTCAACTCCAACGGTAGATGGGGATCAAGGCTAAAATGAAAAAAAAAATAAATAAAATAAACATGATAGATAGATAGATTACTGGCGATTAACGTGCTTAATGATTCGTAACTGCTCTGTTTAATGAACTGTAACTGATCAACGGTTTTCTCTAAATTAGCTTCCTTATCTGGCAGGTGCCGGATGACTATTAAGGTATGAAATAGCATGTAACAAAAAGCATGAAAATAAAACAAAATAAGACCTTACCTCTCAGAAATATCCATATCATTTTCTTTTCTTTCGAAGAATATGTCGCCCATATGAGAGTGATTTTTGACAGTTGCTGGCAAATCTGTCGTACATACGAGTGAAAAATAATAAAAGTCAGTGATTTCGTGCATTAAATGTTGATTTGCAGACAGATACATGCTGAACAGACATCGGTAAAGCAGCTATATTCACCAGAGGATTTGAATGATAGTCATATTGACTGTGGCCAAAGAGCACTCAATATTTCAAATAGAACATTAATTAATGTCAATGCTGATAATGTCGAAAGCGTGTTCGATCAAATAAACAATGAACCTGCTGTGGACTCTGGCAATTCTGAAACAGTTATCCATCTTACCAAACTATATCGTGACCTCCCAAAGGAACTATTTATTGGCAGAGTCATGTCTGATAATAACTCCGACGAGTCAAAACTCAAGGATATAAGAACCCATGTGTACATTGAATTAAAGAACTTAGAAGACTTTCCGTTCAGTCTTGCTGCCGAACTTAAACGTCGCAAACAGACTAGGAATGGGGACTGTATGGCTTTAAAGCTTAGTGGTGACATTTATACTCTTATCTCTGTATTCGAAGGAGCCCCTTATGACGATATGAAGGAACTTTTTAGTGTATCAAAGAGTGCTTCTGAAATCTTTAGTCAAAGCATTATCGCCAACGGCAACAACTCAGAGTCAAATGATGCTACTTGTAAATGTGATAAGAACTTAGAGATGTTTCGCGGCCTCTTGGCAGATGTTCAGTCTGAGCTACGGTCTATTAGGGAAGAAAATGAGCAACTGAAATCCAATTTCCAGGAGCAAATAGACTCTATTAAAACGGACTTTGATACGTTAAGTACGGACATCTCTGATTCTGTTGAGGAGATACAGAACACGGCTGCAAATTGTAGACAGTTAATGGTAGACTTAAATGATGAACAGAAAAATTGTTCCTCGGTGATAAAAAATGACGTGAAGCAAATTCGGACGGAACTAAAGTCCCTATATGAACATATTGAAATAAAACAATTTGAGCTGGATAGAAAAATTCCGAATACTAAGAATATTGAAAGGCGACTATTAAAATTAGAAGCCAACTTACGAGTGAAGGGACCATGTGAAGCATCAAAGAGTGCTTCCGGGGATGACCTTATTGACTTAACTGGCCCCGGAGAGGTATCCCTAAACAGTGAGAACACGCATCCGAACCGTAACGGAAACAATCAAAATTCTATGAATGCCAGTTTCGTTGCTGAAAAGTTACAAGCGAGCAGTGGTGCCTCCAATGTTATGGTCAGTCGAGATCCGCAAACGGGAATCTGGGCGAGAACAGAGCCTCGTGATTCGAATGTATCCAGTATGGGGCGTACTACCGCGGATGCGCCCATATCCTGTCCTGGCAGAAATGTAAACCAACTTGACCCCTCCCCTAATGATCAGAATAATATTAACATGAATATTAAGCCACAACAGAGTTCAAATGAAACACAAAACGGCCAAACATCAGTAGGAACTGATAGTACGCTTATAAAAACGACAACGAACGAGAGTCTACAGATTCAACGAGAACCTTCTAGCGAGCGCGAGATCGCGAACAATATACAAACTTTGAATATGATGGCTTATCAGTGTTCTGTTGGAAACCGTTTTAGTGCACTACAAAACGAACAAAACCAACCGATTGTACCAGGGACATCTTCTTTCAGTGATATACTGCAGAACCCGAGCACGTACGATCAACTGAATATCCCCGTGCACGTGTCAAATATGAATGTCAGAAGTAAAAAAGCTCGTGCTAAGCCCCAGACAGCTTATACGAAACCTAACTTCAACATGAACTTCGGTACAAGCACCGGGCCTGTCGATCCATCCGTAACAGAGACGATGGAAGCTGATGACGATTTTATACAATACGTGAGACGTCGACCCGAACGATACTACATAGGTGGCTTCAAGTCAACTATAAATGAACAAAAACTGACAAATTATTTGTTACGCAGAGGTGTACATGTGTCCCGAATTAACATTCGAAGATATGAAAATCCTGACAGAGCCGCGATTCAGTTGTTTGTTGACCCAGACTACGGACCGTACGTGCAACAACGTGGTTTCTGGCCATCCGGTGTGTATTGTAGACAGTGGTACAACAAAAATGAGTACCGGCAAAAAACTTTTGGTGATAATAACACGTTCTCATAATGGCTCGAACCATAAGACTTGCAACATGGAATTGCACTGGTCTAATGTCCAGCGCGTCATATGTCAATAAACTTCTTAAATCCCACAGAATTGGTATATTAGGAATATCAGAACATTGGTTATGTGACTCTTTTAGAATCCATAAATAGCAATTACACTGGCTTTGGAGTATCTGACAATGATTTGCGCGTTGCAAACGCACACAGGGTAGGCAAGGGTGGCGTAGCATTTATGTGGCACAATTCCTTGTCTAATTATATTACTCGTCTTGACATTGAAAGTGACCGCATCTGTGGCATTCAATTAAGACTTGATAGAAATAATTTTGTGTACATTTTTCAAGTATATGCACCGTGTAGCAACATATGTATTTCTGACTTTCGAAATTTTGTAGATTTTTTGCAGTCCTTGATAAGTATGTATGCAGATAATGGTTCTGTGGTAGTAATGGGGGACATGAACGCACATTTGCAAGGTCATACATTCATAAAACCATCAGATGACAGAGGTCGATATGTTCAATGCATGTTAAACTATCATAATTTAGTCTCAATCAATTCTCAACCAACGTGTCTGGGGGCTAACACAACATTTGTTTCGTATTGTGACACGTACGAGTCTCTTATAGACCACATATTTGTACCTGATACTTCCATTGATACCGTTTCGTACTGCGAAATTCTTGATGATGATGTCTTGAATGTTTCCAGACATAGACCAATCGTTTGTGAATTACAACATCCTATCATTGAACCGCAAAGTAGTACGCATTCTAGTGAGTCTCACATAAAATGGAAACATGTCACTCACGAGGCAATTGAATCGTATAGGACACATCTTGATGAAGCACTCCGAGCAACTGACTACAGTAATGTTCCAAATGTAACTTGTAGAATCACTCAACGATATGAAAATATAGTGACAAAAATAAGATCTTGTTCTGATAACGCCTTTCCAAAAAGCAAATTCCGTCGTTTTCTTAAACCCTATTGGGATCAAAACCTGAAAAATCTTCATGCAAACATGCGTCATGCGCGTCGTCTATGGATCTCGGAAGGACGCCCGAGGGGTAACAATTATGCGTCATATCGAAAATATAAAGCTGCTAAATGTCAATTCCGTAGTCACCATCGCTTATGTGCAGAGAACTATCTGTCCTCCCTTAATGCAGAAATAGATCAGTTTGCCGAGCTAGACTCCGCATATTTTTGGAAAAGGGTTAATGGAAGACGAAAATTATCGTCCTTGGGTACAGGGTGTCAAATTGAGTTTAACGGTCGTATACATCGAGACCCTGAAGAAATTGCTATCGGATGGGGTGACTATTTTCATGCATTATATTCAGATACAGAGCGGCCGCATTTTGACCCCTTATTTAGAAACATAATCGACACACGGCTTGAAAATATTATGCAAGAATTGTCCAATACCCATGACACTGACTCTGTTACCTTCACTGCTGATATTGTAAAGGAAACAATACAGAAATTAAAAAAGAAGAAAGCTTGTGGATGCGACAATGTTTATAATGAGCACTTACTATATGGCACTGACAAGCTATTTGCAGAACTGGCTGTCTTATTCTCAGATATGTATAATTATGGTTATATACCAAAGTCTATGAAAAGAGGCACAATAATTACTTTGCACAAAGGCGGTAGGAAGTCGAAGAAAGACCCCAATAACTATAGAGCAATAACTCTTACGTCGACTGCTCTAAAATTATTTGAACGCTTAATCCTGGACAAATTATACGACAGCTTAGAAAAACCTTTCAATTCTATGCAGGGTGGCTTTAGGCCTGCAACGGGCTGCAATATGTCTTCGTTGATGTTAAAAGAATGTGTCTCATTTGCTAAAGAACATGACAGTAAATTATTTGCATGCTTTTTGGATATTCACAAGGCATTCGATAAAGTCTGGCACAATGGCCTATTTGTTAAACTTTACAATATGGGTATCCGATCTAAGTTACTAAAAATTGTCATTAACCTACATTCTAATGTTGAAAGCTCTGTTTTTCATTGTGGGTTCTTTTCAAATGCGTTTCCAGTTTTGCAAGGCACGCGTCAAGGAGGGGTAATCTCCCCTTTTATGTATTTATGCTACATTGACGATCTGTTAGATGAACTAATCGCCTGCGATGTGGGATTTAAGATGGCGAATGTTAAGCTTGCGTGTCCAACGGTCTGTGACGATATGTTGCTCCTTGCGTTATCACGGCTAGGTTTACAAATTCTTATGAACATAAGCTATCGTTATTCCTGCTTATGGAGAATAGAGTTTTCTGCTCCAAAATGCTTTGTGGTAGTGTTCAACGAGTTAAGGTCATATTTTCATAAACATCATCGTTCTTGGTTCTTAGGTCCAAATGAAATAAAGGAGGATGAGAATTACAAACATTTGGGGGTAAACTGTAACAAATACCTAAAACTGAATGCTAATATAAAAGACTGTACAGATAAATTGAAAGGGACGTTCATGAGCATTGCTAATTGTGGTCTTTTCAGTGATTTGAATCCTTTATCCTGCATCAAGCTATACAAATCGGTGGTTCTGCCTAAAGCCCTATACGGTTGTGAATCTTGGTCCAACCTATCAGAAAATGGCATTACGCAGTTAGAACGCGCGCATAGGTTCTGCATCAAGTATATGCAAGGATTTGGTATAAGAACGCGTACGGATATCGCCCTTGGATTATTAGGTGTGTTCCCGTTGGAATCGGAGATCGACTTTAAAAAACTTAATTTACTTGGGCAACTTTGTCGGAGTGACACTAAGTGTTGGATAACTCCTGTATTTCATATCAGATTAGAATCATACCTTAATAATAGAAATAAACAGATTGGATTCTTTTGCGATATAACAAGATTGCTAGAAAAATACGGCTTAGCTGCTTATCTAGAAAATTTTCGAAACCATGGTACTTTTCCTTGTAAAACTGCATGGAATAAGCTAGTTAAAGAGAAAATTCGTCAGTACGAGACGGTGCAATGGCATAATAGAATTAGTGTTGCTGAATTTTCATTATTTACTAGGCTTCATGACGTCCTTCAACCACATATATTCTGGTACCGCTCTAAAGAAAACCCGAAGATCTCTCATTGTTACAAATCACTAATGCAGATAATAACTTATTTATGTAATAATTTTAATGGGTCGTTAATATGTACATATTGTAAAAGGGAGTACAGCAATTTAGTCATCCATTGCATACATGAGTGTGGATATCTTGATTTAGAACGTATGATGATGGTAACTTCTATTCAATTGTTTAATGCTAATATCTACTATTTTTTATGCAGATTAGATAAAACATCCCAAACATTGATACTTCTCGGAGAAAATAATGCAACGATTCGTGCGTACCTTGATACTGATGCCTCTAGTTTTTATGATGTTTGTGCTGTTAGTCTTCATAGGATGTGGTCCAAAATGTATAAAAACAGACTAAGATAATTGTTTCTTGCCTGCTACGAATAAACACCCTCTTGTGATTGTGTACATATAATTGTATATTTGTACATTTGTTCGCTTACTTAACATTTATTTACTTTGACAATCTTTATGGTTGTTTAGCCAAGTCGCGAGGAAACCAGCCTTCGCGGACTGACTGTCAGTTTTATCCGTCAGTTGTCTGGCATTGACCTCTAGCTATTTTGTGGCTGCGTAACTGGCATAGGTTCGTTTAGTTCCACTGGGTCGGAAACTTCAGTGGTTGGTGTTTTCGTGACGTGGCCATTTTCACTTTTTCATGTTTATGTTTGTGTTTTCTGATTGTTTGTTGTTCTTCTCCTATTTCATCTGTATTACTATGTATAACATGTATGTTCTAACTCTCCATCAGGAGGAAATAAAGAATATTTATTTATTTATTATTAATTGCCGCATTAGTAACCTGACAGACATTTTCACACCTTTTAGTGGGTTAAAGAGAACAATCACAAGATCTAAATATTTATAAGATTTTCCAATACACGGTAGTATTTCTTTAAGCTTCTCTCCTTGTTCCGGGTCATTTCGGCCCATAACCACTTCGGCCCATGCCCATTTCGGCCCATAATCATTTCGGCCCATACCATTTCGGCCCATAACCATTTCGGCCCATAATTTGTTTTAATTTGTTTTTGGTCAACTCCAACGGTAGATGGGGATCAAGGCTAAAATGAAAAAAAAAAAAAAAAAAATAAAATAAACATGATAGATAGATAGATTACTGGCGATTAACGTGCTTAATGATTCGTAACTGCTCTGTTTAATGAACTGTAACTGATCAACGGTTTTCTCTAAATTAGCTTCCTTATCTGGCAGGTGCCGGATGACTATTAAGGTATGAAATAGCATGTAACAAAAAGCATGAAAATAAAACAAAATAAGACCTTACCTCTCAGAAATATCCATATCATTTTCTTTTCTTTCGAAGAATATGTCGCCCATATGAGAGTGATTTTTGACAGTTGCTGGCAAATCTGTCGTACATACGAGTGAAAAATAATAAAAGTCAGTGATTTCGTGCATTAAATGTTGATTTGCAGACAGATACATCGCGTTCGGGTGTTTTGAAATTCATGAATGAAAACTATGCTTAGTTCACTATTCATAACAGAAAACCGCGATTAAAAGCGTTGTGTGAAAGTGAACTTACCTCGATATGAAAAAATTGAACGTCTTTGTTTATCGCGAGGAACTAGTGATATATTTGCGTACAGTCGGTGTCGCTTCCGTTTTGGCTCACTGTACGGTTATACACAGTGTTCACATCAGCTTTGATTGGAGTTGACATTTGATTTGAAACGCTTGTGTTAACCAGACTGTTCCATATTTAGGGCAATGGTAATAATTCATGGGCCGAAATGGTTATGGGCTGATATTGGCATGGGCCGAAATGGTTATGGGCCGAAATGACCAGTTACCTTCTTGTTGAGCGTATGATCCTCCTCTGGTAGGAGCACCGTCCTATAGGGACGTGGATAAAAGTAGTTGCATAAAACGTCAATAGAACGTGTTAAAAACAGTCTCTAGTCTAAAACCAACTTCTAAAAGAACTTATATACATTCGTTCGGATATGTACAGGCGACCATTATCCCCTCTGGTTTTCAAACTGAAGTTTTTGAATATGGATTTTGAAGAATAAGTCTCTATATAGATAGCTTTTCTATTGCATCTCGAGCGTTTTTCAGGTCTGGTAACACTAGAATCACTGACTCAGAACATACTAAGGTTTTCGTGACAAATGTCCAGTCGCAGAAAAATTCTTTCCATATATAAGTGTTTGTGTAACTGATAATTATGTCTCTGAAAGAACTGATAGTGCCATACGTATTCTGTAGAAAGCTGGACACCGCGACACCAGATGCAGTAGATCTTCTCCCTCCAGGTGACAATGCCGACACTCTGAACTAACAGTGCCGTTACTGAATGTTTGTTGGTTCTTTTTGGAGAATGTAGGTGCCCGTGAGAATTTTGGCCTTTTTTTTCTCTCTCTCTCTCGCATTTTTTCCCAAGCTTCTCCGAAGGATGAGGTAATATGAAAGAGAGAAGAAGATGATGTGATGATAAGATGATGATACCAAATTCTATTTTTTTTTTATTCTATTAATTTTATTATTATTATTATTATTTCAATGCTTTTACACACAAACATGCAAATATACATGCATGTATCATATTTCAATACTTTTCCAAGTTGATAAA
This sequence comes from Rugalucina vietnamica, assembly GCA_964017185.1. Lineage (NCBI taxonomy): Eukaryota > Metazoa > Mollusca > Bivalvia > Lucinida > Lucinidae > Rugalucina > Rugalucina vietnamica. The sequence goes on along the minus strand of OZ024885.1, from coordinate 29,827,949 downwards.
TTAATATTTAATTGCTGGATGATGCTAATATGTTTTTAGCTAATAGGTTTTAAATACTACCAAAAGCCTATGATACTACATATCTAAATTGTTTATCAGTTTGCTCCATATTTTGAGGGTCTTTTTTTTTTTCTTTAAATGAAGCCTCACTCAGCATAAGTCTCCCCAAACATGGAGCTCAAGTCTACTCTATAGTATATTGATCTATTTGAATTGAAAACTTATTCTTTAGAATACCTGGAGTTGCCTGCCTTGATTGTACATATAATTGGAACCTTTCCAACAAAGTTTACTTTGAATATGAAGAAAATTTTACCCATGATCGACTGCTCTCTCTCAATTACGCGTTTTGTCACATAAAGCGCTTAATACAAACTAGTGAACCCGTCAATTAAATTTATCCATTGTTGACACTCCCCGACAAAAAGCGGTAAAATCTAGCAAGCAGTCTCGATCGTGGTGACTGCTTATCATAGCGCATCTAGGTTTAGATCGTAGATATCCTGACGAGGGGGGTACAGAAACTATAGGAACACTATGTGACTGACTTTTAGTCAATCACATCGGTCCCATGGTTCTGTTTCTGATAGTGTGGCTGCAGGTCAAAATTCAGAACTCTGTCACAAATTGACTGCACTGCAAAATGGTTTTCTACACATCGACATATTGATTGTAATCGTGTTCCCTTTAGTATTGGCTTTGATTCCATAACATCAGAAATTTTGGCCAATGCCTTGAGTGACAGATACACACACATAACAAGAAACGACATTCATGTATAGGAAACGAAACTGAAACATATGGGAATCGAAATTAATGACAAACCAGAGAATCAACAACACTGAAATCTAGAGCAAAAGGAATCTCTTATAACAAACGGCTGCTGACCTTTTCATTGGTTTCTTTTTAAAGAAGCCAACTTGTCATATATTTTCTTTGGTTTGCTATATGAGACAGAAGGAAGTTAAGACCTGTGATGCAATACCCTTGCATAGGCCACTGATTCAGGAGAAGGTCTGAAGACTGAATCAGGGCCATTTATGAAAAGAAGAAGATAGATAGTGATAAACAATGATTAGAAATTTAGTTTGATGAAACAGGTGTATTCATGATAAGAGAATTTACTGATAAACAGGAGTATTCATGATAAGAGAGTTTACTGATGAACATCAAAATGTATACTGAAATTTTTCATAATACATGTACATGTAAATATAATAAACTGTCGTGTTTGAGAAAAAAAAGAATAACAATAACAGACATCAGAGATTTACATACAATTTGAAACAACAAACATAGAGTCGGCTCGAGTTTGAATTTTTTTCTCTCTCTTTTTCATATCATAACATATGTGTGCAAGTTTAAAATTATAGCTTTTCTAGAGAATTTTGGCCTTAACCCCTGTCTTTCTAACATCCATAACCTAGATATCCACCGGTTTAAGCCCGCCAGTAACTTTGTGTTACTGATCGTTCCAATGCGATACTTCTGTGGTGGTTCTTTTTGTTTTATGTCTTGGTGTTTAAATTTTTTTGTGCTGTTGGCTTATGTGTGTTTTCATAGTTTTAGTTAAGTTAAGGTAACTGAGTGGCCACCTATTGGGAAAATAGCTGCTCATTTAATTGGCTTACGATATGTTTCATGGTATAAGTACCTGATTGTTAGTTTGTTTTTTCCCACCTCGGTTTTTGGAGTGGGAATCTTTTTCTGATTGCACCTTTTCCTGATCTTTGCCTGCTTGTGCCTTTCAATGTGGTATACATTTCTTGGACATGTTTTCCTGATGAAATCTTAAAAACATTATAACCTGTAGATAGGGTGGTGAATACCATTTTAGAAGTGATCATCTTATTCGCTACAGCAGCGTGTGGAGGTGTGCAGAACTTCTCATCAAGATGAAAGATTCGTGTCTGCCGTATCCTTTATACCCGATGTCACTAAATACAGTAAAGTAGCGTAAAGTGGCGTAAAGAAGCGTAAAGGGGCGCAAAGGGGCGCAAAGTGACGTTAAGTTGGCGCAAAGTGATGTAGGATGACATTAAAGCGTATTATTTATCAAACATGAAGTAAATGATACACTTTTAGTCATATACATGCATGCAATCCGCATGTAGGGGTTAGGAGAGGGGGTTGGGCGCAACCTAATATAGCCTGATGAACAGAAACTTATTTTTGCATTAATTTTGGCCAATGTTTTAAAGTGCAGGATAAAAATATTTGTGATTGTGTATCATGATGGGTTTGACGGAAGGTACGGGGCATTTATTTTATGATGGTATGCCTTTTCTTATGTACATAATATTGATATGTTAGAGATACTCTGATAGGCAATGTCTCTGTTACAAACTACAAAATGTCACACACAAGGTGAAATATATGTATGTATGTCAAATATAGATTGGAAATTGTGGTCGTTGTTATTTCTTGCTCTTATGATTATAAAGGGGTATATTTGTTAATGGAGAGAAAGAAGAAGAAATGATTACGTGTATTGAAAATCGTTTGTATATTAAGATCATGTGTCTTTAACAATAAAAGGTGTGAAAACGTGTGTCAGGTTACCGGGCGGTAATCGAATTATCAGCCACGTGTCTGTTTGTAAAGTGGTAAAACAATCGGCTACTTTTGTTGAATTAATCTCTGATAGCGCGTGTCATTTATTATGCATTTATAAGGAAATATTTCCTAATTTGAAATAAGAACGTTTAATTCATACCGGCCGTGGTGGTCTAATGGATAGAGTATTATCTTTGCAATCAAGAGGTTGCTGGTTCGATACCCGGCTGGTACATGCCTACGTAATAAAGGCAAACCGCCCATAGGGTTTAATATTTCTTTTCGCCAGAAATACTTTTATTCCCAAAACGGAGACATGCATGGTGTTACAATTTTATTTGATCGGTGCAGCACTATTTTTTGCAACACGAATGTTTGCGCGAATGTTAATTCTCGAATCCAATAAACATATTTTGGTTCCGAGATTAATCTAGCTTTTACGATTGCGCGACTATGATACGTTCAATCCTTGAGCAATTACTTTTTCCCCCCATCCAAAGTTAGTTTGCACTAAAGCGTCATTCACAGGCATTTGGACTAAACATTCATTAGTCTTCTGGTATACCGGTATTAACATTTGGACTAGAACAAAATGATTATGCTACGTTTTCCGGCATTACCATTACATACGAGAGGACGCACAATAGACGAACAGACTGTGTTAATAGCGCTCAACTGCATGGTCGCATGTTTAGCGCATGTTTCATTTTCATTTATATTTTCGCTTCTTCGGAAAACCTTGCGAGTCACGATTTCGATTCAGTTGAATATTCGGCTGTGCCTTTGTGTACATTATTCCTTATGCAACTGAGTACGAATATCAAAAACAATATGAATGACGGAAACATGCACACATGACACCTCACCACCAAACTAGCATGTTTTAGGAAAAAGAACATTTTAGACCATTATGTATAGTGCACTGCGACCAAAAACAGATTTTTTTTAAATGGCAGCTTACGTCCGATTCTTCTATAGATCAAACATAACGTCAGGTAAAGCAAAAAATGCAATATTACTATACCACTGGACCCCCATCTGATTTATGACCATTTTTCTTGAGCACATTTTCGACCCCGGGCCCAGTTTCAATTTCCATATGCATTTACATCGGCGAATAATATATCTTTGAAAAAAAAAAAAAAAATCTTTATAAAATTGTCTCATCATTTCTTACCTTTCTGAAAGAAACGTTGAAAACCATGTGTTATTACTTTGTTCAGATGTTCTGATATGAAACCGAAAGTTTCCTTATTTGAAGACTCTTTTTTTTTTTTTTTTTTTTTTTTTTTTTTTCAACTAAAGCTGAAATACTGAAATATACAAGATTGAGAATTGAAATGCTACGTTCTGTAAAGTTTTATAAGCTCTTTACGTCTCTCGTAACCGTTTGTCTTACTTTCGCAACATCGTACATAAAAAATGCAAGTACGGCTACGAAAACACGCCCATGTAAAATACAGATTTTTGCTCAGTTTCAAACATTGAAAAATTTCAGATGAAAAAATGATATTTTTCTTGTTTTTTGATCAAAACATTGATTGTAGACACACGTTAGAGCCACCTCGACGAGGCGGTTTTAGCGAGTACCGGATAAAAAATAAAAAGAAATAATAAGTTAACCCTGTAACCTCCAGTTTTACTATATAAAATGATATATACCTTCATGGACATGTTATTCTGATGCGCTATCCATGCCATTGGACTACTAAGGCCAGTGTAAAAAACATTCCGTAATTCAAAATTAGGAAACATTTCAAGTTAAATAAACCTGATATGATTATCACTAATTAATGACACGCGTTAAACAACAGTAGCCGATTGTTTTACTCCCGGGGAGGGCACTCCCTGGTAAGCAGTGTACCGATGCGTGATCAAAGGATTGTTGAACATACCCTAAACAGTGTGATCGACATTTAAAATTTGACCCCCCTTTTCACTGTGTTTGCTTTAAAATGTGACCCTTTCCACTGTGTCCCGTCAAAAAGTACCCCTTTCCACTTTGTATTTAGTAACAGAGACATTGCCTATCTGAGTATCTCTAACGTTAACATATCAATATTATGAACATAAGAAAAAGCCTACCATCATGCAATAAATGCCCCTTACCTTCCGTCAAACCCATCATGATACACAATCACAAATATTTTTTTCTGCATTTCAAAACATTGCCGAAAATAATTAAAAAAAAAAAATAAGTTTCTGTTCATCAGACTATATGTTGCGCCCATCCCCACCCCCTCCTCACCCCTACATGCGAATTGCATGCATGCATATGACCGAAAGTGTATCATTTTCCTCATGTTTGATAAATAATACGGTTTTATGTCATTCTGCATTACTTTGCGCCAACTTTACGCCACTTTGCGCCCCTTTGCGCTACTTTACGCCTCTTTACGCCACTTTGCGCTACTTTACTGTATTTAGGCAGACCCCTTTATACCGAGCCAAAAATGCAAAAATGTCATCTAAGCACAACCACGTGTCAGAAATACTAATATTAAATAATTTTATATCAAGTATGCAATAGATCTAGTTGAAACAAATTATTTTTTAAATTTAAGAATTCAAACGCAATTATTTTTAAAGTACCGGGTCGTTTTCCCCACGTTAGTCGTTTCGCCCGTGATTTTCCGGCGATTAGTCGTACTGTTCGAAGTACATGACTGGCTTATTGTACGACACATTTCAATCAAAACCTTAAAATGCTGTCGTGTACATCTACTTTCGGTTTGCTATTTTTCTTCATTTTCCTATCTTCAGTCGTCTCTGGTGGCCTGGGAACAAAGTCAGATGACAAGAAAGATATAAAGAGTGGTGAAAAGGACAAATGGAAGAAAAAAGACATAAGAGATTATAATGATGCTGATTTAGAACGACTTTTTGATCAGTGGGAGGTGTGTTTTACTTTTAGAGAACCTCATTGACATTTCGATCCTTGGCATCTCAGATCCATAATAATCCGTATATAGCACTTTAGCAAATGTCGAGAGCATTTTTGACTTGCCAACTCACTCAAGTAACAACAAACAGCACAATGAAGTGTAACATGCACACGTGTTAAACTAACTTGTGCTGTTTGGACCTGTTACTCTTATTCTAAATATCAATTATACAGCTTTTACCTGTTTACAACCTAGCTGAGTCGATATATTTCCAATGAAAACCATATACAGTGACGTGCCAAATTAATGTCCACAAACTCGCAAACTTCATAGACTTCAATGTATTGAGTTGAGTTGGAAGAAGATGAACTGCCGGAGTGGAAGCGGGAACCACCCAAGTTAGATCTATCAAAGATGGATCCCAGCAATTACCTGTTTACAACCTAGCTGAGTCGATATATTTCCAATGAAAACCATATACAGTGACGTGCCAAATTAATGTCCACAAACTCGCAAACTTCATAGACTTCAATGTATTTTCACGTTTACAAGAAAAATTATTCTGTCTCTCCTGGTCGACATATTTTCATAAATTTGGTGTCATTTGAAAGGAGAATGAATAAAGCAATAAATAAGATTTTTTTATGAAATTTTCTGACTTTGCATTTTTCATATACAACAAATTAAAACTGTAGGAAATTTTGAAAAATTCATTTTCCCATTGACGTCAATGGTGACATTGCCCAAAAACTGTAAAAAATAATCTCACATTTTCTGTTAATAATTGCAGCCGTGAAACGCATGTATAGAACTGAATGAAAATATCTTGTTTATTGCTTGATTTATTTACCTTTCAAATGACACCAAAATCGTGAAAATCGGTTGACCAGGAGAGGCAGAATAATTTTTCTTGTAAACTTGAAAATACGTTTAAGTCTATGAAGATTCTGACATTGTGGACATTAATTTGGCACGTAACTGTATATATACTGAAGTTACCTATCTGGTGTTTATTGGATCAGAGATGGCATTTACCTTAATGATAATATGTGCCTGGCACTTATATGTACTGGGGTTAGTCATTTATAATCATGGTCTGTATTATTCAGTATTATTGCATAAATACTCGTGTCACATTGATATTAACAGGCCTGTATTAAGGAAGAGATAGCCATATATTAATGAGGCAATTGCTGTGAGCACACGCTGTTAATACACTGCTCTTACTTATGCTTGTTACAGGGCTTCTTCCAAAACTTTTCATCATCGCATAACATGCATTTGATTTTACATTAAATTGTGACATCATGATGATGTTAAAGTTTTCCCCCAAAGCAGCATTTTTAAAATGTTGTTATCTAACGTCTGCGCCATTTTCAGTGCATGAATTGTTGTATTGTTGTAAAATCGGAATACGTTTTCCACTACCACTAAGCCATGGCTTTCCATATATATGCCAATTAGGAAAAAAAAACACAAATGACAGTCTGGATAGATTTGGAACTTTACTAAGAATTTAGCTCAGAAATGGCTTGCTTTCACAATATATATTAAGATGAACCAAGAGATAGAGAACTCAATCAACCCTAATATTACAACTGCAACCATTAAAACTTTGGTTATAACAACAACTGCATCGGAGCATTAACTTTCATCCTATAATGGGTCACCACACACCTAAGTATTGACACCATAGGCATATACTATGTTTTTGTCGAAGGGTTGCTTCGGTGATGTTTGTTGGATTTTTTCGCACATAAGAGCCCACCAGCAATGGGCAGTAGTAGAGGAGACTGTTGTTTGTCTCGAATCCCTGCATTGCAGTCAGTTGGAAAAATCACAGACATGATATTTTTCATTGCATAATAAGGAAGCTGATGAAAAAGAGTTGGTCAGTTGGATGAAGTGCTTGAATGGAAATGGGAACCAATCAATTTTGAGCTTTATACTAGGGAGCATCTCTGAATCCATGATACCCATTTCTAAAAAAAAAAATATAGTTCTTCAGGCTGTTCTATTTAGTATTATAAGAACCAGGTTTTTCCATAATTCTATTTTTAGGAAGCTGATGAAGATGAGTTGGAAGAAGATGAACTGCCGGAGTGGAAGCGGGAACCACCCAAGTTAGATCTATCAAAGATGGATCCCAGCAATCCTGAAAATATGCTCAAGATGAGCAAAAAAGGGAGAACACTCATGCTGTTTGCTACAGTTTCAGGTTTCTGTTTCTTAATGATTCTGGCAATTTTCGTAGGACTTTTTTCATGGATAATATACATCCAAATTATTAGCTAGTAAGAATTTAAGAGAAGGTACATCTGCAGTTTATATTTTTACACAATTGCAGAGCGGCTTGGCTCTGCAGATTTATGTTAGCTAAGCACAATAGGCCACTCCATGTAATACTCTGTTTATGAGGTGTTTGGAGTACTTGGCAGATTCAGATTAGAGAGAAACTTTGATTTGTGAGGCTATGAATTCAAATAAAAAAATAACCAAAATTAAGTTCTATTGAACATTTACACACTAAACAGTAGCACAGTATATATCAATACAATAAAATGTGATTTTAGAGGTTTGAAAATAAAAATTGCTGAGGGAGAAATTTTTTATGCTTTTGCTAAATTTTGCTTAAAATAGAGATTTATGTCCACACGGGGTGGTTTCAAAGAAAACTATTGATCCAGTCAGCAAGCTACTCCCTTGTTAGAAAAAATCAATATTGGCTACCAGAACTGCTCCTTTTCTGCCTTTTTGCTCATTCAGTTGAGGGTATAACACGGTCAATATCATTATGATTTAGTCATATTTAGTTACTGCGAAGCTGATCTGTGCCTTTGTTTTCCCATACGCAGATTGTTGGTTTTCTCATGAGGTGGCTCAGATATTATATTCTCATGATTTCTAGGTAATCCAACACAAGCAGAGACAGAGAAGGTGACTCAGATTTGGCAGGGGAGTTTGTTTAATGCAAATATAGAACTGCAGAGGTAAGGAGATTTTTCTTATGTATGAGCCTGTGCATCAGAAAACCAACAATTAAGAGCTCGGAGCAGGTCCGAAACAAACTGGGCTGTACAGTCACAGAAGATGGTTAGAGGCTGGAAATTTTGGATTTAGAAAGTAGAGGAATAGTACTATCCTCGTAGCAAAAACAAAGGCGCTGATCAGCTTCGAAATTACTGCGAAGCTGATCTGCCCCTGTATTTTCGCCTATGCAGTTTGTTGGTTTTCCCATGCGGCGGCTCGTATATGCAAGTAAGCTTATTTCATTTTCATTATTTTTATTCATATATGAGCCGCATCATGAGAAATCCAGACTTTTGTCTATGTAAAAACAAAGGTGCAGATCAGCTGTGAAATGATCAGCTGTGCAATAACTGCACAGCTGACTTTTTCTCTACAGTCTTCTCCTGCTTACTGGTAACTTGCAGACTGGTTTGTGTCAGACCAGGTTGGAAACCCCAAAAACTGTTTGTTTCGAGTCACAGATCTTTTGAAAAAGTGAAGCAAACATTTGAAGAAATGGCAAGTTAGAATTTTAACGTTATTGTCTTTCCCATTGAACCTAGCTAATGGAAAGGTCTGTTTGCAAATTAACAATAATTCACTGTAAACAAAATGTGCACGCAAGGTGGCGTTTTTGTGATGTCGCACATAAAAATTCATGTCGGCCGACAGAAGTCCAATGGAAAAATTTTAAAATGTAAGCATTTATTAGTAGTGTTAGATTTGAAGTTATTTTACTTTACGGTGAATTATCTTTTATTAACGCATGATGCTGTTGGCCAGATGCGATATTTAATTCACGACGGCACAGCCGTTGTGAATTGATACATCACAATATGCCCTCCAACATCCCATGATAATCAAGATATTACTTAAATAAAACTTTAATATTATCTTTTTTTGTTTGAATCTACCATTTAGATATGTAGTCAGTGACAACAGGGTAATATTCATGCTCAAGGATGGTGCCATGGCATGGGAAGTGAAAGACTACTTAGTAAAACAAGATAGATGTGAAGAAGTTACCATTGAAGGGAAAAGTTATCCAGGAAAAGCTGCATCAAAGGTTTGTAAACCCCACATCAGGATGACATGTATACCCCCTTGTACCCCACTTTTATATAGCAAAACTGGGGTATGGATTGGTATACCTGTTTTTCGAATTGTTTGCTCCAGAACATACATTGGGGGTACTCGTCGGAACCGCCTCGCCCAGGCAGTTCTAATGTGTGCCCACGATCTATGTTTTGAGCAAAAATGAGAAAAATATATAAAAAAGTTCTGAAAATTTTCATTTTTACAACTTTAAAAATCTCTGTTTATTGCATGGGCATGTTTTTGTAATGATGTTTCACAGTTTGAAGTCTCATAGTTTCTCTTAAAGGTAAGTACATAATTTGTTAGATACCTTTGAGTTTCTTCTGATTTGAAGAAGAGCTTTTTGCAGTTACTGATGATAAAACTTTTGCTGTATCCCATTGTCACGAGCAGGTTCTACCCCTGTGTAAGAATATCTAGTGATCTAATTCAGAGGTACTAGGATATATAGAGACTAGTCAATAATTGCTAAACATTCACCCTCTTTAATGCTTTACTTGTTACAAAACCTTCATTAACACGATTACAAGTAGAACACTTTGCAAAGTGACAACAGTATAAAACCTCACTACTCAGGAAATCACACAGAGCTCATATGAAGACAAATACTGCAAGGTTTTTACCACAAAGTGATTTCCATATTGCCATTTTCACAAAGACCACACTGGTTTGACAACATGGAAATCCACAAAGGAACCACAAAGAACCTTGCAATACTGGGAAGGGGCCCTAGAGCCTTTCTGATTGGGAAAATTAGCAACATAAACCCTGAATTTTGGGAAATTTTCAGAATATTCAAAGTTGATAATATTTTCCAAGTTGACATAGTTAATGAGCTTATGCATTTAGAATTATTTAATGATACATCAGGAAAACATGTCCGTGCAATATTATGTATACCCCCTTGAACCCCACTTTTATAACTGGGGTATGCAGGGGTATACCTATTTTTCTTATTTTGGCTCCAAAACATAGATTGTGGGTACTCGTTAGAACCGCCTCGGCGAGGTGGTTCTAATGAGTATCCAGAATCTATGTTTTGGAGCAAAAATAAGAATAATGTCAAAATTTTTTCTACTGAAAATTTTCATTTTCACAACAAAAAAATTTTCTGTATATTGCATGGGCGGGTTTTCGTTATGACATAAAATCAAAGTAAACAGCAGAACTTGAATTTCTCAATGTACTGAACTATTGAGAATTATTTTCAGCTGTGATTGGGAAGTTTTTGTCCAGATTGGGAAAAAAGCCACCTAAATCTCATTGGGAGAGTTTTCATAATGTCTCTTCTTTTTCTCTTTTACCAGGATTCCAGCAATAAAGGAACAAATGACACAAAAGACAAGAAAGATATACAGAAGGATAAAAAGAAAGAAGATAGAAAGAAGGAAGGGAAAGATAAAACAAAGAAGGATAAAACAGAATTGTGATAGAGAATGTATAGTTAAGAAAAAAAGTATTATGCATTTTAAGATGAGACATTTATGATACAAAATATTTTAAGTGCCTTTTGACATTGCACCGTTTGCAATAGATCAGGAAAACATGTCCGTGAAATGTGTACCCCCTTAAACCCCCCTTTTATAAAGAAAAACTGGATTTTGCAGGGGTATACCTAATTTTCTTATCTTTGATATAAACATACATTGTGGGTACTTGTTAGAACCGCCTCGAGAATCGCCTCGCCGAAGCGGTTCTAACATGTATCCACAATGTATTTTTTGAGTGAATTTATTTAAAAAATCAAACTTTTTCGAATGAAATTTTCAATTTTTTGCTTCTGAAAAAAATCTCCATATATTGCATGGGCATGTTTTCGTAATAGCTTGATTGATAGCATGTCTGATATGAGCCGCCTCATTGGAAAACCAACAATTTGCATAGGCGAAAACAAAGACGCAGATCAGCTTTGCCGTAACCGCGAAGCTGATCAGCGCCTTTGTTTTCGCTACTCGGATAGTACAATTCCTCTCCTACTAAAATCCGTTATTTCAAGCTTCTAGCTCTTTTCAGTGCTTGTACAGGACGGTTTTTGTCGGACCTGTTCGGAAACCACATTGTTGTTTTTCCCACGAGGCGGCTCATTTGTTATGATGCAGACCTACTTAAGGCATATTTGTTTTTGAGATTAAGATTTTATCTGACAAGAAAATGTTTCTCTGGGGCCATTTTTCCTTTTCAGCTGAACATTTGCCTGATAGTGACACTATGAAAGAAATATGCACTAAGTATTGGTAATCTGCCACTGTTAGGTTTGTTAAGAAACAGTTGGTTTACGATAACTGACATTCCTGATATGATGTTAACTGTTGACAAAGAACGAAAAGCAATAAAAGAAACTTGAGCCGCCTCATGTGAAAACCAACAATGTGGTTTTTGAACATGTTCAGTTCAAGCACAGAAGATGGCTAGAGCCTGGAAATATCGGATATAGAAAGTAGAGGAACAGTACTATCTGAAAACAGCCTTTGTTTTCGCATCTGCAAATTGTTGGGTTTCTCATGAGGCGGCTAACTTAAAAACAAACCTTCATTCACTGCCAAAATTAAACAACATTTCAACATTTTGTTTTGTTTTCATATTTAAAGTGAAAATCAGCTGTTGTAATTTGCTTGTGTTTAGATATCCTGAATGCATTTAGCTGTTGACAATGGATGTAAAGCAATAAAAGATACTTGTAAACAAACCTTTTTCTCAGTGCAAAATTATAGAGGACGCTATTTTTTCAAAAGATTTGTCAATCGTTATCATTTGGATGAGTACACTGTCATTTTTAGGGGCATCAGGAGTGATTTTTAATTTTATTCCATTTTTGATGAAGCTCCTCTATGCAAACAGAATAGCCCCAGATGCCGCATTCTGAGGCATATTATTTGCCGATGTCCCCAAATAATGATGCCAGGCTTATGTCAGTTAATGTCAGAGATACTCTTTCTTATGGATAAATGTATACAAATGAGCCACCTCATGAGAAAACCAACAATCTGCATATGCGAAAACAAAGACGCAGATAAGCTTCGTGGTAACCGCGAAGCTGATCAGCGCCTTTGTTTTCGCTACTCGGATAGTACAATTCCTCTTCTAATTAAATCCGAAACTTCAAGCTTCTAGCTTTTTTCTGTGCTTGTATAGGCCGGTTTGTGTCGGACCTGTTCGGAAACCACATTGTTGGTTTTCCCACGAGGCGGCTCAAATGTTAAGTCATGTGTTTGAATGATAAATAAATGACTGCAGTTAAAGGGCTCCATGATACCCACCATTCTGTGCTTGTGAAATAAGAATCTCTGATTTTTGAGCCTTCGCATGAGAAAACCAACAATTTGGGTTTCCGACAAGGACTGACACAAGCCGGCCTGTACAGGCACAGAAGTAAGCTAGAAGCTCGAAATATCAGATATAAGTAGAAGAGGGATTGTACTTTCTGTGTAGCGAAAACAAAGGCACTGATCAGCTGTGCAGTTACTGCACAGCTGATCTGTGTCTTTGCTTTTGCATATGCAGATTGTTGGTTTTCTCATGCAGCGGTTCTTTTATGTTTTCTGACACCCTGATATTGGTCTTCAAGGATGGGTGATTTTTAGTGCCAATCTATCACCAGCTTGATTTTACCATGCCATCAGCTATTTCATAGCAACGGCCCCCGCCCATTGGGGCCTAGGAGAAATAGATGGGCTGCTTGTGTCTCCAGGCAAAGCTTCTAAGCCACTGACTGACCATCTGATTACTGGTTAAGCGCTCAAGTCTAAGCCTGCCCAGGAAAAGTGGTCTAGTCAAACCATTCATACGTATAAGCCTTATTGGCTCGTATAAGCCTTATTGGCTTAGTTGGGTGGTTATATTTAAGCACATTTTGAGTGTCATGACATCCTAATGTTGGGTAAAAGTCCCATAAAATGGAGGCAACGTCCCGACATGACCATTGCTGTTGACTGGGACGTAGGTAAAGCATCAATTCAAACAAACGAACAAAATTTCATAGCAATTCAGCTAGGCTTGTATTTCTGGTGTATTTCTTTCATGAACACTTAGGCATGAAGCTGTTGGACACTGTTCCTCATCTGCTGATTTAAGAAGAACATTTGAGACACCTCGTGGGAAAACCCACAATGTGGTTTCCGAACAGGTCTGACACAAACCGGCCTGTACAGCTAGAGAAGCAGGCTAGAAGCTTGAAATTTTGGAGTTAAGTAGAGGAGGAATTGTACTATCTAAGTAGCGAAAACAAAGGCGCTGATCAGCTTCGCGGTTACCGCGAAGCTGATCTGCGTCTTTGTTTTCGCCTATGCAGATTGTTGGTTTTCCCATGAGGCGGCTCATTTGTCAGTTAGAGGTGAAAGAAAATGTGCACAGAGTACTGGTAACATGCAAAGCGAGAAAAATGGCCCCAAGGTTATAAAACTTTTTTCAAGCTCAGCTCAGCTGAGCATGAAATTTCAACTGCTCATAAATGTTGAAATAATCAAAATAAGTGGAAAATTCAGGTTCAAAACTCAAAACCTAGTAATTTATCCTGCTGATAAATGTTAAAATGCCAACAATTATTGGCATTTTAACATTTATGAGCAGGATAAATTTTAGTCTCAGCTGAGCTGAGCATGAAAAAAGTTTTATAACCTTGGGGCCTGGTCTTCAGGGTTTCCTCCCACGCAGACTGGCCTGTTGATGATGGCTAGAAGCTTGAAATTTTGGATTTAAGAAGGGCTAGAAGCTTGAAAGTTTGGATTTAAGAAGGGCTAGAAGCTTGAAATTTTGGATTTAAGAAGGGCTAGAAGCTTGAAATTTTGGATTTAAGAAGGGCTAGAAGCTTGAAATTTTGGATTTAAGAAGGGCTAGAAGCTTGAAATTTTGGATTGAAGAAGGGCTAGAAGCTTGAAATTTTGGATTTAAGAAGGGCTAGAAGCTTGAAATTTTGGATTGAAGGAGGGCTAGAAGCTTGAAATTTTGGATTTAAGAAGGGCTAGAAGCTTGAAATTTTGGATTTAAGAAGGGCTAGAAGCTTGAAATTTTGGATTTAAGAAGGAGAGGAATTGTACTACCCATGTAGTGGAAACAAAGGCGCTCAACAGCTGTGCTTTACTGCACAGCTGATCTGTGGCTTTGTTTTCGCATAGGCAAAATTCTGGTTTTCTCATAACGCAGCTATCTTTGGCCATGAGAATGTTGAAAGCATTTTTAGAACATTGTAAAAGTGTTTTTTATATCTGTAAAGTTTGAAACAATATTTTCAACATTCTGTTGTGGAAGCATATAAATGTATTTTGTCAATAAACAGCAGGTAGATGAAAAAAATGCATTTTGCTCAATATGTGTATTGATAAACTTGTTTAAACTTGTTTCTGAACAAGTTTTAAGTTCATGATTTTGCAAGCAAGTTTTTTGTACGTTTTAGTATTAAACTAGAATTAGCAATAGAATACTATGGAACGCCAAAGCTGTCTGATGGTAAGGAATAAAAAAACCATTTGATTCATCATCGACATTATATCCTGCTCACATTTGATTATATGTTATATAGTGTGCATTATATAATGAGAAAAGTCCATTATATGTTGGACCAGGTTCTTTATATTATGAAAGTTTTTATTATATGACGAGTAAACATCTTTATATTATGGTAGACTTACATTATATGATGAGTAAACATCTTTATATTATGGTAGACTTACATTATATGCTGATATGCTGATAATGACGATGATGAATCAAATGTTTTTATTCCTTACCATCAGACAGCTTTGGCGTTCCATAGAATACTCATGACCTGAACTACATGTAATGTATATGAAGCAAATACATGAAACCTTGCAATCATGTGAATATCTATTAACATTTTAGTATGAACATTTATTATACAGGAAATTGGTGTTCTATTTTTTTTTCTATTTTTTTTATTCTTTCATTTTTTTAGCATGCATTGTACTTATAACCCTATATAATTATGTGTATTAGATTTTTTCCCACATTTTCTTTGATAAAACTAGTTAAAGGCATTATAATGTGTTTTCTTTACATTATACAGCAATCATCACATAAAACTCAGTCATAATAAAACAGTAACTTGTAATTTTGTGCCATATTCAGCATCTACTCGTATCCTGTAGTCTTCAAATTGCATATGAGCCGCCCCATGGGAAAACCAACAATCTGCATAGGCGAAAACAAAGACGCAGATCAGCTTCGCAGTAACCGCGAAGCTGATCAGCGCCTTTGTTTTCGCTACTCGGATAGTACAATTCCTCTTCTACTTAAATCCGAAATTTCAAGCTTCTAGCTCTTTTTAGCTCACCTGAGCCATTAGGCTCACAAGGTGAGCTTATAGGATGGCCATGATCCGTCGTCCGTCCGTCGTCCGTCGTCGTCGTCCACCATTTTCAAAGATCTTCTTCTCTGAAACGGCTTGGCCAATCAAAGCCAAATTTTATATGAAGCATCTATAGGAAGGGGGAACCAATGTGTATATAAATGATCCAGGTCACATGACCAAGATGGCCGCCATGCCCATATATGGTAAAATCCTTTAAAAATCTTCTTCTTCAGAACCCAAAGGCCTAGGATCTTGAAACTTGGCATGTAGCATAAGTGACTTAAGGTCCTCAATGTGTATATAAATAATGACCTTAGGATGACCTTGACCTATTTTACAGCAAGGTCAACATAGGTCGCTAATGCATTTAAATGGGGAAACTTTTAAAATGTCATTTAAACTGATTGTCTTGCAGGAAATGGGACAGTAGGACTGATTATTTATGATTCTGAAAAAAAATGGGCCCCAGGGGCGCATATGCCCCCACCCCGGGGCAATATACATGTATATCTCCATAATATTTAAACATCTTCTCCTCTGAAACCGCTAGGCCAATCAAAGCCAAATTTAATATGAAGCATCTATAGGAAGGGGGAACCAATGTGTATATAAATAATCCAGGTCACATGACCAAGATGGCCGCCATGCCCATTTATGGTAAAAACCTTATAAAAATCTTCTTCTCCAGAACCCAAAGGCCTAGGATCTTGAAACTTGGCATGTAGCACTAGTGACTCAAGGTCCACATTGTGTATATAAATAATGACCTTAGGATGACCTTGACCTATTTTATAGTAAGGTCAACATAGGTTGCCAATGCATTTGAATGGGGAAAACTTTTAAGATGTCATTTAAAGTGAAAGTCTTGCAGGAAATGGGCAGTAGGACTGAATATTAATGATTCTGAAAAATATTTGACCCCAGGGGCTCATATGCCCCCACCCCCAGGGCATTATACACTCATATCTCCATAATATTCAAACATCTTCTCCTCTGAAACCGCCTGGCCAATCAAAGCCAAATTTTATATGAAGCATCTATGGGAAGAGGGAATGAAAGTATATATAAATTATCCAGGTCACATGACCAAGATGGCCGCCATGCCAATATAGGGTAAAAACCTTCAAAAATCTTCTTCTCCAGAACCCAAAGGCCTAGGATCTTGAAACTTGGCATGTAGCATTGGGTACTCAAGTTCCACATTGTGTATATAAATTATGACCTCAAGATGACCTTGATCTGTTTTACATCAAGGTCACCATAGGTCGCCTATGCATTTGAATATGGAAAACGGTTAAAATGTCATTTAAAGGGAAAGTCTTGAAGGAAATGAGCATTAGGACTGAATATAAATGTTTCTGTAAAAAAATTGGACCACAGGGGCTCATCTGCCCCCACCCCTGGGCAGTGCATGTGTATATTACCATAATATTCAAACATCTCTGAAACTGCTTGGCCAATCAAAGCCAAATTTTATATGAAGCATCAATATGAAGGGGGAATGAAAGTATATATAAATTATCCAGGTAACATGACCAAGATGGCCGCCAAACCCATATATGATAAAAAACCTTTAAAAATCTTCTTCTCCAGAACCCAAAGGCCTAGGATCTTGAAACTTGGCATTTAACACTAGGGACTCAAGGCCCACATTGTATTTATAAATAATGACCTCAAGATGATCTTGACCTATTTTAACAGCAAGGTCAACATAGGTTGCCTATGCATTTGAATTTGAAAAACTGTTAAAATGTCATTTTAAAGGGATAATTTTGCAGGAAATGAATAGGACTGAATATTAATGGTTCTGAAAAAATTGGGCTCATCTGCCCCCACCCCGGGGCAATAAACATGTATATAATCATAATATTCAAACATCTACTTCTCTGAAACCGCTTGGCCAATCACAGCCAAATTTTATAGGAAGCATCTATAGGAAGTGGGATTCAATGCATGCATAATTAATGGAGGCCACATGACCAAGATGGCCGCCATGCCCATATATGGTAAAAACCCTTCAAAAATCTTCTTCTCAGGAACTTGTTCACAGATTTCAACGAATCTTGGCATGAAGCATTGATGATTCAAGTGTTACAATGTATATATAAATCTTCAACTACCTATTTTTCAGCAAGGTCAACATGGGTTGCCTATGCATTTGATTTGGGAAAACTTAAAATTATTCAAAGGAAAAATCTGTAGGATGGGGGGTTGAAAGTGTATATAAATAATCCAGGTCACATGGCCAAGATGTCCACCATTCCCATATATGTTAAAAACCTTTGTAAAAATCATCTTCTCCATATGGTAAAAGCCTTAAAAATCTTCTCCAGTACCCTAAGTCCTATTATCTTGAAACTTGGCATGTAACATTCATAAATAAGAGGAAACTGTTACAAAGTCATGTTAAGTAGCTTGCAGCAAATGTTCAAACAGATACAAGATTTACATTTATCAGGGAAATGT
Organism: Rugalucina vietnamica; assembly: GCA_964017185.1. Lineage (NCBI taxonomy): Eukaryota > Metazoa > Mollusca > Bivalvia > Lucinida > Lucinidae > Rugalucina > Rugalucina vietnamica. Next base: position 29,809,631 of record OZ024885.1, on the reverse strand, counting down.
TGACCCAGTGTGCTGCCTGTCCCATTATTGTATGTAAATATTAAATCCTTTCTATTTTCAGGTGTACTCATGCCTAGGAGCAAGACCTGGCTAAAATAGAAAACAAAAGAACAAGGTGGAGAGAGAGAGAGGTCAAGAACAGATGAAGTGACAGATAAGTTTTATTTTATTTTTTTTTGTAAAAGGTGTAATCTGAAATGTAGAAACTAGAAAGATCATACTATTTCAGCTGTAAAAATGAAAGGGCTTATCAGTCTGTAGAGTAGAGCAGCTGATCTGTTTCTTTGTTTGTTTTAAGAATTGTGTCAAATTAAGTGTAAATGTGCTTCAGCACAAGAAAACCTACCATGCTACGAAAACAGCAAAGTTACAGATGAGCCTGAGCATCTCCACTAACTGGTTAGAACTTTTGTTGGACTTTGCTATTATGGTATAATATTTCTAGGTTCTATTTTGAAGATTTATATAGGCTAAATGTTTAACAATTCTGCACATTATCTTTTCTTTCTATTTTTAGGTGATTAATCATGCCTAGGCGAAAGGGCTGGAAGTGGTCAGAGCAGAAAAGGAAGGAGTGGAGAGAGCGATTGAGAGCAGATGGCAGTGATGGTGATAGGGGGAGATCCAGTGTAGACAGTGGTGGGGGAGAAAGTGAAGCGACAGTCAGGTATGAAAGTCCCTCCGAAAGGGGGGCAGGAAGTCCACCGAGGGAGGTGGCAGGAAGTCCACCGAGGGAGGTGGCAGGAAGTCCACCGAAGGAGGTGGCAGGAAGTCCACCAAAGGAGGTGGCAGGAAGTCCACCAAAGGAGGTGGCAGGAAGTCCACCGAGGGTGGTGGCAAGCAGCCCATCTGTGGCAAGAAGTCCCTCCAGTGTTGGGGCAGGCAGCCCATCTGTGGCACGAAGTCCCTCCAGCGTTGGGGCAGGCAGCCCATCAGTGGCACAAAGTCCCTCTAGCATGGGGGCACCGGCAGGCAAAAGGAAAGAACTACAAGCTAAAATAGATAAAGAGAGTCAGTTCAAACAGACAATTACAGATATCTATTCGATTATAGAGAAGGTTAGCTCAAATTTACAGACAGATTTTGATACTGTGTTTCTGGAGGGTTTTCCTGATGTTGCTACAGACTTTCAATCAAGAGTCAATGAGGAATTTTATGAAAGTGTAAACAAAGCTTTTTGCACTCAAAATACTATACAAATTGAGAAGCTTCATAAAAATGTTACAGCACAACATCATCTTAACAGTGATACATTTGAAACATGCTTACTCGATGATGTGGTATGTTATCAAGCAATAAGATCATTTGAAGGGTTGTGGAATGCAACTGATTTGGTATTTGGCAGTTTTCATCAAAATGATGTTAGATTTTCTCAGCAGTCAAGAGGATATCAGTGCACATGTAATGCATTATGTATGTTGTCATACACACTTAGCCATAATGTAGATAATAGTTCATTGATAGATAAAGTACTTTGTGAAGGGGATGCTCTGTATCAAACTGTTATTAGCAAGTTGAAAACAGATGGAAAGTTCATTAACCAGCTTTTGAGCTTAGAAGAAATCCCATGTGATTTTGAAGTAGAGATAGGAAAATTTACTGTAGAAAAATTTCAAATTGAAAGTGGTGTTCTTGTTGATACTCAAGATCATGGCTTACCAACACTTCACTCTACCTTGCAGTTGGCATTTTCCTCTGTATCATGTGGCCTATTAACTGTTGGTGCAATATGTTCTGCAGTTTTTAGAAAGAATGGGTTTTATGTCTTTTTTGATTCTCATTCCCATGGACAAAATGGACTTTCATCAAGTGACGGTGCTTCCTGTTTAATAAGTTTCTCAAACCTGGATGACCTAGTTACATATATATATGCCTTCTATGATAGCATGAAACTAGAAACTGATACTAATTTGCAGTTTGACTTCCTGCCAGTCCATGTTAAGAAATATCAAGAAAAACAGACTTATGAAGATGACTTGAACAGTCGTATGGAAGGCTATTTCAAAGATCAAAGATTTCGACAGGCTCTGAAAACACAAAGAAATGTGAGTAGTAGACACACCTTTGAATCAAAGAAAGAATCATTACTGAAAAAAAGAAAGCAGCGTAATCGCACTGAATATTATAAAACTTTCAAACAATTGGCCAGAAAAAATCCAACTTATAAAAAGAAAGAAATGAAATCAAAGCAGCAGGCAAGGAAAGACCCTGCCTTTAAAAGGAAAGAAATGGAATCAAAGCAGCAAGCAAGGAGAGACCCTGCCTTTAAAAGGAAAGAAATGGAATCAAAGCGGCAAGCAAGAAAAGACCCTGCATTTAAGGATACAGAAATTATGTATCAAAAGGAATCAAAGCAGCATGCAAGGAAAGACCCTGCCTTTAAAAGGAAAGAAATGGAATCAAAGCAGCAAACAAGAAAAAACCCTGTTTTTAAGGATACAGAAATCAGGTATCAAAAAGAATCAAAGCAGCAAGCAAGGAGAGACCCTGTCTTTAAAAGGAAAGAAATGGAATCAAAGCAGCAAACAAGAAAAGACCCTGTTTTTAAGGATACAGAAATCAGGTATCAAAAAGAATCAAAGCAGCAAGCAAGGAGAGACCCCGTCTTCAAAAGGAAAGAAATGGAATCAAAGCAGCATGTTAGAAAAGATCCTGCTTTTAGAATGAAAGAACATGCATATCAGAAGAAATCAAAACAGTTAGCAAGAGAAAATCCTGCTTTTCTGGAACGAGAAAAAGTGTACCAGAATGTGTCTAAACAAAATGCAAGGAAAAATCCCATTGTTCTGGAAGGTGAAAGAATCAAGAAGCAACAGATAAGACAACAGAAGAGAAAATGTAACGACATTTCTAGAATTACTGTTTCTTGCAAAAGATTCAAGCCTGATACAGAAACTTTGCCTCATAAAACTCACCAGAAGGCCTTTAAAACTATTGAAGAAACTATTAAACAGTTTCATTTAGATATATCTATTGGCCCCTTATATATTTGTACATGTTGTCACCAAACATGGTTTAGAAAAAGTGTTTCAATGTTAAAGAACACTCATATTGCCAAAGAAAGTAAACAACAGTATTGCACAAATTTTGTTTCTGTAAATAATGAAGAATGGGTTTGTCATACTTGCTTAAGTGCTTTACGAGAACGGAAATGTCCAAAATTATCAGTAGCTAATGGCTTCAAATGGCCAAACAAACCTGTAGAACTAAATTTGCATCAGCTGGAAGAAAGATTAATAGCACTTCGTATTCCATTTATGCAGATCAGGGAACTTCCTCGTGGTGGCCAGTATTCCTTAAAAGGAAATGTTATCAATGTACCTGTTGATATTCAGCCTACTATCAACTGTCTTCCGAGGCCAATGGATGAAAATTTTACAGTTGCCATCCAACTAAAAAAAAAACTTTCTTATAAAAAGGTTGACTTTAAAGAAAATGTAAGACCATTAAGAGTTTTGGCTGCACTACATTGGCTAATGAACAACAGTGAGTTATACAAAAAGTCTGGCATAGTAGCTGATGAAAGCTGGTTTCAGGAGGTAAGTGAAAGTGCAGATGATACAGTTAGAGAATTTTTAGAAGTGTCAAGAGAAGAGCCCAATGACAATGAGAAAACACAAAATGAAAAACAGGAACAAGAAGAGACAGGTGAAAATGACATGAAAGCATCAAATGACTATGATTCTGATCATTACAGTGAGATAGATGCAAATGACCATGTAGGCAATATAGATACATTAGTAGATGATGCTGATATTGACAATAAGTGTGACAAGGTTTTCACTTTTGCCCCAGGTGAAGGTCAGCACCCTTTAAGTTTATATCAAGATAATGATGCAGAGTACTTATGCTTCCCGTCCATATTTTGTGGCCAGACACCACCTCGAAAGGATGAAAGATTAGTTCCAGTTCATTATAGTGACATTGTAAAATGGGAATTGCGAAGTGTTGACAGGAGAGCTGCACAGTCAGTTCCAAATATATTCTTTAAACACAAAAAGCTACAAATGAAACAAATCAGTGACAAAGTTAACTTAGCTGTTAGAAGGTGTAAAAAGAAAGGCAAAAAAATTACAGCAGCTGAAGCTAGAGATTCAAATTATTTAGATAAACTTGTAAATCTTGATGAAGGCTATTATATATTTCGCCAACTGCGAAACTCACCAGCCTATTTGGAAATGCGCAAGAAAGACATTTTTGCAATGATTAGGCAACTTTCCTTGCCTACTTGGTTTATGTCATTGTCAGCCGCAGATACTAAATGGACAGATCTGTTGAGGATGTTAGCAAAATTGAATGATGGCATTGAATATTCTGAAAAAGAATTAGAAAATTTGACTTGGCAAGAGAAAACAAAGCTAGTCCAGAAAGACCCAGTTACATGTTCAAGGTACTTTGATCATAGAGTTCAAGAATTCCTCAGTACAATTCTAAAGAGCAGTTGTGAGCCAATAGGAAAGGTGCGTGATTATTTTTATAGAGTTGAGTTTCAGCAGCGTGGCTCTCCTCATATTCATATGCTTGTTTGGGTAGAAAATGCTCCTACTTTAGAAACAAACTCTGAAGACGAAATAATTCAGTTTGTTAATCAGTATCTCACTTGCAGTACTGATAATGAGAAGACAGCAAATCTTGTTAACCTTCAAAGTCACAAACATTCTAGAACCTGCAGAAAAAAAGGTAAACCGATTTGTAGGTTTGGATTTCCATTGCCACCATTGCCGAGAACTATGTTGTTGTATCCTCTTGAAGAGAATGTTGACAAGTACAAAAAGAAGAACATAGAGCTCCAAAAAGCAATGAATGAGTGTAAAGAAACTGAAGATATGACATTTGAGGAATTTCTAGAAAACATTGCTAAAATGGACTTTGAAGACTACATTTGTTGCATCAAAAGCTCTTTGAAAGCACCAAAGGTTTTCTTAAAACGTGATGTGAAGGAAATGAGAATTAATCCATTTAATGAAAACATACTTCTTGCCTGGAAAGCCAATCTTGACATTCAGATTGTTCTTGAACCATACGGGTGTGCATCATATATAGTTGGTTATATAAGTAAATCACAAAGAGGTATGAGTGCACAACTTGATGCAGCTGCAAAAGAGGCTCGAAGAGGAAACCTTGACCTGAAAAAACAAGTCCGGCATATTGGGAATGTATTTTCAAACTGTGTGGAGGTTAGTGCTCAAGAGGCTGTTTATCTTGATCTTCAAATTCCTTTGACAAAGTGCACAAGGGATATTGTTTTCATCAATACATCTATACCAGAAGAAAGAATCTTTCTGCTTAAGCCAAAAGCTGCTCTTGATGAACTTCCAGCTGAATCTACAGATATAGAATCAGAAAATGTAATACAGAGGTATTCTAAAAGACCCAGGCAGCTTGGGAAATTTTGCCTAGCTGACTATGTTTCAAAGATTGACATTACTTATCCAAAAGGAAATAAACTACCAAATAAAGTTCATGATACTAATGATGATGACAGTTTTCCAAGTAGCTCTGAGGATGAAGGTCATGAAAGCTTGGATGAGGATAGCAGTCAAAGTCCAGACTTGCTGTTTAAAGCAAAAAATGGAACAAAATACAAGAAAAGAAAAGTCCCAAAAATAATTAGGTATGTTAAATACAACAAGAAAAAGGACCCAGAAAATTACTTCAGAGAGCAGCTTATGCTTTTTGTACCTTGGCGAAATGAACAAAAAGATTTGATAGGTTCTTTTGATACATATGAAGCTCACTATGAGTCTGTCAAGACATTATTGATATCCAAAAGAAATGAGTATGAGCACCATGCTGAAGAACCGAGCTTGCACGACAGATGATGGAAGCTGAGGAAAGGGACTATGATCAAATTGCACCAAATGCAGAGCAAGAAAATAGGGAGGCAGAAGAAGAAGGGACAGGAGAGTCAGAAAAGTTTGTTTGTTTTAACCCAAGTAGAGTTGTGGAGCAGAGACATTATGATATTGGCATAGAACTACAGTCTACTTGCTCAGTGCCCCCAGTAGAAACTAGTAGCATTTTATTACCAGAAGATGAATACTTACAACTACTCAGAAGTCTTAATTTGAGACAAAGAGAATTCTTTAACCATATTGTGCACTGGATTAAATGTAAAGATGAACCTGTCTATGCTTTTCTAACAGGAGGGGCAGGTGTTGGTAAATCGGTAGTGATTCGAGCACTTTATCAAAGTCTCTTCAGGATTTTGAATTTGAAAGATGGAGAAAATCCAGATGATAAGAGAATTCTGCTGTGTGCATATATGGGCTTTGCTGCTTTTAATATTAGTGGCCAAACCATTTGCTCTGCATTCCACAGGAAAATGTATCAAAAGGGAAGCAATCATCTTTCAGCTGATGAGTTAAATACATTCAGAATTAAGTACAGACATCTGAAAATTATCATTATTGATGAAATATCAATGGTAGGCAACATGACAATAAGCTTTATAGACACTCGTTTACAGCAGCTGATGGGAACAAAAGAAGTTTTTGGTGGTTTAAGTGTTATTGCTGTTGGGGATCTTTACCAGCTTAAGCCAGTAGGTGATTACTTGATAAGTCTTGATTTGAAAAAGGGAGCATCTTCACTGGGAAGGAACTTATGGAAAGAGCTCTTTACAATGTACGAATTGGTTGATATCATGAGACAGAAAGACGACCTAGCATTCGCACAGTTATTAAACCGTCTTCGATTGAATGAAATGACAGAGGAAGACAAGCAAAAGCTACAGACACGTGTTGTTGATCGTGAAACTGGTGACTATCCAAAGGATGCCCTTCATTTGTTTGCGCAGAATTATTATGTAGACCAACACAATGACACTATTTTGAGTCAGTTGCCAGGAGAAAAGTATGTGATATCATGCCATGACAGTGTTGTCTCAGCACACATTCCTGCCAACAGGCACCAGTCCTTGATTGATAAGCTCCCAAAGGACTATGGACAAACAGGCCAGCTAAAGAAGTCATTGACAGTAGTTGTTGGAATTATTGTTGTTCATACAGCTAATGTAGATGTAGAAGACGGTTTAACCAATGGTGCTACTGGTGTGGTTAAACACATCGACTTCAGGTGGATGGAAGGAACAAACCGTCCTAGCATTATTTGGGTATTGTTTGATGACCCTCGGGTTGGTAGAGCAACACGTGAGAAAAACAGGAAACTTTACAACTCAAGCATTCATGCAGACTGGACACCTGTATTTGAAACACAGCGAACATTTATACATAACTACAAAACATTTCAGAGAAGCCAGTTCCCAGTGACACCAGCTTCAGGAAAAACAGTCTGGAAAGCTGAAGGTGCAACAGTTGACAAGGTAGTTGTTGATTTGTCCCAGCAGCCTATAAGGAAAATACCACACGTTCACTATGTTGCATTTAGTAGAGTGAAAAAGCTGGAAGATTTATATATACTGAATATGAATGAAGCTGCTATGGCGCTAGATGATGATGTGAATGTAGAAATGCAAAGGCTACACACAGATGCTGCCCTAGAACTGTGTTATGTTCCTCTGTATAAAATCGGATCAGACAAAACCAAAATCGCATTCAATAATGCTAGATCCTTGCATAAACATTATAGGGAAGTTCAATTTGAACCAAATGTGTTGGCAGCAGATATCATTGGATTTGCTGAAACAAGATTATGTAGTAGGGATGAAAATGTACATTTTGCCCTGAAACGGTACAGACTTATAAGACTTGATGACACAGTAAAAGAGACAAACAACAGACCATATCATGGACTTGCATTGTATGTAAAGGAGTACTTGCAGATCCAGAAAGTTGTGAAAATGCAATGTAAGTCATTTGAATTCATATTCACGGGCACATTCAGCAGTCAACGAGGTTATGCTCAAGTTGTTGTGTTGTACAAATACCCAAAAAGTTCACAAACTGATTTTAGAAATGATATTCACTGTCATCTTAGGACAGTTATAGATCTGGATGCTAAATTAGTCATATTAGGGGACTTCAACATACAGATAGATTGTGCCAGTACAGGATTTGTGGATTTTGTGGAGACATTATTTGGATGTATGCAACATATTAAACAATGTACAACTGACTCTGGATCAATACTAGATTTAATATTTTCAAATTCTGAAGGATTTTGTGATGTCATTGAGGCTTATTGGTCTGATCATAAACTCATATATTGTGCCTTAGACAAGTAGATATTCAAATGATAAATGGCAAATTCATAATCCCACAAAGATGGAAAGCTGAATTTTTAATGAACTAAATAGTCTTATTTACTAAGGTTAGCTATTAAATTGTTACTTGGTTCAGATAATCACTATGCCTCTAAAAAATTTTCAACTTGTATAGCATTACAAAGTATAGAATTGAAGAGAAAAATTGCAGGGTGTAACCCCACTAGGTTAAATTTGGTGGCTTAGCAAGTTTTGGGGTTGCCACCTTTTTTTTTTTTTTTTTTTTTTGTTTTTGTTTTTTTTTCTTTAAATATTCTCAAATAACAATGCTGGAGAGAATAGATGATAAACACTAGGATAATTTCTCACTTTTTTCACATTTGAGTGAGAAATTATCCTAATGTGTTCTTTTTTATTCTTTTTTATGTACGAGTCAAATTCTAACTTTTTTTGTAATGCATTCTCAAATTAGACGTAGAATTAATGAAACTGTGACTATAACAGCATGTTTAAATAGAATCTCAAATATACAGTAAACTACTGATTTCAGTAAAAGGAAGCAGTTTGATGCATTGTAAAAATTTTATTGTAATGATACGGTGAAAACTGTTAAAGCAAGTGCTTTATAGTTTTATATAAAAATGTATAAATGTTTGGCAAGCAGATATGCTTTGTTACAGGGTTCTGTAAAAGGATATTATTACATTGTGATGAACAGCGAGTGGCAGTGCTTTTTTATTTTAAAGAATCTGGATAATAATGGATGGCTGTGAGTTTTGGACAGATTCTCATGTTGCTCCACAAAAGTATAGTTACATAGAGCTTGATTCCGTGTTGATTATGATGTACATCATAATTAAAAGAATATATAATTTGCAAATATGTATATGGTATACAGATTTAAATGAAAATGAAGATCTTGAAAATGATAGATTGAAAAAATAATAGAAATATCCTATCAGTGCATGTATTTGTATTTTGTTGTGTAAAAACTTGCATACAATCTTATGTTCATTGACAAGTTCATGATCATATTATCCAGTAATAATGTGACATTACTTTACCTATTTTCTATGTTGTGGTCTGCTTTGTATAATTTTTAGATTAAATTAAACTGTACCATTACATTGGTTTTTACAAGTATCTATTTTAGTCAGAGAAATGTAATAGCATATTTTCAGTCTTTGAATGTTTTCCAAGTCTTAATGTTATAGACACAGTCTCATGACTTCTACATCTATCAATCAAGATTCAGGATTAAGTTTCTTCATATTTTTTCTCTCCATTTTATTTTAAAGATTGTCATTAGATTACAATAGCTCTCATTTGTGTAGTATTTTTGTGTTTTAGTTATAAGTGTCTAATCTTAATGGATTTTAATAGAAAACTATAAGAATCAGTGTAGTATGAGTAAAGATATTAAAAGTATTGGATGAAGAAACTAGTTGTTTTCACTGAAACTCCAATTGCAGCAACTAATTTGGCTTGCCTGGGAAGCACTGTTGAAATGGTGACACTTGGTTGATTCTGACCTATTGATTACAAAGTTGAATATGAAAGGACAGACAAGTACCGGGCTATTAGAAGGTATTAAAGCAATGATCATAACTGGCACAATGAGAACAAAGTCTAAAAAACACATAGCAAACAACCAAATTTACAAATAGGTACTGATACAAGGACAACATAATATGGTAAGCAGGGTGAACAGCTGTTTCCCAAAAGGCTATCAAACTCCACACCGAAACATAATTAGAGAGAATCACAGTAAAAGTACAATCTTTGAATGCTCATCAATATAAGTTTACTGTAATTTAGGTTTAACTAGGTGCTTAATATTATGTTAAATTAGAACTGGCACAATTTGAAGGAAATACAAATCATTCATCAGATTTGATCATTTGATTTCCTGTTTTATGTTCCACTCAATAGCTAAAGGCATTTACGCAAGACTGGAGAAACTTGGAATTGAACCTGGAATCTTGAGGAGTAGCTTAACAAACATGCTTTGGTTGCACGTGAACTTCCTCCCAGAACAGTTGATGGCTTTCTATTAGTGTTTTATATGAAAAACATCAAGTGAGCGTTTGCAGGACCATTGGTCCTCTGGTCTGTGCTTGTACAGGCCGGTTTGTGTCGGATCTGTTCGGAATCCACATTGTTGGTTTTCCCACGAGGCAGCTCATTTTCTGTATTTACCACATCTATATTAATTTGCTGGTTCCCAGTTTTTCAATAATCAATATTGAAAAATCAAGGTAACCAGTAAAACCCCTTTCGCGATGTGTCCAATATTGACCAATGACAAAATAAGGGGGTCTTACGGGTTACCTGGTTTTCCAATATTGATTATTGGAAAACTGGAAACCAGCAAATTAATGCGGATTTGGTGAATAACTGTGCTGCATAACTGAGCACAGCGATGTAGATAACGATGCGTACTGCATATGTACGCACAATTTTTCGCTCAGTACACACTAAAAATTCAGACCTGTGCGTACCATGTACGCAGTGAAAATCAGCGTTACGCAAACAGTTCACGGTTTTATGCATACTCAGATTTAAAAAATCTTTAAAATTGTCACAAAATGACAATTTTTCAACTAGTTTCATCTCGCTGCTCTGCCTACATTTTAAACGCAGTTACAATAAAGATATTGATGCAGCTTTTGATCATTCCATATTACACATCATGCAATATATATGTATCTTCAGTAGTTATACCATGTACATACTGTCCGTTCAGTGCCTCGGCCAGAAAAATTGTTTACCAAAGGTTTATTCATGAATGTCACTTTGGTTTATTGAATAGGCATTTTGCATCAATTTCTGGTCATTGTTTGTTCAATTTAAAACTTGATGTATTCCATGTTCTACAGCCATCCAAGTTTATCACGTTTTCCCCATTTTTAGCTCACCTGAGCCGTCAGGCTCACAAGGTGAGCTTATAGTATACCCATGCTCCGTCGTCCGTCCGTCCGTCGTCCACAATTTTCAAAGATCTTCTTCTCTGAAACCGCTTGGCCAATCAAAGCCAAATTTTACATGAAGCATCTATGGGAAGGGGGAACCAATGTGTATATAAATAATCCAGGTCACATGACCAAGATGGCCGCCATGCCCATATATGGTAAAAACCCTTCAAAAATCTTCTTCTCCGGAACCACTGGACCGATTTCAACCAAACTTTGCGTGAAGCATCGATGACTCAAGCACTACAATGTGTATATAAATCATGACCTTGCGGTGACCTCGACCTATTTTACGGCAAGGTCAACATAGGTCGCCTTTGCATTTGAATGGGAAAAATTGTTAAATTGTCATTTAAAGGAGAAATCTTGCAGAAAATGAGCAGTAGGACTGAATATTAATGATTCTGAAAAAAAATTGGGCACCAGGGGCTCATCCGCCCCCACCCCGGGGCAATATACATGTATATTATCATAATATTCAAACATCTTCTTCTCTGAAACCGCTTGGCCAATCAAAGCCAAATTTTACATGAAGCATCTATGGGAAGGGGGAACCAATGTGTATATAAATAATCCAGGTCACATGACCAAGATGGCCGCCATGCCCATATATGGTAAAAACCCTTCAAAAATCTTCTTCTCCAGAACCGGTGGACCGATTTCAACAAAACTTGGCATGAAGCATTGATGGCTCAAGCACTACAATGTGTTAATAAATCATGACCCTGTGATGACCTTGACCTATTTTATGGCAAGGTCAACATAGGTCACCAATGCATTGGAATGGGGAAAACTTTTAAAATGTAATTTAAAGTGAAAGTCTTGCAGGAAATGGGAAGTAGGACTGAATATTAATGATTCTGAAAAAAATTGGACCCCAGGGGCTCATGTGCCCCCCACCCCGCGGCAATATACATGTATATTTCCATAATATTCAAACGTCTTCTCCTCTGAAACCGCTTGGCCAATCAAAGCCAAATCTTTTGTGAAGCATCTATAGAATGGGTGAATCAATGTGTATATAAATAATCTAGGTCACATGACAAAGATGGCCGCCATGCCCATATATGGTAAAAACCCATCAAAAACCTTCTTCTCTGAAACCAATAGACTGATTTCAAGGAAACTTGGCATGAAGCATCGATGGCTAAAGTACTTTAATGTATATATAAATCAGGACCCTGTGATGACCTTGACCAAGTTTATGGCAAGGTCAACATGGGTTGCCTATGCATTTGAATTGGGAAAACTGTTAAAATGTCGTTTGAAGGGAAAAGCCAGCAGGAAATTGGCAAATGGACAGAATATTGAAGATTCAGAAAAAAGAAAATGGCTTCATCTGCCCCTGCACTGGAATAAAATACCATAATATTCATACATGTTTATTGGTATATGCAGCAGATCTCAGGTGAGCGTTTACAGGACCATTGGTCCTCTGGTTTCTCTTTTATTATCTATGCATGGGACAAAAGTATGGTTTAACATGCCTAAATGATAGAAGAAAATGTGATTACAGGATAATCAACCTGTTAACTTGAATTTTCAAACTTGAACTAGAAATGCGTGTTTGTAAAACACTATGCCCCCAACTGTATGCTTGTCCCTAAACTGGCAGTTTGTATGATTCATTTATTTCATTCGAATGCAGTCAAATTTAATTTCCTGAAGAAGCTGTTCGGTTGCATCTGTTTTGACCTCGATCCAGAAACAGAACGTAAGCTTTTTTGCAGGCGAGTTAGAAATGAAGTAAAAGTTTAAAAATGGAGTAATTTTGTCAAAATTTGACAGAGAGTCCTCAAACGTTAATCAGGTGATCTTCTTCTCAGCCCCAACCAGCATACCAAATATGAAGGCTCTAGCTAGCTAGCTCAAATACATTTTGAGATATCTTGCACACAAGATTTTGAAAATTTGTTTTCAAAGGGACATTATTCCAACAAGGGGCATAACATGTACATGAAAAAAATACAGGCCAACTATTTTTTCAAGAGGAATCTGTATATGAAATTTCAAAACCCTATTATTCACCGTTCAAAGGTTTAAAATTTCACCGAAAAGTGGAAAAATCAATCAAAATATCAAAATTCTGTAATTTTGCAAGAATTTGACGGAAAGTTCTCAAAAGTTAATCAGGTCATCTACTTCTCAGTCCCAACAAGTGTACCACATATGAAGGCTCTAGCTTCAATACTTTTTGAGATATCTTGCACACAAGATTTTCAAATTTTGTTTTCAAAGGGACATAACTCAAAAAAGGGGCATAACTTGGCCATACAAAAAAATACGGGTCAACTATTTTATCATGAGGAATGTGTCTATGAATTTTCAAAACCCTAGCATTCACCATTCAAAAGTTTCAAATTTCACCGAAAAGTGGAAAAATCAATCAAAATTTCAAAATTCTGTATTTTTGTTAAAAATTTGACAGAAAGTTCTCAAAAGTTAATCAGGTCATCTACTTCTCATGAGCCCCAACAAGTGTACCAAATATGAAGGCTCTAGCTTCGATACTTTTTGAGATATCTTGCACACAAGATTTTCAAATTTTGTTTTCAAAGGGACATAACTCAAAAAAGGGGCATAACTTGGCCATACAAAAAAATACGGGTCAACTATTTTATCATGAGGAATGTGTATATGAAATTTCAAAACCCTAGCATTCACCGTTCAAAAGTTTCAAATTTCTCCGAAAAGTGGAAAAATCAATCAAAATTTCAAAATTCCGTATTTTTATAAAATATTGACGGAAAGTTCTCAAAAGTTAATCAGGTCATCTACTCCTCAGCCCCAACAAGTGTACCAAATATGAAGGCTCTAGCTTAAATACCTTTTGAGATATCTTGCACACAAGATTTTCAAATTTTGTTTTCAAAGGGACATAACTCAGAAAAGGGGCGTAACTCAGACATGAAAAAAAATACGGGTCAACTATTTTTTCATGAGGAATGTGCATATGAAATTTCAAAACCCTAGCATTCACCATTCAAAAGTTAACACACACACAGACAGACAAGCCGAAAGCAATATGCCCTTCCAACTTTTTCAAAGTTGGGGGCATAATAAATGGTCTTATGGTCCATGAGCTATTTAAGATGTCGGTACCACCTGACCTGAACAGATCCCCCCGCACTTTTTCACAATTTTGGCATGTATAGAATTAGATAAAATCGGGGGGACCTTTCTAGGTGGTAGCTTTATAGTTAAAATCCTCGAGTTTACTCTAGTATACCCCCTTCATTTGTCTGTGTTTTTCTCTTATATCTTAAGTTTTCTTCAATTTTTGGAACAAGATAGTCAGCTTGTTCATATGTCTTATTATATAACATGGCTATCAATTATTGTCATATCAATCATTTGATACCGATTTTAGCTCTCTAGGACTTTTGGCTGCTGAGATATAAACGTTTCTGTTGGTATACCCCCTCTATTTTTCTGTCATTTTTATCTAATATTTTAAGTTCTCATCAATATTCAACACTAAGAAAGCCTAGTTTTTCATAAATCTTATCCTATGATTATAGAGCAATACCATAGCAATCATTTGATACCAATTTCGTCTCTCTATAACTTTTGGTTGCCGAGTTATAAAGATTATTTGGGCATATACCCCCTCCACTTTTTCTGTGATTTTTCTCTAATATTTATAGTTTTTATCAATATTCGAAAAAAATAAGTCAGGTTGTTTGTGTGTCTTACCACGTGATTTTAGAACATTATCTTAGCAATTATTTGATACCAATTTCAGCTTTCTAGAGCTGTTTGTCATTGAGATAGTAGCAGTTTTATTGGTATACCCCTTCGTTTGCAAGTGATTTTTCTCTTATATCTTAAGTTCTTTTAAATATTTGAGAAACAAGAAAGTCAGCTTGTTTATATACTTGTTGCATGGTTATAGAATATTGTCATAGCAATCATTTTATAGCAATTTCAGCTCTGTAGAGCCTTTGGTAACTGAGATATCAGCAGTTTTATTGATATACCCCCTTCTTTGCCAGTGATTTTTCTCCTATATCTTAAGTTTTCTCAAATATTTAAGCAGCAAAAAAGTCAGCTTGCTATATACCTTTTACATGGTCATAGAATATTGTCATATCAATTATTTGATACCAGTATAAGCTCTCTAAGACTTTCGGTTGTTGATATATATATATGTGTCCTTTAGTATACCCCTATATTTTTCTGTGATTTTTTATGTAATATTTTAAGTTTTCATCAATATTCAAACACTAAGAAAGTCTAATTTTTATAAATCTTATCTTATGATTATAGAACATAACCATAGAAATCATTTGATACCAATTTAAGCTCTATATAATTTTTGGTTGCTGACGTATTAAGTTTTTTGGTGGTATACCCCCTCAATTTTTCTGTGATTTTTCTCTAATATTTAAAGTTTTTATCAATATTCAAAAAAGTAAGTCAGATTGTTTAAGTGACTTACCATGTGGTTTTAAAGCGTTATTTTAGCAATCATTTGATACCAATTTCAGCTTTCTAGGGCTTTTTGTCGATGAGATATTAGCAGTTTTATTGGTATACCCCCTTCGTTTGCAAGTGATTTTTCTCTTATATCTTAAATTCTTTTAAATATTTGAGCAACAAGAAAGTTAGTTTGTTAATATACTTGTTACATGGTTATAGAATATTGTCAAAGCAATCATATTATAGCATTTTCAGTCTCTAGAACTTTTGGTTATTGAGATATATACGTTTCCGTTGGTATACCCCCTATATTTTTCTGAGATTTTTTATCTAATATTTAAAGTTCTCATCACTATTTCATCAATGAGAAAGTCAAATTATTTATGTTTTTATCACATGATTAAAGAAAGTTATTCTAGCAATCATTTGATACCAATTTAAGCTCTCTAGATCTTTTGGTTACTGATATATTAGCAGTTTTCTTGGTATACCCCCTTCGTTTGCGAATGTTTTTTTCTCCTATAGCTTAAGTTCTCTTAAATATTCGAGAAAGAAAAAACATATTTTGTTTATATACCCTTTACATGGTTATAGAATATTGTCATAGCAATCATTTGATACCAATTTCAGCTGTCTAGGACTTTTGATTGCTGAGAAATATATGTTTCCGTTGGTATACACCCTATATTTTTCTGAGATTTTTATCTAGTATTTAAAGTTTTCATCTATATTCAAACAATAAGAAAGTCAAATTATTTATGTTCTTTATCTTATGTTTATAGACCATTATTCTTGCAATCATTTGATACCAATTTTAGCTCTCTAGAGCTTTTGGTCACTGATATATTAGCAGTTTTCTTTGTATACCCCCTTCGTTTGCAAATGTTTTTTCTTCTATAGCTTAAGTTCTCTTAAATATTCGAGAAACAAGAAAGATATTTTATTTATATAACCTTTACATGGTTCTAGAATATTGACATAGCAATCATTTGATACCAATTTCAGCTGTCTAGGACTTTTGGTTCCTGAGATATATACGTTTCCGTTGGCATACCCCCTATATTTTTCTGAGATTTTTATCTAATATTTAAAGATCTCATCTATATTCCAACAATGAGAAAGTCAAATTAATTATGTTTCTTATCTAATGATTATAGAACATAATTCTAACAATCATTTGATTCAAATTTTAGCTCTCTAGAGCTTTTGGTCACTGAGATATTAGCAGTTTTATTTGTATACCCCCTTCGTTTGCCAGTGATTTTTCTCCTATATCTGAAGTTCCCTTAAGTATTTGCGCTACAAAAGAGTCAGCTTATTGATATATCTAATTGTACAATTATGAAATATTGTTATAGCAATCATTTGATACCAATTTCTGTTCTTTATGACTTTTGGTTCCTGAGAAATACACGTTTTCGTAGGCATACCCCCTCCATTTTCTGTGATTTTTCTCTAATATTTAAAGTTTCCTCAATATTTGAACCGCACAAAAGTCTGACCATTAATGTATCTTATTATGTCGTTTTAGAATGTTATCATAGCAATCATTTGTTACAAACTTCAGCTCTCTATGGCTTTTGGCTGCTGAGCTATAAACGTTTCTGTAGGTATACCCCCTACATTGGTCTGTAATTTGTCTCTAAAATTGAAAATTCTCATCAATATTTGAACATCAAGAAGGTCAAAATCATTCTGTATTTTTTCACATTAATATAGAACATTATCATAACAATAATTTAATACAAATTTCAAGTCTTTGGAGTTTTTGGTTGCTGAGATATCCGAATTTCGTTGATTTTTCCCCTTCGTTTATCTGTTATTTTTCTCTAATATCTGAAGTTCTTTTTAGCTCACCTTAGCCGTCAGGCTCACAAGGTGAGCTTATAGTATACCCATGCTCCGTCGTCCGTCCGTCGTCCGTCCGTCCATCGTCCGTCCGTCCGTCGTCCGTCGTCCACCATTTTCAAAGATCTTCTTCTCTGAAACAGCTTGGCCAATCAAAGCCAAATTTTACATGAAGCATCTATGGGAAGGGGGAACCAATGTGTATATAAATAATCCAGGTCACATGACCAAGATGGCCGCCATGCCCATATATGGTAAAAACCCTTCAAAAATCTTCTTCTCCGGAACCACTGGACCGATTTCAACCAAACTTGGCATGAAGCATCGATGACTCAAGTACTACAATGTGTATATAAATCATGACCTTGCGGTGACCTTGACCTATTTTACGGCAAGGTCAACATAGGTCGCCTTTGCATTTGAATGGGAAAAATTGTTAAATTGTCATTTAAAGGAAAAATCTTTCAGAAAATGAGCAGTAGGACTGAATATTAATGATTCTGAAAAAAATTGGGCACCAGGGGCTCATCCGCCCCCACCCCGGGGCAATATACATGTATATTACCATAATATTCAAACATCATCTTCTCTGAAACCACTTGGCCAATCAAAGCCAAATTTTGTGTGAAGCATCCATAGGAAGGGGTAATCAATGTGTATATAAATAATCCAGGTCACATGATCAAGATGGCCGCAATGCCCATATATGGTAAAAACCCTTCAAAAATCTTCTTCTCCAGAACCGGTGGATCAATTTCAAAGAAACTTGGCATGAAGTATCGATGGCTCAAGTACTACAATGTGTATATAAATCATGACCCTGTGATGACCTTGACCTTTTTTACGGCAAGGTCAACATAGGTCGCCAATGCATTTGAATAGGGGAAACTTTTAAAATGTCATTTAAAGTGAAAGTCTTGCAGGAAATGGGCAGTAGGACTGAATATTAATGATTCTGAAAAAAAATGGACACCAGGGGCTCATCTGCCCCCACCCCGGGGCAATATACATGTATATTACCATAATATTCAAACATCTTCTCCTCTGAAACCGCTTGGCGAATCAAAGCCAAATTTTATGTGAAGCATCTATGGAATGGGGGAATTAATGTATATATAAATTATCAAGTTCACATGACCAAGATGGCTGCCATGCCCATATAAGGTAAAAACCCTTGAAAATCTTCTTCTCCGAATCTGGTGGACCGATTTCAAAGAAACTTGGCATGAAGCACCAATGGCTGAAGTACTACAATGTGTATATAAATCATGACCCTGTGGTGACCTTGACCTATTTTAGGACAAGGTCAACATAGGTCGCCAATGCATTGGAATGGGGAAAACTTTTAAAAAGTCATTTGAGGTGAAAATCTTGCAGGAAATGGGTAGTAGGACTAAATATTAATGATTCTGAAAAAAAAATGGACCTATGGACTCATATGCCCACACCCCGGGGCAATATACATGTATATTACCATAATATTCAAACATCTTCTCCTCTAAAACCACTTGGCCAATTGAAGCCAAATTTTATGCGAAGCATCTATAGGATGGGGGAACCAATGTGTATATTAATAATCTAGGTCACATGACCAAGATGGCCGCCATGCCCATATATGGTAAAAATCCTTCAAATATCTTCTTCTCTGAAACCAATAGATTGACTTCAATGAAACTTGGCGTGAAGCATCGGTGGCTATAGTACTACAATGTATATATAAATCATGACCCTGTGATGACCTTGACCAAGTTTATGGCAAGGTCAACATGGGTTGCCCATGCATTTGGATGGGAAAAACTGTTAAAATGTCATATGAAGGGAAAAGCCAGCAAGAAATTGGCAAATGGACAGAATATTGATTATTCTGAAAAAAGAAAACGGCCCAAGGGCTCCATCTGCCCCTGCACTGGTGTTAAATACCATAATATTCAAACATGTTTATTGGTATATGCAGCAGACTCAGGTGAGCATTTACAGGACCATTGGTCCTCTGGTTTAATATTTGAGCCTTAAGATAGCCAGCTTGTTTATATATCTTATTACATGGTTATAGAGCATTGTCATAGCAATCATTTGATACCAATTCAAGCTCTTTAGAGCTTTTGGTTGCTGAGATATAAACAACTGTGCTGGTATTCTCCATTTTCTGTGATTTTAGTCTAATACATGAAGTTTTCATTAATATTCGAACACCAGGAAGTCAATTTGATAATTATATCTTATTACATAGTTATATAGCACTGCAAAAGCAATCATTTGATACCTATTTCTGTTTTCTAGGTCTTTCAGTAGCCAAGATACATGTGGTAATATAGGTGTATCACCTTACTAACTGGGCTTATTAGGGGTTATATTGAACACTCTGTGATTTTAGGTGACACAAATGGGCATTAAAGTGATCCTCTGACCAAACTGACACCCTTGAGCATTTGTTCTAAGGATTCAAATTACATCCTATAACCCAAACCAAACCCTTCAAATGGCAATATAATTATTTTCCCTTTGTAAATCCTGATTGCCGTCATTTTCATTAATATTCATGAAAATGCAAAGAGATGATTTTCAGTTAGGCCCATGGCATCAACAAATTTGTCAAATAGAATAAATGATACAATAACAAGGAGCCACAATGATAGTTTAGGCCTGAAATTAGTTTTTATGGGATAATTGATTTTTTAACTTTTTTTTTTCATTTTAATGTTTTAATGAAAATTCATGAATATGCAAGTAAGATAATTTCCATTACTTATCATAGGATAAAAGGGATATGTCTAAGCTTAAGAATGAGAACAAGTTCAATGGTCTAGGATAAAAAACAATTGAGATATTTTCAATTTTCTATGTGTACCCCCATTATTGACGCAAAAATTGAATATTTAGAGTAATTTAATAAAATATAGCGTTAAACGCAAACGCCTCGACTTTCAGATGGTAGAAAACAGGATTTGATAGCTTTTTCAATGTACTTTTAGAGAATAATAGTGTAGAAATTTCCCTTGGGGAGGAAAGGGGGATATGGATAGCTAGAAGACTATTCCCTACCGTTTTTTGTGTTAAAATGACGTTTTTTTTAATTATGGGGTATCGTAAATAACGTGTCGTTTCACCATTAAAGCTACCAGCAATGCAAGTCCCCCCGATTTTTTACAAGTCTACAAACATAGTCCTACATGAAAATCATAAGGGGGTTTGTTCAGGCCAGATGGTACCGACCCCCAAAATTTACGGTATTGGCTCATGGACCATTATCCACACGTGTACACATATCCATAAGTTTGATTCTGAATGAGAGGTTAGAATAAGAATCCTCAGAAAACATGTACACAGTTGTATTGTCTGTACGCACTGTACATTTATTTTGATGTGTACAGTATGCATTGTTAAAAATAATTATCTACATCACTGAGCAGATTTTAAATTTGACCTGTTGCAAATGTTAATAGCACAAAGTATTATATTCTTTAATATTTGTATTTAAATGTTTCATGCATTTAAGATATTTTGTAATTTAATTTCAGCACAACCATTTGGGCAGATATTTATACCCCCGGCATTTATGCCGACGGGTATATAGTTTTCGCTTTTCCACTCGTCCGTTCATATGTTAGTTCGTTTGTTTGTTCATTCGTAATTCCGGAACGTTCGTAGAATTTACGTCAAAGTTTTAGTTAAAGTCTCTCTAGAGGTGTATATCTCAGGAACCAGTAGTCAGAAACCATTCATATTTGGACCATATGTGCCCTATAGGGTTTGCTTTGTTTCCATGAGTTCGGACCATGCCCGGGGGTGGGGCTGGAGGTCAAAATCTAGGTCACCTTTAAAATGTGCTGTTTACAATGTTAATGTTTTTTCTCTTAGTCCATAACTTAACAAACAATCATAGGCATGTATTCTTATTTACTTCTTAGATACCCTTTAGGGTTTGCTTTTATATTCCATGTCACCAAATCCTGGTTACCATCCCTAGGGGTGGGGCTAGAGGTCAAAATCTAGGACACATTTATAATATGATAGATACAATGATAAATTTCTGCAAGTCTATTTTCTTGTCATCCACAAAGTCTTGTCAGAAAGCATTCATACTTAGACCATAGGTACCATGTAATGTTCAAAATCTAGAACTTCTTTAAAAAAAATATTTTCTGTACTTTTCTTCACCAGCATGTTTAGAAATCATTCATACTTGCACCATAGGTATTCTATAAGGTTTGCCAAGTTGTTCCTAATGACATTAGACTCTAGAATCCATGCCCAGGGTGGGGCTAGAGGTCAAGATCTAGGACATCTTTTTTTTTATTTTTATTATTTTTTATTTTATTTATTTTTTTTTTAAAATTATTGAAGAATGACATTCTATTTTCCATCTAGGACCGAGGACCTGACCCTCAATGTCTGTGATCAAGTCCTAGATTGAGTATACAAGTCAGCTCTGTATACTGTTATAAAATAGATCTGTCAAATAGAACAAATACAAATTTATAAATAGTACTTGTTGGAGGTTGCTCTCTTTTATTTGGAAATGCAGGTTCATTGTATCAGTGTCAATGAGCATGTCTGGGTTGGGGGCAGTGGGCCTGGGGGGGGGGGTGCTACCAGCCGGGGGTATATGTGCCTCTCAAGGCACTTTTTTTAGTTTAATTAAGAAAACTTTGTTCTGAAATATGCAGATGTTTTGTATATTTATAGAAAACATTTAACTTTTCCACAGTTATATATTTCTCCTTTTGATATTTTCAGAATGCATGTTTTGTATAAATTTTTGTATAGATACTTTACTCAACGAGCCGTCGCGTGAGAAGACCATTTTTGGATTGCAACCAGGTCTGACGCAAACCAACCTGTAGGATCACAGAAGCAGGCTAGAAGCTTGAAATTTCAGACTTAAGAACAAGAGGTGTTGTAACTACACAGCTAATCAGCACCTTTGTTTTCACATATGCATATTGTTGATTTTCTTATGCGGCGGCTCTTATGTAAGCAATAATTTTTTCCATTAGCTCGACTGTACAAAGTACAGGAAGAGCTATTGAATTCACCCCAACATCAGATTTGACATCCGCGTTACTCAAATGTTAAGTTTTTGGTAAAGTTGTCAATGAATGTGAAATTTTATATTAATGGATTACACTTTTGGTAAATGGATTAAAAAATCTATATATGAGCCACCCCGTGGGAAAACCAACAATCTGCATAGGCGAAAACAAAGGCGCAGATCAGCTTCGCGGTAACCGCGAAGCTAATCAGCGCCTTTGTTTTCGCTACTCAGATAGTACAATTCCTCTTCTACTTTAATCCGAAATTTCAAGCTTCTAGCTCTTTTCTGTGCTTGTACAGGCCGGTTTGTGTCGGACCTGTTCGGAAACCACATTGTTGTTTTCCCACAAGGCGGCTCATATCTTGAACATGCGAATAGTATCAAGTTGATACTATGCCTGATGTTAGATATTGGTCTAAAGTTTATGCCATCTTGACCCACCTAATCAGAACAATTTTATATGAAAAAACTGGCCATTTTCTTTTTTCAGAATAATCAATATTTTGTCCATTTGCCAATATCCTGCTGGCTTTTCCCTTCAAATGACATTTTAACAGTTTTTCCCATTCAAATTCATGGGCAACACATGTTGACCTTGCCATAAACTGGGTCAAGGTTGTCACAGGTCATGATTTAGATATACATTGTAGTACTTTAGCCATTGATGCTTCACTCCAAAGTTCATGGAAATTTGTCAAATGGTTCAGAGAAAAAGATTTATATGGGCATGGCGGCCATCTTGGTAATGTGACCTAGATTATTAATAAACACAATGGTTCCCCCATTCTATAGATGCTTCAGATAAAATTTGGCTTTAATTGGCCAAGTGGTTTCAGAGGAGAAGACGTTTGAATATTATGGTATTATACATGTATATTGCCCCAGGGTGGGGGCATATGAGCCCTTGGGTCCATTTGTTTTTTTTTTTTTTTCAGAATCATTAATATTTAATCCTTCTGCCCATTTCCTGCAAGATTTTCACCTCAAATGACTTTTTAAAAGTTTTCCCCATTCAAATGCATTGGCAACCTATGTTGACCTTGTCGTAAAAAAGGTCAAGGTCACCACGGTGTCATGATTTATATATACATTGTAGTGCTTGAGCCATATATACTTCATGCCAAGTTTCGTTGAAATCGGTCCATCGGTTCTGGAGAAGAAGATTTGTGAAGGTTTTCTACCATTATTGGCATGGTGGCCATCTTGGTAATGTGAACTAGATTATTTATACACATATTGATTCACCAATTCTATAGACACTTTACATAAAATTTGGCTTTGATTTGCCTAGCGGTTTCAGAGGAGAAGATATTTGAATATTATGGTAATTTACATGTATAATGCCCCGGGGTTGGGGAAGATGGGCCCCTGGGGTCCATTTTTTTTCAGAATCATTAATATTCAGTCTTACTGCCCATTTCCTGTAAGACTTTCACTTTATATGACATTTTTAAAGTTCTCCCCATTCAAATGCATTGGTGACCTATGTTGACCTTGCTGTAAAAAAGGTCAAGGTCATCACAGGGTCGTGATTTATATATACATTGTAGTGCTTGAGCCATAGATGCTTCATGCCAAGTTTCGTTGAAATTGAACCTCCGGTTCCGGAGAAGATTTTTGAAGGGTTTTTACCATATAGGGCATGGCGGCCATCTTGGTCATGTGACCTGGATTTCTGATATACACATTGGTTCCCCCTTCCTATTGATGCTTCACATAAAATTTGGCTTTGATTGGCCAAGCGGTTTCAGAGGAGATGATGTTTGAATATGATGGTAATGTACAGGTATATTGCCCCGGGGTGGGGGCAGATGAGCCCCTGGGGTCAAAATTTTTCAGAATCATCAATATTCAGTCCTACTGCCCATTTCCTGCAAGATTTTCACTTTAAATGACATTTTAAAATTTTTCCCCATTCAAATGCATTGGAGACCTATGTTGACCTTGCCGTAAAGAAGGTCAAGGTCATCACAGGGTCACGATTTATATACACATTGTAGTGCTTGAGCCATCGATGCTTCATGCCAAGTTTTGTTGAAATCGGTCCATCGGTTCTGGAGAAGAAGATTTTTGAAGGGTTTTTACCATATATGGGCATGGCGGCCATCTTGGTCATGTGACCTGGATTATTTATATACACATTGCCCTTACCTCAGAATTACATGTAAAATTCCAATTTACATGGCATGACGTGTAAAAGAGCCCGTCAATACGCGTCAAAGCATTAATTTTACACGTAAAAACGTGTCATACCATGTAAAACAAAATAAGAGCTGTCGCAGGACAGCGTGCTCGACTGCTTCTGACCTTTGTCAAACATAAGGCCAAATCCAACCAGTAACCCAAAGCATTATGCTCATACATCTTTTTGCGTTGATGCAATAAGGCAAAATCACTGAACCATGAAAGTTAACTATAACTACCTAAGATTTAAAGGTCTCACTCATATTGTGAAAGAAGTGTGTTCATAAACCAACTGAGTGCCAAGACACAAGGCAAAATCACTGAACCGTGAAAAAAGGTCACACTGACCTATAAGTATTGCAGGGTCAAAGGTCTAGTGATACTTACTCATAATGTGAAAGAAATTTGATCATATACCCATTCAGTGTTGAGATATAAAGCAAAATCACTCAACCATGAAATTAGGTCATAGTGACCTATAAGTATGTTTGGGTTAAAGGTGTGGTCATACTCATTCATAATCAGAAAGAAGTATGAAAAAATACCAACTGAGTGTCGAGATATAAGGCAAAATCACTGAACCATGAAATTAGGTCACAGTGACCCAGGAATACTTTACGGACAAAGGTCTTGTCATACTAATACATATCGTGAAAGAAGTATGTTCATATACCAATTGAGTGCCGAGATATAAAGGAAAATCACTGAAGCGTGAAATTAGGTCATATTGGCCTAGGACTACTTTAGGGTCTAAGGTCTTGTCATACGCAAACATAGTGTGAAAGAAGTTTGTTCATAAACCACTTGAGTGCCGAGATATAAGGCAAAGTCACTGAACCGTGAAATTAGGTCACAGTGACCTATAAGTATATTGGGGTCAAAGGTCTGGTCATACTCACTCATAATCTGAAAAAAGTATGTTCATATACCAATTGAGTGTCAAGATATAAGGCAAAATCACTGAACCGTGAAATTAGGTCACAGTGACCTAGGACTACTTCAGGGTCAAAGGTCTTGTCATACGCAAACATACTTTGAAAGAAGTTTGTTCATAATTCATATGAGTACCAAGATATAAGGCAAAAATCACTGAGCCATGAAATTAGGTCACAGTGACCTATAAGTATATTGGGGTCAAAGGTCTGGTCATACTCACTCATAATCTGAAAAAAGTATAAAAATATACTAATTGAGTGTCAGGATATAAGGCAAAATCACTGAACCGTGAAATTAGGTCACAGTGACATAGGACTACTTCAGGGTCAAAGGTCTTGTCATACGCAAACATACTTTGAAAGAAGTTTGTTCATAAACCATTTGAGTGCCGAGATATACGGCAAAGTCACTGAACCGTGAAATTAGGTCACAGTGACCTATAAGTATATTGGGGTCAAAGGTCTGGTCATACTCACTCATAATCTGAAAAAAGTATGAAAATATACTAATTGAGTGTCATGATATAAGGCAAAATCACTGAACCGTGAAATTAGGTCACAGTGACCTATAAGTAAGTTGGGGTCAAAGGCCTGGTCGTACTAACTCATAATCTGAAAGAAATAAGAAAATAAACTAATTGAGTGTCAAGATATAAGGCAAAATCACTGAACCATGGAAAGTAGGTCAACCGACCCTTACCGTCATGACACACGTCAGTGTCACAAAGTCAAAAGATGAATGACCAACCATCCTCCTAATTTGTTTCTATTAAGAAATAAAAAGAAAAAAAAATTCGGGGAGTTCTAGATTTTGACCTCTAGCCCCGCCCCCCTGACTCCGACCCAGAGGTCCGATGTCATGGAACCTAAAGTGTATGAAGTATGAATGCTTTATGATAAGTTGTTGTCAAGATATGCCTCCTTGTAAAAGTTACACAGCAGTACATCTATTTTTTAGTGTTCTAGTTTTTAACCTCCAGCCCCACCCCCCAGGCATGGACCCAGGGGTCCGATGCCATGGAATGAAACTCAACTCTACAGGGTACCTATGGTCCGAGTATGAAAGCCCTCTGATAAAAAGTTTTCAAGATATAGACTTCTAGAATACTGTATCACAGAAAAGCCATTATTATTAATGGTGTTCTAGATTTTAACCTCTAGCCCCACCCCCTGGCATGGACCCAGGGATCTGATGCCATGGAATGAAAGCCGACCCTACAGGGTGTCAATGGCCCAAGTATCAATGCTTTCTGATGAGTGGTTGTCAAGATATGGACTTCTAGAAAACTTTAACACAAGAATTGCCATTTTTGAAGGTGTTCTAGATTTTAACCTCCAGCCCCACCCCCTGGCCCGGACCCAGGGGCCCGATGCCATGGAATGAAAGCTAACCCTACAGGGTATCTATGGTCCAAGTATGAATGCTTTCTGATGAGTGGTTGTCAAGATATGGACTTCTAGAAAACTTTAACGCAAGTGTGACGCGCACGGGAACGGGAACGGGAACGCACACGGGAACGGGAACGTGGACGACCGGGGTGACTGCAATAGCTCTATGCACTTTGTGCAGTCGAGCTAAAAAGCACCCTCCAACCTGGCAAAATGCGTAAAATTTTACACGTCTTTACGTGTAAAACTATAATTTTACATGTCTTGACACGTAAAACTTGGACTTACAAATATTTTCATCTGGCAAAACACGTCAAAACTTCAACATAGACAAAATCAAGCCTGTAAAATGAACAATTTGTGGACTTATAAAATTTTCAACCCGTAAAAATATGTAAAACTGAGTTTTTTTGCCATGTAGCCAAATTGTATTTAAATATCTATCCAATGAAAAGTCAAGATTTGGCAGACATATCTGATGACTCATTTCCTGTGTTTGAATATTGGAGGGAATGTGTGGATGTGATGGTATTATTTTAAGTTTGATTGGCATACATATTATATAAAGGAGTTAGTGCTATGAAAGAGTAAGTGCAGCAGCAAAGTAAGTATTTAAATATTATTTTAGTATAGTATGTAGAGGCCTGTATTTTTATGTTGTTCCATTTTATGTGACTGCACTTGACACACAATATACACTGCAATGAATTTTGCCTGCCTGTCATGATTTTAGATCAATCTTTCAAATATAAAGAAAAGTTATAAATAAATATGCAACATGGTTATATCAATGAAGTGTGTTTCAAGCATCAAAATGTCTTATTTTGTTTAAAAGAATTTAAAAAATATGCTTAATTTTGAATAAATTCTCTGCTTTGTGTCAGCATATCTATTACTGTGAAGCATCTGATTGTATGTAAAGTCATTTGCGCTGATCCAAGAGGTACAATGTAGGATGGTTTTAATGGACAAGTGTTTTGTATTTATTAGTACATGTATTATTATTATTTTTTCTCTCTTTACTATTGCTTTGAGTGGCATAGCGTATGATATGAAGGCTGTATATTATCTTCCTTATGTGCTAACAGCATAGATCTGGAAATCTTCTCTGAATTATAACTAATTTGTACCCCTGAAACTGCAAATTGCAATTTCACGGGCAATACACATATTAGTAAAGAAATAGCCTCTCATTGTGTACTAGGTCATATAAAGCCTATTTAAAGCATATGCTTATGTAATTATTGTATACTGACATGACCGTTAGTTAACCTTTGAACTAAAATTCTACATGGCAATTTTTACATGTTACTGCCAGGAATGCGTAAATTTTTACATGTAAAAAGTGACATGTAAAATTTTACGCATTACTGGCATTTTTAGAGGAGAAACCGAAGTGACTACATGGCATTTTTTACACGTAAAACTGGAAAGACATGTAAAAAGTTACAGGTTGTAACATGTAATGACGCGTTTTTACACGTCATAAGCTGTAATTTTTTAACAGATTCACTAGCAGACTGCTATTCTGGCATTTTTTACGTGTTTACGTCACAACCTGTAAAAGCATGTGCCAATACTCCGCATTCCTGGCATTACGCATAAGGACATGTCTTTGACATGTCTTTACATGTAATTCTGAGGGAAGGGTGGTTCCCCCTTCCCATAGATGCTTCATGTAAAATTTGGCTTTGATTGGTCAAGCGGTTTCAGAGAAGAAGATGTTTGAATATTATGATAATATACATGTATATTGCCCCGGGGTGGGGCGGATGAGCCCCTGGTGCCCAATTTTTTTCAGAATCATTAATATTCAGTCCTACTGCTCATTTTCTGCAAGATTTTTCCTTTAAATGACAATTTAACAATTTTTCCCATTCAAATGCATTGGCGACCTATGTTGACCTTGCCGTAAAATACGTCAAGGTCACCGCAAGGTCATGATTTATATACACATTGTAGTACTTGAGTCATCGATGCTTCATGCCAAGTTTGGTTGAAATCTGTCCAGTGGTTCTGGAGAAGAAGATTTTTGAAGGGTTTTTACCATATACGGGCATGGCGGCCATCTTGGTCATGTGACCTGGATTATTTATATATACATTGGTTCCCCCTTCCCATAGATGCTTCATGTAAAATTTGGCTTTGATTGGCCAAGCTGTTTCAGAGAAGAAGATCTTTGAAAATGGTGGACGACGGACGGACGGACAACGGAGCATGGGTATACTATAAGCTCACCTTGTGAGCCTGACGGCTCAGGTGAGCTAAAAACTGACCGTGAGCTTATTTGAATATGTGCACTATTTAGAACAAATATGGTTTTCTTTTTGAACTCTAGAATTCAATTTATATTTCAGATATAAAATTTTGAAGACTGTCTATACCTTGCTTGTTTCTAACCTCCATTCATCACACTAGCTATGTGACAATCACGAACAAACCATTTGAGCCTGTGCATGAGAAAACCAACAATTTGGGTTTCCGACCAGGTCCGACACAAACCGGCCTGTACAATCACAGATGATGGTTAGAGGCTGGAAGTTTTGGATTTAGAAAGTAGAGGAATTGTTCTATCGGTGCAGCGAAAACAAAGGCGCTGATCAGCTTCGCGGTTACCGCGAAGCTGATCTGCGCCTTTGTTTTCGCATAGGCAATAATCCCGTTTTATCACGAACAAACCATTTTATATACAATAAGACTTCCAGATTGCCAAAAAAGGGTGTTTAAGATATGCATAATGACTATTGTCAAACACAAATTAAAGGTTTCTAATTTCAAACAGTATGTACCCGAGTTGTTAGCCTCACAAGGTGAGCTTATAGTATAGCCATGCGCGGCATCCATTCATCGTATTCTGTCTATCCTCTATCCACAATTTCAAAGATTTTCTCTGAAACCGCTTGGCCAATCAAAGCCAAATTTTATAGGAAGCCTCGATAGGAAGGGAGAACAAAAGTATATATAAATAATCCAGGTCACATGACCAAGATGGCTGGTGCGCCCATATATGGTGAAAACCCTTCGAAAGTCATCTCAGGAACTGGTGGATCAATTTCAATGAAACTTGGCATGAAGCATTGATGACTCAAATACTACAATGTGTATATAAATCATGACCCTGTGAAGACCTTGACCTATTTTACAGCAAGGTCAGCATAGGTTGCCAATGCATTTGAATAGGGAAAACATTAAAATGTTGAAGAGAAAATCTTGCAGGAAATGAGCAGTAGGACTGAATATTAATGATTCTGAAAAAAAATTGGACCCCAGGGGCTCATCTACCCCCACCCCGGGGCAATATACATGTATACTTCCTTCATATTCAAACATCTCAGAAACTGCTTGGCCAATCAAAGCCTAATTTTATATGAAGCATCTATAGGAAGGGGCACAGTTACTGCACAGCTGATCTGTGTCTTTGTTTTTTGCATAGGCCGGAATCAGGTTTTTCTCATGACACAGTTAATATGTAAATGTCTGATTTTCTCATCCCATGGTTAAAACAGCAGTCACACAGTAGCATATAACCCAAACGCGCGAAGGGCATATAAAAAATCTCAACACGCTGAAGACTTTGGACGTATAAAAATTTGTTCCTTTAACTCGCTTTAGCAGTCACACATTAGCGTGTGACTGAAGCGAGTCCCGGACGTATAAAAAATCTCAAAGTTTTGGAGTATGGTTGTGATACGTCCCAGACACGCTAAGCACGCGCTACAGGCGCGCATCGAACATTCAACGCGCGTTTCACACACGCTTGGGGCACGCTACTGAAGCAACATCTAATAAAATCGGAACGCGCATGGAACGTACACTGGCTTGTTTCAAACGCGCGCCAAACGCGTTCAGAGCGTATTCAACGTGCCTGTAGCGCGCATGGAACTTATTCGGGACGTATAAGTCACACACCCGAGACACCTGATGAGGAAACTTTTTATGCATGTTTAAAAGCTTTTGGAGCCCAAACGCGCAGAGACTTTTAGCGACGTACAGCGACACGGGCCGGACGTACACCAAGCGTACCCAACGCGCTTGTAGCGAGTTTTGAACATGTTTCCGACGTGCGTCTGGTGTATGTGGAATATTGCTATTTTTTCAACACGCCCGGCACCCGCTACTGTGTGACTGCTGTTTAAAATATGAATATTCTCTGGTTAAGTATTTGTACAGGTGTGGATTTACTGCAAATTTTACTACAAAACACTAACACTTGCAAACAAATACTGATTCAATCATGATTCTTAAAATGCATGAGCTTTCAATACACAATATTATATACATGATATAATGGCTAAGACAAAAATATTTACAAATAAACATGCATATTACATGTACTATGTAATCAAATAAAGAACCAGTCTTTCTTGTTGTTGGATCATCCTTCTATTTGTGATGCCTTGTAGATAGCTTTTCGTCATTTGTCACTTGTTTTCTTCGAGTGTTTGTGCGAGTAACTTAATTTTCCGGTAAGTCCCTTGGATACCATTTCTACCCAGCCAGTGATATCAAACAGATGACCCACACAATGGAATAGTCACACATCAAATACCACCAGGCCCCCTTGGGGTCCACAGCACAATGGCTTAACCCCTATTTGACGAATGGAATTTCCCATCATTATCAATTGAGTGAGTCCACTTTCGTTGTTAGGGGTGTAAGGAGTGATTTTTTATTTGTATTTCATTTTTCGAAAAATTTCCTCCAAGCAAACAGAATAGCCCCAGATGGGACGCCGCGTTCTGCGGCGTCACATCTGGGGCTATGCTGTTTGCCTATGTCACACAAAAAGGACGCCAGGCTTAAATGAGTTAAACAATGTCTGATTGTCCCTTGGCGTCCATGGCACGGTCATACAATCCATAGTCCTCGTCTTTATAGATGAGATGGAATTCATGAAAAACTGTGGTAGGCAAGGTAGTTCATGACCAGTTTATCTCGTAGGCGGTTCACTGGAACCTATTCTTATAAAATATAAATTATTTCAAATACGCACTTTCTTTTGACATTTCTGGCCTTTCGATTTCAGGATATGATAAGAGGACAGAGGTACTGCTTTGGGTTGTTTTTTTATTATCACTGGTTTCCCTGAGCAATGGGTTCCTATAATACTGTGTAGTGAGCAACAATTACATATTAACCCTTTGTCTTTAGTTTGACAAGAATTTACCATCGAAATGTACCCATGATTTCATACAACCCATGATCATGATTCTACAACTCTTTCCTTATAGTCTGGCAAGGGATTTTCTTCATAAAATTTCTGTAGGAATGTACAGGTCAGTTTCATATTAGTGCCTCTCTCCACAAAATGGTCAAATACTTTCTGGAAATGGAAAGAAAAAGAATAAGTACCTAAATTTGGAGTGAATAAGTGGCTTACTGCAACAGACATAGCTGCAAGTTTGTGTTTTGTGGTAAAATCAACAATGATTTAAATGTTAAACAGGTCAGTAGGCTAACAAATGCTGCATTAGATTGAAATTAAGTGAAAAAGTATCACAAACAATGGCTCTATGTACCTTAGCTAGGACATGTCCTATACCATGTCCCCTGTGCTGTTCAGGAACAACAGTGTGTTCAAGGTCTACCAGGTTGCCTTTGACCTTGGAATACTGTAGGTAGGCCTTGTCTGAAAAAAAAGACAGAAGTGAATATAGTAGTGCTGATACAATCTTAGGCTCAAGTACAATTATTAGGAAATCATGTCTGTGTAATGTATGCCCCCCCCCCTTGAACCCCAATTTTATATAGAAAAACTGGGGTTTGCAGGGGTATATCTATTTTTCTTATTTTTGCTTGGCGATGTGGTTCTACCGTGTACCCACAATCTATGTTTTGAGCAAAAATAAGAAAATTATCAAACATTTTCAGCTGAAAATTTTCAATTTTTAAGGCTAAAAAATCTCTGTTTATTGCATAGGCAAGTTTTTGTAATGAAAAGGCAATTTGTGCCCAATCTTGTACTGCCTTGCCGTATAAGCAAGCTTTTAGAGCCATGCAGTAGAGTGCAGGCCTAGCCTGCAAGGTGGTCCTTGTTCTACCTGGTGATAAGCATTTTTTCATGAGGTAATATTAAAATTTGTTACACAGTATCTAGATAACTGCCGCTTTTTTGTAATTGGAACAAATTCAGATTGTTTCTGTTGTAACAATGGCATTATGCATTAGATAGGCCAGGGACAACAAATTGTTTATATACCTTCTTCACTTCATCCAATAAAGTAAAATGCCCACTATTGTGCATTGTCAATGTCATACCAAATATCTTTGAAATATTTTATAATCATGCATTAATTAATATGAAATAAGGCACCGCCTTTGAAGCGACGCTCTGCTCCTATTGGATCCTATTGCACCAATATTTTTTTTTTAAAGCTGATAAGTTCCTCACCCTTGGCCATGCCAGGTGTTTTGAGAATCTGGGGAGAAAGCCCATTTATTAACAGGGATCTGGGGAGCAAGCATAATCTTTTGGGGATTTAGGGAGCAGAGGGCAGGGATGTTAGGAAAAGTAATTTTTATTTCAGGGAGCAGGCAGTTAAGACCCTCTCATCCCTGGGGAGGACCTCACCCAGATGATCAGGGACACACAAAGGAATGAGCCATGAAATTCTTCAGTTTTTCGTTTCGCACAATTAACAATGATTTCCGTACAACATAGTTCTAGATCTGAATTTTTAGGATAGACCATTCCGAAATAAGGGAATTGATTTGTTTCAACCTTCGCAGCTCGGTACGACGACGGTCGTGTACTGTGCAGTTAACCGAACGCAACCATGTGACGTCATACTTTTAGAAAACTGTGACGTCATGTTGTCATGATCTAAAAGGAACAAAAACGAGATATTCTTGAGTAAGCATCTTTGTTTAATTCGTCCATTTAGGGAAGACGCAGTCAAACAATTTTTGTCAACACAATATTTCGAATGTTTCAACGTGAATTGTTGTTGCTAGTCGCTACCGCTGAATTCCGGTTCCGGTTGACGAAAGATTTTTTTTCTATCAATGTGTCTAAAACACAATAGAATAGAACATTTTACCACCCTTCTATCATAAGAGTGACGCTGTCGCGTCGCTTAAATTAAGACCCAGTCAGGGCCCAGTACTCCAATAAGTTGATCAGATAAAACAAAACCATTTAGACTATACAGGCGTTTTTAAAAGAGTATGAAGATACAAAATTAATCTATAATGTTCCGATGTCATCGGACATCTCTGCCAAATAATGAATCCTAGTACCCTCACTAGATCCACTGCATCATTACCTAGCATCAGGCTGAAACAACCCACCAAAATAGGCTGATAGCCCCCAGGGCTGGAATGCCTCAGACCTTTTAGGCAAAAAAAAAAAAAAAATGCTTAATGAAATAAAATAGGTTTGCACCATTTCCTGATCGATGCCTACTTGTACCTTTTGATGTGTAGAAACTTTTTTTATTTTGTTAAGTTTTTTTACATTGAAGATATAGGAGATAGAAAGTTCAGGTTGTGGATAAAAAATGAGACATGGTTGGGTAACCGGAAACAAACAACTGTAATGGCGTGCTAAAACTATGCAAATTTTTAGTCCCCAGGCCAAGTCTTCTCAGAGGGGAAAGCTAATAATGTAAGTGTGCTAAAATTCGATATGCAAATTTAAAACTCGACACGTTGTGAAGCTAGTAAGTGTAGAGTATATAGCAGAAAAAAAAATCCTTGGTGGATGAGCATGCTTTTCCACTGACAGCATACATGTGATATCTTCCGATCTTGGCGTATTTTAGGGATTTCAAGGGCCCACAAGTCCCCTATTTGAATTGTTTACAGTTCTTTTTTTATCCAACAGTCCAATTTTTAACTTATAGGATGGTAAATACGGTAGTTGACTTGAAGACGCTGCGTGATATCTTGACCTTGATAATGTGTATATTACCTGTGGCTATTTTTGGATGTGTCATAACGTGTGAATAATTGGATTATCAATACTTGATGTTTTTACAAGAGGGATTAAATCTGATTAATTGGTTTAACAAGTCTGGTGTCAGCTATTTAATTGCTCATCAACATGTGCGTTCAAGTGAAATGAAAATAGCCCCTGTGTTAAAATGATTGTAATCAATAACGGAATGACCAAAAACTATTAAGGAGTGTACCGCAGTGAGTCCAAAGAAAATCCCATTGTAGTACTGACATTGGATTAAAGCGCTTCAGTATTCGAATGTATGTACATATACAATTTTTATTTTGTTATAATAAAATGGTATGAATTTACAAGCTATTCATTTTTATTCTTTATTCTTCGGCTTCAAAAGCATCTACAAAAAAAAAGAGAATAAGCTTGAGCATCCTCAGTACAATTTGACGATGTAATATTGGTCATGAGAAAATAAACCTCCCGATATTACAGCAAATATTACGATTTCAAACTGGAAATCTCCCGACCGTGGAGAAAGAAAATATCACATGTATGACTGACAGGGTTTAGCTGTGGCTTGGCTCGTCTGTTCATTACATAGATCTATAATATAGACCGTTTGGCAGTCGATATTTTCATTTTCTTTTTATATTTGGACTTTTATATTTTCATTTTTATCGGGTATTTCAACATAAATGTCAAAACCAAAAACATCAGAAATACCCGATTTCTCATGTTATGGGAGTATTCATTACACAACTTTTTTTAAGGCCTTACTTACCATTTCCTAGCTTTATGAAGAATTCACTCTCCTTAATGTCATGTACAACATCAAACTGGCCAGCATTTGATGCATCAGTGGTCATTTCACTCAAACACCTATTGACTTTTGAAAATGGGGTTGGCAAATTGACAAGTTTTAAAACCTTAAGCCTACAGTATGTCAAACATTGAAAACCTTGTTTAATCGACATTTGACACGAACTATATGTCTTAAATCAACAGCAATAAATCTTAATCGCTTAGACCCAAAAACAACCTCAAAAATTCAAGATAAAAGACGACCCAATTAATGACTTTTCACCTCACAATACCGGAAGTAAGGAAATGATTAAATGGCTGTTGTCTCAGATATCATGCTGACTAGTAGTTCAAAGGCCGTGCTTCTGACATCCAGCCACCTATTAGCCATACGGGTAAATAGAGTAGTAATGCGTGTACATCCATTCAATGTCTGGTTAAACATTCTAGCGAAACTGTATCAAATGTTTTGGTGGTGATGAAAAATAATGAGTGTAAGTTAACTGATCCATGAAAAAGTGGCCGAAGGAATTAGAGCTACATGTAAGGTACAAGATTCACGTCCAAGATATTCCAAGATATGCCACATATCTAAAATTGCTTTCACGAGCCCATACGTAACGGGAACGCGCACAGACATACAACACACACCAAGTGTACACAACGCGCAGATGCCGCGTTTCTAATGTGTCTCTGACTGTTGAATTTTGCATTTTTTCAACACGCTAGGCACGCGTTTGTCTTAAACGCCAATGTATGATGCACTTTTACAATGAATATTTACTGTTATTCTAAACAACAACAAAAAAATGTTTGTTTGAACTGGTGCTTTACGCCCCAGTCAACAGCAGTGGTCATGCCGGGACGTTGCCTCCATTTTATGGGACTTTTACCCAACATTTGGATGTCATGACACTCAAAATGTGCTTCATAACTAGAAGGAGTTTTCAGAGGAAAACATATGTCCCCCCTCTTCCCCAACCCTAAATTTTTACAAAAATGCAAGTTTGAACATAAATCAAGGACCATAACTGTAAGGTCGTTTCATGAAATTTACCCATCTACAATATCCCAAACCAATCCTTGCCGGTATCAACTAATATGCAAAGTTTGAAGAAAGTCGGTAAGAAACTACTCAAGTTAGAGAGCGGAAACGAAAAAAATGCAATTTTTAACCTCAATCAAGGGCCATAACTCTAAGGTCATTTGACGAAATTTACCCATCTACAATCCCAAACCACTCCTTGCCGGTATCAACTCATATGCAAAGTTTGAAGAAAATCGGTCAAAAACTACTCAAGTTAGGGAGCGGAAACGAACAAAATACAATTTTTAACATCAATCATGGGCCATAACTCTGAGGTCGTTTGACGCAATTTACCCATCTACAATCCCAAACCACTCCTTGCCGGTATCAACTCATATGCAAAGTTTGAAGAAAATCGGTCAAAAACTACTCAAGTTAGAGAGCGGAAACGAACAAAATGCAATTTTTAACATCAATCATGGGCATAACTCTGAGGTCATTTGACGCAATTTACCCATCTACAATCCCAAACCACTCCTTGTCGGTATCAACTCATATGCAACACACCGTATTAGCGGCAATGTGGAACGCACTGTACGATCGAAGAACGCCGACATTTTTGATAGGCCAGTGTTGCGGGTAAGGCTATTATTTCATTTTTTTCATTGGAACTGAGGACGTGTCAGCATAGGTGAGTATGCCATTAGTTTAAGGCAATGTCCAAGACGTACCTTTGTTTTTCCTGTCCTAAAATTCCACGTCTGAATCTGGAAAATAATAGCTTTCTCTCGGTTTCGTCACTTTTTGAACACAAAACTAACAAATACGCTTGATTACGTGTCTTCTTTGATATGTTTCAATCGTTTACGAGGCAGAAATATAAAATTAGATCCTTTATGCGTATTCTGTGTGCATTAAATAGGTTTCATCTTATATGTTTAAAGCGCTGTGTCTGTTTGAACGTATAGTGTATATGATACTTTGGCAATGGAGAACGCCAGTGGTAGCAATCACAGAACGCCAAAATTAAATATATTGGACAATCTAGGAACAATTTAGCTCTGATACGTTTCACTCCATTTTTGCTCTTTCTAAGTGGCTATTTTAGTCTGTAGTCTGTTAATTATTTAAATTAAACTAATAATAAAGCTTCTTGACTATATCCGAGTTTGGTCCAAACTACGTTTGTACAAAATTATACATGTATTCTCTATAGACGGATCCATTGATTTTTTTTCTGTTCCGCCAAGCGCATGCTCACATTCGCATGTCTTGTGAGAGCCAGGGACTAATTTCCCTCCAGACGCAACCCCTGGTGAAGTTTTTCAATATGGGGTGTCACCAGTAAACCATTTTAAAAGTTTGATTAGCTAAAATTGTGCATGGTTAAATTGTATTCTCGTCTGTTGATACGCGTAACATTGAATTACACGAAAATATACATGCCTACATGTAGAACAAGACTTTATTCTTCAGTTTATGACCTCGCCTCGCTTGACAAATTTTCGACTGCGGCGCCCCCTTTGCATTATGCTCAAGAATGGTCATACCGATTGCGAATCCACCCCCAAACAAGTAAGGCCTCGCACAAGTGATCTTCAGGCTTAGTCTTTGCATGTATGTAAAATCTATTTTTCATTTGATATAAGAGATATTGTATTATTCCTGGTTTTACATGTCTTTCTGCTCCCAATGTAAAAGACAAAACAAAATGCTAGTAAAATGTGTCAATATTTCTGAATATTCCCACATGAGCATTATAAAGCGAGCATTAGCACAGCTCATCTGCGGCTTCATTTACACATATATAATACAGGTTTTTTTTTTTTTTTTTTTTTTTTTTTTTTTTTTTTTTTTTTTTTTTTTTGTGTGTGTGTGTGTGTGTGTGTGTGTGTGTGTGTGTATCAGAACAGGTAAAGTACCAGCTTCATCAAAAATGCACCAAAAATACTAACTTTTTCCATGAAAACAAACCGTAGCTAGGCTTTGTAAGTGTGCGGCTCTCCCATTCGCATCTTCGCTCGTAAAATGATCCCACTTTCCGGACCCCCACCCCCAGCGTGTCTACGCACAAGTCATCTTTGTCTGTTGCTTGTTTATATTTAGGTTTGAAGTCCCGGTCAACAAATTTTCAGTCATGTGTTAATCTCTCTCTCTCTCTCTTTCTCTCTCGCTCTCTCTCTCTCTCTCATATTGTGTTATTTGTTTTCTTATGCGAAAACAGAGCATGTACATTACACGTGCATATCAAATAACAGTACCACGTAGGTAATATGTATGACTTACATCACGGAACGATGCGTTTTTGCCGCTTTAACAGTTTATTTTACGTCATTAAGGGTTTTTAAGATTTAGTTCACAGATTGCAAACAAGGCGTTCACAGACTGCAGTCTCATCTATGAAAAGGCGTTCTCGATTGCATTTTTTACTTACCCCTCCTTTCTTAAATCGTACATAGCTCGGCCAAACATTTAAACTGCGTAGTGAAACTTGGGTGATGCGAAGGGAAGATATTCAAATGTTTTATGGACTAGCCGTTTTTTTAATATAATATTCATAACTAGAGCATATACATCATTAAGCCGACTTTTACCTGTAAATAGTGTAAAAAAGAAAGTTCAAATGGATGTCATGGCCTTGATAAATGGAAATCTAAAACAACTACTGCACAGAACATAACATTAATTATTCGACAATAGCTATGTGAAGTCATTTTGAATCATACTATTGTTGTTTAATGTAAAAAGATCAATTTAACTGTCTTACCTGCAACACTGGCCTATCGAAAAGGCCGGCGTTCTTCGATCGTAAAGTGCGTTCCACATTGCCGCTAATACGGTGTGTGCAAAGTTTGAAGAAAATCGGTCAAAAATTACTCAAGTTAGAGAGCGGAAACCAACAAAATGCAATTTTTAACAAGGGCCATATCTAGGGTCCGTCGAATTACCGCAAACCACCACAAACCACCGCAAACCACCCCAAACCACCGCAAACCACCGCAAACCACTTTTTTTCTATATAGAAAACTCAAGAAAGGGGTTGGGGGTGGTGTGTAGGTGGACCACAAACCACTTTTTCACCGTAATAACTATGGTATGGTTGGGATATGGCGTGTAAGTGAACCACAAACCAATTTCAACACACATCAATGATGGCATATACGACACCATTAAACTACCGCAAACCACTTCAAAACCTACCACAAAAAACTTTTTAAATGTATTAAAATGTAGAATATGAAATTAAAATATGTTTTAGAATAATTTAATTGGTCATAAGGCATTGATATTCCATCTTAAACCATCGCAAACCACTTTGAAATAGTATTTACAGGTATCACAGACACGACGGTATAAGGTTGATGCATGCAATAGCTATCTGAAGCCAAAAAAGCAAGTCGCCCTGTCACGTTGGCCTCAAGATAACAATATATATACAACTTTAGCCTTAGTTTCCAGCTGGCACCGCGCATTAAATGCGACTCGGGGAGGTGCGACTAGGACTTGCTACCACATTAAGTAAGTACCCTACACATATGTCAATATATGACTAGCGTATATGCAGAAAGTATGTGGTGGCCATTTACCAGACATATAGTTTTTTTTTTTTTTTTGTTTTTTTTTTTCTTTATTGTTTATTTTTTAAACAAAAACGATAATAATACATTTATATACACAACATGTGAACATTTCCGTAGATAGTACGAAGATTTTTATCTCTAAATCTGAAAATCTGTGCAGCCTAGTTTATGTCTGACTTGTTCGGTACAAAGGCTCAAAAAATAAAACATATATGCATACACAACATGTGAACATTTCCATAGATGAAGATTTTTATTTCTAAATCTGAAATTTCAAGCTGCTCATCTGGCCGCCTGGTTTGTGTCTGACTTGGTCGGAATCCAATAAAATTGGTTTTCTAACTAATACAAAGGCTCAAATAATAAAACATATATAGACACAACATGTGAGCATTTCCATAGACAGAACGAAGGTTTTTCTTACATTGCAACCTGCTCACTTATCTGTGCACCCTAGTTTGTGTCTGACTTGTTCGGATTCTACCATGTGTGTGAACATATCCGTACTAAGATTTCAAAATTCAGCAAAATATCTAAGGGTACTTTCAAGTGTAACTAATACATGTATACATATACATTGGAAGCATTTCATTGAATCATCCTGCACAACTATGCAAACATCGTCCGTTAATGAGCAGCAAACAAAATTCTATGGATTGGAATATCATCTTTACTCAAATAATTAATATGCCGGCAATATACCATAGCTAATCAACTTCCCATTACGAAAACACGCCCATGCAATATACAGAGATTTGGAAAGTTCTCACAGTCTGTGTGATACCATTGCTTACAAGAGTCACAACATATAGAATTAGTATTCCCACAGTTTTTACGACCAGAAAGCTGACTTTGCAGTCACTGTTATTTTACGTTTTCCCATTATGGCATTCAATTTTTAATATCTACGACTATCATAAAGACGTCCTGAATGATTCCAAACTAGTAGTAGTAGTAGTAAAGATTAGGCTTTTAACGTCATCCTGGGCCAAACGGACTTAATCCATATTCCCACCACAAGGACGTTAATGATTCCAAACCAAAATTTTCAAGTTTAAATATTAAAGAATAGGCGGGCTGCTACTTTGAAGTCCAGGACCGGATCCAGACTTTGGTCTCCTGGGGGGCACAGCCCAGCATGAAGGCACTGGACGCCAATTAATTAAATCAAAAAAGATACAATAAATTAAGAAACTAGGGTAATATCACTGCAGGTGATTAAGATATTGATAACAGCAGGAATCATGACCAAACGGCTGATTATTGACATCTGGCAGTAATAATAGTGCCGGTGATACACATTTTTTCCTAATTTTGTGCAAAATATTTTTTGCATGGTGTCTGGGGGGCACGAGTGTTTGGATTATCAGAATGCGTGTTTGATTATTACTTGCGTAACTTTCGTTTTTGTAATCTCTTTGTTCACTGACGAAGGAATATGGTATACTGGTATACTAAAAAAAAAAAAAAAAAAAAGAAAAAAAAAAAAAAAAAAAAAATGTTTCCGTTAAGTTCTTCATAAAATACAAAATTAAAAATGGCACGAATTTCTTATTTCTCGTCTTTAAATCGAATTTGGCTTTAAATCGAGTAAGGCATAGGTAAATATATATATCACCAGGAAGACATGTCCGTGTAATGTATACTCCCTTGAACCCCACTTTTATATAGCAAAACTGGGGTATACAGGGGTATACCTATTTTTCTTATTTTTGCTCCAAAACATAAATTGTGGGTACTCGCTAGAACCGCCTCGCCTATATCACAATTTTCTAGCTGACAATTTTCATTTAAAGTTCAAAAAATCTCGTTTTATTACATGGGCAAGTTTTCGTAATGTAAATGTAAGATTGCACTGTTACAATCGATAGAAAGAATGTCAACCTTTTCCACGTTTTGTAAGGTTTATCTCCAGTGTCAAGTAGCTTATGAGGGGAGAGCTATCACCTCAAATTTCAGCTCGGCTCCGCAACTGCTGTATCACTGGATGATATTTATCAAGCACATGGGATCCTAATCTATTATTTGAATAAACATTTCTAAGTGGCAGGAGTACATAGATCATTTAAATGATCCTTATCAGCTAGTTTAACAGATTGTTATTACTAGGCCTGAAAATGGCTGTGTCCTCCGAAAAATCACCTCAGATCACAAAACAGGTTTCCTACATCTCGGTTCTTTTTTTTTAAAAACTAATACATCACATATATTCTTATAAGGGGATCTATAGTTATTTTATATCTATATGCTTTATGAGGATTGTCTGATACTTGTTATTTTTTCTATTAACTGTATTTGTGTAAGGCAATGTATTTTATTGACATGGCAAAAGAAGCTATTACAGGTCATTCTGTAAAATATTTCTGTGAACATAGGAATGGCATCTAAGTCTAAGAAAAAGTTGCAATTTTTAATCAAAGAAAAAAGTGAAGAAATCAATGAGAAAATTCTACGTGCTAAAGAGACTCACATAGAGGATTTTGAATTGAAATTTAAAGAAACATACAGAACTTATTTGGAGCAGTTTCCTGAAAGGAAAATTTTGTTTGAATATGCCACTAAACTTGAATTGTTCAGAGAATTGTCAGAGACACTTTTATTTCAAATTGTACATATCAAAAAAAAAAAAAAAAAAAAAAAAAATCTGATGTCCACTGTTTGTAATGCTTACTGCATGTTTTGAAAATAAATACAGCAGCTACTGATAAAGTATCCAAACATGTAGGAAACAACACTAGCGGCTGTGATTGTACCATTTTAATTAATTGTTATTTACGACATGAATATAAACTAGTTTTTTTTTTTTAAACTTTGCAGTGTGTGTCTTGAGATTTTATTTCCATAGTCATTTATATATTGTGTCAGAACAAGAGCTTCATGACCCCTCATAAGCTACTTGGTCAGAATCATTAAGAAAAACAGATATATTAAATTTTTAATCCACTAAAGTTGACTGAATCGTCCACATAATAACAAAATGTATCAATTATACTTTGACTGATCAAGAACTATTTGCAAAATGGGTTTGTTCTGCCAATATTTGAGCCACCTTATCAGAAAACCAACAATCTGCATGTGCGAAAACAAAGCCACAGATCAGCTGTACAGTATAACTGCACAGCTGATCAGCGCCTTTGTTTTTGCTCAATATATAGTATGATGCCTCTACTTTCTAATTTACCTGAAATTTCAGGCTTATAGCTATTTTCTGTGACTGTACAGCTCGGTTTGTATGAGACCTGTTTGGAAACCACATTGTTGGTTTCTCATTATGCGGCTCATTTTCTGACATGCAGCTGTTGATAAGAATCATGTTTTAACCACAAGCAATAAATCCCCAGCAGGGAACACATTAGTGACCGTTATGATAAACATTAGGAGCTCAAATATCTCTGACTCTCCTGTGATTTTCCAGCCAATCAGATTACAGATCTCCCTTTCAGCGGATCCGCGCTGAAAGCTACAGGTATATAGAAAGCTGGATGCTCTTGTCATGAGCTCTTGCCAGTGTACAATGAGTCTAAAGGCTTTGTGAAGATCGGCGAGAATGATATGATGCACAACAATAATCACCAACTGATGTATCCTCGCATGGGTATCATCGACGAGTTTCGACGGCAAGGCGTACGACGAGTGGTGTTTGGTTGCATGTTTCTCCGACACGACCGACAGTACAACAAACGAGCTAAGCGCCTCAACAAGATTCTACATGTAAAATTAAGAGACAATATCTGTGGGACCATGGCCAAGAGCTAATCAACACCGACATCATATCAACAAAAATGGGGTTCATCTCTGTCGAGCAGCTGAAGCATTGCTGGCATACAGTTTTGCTGATGCTCTTTGCTATTTAGCAAATGCTTAGCCATGTACGATCATGGTTCTAAAAATTTTAGTCCTTTTCAGGACTACCATATAATTCTGAAAGAAACCTTATAAATGTTAACCCTATTGCCCCCTATTCATACATGTGAATGTAAAATGCGATCCTTAATACTAACCTTTTCTATAGTAAAAGAAACCTAATAATGCTATACAGAATGCCCATTTGAGTATAAATGTTCTGTTCTGACCATGGCGAAAAAGTGGTTTGCGAACCTCTAGTGCATCACATCCCACACTATAGTCTCACATTAAAATGTTGTTCTTTTTTGTTTTGTATGTTGAAAAAGGTGGTTTGGAGTGACACTACCGCATCATGTCCTACCGCAAACCACTTCGTATGCCACCATTGTTGTGTGCTAAAAGTGGTTTGCGGTTCACTTGCAAGCCATATCCCACCCATACCATGGTTATTATGATGAAAAAGTGGTTTGTGGTCCACTAACACACCACCCCTAACCCCTTTCTTGAGTTTAATATACAGAAAAAAAGTGGTTTGCGGTGGTTTGCGGTGGTTTGGGGTGGTTTGCGGTGGTTTGTGGTGGTTTGCGGTAATTCGATGGACCGCCATATCTCTAAGGTCGTTTGACGAAATTTACCCATCTACAATCCCAAACCACTCCTTGTCGGTATCAACTTTTCTTTTTTTTTCTTTTAGACTCATATGCAGAGTTTGAAGAAAATCGGTCAAAAACTACTCAACAGTTAGAGAGCGGAAACGAACAAATTAAT
This sequence comes from Rugalucina vietnamica, assembly GCA_964017185.1. Taxonomy (NCBI): domain Eukaryota; kingdom Metazoa; phylum Mollusca; class Bivalvia; order Lucinida; family Lucinidae; genus Rugalucina; species Rugalucina vietnamica. Next base: position 29,764,765 of record OZ024885.1, on the reverse strand, counting down.
GCCTGAAAGAATGTTTCCTCCGGAAGGATCAATAGCCTACTCCGAAAAGATTCGGCGCCCATCTCCCTGAGGAACCATTACCACCGACAGAGGTTGTTTATCATGCTTATTTGTCAATATTTTTTTTTGTAAGTACATGTATGTAATTGATTTCAGATGGGCAAATGCAACATCTAGCAAGGTCCAGGTGTATATAAAAGATGGCTCAAACTTTTCATTTGGCCCAATTTGAAGCCTCTTCTTCTGTGGCTGTACGGCCCAGTATCTGCTGAACCTGGTTGGAGAAAACAGAAAAGACTGCTTATCATTTCACCCAGAGCTACCTGACAACAATGCATTTCCAATCACATTTGAGCCGCATCGTGAGAAAACCGGATTTTTGCCTAGGCGAAAACAAAGGCGCAGATCAGCTTCGCGGTAACCGCGAAGCTGATCAGCGCCTTTGTTTTCGCTACTCGGATAGTACAATTCTTCTTCTACTTAAATCCGAAATTTCAAGCTTCCAGTTCTTTTCTGAGCTTGTACAGGCCGGTTTGTGTCGGACCTGTTCGGAAACTCCGAAGACCGGTTTTCTCGCGTCGCGGCTCATTTGTCAGTGGTGAAATGTGCACTAAGCACTGGTAATCTGCCAACAAGATGCTTGCCAAAGAACAGTGTGGCTAAGATAACTGATCATCCTGACATGACTAGCTGTTAACCATGGACGCAAACCTCTGACAAAACTTCCAATGACTTTCTTTCCATCTGTCTGGAACTCAAGAACTTGTACACTATTAAAATATTTGAGCCTCGACGCCAGAAAACTGGTCTTTGGGATTTCCAACCAGGTCCGACACAAACTGGCTGATACACCCACAGAACAAAGCTAGAATCTTGAAATCTTGGATGTTGGAATTTTGGCCAAATTCAATGTTAGGCTGCAGAGTTAGCTGCCCTTGGAAAAATCTCCATATACTCAAAAGTGGGGAAAAATGTTGTGGAAACTCTACCTCCTTTACTTTTCAGTGGATCTTTTTCATTCTTGCATGTAACAAGGACAACCATAAAATCTTGGACGCGTTTAAAATCAGCCAGATCTCAATACTGACTGTGGTGTTAGCTGCCCTTGAGTGTTTGAAAAATCATTACCGTGACTTAGTGTAGTGGCAACTTTGGTGTGTTTTTTTGTTTGTTCAGATTTGCTTCATTCTTGGCAGTGATAAGGACAACCATAATATCTTGGATGAGGTCAAATTTCTGCCAGATTCAATCTCAGCTCGGATCCAAAATAACCTTGGATCCAAGATCTCAGACTGCTTAGTTAGCTGCCCTTGAGCTTTTGGAAAAACTCCCAAATTCTTATGATGAGAAAAATGTTGTAGCAACTCTAGCACCTTTATTCTTCAATGGATCATCATCGTTCTTGCTGGTTACAAAGACAACCATAAAACTTTGGACAAGTTCAAAATTTTACCAGACCACTTTTTCACTGGGGTGTTAGCTGCTCTTCAGTATTTAGCTTTGTTGGAAACCGGCCTGGGTAGCTACAGAAGATGGCTAGAAGCTTGAAATTTCAGATGCAAAAATCCAGTTTTTCTAATGAAATGACTAAATTCAGAGTTATACACTCTACCAGTAGGCCATTGTGCTGCCCTACAACATTACTAACGTAAAGAATAGAAAGCAAACAAACAAACAAACAAAAAAAAAAAAAAAAAATCTTAAGATAATTTTTATATATTTTAATCTCATTGCATTGACCACACAAACATTGCATACATGTATATAATTTCAAACATGATAATACGAGTATATGTAAGAATACTGTAAATCAATTTATTTCTGGGAGTGAATTATTAAAAAAAGAATTATTTGCGAAAATAAATCGCTGCAAAAATGACTCCATTTTGAGATTGAGCTACTGCATAAGAAAACCAACAATATTTATAGTAGAAAATAAAGGTGCAGATCAGCAGTGCAAAACAAAGGAGCAGATCAGCAGTGCAGTAAATGCACAGCTGATCAGCACCTTCGTTTTTGCAACATGGATAGTACAATTCGTCTTCTACTTAGATCCAAAAGTCCAAGTTTCTAGTCTGCTTCTGTGACTGTACAGGCCAGTTTGTGTCGGACCTGGTCAGAAACCCAAATTGTTGGTTTTATCATATGTGGGCTCAATTTGTACATTGTTCTTGAACAGTCTTTGAAAATAAACAACAAAATTATGTATGGTAACAAAATTACGAAATTGAATAGCTGCAAAATAAGTTGATATAGAGAAGCTGCATTGAATTCCATTCTGATAAATACCATACAACCTCCTAGAACATGCCCTACTGTGTGTAGCAAGTTTTAATATAACACGGTCATGTTTGGGCTCCAAAATACCAAAGCTATATATTTATTTTTTTATTATTTGTAACTTTAACATCTTTATTACACATTTCGGTCACAACAATGTTATTATATAATTATGTAACTGTGCAGCTAATCAACACCTTTGTTTTTTGGAACATGTATATAGAATAGCACAATCACTCTTCTAAATCAGAAATTTCAAGCCTCTAAATATTATGTGTCAGATGCAGAACAGCCTGATTTGTGTCAAATATTCAAGTTTTAATAGCATTTACTGTATGTTACATACAAACATGATCGAAATAACCTTAACACTTGAGACATCCATATAATGCTGAGACAATTGAGTTGAATGTCGACTTAGGATAACAGATACATCATGAGAAAAACGATTTTTTTTGCAGAGCAGCTATGCAGTTTTCCTAAATGAGTTGGCACATCAGAAAACCAATAATCTGTATATGCAAAAACAAAGGTGCAGATCAGCTGTGCAGTAACTGCACAGCTGATCAGTGCCTTTGCTTTGAAATTGGCTACAAGATAGTACAATCCCTCTTCTTCCTAAATCAAAAATTTCAAGCTTCTAGCATTTTTATAAGACAGTACAGGCTGATTTGTGTTAGGCTTCGTTGGAAGTCATGAAGACCAGTTTTCACGCGTCGCGGCTCAAATATCAAGCAAGTCAGAATCTTCACATTTGATCGGCACTATAGTTTTCACCCACATAAATAAGTTCAAAGAGCTAGCGCATGAGAAAACTAAGAACCTAGGTTTCCAACCGGTCCGACATAAACCAGGCTTTACAGCCACAGAACAAGGCTAGAAACATGAAATTTTAGATATAACTAGAAATGCGTGTTTGTAAAACACTATGCTCCCAACTGTATGCTTGTCCCTAAACTGGCAGCTTGTATGATTCATTTATTTCATTTGAATGAAGTGAAATTTTATTTCCTGAAGCCTCTGTTTTGACCTTGATCCAGAAACAGAATGTAAGCTTTTTGCAGATAAATTAGAAATGGAGTAAAAATTTCAAAATGGAGTAATTTTGTCAAAATTTGACGTATTAAAGTCTTCAAAATGTAATCAGGAGATCTTCTTCTCAGCCCCAACCAGTATACAAAATATGAAAGCTCTAGCTCAAATACTTTTTGAGATATCTTGCACACAAGATTTTCAAATTTTGTTTTCAAAGGGACATAACTCAGAAAAGGGGCATAACTTGGACATGAAAAAAAATATGGGTCAACTATTTTTTCATGAGGAATCTGTATATGAAATTTAAAATCCCTAGCATTCACCGTTCAAAAGTTTCAAATTTCACCGAAAAGTGCAAAAATTAATCAAAATTTCAAAATTCTGTATTTTTGTCAAAATTTGACAGAAAGTTCTCAAAAGTTAATCAGGTCATCTACTCATCAGACCCAACCAGTATACCAAATATGAAGGCTCTAGCTCAAATACTTTTTGAGATATCTTGCACACAAGATTTTCAAATTTTGTTTTCAAAGGGACATAACTCAGAAAAGGGGCATAACTTGGACATGAAAAAAAATATGGGTCAACTATTTTTTCATGAGGAATCTGTATATGAAATTTAAAATCCCTAGCATTCACCGTTCAAAAGTTTCAAATTTCACCGAAAAGTGCAAAAATTAATCAAAATTTCAAAATTCTGTATTTTTGTCAAAATTTGACATATTAAAGTCTTCAAAATGTAATCAGGTCATCTACTCCTCAGCCCCAACCAGTGTTCAAAATATGAAGGCTCTAGCTCAAATACTTTTTGAGATATCTTGCACACAAGATTTTCAAATTTTGTTTTCAAAGGGACATAACTCAGAAAAGGGGCATAACTTGGACATGAAAAAAAATATGGGTCAACTATTTTTTCATGAGGAATCTGTATATGAAATTTAAAATCCCTAGCATTCACCGTTCAAAAGTTTCAAATTTCACCGAAAAGTGCAAAAATTAATCAAAATTTCAAAATTCTGTATTTTTGTCAAAATTTGACAGAAAGTTCTCAAAAGTTAATCAGGTCATCTACTCATCAGACCCAACCAGTATACCAAATATGAAGGCTCTAGCTCAAATACTTTTTGAGATATCTTGCACACAAGATTTTCAAATTTTGTTTTCAAAGGGACATAACTCAGAAAAGGGGCATAACTTGGACATGAAAAAAAATATGGGTCAACTATTTTTTCATGAGGAATCTGTATATGAAATTTAAAATCCCTAGCATTCACCGTTCAAAAGTTTCAAATTTCACCGAAAAGTGCAAAAATTAATCAAAATTTCAAAATTCTGTATTTTTGTCAAAATTTGACATATTAAAGTCTTCAAAATGTAATCAGGTCATCTACTCCTCAGCCCCAACCAGTGTTCAAAATATGAAGGCTCTAGCTCAAATACTTTTTGAGATATCTTGCACACAAGATTTTCAAATTTTGTTTTCAAAGGGACATAACTCAGAAAAGGGGCATAACTTGGACATGAAAAAAAATATGGGTCAACTATTTTTTCATGAGGAATCTGTATATGAAATTTAAAATCCCTAGCATTCACCGTTCAAAAGTTTCAAATTTCACCGAAAAGTGCAAAAATTAATCAAAATTTCAAAATTCTGTATTTTTGTCAAAATTTGACAGAAAGTTTCAAAAGTTAATCAGGTCATCTACTCATCAGACCCAACCAGTATACCAAATATGAAGGCTCTAGCTCGAATACTTTTTGAGATATCTTGCACACAAGATTTTCAAATTTTGTTTTCAAAGGGACATAACTTGGACATGAAAAAAAATATGGGTCAACTATTTTTTCATGAGGAATCTGTATATGAAATTTAAAATCTCTAGCATTCACCGTTCAAAAGTTTCAAATTTCACCGAAAAGTGGAAAAATCAATCAAAATTTCAAAATTCTGTATTTTTGTCAAAATTTGACGGAAAGTTCTCAAAAGTTAATCAGGTCATCTACTCATCAGACCCAACCAGTATACCAAATATGAAGGTTCTAGCTTAAATACTTTTTGAGATATCTTGCACACAAGATTTTCAAATTTTGTTTTCAAAGGGAAATAACTCAGAAAAGGGGCATAACTCGGACAAGAAAAAAAATACGGGTCAACTATTTTTTCATGAGGAATACACACACGAAATTTCAAATCCCTATCATGCACCATTCAGAAGTTTAAAAAAAGTGACTAACAGACGCACCCACTCACACACGCACAGACAGACAGACTTACAGACAGACAGACAAGCCGAAAGCAATATGCCCTTCCAACTTTTTCAAAGTTGGGGGCATAAAAAAAGAGACATTTTACTTCCTTTGGGGAGAAAACAAGTTGCTGATCAGTTACTGCACAGTGATATCTAAGCCTCTTTTTTTTATATAAGCAAAAATCCGACTTTCTCATCATACAAGTTTATATTATTTGGGCTATAAAGTGTACAACTGGCCAGTCAAATGCTGATTATTTCAAAACAAGTACAAATGCATTCCTTCCTGGTTTACATGTACTTCTCTTTGAGGTAGTCCTAGGTGATGTGCAATTAAACAATCAAGTACATGTAGTATATCTCCTTCAGCATGAAATGTGCTTTTGTTCATTCTTTGATTTAGTACTTAACATTCACAATCAACAGCTAAGGTCAAACAGCTTTACCTAACCGTTGTTCACAGGCAAGCCTCCCAGAGGCAGGTTACCAGTGCTTAGTGCACATTTTACCACTAACTGACATCTTATCCAATCAGCAGAAGATGAAGAATGGTCGTATAAATATTTTCATGAAAGAAATGTGCTGGACTTGAAAGTTAATCATGATTCTGCTTTGTCCAGGATCAGACATTACCTAGACATGTCCATGTCATATACATAGATTTTGAGAATTGTAAAAAGATTTTTTTTTTTTCGGATGGAAATTTTTGATAATTTAGAATTTTTTGCTCGAAACATAGAATGTTTGTACATGTCTAACAAGTACCCATAATCTATGCATTGGGTCAAAAATAAGAAAAACAGGTACACCCAAGTTAAACGATTTAAAAGGGGTATAAAGGGGTATATTTTATATGGATGTGTTATCCTGATTTATGCTACTGAGTGAGCTAACTCCCAGTAGGGAAAAGTCTGTCTGTCACACAACCCAAATCAGCTCTACAAATTACATCCTGAAGACTCCAAAATGTGTCCTGACTGGCGGTTTATTTAAAGCTGCACTTAGTGATAATCCTAATACTGTCCTTGTGTCCACTGGATCTATAACACCATCATCCCACAACCTGAAGGACAAAAGGTCAAAGTTCAAGGTCAAAGTATAGTTTTATAATCATTCACATCTTTAAGACCCAAAAATTTGTTTTGAGTGTTGGCTTATTTAAAGCTGCACTGAGTGAAATAATTAAAATTGTTAATCTTGGCAGTTTGACATGTCAAACTTGACTGAGGCATTTTTTGTTGACGTCAGTATACAATATGTCTTCTTAAATCCAAACGTTCAAGCTTCTACTCTAGCCATCTCCTGTGACTGCACAGACCGGTTTATGTCAGACCTGGTCAGAAATCCTAAAGACCGATTTTCTCATGTCACGGCTCAAGTAATGATGGATATAAACTGTGAAATTACTGATGAATATTATACACACCTAGCACTAGAGAAGTAAGGGCTGCCTTCTGCTTCGTATTTCTTTATTACTGGGTCTTTTAATGCTTTTTCTTCTGCCTCGGTCCACTGTTAAATAAATCATTTGATTTAAACATCCAACCAAATACTGTAAGTTCGGAAATTTTCGAGTGACTTTTATTTCGCGAATTTTCGATTTCCGAATTATCAGCGAGTCTTTGAATTCGCGAACGAGTACATGTACTTGTGCAGTCTATAAAGCTTATTGTAATTCTTTATTATCGAGAACTTTATTTTCGCGAGGCAACGAATTCGCGAATATTAGCGAAAATTAAGTTCTCGCGAAAATTTCCGGATTTACAGTACTGTAAGTTCGGAAATTTTCAAGTGACTTATTTCGCAATTTTTCTATTACCGAATTATAAGCGTGTTCTTCTATTTGCAAATGAGTACTTTTGCAGACTTTAAAAGCTGAGGTAGATAGAGAACCATATGCAAATTACTAGTTAACTAAGCTTAAACATTAGCTGCTTGTTCACCTCCCATCAAAGATATTCTAAGAGTTTGGCCACATGTACATAAATCTTGGTCTGACCTTACCCTCCCCCTTCCCCCACCCACTTCCAGAAAAGTGACTCATTTTGTGTCCAGTTTTACCTCCTTCCCCTCTCTAGCTCTTTGCTCTTTGGTTATTTGAGCTAAAACATTAGCTGCTTGTTCGCCTCCCATCACAGATATTCTAGAGTTTGGCCACATGTACAGAAATCTTGGACTGAAAAATATATACAAAATATATACATACTTTGGTGGAAAAACTAAATTATCATAAAACATCACTGTTTTCCAGTGGATAACGTCATGTAATGAAAAGTGTTATGGCCACGTGTATTTTCACTTTTGTGGGAATAAGTAACATCATTGACCACGTCCATAACAATGATGTAAATTTTCATTGAAAATATGTCCACTTTGAAGGCGACAAAATCCTATTTTAAAAGTATATGATAAAAAGAGTCATTTCATATGGATTTAATTTTTATTAAACTCTCTGAAGGTTTGTTTAATAAATTTCATATGAAATGACCTCTCGTGTAAGATCCTATATTTAAGAGAGGAAATGAAGCATAAAATAGGTAGGAGGATATCTTATGCTTGAATGCTTGCTATGAAACTCTTGTAAAGCACTGCTATTGGCAGAAATTCTCTTTTTGTTGCAGGGTTTAAATTTCAATACTGTACATAATATCAATTTTAACCAGAAATATCTATTATCTTTTACATTTTCTAATTTGAGCCGCGACGCGAGAAAACCGGTCTTCGGGGTTTCCGACCAGGTCTGACACAAACCGACCTGTACAGTCACAGGAGCAGGCTAGAAGCTTGAAATTTCGGATTTAAAAAGAAGAGAATTTGTACTATCCTTGTAGCGAAAACAAAGGCGCTGATCAGCTTCGCGGTTACCGCGAAGCTGATCTGCGCCTTTGTTTTCGCATAGGCAAAAATCCGGTTTTGTCACGATGCGGCTCATTTGTATGTTCTGAAAAGGGCTTTAAAAACAGGCTGATTTAAATCTTTTATTTTTACCTATATGCTCTACCACACATCCCATAATTCCCTGCTCCATAGGAACCCCCAATAATCACAGTAAACTTTGGAACCTTGGCACATGCTACCGCGGTAACCATCTTGGCTCCATGTTTAGCTATACCACCTGCTTCTGCTTCCCGACCAACCATGAAACCTGGAAAATACATATATTTTGATTAGGTACCAATTTACTACTGTAACATGTCAGTGCAGTAACAAAAAACAATCTAAGAACCTTGGCACATGCCATAGCGGTCAACCCCTTGGGACAAGCAACAACAGTAACCATCTTGGCTCCATGTTTAGCTATGCCACCTGCTCCTGCTTCCCGACAAACCATGAAACCTGGACAATGCATGTATGTCATTACTGTAACATGTCCATGCAATAACAATATAAATTGAAAAACCTTGGCACACGCCATAGGGTTAAGCATCTTGGCTCCATGCTTAGCCATGCCACCTGCTTCAGCTTCCCGGCCAACCATGAAACCTGGAAAATACATGTCAATGCTGTAACATGTCAGTGCAGTAACAATATAAATATATGAACAGTATCATAAGATGCAGCAGTAACCACCTTGGCTCCAGATTCTGCTTCCTGACCAACGTGAAACCTGAAAAATATGTCAGTTTTCCTTACTGTAACAATTCATTACTGTAACATGTCAATGCAGTAACAATATAAATTGAAAAACTGTGGCACATGCCACAACTGTGACCATCTTGGCACCATGTTTAGCTATATCGCCTGCTTCTACTTCACGACCAACCATGAAACCTGGAAAATAAAAAAATGTATATATTTTGTCTTTGCTGTAACAGTTCATTACTGTAACATGTCAGTGCAGTAACAAAATCAATTGAAAAACCTTGGCACACACCACAGCTGTGATCAACTTGGCTCCATGTTTAGCAATACCAGCTACTTCTGTTTCCCGGCTAACCATGAAACCTAAAAATACATGTACGATTTTTGTCCTTGCTGTAACAATTCATTACTGTAACATGTCAATGCAGTAACAATATAAATTGAATAAGAGCTGTCGCAGGACAGCGTAGCTGGCCTGACTTGTGCTTTGCCACTAGATCTATTAAAATCTACCTTGATCTGAAGGTCTCTCAGGTGGGCCGTGATGGTACAGCATAACTTCAGACCTGAAGGTCTCTTGGGTGGGCCGTGATGGTACAGCATAACTTCAGACCTGAAGGTCTCTCTCAGGTGGGCCGTGATGGTACAGCATAACTTCAGACCAATACATGTATAGTTGATTCATCGACACATTCAAGGGATAGTGACTTATAAAACCTTTAACCCAAAACTTTTCTAACATAAGATATCTAAGTCTGTGACCTTGTTTTTAGAGTACAGTATAACTTACCTGTAATATTCTGTAAGAAGATGAGAGGTATGTTTCTTTGGCAACACAGTTCTATGAAATGTGTTCCCTACAATGACAAAAACAAAGATACAATGAACAAAATACATGACATATGAGCGGCGAGATGAGAAAACTGGTCTACCAGGTTTCCGACCAGGTCTGACACAAACCGGCCTGCGCAGCTACAGAAGCAGGCTAGAAGCTTGAAATTTTGGATTTAGGAAGAAGAGGAATAATACTATCCATGCAGTGAAAGCAAAGGCACTGATCAGGTGCACAATAACCGTGTAATGAATCTTCCCAATACCCTAAGGCGATTCTAACGCGTACCAGTTAATCAATGTTTTGAGCATAAATATTAAAATTAACATTTCTTTAAATAAAAAAAAATCTTTAAATTTTTTCAGCTGATAAAATTTTTCTGTTTATTGCATGGGCAAGTTTTTGTAAAGAGTCTCAATACTGCAGCTGAGTAGATTACAATACAATCTTATAATGATAAGTAAAGCCCCGTTTACACATTCACGATTTTCTCTACGATTCACCCCGATTCACCCCGATTTCTCATGGTCAGAAAAATTGGGATGGATCGTGGTGAATCGTGGCGAAAAATGGAAATATTCAGTATCTCTACGATTCTAGTAAGAATGTCCACGATCTTCCACGGTTTCGCTACGGAGCTCCACGATTGGCTACGATCTCTCACGAATAGCCGCGAATACAGCTACGGTGTCAGTACGAATAAGCAAGATTCCGCTACGGTTGCGCTACGAATTAGGCCACGCCCATTTACCACCACGATTCGCCACAAATGTTTTAAACAGTTTAAAACTTCCGTAGCGCTGCCGTAGAGTTTCCCGAATCATCACGATTCATCAAGATTCACCACGATTTCACTACGGTTCTACTACGAATGACCACGGTACACCACGGTACACAACAATTTTACAAATCATGGCGAATTGTAGCGGCACCGTAGCCAAAAATCGTGAATGTGTAAACGGGGCATTACATTGACAGAAACTACTATATCAGCCTTTGCATGAGAAAGCCAACAATCTTGGTATACAACCAGGTCTGACACAAACTAGGCTGTACAGTCACAGAAGCAGGATAGAAGCTTGAAATTTTGGATTTAAGAAGACGAGGGATTGTATTCTCCATGGAACGAAAACAAAGGCGTTGATCAGCTGTGCAGTTACTGCACAGCTGATCTGCGCCTTTGTTTTTGCATATGCAGACTGTTGGTTTTCTCATTGGACAGCTCATATAATAAACAGGTACCTTTAATGCTGATTCGGCAAATAATACTCCATTGTTCCCGATAATGCCAACTGGATAGCCCCATAACCTTGCAAACCCTGTAAGAAATGAGGTGTGACGTAAGGAAACCTGTCTTTTGGGTTTACGACCAGGTCTGTCATAAACCTGTACAGTCAAAGGAAAAGGCTAGAAGCTTGAAATTTTGGATTTTTGACGAAGAGGGATTTTACTGTCAGTGTAGTGAAAACAAAGACACTGATCAGCTGTGCTGTTACTTTGACATGGATTGTTCACAGATGGTTAGACCTTTCAGTCAAAGGACATACCAACAGAAATTTGGACTTCTACTTCGCATTCTGCTATAAGGTGCAATAAAAATAGCTGACATAACAGGATAATGTGCATTAAATTTTAAAATACTCCCATATACCCAACATTTTTATAGTAAAATTTACTGGGGTATACAATTTTGGTTCCGAAACACAGATTGTGGGTACTCATTACAACCGCAATGCCGAGGTGGTTCTAACATGTACCCACAATCTATGTTTTGAGCAAAAATGCAAAAGTTTTGTCCTTAAAATTTCATTTTTACAACTTATGAAAATCTATATACATATTGCTTGGATTTGTTTTTGTAATGAAATCTTATACAAGCCATTTCGTGAGAAAACCAACATTTTGCATATGCAAAAACAAAGGCACAGATCAGCTTCGCAAAGCTGATCAGCACCTTTGTTTTTGCTACATAGATAGTACAATCCCTCTTATTTTCAAATCCAAATTTCAAGCTTCTAGCAATCTTCTGTGACTGTACAGGCTGGTTTGTGTCAGACCTGGTCATAGATCCAATTGCTGGTTTTCTCACGCCAAGGCTCAATTATCATATCTCACCCGTGACTAGTGTTTCTCCATACATAGTTTTGAATTCATCAAATTTACTGCCGTCAACAATTCTAGCTATCACCTGAAAAGACATTTCATTTTTTTTTCTGTATACAAACTGGGTCTGGTTTCAGGTAAAAAGAATTTCCCGACTGGCTGAAAAAATTCCCAATTGACCTGAAACATTCCCAATTAGCAGAAAAATCACACCAGTGGGATTCCAATCCTGGCCTTCTCAATCTAGAGTCTAAAGCACAAACCACCTAATAATGAGTTGTCCTATGTTATGGGCCCTATCTCTTGGGTGTTTTGACATGGTTGGACAAGTAACAGGCCTAAAGCAATACATTAAATCAAGATATTTGTGATTTGTGTTATGATTTTAACTTTAATCATGTCAGTTCCTTATGATGAGAAGCGTCATGAGAAAATGGGATTATTGCCTATGCGAAAACAAAGGCACAGATCAGCTGTGCAGATGGTCAGCCTCTATGTTTTCGCTACACAGATAGTACAACCCCTCTTCTACTTATATCCAAAATTTCAAGCTTCTTCCCTGCTTCTGTAGCTGCACAGGCCGGTTTGTGTCTGGTCGGAAACCCCGAAGACCAGTTTTCTTGTGTCTCAGCTCATACAATATTACCTCTCGGACATCAAAAGTTTTCTTTAAATTGTCTCCAACAATACCATACAGCTCATCAGCAGAGAAAAGGGGTTCCTCTGGTTTCTCAATGGTAACCTGAAATTTAAAAGATTTTCCTCATTTAAAGGGCTCCTGACATGCTTCACTTCTCTTTCTGAATTCTGTGATTTCCACATGTTCATATGTTGGACACAATTTTCTTGCACACCAGATAGAGAAATCCTACGTTTTACCCGTGTGAGAAATTCTTATATCAACCTCGTTATCTCACCCCGATCGCATTCCTTACTGCACTTCAGTTGTATTCTATTCAATTCTATTACATCCTATTTGTGTTTCTTCGTAAGTACAGCTCCAATTAAAGTTTGCATTAATTCCCATCATTGGATACATGTGACACCGATTAAATCCACATTTTTATGGAAAATTCTCAATCACGAGACCGCGACCACAAGTGAAATACAGACTTCAAAGGCGTGCCACCGCCATAATCACAGTGCGTATCGACACTTAAACCAAGTGTGACATTGCGTTTTTAGTTTGTCGGAATCATGTAAATAATGATTTTAAAAAAATCAGATATGTAGCATAGAGATTTTGTTGATATTTGTTTCAGAAATCATGATAATTCAATGCACTATTTTGTGGTGCATACTATATGTCTCCAATATGGCTGGTTGCTACACTACCGCGTGAGCGCATGAATAGTGTAAACAAGTAAGCTGGGGGTGATCTGGCTCTAAACAAAATAGATCGCAAAAGAATGCCAAAAAATGACTGTAAATTGTTGTGGTGTGCAAGAAAAAGAATCCTTAATGGGTTTCGATTGGAGATTGGCATTTTCCACCCTCCGGATGACCATCCCGGGCGGTAACAAGGCTCTTGGATGGAAAATGCCTATCTCCAATCTACACCCATTAAAGATTCTTATAATCTATGATCTTGTTTAGAATGAAAAAAATATTTATTCATGCTGAAGTTTTTTGAAGTTTCGTCATGATTTTGGGGCATCACAAGATAACCACTCAGATTTGGGGTAAAGCCCATGACCTAAATTATGTATCTTTTGGGTAAAATCCAGTACCTGAGGATCCTTCTTATAGTTGATGTTTCTGATGATATTTCTGGCCAGGTGAAGTGCATGGTGATCATCTTCAGCATAGTAATCTGTTACCCCTGATTTACTGTTAAGAAAATAATGATAATTTGAGGTAAAACCCATGACCTAAATTATGTATTTTTGGGTAAAATCTGGTACCTCAGGATCCTCTTTATAATTTTCATGCATCATCTTCAACATAATAATCTGTTACCCCTGATTTACTGTAAAGAGAGATGAGCCGTTCTGTGAGAAAACTGATCTTCGGCGTTGCTGACCAGGTCTGACACAAACAGACCTGTGCAGCTACAGAAGATGGCTAGAAGCTTGAAATTTCGGATTCAAAAAGAGGGATTGATCTAACTGTGTAGTGAAAACAAAGACGCTGATCCGCTGTCTAGTTACTGTACAGCTGATCTGTGCCTTTGTTTTCGCCTAAGCATTTTCTGTGAATAACAGTCACCAGACGATGTGCATGCGGGTCATCTTCAGCATAATTTTCTGTTACCCCTAATTTACTGCAAAGATAAATAAAATCAGGAGAACGTGACTGTGAAATGTATATTACCCTTAAACCCCACTTTCATGTAGAAAGCTGGGGTATACAAGGAGTATACATTTTTTCTCATTTTGATCCAAAACATAAATTGTGTGTACACATTAGAACAGCCTCTCTGAGGCAGTTCTAATGTATACCAACAATCAATGTTTTGAGCAAAAATACGAAAAGTATCAAAATTTTTCAGCTGGAAATTTTCATTTTTGCAGCATTAAAAATTGCTGTATATTACATGGGAGTGTTTTCGTAATAAAGTTCAATCTACCTGCAATGTAGGTCGGCCCCACCCAAGTCTTCTGCTGACACCTCTTCTCCTGTAGCAGCTTTTACCTGAAACATAGTGTAGTGTAACATTTTTATTAGGGGATGTCAACGAATATTCGAATGTTGAAATATTCACATGAATCAGTGGCGGATTTAGAGGGGGTTCAAGGGGTTCGCTCGAACCCCCCTATTGGCCCGAATTATTTTATTTTCATGGGGAATTTCAAGAGATTTTGTGTGAAATTAGGCAAACGAACCCCCCTTTTCTAAGTTTGAACCCCCTCTTCAGAAGTCCTGCATCCGCCCCTGTGAATATTCAAATGCAATTTCTGGATTTGAATATTGAGGCTTGGATAGGGTATTTTTTGATACGAGATATTGGCCTCTTTTTTTCAGGGATACTGGGATATTTGGGTTTTTTATTTTGGGATATGGGATATTCAGGAATTTTGGGATATGGGATATTGGAATCTATTTTGGGATACGAGTTAAATTAATTTTGGGATATGGGATATGGGATATTTTGGACGGTTTATTTTGGGATATGGGATACTGCCTACCCCCCTAACCAAGCCTCAATATTTTATTTTATTTCTTTTTGCCTGCAATATTTTGAAATCGAATTTGTTCCAACTAATATATGCTAAACCTATTCGTCATTTGAGCAATGTAACATTAGTCTTTTTTCACAAGTTTGCAAACTGAGATGACTCATTTTACAGTTTAACACTTTGTTGATTCAAGTTGAGAAGAAGCGGTTTTCTTTTTCAATTAATGGTAGGAGTGAAAGCATTTCGTATGAGACGTGCCATGAGAAAACTCAGCTTTGGGTAAACTCAGTCCACATGGTCAACAGAGACCTATCATGGTGTGGTTATGCAACATCAAAAATAATTATCATTAATAGCAGATGCAGAGACAGATTGGGGTCTCTGTTGGAGACCAATGTCACTGTGCGTTTTTGTCTTGCATAACAACTCAAAGATTTGTCCTAACTAGCCCAAGACTAGATGTTTGTCTAGCTTGCTTGGCGTAAAAAACACTGTTTCTTATATGACATCATATCTATTATCAAGATATCATGCTGCGTGACACTTAATATCACTCATGAATTTAATAGGGTATGTTATCCGAATATTCAAATATATTATCCGAATATTCGAAGACCGATTGTGGTATTCGTTGCCATCCCCAATTTTTATAATATACACTCTTATATAAAACCACAAGATCTATAGTCCTCTTAATGCTCGAGTCTTGCAATTTGTATATATTCATACTCCAGTATAAACAATGTTAACTCACCAAAGGTGGTCCACCTAGGAAGATAGTTCCCTGTTTCCTGACGATGACACTTTCGTCAGCCATAGCTGGTACATAGGCACCGCCTGCGGTACAACTACCTAACACCACTGCTACCTGGGAATAGAATATAACATTTCGCATAAAAAAACAATCTGGATTTCTGACCAGGTCCGACATAAACCAGGCTGTACAGCCACATGAAATCAGTATAGAAGCTTGAAATTTCGTATTTATTAACAAGACGGACTATACAACACTTCAACCTTATTATAACGCCCCCCATTATAATGCTGTTTTCAATATAACACAGTCATGCCATGGCTCCCAAATTGATTCTTTTGCTATAATATGTCTATAGTAAGCAACCTCAATATAACATGGCTCATTTATAATACAGTCTGCTTCTATGGACCCAAAAGAAAGCATTATAATGAGGTTTGCCTGTATTTGAGTCGCGAAAACAAATTTACTGCACAGCTGATCTTGGTTTTGTATATGCAATTTGTTTGTTTCTCATCCAGCAGCTATATGAGCCACCTCGTGAGAAAACCAACAATCTGCATAGGCGAAAACAAAGACGCAGATCAGCTTCGCGGTAACCGCGAAGCTGATCACGCCTTTGTTTTCGCTACACAGGTAGTACACTTCCTCTTCCTCTTAAATCCAAAATTTCAAGCTTCTAGCTCTTTTCTGCGACTGTACAGGTCGATTTGTGTCGGACCTGTTCAGAAACCACATTGTTGGTTTTCCCACGAGGCGGCTCATATGTTATTGACATCCCTATGCAAAACAGTTAATTTAATACAACAAATCATAGGACCCATTACATGCTTGGGTTGACTTTTTTTTTATTATATTTTAGTTTTGTTTGCTCGTTATGTGGTTTAACCTAATAGTCAGAACTTGTGCAGTCATAAGAATGGAGCCACTGCTTCTTGGGTATTGACCAGTACTATGGGGAGTGAATGTACCTTGCTCAAGGACACAACCCATTGCAATGTGTGTCATCCCCCTCCCCTCCCACACCTCTTGGTGGGAGTTTGATCCACTAACCACTAGATCTAAGCCCTCCCCTCCTTATTTTTGTTCACATGTTTCAGTCATCAAGACTTTCATCAGGTCAACAAATTTTTAAAAGGTAAAAAAGACCGCATAAATGAACAGACCTGAGGTATTCCCATTGATGACATGTTGGCCTGATTGTAGAAAATTCTTCCGAAGTGGTCTCGGTCAGGAAACACTTCATTTTGTCTTGGTAGATTAGCTCCCCCTGAGTCAACTACAACAATGAAAATGAACTAGAAAATGCGTTTATGAAACACTATGCCCCCAACTGGTATGTCACTTTCAAGATGTGAAAATGTCCGAAAAATGACTAAGTTCAAACTGCAAAAAAAAGTGACAAAAAAAATAATCTGAGGAGTATATCCCAACCACATGCATATGTTCAAAGCATGGTCTCAATGTCTGTAAAGTTTCAAAAGTATGGGTATTAAACTGTAGGAGGAGTTTCGCACACATTTTTGAAAATGCCCGAAAAAAAATGACTAAGTTCAAATTGTGAAAAAAATGACAAAAATTATCCGAGGATTATATCCAAACCACATGCATATCTTTAGACCATGCCCATTACACACGTAAAGTTTTAAAGCAATTGGCATGAAACTGTAGGAGGAATTGCGCACACAAGGTACCCACTGTCTATTCACTTTCATTGTCAAAATGCCCGAAAAATGTCTAAGTTCAAATTGCGAAAAAAGTGACAAAAATTAATTTGAGGATTATATCCAAACCACGTGCATATCTTCAAAGCATGTTCACAATGTCTGTAAAGTTTCAAAAGTATTGGTATAAAACTGTAGGAGGAGTTGCACACACAAGGTACCCTCTATCCATTCACTAAAATGCCTGAAAAAATGACTAGGTTCAAATTGTGAAAAAAAAATGACAAAAAATAATCCAAGGATTATATCCAAACCACATGCATATCTTTAGACCATGCCCATAACACATGTAAAGTTTTAAATGAATTGGCATGAAACTGTAGGAGGAGTTGCGCACACAAGGTACCCACTGCCCATTCACTTTCATTGTCAAAATGCCCGAAAAATGGCTAAGTTCAAATTGCGAAAAAAGTGACAAAAATTAATCTGAGGATTATATAAAGCAAACCATGTGCTGAAGATTTGGCAATAATAAATACACAGTATTTTGACGCTGCATTACTTAGCAGAGTAATAATCATATGAGCCACGCCATGAGAAATATGCAAAAACAAAGGCACATTACCACTACTTGGGTAGTACCGTTCCTCTACTTACTAAATCTGAAATTTCCAGCCTCTAGTCACATTCTATGCAACAGCTCTGTTTGTGTCAGACCTGTTCGGAAACCACATTGTTGGTCTTCTCATGACGAGGCCCATATATGTAGCGAACTGAATTTAGATGCCCTCCAACCAGGCAGTATCTCTCAGATTTTTCAGGCTTTTTCTCTAAACAAAACTCGTCTGGTTTCCGGTACCAAATTTTTTCCAAATTGGCTGAAAAAACTCTCAATTAACCGGGAACATTGCCAATTAGCAGAAAAATCCGAATTTAAGAAGTAAACTTTCCCAATTTGGCTATAAATTACACAATCCCCCCCCCCCACCATGCTATTTTCCCCCAAATCATGCTACATGTATTTTCCTCCAATTTCATTGATACCAAAAATTTCCCCAAAAGATTGAACCAGAGGACCAATGGTCCTGTAAACGCTCACCTGAGATCTGCTTCATATACCAATAAACATATTTGAATATTATGGTATTTAACCCCAGTGCAGGGGCAGATGAAGCCCTTGGGCCATTTTCTTTTTTTCAGAATAATCAATATTTTGTCCATTTGCCAATTTCCTGCTGATTTTCCCCTTCAAATAACATTTTAAAAGCAGATGAGCCCCTGGGGTCCATTTTTTTTTTCAGAATCATTAAATTTCAGTCCTACTGCCCATTTCTTGCAAGACTTTCACTTAAAATGACATTTTAAAAGTTTTCCCCATTCAAATGCATTGACGACCTATGTTGACTATGTTGACCTTGCCATAAAATAGGTCAAGGTCACCACAGGGTCATGTTTTATATATACATTGTAGTACTTGAGTCACCCATACTTATGCAAAGTTTCGTTGAAATCGGTTCACCGGTTCTGGAGAAGAAGATATTTTAAGGGTTTTTACCATATATGGGCATGGCGGCCATCTTGGTCATGTGACCTGGATTATTTATATATACATTGGTTCCCACTTCCTATAGATGCTTCATATAAAATTTGGCTTTGATTGGCCAAGTGGTTTCAGAGAAAAAAATCTTTGAAAAGTGTGTATGGACGACAGATCGGCCAAGGTCAAGAGATGACCTTGACCTAAATTAATCATATACCTTCATCTAATCCATTAGTTGTTTGCATCTACCACTTTTCAGATCTCAGGCTGCAATAGTTTTCAAAAAATAGCTAATTTCCACTTTTCCCATTATAAGTCTATGGAAACTTAAAGTTACCATAGCAACCAGAGTTCTTATCCGACTGGAATAAACCAGAGGACCATTGGTCCTGAGAACGCTCACCTGAAGCCTGATCTTGGAGTATTAAGTCATCATGAAATGACCTTGACCTTGAATACTCACACACCTTTATTGACTTCATAAGTTGTCTGCATCTGCAAAGTTTCAGGTCTCAGGCTGCAATAGTTTCCAAACCCAGTGATTTCTGAGAAAACCATAATTTTAATTTTGATATTTAAATGACCTTGGGCCAAGGTGAAGACATGACCTTGGCCTTCATTAATTACTTACCTTCATTGACTCCATTAGTTGTCTGCATCTAGCAACTTTCAGGTCTCAGGCTGCAACAGTTTGTTTTCGCCTTTTCCCATGTAAAAGCCTATGTTTCCAAAATTGACCTTGCCGTAAAATAGGTCAAGGTCATCATAGGGTCATCATTTCAACAAACTATGATGGGCTGGAGTCCCAAATGCTACATACCAGGTTTCATAAAAATTGGCCTGCCGGTTCTGGAGAAGAAGATTTTTGAAAGGTTTTTACCATATATGGGCGGCGGCCATCTTGGTCATGTGACCTGGATTTCGCGATCAAACTTTCGTCTCCCCTACCCATGGATGCTCCACATAAAATTTCACTTTGATTTGCCAAGCAGTTTCAGAGAAGAAGATCTTTGAAAAGTGTGTATGGACAACAGACTGGCCAAGGTCAAGAGATGACCTTGACCTATATTAATCACATACCTTCATCTACTCCATTAGTTGTTTGCATCTACCACTTTTCAGGCCTCAGGCTGCAATAGTTTTCAAAAAATCCATAGTTTTCACTTCTTCCTAAGTAAAAGCCTATGTTTCCAAATTTGACCTTGCCGTAAAATAGGTCAAGGTCATCCAAGGGTCATCATTTTATCAAACTATGATGGGCTGAGGTCCTCAATGCTACATACAAAGTTTCGTGGAAATCGGCCCACCGGTTCTGCAGAAGAAGATTTTTGAGTGGTTTTAACCATATATGGGCGTGGCGGCCATCTGGGTCATGTGACCTGGATTTCGCGATCAAACTTTTGTCTCACCTACCCATGGATGCTCCACATAAAATTTCACTTTGATTGGCCGCGCAGTTTCAGAGAAGAAGATCTTTGAAAACTGTGTATGGACAACAGACTGGCCAAGGTCAAGAGATGACCTTGACCTATATTAATCACATACCTTCATCTACTCCATTAGTTGTTTGCATCTACCACTTTTCAGGCCTCAGGCTGCAATAGTTTTCAAAAAATCCAGTTTTCACTTTTTCCTATGTAAAAGCCTATGTTTCCAAATTTGACCTTGCCGTAAAATAGGTCAAGGTCATCCAAGGGTCATCATTTTATCAAACTATGATGGGCTGAGGGCCTCAATGCTACATACCAAGTTTTGTGGAAATCGACCCACCGGTTCTGGAGAAGAAGATTTTTGAAGGGTTTTTACAATATATGGGCGTGGCGGCCATCTTGGTCATGTGACCTGGATTTCGCGATCAAACTTGAAATGCCACTACCCAAGGAGGCTCCACATAAAATTTCAACTAGATCGGCCAAGCGGTTTCAGAGAAGAAGATCTTTGAAATTGTGGACGACGGACGGACGGACGACGGATGACGGACGGACGCCGGATCATGGCCATCCTATAAGCTCACCTTGTGAGCCTTCGGCTCAGGTGAGCTAAAAACACAAATTATGTAGAGGCTACTGTCAGAAAAATGTATACAAAGTACAGGATTCATCCACTTGACAGTTTTTGAGGAGAAGATTTCTGAATTTTTTTTTTTTTCAAAATTTTGCCCTTTATGGGGCCCCAGCAACCAATCAAAATAAAGGATTAGGACAAAACTCGCAAGAAACGTCAAACACTACTCAATAAACATTTCTGCAAAAACAAAATTCAAATCTCTGCAATTTTAGCGGAAAAATAGCCGATTTCCACTTTTCCCATTATAAGTCTATGGAAACTTTAAGTTGCCATAGCAACCAGAATTCTTATCCGCCTGGAATAAAAAACACAAATTATGTAGAGGTCACTGTCAGGAACATGTATACAAAGTATAGGCTTCATCCCCTTGACAGTTTCTGAGAAAAAGATTTTTTGAATGTTTTTCGAAATTTTGCCCTATATGGGGCCCCTGCAACCAATCAAAATGAAGGATTATGACAAAACTCGCAAGAAACGTCAAACACTACTCAATAAACATTTCTGCAAAAACAAAATTCAAATATCTCCAACAAGACAGCAAAAACTGGCAATTTTCACTTTTTTCCATTATAAGTCTATGGGAAGCATAAGTTGCCATAGCAACCAGAGTCCTTATCCGATCAAAACAAAAAACACAATTATTATTTCCCCCTACCTGTAGATGGTGTATGTGTAATATGAGAACAATCGGCCCAGCGGTTTCAGAGAAGAAGATCTTTGAAATTGTGGACGACGGACGGACGACGGACGGACGGACGACGGACGGACGCCGGAGCATGGGTATACTATAAGCTCACCTATGAGCCTTCGGCTCAAGTGAGCTAAAAACCAGAGGACCAATGGTCCTGTAAACGCTCACCTGAGTCTGCTGCATATATCAATAAACATGTTTGAATATTATGGTATTTAACCCCAGTGCAGGGGCAGATGAAGCCCTTGGGCCGTTTTCTTTTTTCAGAATAATCAATATTCTGTCCATTTGCCAATTTCTTGCTGGCTTTTCCCTTCAAATGACATTTTAACAGTTTTTCCCATTCAAACGCATGGGCAACCCATGTTGACCTTGCCATAAACTTGGTCAAGGTCATCACAGGGTCATGATTTATATATACATTGTAGTACTATAGCCATGGATGCTTCACGCCAAGCTTCATTGAAGTCAATCTATTGGTTTCAGAGAAGAAGATATTTGAAGGGTTTTTACCATATATGGGCATGGCGGCCATCTTGGTCATGTGACCTAGATTATTAATATATACATTGGTTCCCCCATCCTATAGATGCTTCACATAAAATTTGGCTTCAATTGGCCAAGTGGTTTTAGAGGAGAAGATGTTTGAATATTATGGTAATATACATGTATATTGCGTCCGGGTGTGGGCATATGAGCCCTTAGGTCCATTTTTTTTCAGAATCATTAATATTTAGTCCTACTACCCATTTCCTGCAAGATTTTCACCTCAAATGACTTTTTAAAAGTTTTCCCCATTCAAATGAATTGGCGACCTATGTTGACCTTGTCTTAAAATAGGTCAAGGTCACCACAGGGTCATAATTTATATACACATTGTAGTACTTCAGCCATTGGTGCTTCATGCCAAGTTTCTTTGAAATCGGTCCACCAGATTTGGAGAAGAAGATTTTTGAAGGGTTTTTACCTTATATGGGCATGGCAGCCATCTTGGTCCTGTGAACTAGATAATTTATATATACATTAATTCCCCCATTCCATAGATGCTTCACATAAAATTTGGCTTTGATTCGCCAAGCGGTTTCAGAGGAGAAGATGTTTGAATATTATGGTAATATACATGTATATTGCCCCGGGGTGGGGGGCACATGAGCCCCTGGGGTCCATTTTTTTCAGAATCATTAATATTCAGTCCTACTGCCCATTTCCTGCAAGACTTTCACTTTAAATGACATTTTAAAAGTTTTCCCTATTCAAATGCATAGGCGACCTATGTTGACCTTGCCGTAAAAAAAGGTCAAGGTCATCACAGGGTCATGATTTATATATACATTGTAGTACTTGAGCCATTGATGCTTCATGCCAAGTTTCTTTGAAATCGATCCACCTGTTCTGTAGAAGAAGATTTTTGAAGGGTTTTTACCATATATGGGCATTGCTGCCATCTTGGTCATGTGACCTGGATTTATTTATATACACATTGATTACCCCTTCCTATTGATGCTTCACATAAAATTTGGCTTTGATTGGCCAAGCGGTTTCAGAGGAGATGATGTTTGAATATTATGGTAATATACATGTATATTGCCCCGGGGTGGGGGCATATGAGCCCCTGGGGTCCAATTTTTTTCAGAATCATTAATATTCAGTCCTACTGCCCATTTCCTGCAAGACTTTCACTTTAAATGACATTTTAAAAGTTTTCCCCATTCAAATGCATTGGCGACCTATGTTGACCTTGCCGTAAAATAGATCAAGGTCATCACAGGGTCATGATTTATATATACATTGTAGTGCTTGAGCCATCAATGCTTCATGCCAAGTTTCGTTGAAATCAGTCCACCGGTTCTGGAGAAGAAGATTTTTGAAGGGCTTTTACCATATATGGGCATGGCGGCCATCTTGGTCATGTGACCTGGATTTCTTATATACACATTGGTTCCCCCTTCCTATAGATGCTTCATATGAAATTTGGCTTTGGTTGGCCAAGCGGTTTCAGAGAAGAAGATCTTTGAAATTGTGGACGGACGGACGGACGGACGGACGGACGGACGACGGACGGACGCCGGATCCTGGCCATCCTATAAGCTCACCTTGTGAGCCTAACGGCTCAGGTGAGCTAAAAAGCCCTGCTTCTATGTGTTAACTATTGCTTACCGAGGTATATACAAGGTAGATTGTTCTGTTGCGCTATTTCTTGAGCCCTGATGTGTTTCTTTACTGTGACAGGATAATACGATCCACCTTTCACTGTTGGGTCATTGGTTACTATCATACACTCAACCCTGCAAATATTCAACATTACTATTTGAGCCGCGACGCGAGAAAACCGGTCTTCGGGGTTTCCGACCAGGTCCGACACAAACCGGCCTGTACAAGCTCAGAAAAGAGCTAGAAGCTTGAAATTTTGGATTTAAGTAGAGGAGGAATTGCACTATCCGAGTAGCGAAAACAAAGGCGCTGATCAGCTTCGCGGTTACCGCGAAGCTGATCTGCGCCTTTGTTTTCGCCTAGGCAAAAATCCGGTTTTCTCACGATGCGGCTCATTTAATACAGGTCAACCTTGAGAGAACTGTTTGTGTTCAAAATAAACACACCAGCAAAACTGAGCAAAAAAGGAGGAAATCTGTGTATTTTGGTTACTTTTCGAAACATAGATTTTTGAAACATAGATTGTGCAATTTGTTTGTTCCTAAATATAAATTTTCAAACGTCTAACCATCTTCTGTGACTTAGTGCTGATTTTCTGGATTAAGTTGGCAAACTGTAGACAGCTCTCCTCAAAACTGACTTAAAACAAGGCATATTAATCAGCTCATAAAACTCAGCCCATTTTCTTTGCCTTGTGGGTAGATAACCCTGTTGAAAATATTTTGGTCTTGCAAGGACAGAGAACATCCACTGCTTACCCGAAACAATACCCATTCCTGTAATAATAGCAATATGGCTGGCTAATAAACAATCAAATGCCTCAGTTCAAGAATGGTGAAGTGATATAGTTGAGGTTCGTTATAGTTACGTGTATTATAGTGAAGTGTGTTACATTTAGGCAAGTTATAATACTGAGGTTGTATTATACGCAAATACTTACCCAGAAACTCTACCAATTCCCGTAATAATTCCTCCGGCTGGTACCTCTTCCTACCCATAAAGCTGGTAACCAGCTAGCTGGCTTCTTAAAGTTCAATGAATATTGACCTGTGTTATAGTGAGGTGTATTATAATGAGGCATGTAGCATTGAGGTTATACTGAGGTTGTACTCAAGTACTCACACCAAAATTCTACAAATTCCCATAATAATAGCAATGGTGACACGCGTTATAGTGAGATGTGTTATAGTGAGGCATGTTATACTGAGTCTGAGGTTGTACTGTATTACTCACCCAGAAACTCTTCTGATTCCTGTAATAATTCCTCTAGCTGGTTCATCTTCCTTGCCATAAGGCTGGTAACCAGCCAGCTGGCTGAGGTCTTAGAATGTTGACCTGTAATATAGTGTGGTGTGTTTTAGTGAAGTGTGTTATAACGAGGTATGTAATACTGAGGTTGTACTCTAGTACTCACCCTGAAACTCTACCGATTCCCGTAATAATTCCTCCAGCTGGTACCTCCTCTGCTCCATACAGCTGGTAACCAGCCAGCTGGCTAAGTTCTGAGAATAGTGACCAGCATTATTAGTGAGGTGTGTTATAGCTAGGTGTGTTATAGCGAGGTATGAACTGTAGTACTCACCCCGAAACTCTACCGATCCCCGTAATAATTCCTCCAGCCGGGACTTCCTCTGCTCCATACAGCTGGTAACCTGCCAGCTGGCTAAGTTCAAGGAAGGGTGATCTGAAGTATAGAAAAGATTTTGTTATATTACGATACACACCCATGCAATACACAATTTGAGCATGTGCATGAGAAAACCAACAATTTGGATTTATGACCAGGTCCGACACAAACCAGACTATACAGTCACAGAATAAAGTTAGAAGCTTGAAACTTTGGATATAAGTAGAAGAGGAATTGTACTATCAGCATGGCGAAAATAAAGGCGCTGATCAGCTGTGCAGTTACTGCACAGGTGATCTGCGCCTTTGTTTTCGCATATGCAAACCGTTCCTTTTCTCATGCGGCGGTTTTTTTTTTTTTTTTCAGCTGTAAAAATTGAAAATTTCATCAGAAAAACTTTGACATTTATGCTTCAAACATTGATTGTGCGTACCTGTCTAATGAGTACACACAAACTATATTTTGGATAAAAAAATACGAACCAGAGGACCAATGGTCCTGTAAACGCTCACCTGAGTTTGCTGCATATACCAATAAACATGTTTGAATATTATGGTATTTAACCCCAGTGCAGGGGCAGATGAAGCCCTTGGGCCGTTTTCTTTTTTCAGAATAATCAATATTCTGTCCATGGATGCTTCACGCCAAGTTTCATTAAAATCAATCTATTGGTTTCAGAGAAGAAGATATTTGAAGGGTTTTTATATGGGCATGGTGGCCATCTTGGTCATGTGACTTAGATTATTAATAAACGCATTGGTTCCCCCATCCTATAGATGCTTCACATAAAATTTGGCTTCAATTGGCCTAGTGGTTTTAGAGGAGAAGATGTTTGAATATTATGGTAATATACATGTATATTGCCCCGGGGTGTGGACATATGAGCCCTTAGGTCCATTTTTTTTCAGAATCATTAATATTTAGTCCTACTACCCATTTCCTGCAAGATTTTCACCTCAAATGACTTTTTAAAAGTTTTCCCCATTCCAATGCACTGGCAACCTATGTTGACCTTGTCGTAAAATAGGTCAAGGTCACCACAGGGTCATGATTTATATATACATTGTAGTACTTCAGCCATTGGTGCTTCATACCAAGTTTCTTTGAAATCGGTCCTCAAAATTCGGAGAAGAAGATTTTTGAAGGGTTTTTACCATATATGGGCATGGCAGCCATCTTGGTTATGTGAACTAGATAATTTATATATACATTAATTCCCCCATTTCATAGATGCTTCACATACAATTTGGCTTTGATTTGCCAAGCGGTTTCAGAGGAGAAGATGTTTGAATATTATGGTAATATACATGTACATTGCCCCGGGGTGAGGGAGATGAGCCCCTGGGGTCCAATTTTTTTCAGAATCATTAATATTCAGTCCTACTGCCCATTTCCTGCAAGACTTTTACTTTAAATGGCATTTTAAAAGTTTTCCCTATTCAAATGCATTGGCGACCTATGTTGACCTTGCCGTAAAAAAAGGTCAAGGTCATCACAGGGTCATGATTTATATGCACATTGTAGTACTTCAGCCATCCATGCTTCATGCCAAGTTTCTTTGAAATCGATCCACCTGTTCTGGAGAAGATTTTTGAAGGGTTTTTACCATATATGGGCATTGCGGCCAGCTTGGTCATGTGACCTGGATTATTTATATACACATTGATAACCCCTTCCTATTGATGCTTCACATAAAATTTGGCTTTGATTGGCCAAGCGGTTTTAGAGGAGATGATGTTTGAATATTATGGTAATATACATGTATATTGCCCCGGGGATGGGGGCATATGAGCCCCTGGGGTCCAATTTTTTTCAGAATCATTAATATTCAGTCCTACTGCCCATTTCCTGCAAGACTTTCACTTTAAATGACTTTAAATGACATTTTAAAAGTTTTCCCGATTCAAATGCATTGGCAACCTATGTTGACCTTGCCGTAAAACTAGAATTGTCAGAGAATCTGACTATAGCCCCGCTTCTCAGCTTTTTTGCAGGGTGAAAAAAAACAATGACAGGTAACTATCACAGGCTATCACAAGCTAGATTTCATCAATATTGATGCTCATACAAAATTTGGTCTGATTATGTCAATTCGTTCTCTGTCAAAATTTTGCGAAAAATGACGGTAATAATCCAAAGCTAGATCTTGTCAATGATGATGTGCATACAAAATTTAGACGGATTCTGTCAATTCGTTCTGAAGATATTGAGCGGAAACAAAATTCTGAAGTCAATCAAGGGCTGTTAACTCCATCAATTTTGTGAAAAATGACGGGTAACAATCCCAAGCCAGATCTTGTCAATGTTGATGTGCATACAAAATTTGGTCGGATTCTGTCAATGCGTTCTCAAGATATTGAGCGGAAACGAATTTGTGACATCAATTAAGGGCCGTAACTCCGTCAAAATTTTGCGAAAAATGACGGGTAACAATCCCAAGCTAGATCTTGTCAATGATGATGTGCATACAAAATTTGGTCCGATTCTGTCAATTTGTTCTCAAGATATTGAGCGGAAACGAAATTCTGACGTCAATCAAGGGTCATAACTCCGTCAAAATTTTGCGAAAAATGACGGGCAACAATCCCAAGCTAGATCTTGTCAATGTTGATGTGCATACAAAATTTGGTCGGATTCTGTCAATTTGTTCTCAAGATATTGAGCGGAAACGAAATTCTGATGTCAATCAAGGGCCGTAACTCCGTCAAAATTTTGCAAATAATAACAGGTAACATTCCCAAGCTAGATCATGTCAATGTTGATGTGCATACAAAATTTGGTCAGATTCTGTCAATGCGTTCTCAAGATATTGAGCGGAAACGAAATTCTGACGTTAATCAAGGGCCATAACTCCGTCAAAATTTTGCGAAAAATGACAGGTAACAATCCCAAGCTAGGTCCTGACAATGATGATGTGCATACAAAATTTGGTCCAATTCTGTCAATTCGTTCTCAAGATATTGAGCGGAAACGAAATTCTGAAGCCAATCAAGGGCCATAACTCCGTCAAAATTTTGCGAAAAATGACGGGTAACAATCCCAAGCAAGATCTTGTCAATGATGATATGCATACAAAATTTGGTCCGATTCTGTCAATTTATTCTCAAGATATTGAGCGGAAACGAAATTCTGACGTCAATCAAGGGCCATAACTCCGTCAAAATTTTGCGATAAACGATGGGTAACAATCCCAAGCTAGATCTTGTCAATGTTGATGTGCATACAAAATTTGGTCAGATTCTGTCAATTCGTTCTCAAGATATTGAGCGGAAACGAAATTCTGACATCAATCAAGGGCCATAACTCCGTCAAAATTTTGAGAAAAATGACGGGTAACAATCCCAAGCTAGATCTTGTCAATGTTGATGTGCATACAAAATTTGGTCAGATTCTGTCGAGCCATTCTCAAGATAATGAATGGAAACAAAAATGTCGGAAGGACGGAAGGACAGAAGGACGGAATAACGGAATAACAGAATAACGGAATAACGGAACTACGGAAGGACAGGGTGAATCCAGTATAGCCCCCACTTTTTCAAAGCGGGGCTATAATAAGTCAAGGTCATCACAGGGTCATGATTTATATATACATTGTAGTGCTTGAGCCATCGATGCTTCATGCCAAGTTTCTTTGAAATCGATCCACCTGTTCTGGAGAAGAAGATTTTTGAAGGGTATTTACCATATATGGGCATCGCGGCCATCTTGGTCATGTGACCTGGATTTTTTATATATACATTGATTACCCCTTCCTATTGATGCTTCACATAAAATTTGGCTTTGAATGGCCACGCGGTTTCAGAGGAGATGATGTTTGAATATTATGGTAATATACATATATATTGCCCCGGGGTGGGGGCATACGAGCCCCTGGGGTCCAATTTTTTTCAGAATCATTAATATTCAGTCCTACTGCCCATTTCCTGCAAGACTTTCACTTTAAATGACTTTAAATGACATTTTAAAAGTTTTCCCGATTCAAATGCATTGGCGACCTATGTTGACCTTGCCGTAAAATAAGTCAAGGTCATCACAGGGTCATGATTTATATACACATTGTAGTGCTTGAGCCATCAATGCTTCATGCCAAATTTCGTTGAAATCAGTCCACTGGTTCTGGAGAAGAAGATTTTTGAAGGGTTTTTACCATATATGGGCATGGCGGCCATCTTGGTCATGTGACCTGGATTTCTTATATACACATTGGTTCCCCCTTCCTATAGATGCTTCATATAAAATTTGGCTTTGGTTGGCCAAGCGGTTTCAGAGAAGAAGATCTTTGAAATTGTGGACGACGGGTGGACGACGGATGGACGACGGACAGACGCCGGATCATGGCCATCCTATAAGCTCACCTTGTGAGCCTTCGGCTCAGGTGAGCTAAAAACTCACTCAGGATCCAGTAGTTTATTGATTCTGTCCCTTGGAAGAAGTTTTCCTCTGGATACATGTCTGTGCCTTGCCTTTTCACCACCCCCTGCAAAAAATCATTATGTAGCCTACAGAGATTTTTTTTAGATATTAAAATTGAAAATTTCATTTGAAAAAAAATTGATACTTTTAATGTTATCGCTCAAAACATTTGATTGTGGGTACATGTTAGAACTGCCTCGTCGAGACGTTAACTGCACAACTGATCATCACCTTTGTTTTCTCTCCATAGATAGTACAATGCCTCTTCTTACTAAATCCGAAATTTCAAGCTTCTTACTATTTTCTATGAATGTACAGCCTGATTTGAGTCAGACCTGGTCGGAAACCTAAATTGTTGGTCTTCTCACAATCTCCAATCTTTTACCTTGAAGTATGGTAGATATTTTAGTCTTCAATTCTTTCACAAGGATCTGCATCCGTTCATAATTCTCCTGAAAAAATTATCAGAATGATTACTCCAACATTTGAGCCGCCTCGTTGGAAAACCAACAATGTGGTTTCCGAACAGGTCCGACAAAAACCGGCCTGTACAAGCACAGAAAATAACTAGAAGCTTGAAATTTCGGATTTAAGTAGAAGAGGAATTCTACTATCCGAGTAGCGAAAACAGAGGCGCTGATCAGCTTCGCGGTTACCGCGAAGCTGATCTGCGCCTTTGTTTTCGCCTATGCCGATTGTTGGTTTTCCCATGGGGTGGCTCAATATTATAGCTGAGCCAACCTTAGGTATTTAAGGATAACATGTCTGTGTAATGTAGACCCTCTTACACCCCAATTTTATATAGTAAAACTCAGATTTATAGGGGTGTTTATAAGCGTTACAGAAGAGCCTCCCTACATTGTTAATTTGGGGTTTCACCTGTAAACTATTCTGATTCTGAAGAGTGAGTCATTTTTAGGCCATAGAGTATCAGTTTCTGTCCATTCTGATCATTTTGCTCGGCTTTGAAACCGTTTAAAAATAGAAAAATAACTAAAACGATGATCCCAAATTCTAATCTGTTGCATGTACACCTGACTTAGGTTATGCATCAGTCATTTGTAACCACTGCACCCCTCCCCACCTACGGAGAAGGGTGGGGGATAGCTGGGCTAAAGTGCAATGAAGTTACTTTTCAAGTGTCCCCACAGTGTAGGGGAAATAACAGGGTTTTGACATTAGGATCCTCACCCCAGTGAGATTTTCTATTGCAAAGGGCAGGGAAAAGAGCAAAGTTTTGACCTCCTGGGGCTTATAGCAGGGCACTGAAAGCTGAACAGTCATAATCTTAGAGATTCCCCTAGCCACTTTTACTATGGAGCCGCGCTATGCCCTTTTTCTCCAGCACTGAATCTACATTCTGTGCCCTACATTTTGGTAAAAAGTTTGTCAAGATGATGAAGATCAGGCAAAAAATAAGGAATTTCAAGATTTTTTGTTTGTCGTGTAAAAGCCAGCAGTGGTATCTATGACGTAACTCCATACAGATACTGAAGTCTGCAGAAACAAATTTGACAAAATTTATGATTTCCAGTCTTCAAAGTTGTTGATTGATTTAATCCATTGTTTATTGTCACTAAATTTCATTGGCAAATGTTGATAAATACTCAACAGTGGTAGAAATTAGGATTTTTTCCTCACTAGCCCAAACCCATATATCTTTAATCGTTTGCCAAAATCCACTAGCACAACCTATATAGGCAATGGGTTTAACTGAGAAAAACTACTAGCCCAACAACCCTTTGGCTAGTGCCGGGCTATCGGGCTAGTGCTAATTTCGATCAATGACCTGATGACTCAATGACAATACATAATATGGCACCAAATGAGCTGTTAATCAGAAAAGGTGTGAAAATTTAATGTCCTACCTGGTAATATAAGTGTGCCAGTTAATTATTTTTTTCAATAGTTTACTTTTCAAACATCTTGAGTGAGGCTATCTCTTATTTTGACAAGCATTTTTAACCTGATTTTAGCTACTCTCATCTATTTTAACCTATCATCTGTTTTTAACCTTCACTATCACACTTCATTCTTGTCTAAATTTTCATTCTTTTAAACTGTCTGATACTAACAGACCATGCACAACCCTGCCTAGAATGTCCGCGAGGGCATATGGCAGTATATAGAGATAGATAGATTTTAATTTTTAATAAGTAATGTGAGGGAAAAGAAATTCTCGAAGTTGTCTCTGGTAAAAGTGAACCCTGAAATATGGAAAATGGGGAAAGAACAAAAGCTGATAAGCAAAATACAAAGAAAATGTAAAACAATGTTAAATCTAATGACTATGCTTAAATGTGCCTTATATGGTACTTAGCCCAGTTTTCGTGGGGGTTCCAGTTTTCGTGGTATACATGTATTTCAGCTTAAGCTGTATTTTCTCATAAAATGTCACGTTTACTGGCGTCTACCATCCACATCGTGCAAGAAAAATAACAAAGATTGTTTTTATGAGGGTTGTTCAATATTTTTCCTTGATCTGAATCTCAATATGGGGCTTATACTTTATTCAAAATGGGTAGATGTTTTTAAAATATTTTCAGCATCACACCTGACAGTGAAATATTTTCAAAGTTACTTATTTCAATTCACAAGGTGTAATAAAATATTGAAACATTAAAATTGACAAGAATTTTTTGAAGCATTGAAATTGACAGTCTGTTTTTGAATGACCCACGAATTCTGGTGCCTTACTTTTGATGACGTCAAAGATCAATACGTCATACAAATTGGCGTCTGTGTAAGCAATAAACAGAATTGCAATGAAAAGGTAAACTGGATATTAAATACCAAGAATTATTATGCATCATTCCATATTTATTCAAGATCTGACCTGTTTCTATCACCCTGGAGTTGCCTTTGAATTATTAGTACCACGAAAACTGGACCAACCATCATACATATAATCCTAGCTTAACATGTGCCACTTAGAAAAGTGCCCTTATGCTTGTCGCTGTGCACTGAAAGTGCCCTTTTGACATGTTGCCATGTGCTAAAAGTTGGTGTGGGAGCAGTGGCTACAAATGACTGGTGCATTAGCATTACTTAGCAAGCTTCAAGTTATCAAAATGTACCCCACCCACCATAGAAAAGAACAACCTTGAAATCGGGCGACTCTTTATCGGGAGTTTTACCGATCGTCGGGGCCTCATCAACGTAATAATGGCGGGAGGAGGCATTTAACAAACATAAACACTTTCTGAGCAGCTGATCACTCGATGCCAAAGCCCGAAAGCGTGTTGATTTTAGGATTTTGTTCATTTTGTGAATTTGTTGTTGCCCTAAGAGTCTATCTGCATAGATATCGTGTATGACACTGGCTATCCGCACGACGGTCGTGCCGATAACACCGCTTATCGGCACGACCGTCGTGCGGATAAGCGGCGTTATCCGCACGACAGGGAAATCGATATCCAAATGTTAAAAATGTCTAGAAATGGATACATTTTAAGTTGATAAATATATTACACTGGCTTCAAAACTGAAACAGAATATTACACATGCAGGAATTTTTTACTTTTTAATTAACAAAATTGTAATTTTGCTGAAATTGGCTTACCTGTGAATTTACCTGTAAAAATCAGTCATGCGTATGCGTAAATGAGAAAGAAATTATGTCAATTATCGTAACCTAAATATTAAAAAAAAAATGTGGTAATCCAAAAGAATAAACAGCCTTTGATTTTCACAATGAAGTACATGTATAGAAACATTTCAGTTACACAATTAAAATAAATGCAATGATTACGCTGTGATTCAGTTTACATCAGCTGGATAAATCAAATCAAACTAATTTTCTTAGTCATAATTAACAAAAATGTTAATTTCGAATGTATTTCTATATAGCTAAAACCATAATTTATTCATTTTATGACGAATTAATAGTTTAATGCATTCGTAAGCTTATAAGAAAATTTTATACTCCCGTCGTGCCGATAGCCAATACCTGTAGCATTGGCTATCCGCACGACGGTCGGGCCGATAACGCCGCTTATCGGCACGACCGTCGTGCGGATAACGCCGCTTATCGGCACGACCGTCGTTTCAGGGTTCTTGTCATTTCGACCCTAAAACTTTTCCTATCACATGATCACACCATACAAGACATCGTCATCTGACATACAATGACCGATCCAAGGCGATAATTATGCTGTGGTTCTAATTGTTCAATGTTTTGATGTTGAATCTGTGTACTAATTGCCTATTATGTTCGTTTTCATATAAAGTAAAGTCCGTGGAACTGTGAGGGGGTCACCTATTGGGGAAAAAAACACAAAAAAACACCTGCTCACTCAGCTTACAATATGATCTCTTTGTGTTACAATCTGACTATATATCAATTTAGTTTTTTCCCCACCTTGGATTTTGAAGTGGAAATTTCTTTTTGATTGTGCCATTTCCTGATCATTGCTGATCTTTGTGGCTAGTGAGTACGAATTTTCCTCTATTTGGGGTTGGCTTTGGTCAACAGGACAGACATGTCACTTATAACCTCTAGAACTGGCTTTAACACACGAATCCTAGCTTCACATTACGAAAACATGCCCATACAATAAACACTGATTTTTTTAGCCGTAAATAACGTTGAAAATGCATAAAAATTGGGAAAAATGGATATTGTTTAATATTTTTTTCTCAAAACATTGATTGTGGGTACTTAAACTCTGTAAGTGTTGTACTCTGGACTATTTAACAATGACAGGTTAGCGTGATGTTTCCTGTCGAGTATCCTTTGATTTTAAGCATCGCGTTAACATGTCTGTGTTATGTATACCCCATTATGGTAAAACTCGAGTTTACACAGGTATACATATTTCTTTCTTATTTTTTATCCAAAACATAGATTGCGTGATTCTGGGTACTCGTTAGAACCGCCTCGCCGACTGTGTACCCACAATCAATGTTTTGAACGAAAAAAAAAAAAAAAAACAAAAAAAAACAAACTTTTTTAGAACTTTAAAAATCTCTGTATATAATATTGCATGGACAAGCTTTCGTGATGGCACAGGCATAGTAGGTGTAAACAGTAAACAATGACATTGATAACAGGACTGTATTTCAACTACGAGGGGTTTTATTCCCAAATTTTCTGATAAGCTGTGCAAACAGCCATATTTCGAAATCAAAATCTGTTTTAGGACACAGCGTTACGCACGAGAGTGTTTATTTTAAACCAAAACACTCCTTTAAATATGAAAGAGCGCGGAGGCCTTGTGACAGTAAAAACTGGATTACGGATCGAAATGTCCTGGGTTCGACATTAAAATTATTCTATGTACATCTTTTTTCCATTGCCACAGGCTTCAATATGCAATGATAGTCCGTACACGCGGAAGTGGGACATAAAACATATACACAACCAACCGCAACCAAGCAGCACGCCGTATTAGCGGCAATCGCGAACAACCAATTTGATAAACAAAAAGAGTTCTATATTGCCGAAAAAGGCGTTTTGGATTGCCAAAATGACGATGTAGAGCCGGTAAATTGAACGTTCTCGATTACCAATACTTGCTTTTTGGCAATCTAAAACGCCTTTTTTGGCAGTCGGGAACGCAATTTTGAATAAAATCATACGTTCCGCATTGCCGCTAAATTCAGTCCGAAAATTCAAGAATTCAAGTGAAATATCTGCAGTGTTTGCTGCGAGAGAAATTATTAAACCCAGACGACAGGTCATCTTGTTATGGGGCTCAGTTATATTTTATGACAGCATACATTGTCTTATAAATTGCCTTGGAGAGAGTGTCCCAAAGTCATTGTGGTTGAGAGAACAATCATATTATATAATGGGCTAATTTGAAGTGGAACACTTTGACATAGACAAGCTGTATATTCCAATTTTATTTGAAAGTAAGCACACAAAGCACTTATTAAGGGGAGCGTGGTGGCCCGGTCGTAGAGTATCAGACTCGTAGTGAGAGATTCGGGTTCTACGTCTACCTCCGCCATGCAGTATCTTTGAGCAAGACACGCTAAGCTCGCCAGATAACTGGAACATCCCGGAAGCTGTGGCTGCGTCCCGACATGACCAGAAAATTATTGACTCGGACTCGGCGTTACCAAACCATTAGCCACAAATGATACTGTAATCATTTGTTAGGGTTTACCAAACGAGCAACTGCATGGGAAATAGACGAAAACAAAGGCGCAGATCAGCTTCGCAGTAACTGCGGAGCTGATCAGCGCCTTTGTTTTCGCTACACGGATAGTACAATTTCTCTACTTTCTAAATAAAAAATTTCCAGCCTCTAGCCACCTTCTGTGATTGTACAGCCTGGTTTGTGTCGGACCTGGTCGGAAACCCAAATGGTTGGTTTTGTCATTATAAGGACCAAATACCATCTAGACTCAATTGATTTAGGCCCACTACAAATTAAAACGTCACAATTTATCAGTGCTTTATTAAAACACCCAAATCTTGTTCAAACAAAGTCGCAAACTTAGCCAACAACATTACTCTCCGATAACATTGTGACTCACTTTGTCTTGTGTTTTTAATACTCTAGGATAGGAATAACCATCAACTTCGGGTAAGGCAATAATAATAATAATAATAATAATAATAATAATAATAATAATAATAATAATAATAATAATAATAAAAGCAGCAAAAACACAAAACAGCTGTGGGTCCTATTGCGAGAAACCCAAAGCGCCTGTACAGCTCTTTATTGAATATGCCAGAATCATAAACCATCTGTCTTCATCACTACGTAGGATATCCATAGCCCAAAATTGATTTCAATATTTCATTTTTCAAAATAAAAAATATATGCACGTTTTGGGTCTATATCCGGCCATATCCCAAAATAAAAAAAATGGGTAATAAATATCTGGTATCCGCGAAATACGCGTGAAACAAGCCATCTTATAACAGCCAGTGACTGTGGGCGCACATGTCTGCGACGATCCAAAGTGTGCCATAATAAAAACAAAGTTTATCCTGGCCAAGGACCTGTTGGAACAGAATTATCTACGGATAAAAATTATCTTCCTAACAAAGTTATACTTATTTAACGATCAGTATGATCAATTGAAGAGACAAATGCAAAATGACATAAGTAAGCCATCAAGAGAAAATAAACACATTGGATGGCCATCTTCTTTATAGTAGGGAACGCAGACAAATATTTAAGTTTTTCTTCAAACGTTACTCTTCAAAACAGGAAATTACACACTTGAGCTGCACCCAAGTTTATTTAAACGGAAAAAAATGTTTTACAACTGCATTTAATGATAAAATGATAGCATGTCACCTTTGGTGGGTTCTTTGCAAGTCCACAGTAAATTTGTAATGCACCAGTCATTTGTAACCACTGCCCCCACCTACGGGGAAGGGTGGGGGATAGCCGGGCTTAAAAGCAGTGCAATTACTTTTCATGAGCCCCAGCAGTGCACGGGAAATGATGGGGTTTTGACATTAGGATCTTTATCCCAGGGAGATTTTCTATTGTGAAGGGTGGGACAAAGAGCAAAGTTTTGACCTCTAGGGGATGGGGCTCATAGCAGGGCAGTGAAAGCTGAAAAGTCATAATCTCCACCCATCCCCGTAGGTGGGGCAGCAGTGGTTACAAATGACTAGTGCATAACGTTTGCCAGTAGTGACCCGACTTGTCCAAAGTCTGGATATAGGGTTATTGTAGACCCACTGCGTGTTAACCATTTTTGGAAAGTATAAAATGACAATGCTTAATTTTCACTCCTTTTTTCAGCACCATGCATACACTACTACTCTGTGCAATAATAGTCTCAACCCATGGTCTCTCTATACACCCACGTCCAGGTATAGTAAACACACTCATGACGAAAACATGCCCATGCAATATACAAAGATTTTTTAAAGATGTAAAAAATGAAAGTTTTCAGCAGAAAAATTTTGATACTTTTCTCATTTTTGATCACTAACATAGAATTTGGTACACGTAAGAACCGTCTCACCGAGGCGGTTCTAACGTGTACCCACAATCCATGTTTTGGAGCAAAAATAAGAAAATTAGGTATTGCCCTGCAAACCCCAGTTTTTCTATATAACAGTGGGGTATAAGGGGGTATTTATTTCACGGACATGTTTTCCTGATGGTAAAATTCTTTGATCATGCCGTTTAACTTGACGTGATCAAGTTTTGTAAACAATACAAAAGGGGCTTTTGACATTATTCCAATCCAGTGTCATGTGAAGCAGGCGGGCGTGTCTTGTTTACCATAATAGAACCAATAGCTGAAAACATACCCATTTGAACCAGTTCATTCAGCAAATTAAATGCAAATATATGTCAAGGTAAACCGGCAAGATTAAAGAAATTGCACTATATGTATGACATGACTGCAAAAATGTTTAATTGTTAATAGAGATGAAAACAAATGAACAGACTCAGAATTATCGATTTTTTGGAATACTAGGACTCCACAACCCACGCTCATGCATTATACTTTTTTTTTTTTCAGCTATAAAAATCAGTGAAAATTTCATAAGAAATAAAATGATTTACCACTCTATTTTTTGCTCAAAACATTGATTGTGTAACGTGTTCCCACAAATTTAAATTGATGAAATATATGAAAACATTTTTTCAATGATTTTATGTTTTAATTTTGCAAGTGAAAAAAAAAAAAAAAAAAAAAAAAAAAAAAAAAAAAAAAAAAAAAAAAAAAAAAAAAAAAAAAAAAAAACTCATCAATATATCGCATGTGCTAATGTTTGACTTTTATCTTTACAGGTTCCCGGCACATGCGATCAACGGATCGTGTAAGGTTTTTTGTTTAAAAATGATTAATCCCCATAGTCTCACAACAAATTCCGTTGTTTAATGTCCCAGACAACGATTTGTCAGTCATGTCGGAACAGAGCCATTAACCAGTACCATGTGAAGTTAATGCGTCTTTCTCAATGACACAAACCGGGTGATAGTCGGGTTCGAACCTCCGACCTCTAGTTCAGAAGGACTCCGAAGCCTTAACCATGCAGACCCAGCTTCGGGATAGATCTATATATAATCAAATATCAAATAAGGAAAAATATCGTGTCAAGGGTATATAACTTCTGGATTGGTTCCATGTTACGATAACACAACGACCGACATGCGCGGATCCAGAAAATTTTCTCAGGGGGGTCCAAAATTCCCAGAAGGGGTCTTACGGAAAATTTCAACATGACAAAAATTAATAATCTGGCAATTCCAGGGGGGTCCGGACCCCCTGTCCCCCCTCTGGATCCGCCCATGACCGACTCAACAAGTGTTGAGGCTTCACAATATTTTAGCTCACATTACGAAAACTTGCCCATGCAATATACAGAGATTTTTTTAGCTTTAAAAATTGAACATTTTCAGCTGAATTTTTTTTTTGCTATTTTTCTTATTTTTGCTCAAAACATAGATTGTGGGTACACGTTAGAACCGCCTCGGCGAGGCGGTTCTAACGAGTACCCGAGGCGGTTCTAACGAGTACCTACAATCTATGTTTTGAAGTAAAATTTTTAAGCAAAAATAAGAATAGGTATACCCCTGCATACCCCACTTTTGCAATATAAAAGTGGGGTTAAGGGGGTATATATTACAGGAACATGTTTTCGTGATGAAAGATTTCGCCCAAAGCCTTAATATTCAGTGTTCAATCATCGTCACCTTTCGTAACGAAAACTAAAACTTTCCCATACAATAAAAAAGGTGTTATTTTTGCTGTAAAAATGGAAATTTCATCAGAAAAAAATCGATATTTTTAATAATTTTGGTCAAAACATGGATTGCGGGTACTCGTTAGAACCGCCTTGGCGAATGTGTACTCACAATCAATGCTCTGAGCAAAATCAGTATTTTTTTTCCCCCCAATTTTTCACAACTTCAGAAAATGCTACAAATTGCATGGGCATATTTTCATAATGTGTCGATTCCTGGTCCAGAGGTTATAAAACTTAACAATTGTTTCATGCTCAACTCAGCTGAGCCTGAAATTTCAAATCCTCATAAATACTGAAATAGCCCAAATATATTGAAATTGTAGTTTACAACTCCAAAGCCTGTAATTTATCTTGCTAATAAATGTAGTCTAATTGTTGGCATTTTAACATTTATGAGCAGGATAAATTTTAGTCTCAGCTGAGATGAGCATGAAAAAAGATTTATAACCTCGGGGCCTGATCCCTCTTTTGTTACCACGGTCTGTCACACACAGTGCAATGTCGCCGACAGGTAGCGCTTTACGCACTGACCTGTCACAGTTCACCAATGGAATCTGGGAAATTCATGCGGGATGTTCTTGCTTTCTTCGTTTGCAACTGTTAGCCAAAACTGACTATTTCCCACAATTCAACGCGTCATCTGCGAGAGATCTTAACTGGTACCCCGTTATCACCAAAAGTTACGTATAGGGCAGGTACAAGTCAACGAGAGATCAACACGAGGTCTCGTCTGATCTCGCGAGAATGCGGTCTGTGACTGTGCCATTTTGTTATTCTTTTTGCTAACCTGATTCTGTTTGATTTTCAGGAAGCTGATTTAAAAACAAAGGTACGGGTAACGTTATGTTTCATTTCTTATGATGATGATGATGATGATGATGATGATGATGATGATGATGATGATGATGATGATGATGATGATGATGATGATGATAATAATAATAATAATAATAATAATAATAATAATAATAATAATAATAATAATAATATATTTCGCACACGCGAAAAAAACCAGTCGTCAGGCTTTCCGGCCAGATCCAACACAAACCGGACTGTACAGTCATAGAAGATGGCTATACCAGCTTGAAATATCAGATTTAGATAGAATAGGAATTGTACTATACGAGTAGCGAAAACAAACGTGCTGATCAGCTGTGAAGTTACTGCTGCACAGCTGATCTACGCCTTTTTCACATAGGCGAAAATACGGTTTTCTTATGACGCGGCTCAAATAGGGGCCAATCGTTGCATTTGTGGGTCCTTGATTTGGAAATAAAATATATTCTATTCTATTCTATTCTATTCTATTCTATTCTATTCTATTCTATTCTATCCTTCATGTTAACTGTACACTGTATAATAATATTTATAACATTAAATAAGCCGCTTATTTGAATGATTCCAAGTCGATACTTCTGTTATGGTTCTTTTTGTTTTATGTCTTGGAGTTTAAAATTTTTTGTGCTGTTGGCGCCTTATGTATGTTTTCATATTTTTAGTTAAGGTAACTGAGTGGCCACCTATTGGGAAAATAGCTGCTCATTCGGCTTACGATATGTTTCATGGTATAAGTACCTGATTATAAGTTTGGTTTTTTTCCCACCTCGGTTTTTGGAGTGGGAATCTTTTTCTGATTGCGCCTTTTCCTGATCTTTGCCTACTTGTACCTTTTCATATTTTATAATTTGTTCATCCTATGACGATTGTTTTATGGAACCGGCTCCCAGCAGAAATTGTTCTTTTACCTGATCTTGACTCATTCAAGAAGGAGGTGAGCAAGGTCAACTATTCAATGCCATAGAGAGAAATATTGTTTTTAGCCTGCGATTATTTTTTTTTCTTCATATTTTCTGATGTAAAAATTGAAAATTTCGTTGGAAAAAATTTGATATTTTTAAAAATCTTGGTCAAATCATTGACTGCGTGGACACGTTAGAACCGCCTCTAA
The DNA here is from genome assembly GCA_964017185.1 of Rugalucina vietnamica. Classification (NCBI taxonomy): domain Eukaryota; kingdom Metazoa; phylum Mollusca; class Bivalvia; order Lucinida; family Lucinidae; genus Rugalucina; species Rugalucina vietnamica. The sequence continues at coordinate 29,723,028 of OZ024885.1, read as the reverse complement.
CGAGTACCCACAATCTATGTTTTGGAGCAAAAATAAGGAAATATGTATACCCCTCCATACCCCAGTTTTGCTGTATTAAAGTGGGGTTTTAGAGGGTTTTCATTTCACGGACAAAGATTCAAAGATTCAAAGATTCAAAATTTAATCTGCATTCAATCCAAAACATACAGGATTATGACAGAAACATATAACATACATACAAGATGAAAAATGACAACTACATGTACACTACATTTACAGTACATTTGCATTCTACGATGTACAAAACTATACTATGAATATGACTTATGTAAGTGTGACATACCATTACACTTGGCAGTGCAGCCGTAACAGTGTATAAATGTATTTTTATTATGTCCATAAAATGTCAAATAAAACTAGTTGAAAACTAATGTACCTGAATGTTGACTGGAGTCCTGATATTGTTGCCTAATCTTTAAACAATTATCTACATACAGGACAACAATTGGTATCATGTCCAGTTCACTAACTGACATAATATATAAAAACTTATCATAAAGACAAAAATTGTCAAAATTAGGAACTATGGATGACATATCTTTGAACAACTGTTTTCTCAAATCGTCATATGAATTCATGCTGACGATATCTACCGAAATTAGTAATAATTTGTGTCTTAGGATAAGACATGTCATAACGCGCTTCATGAAACGGGCTACAGGATCTGCAAAGCTGATCAGAGCCTTTGTTTACGCTAAACATATAGTGTGTGTCCTCTTCTACTTATATTCAAAATTTCACGCTTCTAGCTTTCTTTTATGCCTTTGTGTCGGACATGGTCGGAAACCCTGAAGACCGGTACATGATTTTGAAAGTAGTAGATTATGCATTTTAATCTCTATATTATATTTCTTTGCAGTTGTCAAGATTACAAAGTTTGGTAAGATTTTACTAATTTAACATTTCACACATCAGTATCCGAGGAAAACCCGCTAAACTGTTCAAAACCATTACGAAAACATGTAATACACAGATTTTTCTAAAGTTTTCTAAAAAAAAAAAAAAAAAAAAAAAAAAAAAAAAAAAAAAAAAAAAAAAAGGTATACATGTCATGGACATGTTTTCCTGATGATGACAGCTGCACAATCCATGAAATGTATACACCAGAGAAACATGTCCGTGAAACGTATACCCCCTTAAACCCCACTTTTATATAGAAAAAATTGGGGTTTGCAGGGGTATACCTAATTTTCTTATTTTTGATCCAAAACATACATTGTAGGTACTCATTAGAACCGCCTCACTGTATGTATTGAGCAAAAATATTTGAAATTTCATTTTTTTTTTCTGGTGAAATTTTCATTTTTTACAGCTGAAATATAAATCTCTGTATATTGCACGGACATATTGTCGTAATGTATCCCCGTACATCCCACTTTTCTATAGAAAAAAAAGAGAAATATAAAGGGTATACATTTCCATTAGTTTTAGTCATGACGTACTGCACTATTTGTTTTGAGTAAATATAAGAAAACTATCAAACTTTTTCAAATGAAAAGTTTTCATTTAAGTACTATCAAACTTTTCCAAATAATTTAAGTAAAATATGCACATGTATCTTATATCGGCTGCCAAAGAATCAAGGCACAGCGAATTAGAGAATTGATAATAACAGAACCGCTTTAATTAATATTACAAATTTAATTGCAGTTAGAAATCTACAATATTAAGTGTTTTCAAATCCCTTTGACCAGTTTGCTCAAGTCAGTCGTTAACTTTCACCCTTGTTTTTAAATTTTAGCTTAAAGACATACGATTGGAGGAAGATTTCTTGAAAGCCTCGATTGCATCCAAGGAAAATGATCACATGACACAAAACGACCAATCAAAAGAGACGATGGCACCAGGGGCGGAGCTAGAGACAGGGAACACTCCCAACATGAAAATCAAGAAGTTTGTAGAGAGTATGACTCCCAGAGATATACAAACTCTTAAAGTGAGTAATATTATTCTACCCTTCAAATCCGTAAATTCGTTGATCACCATTCCTACATGTAACATAATCTGATGAAAGGGTCTACTTGCTTTTGTTGTACCGGTTCCTGATCATTTGAGACACCGCTTCAGGAAAACAACAATCTGTATATATGCGAAAACAAAGACGCAGATCAGCTGCGTAGTTATCAGCTGTGCAGTAATTGCACAGCTGATCAGTGATTTTGTTTTCGCTACATGGATAATATAATCCTTCTTCTTCTTATAAGTCCGAAATTTCTAGTCTTCTTCTGTGATTGTATAGGCCGGTTTGTGTCGGACCTGGTCGGAAATCCAAATTGTTGGTTTCTCTCAAGCTAAGGCTCATTTCTATTTAAGGAATTACGACAGATGCTGTCTGATGCAAGAGACAAGAGAATCGACGCAGACATCAGAGGTAAGTCTCTCTCTCTCTCTCTCTCTCATTTGTAGAGATAAACTGATAATCATTCATACCATAAATCTTTTTAAACAAGGAGAACCTAAGTTTTCTAAATTGGATTAATGGGTAGATACAATCAAATACTAGTATTGCAACTCTTTTTATCAAGTTTTTACTTTATTTCTATTTAATTATTGAACTTTTGATTCAATGTATAGGAGGAAACCCTGGCGAGTTTGCAGACGACATTGTTGACTCTTCAAATGAAGGTGCGAAATACGACTGGCGAGATCTCGCGAGACAGTTGCAATCTCCTAGGGGTGGTCTCAACAATAAAATGAAAGGTAAATATTTTAATTTGTTTAAATAGTGAAAATAAATGAGAAAAAAAATGCTAAAATATATTCCGAAATTTGACGCCCTCATAAACAAAGGATATCTATTAAAATTTGCATTTCTTAAAACATGTCAAAGTAAAATCGGTATGTGCATATGCTTTGGATACATGATTTCTGAATTCGGAGGATGAACATTACGAAATACACAGAGATTTTTTAGCTTTAAAAATTGAAAATTTTCAGCTGAAAACTTTTGATATTTTTCTTATTTTTGCTCAAAACATAGATTGTAGGTACACGTTAAAACCGCCTCGCCGAGGCGGTTCTAACGAGTACCCACAATCTATGTTGTGGAGCAAAAATAAGAAAAATAGGTATACCCCTGCATACCCCAGTTTTGTTATATAAAAGTGGGGTTCAAGGGGGTATATATTGCACGGACATGTTTTCGTGATGGTACTTGCAAATGAATCTGTATATTTTAGTTCCAAACCTGTAAATCTCTCCGACAGTTGCTTATACAAGCTGTATAAGAGCCACTTTATGAATGAAAACACCATTTAGCATATGCGAAAACTAAGCAGCTGGTCAGCTGTGCAGTGACTGCACAGCTGATCAGCGCCTTTAATTTCGCTACACAAATAGTGCAATCACTCTTCCTCTTCAATTTAAATTTCAAGCTTCCAGCCTGCGTCTGTGACTGTACAGACCGTTTTGTGTCGGACCATGTAGGAAACTAACTCTTGGCCCGGTTTTCACACACGAAGGCTAATCATTCTTCGTCTCTGATTTCAGAGGAGCCGCTGAAAGAGGACCCGTCCACCGTGAACACAGACGAAGGGTCATTTGGCGCCTTCAGAGATGAAAGTAGGTACATTTTCAAAATAACGAAACTGTCAATGCAATATATGTGTACAGCATTTTTAGATCTGTAAATATTGAAAAAAAAATCATATGAAACTTTTAAAATAGTTTTCACACTTTTGCTGAAAGCACTGAACAGACTGTAGTGGTTTAACCCTTGACAATTGTCAGCCATTCCTCAAATAAACCAACATTTGTCACTAAGGGTTTCCTGTGGTAAATGCCTTTTTGTAAATTAAACTTGTTGATTTTATGCTACAGTTTATAATGTAGCTACAGATAGGGGAGAAATTAATTTAAAAACAGGTCCATGCAATATATACTAAGAATTTTAAAGGTGTATAAAAATAATTTTTAGTCACGTGAAATTCGTTTATAATAAATATGTACGGTATACATGCTTGCTTAAATCAGATATTGTGGATACGCGTTAGAATCGCCTATGCGATCCGGTTCTTGTGAGTAACCACAATCTATGTTTTGGATGAAATTATGAAAAATTGTATTTCCCCTTCACATCCCCAGGTTTACTATCTAAATTGGGTTAAAGAGGGTATACTTTTCATGGACATGTTTTCCTGATGTATACCATGTTTGCGATATACTTATGATAGCGAATGAAGTTTTTTTGCGCTATACCTGCGCCTGACTATATTTTGTTTCCCCTCCCAAACAGTCAAAGAATCTGTAGAGAAGAATCTACTATCGGACATTGCCCTGGCTATTCACAGTGGAATCAGCTTTGAGGAGATCATACAGGACTTGACACAACCAGGTTCAGTTCTTTCTTTCTTTCTTTCTTTCTTTCTTTCTTTCTTTCTTTCTTTCTTTCTTTCTTTCTTTCTTTCTTTGCCATGACTTTATTTATTTGATTCCTTCTTACATCGCCATGACTTTACATTGATTTTTGAGAAAATCACCTAGTTCTTTATAACACAGCCAGATATATTTTCTTTTATTTCTTTCTTTCTTTCTTTCTAAAATATCTTTTTTTCTTCAGATTTGCTAATTTTTCTTTTTCATTTTCTTTCGTTTCGTTTCTTTCGTTCTTTCACCTGTGCAGATGAAGAAACCGTTTGCAATTTTCAACGATTTTCATTAATATATTTTCTTTCTTTCGTTCGTTTCTTTCTTTCTAGAAATTTTTCTTTTGATTAGCGATTTCATCTTCATCTTCATCTTCTTTCGTTTCGTTTCTTTCTTTCGCCAAAGCAGATGAAAAATATATTTGTAATTTTAAACGATTTTTTATTTCAGATACACCAAAAGGGGGCAGCGGTTGGTGGAAAAAGAACTGATCACAGAAAACGCTTCTTATTCACTTGACACAAAAATGAAAGCCATTATAAAGCCAAGAAGCTATAAAAGACAATCATGTGAATGATCTTTTTTGTGATTGATCATTGTCTCACACTCCAAATAATTCTCTGGATGTAAATGTTATTTGTAAAGTACTTACGTGAGTTGTTTTAACTTGAATAAATGAATTTTTGTCAGAACAAATAGACTATTGGAATTTTTACTGTGTTTATAGGATCAAGAATTTATGTTGCATTTTACTGGAATGCATTATGGCCTATTATATTTGTATTACTTTTGCTCTAAAAGATAGCTTGTTGGTGCCTTTTGGAACCGACAGTGGGGCGGTCCTTATTTGTACACTCAATCAATGAAAAGTCACTGTTTTCATTACTTCTTTTTTCTTGTTCTTCTTGTTCTGTAAGTCTTCTTATTATTATTTTTCAGTGTTTGTTATGCAGCTATTAAGTATTTGAAATCATTGGCATATAGTGCAAATACTTTGACCGTGCCGTGCCGTTGACCTCACCTGATAAAGTTTTGTAAAAACTAGAAAAGGGGCACCTACGTACTTGTTAAACACGTTTCCAGTGCCATATGAAGCACGTAGTCATGTATTGTTTACCAGCATAGAGTCACATTGAAAACATACTTTTTAAGCGGTCTGATCAGTAAATGCATATCTGTATCATATGTTAGCCGGCACGGTCAAAATGTTTGCACTATACATGTACATGAGGATGAGTCAAACAAAGAATCATCTGAGATGTAGTGCTTTATTACACTATTTTTTCTTCCATTTTACGTAATAACAGTATAGTAGCAGACGTGCAAGTCATATCTTTTCGTCCCGTGCACAGCATCCACGACTGTCGGTTTCAAATACGGGGTATAGTAACCCCCGGACGCGGGGTATAGTGGCGAATAAAAACCCAGTATCTGGTCTTGAACCGTCATACCCGCGACGGTCTGACACCCGTGACGGTAACGGTACAGGTAGAATGGTTTGCTTGTTGGCATGTACATCGCATTGGAATAAACACCATCATTTCTGAAATTACATATGTGTCATTCAAATTCGCCGATTGCATAAAAATGAGCCCTACCAGGGAAGGGAGTGGGAAGGGTCTTAGCTCACTACTTCCTGAATAAGAAATGACCTATCATTCCATGCTTTCTATAATGTTTTCCTCAGCCCCTTTCTTTGTATATTTAAAACTGAATTTGTTTTTACCGCATCGGTTGATTTCTATGGTAGAACTTTGGTTCTGATTGCACCAGTTTCTGATCATTGATTACTGTTACCCTTGTAAGACTCACCTAGGTTCCTGGATAGCCATCACGAAAACATGTCCGTGTAATGTATACCCCCCTGAACCCCACTTTTATATAGTAAAACTGGGGTATGCAGGGGTACATGTGTATACCTATTTTTCTTATTTTTGCTCCAAAACATAGATTGTGGGTACTCGTTAGAACCGCCTCGGCGAGGCGGTTCTAACGTGTACCCACAATCTATATTTTGAGCAAAAATAAGAAAAATATTTTTAAAAATCCAATGAAATTTTCAATTTTTACATGTGAAAAAAATCTCTGTTTATTGCATGGACAAGTTTTCATAAAGGTGGCGTCATACCTAGCCGATTTTGACACACGATGGCCACACGAATATGAAATTTTCAATTTCGCGCGATTTTCGTCACGAATTTGGTAAAAAGCCAATATTGAACCGACACATACACGAAGCCTACCGATGGCCACACGATGCTCACGATTATACCCGAATGACTCGCGGAGATAGAGGAACTGGCAGTTTTGCATACGATGTTGTTGCGAATGGTACACGAAGGCCTTACGATGGCTTCACGATGGCCTGACGACATCGTGTTAAGTGTATCATTACAGTTTAAATACGGAGATTTGTAGAGTCGTAGAAATGACTAAATTCCAGTATGTGTTTTGTTTACGCTTTATACAGGTGAATCACTAAGTCGTCAAACGCTATTATTTTAAACACGACCATGGTAATGTTATTCTGGAAGGTACTAAGAACATCTAACATATCTCAGCTTAACAGGAAAATAATTTTTATTCCTTCAATTTCTTTATGGGAGATAACTCTGTTGATATGATACCTCCTGCATTAGACAATGGCGAACCAAACTCGACAATGGCGAATCAAATAGCCTATAGCCCAAAAGAAACCATTTTAGAAGGGTATTTTTGCACACAGACGGTGCCATCATCATGCGAAACTAAATGGTGTTCAATGATATTGTGTTAATCTGTTTTTGTGCTTTGCGTTATCTGTCAACAGCAAATGCCATATTGGACAGGCCAATTTTACCGATTTAAGCATGTCTTATTGCTTTAGCGAGTCAAGCAAGATGGTTAAACCACGACTTGCACTAATATTAGTTACGCCATTGACCAAACCAAATGGTTCCAGGGCAAGCCTTCCAAAGGTAGATTATCAGTACTTTGTGCACATTCTTTTCACCACACAAAGTGTGATTTGCTATTGTCGAATTTACATGTACATCTTTCCCCGCTTAAATCTACATTCAATGTCAAACCTTTTATCAAAAACAGACATTGCATAACTAGGGATATAAGGCATTAAAGTTATACAAAAGTGGTCATAATCAAATGCTTAGAAACGAGGTATGAACACATTTTATCTGAACGTTACTTTTTGTGGAACAATAAACTAGGCATCTTAATTAAGGGGTCAAGCGTTTCAGCAACCCTGATTTTATTGTCCGGTGGAAATTTGACTCCATTCTTTTACCAAACCCCAAGGCATAGATGAATGACTGAGTTATATAATAAATAATATTTTGTCTAAGTTTCAAGAAATTCTGCAATATCTTTACGAGTGATTCGCCATTGTCGATGATTCAACATTGTCGAGTTCACTGTATATCGACTGTAAATGTAACTTAAATAAATGTGGGTTGAGCATTGATATAATAATTCATGTTTAACCGTAATTAATTATATATGTATAGTGTAGAGGCATTGTGTTCTGAGAAATCAGGAATTTATTATCGGTTAAGATTCATTTTCTTAACAATGTTTAATATATTTGGCCCCATTAGTCTTTGTATCGACTACCCTGTTGTAAGATGCAAAATTTCAGTAATTCTCTTTGGCTCCATGTTGCCATACCTAAAGGGTCACTGACGAGACTTTAATAGTCGAAACCGCGGTATGGCCCATCCCCTTTCTCATTAATGTGCTAGCTGCTCTTACAGGATCTCAAGTTTTAATTTTTATTTATGGGTTGGAGTCAAGGCTTGATGTCTTGGAGTGGTCTTGGGCTGCCATATTGGAGTGGATTCTTGAGGTGGAACCCTGGAGGGAAAGTTTCGAGTGGAACAGGACATACTGTACTTTTTTTTTAGAATACAAAGAAACGTTCCGAACTTTCCGATATGGGTGTTAATTTCAATCATAGCCATACCATGTTCAAACAGATTATCTAAGATAAGGATCTACCAAAATGTACATGAATGATGTGCTAAGACATTAACAGTCATAACCAAAATAACGTTTAACTGGCTTTGTTTTGATATAGTTTTCTGCTCCACTCCACAGTTCCACTCCACCCAATGCCTCCATAAAATACACGGTACCTACATATACTGTAGGCTGGTGGTTGAACGAGTCCCAGTCTCATTTGCGTGCAAACATGGTCTCTTTTGAGAAAGCATTTGATATGTGTGCTTTCGTTGTTGACGTCCATAGTAATAAGTTAATTAATTAATATCTACTTTACAACACTGTTCAAGCTTCATGGTGACAGTTTCCTAGTACTTTAAATCCATCTTTCGCATGAAACTGGCACAAAACAATTCTTGTTAAAACGCTTGTTTGTCGAACTCTGCAATGGGTTAGTCTATTAGAAAAAGAAAACGGGCGCTGCTTTAAAGACAGAGGAATAAACAAACTAAATACCTGTAAGAAATGATGTTGTTCCTGCAGGAGTTTTTTGTCATGCTCCAACTGCATGTACAGCAGCAGTGCTGCAGCCTTCTTTTTCCTAATTGTTTTTTCCTCGAAATACGCCATGATTTAAAAGTATTCCACTTGAGGCTTCTAAGAAAAATGTTGTGTGGGTGCTAAAAGTTTTTTTTTTTTTTTTTGTATGTCCACGTTACCCGGGGAAATATTAGAACAGGTTTGGTTAATATCGTGTTTCCATCCTGATGCCATCGTGTTCTAGATTTTTCAAATACGATGCTTATACGATGGCGTTGCGAAGGCCACCCGATGTCGTGTTGCCTTCGTAACACAATCGGGCAGCATCGTGTGTCCTTCGTATTGTCATCGTGTAGCAAAACCTAGCCGATGGTGCCGATTACCACACGACAGAAGTACGATGTCGTCCCGATGTGAGAAGATGGCCTCACGATGGCTTTACGATGGCCAAGATGTACTCGTGAACTCAACACGAAATCGAACCATCGTGTGTCCTTCCTGTATTTTTTTGGCATGTCAAAGATTTTGATGCCGCTCGCGATGCTGATGCCGAAGGCTTACAAAATCTCCCGATGGACATACGATGGATAACGATGCACTCACGAATGGCCCGATGTCTTCACGATCCCCGCCAAATTTGAAAATTTTCATAATCGTGTATCCATCGCGTGTTAAAATCGGCTAGGTATGACGCCTACATTATGGATAACGCACTCGCTTGAGGTTAAAATCCGGGTCAGGGCATGTGGCAGGGAAGTAAGTGGTCGCCCGTCCAGGTTTGGTGGTTTTCTACGGGTTCTCCGGTTTCCTGCACCACTTTGACCACATTACGCCAACATCCGCGCCTTCTAGAACGCGTATATAAGTTCCTCGAACTTTCTGTGCAATTGAAGTAAAATAAATAATGTTTAAAAAGACTCACCGCATGTGCAAAACATACCTGCAGCAAAAATAGACATACAAACTGGACGAAGAGTATGCCTGTGCAGTTGGTAAACTTCCTGTCGCATTGATAGCCGACGATGAATAAAATTGAACATAACTCTCCCTAAACTGGGCTGGGCAGTGGTCGTATTTTGTAATGCAGTAGTCCCCCTTTGGCCACTGTATGTCGTAGTCGGTTGGGGATGGGTTATCTTTTGTGCAAAAGTGTAGCTCGTATGTATTAGAGCTTAAAGAGCCTGGAATATACGAGAATCGACAGACTGTAGTGTAGTACATTGTTTTGTCATTTAAACACGTATTCTAGAAAGTATACATTCGCAGAGGCTCATTTATGTATATTTGTGTCCTATATAATGAATGCATGTCTAAAACCGTAGTGTCTGACTTGTTATGTCTTAAAATATCTTATAAATACAAAAGTGCAGCGATATGTGATAGAAAATAGTGGCTCAGCGTTGTGTGACATTTTTCACGCTTTAAGGCCTCGTCACACTTAAAGCGAAATTCCCTGACGTTGACTGTCATTTTATTGCAAAAATGAATTCTTGACTGTTTGACTAATTGCTTAACGTCCATTTCAACAGTTAACATTCCGACATGACCATAGTTGTTGAACTGGATGTAAAGCAATGAATCAAACAAACAAAATCATTTTCGTAATTTAACGCAAGTCTACGTCGTGAGTTTTTCGCTCGAGGCCTTAAACGTCATATAGCATTTGTCATAAGGAAAACATGTCCGTGTAATGTATACCCACTTGAACCCCACCTTTATATAGCAAAACTGGGGTATGCAGGGGTATACCTATTTTTCTTATTTTTGCCCCAAAACATAGATTGTGGGTACTCGGTTCTAACGTGTACCCACAATCTATGTTTTGAGCAAAAATAAGAAAAATATCAAATTTATTTTTTGTGATGAAATTTTCATATTTTACAACTAAAAAAATCTCTGTATACTGCATGGGCAAGTTTTCGTAGTGTTCCAGTGATGCTCGACGCAGCAATCGAATCCGTGAATATCGATACTACAAACCGTCAATATTTAAACTTGTTGGTGCACTCCCTGAGTGGCTTGATTGAGGAATGGTTACTTGTACTACATACCGTCAATATTTAAGCTTGTTGGCGCACTACCTGAGTGGTTTGACTGAGGAATGGTAACTTGTACTACATGCCATCAATATTCAAGCTTGTTGGTGCACTCAATGAGTGACTTGACTGAGGGATGGTAACTTGTACTACATACCGTCAATATTTAAGCTTGTTGGTGCACTCCCTGAGTGGCTTGACTGAGGGATGGTAACTTGTACTACATACAGTCAATATTTGAGCTTGTTGGCGCACTCCCTGAGTGGCTTGCCTGAGGGATGGTAACTTGTACTACATACCGTCAATATCTAAGCTTGTTGGCGCACTCCCTGAGTGGCTTGACTGAGGTATGGTAACTTGTACTACATACCATCAATATTTAAGCTTGTTGGCGCACTCCCTGAGTGGTTTGACTGAGGGATGGTAACTTGTACTACAAACCGTCAATATTTAAGCTTGTCGGTGCACTCCCTGAGTGGCTTGACTGAGGGATGGTAACTTGTACTACATACCGTCAATATTTAAGCTTGTTGGTGCACTCCCTGAGTGGCTTGATTGAGGAATGGTTACTTGTACTACAAACCGTCAATATTAAAGCTTGTTGGCACTCCCTGAGTGACTTGACTGAGGGATGGTAACTTGTACTACATACCGTCAATATTTAAGCTTGCTGGTGCACTCCCTGAGTGGCTTGACTGAGGTATGGTAACTTGTACTACATACCGTCAATATCTAAGCTTGTTGGCGCACTCCCTGAGTGGCTTGACTGAGGTATGGTAACTTGTACTACATACCATCAATATTTAAGCTTGTTGGCGCACTCCCTGAGTGGTTTGACTAAGGGATGGTAACTTGTACTACAAACCGTCAATATTTAAGCTTGTTGGTGCACTCCCTGAGTGGCTTGACTGAGGGATGGTAACTTGTACTACATACCGTCAATATTTAAGCTTGTTGGTGCACTCCCTGAGTAGCTTGCCTGAGGAATGGTAACTTGTACTACAAACCGTCATGGTGCACTCCCTAAGTGGCTTGACTGAGGGATGGTTATTTGTACTACATACCGTCAATATTTAAGCTTGTTGGTGCACTACCTGAGTGGCTTGCCTGAGGGATGGTAACTTGTACTACATACCGTCAATATTTAAGCTTGTTGGCGCACTCCCTGATAGGCTTGATTGAGGAATGGTAACTTGTACTACATACCGTCAATATTTAAGCTTGTTGGTGCACTCCCTGAGTGACTTGCCTGAGGGATGGTAACTTGTACTACATACAGTCAATATGTAAGCTTGTCGGCGCACTCCCTGAGTGGCTTGACTGAGGGATGGTAACTTGTACTACATACAGTCAATATGTAAGCTTGTCGGCGCACTCCCTGAGTGGTTTGACTGAGGGATGGTAACTTGTACTACATACCGTCAATATTTAAGCTTGTCGGCGCACTCCCTGAGTGGCGTGACTGAGGGGTGGTAACTTGTACTACAAACCGTCAATATTCAAGCTTGTTGGCGCACTCCCTGAGTGGCTTGACTGAGGGATGGTAACTTGTACTACATACAGTCAATATTAAAGCTTCTTGTCGGCGCACTCCCTGAGTGGCTTGACTGAGGTATGGTAACTTGTACTACAAACCGTCAATATTCAAGCTTGTTGGTGCACTCCCTGAGTGGCTTGACTGAGGGATGGTTACTTGTACTACATACCGTTAATATTTAAGATTCATTTAAGCTTGTTGGAGTACTCCCTGAGTGGCTTGACTGACGTATGGTTACTTGTACTACATTCCGTCAATATTTAAGCTAGTTGGCGCACTCCCTGAGTGGCTTGACTGAGGGATGGTAACTTGTACTACATACCGTCAATATTTAAGCTTGTAGGCACACTCCATGAGTTGACTTGACTGAGTGATGGTAACTTGTACTACATACCGTCAATATTAAAGCTTGTAGTCGGCGCACTCCCTGAGTGGCTTGACTGAGGTATGGTAACTTGTACTACAAACCGTCATTATTCAAGCTTGTTGGTGCACTCCCTGAGTGGCTTGACTGAGGGATGGTTACTTGTACTATATACCGTTAATATTTAAGATTCATTTAAGCTTGTTGGCGTACTCCCTGAGTGGCTTGACTGAGGTATGGTTACTTGTACTACATTCCGTCAATATTTAAGCTAGTTGGCGCACTCCCTGAGTGGCTTGACTGAGGTATGGTAACTTGTACTACATACCGTCAATATTTAAGCTTGTAGGCACACTCCCTGAGTGACTTGACTGAGGGATGGTAACTTGTAGTACAAACCGTCAATATTTAAGCTTGTTGGCGCACTCCCTGAGTGGCTTGACTGAGAGATGGTAACTTGTACTACATACAGTCAATATTTAAGCTTGTTGGCGCACTCCCTGAGTGGCTTGACTGAGGGATGGTAACTTGTACTACATACCGTAAATATTTAAGCTTGTTGGTGCACTTCCTGAGTTGCTTGACTGAGGTATGGAAATTATTACTAGAAAACGTCAATATTTAAGCTAGTTTGCGCACTCCCTGACAGGCTTGACTGAGGTATGGTAACTTGTACTACATACCGTCAATATTTAAGCTATTTGGCGCACTCCCTGAGTCGCTTGACTGGGGAATGGTAACTTGTTCTACAAACCGTCAATATTTAAGCTTGTTGGTGCACTCCCTGAGTGGTTTGACTGAAGAATGGTAACTTGTAATAAATATCATCAATATTTTAGCTTGTTGGTGCACTCCCTGGGTGGCTTGCCTGAGGGATGGTAACTTGTACTATATACCGTCAATATTCAAGCTTGTTGGCGCAATCCCTGAGTGGCTAGACTGAGGAATGGTAACTTGTACTACATACCGTCAATATTTAAGCTGGTTGGTGCACTCCCTGAGTGGCTTGACTGAGGGATGGTAACTTGTACTACATACCGTCAATATTTAAGCTACTTGGCGCACTCCCTGGGTGGCTTGACTGAGGGATGGTAACTTGTACCACATACCGTCAATATTTAAGCTAGTTGGCGCACTCCCTGAGTGGCCTCACTGAGGGATGGTAACTTGTACTACATACCGTCAATATTCAAGCTTGTTGGCGCACTCCCTGAGTGGCTTGACTGAGGGATGGTAACTTGTCCTTCAACAAAGTTTTGTGGACACCCTGTTGCCGGCTTCAGCAGGGAGTATGTTCCATAAGGCCATGTCATAGGCATGGCTAGCGGCTGAACTGTAAATATGAGACAAAATCTCAATTTTATGGTGTACCAGTTTGGTCAAAAGTCGAATATTATTTTTCGTCCGACGATAAATAAATACTTTTGACCTTGCCGGTACACCATACATTTCTTACTTGAGCTCTAATTGTATTTTTACGCTATGTTTTTGGCCAATAGCTGCGCACTCGGCTAACGATATGTTTTCTTAGTCTAAGTACCTAATTGTTAAGTTAGTTTTTTCTCACCTCGGTTATTGGAGTGGGATATCTTTCCGATTGCGTCATTCTCTGATCATTGCCTACTTGTTCCTTTTTAAACAAACAGAGGAAAAGGGCGTAATATCTACAGCTACAAGCCTTTTAATATACCAGAAAGGATGCAAAATGCACACATAAAAGGCACGAACGGAAAAAAATAAGAAAAACTTATTTTATTTAAATTTTCTACTCGGTACTTTAACTTTAGCCCAGAGAGCGATGGCTCTGTCCCGAAAAGACTGAAGTCAATGTATGGTGGAATAAAACATAATGAACAATCAAAGAAAATTAAAAAAATAAATAAAAACTCACCAGCAGGCAAAACAGCCTTCTTGTAGCTGGGATACGCCTTCAGCGCTTGTATAATATTCGCTTGCCACGTGCTCAGGTGCGCGTTTGATCCAGAGGCGCAGATATTTTGCGCAACATAGCCACTCATATACTGCCAGTATTTAGCATCAAGCGCCGTGTCAATAGTCTCAAGGGTTTTCCCAATGACGTCATTGTGATACATGTCTCCTACACTGAGCATGTCTTCATAAACTCCGACAATAAACTTGTACTCGTGGCGATATTTAAACGAGTCGAGATCGATGACGTAGGACTCGGGGAAGCCGTTCATTGGTCCTCCGGGTTTTATCTCGTCAGTCACCTGAAACAAGACAGGTAGACATGTCTGAAGTCCAATCCGTTGCTACATGCGCTATCCGTTGTCTAAAACAAAACAGGTTTAAGAGTTTTTGACCATCCGTAGCCTAAAGCGAGACAGACTAGAGATTTTTGTCAAATCCGTTGCCTAAAACGAGACATGGTCAATCTTTTCCTTTTTTGTGTGTCTAAATCGCTGTATGGCACGAGGCTGACTTAATAATATTTTGTCCAATCCGTGCCTGAAACATGACGGGTTAAGATTTTTGTCTGAATCGCTGTATGAAGCGAGGCTGGTTTAAAAAAATTGTGTCCAATCCGTTGCCACAAAAACGACCCGTGACGGATTAAGATTTTCTGTCTCAAGCTCATGAGTATATTGTCGAAACAGTTACGAAAGAAGATTAAGAATTTTTCTCAATCCATTGTCTAAAACGAGGTAGGGTGAGGCATATATTGTCCATTCCGTTGCCTCAAATCCTGTGCATAAAATGAGACAGGGTTGAGAGTTTTTAAATCTGTTCCCAGAAACGAGACTGGCTTAAGAGTATGAAGTCCAAAGCGTTGCTTAGATCTAAATTAGATTTTGTCCTGTCTGTTGCATAAAACGTGGGGCTTGGAGTATTGTTTGTCAAGACTTTGTACGTTGCCAAAAAACAAGACAGGGCAAATAATTTTTTTTCACCCGTCACCTATCTATTTTTTAATAACCTCTCGTTTTCGGGGCAAATGCGATTTTTGGCCACTCAACAGGTAAGCTGGCCAGGCATACACTCTGTAGGTCACATGGAGACGACGATAAACATTGGGTGATCTATACGACACTAAACACATTGGATGATTTATACTTACATTAGCAACAACAAAGTTGAAAAGACTTCTCAGTTTCCCCATGTAACGGAAGGTGGTGAGTTTGCCAATGGCCATCTCTGTCATCACGTGGACACGACAATAAACATTTGAGTGATCTATACGACACTAAACATTGGGTGATCTATACTTACATTAGCAACAACAAAGTTGAAAAGACTTCTCAGTTTCCCCATGTAACGGTAGGTAGTGAATTTGCCGATGGTCACCTCTGTCAACACGTGGGCACGACAATAAACATTGGGTGATCTATACTTTCATTAGCAACAACAAAGTTGAAAAGGCTTCTCAGTTTCCCCATGTAACGGTAGGTAGTGAGTTTGCCGATGGTCACCTCTGTCATCACGCGGACACGACATTTAACATTGGATGATATATACTTACATTAGCAACAACAAAGTTGAAAAGACTTCTCAGTTTTCCCATGTAACGGTATGTGGTGAGTTTGCCGATGGTCACCTCTGTCATCACGCGGACACGACACTTAACATTGGATGATATATACTTACATTAGCAACAACAAAGTTGAAAAGGCTTTTCAGTTTCCCCATGTAACGGTAGGTAGTGAGTTTGCCGATGGTCACCTCTGTCATCACGTGGACACGACAATAAACATTGGGTGATCTATACGACACTAAACATTGGACGATCTATACTTACATTAGCAACAACAAAGTTGAAAAGGCTTCTCATTTTTCCTGTGGTGAGTTTGCTTATAGTCACCTCTGTCATCACGTGGACACGACAATAAACATTGGGTGATCTATACTTTCATAAGCAACGACAAAGTTGAAAAGTCTTCTCAGTTTCCCCATGTAAAGGTAGGTGGTGAGTTTGCCAATGGTTACCTCTACGACACTTAACAATGGATGATATATACTTACATTAGCAACAACAAAGTTGAAAAGATTTCTCAGTTTTCCCATGTAACGGTATGTGGTGAGTTTGCCGATGGTCACCTCTGTCATCACGTGGACATGACAATAAACATTGGGTGATCTATACTACACTAAACATTGGGTGATCTATACTTACATTAGCAACAACAAAGTTGAAAAGACTTCTCAGTTTCCCCATGTAACGGTAGGTAGTGAGTTTTCCAACGGTCACCTCTGCCATCACGTGGACACGACAATAAACATTGGGTGATCTAAACGACACTAAACATTGGGTGATCTATACTTACATTAGCAACAACAAAATTGAAGAGACTTCTCAGTTTCCCCATGTAACGGTAGGTAGTGAGTTTCCAATGGTCACCTCTGTCATCACGTGGGCACGACAATAAACATTGGGTGATCTATACGACAATAAACATTGAGTGATCTATACTTACATTAGTAACGACAAAATTGAAAAGACTTCTCAGTTTCCCCATGTAACGGTAGGTAGTGAGTTTCCAATGGTCACCTCTGTCATCACGTGGGCACGACAATAAACATTGGGTGATCTATACTTTCATTAGCAACAACAAAGTTGAAAAGGCTTCTCAGTTTCCCCATGTAACGGTAGGTAGTGAGTTTGCCGATGGTCACCTCTGTCATCACGCGGACACGACAATAAAGATTGGGTGATCTATACTTACATTAGCAACAACAAAGTTGAATAGGCTTCTCAGTTTCCCCATGTAACGGTAGGTAGTGAGTTTGCCGATGGTCACCTCTGTCATCACGTGGACACGACAATAAACATTTGGTGATCTATACGACACTAAACATTGGGTGATCTATACTTACATTAGCAACAACAAAGTTGAAAAGGCTTCTCATTTTTCCTGTGGTGAGTTTGATGATAGTCACCTCTGTCATCACGTGGACACGACAATAAACATTGGGTGATCTATACTTACATTAGCAACAACAAAATTGAAGAGACTTCTCAGTTTCCCCATGTAACGGTATGTAGTGAGTTTGCCGATGGTCACCTCTGTCATCACGTGCTGAAACATTACCAAAACATGCACATGCACTATACAGAAATTTATTTCAGCTGTAAAATTGAAAATGTAATTGGAAAACATTTAAATGACATTTTTTATATTTTGCCCAAAACAATTGATTGTGGATACCTATAATCTAAAAAGATTGTAGGTATATATATATATGTTAGAACATGTTAGAACCAAGGCGGCTCTTACTCGCACCCACAAACTATGTTTTAAGGGAAAAAAAGTAAACTGCCACCTTCTCATCTGAAAATATTTCATTTTAGTTTAATTTTGTATAGTCATATTTTACACTTCATATTTAATACATAAAAAATGAACTTTTACGAATACAGTTTACTGACAAGTATAACCCTGAAAAGTTAACATTTCTTACCGTTCCCCAGTCTTCGATAAACTTCATGTAGGCGTTAGCATTGTAGGTAGTTGGCAGTTTACACACATCCATTGCGAACTCACGGTTAACAGGGTAGTGATCCGTGCCGGCTAGGTTCATGCTATATCGCACATGGCCTATCTTACAATACGTTGTGGCATCTTGGAACACGTAATGGTGATGGCCTGTCTGTTGTGCAACGGCTTGGAAAGCTGTGAAGAGAAAATGGTTGCATCATGGTAACATATCCGTGAAAAGTATACCCCTTGATACACCATTTACTGAGGTTTACGGGGATATACCTATTTTTTCTTATTTTTGATCCAAAATATAGGTTGCGGATACTCGTTAGAACCGTCTTGTCGAGGCGGTTATAATGAGTACCTACACAGTCTATGTTGTGAGCAAAACTATTAAAAACATATCAAAATGTTACCAATAAAACTCAAGTTTTACAATAAATAAATAAATAAATAAATAAATAAATAAATAAATAAGAAATAAAAAAATGAAAATAATAATAATAAAATGTAATGATGATGTCTTGTGGGCAACCGCTTGGAATGTTTTGAAGAGAAAACTGTTGCTTGATTTGCTGTTTACCATACCTTTCAATAGCTATGGCATTATCTCTAATATTTACTTGTTTCATTGAATCAATACCTGAACTTTATGTGAATCCATATGGTTTTACCTGAACTTAATGTGAATCTATATGGTTTTACCTGAACTTAATGTGAATCTATATGGTTTTACCTGAACTTAATGTGAATCCATATGGTTTTAGAGCGTCGTCAGCAGCCCCTGAAATTAACGAAAATCATTATGAAAACTTGCCCATGCAATATGCAGAAATTTTTTTGGTTGTAAAAAATGAAAATTTTCACTGTAAAATTTTGATTTTTTTCTTATAGTTAAGACAGGAATTGAGAAAAGTTAACAGGTACAGGCATTTTGTGAGGAAAAGGGTTTGACACTTGATCTAGGGGTAATTTGGTGTGCTGAATCCAAAAACCAATGTTGGCAAGTTGAGAAATGGTGCACGTGTCTTCATGTCCTAATTTGCATATTTTCAAAATGGCCGCCAAAATATGTAGAATCTGTTATATTGATGAAACATTACATTTGTTTGTCATGATCTGAGACTAAAATCACTTAAATATATTGTTAGATGATAGCTTGAGAAAATTACATAGATTTAAATGCAAAGAATTTTTGCCCACAAAGATAAACTCAATTTCACTATAAAAAATGCATGTCAACTATTAATGTGATTCTTGACGGGGGATGTACCTACAAGATTGATCATATAGCCACTTTTGCTCGTCCTAGACCACTGAGCCTGGTCTTGTTGTTAAGCTTAGACATATCCCTAAATTATCTAATTTGCATATTCATGAAGTTTAATGAAAACATTAAAAAATGGTTTAAAATCCATAAATAAACAACCATCATTATGACACTGTTATTGCACTTGTAATATATCATGTGACAAGTGTATTGATGTCATTGATGGGCCTATTTAAATATTTTATCACATTTGCATATTCATGAATATTAATTATAATGTTGAAAACTGGAGCAAAACCAGGGGAAACTATTGCCATAGAAAGGTTTTTGGTGGATTATAATATCTTTCTTGCATTTTAGGACAAATTTTCATGGCTGCCAGTTTGTTCAGAGGGACCACTTAAATGCTGTGAAATATTGTTCTCAACAATGAACACATTTGCATGATATAAAATTATATTGTTTCTGCGCCCATCCATTGCGTGATTCTAAAGAATGGGATGCACTTACAAAAATACCCATATCCTACCAATAGCATGCTCTAGAATACTATGATTGATCTGATAGTAGTGCTTGGACATAATGATTTAATTGTTATACTAATAGTTAAATCATTGAATTTGCATATTTATGAATATTAATGAAAATCGTAAGAAATGGGAGGAAAATCATGGAAAAAATATGGGGTGTACATACAAAATCACTTGTACCTGGGCTGTTAAAAAACCTAGGACGTTGAAAATTGTATCAAATAAATGCTAAGGTGTCATACTATTCCTTTACAGTGTGATATAAGAAAAACTGATTTTCAATTTCATGTATATTAATGAAAACTAATAGAATTGGGGGAAAAATGGAAAAGATTAAACAGATTCACCTTCAGATACACTTGTATCTTGGCAACAAAAAGCCCCAAAGTGCTGAAAATGGAATCAAATGGTTGAAATGGGGCAATATTATACCATCCAAACTGTAATACATACGTTTTTTTGAGTTTCATTTTCATAAATATTAATAAAATCTGTAGGAATTGGGGTAAAATGCAGAAAAAATAGGAGGTATACATTTAAACACATGTATCTTGGCTGAAGGACGTAAAGAGCTGAAGTTGAAATCAAATGATTGCTATGACAATATGATCTGATATATAAGGCATCTAGATATTTTTGTTGTATGGATATTAATGAGATCTTATAAATTAGAGAAATATCACCGAAAAGTAAAGGCGCTTATATCTCCACTGCTAATACCCCTAGAGGGATGAAAATGATACCCATTGAATGTTAGGACAATGTAGTCTGATAGATAAACAGTATCCGATTAAAAACCATCTAGTCTGATAGATAAACCATATCGTATTAAAAGCCATGAATGTTATGAAAAATTATAAAAAAAATACATAAAATTGAAGGTTGTGCTCAAACAAAATCTCTTGAATCTTGGTTGCTAACAAATATGCTTTATAAAATCTGAACATATGGCAATAATAGATTGTATGTGTATTAGCAATAATTTGATGCCACTTTGAACTCTCTAAGTCTATTTTGCAGTCCAGACATAAGCAATTTTATTGGTAAACCCCCCTTATTTTTCTCTTATTTATAAGGATCTTATTAACATTCATACAACAAATATGTCAGATAAAGCAAAAAGCAGATTATTTGGTTATAGAACAATGTCTAAGCAATTATTTGATACCCATTTCAGCTCTCTAGGTCTATCAATAGCCATGATATGTGCGTTTTTTACCTGTATACCACCTTCTGCTTTCAGGGTTTTTACCCCAATTCCTAAAGATGTTATTGATATTCATGAAAATAAAAATCAAATGACTTATAAATTGTAATATAGGATGGCACAATATTGCCTTAATAACCATTTGATACATTATTCAGCACTTAAGGGCTTGGGTTGCCAAGATATAAGTCATTTTTTACGTTTAGCCCTTTAATTTTTCCATTCTTTTCTGTCCTGTTTTTAAAGATTTCATTAATATACATGAAATTGCAAATCGGATTATTCTTGTATCATATTTCAGAGTGATAGTACATTGCCACAGCATTCATTTGACATCTCTTTCGGCATCCTAGGTTCTTTAACAGCCTGGGTACAGGTGTTTTTGTACGTATACTCCCTATTTTTACACGAATTTTCTCCCATTCTATTTATTAATATTCATGAATATATGTAAATTCAATGATTTCAATATTAGTTATGAAGGTTAAATTGCTATGTCAATGCAAAACTATCGGACCAATTATAGTATTCTAAAGTATGCTTTTGGTGGGACATGGGTATTTTTGTAAGTTCTTCCCATTCTGTAGAATCACACTACAGTAGTTGTAGAAACAATGTGATGTTTATATCATGCAAATGTGTTCATTGTTGAAGACGACTTTTTATTGCATTTAATTGGCCCATGTTATGTCCCATCGCACCACTCATTCATTCGAGATTATCTATGATGCGTAGCTTCTATAAATAGCACAGCTATTCGATACAATGCATCATATAACACGGGGTCTATTCTCTAAGCCTCTATAATCTGGTGTCGTCCAGGTATAAGCAGGTTCCGGTAGTGGTTGTGAAAAATTGAATGTAAACAAAGAAATGGAGTAGAAAGGTGAACAAGTAAGTTGCATGATTACTGTTTTATCTTTTGATTTTGAATAAAATCTTGATGTGCAGTCTCAAGAGAATTTACAAACGCTAGTAGAAATCAAAACTAGAGTGGCGAAGATGCAATAGCAAACTAGTTTTTGATGTTCAAAGTTTCGATACGTAGATATTTTAATATAACAGTTTCGGCCAGATTCACAAGTTTGCCCTACATTTAGAATATTTATGCACCGGACATTGTCCGATTCGACCCACAAATATATATAACAAGTACGTACATTCCTGGGAATCGAAATCGCTTCATGAAAGCGAGTCCAAAATAAAAAAATCTTGGTATAAGCACATTTTTCAGGTGGCCGTGAATGTTAAGACGCTTTAGTACGGTGAATGTGCAATCTGACTGACACTGTACCAGGTACTCATATTGTTTATGCAGTCGTAACCACTCTCAAATCTGAAATAATTGAGCTTGTTTATAGTGGCTGAGAGACATATTCGCTCAAAAGCTCAACAAGGATCCCATCCCATCCCAAAACATAAAATGGTTCCTCCTAATTCTGGCGTGAGTTGCGTAACGCATACCCTCGAGATATTGATGACGCCATTTTGATCTTCCTTGTTCCTTAGCAATGGTGGGTTGCTTTCAGAGAGTCAGCTCCTGGGAACGTTGCGTAGTGCTGGCGAAAACGTTTTTGTAAAACACTGTTGCATAGAAAATAGTTAAAACAGTTTTTCAATCACGTCTGGACGGAGCCACTGCTTCCAGTGTTTTGACCAGTACTCTAGGGAGTAAATGTGTCGTGCTCAAGGACGCAGCACGGCTACCCCAGTTGAAATTGAACCCAAGACCTCTTTTTAACGCTCTACCACCAGGTCACCGCGCTCGGTTTATATTATTATTTCTGTTTTCGTCATTGCCGAAACATTTTTAAAATGTTTAATTGTAATGTGTTATTGTACTTTTTTATTCAAGCCTGAGACAATTTAAAAAATCAAATGATTGTACCTAAAACACAGTATGCAGACATTTTATGAAGACCGGGCAAAATATCTCGAGCGATAGCGAGTCCGATTCTTATTGACATCGACTTACAGTTAGAGGTTTCCAACCATGTATGTTGCAAACATGTTGATACGACCACAAGGAAAGTAAATCTGTGGATCAGAATGTCCAGGAATATACATAATTGAATATATAATCTACACACAGGCACCAGGCGGGCAAATGACATTTCAAGACATCTCTTAAATATACTGAATGAGTTGCATCATGAGAAACCCAACATTTCGCATATGCCAAAAAAGCGCAGATCAGCTTCACAGTAACTGTTGTGAAGATGATCAGCGCCTATGTTTTCGCTACTCTGCTAGTACAATTCATCTACTTTCTAAATCCAAATTTTTCAGCCACTAGCCGTCTTCTGTGTTTGTACAGCTCGGTTTGTCTATTCGGAAGCCACATTGTTGGTTTTCTCATGACGCGGGTCAATGTTGTTTAGCAAATATGCTTTTGTATTTGTAGGCGGGCGTATACGTTTATGCACCATATATCTGGTTCTACACAGGGAGCTTTGAATACCTCCCGACATCACTCAACCATTGTCGACTGGGACTTTCAACCTAGGTCTTGCCTCCGTTCGACCTAAATTATCGACTGAATGTAATGCCCATTTCATCCGCACATCAATGACTACTATGACTAATGCATAGGTTACATTTGTACCACGATTAGCTTGCGATGATCGCACGATGCCAGTTTTGGCATTTTCGTCCGGTGTCCGCAGGATGATCCTACGATGTTCCAACGGTCTCCGTAGCCTCTACGAATCTGTAATAGTCTGCACTTTCACATATTTTTAAAAAATCGGAAAACCGTAGCCCGTAGACACGTCGTGCTCGCGCCGTGCGGAGACCCTGCGATGATCGTACGATCGCCGCACGATTTATTATGATGATTTGTGGACAAAAAAACGTACGGCGATCGTAGGGAAAGGGCTCAGTCAGAAATCATAGGGACTCCTCGCGGACGTCGCACGGGCTCCGTACTATTTTCAATTAAAGACGATTTCCATACGATCTCCATACGGTTCTGACTCAAAACATCGACGAAAGCCAGAGCAAGAAATCGTTGAATTGTTAACACATATATACGGCATAGCTCACTATCACCTACGATGTCTAGAATCGTAGGGAAAATCGCAGACCGAAAAATCGTACGATGATCGGGACAAATGTTACCTTGGCATAAACACTATAATACTTTCACTGTTAATCGCACAAACTAGTTGTAATGCTCTTAACGCCTATTACAATTCGATCTACAGTAACATTTTAACGAAAGTCTTCACATATTAATTATGGTATATGTCTGTTAAAAGAGTATGTATCACGGACGAATCTCAATAATAACGAAAACTTAACATATTTCATGTTTTTGAAAATATCTCACAACCCATGATTTTGTGCTTTGCATTCACACCACCCCTAAATTTTATACTTATTCGTTACATGTTTACATGCTGTTCTTCCTCCAAAGCAAAATGACATGTTATTTCTTGAATATAAAAAACATTGAAGACCAACAAGTGTACTCACGTTTAGCAGTCTGCTCAAAATCACAAGTGTGTCGACAAATCAACCAAAATGTACCGCTAGTTTATCTTCTCGCGGATGAGGCACGTGCTTTTACGAGCTTTGAACATTGTCGCTGAACGCTTCTCAAACTTTTGCAAAGATTTGTTAATGCTAATTTGATGTTTTAATATGTATCTAGAGACTGCACTTCAAAAAATGTACATTGCTGACCTAAGTTCTTATATTTTTTTCATTTTATGCAGAAAACAATTAAACACCCGACTAAACTGACCTTAACCAGCACACCTCCCGAGCATATTGGCTTGAAGAATAGACCCCGTGATATAAGTACAATCTGACATACTGCGTCAGGGAGTCGACTCTTTGGCTCAGTGGTTAGAGCATTGGATTTCTACCCCGGCGGTCGGGCATTCGAATCCCATCTGGGACGTGGGATTTTTTTCAAGCTATGCATCACTTCTTAGTTACGAATTTTCATATTCGTAAGAGCCCATCTGACCAAACGGACAGTCATATAACGCACTAAAAACCTTTCAATGGCAATGGTGTTTTCCCTGGTTTTCGCCCCTATTTTTGACATGTCAATAAATATTCATGAATATGCTAATGAGATGAGTTTCATATTGACATCAATATATTTGTCATATATGGTATTACTGGTGCAAAAACAAGTTGTCATAATGATAGCTTCGGCCTGAAATTTGTTTATTTATGGATTTTAAAACCATTTTTTATCATTTTCATTAAAATTCATGAATATGCAAATTCGATAATTTGCATTACTTACCATGCTTACCAAAGGATCAAAAGGCTTTATCTATGCTTTACAGTGAGACCAGGTGCAGTGGTCTAGGACTTGTTACAGTGGAAATATAATCACTTTTGTAGGTACATATAGAAAAGTCCACACCCCTGTCCCCGCCGCACCCCGACCTCGGCCTTTTAACTTTTGAGAATTTTTTTATTTACTGAAGACATTCTAATCATTATAAAATGTTATTTTTATTATTTTGTAGCAGTTTGGAATCCTTAACATATACCAATTTTGCAGCAATTGATGTTTTTTTTTTCTTAATTTTGGCGGCCATCTTGGAAATATGCAAATTAGATGGTAAAGGAGCCATTTATCAGCTTGCCAACATTGACTTTTGGATTCAGTATACCCGAATACCCCTAAAAATGATCTCAAACCCTTTTCCTCACAAAATGCCTGTACCTTCATAACGAAGCGTCTTTTCTCATTTTCTGTCTTAACTATTATTTTTGCTCAAAACATAGATTGTGGGTACACGTTAGAACCGCCTCGCCGAGGCGGTTCTAACGAGTACCCACAATCTATGTTTTGGAGCAAAAATAAGAAAAATAGGTATACCCCTGCATTCCCCAGTTTTTCTATATAAAAGTGGGGTTTATCTTTCTATATAAAAGTGGGGTTTATGGGGTTTATTACACGGACATGTTTTCGTGATGGAAATGAGCCTGTGCGTGAGAAAACCATCAATTTGGGTTCCGACCAGGTCCGACACAAAACGGGCTGTACAGTCACAGAAGATGGTTAGAGGCTGGAAATTATGGATTTAGAAAACAGAAGAATTGTTCTATCCGTGTAGCGAAAACAAGACGCTGATCAGCTTCGCAGTTACGGCGAAGCTGATCTGCGCCTTTGTTTTCGCCTATGCATATTGTTGGTTTTCCCATGCGGCGGCTCAAATACTTTGACAATTTACCCCTGTAGCAAGTATACTGAACAAAAGTGAAAACGCTACACACAAATTTAACTTGAATCTCTGTCTCTCATTTCACTTCATTGTGTAGCCTAACGTTACAATAACGTTAAAATCAAGTGACCTACAAACGTTACAGTTTAGTCCCTGTGAATTATGGGATTACAGATGTACATTTGTTACGAAGAAAACAATGGATTCCGCATGTATTTCCAATATTCCGCGGCAGGGTTCAACTCCTTAATAAAGGTGGGGGGGGGGGGGGGGCCGACAACAACAATGGCACATGCGCATAAGGTGGCGGATATGGCGTGGCGTGGCTACGAGTGGCAAACGCCGTGGTTTTAGTTCTTAACAGTAGCAAAACCACGTGCTTTCTATCGTAGAGCTTACTCTTTCATAGCCGCTTAGAGCAAGCGAGCTATAAAGGTTTGCATTTTCTCTTGTTGTTTACTAATGTAAACGTAAGATTAATGAATAAGCTATAAACAATTATTTAATGAATACACATACCCGAGGTTTTTACGTTAATGTACAGCTTATCTTGGTACGACTTGGTGTTATAAAAGAGAGAGAACCCATGTGAGTACTGACAGCCATCGTGATGTTCGATAATCGCCTCAGGTGGGTTATCTCCCCCACTAATCGTGAAAATCTTCCTTGTAAGGGACACACCGGGATCCTCGCCACCTGGTCATGAAATATATAAAAATAAATAAAAACTTAAAAATCATATCATATCTTGATTGCATTTTGTCATTTCACAACTCAAGTTCGGGAATAAACATGTTTTGCAAAATGATCAGCTGCGTAAGGGCCTATGGTAATATAAGTTATTCCCATTTTAGCCTCAACATACAGTAAATTATCCAGTTCCGGGTCACTTTTTTTTCGAAGTGGTTTCCAGATAATTGCACACAGCAAACTAGGTTATGACCTTACCATTAGAAAGTATAATCCTTCTTCTAAATAATGAACTTTAGTCTGATTAATTGTGAATATTTTGTGGGCCACACGATGGCTTTGAAGCAGACCACCAATTTATCCAGTTCCGAATCATTTATCCAGTTCCGAATCACTTGCGATAATTTTTAAACAGGCCACTCTCTGGCGCTATTGCGTTATGATTTTGAGTTTGTAGCTTCTTTACTTCTTTATAAAACAAGACTTGCACACAGTTTACCATTTCAGATAGAAAAAGTGTCAAAAAACTGTGTACATGTATACGACGTATAACTTACGTTTTGGATATTGGCGTCAATCGAAAACAAATACATGTTCTAAGTCGATAATGGCGTAACTGGTTCCAGATTTTTGCAGTTAAGAACTGGTAATCATCGGCTGTGCATTGGTTATTTTCATTTTTGTTTGTTTGTTGGTTTGTTTGTTTGCTTTGTTGTTGATGTTTTATGAGTTTAACTTTCACCTATTTGATTAACATTGAATTTCAAACACAGCTTTAATGTTGCGTAAACAGAGATATCTAACAGGAGTATGTCAACTAGACTAGAAATCCAGACAGCATGTTTTGTTCGCGATGTAGACCGACTGCACAAAGAATCACCTGCGTAAGGAAACGACCATTTGATTTTTATTATTTGGGAGGGGGGGGGGGGCTGTACGATTTAAAAAAAAAAAGGATCCAATTTTGGCCGAAAAACATATCTAGGGCAGAGTAAATTCTGTATTACTATCTTACGTATTGTAATATATACCAATAAAAAGACAGGAACGCGTCGTGAGAGAAAAATAATATCCAGGCCCGGAAATATCTTCCACCCCCCCCCTCTTAAAATTAATTCATTTATTTATTTATCTATCTTGGGTCAGTTTACGTCCCTTTTAAGATCATTTAGCTCATATGAGACGAGCCGGTCAGTTGGTGTGGTGAAAACGGGCGAACCCCGAGAAAAAAGGCAAAAAAAAAAAAAAACCCTGGCATATCTTCAAGCAGAACTTGTCTCACATGAGCCCACAACAAACACAGCGGTGAGACGATCGAATGAAACGCGTTAATGAAATCAGCTCTTCACCACTCGGCAACGGGGTGGGGTGGTTTGGCATTCATTTATTTAGTTAAGTTTTGGTAAATGAATAGCCACTTTTTGGGAAACAGCTACTCAATAGACTAATTTGTCAAAAGAAGAAATCAAAATAATAGATAGAACAATTTTGAGAGAGAGAGAGAGAGAGAGAGAGAGAGAGAGAAAGAGAAAGAGTGAAAAAGGGAGATGTTGCTAGATTCCTTATATGAGGACCAAAAAGCATAACTCGGCGCTCAACGTGAGGGTCGAACCCAGTGTCTGTCCTTCTTGGCTTTGTTGTGTGGTTATATTTGAAGCACGTTTAGTTTAGGATGTCAGGGCATCCTAACTTGCCCCACCCCCCCCCCCCACCACCTTTTTGATTCAGTTTAACGTCCCTTTCATGATTATTTCAGCTCATATGAGACGCGCCAATCAGTAGGTGGGGCGAAAACGGGAGAACCCCGAGAAAAACAAAACCACCTGACACGCTCGCAAGCAGAACTTGGTTTGTCTCACATGGCCAAAGCGGGGTTCGAACCCACACTAGACACAGCGGTGAGAATTTTGGGCACAAGTCCCATAAAATGGGGGCAAAGTCCTGACATGACCATAGCTGTGGACTAGAACGTTAAGCATCAATTCAAACAAACTGCATTGCAAATGAAAGACTGTGGTATTGTGGCGCCACGCACGCACGCACGCACGCACGCACGCACACACACATCAAATAAAATACTTACTGAGATTTAGACACTCCCTCCTCAGTTCCTCTAGGTTTAGCGCTAAGACGTGTACTGCGATATTAATAGATTTAAGAGTACATGTACTATGTCGACACAATTAATTTTTACTGACCCGAAACTAGCTAAATTGGTAGATAAAATTAACAAGCTCCTACGCAAAAGAAAATCAATAAATGAAGTTCAGTTTTCCTGGTGTATTATAATTAATGTTGGAACGCATGTTGGAACCAAAAGTGTTAAAAAAATAATGTTCAAGGTTCATGCATTTTGCGGAAACCTGCACCTTGCGGATAATTACACAAGTGCAATATACATTCTAATTCGACAGGTCATCTCGAAGAACAGGTTTATTTTTAGCATGCAGATAAGTTTTCAAAATCTGACTTTGTGCAGAGGAAGAGAAAAAGATAGACTTCATGACCATATAAAATATTTGTTTTTTAATTGAACAGCTGCTGTGTAGTTCGTGACGATACGACCACTTGATTCGGAACTGGATAAGATTCGAAACCGGATAAATTACTGTAACGATTAATTTGATTTTTCACAACATTGCTGAAATTATATTGAAGGGGTCTTTAAACTGGGAAATCAGGAATGTAAAACGTTACACCACAGGGCAAACAATTTTTATAAATGCAAGTATATTTTCAAGTTTAATATGTTTTCCCTTAGCTGGCAATACATGAAAATGCATGACTATTAGGCGTAAAAAAAATAGCTGTGTTTCCGCTAACCCGACCGACCCTGTCTGAACCCGCCGACTCTGCTATTTTTATGGTAAAAATAAAAAAATAAAAATTACGACATCCGACCCAGCATTTTCTGTAGCCCGACCCAATCATTTCGTGTCGCGAGTTGTGTTGGTTTTTCTGACACGTCTCTGATAGTTTCAGCGTATATTCTGTTGTATCGTAGAGTTCCCCCGATTATTTAGCGAAGCTCCATCGAAATGACGTAGAATTTGGTGTCATTTAGAAGCCTCCGAGGCGCTGTGGTTAAGCCATTTGCCTTGTAAACCAGGGGTCGCATATATTATACTACGCATATACGATCACGGGTTTCTCCAGTCATTCGTATTGAGACTATAAGGACCCAGACCACAATTAATTTTACTATATAGTTTAATCATTTGTTTTGCCTCCTACCTTCTTAACTGACATTGCTGGCTTTGTTCTGAAGCTTTTCCCCAAGTCTACACTGTATGCCAGTACTTTTAATCAAGATTAAAATAGGGGTTGACCGGCTCGTTTGGGAGGTATCTGCCAATTTCTATACATACCGGTGTCTTCGTCAATTATCCGCCTGCCTAGGAGCAACCGCATAAGGGGTGGTTCAGTTGGCAGTTAAATACCTGAAATTACCAGATATCTCCACTAATTTAACATTTCCTGAAAGCTTAGACAACAATCTAACCAAACTGATATCAAAAGCAGCAATTCAACATGATTTGTCAACTTTACACCCCAATAAATAGGGGAACTATTTTGTGTGTAAGTATATCCGTATCGTGTTCTACCATTCAAGGGAAGTAATTGTGTCCTGATTCCATAAACCGAGGCCCCATGACAATTTTCCAGGACAAACTGCTCACAAGGACATACCGTGACGAGGCTGGAGACTGTGCTGTGAATAGTCTTCAGACATGACTTACGGACAAAAACTGTACACACACGCACACACACTGTCTTCATGCGTCTTCAACTGGCATACGAGTTAACTGAGGTATTCAGAAGTTTATTCCACTGGGAATTAGAAATGTCTTGTTCTAAAAGTGAATATACCGAAGGCATGTCACAACACTTCAAAGTGTTCTTAATTAAATAAACTTTTCTCATCTGGGTCTGACCTGTCTTTCTGCAATATGATATACCGGTCCCGATAGCGTAATGGTTAGAGGGTCCGCTTCAGAAGCGGGAGGCTGTGGGTTCGATACCAGGCCGCGTCATACCAAAGACGTTAAAAATGGTACCAGTAGCTACCTTGATTTGCGCTCAGCATTTATAAGGCGAACACTGGCTTCTCTCCGACCCCCCCCCACCTACCTCCCCCGCATAATAAAATAAAAAAAATGACTTCAATGATAGAGTAGTGTAAATATGTTAAGATGATGGTTTGTGGCGGGTAGTGTAGTTCTGTCACCGGAGACTTGTGATGGTAATCATATCGTAACGGGGATAGCCAAGGCGCTCCTAGCGGTTGGAGGATAATACATTCAGAATAAACAGGTGTTGCTTTCAGAGAGTTTTATGAATTACTAATTCAGCTGTGCGTTCTAGGGACTAAATACTCCCCCATCCAAACACCTGGTGAAATTATGTCATTTGGCGTGTCACCATTAAACTATTCAGATTCAGTAGTCCCTTATAAAGGGAGTCCCTGCATTTGGCATTTTCGTTGGTTCAGTTGCAGTTGCAGTTGTACAATGGGCCGAGGTGACCCGTAACAGATATATCTATCTTCTGATACTGAGTCGATCAATTTCTGATCATCACCTCAGGTGTGGGGTGGGTGGCTAAATTTAGAATTTAGTCAAGGGAAAATAAAACATTTGGGGTGGACCATTAAAACTATTTACAAGATATAGATGAGAGGCATACTAAAACGCATGCCTCTGGGCTAATAGAAGCCTTAAATTCCTCAATGGTCTTAGATAGGACCACTGAAGAAGGGAGACTATTCCAAACCGGAATAGTTCTGGGGAAAAAGGAATTTTTCAGGGCATCACTATAGGCAAATGGTCTTGTGTATTGTGATTCATGTGATGCCCGAGTATGCCTTAGATTGGGTGCCGGGGTCAGGTATTTGTCTTTATCAAGAGACACTGTACCGGAGTGTATCTTGTAGAAGAAGGTTAAGGAGGACCGCTCCCTGCGAGACTCCAGGGATGGCCACTCAAGTTCGTCTAGCATTTCACCGACGCTACTGGTGTTCCTCCATCGCCTGCAGGTCCACCGGGCAGCAGTCCTCTGCACCTTCTCCACCATCTCAATCTGAGTTTCATGATAGGGATGCCAAATAGGAGCTGCATACTCAAGTTGAGGCCGAACCAATGTTTTGTATGCAACTTCCTTAGTATGCCTAGGTGCCAGTGCCAAATTGCGCCGAAGAAAACCCAAAGTCTTAGTTGCCTTGCATGTAATTTCAGAAATGTGTTGACCCCAATCAAGATCATCTGTGATAGTTAAACCGAGGTATTTAGCGGACTGAACCTGTTCTAATGTTTGCTGATGCAGTGTGTAATTGAAATCTATATGCCTGCTTGGATGTAGCCGCGTCACCCTCATTGAATGACATTTGCTAACATTGAATTTCATTTGCCAATCCATTTCCCATTTGGCCAAGCTATTCAGGTCATCTTGTAAAATTTGACAATCCAATGGTGACTTGACATTTCTGTATAAAACACAATCATCAGCAAATAGCCGAACAGATGACCTGATGTTGTCAGGAAGATCATTAATGAAAATAAGAAATAGGACCGGTCCTAAGACCGATCCTTGTGGGACACCAGAAAGAACCGGGACTGGATCTGAGGCACGGCCATCTAATACCACTTTTTGAGAGCGCTCAGAGAGCCACGAGTCGATCCACTTATGTGTAGATCCTCTAATCCCGTAGAAGTCAAGTTTGTATAATAACCTTTTATGTGGGACCTTGTCAAAGGCCTTAGCGAAATCCATGACAATCACATCCGTCTGCCTGTGGCCACGACCCACTGCTCGGTCCAGATTACTAACCAAATCATGATAAAACTGAACTAACTGGGTTTCGCAAGACCTTTGACTTCGGAACCCATGCTGACAGTCAGCAAGGATGTTTTCAAGAGCCAAGTGTTTGTTTATGTTGCTGACTATTATATGCTCTAGAGTTTTGCAACAGATACAAGTAAGCGACACCGGTCGATAATTCGCTACATCGTATTTCTCACCTTTCTTAAATACCGGGGCTACATTTGCCTGTCGCCAATCGTCTGGTACAGCACCCTGAGCAAGCGACTCATTGAAGATATAGGTCAGTACAGGAGCAATTTCAGAACTACATTCCTTCAACACCCTAGCACTCAGGCCATCTGGCCCAGGCGCCTTATGTATATTCAAATTATTCAACAGTTTAATGACCCCATTGGGGTCAACTGTAATTTCACCCATAGCGGTGAAAGGACTTGTGATATGCAGTTACAGTTATAGTTTTTAATTCGTGAGTAGTCTTTCTATCGAATTTTTTTTTTTGTTGATGGTTTGTGTTCTTCAGATTTCGTTTTGAAAATAAAGTTGTTTATTTCTTATTAGTTTGTCATTAATGGCCGTTCCTGCTAAGTTGCATGTAATAAGAGTATTGGTGTGTGAAATATGCTAGGTTACCATCCACTAAATTGTTTGTATTGGGGTTTTACATCGTAGTCAACTTTATTTAGGTCATGTTGGGATGCATATGGGAGAGGTTTCTTTCTGAAGGACAAGACCCAGTGCTGGTGGGATTCAAACGCAGTACTTTACAGTTCAGCACCTGACACTCTACCACTAGGCCACCCTGCTCCCAGATAGTGGTCTATGAACAAGACAATACTGAAAGTTTATCAACCTCATTTGAGGCAAGGAGACTGAATCTTATAAAATATGTTGCCAGTCTTTTTTATTGATGGGTTCACATGGCTGAAGACCTCATACCTCATACCTTTGCAAGGCATTGACAATTTTGACCTTTTTCGATAAAAACTGCGTATAAAAAAATTACATTTACCTACCTACCCTGGATTTTTTCGCGTAAAAAATAAAATAAAAATAAAAAGATTTTCCTACCTACCTACCCTATTTTTTTTCAGACCGTTAGCGGAAACACAGCTATTTTTTTTTAGGCCTTATGGAAGGCCGGGGCGACAATACACGGAATCGACTAAACAATATTCTAACATATTGAATGGTGTTAGCCTAATCTCAACTTTGCAGGGAAAAAGCTAGGCACCTTTCCTTGTCGTTTGGCATGTGCGTTGTTACATTTTATTACGAAAACATGCCCATGTAATACAGAGATTTTTAAAGCTGTAAAAAATGAAAATTTTCAGTGGAAATTTTTGGATATTTTTCTTATTTTTGCTCAAAACATAGACTGTGGGTACACGTTAGAACCGCCTCGGCGAGGCGGTTCTAACGAGTACCCCCAGTCTATGTTTTGTAGCAAAAATAAGAAAAATAGGTATACCCCTGCAAACCCCAGTTTTTCTATATAAAAGTGGGGTTCAAGGGGGTATACATTATACGGACATGTTTTCCTGATGTGGGTTGAAGTTACCCAAACAAAAATATTCTGAAATGAATCACATCTAAATCATATCTAGATCATGTTTGAATCACTTTTTGTGATCCGTTAATAGTATTTATTTGTGATCCGTTAAATAAATAACTAATAGATCACAAACACTTTTTAAAAGTGGTCCGTTAATGATTTACTTGAATGATTTGTTTGGTATCCGTTTAAGCTTTATTCTCTGGGCCAAGGAAAAGTGATCTGATAATAATTTGTTACATCTTAGGTTTGCCTTTATGTGATATGTTGTATAACTGATATTTTCGAAGTGATTGGTTAGTGATCTGTTATATGATTTTTCCCACAGAAAGAATGACCGGAAATATTCTCTTGGTCTAACTTACATCCGACAGTGTCGATTGGTACTAAGTGTTAAATGCTTTTGTCTTGTTTTATACGTTACTGATTGCGGCATGCTTCTTAGTTTTTGAACTTCATAACTGTAAGTGAATATTGCATAATGAACAAACATGTAAATACATGGATAACGGGAAAAGCCTGTAATATTTTGTGTCACTTGACTCAACGAAGTGTAAATTGTAACAGCCAAAAGCGCGCGCCATTCAAACTCTAGGTTGAAAGTCAGTGTGTGAAACATCAAGGGAGAACGCTAAAGAATACACAGATACAAACAATACGTCACAAACCACGTGGTCTATATTATCCAGGTAAGTCATGTGACCTTCACGTGACTTCTTTCCACTTCCGGGTGGCAAAAAAACGACCCATGTTCAATGAATGTGTAATGTTTTGATGTATCCAAGTGTAAAATAATGTCAAAATATTACTTGTTCATAACAAATTAATGTTAGCGCATTAATTGATGCGTGTTTCTAATTTAGTATTATAAGTATTTAGCGTTAACTTCCCGCGCGGGATTACAAAGGTTTGCATCTCAGCTGAGATAAAGATATTTATCTTTATCTCAGATCTCAGTCAATCAAAAAAGGAAATATTTACACGGCGGTAGAAATCAGATGTCAACATTGAATAATTTCCGTGTTTTCAAGAATCAATTTTATGTTTTATAAAATACAAGTTTTATGAAAAAAAAAAAAAAAAAAAAAAAAAAAAAAAAAAAAAAACCTAATTAAGTCGTCAGTTGGGTGCTCTCTTTCTCTCTCTCTCTCTCTCTCTCTCTCTCTCTCTCTCTCTAGAGCACACGATTTAATTGTCTTGCATGCGGTGAAATAATAAAAAACACTTACACTATTTTCAGCCGTGGAATAAATTAAATAGTTTATACACAAATTATAATTACTTTGTGTAGTGTATCCATTTTAATTTACGACACTGGAATCATAATTTTGCTAGATCTAATCCATACGGTATCAGCACCTGTTATGACATTTCGACTGACTGAACACACACGCCGGCTGCCCCCGGGGACTTCATTAATCCCTTTCTTTCATAAAGTACCCCAATAATGTGTCATTTCTTTGAAGAAGGTGTCATAAATAATGATTAAAGAAGCCGATTATCATGATTATGGGCATCGTAATTTGAGATGGATGTGTCATAAAACTGTACCGCGTTTCTTTCAAATTCATTATTATCATCAATATGTGTATAGCCTTTGAATAGTTATTATTTAAACTGGACTAAGTTATATTTCATTTTGATTATTTAACTCAGATATATTCTTAAGAATGTAAAAGATGGAGAAAAAGGAGAAACTTTTTTTCATAAAAAGCGCTAAGATAAACGCACTTTTCTTTATAAGGTTCGATACAAACAAGGTCGCCGGTGGAAAAAGAACAAAAACTATTTATTTATTTATTTTGTATTACCTATTTTTATTTATTCTTTTTATTTATTTTTCCATTATGAATGATTTTAGTCTGTTTGCAGACTTAGTCGCATAATGGCGCAAATTGTTATTTAATTATAAGTCATATCTAAGTAATACATATTTTTGTTTGCGCGGATCCAACATCGTTTGCCCAAAGAAAGTGTGAGAAATTAAATTCTTTATAAAAAAAATTATTTGTTCTTCCCTGATTTGGATGGCGCCACACATTTCACTTTAATTTTAACCAGAGATATATACTATACATCTTTATCTCAGTTTTAACTCAGTAATGTATGTAAAACAACATTGAACCGG
Organism: Rugalucina vietnamica; assembly: GCA_964017185.1. NCBI lineage: Eukaryota > Metazoa > Mollusca > Bivalvia > Lucinida > Lucinidae > Rugalucina > Rugalucina vietnamica. The sequence goes on along the minus strand of OZ024885.1, from coordinate 29,686,399 downwards.
AAATGTTTTTGCCACCCGGAAGTGAAAGTTTTAACCACAATGCAACGCGCACTACGTCATCGAGGTCAAGGTCAAATAATGTAAACAATAATATTGTATCTGTCTATACATTTGCCTGATTGTTAAAGTGAATTATATGTTGGAATAAACCTTGACTGGTAAGTTCATATACTTTACCACCTTTTAATGCATGCAGACACCTCCAGATAGATTTACATTGATTTATGTATACCTTTTTACTGGGAGGTTTTGAACAAATGATTGTGACTTTTTCTACAAAAAAAAAAAAAAAACAGTCTTCTGAATCTGAATCAACATTTGGTTACAGTTGGAATGTACGTCTATACCATGCGATGAATATGTATACTAAACCTAAAGAGATTTCGATTTTTCTGCAGACATTGATACGTCTTTATATATATATGCATGCTGCCCAATTATATGTTTCTCTAATGGACAAAATTAGGAGAAAGTATTTGGTTTTCTCAGCAAAGCCCAGTAACTCGGCTCTATATTTTAGTACTAGACACAAAAGATTGTTAAATAGTTGAACTTAGAGGTGTAGACTAACGAATGTGTGTACTATGTATGCCCTTGACCTGGCAATAAAAGTGTTCTTTGTTCCAAGTGATTTAATAATGATCCATTTGTGACCCTGTAGTACACGATTATGCATTAATCTTATGCTGAAAGTTAGTGATCCGGTAATGATTGGTTACAATGTGATTCAAAGGTGATCCGTTAGTATGATCCAGTAATGATTTGTTACAATGTGATCTAAAGGTGATTCGTTAGTATGATCTGTTGGTGATTCATTTGTGTTTCATTAATGATCCGTTTGTGATTATTTAGTGTGTTGTAAGTGATTATGAGATGATCCGTTGCGCAAAACGACCGCCCCAATATATTTAAATAAGTGATCCGTTAGCTCATTTGCATGGCAAATTTAATCACTAACAGATCATTAACGAATTATGATTCAAGTATGATTCATTGGGGTGATCTTAGGTCCATTTATTTTTGTTTGGGTATGTGACGTTCTACGCCCTTTTCTTATCCGTCTGGTGTCTGATTCAACATTCATTTTTCATGGACTGAGATGAAAGCTTAAGCCTAAAGGCTGCGTCTCTAACAAATTAAGAAGGAAAGGAAGAGGAAGACACTTACCAGTAGACCAATACTCTCCATCGGGATTCCCCTTTAGCAGATTGTAGGATATCCCCACGTGGTGTATTGCGTTTGGCGCGTGCGGTCCCATTTGAAGAAATGGATTCGGCCCAATGGCTGGTCTCATTCCACCAGGAGACGAGCCACCGGTTGACCCGCCTCCCCCGGAGACGGTGCCCGGAGTGGGTGGGCCGCTGATCGAACCAGGGGATTGAGCCAGGCTGAGGCTGGCTAGGCAGGCAATATGTAGGATATTGCACACGTGCAGCTGTAACAGACAGATATTTTTTATGAAAATTGTAACATAGAGCGTTAGTCGGAACCATGGGAACGGCAATATACAGGGGTGGGGAAAGCGGTCGCTCTATAGCGTTGGAGTTCGAAAAAAAGAGGTACTGGGGTTCAGGACATTTCTACTCTGCGCCGGGAATATTCATTTTATCAGGAATATTTAACTTATCCTCTTTATTTTGGACCAGACGCAAAAATATTAGAGATCTTCCTTTTACAGAACAGTTTTGTGAAGTAGCCCTCTATATTTTACATTACGAAAACTTGCCCATATACATAGACTTTTTCAGCTGTTAAAATTGAAAATTTCATCAAAAATGTTTTGATATTTTTAACATTTTTGCTCGGTTTCAACGAGTACCTACAGTTTATGTTTTTGAAGAAAAAAAAATATAAGAAAAATGGTATACCCCTGTAAACCTAAGTTTCAGTGGGGTTTAAGGGGGAATCGAAGACTTTTCATGGATGTGTTATCCTGCTCAGATGCGGTAACTGAACATCAGGAAAACATGTCCGTGCAATAAATACCTCCTTAATCCCCACTTTTATATAGAAAAACTGGGGTATGCAGGGGTATACCTGATTTTCTTATTCTTGCTCCAAAACATAGATTGTGGGTACTCACGTGGTGTATTGCGTTTGGCGCGTGCGGCCCCATTTGAAGACCCACAATCTATGTGTTGAGCAAAAATATGAAAAATATCAAAATTTTTTCGGCTGAATTTTTAAAGCTCAAAAATCTCTGTATATTGCATGCGCAAGTTTTCGTAATGTAAAAGCCTTGCTATCCCAAAATAGTTCCTGTGTGGTATAATGCCAGAACTGCCTTCTAATGCCATTACGAAAACACGCCCATGCAATATACAGAGATTTTTATAGCTGTAAAAATGAAAAATTTTCAGCAGAAAAATTTTGATATTTTTCTTATTTTTGCTCAAACATATTTTTCTTATTTTTTGCTCAAAACATAGATTGTGGGTACACGTTAGAACCGCCTCGCCGAGGCGGTTCTAACGAGTACCCACAATCTATGTTTTGGAGCAAAAATAAGAAAAAATGGTATACCCCTGCAAACCCCAGTGTTGCTATATAAAAGTGGGGTATAAGGGGGTACACATTTCACGGACATGTTTTCCTGATGCCATGGCAACTGGGATAGCTTTGGGCCATTATGTTTGATCAATCCTTTATCTTTTTAGCAGGCATGCCTTTATGACTGAACATACTTTAATTTGTCGTTTGAAGTGTCATCGGGAAAATATGTCCATGTAATGTATACCCCTGAACCCCACTTTCATATAGCAAAACTGGGGTAATCAGGGGTATACCTGTTTTTCTTAATTTTGCCAAAAAATATAAATTGTGGGTACTCGTTAGAACCGCCGCGCCGAGATGGTTCTATTTTTTCTTATTTTTGCTCAAAACATAGATTGTGGGTACACATTAGAACCCGAGGCGGTTCTAACAAGTACCCACAATCTATGTTTTGGAGCAAAAATAAGAAAAAGTAGGTATACCCCTGCATACCCCAGTTTTGCTGTATAAAAGTGGGGTTCAAGGGGGTATACATTACACGGACATGTTTTTGTGATGACAATCCTTTTAATTATGCCATCTGGCTATAAAACCAATTATGTCATAACAAAATTTTCTACAAATAAACTTTAAAAACGAAAAACCTTCATAATGATGACTTGAAAGCCGCATTGACTTAAAAAATGTTGGCTATGACGTTAAATAACACTAAAACGAATAAAAATTAAATACTTTACCATTTTGTTCTTGTTTCCACAATGGCACGAATAACGTTATCTAAGGAGCCTTCACATGAGAAAACAAACTAGTTGGTTTTCCGACTAGGTCCAACACAAACCGGCCTGTAGTCACCTGCAGCCATAGAAGAAGACCAAAAGCTTGAAAGTTTGGATTTTAGTAGCAGTTGTACTATCCGTGTAGCGAAAACACAGCTGATCTGCGCCTTTGTTTTCGCATAGACAAATGTCCAGTTTTCTCACGACGCGGCTGTTTCTCACTGATAAGGCTTTTGACAAAGAGAACTACATGCCACTAGCCGGTGAAACTACATGTATCTCTAATTTGAGGGGAAAAAGTTATGTTTGCTTAGGTCTGTTTGACGGCTGAAAAAAATAAGTTTGCTTAGGTCTGTTTGACGGCTGAAAAAAAATTTGCTTAGGTCTGTTTGGCGGCTGAAAAGAATGTGTTTGCTTAGGTCTGTTTGACGGCTGAAAAAAATATGTTTGCTTAGGTCTGTTTGACGGCTGAAAAAATATGTTTGTTTAAGTCTGTTTGACGGCTGAAAAAAAATGTTTGCTTAGGTCTGTTTGACGGCTGAAAAAGATATGTTTGCTTAGGTCTGTTTGACGGCTGATATGAAAAAAATATGTTTGCTTAGGTCTGTTTGACGGCTGAAAAGATATGTTTGCTTAGGTCTGTTTGACGGCTGAAAAAATATGTTTGTTTAGGTCTGTTTGACGGCTGAAAAAACAATGTTTGCTTAGGTCTGTTTGACGGCTGGAAAATATGTTTGCTTAGGTCTGTTTGACGGCTGAAAAAATATGTTTGTTTAGGTCTGTTTGACGGCTGAAAAAAATATGTTTGCTTAGGTCTGTTTGACGGCTGAAAAGATGTTTGCTTAGGTCTGTTTGACGGCTGAAAAAATATGTTTGTTTAGGTCTGTTTGACGGCTGAAAAAATATGTTTGCTTAGGTCTGTTTGACGGCTGATGCTATACATCCCAGTCAACAAGTTTTCACCCAATTTTGGACATAGCCATCGCTTGCTGAATTCGACGAGTACTGTGTGGCTGTAACTTCTTGTAGCTTATTAACACGCTAGCGTTTTTATTTCAATCGGAGCCAAACGCTCTATGTATGAGCACCACACACCTAGCAAATCATGTGATGTGATAATAACAACATAAACACCAGGAAAACATGTCCATGTAATATATACCCCCTTATACCCCACTTTTATATAGCTAAACTGGGGTATGCAGGGGTATACCTATTTTTCTTATTTTTGCTCCAAAACATAGATTGTGGGTACTCGTTAGAACCGCCTCGGCGAGGCGGTTCTAACGTGTACTCACAATCTATGTTTTGAGCAAAAATAAGAAAAATATCACAAAAAATGTACTGAAAATTTTCAATTTTTACAACTTAAGAACAATCTATATATTGCATGGGCAAGTTTTCGTAATGATTATAGGTTACGACATTTCATTAGTGCGGAATTTGGGTTGGTTTGGTGGTTAAGTTTAATGCAATTACTTCTACAATCAACGGCTAGGGTCCCTACGCTTAAAAAATGCGGACATTAAGGGCAATATTCTGGGCCTACAAACGTCTTTTATTGTCATTCTGTTCCAAATGATTCAGAACTTTTTTTCTTTTATCGATTTACAAGATGATCACAAAAGTCCCCTAAAATGACTAATAGGATCCCCGCCCATTGTGTCCTTAAAGAAGAAGATGGGCTACTTGTGTCCCCAGGCAAATCTTATATGCTACTGACTGGCTTATTACTGGTTAGCCGCTCAGGTCTGAGCCTGCCTAGGTAAAGTGGTTCAAGTCGAACCATCCATAATTATTCTTTGGTGATTACATGTATATTTGAGGCACGTTTTGGATGTCATGGCGTCCCAATTTTGCCGTGTACAAGTCCTATAAAATGGAGGCAACGTCCCGACATGACCATAGCTGTTGACGGGCCGTTAAGCGCCAGTTCAATAAACACAAACTAGGCATATTAATGGGACATTGTATCCCCTGAAGTTACATATCAAGAGAAAACGTTGTTGTTAGGGGTCTTCAAGATGGAGTATGTCCTACTCTTTTTTTTTTAAATCCTCGATTGGTTTTTGAGCCGCCACATGGGAAAACAAACAATCCGCAAAGGTGAAAACAAAGGCGCAGATCAGCTTCGCGGTTACTACGAAACTAATCAGCGCTTTTGTTTTCGTTACACTTATAGTACAATTTCTCCTCTTCTTAAATCCGAAATTTCAAGCTTCTAGCCTGCTTCTGTGACTGTACAGGCCGGTTTATGTCGGAGCTGGTCGGAACCCAAATTGTTTGTTTTCTCACGCATATGCTCATTTTTTCTCTGTACAGGCACATCCTCTACCTATCGCTCTATTGATTCACTGCAGTATATAAATTCTAGTCGATCGCAGAAATCTTGAAATAGACGGAAAATGACAGTCTGACATCACAAGATTGTTTTTAGATAAACACGTAACGCTAGACTGCTTTAAAAAAAGACGAATTGCTACATACAAACATTGAAAAAAAAAAAAAAAAAAAAAAAAAAAAAAAAAAAAAAAAAAAAGAAGTTTTTACTGCGGAGCCATGCATTTCCTACAATTGCCGTTCTTGTTTGTTTCTATGAGTGTAGACGTCGTTTTTACGAATGCCTTACACCCTTTAGTGTTCCAAGGATTTTTGCCCATGACGGGGACAGGCTGGCCCGGGGGTGGGGCATGTCTCCCGGCGGTTTCCATGGCAATCAGAGACGTCAACGCTAGACAGGGATTATTAGATGGATATAACGTGACCTACACATGGGTGGATACACAGGTAAGGCAAAGAAAGAAAGAAAGAAAGAGAGAAATGAAGAAAAGAAAGAAAATAGAGAAAGAAAGTAAGAAAGAAAATAGTGAAAGAAAGAGAGAAAATAGAGAAAGAATGAAAGAAAAAAAGAAAGTAGAGAAAGACGGAAAAAGAAAGAAAGAAAGAAAGAAAGAAAGAAAGAAAGAAGAAAGAAAGAAAAGGAAAGAAAAAGAAAGAAAGAAAGAAAGAAAATAGAGAATGAAGGAAGGAAGGAAAGAAAGAAAATAGAGAAAGAATGAAAGAGAGAAGGAAAGTAGAGAAAGAAGGAAGAAGAAAGGAGAAAAATTATTTGTTTATTTGTTTGCTTATCGACGATTCAATAATGAAGGCTAACTAGCTTCTTACACGAGTCTTGGTGAAAAGTGAACATATTTCTGAAATGCTTAAAACATAGAAGCTGAAATAAAAAAATGAATTCAGAAAGTAACAAAGAAGTAAGAAATATTAAGGAAAGGTAAGAAAGTAAAAGAAGAAAAAATGATTGAAAGGTAAAAGTGATTGAACGAATTATGTGTATGTGCTTGCTTATCGGGGAAATAGGACGGCCGTTCAGTAGCGATGCACGTTTACATGTACGTATCATAACGAAAACATGCCCATGCAATATACAGCGATTTTTTCAGTTCTAAAAAATTGAAAATTTCACCAGAAAAATTGTATTATTTTTAATAGTATTGCTCAAAACCTACATTGTGAGTACACGTTAGAACCGCCTCGCTGAGGCGGTTCTAACGAGTACCCACAATGTATGTTTTGGATAAAAAATAAGAAAAATAGGTAAACCCCTGTAAACCCCAGTTTTTCTATATAAAAGTGGGGTTTATGGGGGTATACATTTCACGGACATGTTTTCCTGATGTATACTGAAGAAAAAAAGAAGCCTAACTAATTTGCAGAGAAGTAATGGAAGTTTTTGCGTAAATGATTGTTTATGAAAAATTTACGGTCCCTACTGATAATCTGTATTAAGGAATATGCTGTGATAATCCTCCGAAAACCAGGAAAATATGTTCGTGACATGCATACCCCCTATACCCCCACTGTTATGTAGCCTGCAAAACTGGGGTTTACAGGGGTTCTCTGGGTCCTCATATATTTGCTGTTAAACATAGATTGTGGGTACTCGTTAGAACCTGAGGCGGTTCTAACGTGTATTCACAATCAAAGTTTTGAACAAAAATATCTAATATATCAACTTTTTTCCAATGAAGTTTTCGTTTTTTACTTCCGAAAAAAACAAACAAAAAAAAAAAAAAAAAAAACAACAAAAAAAAAAAACAAAAAACAAAGCAAACAAACTAGTATTGTATGGGCAAGTTTTCGTAATGTGATGACTATAAACTGCTTTCTTCAAAATGTACAAACATTAGCTCCCGATGCAATTATCTATCTTTGCTTATTCAACTGAAACTTTTAAGTTTAACATGTTTGAAAATGTTTATGCGACAAAACGATTTCTTTCGCGACCTGTTGGCGGCTAGATCGCGACACATAAAAAGTCTCGTGACAGTCGCACGAGGAATGTCTTACGACAGTTTTGCGACTCAAGTCGCGCGGCATTCGCATGATAGTGAATTTGTAGTTTTACGTATAGCAATCATGCATGTAGCAACATTATAATAATATGAGCCGCATCGTGGGAAAACCGGAATTTCGGCTATGCGAAAACAAAGGCGCAGATCAGCTTCGCAGTAACTGCGAAGCTGATCAGCGCCTTTGTTTTCGCTACTCGGATAGTACAATTCCTCTTCTACTTAAATCCGAAATTTCAAGCTTCTGGCTCTTTTCTGAGCTTGTACAGGTCGGTTTGTGTCGGACCTGGTCGGAAACCCCGAAGACCGGTTTTCTCACGTCGCGGCTCATATGTAGCATTATTACTACTGAGAATCACGTGGTTTTTTTATATACATAAAAACCGATTTAATTAAATGATCGGTGACACACATTGCAATTGTTTTAAACGAATTGATATCCCGTTTTCTCAAATTAATATATCGTTTGCACGGATTAATATACCGTTTGCACGAATTCATATCCCGTTTGAACGAATTGATAGCCCGTTTGCTCGAATTAATATATCGTTTGCACGGATTAATATCCCGTTTGAACGAATTCATATCCCGTTTGCTCGAATTAATATATCGTTTGCACGGATTAATAAACCGTTTGTACGAATTCATATCCCGTTTGCTCGAATTAATATGTCGTTTGTACGAATTAATAACTCGATTGCACGGATTAATATCCCGTTTGAACGAATTGATATCCCGTTTGCACGAATTAATATATCGTTTGCACGGATTAATAAACCGTTTGCACGAATTCATATCCCGTTTGCTCGAATTAATATGTCGTTTGTACGAATTAATATCTCGTTTGCACGGATTAATATCCCGTTTGAACGAATTAATATCCCGTTTGCACGACATATATTTTTCTTAAAAAAATTATTGCGTGTCCTAAAGATACCACCGTACAATTGAGACCGATTTTCGAGTTTTCTCCTTATGTGTTTACTCTGTTGACTGATAGATAGGTGCAGTCAATGCAGAAATCGAACCGTGATTTATTGAAAGAAAGTATCATAAGAAATCCCGGTTATTTCGTTTCCGAACACTTCAATGTTATTGTGATGGAAGTACTAACGCACGAAGGCTTATTTTTCTGAAGTGTTTGCGAAAACGAAATCACCTGGATTCCTTATGTTACTTTCATTCAAGAAATGTTCAATTTCTGCATTGACTGCACTTATCTATCAGTCAATAGAGTAAACGCTGTAGGAGAAAACTAAAAAAGCTAACATCAACTTCGGTCTCAATTGCAATGTGTGTCACTCATTCCGTACCACGCGTTTCTCAGCTGTGAATCTATAGCCATCTGCGCGTACAACACAATTTCATACGTGACAAGTCTGACACATGCTTGTAGCGATTTTGTATGATGTACCGCTTTTACATTTATAGCATTCTCATGCGACCTGCACCTTTTTCGATGCGTTTCTAATGCTAGTGTACCCATGATAAATGTTTTGAGCAAAAAAAAAAAAAAAAAAAAAAAAGTCAATTGAAAATTTCAATTTTTAACAGCTGAAAAATCTCTGTTTATTACATGGGCAAGTTTTCGTAATGAATAGTTCATTTCAATTACCAACCATTACTACTTGTGACTTAATCAAGGTGACCACAATAAAAAATAACTAGGAAAACTGAAATTGCGATGTACATAACGGAAACTGTGGGTAAGGATGAATTGAAAACGAAGCTTTTACGTAGAATTGCTCTACTTATTTTGATTGATTCATTTGACCACTTGTTGTGACTAAAAAGAAATATAATCATTTTTTCCGTAGTTTGTTCATTTTTTCTTCATTATTTTGTTCACTTTTTTGTATACCAAATCAAGTAATATGACCAATTATTGAACATTCTTTAGCTTACTTATTTGTCCAGTTGTTTTGTACAAAGGATGATTGTTATTAGATTTCCTCATATGTCGTTTTTAGCTCACCTGAGCCGAAGGATGGCCATGCTCCGTCATCCGTCCGTCCGTCCACAATTTCAAAGATCTTCTCCTCTGAAACCGCTTGGCCAATCAAAGCCAAACTTCATGTGGAGCATCCTTAGGAAGGGGGAACATAAGTTTATATAAATGGTCCAGGTCACATGACCAAGATGGCCGCCATGGCTATAAATAGCAAAAACCTTTAAAAATCTTCTTCTCCAGAACCAGAAGACCTATGATTTTGAAACTTGGCATGAAGCATCACAGAAAAAGGCTCTTCAAAGTCTATATAAATCATGACCCTGCGATGACCTTGACCTATTTTACGGCAAGGTCAACTTAGGTCGCCATAGGCCAATGCATTTGAATGTGGAAAAATGGTAAAATGCTATTAAATGGGTAAAACTTACTGGGAATAGGCAACTAGACAGAAAATCAATGTTTATGGAAAAATTTTGGCCCCTGGGGGTTGTCTGCCCCTGCCCCGGGGCTATATACATGTATATTTCCATAATATTGAAACATCTTCTCCTCTGAAACCGCTTGGCCAACCAAAGCCAAACTTCATGTGGAGCATCCTTAGGAAGAGGGAAAAAAGTTTTTATAAATGGTCCAGGTCACATGACCAAGATGGCCGCCATGGCTATAAATAGCAAAAACCTTTAAAAATCTTCTTCTCCAGAACCAGAAGGCCTATGAAACTTGACATGAAGCATCAGGCAATGGAGCTCTACAAAGTCTATATAAATCATGACCCTGAGATGACCTTGGCCTTTTTTTTTACAGCAAGGTCAACTTAGGCCGCCCATGCATTTGAATGGGAAAAAAAATAGGAAAATGTCATTTAATGGCAAAAAACTTTGTAGGAATGAGCAAATGGACAGAAGATTTATGTTAATGAAAATATTTTGGGCCCAGAGGGTTGTCTGTCCCTGCCCCGGGGCTATATACATGTGTATGACCATAATATTCAAACATCTTCTTCTCTGAAACCGCTTGGCCAACCAAAGCCAAACTTTATATGGAGCATTCTTAGGAAGAGTGAATGAAAGTTTGTATAATTGGTCAAGGTCACATGACCAAGATGGCCGCCATGGCTATAAATAGCAAAAACCTTTAAAGAACCAGAACCAGAAGGCCTATGGGTTTGAATCTTGGCATGAAGCATCAGGCAATGGAGCTCTGCAAAGTTTGTATAAATCATGACCCTGGGATGACCTTGACCTTTTTACGGCAAGGTCAACTTAGGTTGCCCATGCATTTGAATGGGGAAAATTGTTACAATGTCATTTGAAGGGCAAAACTTGCAGTAAATTGGCAAATGGTCCGAATCTTTATGATTTAAAAAGAAATTGACTCCAGAGGTTGCTCTGACCCTGCCCTGGGGTAATATACATGTATATTACCATTCTATTCAAACAAGTTTATTGGTATATATCTCAGGTCTCAGGTGAGCGTTTACAGGACCATTGGTCCTCTGGTTTTCCTGTTACATTAGTAGGAATTAAAGATAATTGAATAATTGGGCCGCCGCATTAGAAACCCTACAATTTTGCATGTACGTAATCAAAGGCGCAGATCAGCTGTGCAGTAACTGCACAGCTGAGCAGCGCCTTTGTTTTCGCTACAAGGATAGTACAATCCCTCTTCTTCTTATATTCAAAATTTCAAGCTTAAATAATTCTAGCCATCTTCTGTGATTGTACAGGCCGGTTTGTGTGGGACCTGGTCGCGGCTCAATTAAAAAAACGGTAGTTAGGTTGAATTGAAAAAGAAGCTTTTACGTAAAATTGTTGTTCTACTGATTTTTCTTGATTTCATTTGATCACTTGTTATGATCAAATAGAAATGTGATCATTTTTATTCCATTGTTTGTTCGTGTGTTCTTCATTGTTTTTTTCGCTTTTTATATATCAAATGAAGAAGTGTGAACAATTAAACATTCATATAACTTGTCTATTTTCGTTCTTGACTCTTTTGTCCTATCGGTTTAATTTGAATGGTGTTAGACTGCTTCATCTGTTTTTTTCCCTGTCACGTTAGTAGGAATTAAAGATAATTGAATATTAAAGTTCGTTATTTCAACGGAATTAGATAGAAAATCGGTGAATAAACCGGAACTACTTAACATCTACGTTTTAATGTCAGAATGACCGTGAGTCCACGGATATCCTCTGGATAATCTTGAAAACAAAGTCACTTGATTTCACGGATTTCAAAAGCGATTCACGGAAAACGTGTGCACAATTTCATCCTAAACGTTCTGAGTTTGAATATGAAATCCCCGCTCCCAACCCATGTTTGCAAGTTCAATAAAGCTTTTTGAACTAAAGATCTTTTTGCGATTATTCAATTATTACATCCCTGACATGTCGAACATCTCGTACAGTGCTAAGCCAGATGTACGTAATTGACCTCACGGTAGACTTTTTTTTATTTTTTGCAGTGAGTGTATTTTGATGTCCTACATACAAAAATGAAAAGAAATTGATACCGTTCCGAGCTTGTTTTTGAGATATCGGCCTTCAAAATCGTCTAATTTGAGAGCGAAAATACATTGACGTCAACGTAAAATGCGATTTTTAGACCCCTTTTTTGTTAATTTTCTTGATATATTTAAAAAAATCCACGGTAGGATTTTTTAAAAAAACTGATATGTATTAGAGAAATCCCTGAACTACATATAGATAACGAGAAAGTCCTTAGTTACCGGATTCGTTTTCCTGCTATAGGCGTGCGAAGAGAGGTAGTCGTTGCTGAATTCAGTACATTTTACGCGCGACGTCGATTTTGCGCCAAAATTTCCGACACTGTTTAGTATTCAATATTGCTACCTGTTGCGGAAATGTTGTTTTCTTCGGAATAACATGTCCACAATCTATATTTTGAGCAAAATTAATGAAAAATATCAATTTTTTACATTTCTGAAGTCCTCTGCATAATTGTACGGATATAGTTTCGTATTCCGAACGTAAACTGACGCTAGAAATGACGTTTCGAGCGAAAACTGACGTTACGAATGCGGCGTAAAAATGACGTTTCGACCCTTAGATACGCACGTTCCTTTGAGCGCCTTCAATTACGTACATCTGTCTTTAAAAAGATTAGAAAGTCTGTTTGCTAAAGAAGACGTAGCATTAATGCCCCTGGTGCATTTGTACGCAATTGACCTAAACGACGGTTTGCATTTTATGTTTTATTTTGTTGTTTGTTTGATTTGTGGCGTAGCGTCCCAGTCAACAGCAATGGTTATGTCGGGACGTTGGCTCCATTTTACATGCATGGGACGTCTACATTAGAATGTCATGGCACACAACTTTATGCTCCCGGACGGTTTGATTTGAACCACTTTTCATGGGCAGGCTCAGAAATACTGGGGGGTTATCCAGTAATCATATGGTCATATGATCAGCTTTGCCTTGAGACGCATGCTGCCTATCTATTTCTCACAACCCATATAGGAGGGGGCCCATATTCCCACCAGACCACCCTGTTTGAAATTTTGTCCTGACATGCGATGTTTAGCACATGCAAAAACAGCACAGATCGGTTGACCAATTTTTCATTGACCCTTTTTTCGATGAAAGTTGACAAAGCTGTGGTGACAACTTCATATTCAAGTTCTGTTGGACTTGCTCGGAAACGCAAAAGTCTTTGTGTACTCTCGGTTCGATGTTATAGGAACCTTTGCCTGAGAAACCAACAATTTGGTTTCCGACTAGGTCTGACACAAACCGGCCTGTGCAGTCACAGAGGCAAGCTAGAACCTTGAAATTTCGGATTTCAGAAGATGAACTGTAACTAACTATCTTTGTAGCGAAAACAAAGGCGCTGATCAGCTGTGCAGTTACTACACAGCTGATCTGCGCCTTTGTTTTCGCATATGCAGATTGTTGGATTTCTGGTGCGACGACTCAACTATCTGAACGTTCTATTCTACAAAGCACTGAATTCTAAATGCATGCATGTTGCTGTAAGCCGGAATTGCAATTACTAATCTGCTCTAATCTTGAAAATGATACGCGCCAGGACTAAATCCATCTTATGGCATATACGGGTGTAGAAACTAGCAAGACACTTCAACCACTTAGATCTAGAATAACTTTCACCGTCTGCAAGCATGGTATGTCGAAAGAAAAAAGGCTGTTCAGCAGCGGCTTATACACTCGTTTGTTTTCTCGATTGCAAAAAACGACGGGGTGTTCTGCAGAATCGGCGGGCCACCCAAGGGAACAATGTAATCAGAATGTGTTTTAATGATATTTTCACATTTTAAGACCTAAATTTGCATATCATGGTGATTCTTAATCTACGCATGCGCATCAAATGCATTAACCAGAGGACCAATGGTCCTGTAAACGCTCACCTGAGATCTGCTTCATATACCAATAAACATATTTGAATATTATGGTATTTAACCCCAGTGCAGGGGCATGAAGCCCTTGGGCCATTTTCTTTTTTCAGAATAATCAACATTCTGGCCATTTGCCAATTTCCTGCTGATTTTCCCCTTCAAATAACATTTTAAAAGCAGATGAGCCCCTGGGGTCCATTTTTTTCAGAATCATTAAATTTCAGTCCTACTGCCCATTTCCTGCAAGACTTTCACTTAAAATGACATTTTAAAAGTTTTCCCCATGCACATGCATTGACGACCTATGTTGACCTTGCATAAAATAGGTCAAGGTCACCACAGGGTCATGTTTTATATACACATTGTAGTACTTGAGTCATCCATACTTCATGCAAAGTTTCGTTAAAATCGGTTCACCGGTTCTGGAGAAGAAGATATTTTAAGGGTTTTTACCATATATGGGCATGGTGGTCATCTTGGTCATGTGACCTGGATTATTTATATATACATTGGTTCCCACTTCCTATAGATGCTTCATATAATAATAGAATTTGGCTTTGATTGGCCAAGTGGTTTCAGAGAAAAAAATCTTTGAAAAGTGTGTATGGACGACAGACCGGCCAAGGTCAAGAGATGACCTTGACCTAAATTAATCATATACCTTCATGAAATCCATTAGTTGTTTGCATCTACCACTTTTCAGATCTCAGGCTGCAATAGTTTTCAAAAAATAGCTAATTTCCACTTTTCCCATTATAAGTCTATGGAAACTTAAAGTTACCATAGCAACCAGAGTTCTTATCCGACTGGAATAAAAAACACAAATTATGTAGAGGCTACTGTCAGGAACATGTATACAAAGTACAGGATTCATCCACTTGACAGTTTCTGAGGAGAAGATTTTTGAATGTTTTTCTTAAAATTTTGCCCTTTATGGGGCCCCAGCAACCAATCAAAATAAAGGATTAGCACAAAACTCGCAAGAAACGTCAAACACTACTCAATAAACATTTCTGCAAAAACAAAATTCAAATGTCTGCAAGTTTAGCGGAAAAATAGCCAATTTCCACTTTTCCCATTATAAGTCTATGGAAACTTTAAGTTGCCATAGCAACCAGAGTTCTTATCCGCCTGGAATACAGGGGCGGATCCAGGATTTCTAGAGAGGGGGTTCAAATCTATTTAGGGGGGTTCGCTTATATACTTTTACCAATATTTTCTCAAAATTCCCCATGAAAATGAAATAATTTGGCTGCAGAAGGGGGTTCGAGCGAACCCCCCGAACCCCCTCTAAATCCGCCACTGGAATAAAAAACACAAATTATGTAGAGGCCACTGTCAGGAACATGCATACAAAGTATAGGTTTCATCCCCTTGACAGTTTCTGAGGAGAAGATTTTTGAATGTTTTTCGAAATTTTGCCCTATATGGGGCCCCTGCAACCAATCAAAATGAAGGATTAGGACAAAAGTCACATGAAACGTAGAGGACTACTCAATAAACATTTCTGCAAAAACAAAATTCAAATATCTCCAACAAGACAGCAAAAAACTGACAATTTTCACTTTTTTCCATTATAAGTCTATGGGAAGCATAAGTTGCCATAGCAACCAGAGTCCTTATCGGATCAAAACAAAAAACACAATTATTCTTTCCCCCTACCTGTAGATGGTGTATGTGTAATATGAGAACAATCGGCCCAGCGGTTTCAGAGAAGAAGATCTTTGAAATTGTGGACGACGGACGACGGACGGACGACGGACGGACGACGGACGGACGCCGGAGCATGGGTATACTATAAGCTCACCTATGAGCCTCCGGCTCAGGTGAGCTAAAAATGAGAATATTTCAAAGAACCGCGCGTCCCATCCTACGAAACAGGTCATTCCATCACTAAATATTTAAAAAAAAATATTTACGATAATAGTTTTCGAAAAAAACAAAAAAAAAAAAAAAAAAAAAAAAAAAAACACTTGGCATTCTTATTTCATGTGATATGAATAAACTGGTTAAGAAAGCGTGTCCGTGTAATGTGTTCTTCCGTAAATCTTACTTCTATAAAGTTAACTTTTTGTGTGAATAGGTATGCACTGTTCTTATTTTCTTGCTGAGGCGGTTCTAACATGTATCCACAATCTACGTATGTTTTTGATCAAAAATAAGAAGAAAAAATAGACATACGCTTGTAAACCCCAGTTTTACTATATAAAAGTGGGGTTGAAGGGTTTTTGGAGTGGGGATCTTTTTCTGATTGCGCCTTTTCCTGATCTTTGCCTACTTGTACCTTCTTATTCTTTTTATTAACAAACTATCCTGATGCTTGATAGTCTTCATGGAGAGGTCTCTGTGCAAGAACTCTTTCTACTGTCTGGGTCAGACCGCCCACTAAGGTAACGCAGCTAATAAAATAATTCGTATTGTTCATTTCTTTCATTGCAGGGCGGGTCTAGCGCCTATTCAGATGTTGGAAGCATTGAAAACCCCTCCTGTTGGGTTGCAAATTTTCCACGACTGCAGAACAAACTTTCCAAGCCTCATACATGGACAACCTAACTTCCCAATAAAAATCAAATAATTGATCCTTATTTCCAGTGTAAGGCGGGGTTAGCGACATTCCCGATGTTAGAAGCATTGAAAATCCATCCTACCAAGATCATGATTTTCCACGACCGAAGAACAAACTTTCCAAGCCTCATACATGGACAACCTAACTTCCCAATAAAATCAAATAATTGATCCTTATTTCCAGTGTAAGGCGGGGTTAGCGACATTCCCGATGTTGGAGGCATTGAAAATCCATCCTACCAAGATCATGCTGTTGGGTTGTAAATTCTCCACGACTGCAGAACAAACTTCCGGATTTCAGAAGAGTGTAAATTCTCCACGACAGTAGAACAAACTATCCAAGTCTCACACATTGACAACCTAACTTCCCCATAAAATCAATAATTGATCCACATTTCTTTCCAGTGCAAGGCCGGGTTAGCGACATTCCAGATGTTAGAAGCATTGAAGACCCCTCCCATATTAAGATTATGCTGTTCGGTTTCGAATGCTCCACCACAACAGAGCAACTATCCAAGTGTCACACATTGCCAACATTTTTGACCCTAACTTACCAATAAAAGCAAATAAGTCTACTTTACTTTCCAGTGCAAGGCGGGGTTAGCGACGTTCCAGATGTTAGAAGCTTTGGAAACCTCTACCACTAAGATCATTCTGTTGGGTTGCGGATATTCGACGGCAGCAGACAAACTATCCAAACAAAATATCTCAATATCTCACACATTGGCAACTTAACTTCTAATTGATACACATTTCTTTCCAGTGCAAGGCGGGGTTAGCGACGTTCCAGATGCTGGAAGCATTGAAGACCCCTCCCACCAAGATTATGCTGTTGGGTTGCGGATGTTCCACGGCAGCTGAAGCGACTGCACAAGTCTCGCACCTCTACAATCTCACACAGGTATGGAATACATCTTCCATTTCGGAAATTCGCCCATACTTTATACAGAGATTTTTGGCTTGAAAATGAAAAATTTAAATTTGTCTTTTTCTAAACTAAACGCAGGTATGGAATAAAACCTTCAAAAGGATAACATTCTCACCCTAGGAAATTACAAATAAGTACAGATGCAAAGAGAACAAAAGCCCGGCAAATATCTAATTCCCTATAGGTGGCTACCCAGATGCCTGAAATTAACTAAACCTATAAAGACGAACACAACGGTTGCAAACATGACATAAATCGACAGAAAATCAGAACTGAAACAACAACAATAACAACAACAACAACGCACACACGCACGCACGCACGCACGCACGCACGCACGCACACACGCACGCACGCACGCACACACACACACACACACACACACACACATTCTAAGTGACAATTGGAAAATATTGTTCTTGGTCCACATCAAATGAAATCAACCTTGTTAATTGAGCAGATCTGCATTGGACTGCTAGCTATGCTTGTGAGCTCCTAAAATGCAGACAAAACGGAATATGTTAAATCCACAGTATCATTTATATTATCCAAAGATATTATGGCGGTGTGCTGATAAGCTCATAAGCTCATAATATTCGTCGGACGAAAAATAATTTTCGTGGGACGAATATTATTTATCGTCGGACGAATATTAATTATCGTCGGACGAATATTTAATTATCGTCGGACGAATATTAATTTTCGTCCGACGATAAATAAATATCGTCCCACGATAATTATTATTCGTCCGACGAATATTATTTTTCGTCCGACGATAGATAAATATTTTTGACCCTGCTGGTACACCATATCATGGCTCACCCAAAGTATGTAACAGTTGCCGAAGGAAAAAAAAATGCATTTCTCTCTCTTCTATACTTACTTGAAAAGTGCAAGTGAATGTGCGTGATTTTTTTTCATTTGAGCCTGTGCGTGACAAAACCAACAATTTGGGTTCCGACCAGGTCCGACACAAACCAGCCTGTACAGTCACAGAAGAAAGCTAGAAGCTTGAAACTTTGGATATAACTAGAAGAGCAATTGTACTATCCGTGTGGTGAAAACAAAGGCGCTGATCAGCTGTGCAGTTACTGCACAGCTGATCTACGTCTTTGTTTTCGCATATGCAAATTGTTGGTTTTCTCATGCACAGGCTCATTTGATTTTTATTTTAAGGCTTATTTATTTCGTTCAATGTCAAAATAAAGGTTCTAATTCATAAGCTTTATTACCTAGCTTATTATTTTTTTTCCCATAAAGTAAGGCGTAAATCTAATTTGTCATCACTGGGTTCTATGAGTATTAAAATGTAATGACATCTAAAGAATTTACTGGAAACAAATTAGTGCAATCATTAATTCTAGAATTAAATATACTGTTCACCGGGTCAACAATGGTGACATGTAAATCATTGGCCTAGATTCCTAATGATACCGGGTCACTAGTTTAATAATAAAGAAATACATTGGTTATTAAGAAATAAATGAAAATTTTATATTAAAATTTACCTTTAGGGAGCGTGGTGGACTTTTGGCAGAGCATCGGGCACCGTGTTCGATCCCCACACGGGAGCAACCTGCAATACCGGTTAATATCCAGGAAGCGTTGGCTCCGTCTTGACATGACTGAAAATTTGTTGACTGAGAGTTTCGTTCAAAACCGCCACGACGATGCGTTTCTAACAAGTACTCTCAATCTCTGTTCTGGATTAAGATAAATGTATCCCCCTGTACACCCCCATTTACTATATGAGCATGTGCATGAGAAAACCAACAATTTGCATAGGCGAAAACAAAGCCGCAGATCAGCTTCGCGGTAACCGCGAAGCTGATCAGCGCCTTTGTTTTCGCTACTCGGATAGTACAATTCCTCTCCTACTTAAATCCAAAATTTCAAGCCTCTAACCATCTTCTGTGACTGTACAGGCCGGTTTGTGTCAGACCTGGTCGGAAACCCAAATTGTTGGTTTTCTCACGCACAGGCTCATATAAAAGTGGGGTGTAAGGGGTGATGGGCATGTTGCCATCATGATTTGGAAGATTCATCTATTAAACGTAGACTTTTTTTTATTGTTATTTAGTGTGTCATTTTTATTTTAATGGACTAAAACACGTATGTCAGCGATTCTTTTTTCGTGAAATTGCTTTGTAGGCCAGAAACTGTTTGTTTTGTAATGTTTAATGCCGGATAAACTATTCTGTATTCTTTTTCTGTGAAATTGGTTTGGTTACGACTTAAACAATAAAAATGTTGAGCCAATCCATGTCGGGCCGGAGCCATCACTTCCTTCATGTGTTACATGTAACAATTTCTATTGACATACTTAAAGAGTCTTGCTCAAGGGCACTTAAACGTGCAGAAAAATATACATGTATCTTAAGTACCCACTTTTTTCATAATGCAGATATCCTACGGAGCTTTTTACCCGTTCCTATCTGACCGAAAAACGGTTTCCCAACTATTTCTGTGTCTCAGGCCCGGACCAGAAGCTAAACCCTGCCAAAATTAATAGTCATCTTTTCCATGTACTAATCAGGAAACATGTTAGTGTATTGTATATCCCCTTATACCGCCACTTTTATATAGCAAAACTGGGGTACGCAGGGGTATACCTAAGAAAAATATCAAAATTGTTCTGAAAATTTTTATTTTTATAATTTTAAAAATCTCTATATATTGCATGGGCATGTTTTCATAATGCTACAGCTATATGTACAGCATATGGTGCCGCGTTATCTAGCCGCACTTAAAATCACAAAGTACACAGTTATTATCTTTTTTTTTCTATCACAGCTAGCCTACGGAGCATCCCCCCACGCTATCCGATCGAAAACGGTCTCCGATCTTTGTCCGGGTCTTGGGTCTGGACCAGAAGCTCAACCTCCCCCGATGCCCTTGCCGGTAGCTAGTCAATACAAAGAGTACTAAAATTGATCTTTTCTCTATTCATTTAACATTTAATTAACAGTTAGCCTATGGAGCATCCTCGCCGACTCTATCGGACCGAAAACGGTTCCCGAACTTTTTCCGGGTCTCGGGTCCGGACCAGAAGCTCAACCCTGCCAAAATAGCAATGATGGACATGTTCAATTGGAAGAGGGTAGCAACTATAAACCAGGCATTGGAGTTCTTTTCGCTGGTAAGCTCAATGCTATTGAAACACAATTTAAATTGAATTCTGATTTGCTACATGTATATGCATATACGCGTAAATCACGACTTACGCGCGTATTTCGTGCGTACGTTACGCGTAATCGATGTGTACAAACACGCGAGCGACAGTGTAGCTATACCGATCCGTAGTTCTCCAAGTTCCGTGTAGCAACATTCCTTTACCGCATGCATCTCTGAATTACAGAACAGCTCTTTCCCAAAATTTGGTAGATCTAATTCAATCATCACAATTTTAACATTATAGTTATTCACAAGTTAGAGACCGCGACAGAAACCTTTCACCAGGAAACATGTCTATGAAAAGTATAAGCCCTTGAACCCCAAGTTTATTTATTACAATTTACAACTGGGGTGTTACTGGCAACAGCGTTATACATTTTTATTCTTGATCCACGGAGGCGATTCTAACGTGAACCCACAATCTATGTTTTGAGTGAAAAAGAAGAAAAAGAAAACTCTTTTTTTTTTTTAACAAAAAAAAAAATCATTTTTTACAACTTGTGAAAAATCTGTATATGACAAGGGCTTGTTTTCGTATTGTTTTAGGTAGTCGATGACTTCGTGAACAGAGTGAAAGGAACAGACATACAGATCATTACACAGGAAATATTCCAACATGACCCGACCACCAGGGTGGAAAACTTAAAGGTACCTCTCTTCTCTCTCTCTCTCTCTCTCTCTCTCTCTCTCTCTCTCTTCTCTCTGAGTTCGTGAACAGAGTAAAAGGAACAAACATACAGATCATTACACAGGAAATATTCCAACATGACCCGACCACCAGGGTGGAAAACTTAAAGGTACTCTCTCTCTCTCTCTCTCTCTCTCTCTCTCTCTCTCTCTCTCTCTCTCTCTCTCTCTCTCTCTCTCTGACTTCACAAACAAGTTACAATTAATTGCACAAGAAATATTCCAGAATGATCCGACTGCCTGGATGGAAAACTTAAAAGGTACTAGAATCTTAAACGACAATGCCGCAAAATACATGTTACGATTGGAAATGAATACACATTTGAAAACCAGGAATCGCCTTAAGGTCATTACGAAAACTTGCCAATGAAATATACAAAGATTTTTTAAACTTTGAAAATTGAAAATTTTCAGCAGAAAACTTTGGATATTTTTCTTGTTTTTGCTCAAAACATAGATTGTGGCTACACGTTAGAACCGCCTCGCCGAGGCGGTTCTAACGAGTACCCACAATCTATGTTTTGGAGCAAAAATAAGAAAAATAGGTTAACCCCTGCATACCCCAATTTTTCTATATGGGTCATTATCAAAAAATGGAGCAATCCAGAAAGGCAAAACGAAAAAAAATAATTGTCCATTTTTTCTTTTTTAATGAGATAGTTTTATTAACAAGAGGATATAGAATATAGAAATAAAATATGCCGAGTTTAACTGAACAAATAGTGCACCAGCATTAATCAATTGTATGGTACCCTTGAAAAAATATCAGTGCTGTCACGAACAAACTTTCTTGCGTAAAACGCTCATTTGATAAGACTTCCCCAATCTGTAAGTGGGGGCATATATAACTTGTTACGAACAATAATTCACACAAACCTTAAATACTTTCAATGAATTAACGAGGAAGAGATCCTCAATGAAAATGCACATACTGTGATTTGTTCTGTTTCTGAAACGCTTTATTTTTGTAGACATTATCTTGTAGGATTAAACCAAAAATTAGTTCTGCTAAACGTTTACTATTTCAATATGGTATCATTACATACCAAAGGCAATTACTTGTATATGATGCGTTTTGAGTATTTTAAATAATTATGACCGTGACAGCACTGATATCGTGACAGCACTGATGGCGTGACAGCACTGATAATTATCCAATCTCGCCTTTTTCATTCCAATGTTTGCGGAAATGATTAATTTCTGACCATTTACCGATGAGCTTAGAGGCAGTGACTCACTTAAGGTCGCAACCAACGAAGCCTCGGCTGACGCTCTAACTAAGGACACCTTTGCGTAGATCCAATGCTCTAACAAAGCACGTTCGTTTCACGCAAACCAAACGCGATGTAACACGCAAAGCACAGTAGAGGCGCTGAGAAAATGTGTCTTTGGGGCTTTCGACCAGGTCTGAGACAACCAGGATTGTTCACGACAAAAGACCGCATTAAATTTGGGACCCTATCACGGGTTTTAGAGAGCTGGGTAGCAGGGCCATTTTGTTTGTTTGTGTGTGTGCTAACGTCACGGTCAACAATTTTTCAGTCATGTCGGGACAAGTCCAACGCTTCCTGAGTTTAACCAGTACTGTAGGGAGGTAATGTGTCTTGCCCAAGGACACATCACGGTGACGCCTGTGGGGATCGTACCCAGGACCTCTCGATTCAGAGTCCGACGCTCTACCACTACGCCACCGCGCTCCCCAGGGCCATTTTGTTTTCAAGGAGCTTGGGAAAACTGGAAAACAATTGAAGGGAAATGGCGATTACTAGAAGAGAACACTCTTGGTTTTAGGAAGCTAGGAGCAAGGAAAAGATTTTTAGGGAGCTAGGGAGAAAGGTCATTTTTCTTTTAGTGAGCATGGAGCTAATACCCCCTTGGATGGGCCTCAAATTTAGGTTAACTTGCAGCTGAGCTGCACATTTGCTTTCACATATATCCCATTAAATCCCACATTTATGTAGTGAGGTACACAGGGTAAAATGGGGTATACAATGTTACTTCTTTTTGTTTCTTAAATTTGACCCTAGGCGGTTCTAACGTGTACACACTCAGATATATTTTTTCTTCAATTTTTAAAGCTAAAAAAATCGCTGGGTAACATATTTTCGTAATGGTATGCAACTTACAAACACACTGAAAGACAAATGTGTCAGAGAAGGTTAAAATTTTCGTATCATAGTTTCATGTATCATAGACCCCTAGTGTGTATATTACCGGGTCCCTTTTTCGAGGTGTATGAATTTGGTAGGTTTTACGGCACATCCGTACCAGCATTACCCCGAGTTGCCCCTCAATCCCCTCGAGGGAAGGGATGGCGTTTTAAACAAAAAGGCGATTTTTTTCCGTATAAGTGGGGGCTTTAAATGTCTTTTTTTTTACTGAAAAGGGGTAATCTAATTTGGAATGGACTACCAAAAAGGGCATTTATCGCGCGACATACACAAACTGTCTAAATATCATTATGGGAGTACCACCCCCGTGGCTAATTGTATACAGTGGTCGACGAAGCATTTTGAATTTATAGTACACACCTCAAATGATTTTCAAAGCGATATAAATTGGCCACTTCTGGCTGCTGGCGTTAGTAGCTGAGACCCTCTCGTGAAAGGCGACCTTACTCTTGTCAGCCTAGGAAACTAACTGAATCCACACCGGCTGACAGAAGTCAACTCAGTGCTGTCACATCATTACTGTCACGACCGTGACAGCACTGATCCGTGACAGTACTGAGTTTTACACAGAAATTTAATTCTAATGACTAACAACAGAATGCAGGATGAAAACTTTGCATGTATATTCTAACTGCTCCTAAGTTGGAATTCAGTCATGGTTTTAAAATGTATGTGATATTTGCAAGAAGCGGCAAAATACACGTGATAGGACTGATGCTTGTAAAATTCCCACTCCAATTATGACATTTCTTTATGGTATAGGAACGGAGTAATGTGATTTGTCAAAAAGTTTTTTACCATTACTTCTTCAGCTTGGTGTCGTCTACAAAACGCGATTGTTTTGATCCGAGAAAATGACTCGTAACTCTGGTCAAAATCGATTTTCAATAACTGTGACAGCACTGATACGTTTTCCAGGGACAACACTATATATGTGCCCCCACCCTTAAATAGCACATTATATATCATAAGATTTTTTAATTTGACTTCAATAACATTCTATGCAATAGATGGTCACAGAAAATGTGATTTCTGTCAAGCTTCTTTTGCAATGGAAACAAATAAAACTACTTACCCTGACCATGGGACACGGTAAAAATCGATAAAATAGCACTTCTAGCATCTCGTTTTTGCAAATAACGTACTCGGAAACGTGAAATCGCGTGTGGTTCTAGTAAAGCACCGCGGAAACTAATATTATACATGGAAAAAGCAAACCTCGGACATCGCGCTTGCGAGAAAACCATCAAGGACAAGGATTGCTCCATTTTTTGATAATGACCCATATAAAAGTTGGGTTTAGGGGGGTATTCATTGCACGGACATGTTTTCCTGATGTATTTGAAAACCAGGAATCGCCTTCACGTGATTTCTCAACATATACAAAATCAGATCTTTCCTACAACGTGAAATTGCTATCCCTCCGTTGAAGAAGGTGAAATAGAATTGCTTAAATGGCTTCAAATATAGTTTTTTTCTCTATATTCTGCAATAACCTGTATCACCTTACATATCAAAATATAAAATATAAAGCCGTGTTCCATCAGGAAAACATGTCCATGCAATATGTACCCCCTTAGACCTCACTTTTATATAGAAAAACTGGGGTTTGTAGGGGTATACCTATTTTTCTTATTTTTGCTCCAAAACATAGATTGTGGGTACTCGTTAGAACCGCCTTGCCGAGGCGGTTCCAAATGTACCCACAATCTGCGTTTTGAGCAAAAATAAGAAAATATAAAAAATTTTCTACCGAAATTTTTCATTTTTTTTTTACAATTTTAAAAATCTCTGTATATTGCATGGGCATGTTTTCATAATGTCTTTTAAGGGCAATTCAATCATTCTAAATATCAATTAAAGAATGTGAACCAGACTGATTCTTCTAAAATTTCAATAGCTAGCGTCATTTAGGGCTCTTATCCCAGCATCCCAAGTCAAAATCGAGCTTGATCACAAACACTTAGGGAAATATGCCTTTCTAAATAAAAAAGTGGGTCAGACACTGTTCTCTAAAGTTTCACATTACGAAAACACGCCCATGTAATATACAGAGAATTTTTTTTTAGTAACAAAATTTAAAAATTTCATGGAAAAATTTTGATATTTTTAATATATCTACTCAAAACATTGATTGTAGGTACCCAAAACCTGTTTTGGAGCAAAAATAAGAAAACTAGGTTTACCCCTGCAAACCCCAGTTTTTTCCATATACAAGTGGGGTTTAATGGGTATATATTTCATGGACATGTTATCTGATGATCAGCAACTATCATTAATAAAGCAGTTATTCTTTATTTTGTAGAACGTACTAGGTACTAGTAGATATATTATATGTGCCATTATCGTTTTTTTTCTCTACATTTTTAGAACAAAGATGCGAGAATCATTGTCACTGCCTGCTACGAAGACAAAGCTAGACTGATGTTATGTTCGGTAAGTACCCTGACCCCTCCATGGGACGTCCCCCCACTTTTTCCCCCCACCCCAGCCCCGACTATTCGCGCAAAACTTCGAATGTGACTGTGTGTGTGTGCATGTATATACATGTATGAGTCAATGTCAAAATTCGTCAAAATTCTTGTCTTCTCAATATTTTATGAAAACCACTTATCAGATCATGATTTGAATTTTTCCATATGATACTACTGATTATGCTTAATAATAGTAAATAATAAGATAGTAATTGATTGGTGTAAAAATACCTGTTTTCTAGATTTAAAACCTCATTTTTCATCATTTTTGCCTGTCCCTCGAAAAAAATTGAAGATTCAGCACAACGTTTGAAAGCCTTTATTAATTTTTTGGTAGTTTTGACTGGGTGTATCAATAAGACCATTATTAAGGTAAATATAACAGGTTTCAAAATGGGATATTTCATTTAATTTTTCATATTTTTTGGCAATAATAAATCCGTCCCTGGATTTATGTCCTTACCGTAACGCAGTGATAATTTGCCAAAATAATACAGGATCCCTCATGTTGGCAAATCTGGTTATCTGTCATGCTTACTGGACACTTTCTATTTACAAGCATTGCATGTGTTTTAAAATGCTGCTACTGAACTGTACAATGAAAATACTGTTTCAGTGAGTAAGCCCAGTAGAGTATATTTTTTGTGTGTCCACTGACCGTAACGAGATATTAGCACAATGAATACTTTGAAAAAGGTATGATTCTGACATATTGATCCAGTTACATTTCTCAATAGCAAACCACTTTTGATTCCATGTTTTAATGCATAAATTTTATTTAAGATAGAAATAACTTAAAATAAGTCCTTACCGTAACAGTCCTTACCGTAACAATATAAAATGTTATGGTAAGGACTCATTTTGTTACGGTATGGACATCTGCTGTAAAACAGCAAAGTAAATCAACCTGTATGTTATTTATGTAGATACATTTGCTATGAGAAACTGTAACTTGTTGTAATTAGAGTAATAGGATTATAAAAACCAAAATTTATAAATGAATTTTTAACACAAATACGTTCATAGGAATTATTCCGTTACGGTAAAGACATTTTGTTGAAATACCATGCCTTTTTGGAAAATCATTTGGAAATCAAAACCAGAAGCAATACAATTGTAAGTCATATAAAATATATTATTTTATTGAAAAAGATAGCTATCAGGATTATGATTGAGAACAATTATTTCCTACAAAATGTGTTTTGTCCATACCGTAACATGCTGGTCCATACCGTAACGATATCTGAGAATGTTTAACTGTACCAGAAAACTTACAAAACTTATTAGACTTAAATCACCATAGAAGATACCAAAATATTTAATACTTATTATATCATTCAATCACACTTGCCTGTATTGCTGTCAAAAAGACAAGCAATGATATTTATACTAAAAATGTCCATACCGTAACAATTTTATCAATATAAGATCTTGTCCATACCGTAACAGAGAATGTCCATACCGTAACAACATCAGAAAAGTATTTACTGTGTAACATTTTATTAGTTACATTTTTGTGTTTACCTTCTTTTGCATTCACACCAAGAGGATTTATCAGTGAAAATAAATAAAGATCTTTCTGAATCACTGTCTTCATTTAGCAACAAATTAGTGCGCAAAGTCAAAAATGTCCATACCGTAACATGCATCTTGTCCACTACCGTAACGGTAATAGATTTCTGAAAATAAGTTCTTTATAAAGACTTCATGTGGATTATAACCACACAATCATTATTATCAAGAAGAATAACTTGTCTGCAGTATTGTTGTTGTCTAGCAACATGTGTTTTAAAAATGTTATTAAAAGCGGAAAACATCTAAAATCTGTAAAAAGTCGTTTTTGCTTGTATGGTCACTGTTTTTTTCTACTATCATTACAGCTGTACATTTTTTTCTTCAGTACATGTGTAGAAACATTCTGTTTATGAGATTGCATACATCAGAAATAAAAAATTGTTGCACATTTAGAAGAAAAACACAATTTAAAATTTGTTACGGTATGGACATTTTTCCTGGTCATGTGACTTTTGACGATCTATTAAAGCAATCTGATTGGTTGTTAAGATTACCTTTAGTTTGTTTTAATTATTTTAGGGTTAGCTTGTTACTATCAATCAAAAAAATTTTAACTTTCTTTTAGTTGCTTTTTATTTTTTTCACACATTCAAAATTTGACGAATTTTGACATTGACTCGTATAGCAACTTTTGAAAAATGCGCGAACAATCCTGGGAGGAAACGTCTCGTTCGAAAATTTGCGGAAACAGTCTCGGGAGGAATTGTTTTTGTGCGAAACGTCATTTAACCTTTTTTTCCAGATACCACAAACGGTTACAGACCACCCTGGATGGCTCCCATTGAAAACAATGCAGCATAGGCCTCATTCAAAGCAGTGTGCAAAGTTCCACAACATTCACTGACTAATAAATTACCCTAAATTGATAAATTCAGCACCAGAGCTCTTCAAAAAGAGATAAATTCACACACCATGACCGATTCAGTTTTTCACAAATTTAACATGAACACACGCACTGACCTCTGACAGCAAGTAGAACGCAAGACCACAGTGGTCCACCATGACATTTTGTCGCTTCCACGCACAAGATATAGTCCTCCATGATACCATGTATTATACCTTAAATCGTAGAATATGTATCAAATTAAAAATTAAAATCAATTGTATCCACAAATTAACACCCAGGAGTGAGACACTCACCTTTGAAGAAGCCAGCAGATTTTTTCTTAGGAACTATTTAGGAATCCTACGACCGCGGAAGTAATTTAGTAGAGGTTTGACACCAAACACGGTTAAGTTTTCCCAACTCGGATGTTAACTTGGCGAGAGTATAGTGAACGGCGGTAAGTTTAACTATCTAAATTGTGCCAAATTTCTGCTGAGCTGTTCTTTGTGTGAAAAAGTACATAAATTTGTTAATGTTTTCATAAAAACCTATTAGGAGACGTATCGGCTTCTTAATCTGACTAGGACGCATGTAAAGAGTGTCTGTAAATCATTTACAAAGAACAAAGATATGGTCAAATTGATATTTTTCGGAGGAGCGGAATTCACTAAAATTGTTCGTTTTACAAGAACTTTCGCAAAAATATAGATAGAGAAATATTATTTTTGTATTGCATTGGCATGTTTTCGTAATGTTATGCTTATTTTGTTCATTGACTGGTCTCGAATTGTAGATTTCACTTAGATGGATAATTTCACTAAACCACATTATCATTCTGCTGGCGGAATAATTCTTAATACTTTTGATACATTCTTACCATATCATCTGCTCATTCATTTAACCAAATTATGCATCTTACTTTTGTTAGACGCTAATGACCCATAAGGGCTGACGCGTCGTTAAACATCAATCAATCAGTCAGTCAATCTTATATGGATAAGGCTTTGGTTGAGGAATAAATAAATTATTTTCCAGTAATAGCCTATAAATGACTGGCTTTCAAAAGCTACCTTAATCAGTCAAAGCAAAATCATAAGCTAACGAGCCACTAAATCCAGTTATTTTCATCTAGTAGATATAAATATGCCTTGTTTGAATTCTTCATCATAGCTTCTAAATGTCTTAATTTAGTGTGACCTTCTTTGACGATCGCCGATTGTAAAATAATGAAAATACATGTATGTATAAAACTAAATTCTTCAGAAGCTATAAAAAGAAAGTGGATGAGCCACACACACACACACACACACACACACACACACACACAACAAATATTTACAAATCCTTACAAATTTGGCGATGAAAGCCAGACAAGTGCAGTTTCCAGAATTTACTTAGTAAGAATCTAAGTATTGGATCAAGTGATCGAATAATCTTATATCTTTTTGCCCATTTCTGCATTGTTTCCCAATGATATGTCATTGCATCACCCCCACCTCCCAACACACACACGCTCATTCAAATGAAAAGGTGACCCAAGTTGATGTTGCCAAAAATAGATCACGGTCATCCCAAGGTTATGATTTATATAGAGTTTGTAGAGCTCGGGTGTGCCCGTCGGTATTCCGTGATACCTCTGCACACCGACCGTCACGCAAGAGAAACGAGGCCACGGAATGCCGGCTAGTAAGCCGATATGGGTCGAATTCTGCAGAATCCTTAACTTTCTGCACTTCAAAGATCCACACATTCAAGGAAATTACAGAAAATCTTCGCATTGAAAACATTTCGGTTAATTTAGCGCAGACAATAAAAAAAATCTAGCGTTATACATTTTATAAAAGGTTTAATAAAATAAAGCTTTCGATCTTAACGAACGAAATTATCTTATGCTTGGCTGTATGACTGGTAGCCGCTGCGTGAGATAACAACTAATGTGGGGATTCCCACCAGGCCCAGCACAAAGATACCTGTACAGTCACAGACAAAGGCTAGAAAATCTTGAAATTTCGGATTCAAGAAGAAGAGGGATTGTACTGTCCGCTTAGCGAAAACAAAGGCGTTGCACAGCTGATCGGCGACTTCCGCATATGCAGATTATTGGTTTTCCGATGCAGCGGCTCAGCTGTTAATGGTTCTGATTGAAATGCAAACCATTAACTGAGCCTCGACGCGAGAAAACCGGTCTTCGGGATTTCCGACCAGGTCCGACATAAATCGGCCTGTACAGTTACAGACAAGGGCTAGCAGCTTGAAATTTCGGATATAAGAAGAAGAGAAATTGTACTATCCGTGTAGCGAAAACAAAGGCGCTGATCAGCTTCGCGGTTACCGCGAAGCTGATCTGCGCCTTTGTTTTCGCCTAGGCAAAAATCCGGTTTTCTCACGATGCGGCTCAGATTATTTTTTTAATTTAAATCATCGCGTATTTTAGCTCACCTGAGCCAAAGGCTCGCAAAGTGAGCTTATAGTATACCAATCATGATCAATCAATCAATCAATCAATCAATCAATCAATCAATCAATCAATCAATCAATCAATCATGATCCGGCGTCCGTCCGTCGTCCACAATTTCAAAGATCTTCTCTGAAACCGCTTGGCAAATCAAGTTGAAATTTTATGTGGAGCCTCCATGGGTAGGGGTGAAAGTTTGTTCACGGGATCTTGGTCACATGACCAAGATGCCAGCCATGCCCATATATGGTAAAAACCCTTCAAAAATCTTCTTCTTCAGAACCGGTTGGCCGATTTCCACGAAACTTGGTAGGTAGCATCGGGGACTCCAGCCTATCAAAGTTTGTTCAATGATGACCCTAGGATGACCTTGACATATTTTACGACAAGGTCAGTTTTATGTGGATCCTCCTTGGGAAGTGGCATTGGAATTTTGTTCGCGATAATTTGGTCACATGACCAAGATGGCCGCCATGTCCATATATGGTAAAAACCCTTCAAACATTTTCTTCTTCAGAACCGGTGGGCCGATTTCCACGAAACTTGGTGTGTAGTATTGGGGACTACAGCCCATCATAGTTTAGTCAAATGATGACCCTGTGATGACTTTGACCTTTTTTTACGGCAATGTCAATTTTGGAAACATAGGCTTTTACATGGGAAAAGGCAAAACAATGTATATTTTGATAATCATTATAGCCTGAGACTTGAAAGATGCTAGATGCAAACAGCTGATGGTGTAAATGAATGTATGTAATTAATAAAGGTCAAAGTCATTTCTTGACCTTGACCCAATTAATGTCATTGAAATATCCAAATTAAATCTCAATTTCAAAGATATTCTTCTCTAAGCCCGCTTAACCTATCAAATTGAACTTTTATGTGGAGCCCCCATGGGTAGTGGCATTGAAATTTTGTTAACGATATCTTGGTCACATGACCAAGATGGCCGCCATGCCCATATATGGTAAAAACCCTTCAAAATCTTCTTCACTTGATCCAATGGGCCGATTTCCAAGAATATTGGCATGTAGTACTTTGCTCAAATGATGACCATGGGATGACCTTGACATATTCTACAGCAAAATCAATTTTGTTAACGTAGGCTTTAACATGGATTAAATTGAAGACAATGGATTTTTCGAAAACTATTGCAGCCGGAGACCTGAAATTTGGCAGATGCAGACAACTTATCAAGTCAATAAAGGTGTGTAAGTATTCAAGGTCAAGGTCATTTCATGATGACTAAATGCTCCGAGATCAGGCTTCAGGTGAGCGTTCGCAGGACCAATGGTTCTCTGGTTTTTGTTCTGATCGTTCAGCAACAAGACAGAAAAAATCAGCATTTTAAGGCCTCGTCTCACATACGCGAAAATGTCAACGTAGACTTGCGTTAAATTTCAAAAATATACAGTCAGACATAAGTTAAGCATCACCCTAACATTTTTCTAAATGTATATTGCATTAAAAAATAACTTCAAAATCAAAAATCACAATAAATTAGTAAGGGTCTTTAACTCACGTCTATCCCTGACTGTTTAGGTCTGTCCGAATGGCTTTTTACCATGTCGCTCAAGTTATATGGTGTACTAAATACACCTACCCCTATTTTGGGGGGTTGCCATTAAAGTTGTATTTATGTTCCCTATATGATCGCAAATGGGTTTCTATAGGCACGGAAAGAAAGTAGTATCATGTTGTAAAAATGTCCCAAAAAAGTTTTCTTCTACCAAAGGTTTAATGGCAGTTACATGCTGATTCAGGCAAACTTATTTCCTTGTTTATTAGCACGACGTTTTCACCATGTAACATGCCATTCTTTAAACGCCCATAACTGTTGATGTTTTAGAGATATTTATCTAATTTTCAGACTGATTATGGTTTTGAAATTGTAACAAAATGACATGATCTTTTTACGCTGTTTGGCGGTTTAAAAAATACGCATTTTTCTGGTGGCCATCTTGGATCTATGCAAATTGCAAGAAATGTCCAAAGTTGACAGCCTGTCATTCAAGCCAGATTGGTTCTATGACACCCGTAAAGGATAGAAAAACAAAGAACTCCAGAGCACTAAACATTTCGAGGTCAAAGTTAAAGCCGTTCAGCAGCGTCATATGGACTAGGAAACAGCGATTTTTGGCTATGTGGGGGTATGTCTGCTTAAACAACGCCTACATGTTTACCTTAAGTACAACCTCATCCGCGTTTGCTTTAATTTATTACCAATATAACAATTATTACAAATATTAAAAGCAAACATTTCTGTATTGAAGGTTTTACTGATTATTTCAGAAAATATTCAAGTGATGCTTAACTTTTGTCCGACTGTATAGTTTTTGTTTGTTTAATTTATTGCTTTACGTCCCAGTCAACAGCCATGGTCATGTCGGGACGTTAGCTGCTGAAAGGGACGAAAAGCAATAAATCAAATAAACAAGAATTCCCTTTTGCAATAAAACGCAAGTGTACGTCGATGGATTTTCTCTAATGTGTGACGAGGCTTTAAAATTTAAATCAGCAGTCCAATTTTTTTTCGACGGGAAGAAATCAATTATATGAATACTGGGTATTTGTGTTTAATCAACTGAGTAGCCAGCACTAAATTCCACAACTTCAGGAAAACATGTCCGTGAAATGCATACCCACTTAAAACCCACTTTTATATAGAAAAAAAACTGGAGTTTGCAGGGGTATACCTATTTTTAGCTCAGCTGAGCCGTTAGGCTCACAAGGTGAGCTTATAGTATAACCATGCTCCGTCGTTGTCGTCATTGTCGTCGTCGTTGTTCACACTTTTCAATTATCTTCTTCTCTGAAACCGCTTGGCCAATCAAATTCAAATTCAAAGGGGGAACGAAAGTTTGTATAAATGGTCCAGGTCACATGACCAAGATGGCCGCCAGGGCTGTAAATAGCAAAAACCTTTAAAATCTTCTTTCCCAGAACCAGAAGGCCTATGATTTTGAAACTTGGTATGAAGCATCAGGCAATGGAGCTGTACAAAGTTTATATAAATCATGACCCTGGGATGACCTTGATATTTTTACAGCAAGGTCAACTTAGGTCACCCATGCATTTGAATAGGAAAAAAATAGGAAATGTCATTTAATGGCAGAAAACTTGCTAGGAATGAGCAAATGGACAGAAGATTTATGTTTATGAAAATATTTTGGGCCCAGGGGGTTGTCTGCCCCTGCCCATGGCTATATACATGTATATGACCAAAATATTCAAACATCTTCTTTTCTGAAACCGATCGGCCAATCAAATCCAATCTTTATGTAGAGCATCCTTAGGAAGAGGGAATTAAAGTTTGTATACTGAATGGTCAAGGTCACATGACCATGATGGCCGCCATGGCTATAGATAGCAAAAACCTTTAAAAATATTCTTCTTCAGAACCAGAAGGACTATGATTTTAAAATTTGATATGAAGCATCTGGGAATGGAGCTGTACAAAGTTTGTTTAAATCATGACCCTGGGATGACCTTGACCTATCTTACGGCAAGGGCAACTTGGGTCGCCAATACATTTGAATGGGGGAAAAATAGGAAAATGTCATTTAATGTCAGAAAACTTGCTAGGAATTAGCAAATAGGCAGAAGATTTATGCTCATGATAATATTTTAGGCCCAGGGGGTTATCTGCCCCTGCCCAGGGTACATGTATATGACCAAAATATGTGAACATCTTCTCTTAAACCGCTTGGCCAATGAAAGCCAAACTTTATTTGGAGCATCCTCAAGAAGAGTGAATGATAGTTTGCATAAATAGTCATGGTCACATGACCAAGATGGCCACCATGGCTATAAATAACAAAAATCTTAAAAAAAATCTTCTTCTTCAGAACCAGGAGGCCTATGATTTTGAAACTTGGCATGAAGCATCAAGGAATGGACGTTTACAAAATTTATATAAATCATGACCCTGGGATGACCTTGACCTATTTTATGGCAAGGTCAGCTTAGGTCGCCTATGCATTTGAATGGAGAAAATTGTTAAAATGTGATTTGAAGCGGACATAACTTGCAGTAAATTGGCAAATGGACTGAATTTTTTCATGATTTTAAAAGACACCGACTCCAGGGGTTATTTTGACCCTGCCCTAGGGTTATATGCATGCATATTACCATTGTAGTCAAACAAGTTTATAAGTATATATATTTCAGGTCTCAGGTGAGCGTTTATGTGACCATTGGTCCTCTTGTTCTTACTTTTGATCCAAAACATACATTGTGGGTAGTCGTTAGAACCGCCTCGACGAGGCGGTTCTAACGTGTACCCACAATGTATGTTTTGAGCTAAAATATTGAACATATCCACATTTTTCCTAATGAAAAGTTTCAATTTTTATAAGTTAGGAAAAATCTGTATAAAACATGGGCGCGTTTTCGTAATGCTAAAACTACTACGGATTGAAGTATGACTGTGATGGATTTGTTAGAATTTTGTACTACATAAAATGTTGACCATTTTTTTTTTTTTTTTTCGCGAACCATTTGCGAGTTGTTGCGACAAGTGACGACTTACGGGCGTTTTACGACACTTCTAATACTGTTTCACGACCCTACCTGCACAAATTCGACACATTGTCTGCGATACGATTTTCCCCATATTTGTCATTACTACGGCACACGCAAGAACACGATGACCTTTTAAGCGCGCGTTTAAATAATGCCATTTTCAATCGACTTACTAGGGTCCGTGCGCCATTGATTAATGATCGGAATAAATGCCGCATGTTCTAAGAAGTCCGTGTTCATCAGGCTTACATTTAGCCTGGTTCCCGTCGTCAAACCGGAAACCGTTCTTGACGCCTGGCACACACGAATCATGAAGGCATTCAGTGGACGAAAAAATATGGCGCCCTTCCCATTGAGACGGTAAGAAAATCGAAATTGTGATCAAACTGTGGGGCGGCAATCGACGGCATTTGGATTTTTAAGACAATTAGCATATGAGAAACTCGAAAATGAGGGTGGAAATGAATGCCAGAAATTGATATGTTCACAATCATCCCTGAAAAATCGGTAATCGACAGGACAAGTTAAAGCTTTTCTAAAAAGCCAATCTTTCAGGGTCAGGTATGAAAGCCTATGCTGAAACGAGCGTTGATATCCGAGCTAGATTTTTTTTAATAAAAATCACTAGAAATGCTTTTTGAGTAGAATTTGTAGGTAAAAACTTTTTTTTTAAATTTACAAGTGCACAATTAATCAGTTTACAGTGTGTAATTCACCTATCAAAGGGGGAAGGTGGACGTACAGGGAGAATTAGACAACAAATAAATCCCAACCCCTGAGAATTAAATAGAGCATCATTATCTAGGTGTGGCGAATTAGATGCTACACGAAAAAACTATATAAAATATATAGCAAAATTGACAGCCAGCCCAGGTAATTTTGGATACCAAATTTCAATCTATGGGGAATTCTGGGGGAATTAGACCTCAATTTTTCAAAATTGTCTAATTCTCCCTGGGTATCCCGCCATCATTTGGTCTGTGTATTAGATAAAGTTGAATGGTGATAAAAAGGATGTTGAACAAGGTCTTTAATTTTCACATTCCAGAAAACCCAAGAACAGTAAGAAAAACAGGGCCGGAAAATTGATGCCTGAACGGAGAGAAGCTATTTTGACGAATTATCAATGCAGTATGCTGATTTCTATTGCTACATGTAAGTTCATTATGACATGACATTTCACAGAAATATGAAGAATTCACCCTGAATTTGAATTGAAACTGATTTGCTGTCTGGTTATTGGGAAATGCGTGACTTGTTTAATTTTTTAATTAAATTATTTGAATTGCTTCAACTGATAAGTGCATAAGCTAAAACAGGCTGGGGTCCATCATCTACTTTTCACTGAAAAAAAAATGGGATCAGGCTCAAATTCAACCATTTGTGTTGCCTAATCTGTAAGTCCCTGTCAACAATTTTTCTGTCATGTTGACAAAAAGCGGCAAGTTTATGTAGGACATGTAGTTGACTAGTTCTTTGACATGCGCGGATCCAGAGGGGGGGACCGGGGGTCCGGACCCCCCCTGGAATTTGAAAATTTTACCTAAAAAAGGTAATTTCGGGATTTTTTTGGGGATTGGACCCCCCCTCGTCTGTGACCAAAAATTACCATTTTCGTTGGACCCCCTCTAATGAAAATTTCTGGATCTGCGCATGTTTGAGGAGCTTTTAAAAATGTCTAACTCTAGGACACTACAGGGCCCTTGTGCTGTTCTAGGCCTGGACCTCTTGCTCTGGAGTCTGACGCTGTACAACTTAGCAGCTGCGCTGCCCTCTTTTTATGTGACAGTTATTGTGTGCATTTAAAATTATTTCATAGTCATGTCTGTGCAAAATTATTTAAGGCCATAGAAAATGATTTTTTAGATTCTCATTCCCACCTGCCGCTGTTCAAAATCCTCCAAAATTTTTTTATTTTGGTCAGAAAAGAAAAAAAAAAAAAAAAGGTCAAGATAATGTAAAATATGAACCGTCTCTTGGGAAAACCAACAATGTGGTTTTGGAACAGGTCCGACACAAACTGACCTGTACAGTCACAGAAAAGAAGTTGAAGCTTGAAATTTCTGATTCATTGTACTATTCTTATAGCGAAAACAAAGTTTTCTGCAAAGCTGATCTGCGTCTTTGGTTTCCCTTAAGCAGATTGATGTTTTTCTCATGAGACGGCACATTATATTTCAGATACTTAATTAGCATTCTCCCTGAGAATCATGCAGATGGTGATAAGTGACTAGTCACAGAAATCGTTCATTTCACCTTCATTTAATCAGACTTGTTGAAAAACTTCGACAAAATAAAGCATTCCTTTTTTCTGACAACGGTTGCCATGGAAACCAAAAATCAAAATTGCATGGAGATTGGCAGAAAATCGTTCAATGAAAAAGTGCAAATTGACACTTTTTGAGGTGGTATTTGAGATATGATTATCGGTTAGAATGTCTATATTAGTACTTATATCAATAGCATGTCATGACTTTTATTCAAAATTGTATTAAAATTGAAAAATAAAATTTGCATTTTGTTGCCTAGCAACGTAAGTACTACCACATAAATCAAATTTTCAAATTTCCAATTTTGGACATTTTCAAACCAAATTATCTCGTAACAGCATGAGTGTATACCAGCTATATATATAGCGCATTAGCAACCAACTCTTGTTGTTGAAATGCAAAGAATAAAATAACTGAAAATGTTTCTATTTTATGTAACCATGGCAACCAAACAATGGGACAATCAGTAATTTTTCAAGAAATGACATTTTAAAATCAAATTATCTCCTAACAGAACAAGTGTTTATGAATTATACATATAGTTCCTTAATAACCAACACTTGCTTGTCAAATGCAAAGAATAAAATAACTCAGAACGTTTCTAATTTTTGTAACCATGGCAACCAAACAATGGAACCGTCTGCAATTTTACAAAAAAAAGACATTTTTAAACCAAATTATCTCTGAACAGCACAAGTATATATGAATAATGTATAGAGTGCCTTAATTATCAACACTTGATTTTTGAAATGCAAAGAATAAAATAACTCAGAACATTTCTTATTTTTGTTACCATGGCAACCAACCAATAGAACCTTCAACAATTTGACAAAAATGACATTTTCAAACCAAAATATGTCATACCAACAAACAAATTCATAAACAGTGTATATGTAGTCTTAATTCAGAACTTATGCTTTTTTAAACAAACAAACATTAAATAACTCAAAATATTTCTGACTTGTGTAACCATGGCAACCAAATCAAGCATGGCAACCAAACAATGGAACCGTCAGCAATTTTGAAAAAAGACACTTTCAAACCAAATTATCTCCTTACAGCAAAAGTGTATATGAATTATGCATATTGTGCCTTAATAACCAACACTTGGTTTTGAAATGCAAAGAATAAAATAACTTAAAATGTTTCTATATTTGTATCCATGACAACCAAACAATGGAACCGTCTGCAATTTTACAAAAATGACATTTTCAAACCAAATTATCTCCTAACAGCACAAGTTTGTATGAATTATGCATGTAGTGCCTTAATAACCAACACTTGTTATTGAAATGCAAAGAATAAAATAACTTTGAATGGTTATAATTTTTGTTACCATGGCAACCTTCTAATGAAACCTTTAACAATTTGACAAAAATGACATTTTCAAACCAAACTATGTACTCCAACAAACAAACATATGAACAGTGTATATGTTGTCTTAATTTAGAACTGTTGTTGTTGTTGTTTTTTTAGACAAACAAACATTATATAACTTAAAATATTTCTGACTTGTGTAACCATGCCAACCAAATCAAGCATGGCAACCAAACAATGGAACCGTCAGCAATTTTGAAAAAAAAAAAAAAAAAAAAAAAACATTTTCAAACCAAATCATCTCCTTACAGCACAAGTGTGTATGAATTATGCATATAGTGCCTTAATAACCAACACATTTTTAAATGCAAAGAATAAAATAACTCAAAATGTTTCTAATTTTTGTATCCATGGCAACCAAACAATGTAATTTTGCAAGAAATGACATTTTCAAACCAAATTATCTCCATACAGAACAAATGGATATGAATTATGCACAAAGTGCCTTAATAACCATCACTTCTTTTTTGAAATGCAAGGAATAAAATAACTCAAAATGTTTCTAATTTTTGTAACCATGGCAACCAAACAATGGATTCGTCAGCAATTTTACAAAAAAATGACATTTTCAAACCAAATTATCTCTTAACAGCACAAGTGTATATGAATTATGCATAAAGTGCCTTGATTATCAACACTTTGTTTTTGAAATGCAAAGAATAAAATCACTCAGAATGATTCTAAATTTTGTAACCATGGCAACCAAACAATTGAACCCTCAACAATTTGAAAAAAAAGTGACATTTTCAAACCAAAACATTTCCTAACAACAAACAAATATATGAACAGTGTATATATGTTGTCTTAATTCAGAACTTATGTTTTTTTTTAAAAAAAAACAAACAAACATAAAATAACTCGAAAAATTTCTGACTTGTGTAACCATGACAACCAAATCAAGCAGCCATCTGCGATTTCTGACTTTTGTAACCATGACAACCAAATCAAGCAGCCATCTGCGATTTTGCAAAAGGGACATGTTAAAACGAAAATATCTTTTTTTTACAAACACAAGTGTACAATGTATATGAACAATGTTTATACTGCCTAAATTGCTGCAATTTGGTAATTTAATGCCAAAAAACAATATAACTGAAATTGTTTCTTTCTAACTTTTGTAACCATGGCAACCAAACCAATAAACCCTTAGCGATTTTGCAAAAAACAACAAACAACAAAACAACAAAAACAAAACAAAACAAAAACACATATACTCGGATCATATATTTGTTTTTTGTTAGGACATATTTTGGTTTGTAAATGTCATTTTTGTCAAATTGTTGAGGGTTCCATTTTTTGGGTGCCATGGTAACAAAAATATAACAATTCTGAGTTATTTTGTTATTGGCATTTAAAAAAACAAGGGTTATTAAGGCTATTTAATACATGCATAATTCATATACACTTGTGCTGTTAGGAGATAATTTGGTTTGAAAATGTCATTTTTGTAAAATTGCTGATGGTTCCATTGTTTGGTTGCCATGGTTACAAAAATTAAAAATATTGTGAGTTATTTTATTCTTTGCATTTCAAAAACAAGTGTTGGTTATTAAGGCACTATATGCATGCCTCATATACATCTATGCTGCAATGAAATAATTTTGCTCGAAAATGTCATTTTTCTAAAATCACTGAAATTTTCATAGTTTAGTTACCATGGTTACAAAAGTAGAAACATTTTGAGTTATTTCATTTTGTGCTTTTGAAAATCAAAAGGTTTGTCATCGTTGCAACACAGACATTGTTCTTATAAACCTTTGTTGTAAGGAGATATTTTTGGTTTAAAATGTCATTTTTTAGCAAAATCGCTAAGGATTCCGTGGTTTGGTTGCCATGGTTCCAAAAATTAGAAAGAAACAATTTTCGCTTATTTTGCTTTTGGCATTAAATTACCAAATGACAGCAATTTAGGCAATATATACATTGTTCATATACTCTTTTGTTTGTAAAAAGATATTTTCGTTTCATTTTTGCAAAATCGCAGATGGCTGCTTGATTTGGTTGTCGTGGTTACAAAAGTCAGATATGTTTTGCGTTATTTTATGTTTGTTTAAAAAAAAAGTTCTTAATTAAGACAACTGTGAACATATACACTGTTCATATATTTGTTTGTTGTTAGGAAATATTTTGGTTTGAAAAGGTCACATTTTTGTGAAATTGTTGAGGGTTCCATTGTTTGGTTGCCATGGTAACAAAATTATAAACATTCAAAGTTATTTTATTATTTGCATTTCAATAAGAAGTGTTGGTTATTAAGGCACTATATGCACAATTCATACATACTTGTGCTGTTAAGAGATAATTTGGTTGGAAGATGTCAGTTTTTGTAAAATTGCAGACTGTTCCATTGTTTGGTTGCCATGGATACAAAAAAAGAAACATTTTGAGTTATCTTATTCTTTGCATTTCAAAACCAAGTGTTGATTATTAAGGCACAATATGCATAATTCATACACACTTGTGCTGTTAGGAGATTATGTGGTTTGAAAATGTCATTATTATTATTATTATTTTATTTTTGCAAAATTGCAGACGGTTCCATTGTTTGGTTGCCATGCTTGATTTCGTTGCCATGGTTACTAAAGTCAGAACTGCTTTCAGTTATGGAATATTTGTTTGTGTTAAAAAAAAAACAACAAAAGTTCTGAATTAAGACATTATATACACTGTTCATATATTTGTTTATTGGTAGGAAATACTTTGGTTTGAAAATGTCATTTTTGACAAATTGTTGAAGGTACCATTGTTTGGTTGCCATGGAACACAAAATTAGAAACATTCTGAGTTATTTTATTCTTTGCATTTCAAAATAAAGTGTTGATGATTAAGGCACTATATGCATAATTCATATATACTTGTGCTGTTTAGAGATAATTTGGTCTGAAAATGTCATTTTTTTGTAAAATTGTTGACGGTTCCATTGTTTGGTTGCCATGGTTACAAAAAATAGACACACTCAGAGTTATTTTATTCTTTGCATTTGGAAGACAAGTGTTGGTCATTAAGGTACTATATGTATAATTCATAATCACATGTGCTGTTAGGAGATAATTTGGTTTGAAAATGTCATTTTTGCAAAATTGCTGATGGTTCCATTGTTTGGTTGCCATGGTTACAAAAAATAGAAACATTTTGAGTTATTTTATTCTTTGCATTTCAACAACAAGTGTTGGTTGTTAAGGCGCTATATGTATAACTGGTATACACTCATGCTGTTAGGAGATAATTTGGTTTGAAAATGTCTAAAATTGGAAGTTTGGAAATTTGATTTATGTGGTGGTACTTACGTTGCTAGGCAACAGATTGCAAATTTCATTTTTCAATTTTTAATACAATTTCATATAAAAGTCATGACGTGCTATTGATATAAGTACTAATATAGACATTTTAAACAATGAACATATCTCAAAAACCACCTCAAAAAGTGTAAATTTGCACTTTTTCCTTTAACGATTTTCTGCCAATCTCCGTGAAATTTTGATTTTTGGTTTCCATGGCAACCGCTGTCAGAAAAAAGAAATGCTTTGTTTTGTGAAAGTTTTTCAACAAGTCTGATTAAATGATGGTGAATTAAACGATTTCTGTGACTAGTCACTTATCACCATTTCTATAGGACCTGCATGATTCTTAGGGAGAATGCTAATTAATTGCCTTTGTGTCTTTCATTACGAAAACATGCCCGTGCAATAAACAGAGATTTTTTGAGCTTTGAAAATTGAAAATTTTCAGCTGAAAAATTTTGATATTTACTTATTTTTGCTCAAAACATAGATTGTGGGTACATGTAAGAACTGCCCAAAAAATGGAAATTTCCAGTAACACAATCTGTGTTTTGAGCAAAAATAAGAAAAATAGGTATACCCCTGCAAATCCCAGTTTTTCTATATAAAAGTGGGGGTTCAGGGGGGTAAGGAGGTATACATTTCATGGACATGTTTTCCTGATGCACCCCAGAACTTTAAAAAATTTGGTTGAGAATCAAACTTTCTCTGGTCTAACCGGTGGTTGATTTAATACAGCAATAACACCATCATGTTGCAGTCGTTAACCCCCCCCCCCCCCCTCCCCCCACTCTTGTTCAAACACATAGTAAACAAATTGATTACAATAGTGATAATACTAAAATTAATAACATTGAATAAAATAGTAAATGATAATCATTCAACATAAATCCCAAGTAGTCATCTCATGTATCTTGGTTTTATATTTCAGGGAAGAAGGTGGACTTTTCAGATCAACCAGTATTTGTACCAAGTATTTTCCCTAGAAACAAGAAGACACCCTGTATGACCCATAGTGTCAGTTAAGCAGGTGAGACATCATGTATAATTATTCTAAAAACTGTACCATCACTTGCACAAATTTCAGTCTAAATTGTTGGATCTCATGACCACAAAAAGCATGACCATACTTTTATAGGCTCCAGACAAGATTTTGTTAACCAACAGTTCTCTGATTGAATAAACTTGTAAAACATGTAAATTGCTTGTGTGAATTGATGCTGAACGTCCCAGTCAACAGCAGAGGTCATGTCAAGATGTTGCATCCATTTTATGAGACTTAGAACTATCGGAAATTAGGAAGTA
Source organism: Rugalucina vietnamica (assembly GCA_964017185.1). NCBI lineage: Eukaryota > Metazoa > Mollusca > Bivalvia > Lucinida > Lucinidae > Rugalucina > Rugalucina vietnamica. The sequence goes on along the minus strand of OZ024885.1, from coordinate 29,642,843 downwards.
AGGACATCCGAAAAGTGCTTTACATACAAACACCCAAGTAAGCCATTAAGTCTTATATGTATGGATGACTTGAGCCACTTTTCTTGGGCAGGCTCAGACCCGAGTGTTTCACCAGAAATCTGATAGTCAGTCAGTAGCCTAATAAGCTTTCAATAGATGCAAAAGCAGCCTATCTATTTCTTTAGTACCCAATTGGCGGGGGCTTTATGCATAAATAAGCCGTGCTTTGAAGTTGAGGAAATCAGTCTTCAGGGTTTTCAACCAAGTTCGGCCTTAACCGGTCTGTAAAGTCACAGAAAAAGGCAAGAGGCTTGAAATTACATATGTATGAAGAAAAGAAATTGTACTATCCATGTAGTGAAAAAAGGTGCTGATCATCTGTGCAGTTACTGCACAGCTGATCTGTGCCTTTGTTTTCGGATAGGCAAAATCCGGCTTTCTTATGATGTGGCCCAAATATTAATTTTTATATGCAATAAGCTATTGAATCATTCTTCAATGTTCCTTTAAGTATCTGGTTATGGTATTTTACTTATATTTTCAAATTTTCTACGTTTAATTTAAATGAAATAATTTCCTAGCAGAATTGTAGTCTCAAAATGTGCAACAAATATTGTAAAAATGGCTGAATTTTCAGATTAATAAGTATTTGAGCCAAAACAAAAGTACTGGTCAGTTCAGCTGTAAATCACTCTATAAACCTGTGATGCAGCCAAATTTCTTACTTGCATTATATTGATGCAACATCATGTCACATGACGAAATGGTGTGCAATGATAAGAAACTGAATTAATTGGGCAACAACTGACACCAAAGACTTACATGACATGTACTTGTTTTACTGTCAGTTGTTGCTTAACCAATCAAGTCTCATATCACCAGATTCGTTTTAGTCACATGTAATGCAGTGTTGCATCAATATGTCTTAAATATACTATTTCAGGATATGATACACTATCACCTATGAAGCAGTCATGCTCCCAGAAGAGGAAGCGAAGTGACAGTGTCGGTGAAAACATGCAAGCTGGTCGCCCCAAAAGAAGACTTACTTTTTTGTTAAGCTCAACTGTGCCCAATCATGATTACAGTACAGGTGTCGCGAGACCTTAAGCGATTGTGCATCGCGAAATTTTTTTTAATCCCTTCCAAAAACGTTTGGCGAGTGACTCACATGTGACTTGCCAGTTTTTACTAATAAATTTTCGAGTTGCTCAACCCTTCGCACAAAGTTCTTTTTGTTTGTTGCGCATGGATGTACATGTAGCATACATTTATCGTGCTCGATCGGCCTGATCTGCATCTGCAGTCAGTTGCTACATAAACATGTATACATGTAAATATTAACCGAGTCCCAAAGCTTTTTAACAGATTGAGCATGTGCATTATTGCGTATCGGTGTTTGATACGAAAGAAGTTAAGGACATGTACATACCTATGGTATCTCTACGGGTCATGTTTAAGCACTTTCGCGTAATGTAAACCTTGCTATATGTACATGATCCGGGATATGTTGCATTCATGATTTGAATTGTGCATGCATGAATGATGGTATTAAAGAGTGATACATATATACGTGGATCAGAATGCACAAAAATGCAGTTTATAGTGTCTTAAATGATACTGCAAGCTCATTGAGTAAGCTGTACTGTCATCAATACCTGACATTTAGAAAACAACCTCGTGCATTTCGAGAAATTAAACATAAAGGGAACATGTTGTTGCATGTGTTTACTAAAGATACTGATTGAATACATGTACGTACATGTAGCTGACGTTGTACAATACAAGCAACTTCATGGGGCACTTCCAGTGTTACAGTGTAGATTTGTACATGGGATGCCACTTTGTATATTTAAATGTATGTTGTAAAAATTGAATAAATGAGCCTAGCCTAGCCTAGCCTAGCCTATGCTAGGCTTAGCCTAGCCTAGCCTTGCCTAGTGTTATGCAGTCAAACAATCAACATAATTATTCTTAATTGCACACATTTATTGTCTGATTATGACTGATGCAAATGGAACAATTTAAGATCAAAGCAATGATTTGGATAACTTTTTTAAACTTAAACGAATGTTTAACACGGCTCTTCTTTTCAGGTCAGGGCAATAATGGATTAGTAATTATGGTAATCAGTCTAACATAAACAAAGTAAACAATGTTTCTAAACCAAAGCAAAATTTATACATGTAAATGAATAGACTGAACTTATATATCGATCTCAAATTGCATCTGGCGAGTCATCTCGCAATCTCATTTAAGTCGCGCATGTTAGAAAAATAGTTATGCGCATTTGTGAGTGACTCGGGAATCACTCGCGAGGGCATTGGGAGTAAAGATAACCCCCTACATGCAACATTGTGCAACTGCGTGATCGCTCAAAGCATCGCGACGACTGTACTGTACCTCAAACCTGTAATCTTAAATACTGGAGAGGAGGTTCCACAACTAACATTAGTGACTGTGCAGCTGGTACTCTGATGAAGATTCCAGCTTGTAAATTCTCTTTTGAAGAAGAACTGTTTCTTTATTGGAAGCTTAAATGAGAATCTGGCTCAGTCCTTTGACATTAGTTTTAGTCACATATCCAGTGTTTTCAGTATGTGTATAAATTTTCTATATGTCTTGAGTTACTGTTTGAAATGCAAAGCTCAGATAGTGATATAGCGGAGGGCTATGACTAATTCTCAAACTTGAAAGTTGTGCTTGACAATATAGATTAGATGCCAAGAAAAAGACTTATCCAATTACAAACATCATGATAGGGTGAAGATTCTTGTGGGACTGTCTCCAAACCAAGCTGTGAATTATGTGTTAAGAGCCTGGGAATGAAGAGCATCTGATTAACACATTACAAATTAATGTACATGTATATTTTGTTCCACTTCCCTAATGGTGCTCCTCGACATGAAGATGTCTTTGTTTCTTTGATTTGTGGTTAAACTGATAACATCCCAGTTGACAATTTTTGGCTTGAGTCTATTGAGCTATTCTAGTCGCCTCGGTCATGCTTGTTCCCATTTCTGTGCATGTAACACTTGTGGTATAGTTTTCTAGAAGTCCATATCTTGACAACGACAACCACTCATCAAAAAGCATTCATACTTGGACCATAGATACCGTGTACGATTAGCTTTCATTCCATGGCATCAGGTCCCTGGGTCCAGGCCAAAGGTGTGGCTAGATGTTAAATTTAGAATACCATTAATAATGGCCTTTTAGCTCACCTGAGCCGAAGGCTCACAAGGTGAGCTATAATATAGTATAGTTGTCGAGCCGGCGTGTGTCTGTCCGTCCATTCGTTCACATTTTCAAACTTGAATATCTCTAAGACAACAAGGCCAATTGTAATCAAATTTTATCTAAAGCATCTTTGAGGAGGGGGAAAGGTTGTGTTAGGTTTTGGGTCAGGTCGGATCAGAACTCTGGTTTCCATGGCAACAGATAGCTCCCATAGACTTACAATGGGAAAAACATAAAAAAAGTCTTCTCTGAAACCACAAGGCCTAGAGCTTTCATATTTTGTATGTAGCAAATATATATACTTATAGGTCACTGTGACCTAGTATCATGGATCAGTGATTTTACCTTATATCTTTACACTCAGTATATTTTCTTACTTCTCTCAGATTATGGGTGAGTATGACCAGACCTTTGAACAATGTAATTATAGGTCATTGTGACCTAATTTCACGGTTGTGATTTTGCCTTATATGTGATTTTGCCTTCTGCCTCAATTGGTATATGAACATATTTCTTTCACAGTATGTATGCGTATGACAAATTTACAAGGCCTTTGACCTGTTGAAAGTAGTTGTAGGTCACTGTGACCTTATTTCATGGTTTAGTGATTTTGCATTTTATCATGGCACTCAATTGATATATGAACATATTTCTTTCACAGTATGTTTGTTTATGACAAGACTTTTGATCCGAAATTAGTTGTAGGTCATTGTGACCTAAAATCATGGTTCAGTGATTTTGCCTTATATCTTGGCACTCAATTGGTATATGTTACACCCATGGGCGGTTTGCCTTTATTACGTCAGGGTGAACATGACAGGCATATGTACCAGCCGGGTTTCAAACCCGCAACCCCTTGATTGCTAAGAAAATACACTATCCATTAAACCACCACGGCTGTATATGAACAAACTGCTTTCATAGCATGTTTGCATATGACAAGACCTTTAACCCTAAAGTAGTCGTAGGTCACTGTGACCTAATATCATGGTTGAATGATGTTGCTTTGTATCTTGACACTCAGTTGGCACTGTATATTTTCCTGCTTATTTCATATTATGAATGAGTATGAAGAGACCTTTGACCCCAAAGTACTTATAATAAAGTAATGCTGGGTCACTGTGACCTAATTCCAGGTTCCAGTGATATTGCCTTGTATCATGGAAACTCGGTATATGACCATACTTCTTTCACAATATGAGTGAGGCCATTAAACCTTAGTTAGAAATAGTTCACTGTCACCTTATTTCATGGTTCAGTGATTTTGTCTTATAGAAACAAGGCAAAAGGGTGTGGTAAACCTCAGATTTTGACGAGTCTTGACTCCCATTTTCCCATGTAATGTTTGCTTGTCTTCATGTTTTATGTATTTTGTGCATTGAATTTAGTATTTTTAGATAGTAGTTGATATAATGCACATTTCATGAAGTTTTCACATTTATCGAACTGATTTTGACTGAGTTTTTAGCCATTCAAAGTTTAGCTCGACTGCACAAAGTGCATAGAGCTATTGCAGTCACCCCGGTGGTCCACGTTCCTGTGCGCGTGTGCGTGCACATTCCCGTGCACGTCACACTTGCGTTAAAGTTTTCTAGAAGTCCATATCTTGACAACCACTCATCAGAAAGCATTCATACTTAGACCATAGATACCCTGTAGGGTTAGCTTTCATTCCACGGCATGGGGCCCCTGGGTCCAGGCCAGGGGGTGGGGCTGGAGGTTAAAATCTAGAACACCTTCAAAAATGGCAATTCTTGTGTTAAAGTTTTCTAGAAGTCCATATCTTGACAACCATTCATCAGAAAGCATTGATACTTGGGCCATTGACACCCTGTAGGGTCAGCTTTCATTCCATGGCATCAGATCCCTGGGTCCATGCCAGGGGGTGGGGCTAGAGGTTAAAATCTAGAACACCATTAATAATAATGGCTTTTCTGTGATATAGTATTCTAGAAGTCTATATCTTGAAAAGAGGGTTTTCATACTCGGACCATAGGTACCCTGTAGGGTTGAGTTTCATTTCATGGCATCGGATCTCTGGGTCCATGCCTGGGGGGGTAGGGCTGGAGGTTAAAAACTAGAACACTGTAAAAAAATAGATGTACTGCTGTGTAACTTTTACCAGGAGTCCATATCTTGACAACAACTTATCATAAAGCATTCATACTTCATACACTTTAGGTTCCATGACATCGGACCTCTGGGTCGGAGTCAGGGGGGGGGGGGCGGGGCTAGAGGTCAAAATCTAGAACTCCCCGAATTTTTTTTTCTTTTTATTTCTTAATAGAAACAACTTAGGAAGATGGTTGGTCATTCATCTTTTGACTTTGTGACACTGACTTGTGTGTCATGACGGTAAGGGTCGGTTGACCTACTTTCCATGGTTCAGTGATTTTGCATTATATCTTGACACTCAATTAGTATATTTTCTTACTTCCTTCAGATTATGAGTGAGTACGACCAGGCCTTTGACCCCAATATACTTATAGGTCACTGTGACCTAATTTCACGGTTCAGTGATTTTGCCTTATATCTTGGCATTTCAATTAGTATATTTTCATACTTTTTTCAGATTATGAGTGAGTATGACCAGACCTTTGACCCCAATATACTTATAGGTCACTGTGACCTAATTTCACGGTTCAGTGATTTTGCCTTATATCTCGGTACTCAAATGGTTTATGAACAAACTTCTTTCAAAGTATGTTTGCGTATGACAAGACCTTTGACCCTGAAGTAGTCCTAGGTCACTGTGACCTAATTTCACGGTTCGGTAATTTTGCCTTATATCTTGACACTCAATTAGTATATTTTCATACTTTTTTCAGATTATGAGTGAGTATGACCAGACCTTTGACCCCAATATACTTATAGGTCACTGTGACCTAATTTCACGGTTTAGTGACTTTGCCTTATATCTCAGCACTCAAGTGGTTTATGACCAAACTTCTTTCACACTATGTTTGCGTATGACAAGACCTTTGACCCTAAAGTAGTCCTAAGTCAATATGACCTAATTTCACGGTTCAGTGATTTTCCTTTATGTCTCTGCACTCAAATGGTATATGGACATACTTTTTTCACCATATGTATGGGTATGACAAGACCTTTGACCGTAAAGTATTCCTGGGTCACTGTGACCTAATTTCATGGTTCAGAGATTTTGCCTTATATCTCGACACTCAGTTGGTATTTTTTCATACTTCTTTCTGATTATGAATGAGTATGACCAGACCTTTAACCCAAACATACTTATAGGTCACTTTGACCTAATTTCATGGTTCAGTGATTTTGCTTTATATCTCAACACTGAATGGGTATATGATCATATTTCTTTCACATTATGAGTAAGTATCACTAGACCTTTGACCCTGAAATACTTATAGGTCAGTGTGACCTTATTTCATGATTCAGTGATTTTACCTTGTGTCTTGGCACTCAGTTGGTATATGAACACGCTTCTTTCACAATATCTTAGGTAGTTATAGTTAACTTTCATGGTTCAGTGATTTTGCCTTATTGCATCAAGGCAAAAAGATGTATGAGCATAATGCTTTGGGTTACTGGTCGGTTTGGCCTTTTGTTTGACAAAGGTCAGAAGCAGTCGAGCACGCTGTCCTGCGACAGCTCTTATTCAACTTTTGTTCAAAGAATTGAAATAATGTATGTGATTGTCACTTAATTTTTACATATCTGAAACTTTCCGGAGCCAAGATGTTGTTAATATGTTTTTAAAAGAATTACAATTTAAGATTCAAGTCTAAGAGCAATTTCAGTAAAGTGGCCAATTCATTTTAATGCAAAAGTCAGAAGCAGTCAAGCACGCTGTCCTGCGACAGCTCTTATTATGTATGCAGTAATTAGACTTTGTTGTGACTCGTCCCACAAATACTTTTTCAGTCCTAGCAAACTTATCTTTTATGCAATTTTCATGAATTTTGGTAACAGTATAGACATTTATGTTATCTTTGCATTAGGCTGTAAATCTTCTGCATACTCTTCTTATTTTATATGTTATTTAAGGGAATCTTGAAATTTTAGGGCCTGTGCTTTTTAAGTAAATGACTGTATTATTTAATTAAATTGACTTTTTCTGGTGAGAAAGCTTATTAAAGCATATTACTATAACACGGCTAACAAACCTTTAAATGCGTAACCGCGGTTAAGAAAAGAAATCCGATTCATGTCCTTCCGGTTTCGCACCAGATGGCCAACAAAAGGTAAACAAACATTTGCAGCTCGTGTTTCCAAGTAAAATATTTCGATTCGAAGACAAATATTATAATTCTCTCAATGCTATTTTATTAGTGAGACATTGCTATATTTGGACCCCAAAGGATTTCCAGAAATTTTTCTTTATAGTCATGATTTTTATTCCCTACCCCAAAACACATGTTGGGATTGCATTGTACACGACGAAAACGTGGGTCAGTCGCAGGGATATTTTTAGATTTCCGCTCATTACGTCCATATTAACGGAAAGCAATACAACTTGCGCAGATGATTTTAACATTGTGTGAGGTCTGGTGACAGTTTCGTTGCCTCTGGCCAATTCATTCTATGCATATGTGGTTAAAAGCTGTGTCAACATTTCGGTTACGAATTTGATCATTAGAATGATAGCAATATAGTCATTATAGTACATATGTATTAAAGTTTTTGTTTTTGTTAATTGTTTTACGCTGAAGATTATTGTCACAGTCTCTCGTCCTTTTTTAATAGTTGCTTACTCAAATTTGGTGTGTTTGTGATATTTGCAGTGAAAATGTTTGATATAAAATAATACAAACTGTCTATGAAATACATGTAATACAATAGTTCACATGCATGATATTCCTGTTAATGAAGACGATTTTACAGCATTCTGTATACTTTAATTTGTTTTTTCTTGGTTTTATGTCTTTCAAAACGCTTTACAGGGAAATAAATACCATAACTTGAACAGGTTGAGGTTTTCAAACGTATCTTGAAATATATCCTGAACATATTTTAATGATTAAATGCGTACCCATCTTTTCCTTCCCTTCAAATCGATAATGACGGGCACTAACACAACGAAATACTGGCACAGACATCAGATGCAATTTAATTAATACATATCTGTAAATCTGTCGTGGAACAATCACTAAAATTTGATATTTACCAGCAAATTGTCCAATTTTTAGTTGTATTTCGCCGACTTTGGCCTTGTTGGAACACCAGGTTCGAAGAAGGGAATAAATAACTCAAAGACCATCAAATTATTTTGCGAGCTACTTTGGTGCTGAGTTACAATAGTAAATAAGTGACAAAATAGCAGTCATAGATAATCGATATATTTCTGTACTAAAATATAATCATTAATCGATCCTAGTAGTGTATGTTTTGTTTACCTTTTCTTGGTCTTCATATGCGAAACCGGAAGGGCATGAATCGGATTTTCTTTCTTAACCGGCGGTTACGCATTTAAAGGTTTGTTAGCCGTGTATAAAGTCAGTGTTTATACTTTTGTAACATTTAAGGAAATCTTTGATTATGTGAAATTTACTTCAGTTTTTATCTTGCTTTCTGTAAACCTAAGGGACCTTTTTGCTTGTCACCTTTAACACCTTTAAAGTTGCAAATGTGTAACTTTTTAGGTCTGGAACTGGAAGAGTCCATTTTAACTAGGTTAAGCAGATTTGTGTTAAATATAAAAACTTTAAAAAGCTTTTTGTTCCATGTATTGAAAGTTTTTGTCATATTAAACACTGTAGTTGTAACAATTTTTGTATATTTTGCATATTTTAGCTTTAAAACCTGTTTTTAAACTGGAAGTGACCAATAGGTAAGACAGGTAGCATTTTTGGGTATATAAGGGGCTGTTTTTCAGTTTTCATCACTTCACGTCCTTGAGGTGGAACCATGGATTAAGTCCGTTCGGCCCAGGATGACGTTAAAAGCCTGCACTTTAATACAGTAACTACTACTTCTACTTTTCATCACTTCGTGGTGGAGCTATGGATTAAGTCCGCTTGGCCGCGGCAGACATAAAACAGCCTAAACTTTACTACTACTACTACTTTTAATCACTTCTCGGGTTATTTATTCTGTGCTTCATTCTCTTCTCTGGATTAACAGTGAAATTCCAAAGGATTTAATTAATTACTTATTTTCTTATTTTTGGACTTAGCAAATTTTTGGCTTTTGAACATTTTACTTAAACATTTTACTTAGCAAATTTTTGGCTTTTGAACATTTTACTTAAACATTTTACTTAGAATTTGTCTAAGTCCGCAAAACTTTTTAACTTAGTTATTTTTGCACCTGTTTATTTTCTTAGATATTCCAAGTCCACATAATTGTAAGAACTTTGTAGCTTCTTTCATAGCTGAATAAGTATTAGCATTTAAGAAATTAAACCTACTTATGGCTTTATTTCTAAATTAATTTACCCAAGAGTCATAATAGATTATGAAGCTTAAATTGCAATTTACTGCCTCTTTTGTTATTTTGGTTGCATAATTTGTCATTATTGCTGTTGTTCTGTTTACATGTTTGCTTTGACAATGCTTTTGATGAAAAAGAAAGATTATTAAAACTATATTTGTGAACTGCATTTCCTTGTTGTGTGGTCATTTTTAAGGGCTTAACAAGCAAGGGTTAGACTTATAATTTCTATGAGTTTAAGCCTGGTTTGTTAGAGGAGGAATTTCGGACTTATCTTCAAACTCTTTCATGAAGATTTGGTCATCATTATTGACATTCTAAAACAAAGTCCGTGGTGTCGGCAATTCTGATAGAATCAATTTACCCAACATTTGGGGTAAAACCGCAAAAGTGCATACCGTGTCTGAATAAACCCCCTTAACTGGGCCTAAGATCATGAGCCTCAATACTGTCTTTTGGTCTAGAGGCGCAGCCTGCTAATCTTCACCGGAGTTTAAAAGACAGGCTCCAGCCAATTTTGGCAAGGTTTATTGCAAAAGTGTGAAAAGTGGCCTCGGCTCTGAATACATTAATCGGTCTTCAGCTCTCGAGGCGCAGCCGGCTAATCTTTTCCGGAGTTTGAAGCGCAGACTCCTGTCAATTTTAGCCAGGTTCACAACAAGGGCAAGCTTAAAAGTCAAAGTTTGCCCTAATCAGTAATGTTTGACAAAAGCCAGAAGCAGCCAAGTGCACTGTCCTGCGACAGCTCTTATTGAGTCATGTTAGGACTGAGCCTTTGAAATTGTGGGCAGACTACAAATGGACACCAGATTATGAGTACAATGTAAGCTCACCTGGAGAGCCTTAGGCCCAGGTGAGCTAAAAATTAAAAACCTCCTTGGCCAAGCTCATGTGCCGGTAAATGTCCTTTGTAGATTTGCAAAAAGCTGTTATCAGCAATACTTGATAGGAAACATTCCAACACTGCCTCTACAGTCTAAAATCCTGTTACTTTCTCAAATTAGGAAAGTAAGAATAGAGGGAACAGAAATAAATGCAACTTTCAGTATACCCTATTCCCCCCCCCCCCCCAGTATACATCCCCAGTATGACAGTCACATCTTAATATATGATATTAAAAGAATATATTGAAAGCTTGAGGTTGATTTCACTGTATGCACTATGATCATTTATATTGTTTATCATGAGAAATGGTAAAAAATTGGCTAAGTTAAATAAAAGCTGTAAATGTCAAAAATTAACTTTTCAGCATGAAAATAATTCATGCACATCTAAAATATATCTGGAACAAATCTACAGAGAATTTAAAAGAAACACTGAAAGCCCTAAGAGGAGTTGATTTCACTAAGTATGCACTACCAACCATTATTGTATATAAGCAATGGTCAAAAATGACTATGTTGAAAAATGCTGTAAATTTGTCAAAAATTATTTTTTCATCAATATAATTCTTCATTGACATCTTCAATATGTGTGGAACATGTCTGCAAAGTATTGAAAAGAAATAGTGAAATCAACTCCTCCAAGGACTTTCAGTAAGTATGCACTACCAACCATTATTGTATATAAGCAATGGTCAAAAATGACTTATGTTGAAAAATGCTGTAAATTTGTCAAAATTCATTTTTTCATCAATATAATTCTTCGTTGACATCTTCGATATGTGTGAAACATGTCTGCAAAGTATTGAAAAGAAATACTGAAAGCCCTTGGAGGAGTTGATTTCACTAAGTATGCACTTCCAACCATTGTTGAATATGGCAATTTAATATCGAAAATTGGCTAGGTTCAAAATGCTGTAAATTTGTCAAAATTTTTTCAGCATAATAATCCTTGATGCATTCTTCAGTATCTCTGGCACATATCTGCAAAGTATCAAAAGAGAATATTTAAAGCTGTAGGAAGAGTTGATTTCACAAAGTATGCACTATTAGCACTATGGCAAACATTCTATGCATAGGTTTAAAAAGTCCCATAACTCTTGCAAAACAGACCCTTTGGCCCCCTTAATTCATATCACGTGTTGTCTAATGTTGCAGGTGTGTTGAAAATTTGAAGAACATCGGGCAAAAACTACTTAAGTTATTCAGCAAAGATGTCAAAATGTTGACAGAATCACGGACAGGCTGAAAACAGTATACCCCCCTAAAACTTCGTTTTGCGGGGGGTATAATTAAATTTAAACTCCCTACATAAACATTGGGGTTAGTAACTCGAAGTCATTGTAAGTTCCCCTACTTAAAAAATACTTATGATGGTCTTAAGATGAATACTTTATAATTTACGCCCTTGCTGTTCAAGTAACTCAAAGCTTTCGTAACTTCTTGAAAATTAAAGGTGCCACTTCTTGAGATAAAATGACACTGTGGTGGTCTTGAGTTTGACCATAAAGTTACAAATGTCATTTTCAGTTAGTCATCATAATTCTTAAGAGATACGTAAGTTTGTTGTACGCTGATCTTATTACAACTTAAGCTTAAGATGGCTTTGAGTTACCAACCCCAGGTGGAAAGAAAGACTAGCTCTTTCCCAACAAGGTAGCTATCCGGCTAGTCTCAACGAAAAGCAAAGACAACAAGCACAACAGAGATTTGATTGTGTCTTACCTAGTAGAAACAAGAACGCCGCGGAGGTCGATATTGCACCTGCACCGGGAAAAATAACTTAAAACATGAAATATAGGTCGAGAGCACCAGGTTAAGGTGTGTTCTGAAAGGGTATGTTAAGGACATTTACTATGCAAGCTTTCACACTTGCAGCTATCACTGATGCAGAAAAAAACAAACTTAGACATAAAAATTAACAAAGTCAATGGACCGTGAAATATAGTTCAAGGTCAGCGGGTCAAGGTGCATGCTTGAAGGGTATGTCAAGGACAATTACTATGCAAGGTTTCACGCTCGCAGCTATTACTGATGCAGAGAAAACAAAACTTTGACGTAAAAATCAACAAAGTCAATGGACCATGATATATATGGCAAGGTCAGCGGATCAAGGTGCGTGCTTGAATGGTATGTCAAGGACAATTACTATGCGAGATTTCACCCTCGTAGCTATCACTGATGTCGAGAAAACTAAACTTCGACGTAAAAAATTTCAAAGTCAGTAGACCGTGAAATATAGGTCACGGTCAGCCTGTCAAGGTGCGTGCTTGAAGCATATGCCAAAGACAATTACTTTGCAAGGTTTCAGACTCGCAGCTGTCACTGATGTCGAGAAAACCAAACTTCGACGTAAAAATTTTCAAAGTCAGTGGACCGTGAAATATAGGTCAAGGGTACTGGGTCAAGGTGCGTGCTTGAAGTGTATGTCAAGGACAATAACTATGCAAGGTTTCAGACTCGCAGCTATCACTGATATTGAGAAAACCAAACTTCGACGTAAATGTTGATGGACGGACGGACGGACGGACGAATGAACGAACGAACGGAAATTTGAATTCCTATATCGCACCCTGCCATAAGCAGGTGCGATAAAAAAATCAGTTTACAGTACACATTAAGCTTGAGCCGTGACATGAAAAAGCTGTCCTTGAGATCATTTTGCAGGTCCTACACAAACCTGGCTATGCAGCTTCAGAAGATAGAATGAGGTTTGTTATGAGGCTTGTACTATCCACAAAGCAATAAAATGCTTATCACTTGGGCAGCTGATCTGCATAGATCTTTGTTTTTGTATTTCTCGATGCAGCTCAAATTACTTTTGTTGCCTTCATTTTACATGGAAATTGATAAAAGCCACAACAGGGGTTTTGTTTTTATCAGTTACTATTTATTTTCTTCTCTTTTTTTTTCCTCAAAAATTGATTGATTTTTTTTTAAACCAGAGGAACATTGAACCAGAGAACACTCACCTGATCTTGGAACATTTAGTCATAATGAAATGACCATGAATACTCACATACCTTTATTGACTTCATTAGTTGCCAGCATCAGCCAAGTTTCAGGTCTCAGGCTGCAATAGTTTCAAAACAAATCCACTGTTTCCATTTTTTTTCATCTTAAAGCCAGTTTCCAAAATTGACCATGCCATAAAATAGGTCAAGGTCATCCCTGGGTCATCACTTCAACAAACTACGATTGGTTAAGGTCCCTGATGCTACATACCAAGTTCTGTAGAAGATTTTTGATCATTTGTGAGCATGCAACCCTCATTTCATGAGCTAAATTTCATCCCCCCTATGCCTGAAGGCTTCAAATAAAATTTCCAATTCATAGGCTGAGAGGTTACTGAGAACAACAGTTCTTTAATTTTGATATTTCATTGGACTTCGGCCTTAATTTATGACATACCTTAATTAATTGTCTGCTCCTGCCAACTTTCAGGTCTCAAACTATAAAAGTTTCCAAAATATCTATTGTTTTCACTTCACTTCTTCTCATGTACAACCCTGTGTTTCCAAAACTGACCTAGCCATAAAATTGGCCACGGTCATCCTAGGGCCATCATTTGAACAACCTATGATGAGCTGGAATCCCAGATACTACATACAAAGTTTGGTGAAAATCTGCCCACCAGTTCTGGAGAAAAAATTTAGCATTTGTGAGCATAGCAGCCATGTTGAGCATTCCACCCGGATTCTGCGCATAAAATTGTGTTCCCCCTAAGTATTGAGGCTCCATATAAAAGTTCACTTTCATAGGCAAAATGATTTCTGAGAAAGCATGATCTTAATTTTTATATTTCAGCTACCTTGGGTTTAGGTCAACAAATGACCTTGACTTTAATCAATCACAAATTTTCATTGACTCCATTAGTTGTCTGCATCTAGCAACTTACAAATCTCAGGCTGCAACAGTTTCCAAAATATCCATTGGTTTCTCTTGTTCCCATGTAAAAGCCTATGTTTCTGAAATTGACCATGCCATAAAAAAGTCAAGGTCATCCCAGGGTCATCATTTGAGCAAACCACGATAAGATTGAGCCCCTGGTGATGCATACCAAGTTTCATGGAATTCGGTCATGTGACCAAGAAATCACAAGCAAAATTTCAATGCCACTATCCTATGAGGCATCACATAAAATTTTACTTTGATCGACCAAGCAGTTTTAGAGAAGATCTTTGAAATTGTTACTTAATTCTTATATTTCAATGACCTAGAGTCAAGGTCAAGAAATGACCTTGACCTTAAATAATTACATACCCTCATTTCCATTAGTTGTCTGCATCTAGCAACTTTTAAGTCTGAGGCTGCAATAGTTTCCAAAATATGCATTGTTTTTGCCTTATCCTATGTAAAAGCCTATGTTTCCAAAAGTGACCTTGCTGTAAAATTGGTCAAGGTCGTCAGTGACTCATCACAGGGTCATCGTGCTACTGATGCTACATACCAAGTATTGTGGAAATCAACCCACTGGTTCTGGAGAAGAAGAGTTTTGAAGAATTTTTACAATATAAAGGGGTTGGGCCCATCTTGGTCGCGAACAAAAATTTCAATCACACTACCAAAGGATTTTAACTTGATTGGTCAAGCGGTTTCTGAGAAGAAAATCTTTGAAATTGAGGACGACAGACAGATACCGGAGCATGGTCATCCTATAAGCTCACCTCTTGAGCCTTCTGCTTGGGTGAGCTAAAAACTATTGCTTTGAAAGTACATGTATAAATTCTATATAAACATATAATATATATGTTATCCCACTTTTATACAGCAAAACTGGGGTATGCATGGGGTATACCTATTTTTTATAAATTTTGCTCCAAAGCAGAGATCGTGTGTACACTTTAGAACCAGGGATTCTAATGTGTACCTACAATCTTTGGTTTGCGCAAAAATTTGAAAAACTTCCAAAATTTTTCAAATGAAATTTTCAATTTTTACAGCTGAAAAAAAAAGTCATATATAACATGGATATGTTTTTGCAATGTTGTGAACCCAGAATTTCTTGTGTGAAGGCTCCAATTATTTTGAAATTTATTTGTTGTGCAGGCTTGGAGGACATCAAACTTTTTGCATGCTCAACTCAGCTGAGTTTGAATTTTATCCTGCTCATAAATACTAAAATGTCAACAACTTTTTTAACATTTATTGGCAGCCGCAGCATCAGGGCCGCCTATGTGTACATTGTAACTTTAGCTTTATTGATTTGAACTGAACTGAACTGTACTGTTTCCCATAAATTTATGAGTATTAGAAATTTCATGTTCAAAGAACTTGATGACGAAAAACGTTTTATGAACTTTGAGCTACACTTTCTGTTTTTGTTTTTTTCATACTGACATACAGCAGGTTCTGATTCTCATTATGCAACTTCAGTCCATGCCATTTTCTCAAGCCCTTAACAAGCACATTTCAATGAAAACAGAAGGTTTTCATTAAAATATATCTGTTTAGTCACTAATAGACAATGTCACAGTCTAGTACAACTAGGACAGTACCAATCCGTCTAGCACTGTCTGAAGCTCTTGATCATCATCATTATCATCTTGTCTAACATCTGTTCATTAATCTGAAAAGCATAAGTATCATTTATAATAAAATAATATAATAAAATTGGCAATTCGGATGGATTTAACATACATGATGTATATGAGAACAGTAATAGTGAAATTGTTGAACAAATAAATTTGGCAAACCATCCAAATCAAGGCAACAAAAAGAAACACGAAATTCATGCGGATCTAATAAGGGTTTAGAACTACATAGAAAAGGCAGCCTCTAGCACAAAATAAATGAAATCATGTACATATGTACTAGTATGATATTACAATGTTTGGTAAATAGGAAAAATTCCATTCAATTTGAACAATCTGTAAATTACCTGGTGTAATAAAGTTCAAACAAATGTTTTGAACAGCTTTAACATGTTTGGCTACTGGGGATCCTTTTGTCTAGAAATCTGCCAAATATGTTGACCTGTCTTGGTAACATTCTACTTGTCTTACGTGAAGACACACAAGCTTCAGTCTGAAACAGAAAAGATAACCAGATTATGATAAAACAAAAAGAAAAAAATATGGTGTAAAAATCTGACAAAACAAGCTTCTAGTTTAGAAATCCTGCAAAAATTCAGTATCTTTGTGGTTTGTTTTTTCTTTGCATTCAAGTTAGGACTTTTAGTTTGTGACCAGATACACATACCATATATCAAGTACCAAATGTTC
Organism: Rugalucina vietnamica; assembly: GCA_964017185.1. Classification (NCBI taxonomy): domain Eukaryota; kingdom Metazoa; phylum Mollusca; class Bivalvia; order Lucinida; family Lucinidae; genus Rugalucina; species Rugalucina vietnamica. The sequence continues at coordinate 29,626,090 of OZ024885.1, read as the reverse complement.
TCAGTGAGTTGCACAATTAGCAAACTCATTCACTCAATAATTCTTATGTGACCAAATCAAAAGTGATGATGTCCTAAATTGTCTTAAGATCATGTTTATAAGACACTTCGACCACAAGGTGTAGAACCCAAGCTTATAGCAAATCTTGAGGAAAGACTCTATCTCAGCCAGTGTCACCTTCCTGATTCTTTCCAGGTATTTTGTCCCTTAATCACATCAGGGAATTGTTTGTGGAGTAAAATTGAAATTATTCATCTCTGGTGTTACAGCGCACTACATCAGGAAAACATGTCCATGAAAGTAGACCCCCTTGAACCCCACTTTTATACAAATACTGGGGTTTGCAGGGTTATACATATACCTATTTTTCTTATTTTTGCTCCAAAATATAGATTTTAGCTGAGATAAAGATGTTGTATTTGTATATGTCTCTGATTTTAGGTACTCATTAGAACTGCCTCATTGAGACTGTTCTAACTTGTACCCACAATCTATGTTTTGAGCAAAATTATTAAAAATAACAATTTTTTTCTATTGAAAATTTCCATTTTCTTACAACTTTAAAAATTTCTGAATATCGCACTGGCAAGTGTTTGTAATGAATTGGATATTATTCAACATACACTGTACTGAACAGACAGTACACCACAGCCTATTAACAACATTATTGTTGGGGTTCCAAGCCAGTTTCTGAGTTAACTGTCCAGTCTGTGTGATGAGAGGAAAATGATACATAGAAAACTTAGTGTCATTATGAAAACATGCCCATACAATAATCAAAGACTGGCTTTCTGTAAATTTCAGTAGATTTTTTTGATATTCCTGCTCAAAATATTGATTGTTGGTACATGTTTGTTTTTCCCAGGCCATCCTAATGAGTACCCACAATCTATGTTTTGGATCAAAATTCAGGATAATGTAGATGTATACCATTGTATACTCCAGGTTCACAGAATAAAAGTGGGGTATATATTTCATGGACATGTTTTCTTGATGTAAAACAACCAATTGTGGTCCAGCAATGCTATGTGTTATACAGTATGCAGTAACGATCCATATGTTATAAATATAGGTGTATCAAAAATACTATAACTTATAATATAATAATAATAATTTAGAAGTGACTCAAGTATTATCTACAACCCCCCTCCCCCCCCCCCCCCACACACACACACACAAACAAAAATAATTTAAAAATAAAGATATTCATTACTTTCTGACCCCTCCAAACTTCCCCAAAATATGGAAATCCAAATTTTTTAACACCCCCCCCTCATTTTTAAAATAGCAAGCTAACCTTTATGCCGGAATTTTGAGTAATCTTGCCCCCTGGAGGAACAACCAACTGCTTCTTGGTTTTACTTTGGGGAGAATTTTTCTTGCTTATTGGCAAAGCCCATCACAGCCATATGAACCTAATCCTAATCTTTTGATAATTTTTTATTTTGCGATTAAAGCAAAACAAACATAAACTAGCAGCCAGAGAAGACTTGGGCTAGTATGAACCCAGAACCTATCCACTCTGAGCCTAATGATCTAGTCCACCACCAGGCCACCACGCTTCACAAAATTATTATTTTCTAATGAATACTGTACATGTATATGTCATTGACAGTCTATTATGAACACCATTTTGGTCCAGCTGATAATTATTAAATATTTTTATCTTATGTTGTTTTTTTTTTGTATCCAGGCTTACCATCCCAGCCAACAATTTTTCAGTCATGTCAGAACGGAGATTATTTTGCCCACTGAAGTCTTAAGTACAATGGTCCTGGACAAAGTGATTTGGTCCAATGTAAAATTTACTCATTTTTTTTTTTGAAAAGCTTTAACTTGTACTTGTGTCCTGAATCAAGCCCCCCCCCCCCCACACACACACACACACAAAAAAAAAACAACAACATACTTTCTGTAACAACAGCCAGGGACTTATTTCCCTCTTGGAGCACCCCTGTAGAGACATTGTTAATTTGGGGTGTCACCAGTAAACCATAGGTCATTGATGCTTACTCAATATTGTATATACTTGGGGTAGTGCGGCTGCGAAGTACATTGTATATAGGTATATAGGGTGCATAATTGACCAGTCTAACTGGTCCGGACCTTTTAGCCTCGTGGTTATGATGCCTGAATGATTTCCACCCTGGCGATCGGGGTTCGAGGCCAGTTCTGGCTGGATGTTTTAATTTACAGGATTATATTTCTCCTACTACTACATTTGGTGCCTGGTGCAAGGATGACTACCGTCAGAGCCCATGGGTGAAGCTGTGTCTACGGAGTCAGAAAAGCGCCTTGGAATTCTTAAACATTTGTAACAAATGTTTCATTGTAGCATGGAGGAATGTGGTAGTGCGGCTGCGAAGTACTTTGTGTAACGTTTCTATGTATATATATATATAATGTATGCCGAGCGGGTGCACACACTATAGGTTATATATCAATTTTACGTTGGGGCTCCTTAGCCCTGATAGATCAAAACTTGTATGACAATATGACAATAAAACATATATATGAAATAGACTACCTTGTCTTTAAATCTCAATAATCAATTCATTGGACATAAAAAGGAATCACTCATGAATTATCAACAAAGATTATGGGTTCAACCTGACCCCTTGTTAAGGCTCCCAATTGCCTCCTAATCACTCACAACGATTCTGCACTATCAATGTTTGCCAACTATAGGAGCTCTCCTCACCGGCTCCTGATTCTCAAATACTATTGCTCCACACAGAAGACATCAAGTCTTCATATAAACTAGGAGCCTAACTCGCCGGCTTCTGATTCCACTACCTACTTTACTAAGACACTTCAGTCTTTCTGTTTTACACTTAGAGCGTAACTAGAAGCCCTTGTCTCAGGTTTCGCAATGATCCCAATGAGACATAGACAACTAGTATTTGCTCTATTACCTTTACTATCCTACCGGCCGTTCACTTCAGACTCAAGTCGCAGAATGCCAAACTTTGCCTTGTGCGCGGTATTTATACCCGGGAAAATCCATTTGATAGGTAAGCCAGGTTGAGTCCACTAAAATGATTGGTACTATTTGACACATACCTTTGCGTTTGAAATCTAATGTAACGAAATGGAATGATATGATTTAGACATAGAAATGGTGTGATGTTATAAACGTAATGCAATAATTAATCTGTTTCCTTGGTAACATAACCCTGAACCCGAAATGACATTAAATGGAATCGTCCAGTAACTCGTTGTACCTGAGGCGCTTTTCTACCCAAGCACCGCTTTACAGCTGATCCAATATGGCGGCGTCCAGTAAATTTTATTTTCTAATTGTGATTTGCATGCTTTTTATGGGATTTTATGATTATTTTATTATCAAACTGGATTAGAACTAATCATTTATAAATTATACAAACAGCGGAGGCTGGATATAATCTATAATCGCAGGTAAACCCGTTATTTTGCCAAATCCAACACTGTTTACCTGGGGTTTCATCACACTACCCACGCCTCCGATTTCATGCGCCCTCGCATGCAATAATTAAACAATGATTTTGCAAGTTACAACTTTTATTGACTACTTCGTCAACGTAACATTTAAGATCACAATAGCATTTCAAGACAGGCTCTTTACATACATATTTAAAGAGATGATATGATCAATGGTAAACATGACATATTTCAGACTGACTGAGAAAATTTCTACTTCTGATACTCTTTTAGTCAGACAAATCATTATCATACAGAAGCTTTGCATGAATAAAATGACTAGATTAATACATACATGTACGGGTTTCACTGAGATCCTACAAAAATGAAAGCTGAATCAATGATTAAAATTTCTTATGTTACTTATTTATCATGGCTCTTGGCCATATGAGAATGAAACTGGTATTTGTTCTCACAGTTTTCACCACACAGATTACACACAAAGAAGTCAACATGCGAATGCCAGCCTCGGTGGAGCATTGACATGATTTCATCGTCAAATGTGATCCCACATGGTTCACATCGATGGCTAATGGTTTGAACACCCATATCTTGCATATCGATCACCGATACCCTTAGCTCCTTCATCTCCTTGCTACTTGCTCCTGCTTCTTCGTTGCTGACATTTCTCCTCTTTGGAGCCAGTACCTTCGCTGGTTCTGTTCTCTTTCTGTGTACTCTTCCAAGAGTTAGATCTTCCTGTGCCTCCTTCATACCAGCACTTTCTTCTTCACTCTCAGATGACATAGACTCCCTGTCTGAATTACTGTCATTATAGTCAAGCTCTATCTCTGGATCTTTATCCCAGTCGGCCTCCCCAGTCGTGGTTTTTGTTTCCGGCGATTGGATAACTTTGGACTCTTTAATATCAGTAGCAGAAGAGGTCTCTGTCGCCGAAACTGGGTGAAATTTTCGAACATGCTTGTTCAGATTGGCCCTTTTACTAAAGGTACTTTGGCAGATGCTACATGCCAGGTGCTTAGTTTGTGCAACCATCGGCTTTCCACATTTCTTCATATGGGCCAGGTATTCTTCCCACTTGATTTCCTTCTTGCAATTGGGACATACAGATCTCTTCCGGGGTGTTTCCTTTGTATTTGGCATTTCTCTACAAACAGAGAAGACAGATAAATATCTCTGAAGTAATATTAGGCTTGAGTCCGTGATATGTGTAGTGTATCAATATCCCACATACGCTTGCCACCACTGTAACGTTTCTATGTATATATATATATATAATGTATGCCGAGCGGGTGCACACACTATAGGTTATATATCAATTTTACGTTGGGGCTCCTTAGCCCTGATAGATCAAAACTTGTATGACAATATGACAATAAAACATATATATGAAATAGACTACCTTGTCTTTAAATCTCAATAATCAATTCATTGGACATAAAAAGGAATCACTCATGAATTATCAACAAAGATTATGGGTTCAACCTGACCCCTTGTTAAGGCTCCCAATTGCCTCCTAATCACTCACAACGATTCTGCACTATCAATGTTTGCCAACTATAGGAGCTCTCCTCACCGGCTCCTGATTCTCAAATACTATTGCTCCACACAGAAGACATCAAGTCTTCATATAAACTAGGAGCCTAACTCGCCGGCTTCTGATTCCACTACCTACTTTACTAAGACACTTCAGTCTTTCTGTTTTACACTTAGAGCGTAACTAGAAGCCCTTGTCTCAGGTTTCGCAATGATCCCAATGAGACATAGACAACTAGTATTTGCTCTATTACCTTTACTATCCTACCGGCCGTTCACTTCAGACTCAAGTCGCAGAATGCCAAACTTTGCCTTGTGCGCGGTATTTATACCCGGGAAAATCCATTTGATAGGTAAGCCAGGTTGAGTCCACTAAAATGATTGGTACTATTTGACACATACCTTTGCGTTTGAAATCTAATGTAACGAAATGGAATGATATGATTTAGACATAGAAATGGTGTGATGTTATAAACGTAATGCAATAATTAATCTGTTTCCTTGGTAACATAACCCTGAACCCGAAATGACATTAAATGGAATCGTCCAGTAACTCGTTGTACCTGAGGCGCTTTTCTACCCAAGCACCGCTTTACAGCTGATCCAATATGGCGGCGTCCAGTAAATTTTATTTTCTAATTGTGATTTGCATGCTTTTTATGGGATTTTATGATTATTTTATTATCAAACTGGATTAGAACTAATCATTTATAAATTATACAAACAGCGGAGGCTGGATATAATCTATAATCGCAGGTAAACCCGTTATTTTGCCAAATCCAACACTGTTTACCTGGGGTTTCATCACACTTGTATTACAGTATATAGGGTGCATAATTGACCAGTCTAACTGGTCTGGACCTTTTAGCCTCGTTATGGCGCCTGATTTCCACCCCGGCGATCGGGGTTCGAGGCCAGCTCTGGCTGGATGTTTTAATTTACAGGTTTATATTTCTCCTACTACTACATACTGATTGCTTTAAATACCCAAGTATGTCCCAAATACTCGAATCTAGAATCACTAAATTTCGGCTATTTAGACTGTTTAATGGTTATAGAGCGTCAATGACCTGTGAGTAAACCATTCAGATTCAGATTCGATTGAATGTGTCTCGCACTAAACAAAATAAAATACAGTGTATTATGTTGAAAGCAATCAGCCTCGGTTTTTTGTGTATTCTTTACATTTTACTTGGGCCAATGTATGGTAATTTACCAGCAACAATGCCTTTTTCATTATATTGTATATCATTTCTTTAGAGTTTAAATAAAACAAGAGGTCAAAAGCGATGACAAGCTTTTTAATTTATATATTTTTTTGGAAAAGCTTTAACTTGTACTTGTGTCAGAATCGAGCCCCAAGGAAAAAACATAGTTTCTGTAATAACAACGAATCTGAAACAAAGTTAGCATCACAGATTTCAAAAAGAAGGTTGGAAGAATAAAATACTTCAGTTCCTCACATTTGCCCACGCCAGAAACAAGGCTACACACGAAACAAATTGGTCTGTGTGTTGTGACTAACGGCGCCGCCATGTTTTTATTTACCCAATGGCTTCTGGCATTATACGCATGTGCCTGACTCCGAGAATGATAATGAAGGAGTCGGGTACCAGACTAGCTTACATTACGAAAACATGCCCATGCAATCTACACTATTTTTTAAAGATGTAAAAAATGAAGATTTTCAGTAGAAAAGTTTTGCTATTTTTCTTATTTTTGCTCAAAACATATACTTTGAGTACACGTTAGAACGCCTCGCGTTAGAACCGCCTCGGCGAGGCGGTTCTAACGAGTACCCACAATCTATTTTGGAGCAAAATAAGAAAAATAGGTAAACCCCTGCATACCCCAGTTTTGCTATATATAAGTGGCGTTTAAGTGGGTATGCATGACACGGACCTGTTTTCATGATAATATGCCCGTGAAACATATACCCCATTATCATATGACGTCGCTGTTTTCCAGTGGATAACGTCATGTCATAAAAATCATATGGCCACACGTGTAATTATTTATAACACTTTTGCGGGAATGCGTAACGTCATTGTCGACGTCCTTAACAACAATGTAAATTTTCATTGGAAATATGTCCACTTTAAAAGCGATATGAACCTATTTTAGATGTCATATGATAAAACGAATCCTACACTTGTGGTCATTTCAGAGGCTCGTTTAATAAATTTCATATGAAATGACCACTCGTGTAAGATCCTCTATTTATACCCAACATTTATATGGTAAAACTGGGGTATACAAGGGTGTACATTTTTCTAAGTTTTGGTCCAAAACATAGAGCATGGGTACTCGTTAGAACCGCCTGTATCCTGTACCCACAATCAATGTTTTCAACAAATATATTAAAAATATCAATTTCTTTCTGATGATTTTTTTTTCCATTTTTAAAGCGGAAAAAAATCTTTGCTTATTGCACGGGCTAGTATTCGTAATGTAGGCAATAATTACATTTTAACGTGTCTTTGTATAATTAAGTTAAATTCATCTACATCTAAAGTCAACGGTCTGGTGAATCGGATAGAACGATTTCAAAATAAGCCTGATGACGCTTTATATTACATTTTGTTCCCAATTCCTTGTAAACGGTAAAACTTACATACGGAAGACCGGGACGGCATGCTAAATGCTATTTGCTAAATGCTAACTGTCTTTTGCTAAATGCTTATTGCCTTTGGCTAAATGCTTATTGTCTTTTGCTAAATGCGAAAAGCTAATTGCTACACCCTAATTGCAAATTTTATGGTCAATCATGACTTCTGGCTCCGGGACCTAGAGTAAGTCCTTGTTACACCGAAGAGATAAGCCTTGAACCGCTAGATTTATTTCTTCGGGATAATGTTTTCTTTCGTTATTCTAGGCATAAAAACTTGGTATATACGGGCCAAAGATAGTGTGGATATTCGTTGCGTGGTATAGTTCGGACTTCTGGCTCAGAGACCTAGATGATGTCCCCTGCACTGCCTTCGGAACACTTTAAAGCATGTCTTGTTACAACGAAAAGATAACCCTATAACTCGAGCAGCTTTTTTTTCTTATAGGAATAAATTTTGTATTTTTTTTTCTTCCAGGCATATAAACTCGGCCTATACGGACCAAAGATTGTTTGGATATTCGTGGCATGGTATAGTTCGGACTTTTGGCTCCGGGACCTAGAGGAAATACCCTGCACAGCTGAGGAAATGAGCTTGGCTGCTGACGGGGCCTTTGTTATTGGATTTTACTATCGAAATCCGTTACCGGAGAGAGGGATATCAGGACTCACAGGTACACTATAAATAAAACTTATCCTTTAAGAAATGAGAAAGGGGATGGGCCATGCCGCGGTTTCGGCTACTTAAGCCTCTTCAGTGGCCCTACAGATTTGGCAACATGAAGTCAAAGAGAAGTACTGTAATTGGGGTACTCGATAGAAAGACTAGTATAAAAAGATTAGTTATATTCCTGTTTTCTTAAACATTGCTTCTATTGCTTACACTTCAGAAAAAAAGACGGTACAGGCAATACTAACTATGAGCTTTCTGGCACACCATCAGGAAAACATGTCCGTGCAATGAATACCCCCTTAAACCCCACTTTTATATAGTAAAACTGGGGTATACAGGGGTATACCTATTTTTCTTATTTTTTCTCCAAAACATAGATTGTGGGTACTCGTTAGAACCGCCTCGGCGAGGCGGTTCTAACGTGTACTCACAATCTATGTTTTGAGCAAAAATATAAAAAAAATTCCATTGAAAATTTTTAATTTTTACAGGTGAAAAAATCTCTGTATATTGCATGGGCAAGTTTTCGTAATGAAAATACTAAGCATGTTGAAGCCGTGATATAAGTGTACGATATTCTGGATAATCCATCACACAAGTGCATTTAAGCTACCATTACTTGGCATATTATACTACTCATAATTTGATATGCATCAAAGTATTATTTTCCATACAGCACAGCGTTAAACACCCCAAATTTACCCCAAAGTAAATGCCAGTACCCAAGGACATGAATGTCGGTCTCATTTGGTTTTTCTTAGATAATGCCTTGAAGGTTCTGACTACAAGAAATTTGAAACAGAAAACGTCGCAACATGGCCTATTAAGCATTCTTAGCATTTTTCTAAAAGTCCTGAAATCATGGCATTTTTCTTAAAGTCCACGGGTGCTCGAAAATGTGACTAGAAATTGATTTCTCTGTGACAGTTAGTCTAATAAGCATTCTAGCAGGTGTATACAGTGCAGGATAAAATCTTGCTTGAAATGACCACGTGTGAGATAATTTTCAACAGAATCACTTTTTTGTCAAAATTCAAATTTTTTCAAGAAATGTCCTATGGACTTCGATAGAACACATTGTTTCAAATTTCTTTGAGTCGTTAGCTTCGATACATTTTCTAACAAAAGCCAATCAGACTGTCATTCTTGCACCCTTGGGATTGTCTTGGGGTAGCTCCCATACGGATCGAGACAGGCCGTTATGAACGTTTATCCGTTTCTGAAAGAATTTGTTTTCATTGCAAGTCATGTGTGGAAGATAAGCTACATGTACTTATACACTGTCCGTTATATGATGAACTTCGTAGTAACTTTTATCAAAGTTTGCAAGTAATTGGTATAAACATGGACGAGAAGTCTCCGATATCACAATTTAACTTCATTTTAAATAGTCTTGATGAAAAGTTAATTCGTATGTCTGCTAAATTCTGCTGCGAAATACTAACACGTTGAAGAAAGGCACTGTACAAGTGACACAGTTGTATCATGGGTCCGTTTAAGTTGCCAAAGTCTGCATATGTTTTATGTTTTATTATGGTTTTTACTGTAAATATATGTACAAAGTCTGACAATATGAATATTCTTAAGATTCAGAAATCTTTTAAAATGAGTATATTTTAATGTAAATGCATGCATGTGAATAGTCTCTCATAGCTCTGTAAGAGCGTCTCTTATTTATTTATTTTTAGAATATGTAATACATATTTTAATTGTAATTGTAGAGGTGAGACTTAAATAAATTTATGTTATGTTATGTTATGTCATTAAATTTGGATCCTAGTCGGGGTATTTAACACAGTGCTGTATGGAAAAAGGTACAAGTAGGCAAAGATCAGGAAAAGGCGCAATCAGAAAAAAGATTCCCACTCCAAAAACCGAGGTGGGAAAAAACCAAACTAACAATCAGGTACTTATACCATGAAACATATTTATAATACTTTGATGCTTATCAAATTTTGAGTAGCATAATTTGTGTCGCATTTACGCTATATTACCAATCAAAGCAGAACTTTTAAAACAAAAATAATTAAAAGTGTCTCAGATTTGATTTTTATGTTTGCGTTTCTTTAAATTATCTGTCTAGCATTCTTTTAGTAAAATGGCAAAAAGAAATTAATGACAGGATGTTGTATACTTTAATGAGAAACAGCCGTTATATAGTAAATCAGACGTAACTGCAACTAGCAGTTATCAAAACTAGTTTTAAGACCAAATACGGCTTATGCATTGAATTGATTGACTGGTTTCTCCTACAAAGCATCCTTATATAGCAGACTTAGAGTGTGCCCCAGGCCGATTAAGGCTCTACGGGACGTTACAATGCATCAGAAAACCAAGAATCTGGTCAGCGACTTTGTTTTCGCTACATGGGTAGTACCTATTTCTTTTCTTCTTAACAACAAAATTTCCAGCTTCCAGCCTTCAAGACTGGTTTGTGTCAGGCCAGGTCGAAAAGCAACATTGTTGTTTTGATCATGTGAAGGCTCATTTACAAGGCAGTAGGAATCTGCGATCTAAGTTTAATAGCAATCACATCTGCTTCGCGTAACAAGTTATGTCATCAATTCTCGTGCAAATCGGTCATGTATGAAGGACCTTGAGCTGTAAAAATGACAGAATATGGTATTTGCAAATTATATGAGCCAAGCGAATATCGGTCATGGTGTCATGGTGACAGTGTCCTTGACGTTTTTATCACGTTCTGTATGCTGGGCCACAAAATTATCTTATGCTCAACCGATGATCAAATATGCAAATCAAACGCCCTAGTGGGAGAAACAAAATCCGGGAATGTCATGCGGTAGCCCATGGATTCCTGTGTTTATGGTATAAATATACGTCAGAAAGATTTCTCGCTTTGTCAGGCTTGCTTGTCGCGTAATGAACATCGTCTCATCGTGGTATATTTGGTCCTAGCTATTCTTTTACTTGAACAAATCGTAATAACATAATCATGTGAGGTCCAAAGCATTGTCAAACATAAGCCGCGAATAAGAGTATTTATTATATAGCTAGTAATATCAAATGATTAAGGATGTTCGCTGCTAACATTTGACATTTCGGAACTTCCGGTTTTTCTTTTGTTGAATATCTCGAAAACGGTTGCAGATATTTTTCTAATATTTTATATTTGGATACATATTGATAATGTGCATTGAATAAGCTATAAAAATTGTCAATCTAAGGAACTTCATTTTTTCACCCCATTTTCTGCAACTTTTCAGAAAATTTTAGTTGTCAGTAAAATTTAGGGGGTAGGGTAGATTAAACTTGAATATTACACATCTTCAAATTAATTGCACGAGTTCGATGTTTGTTTTAGCAGCAGTATATGTGTATATGGTCTTCTAAGTCGGTCTTTCTGTCTTTGGTGTGCTAGTTTTAAAATTTTGGGTGGTTTTATGAAATGGGCTTTAAGAAACAAAACAGACGAAAAAAGGCTTAAAATGGCGATTTTCAAGTTGTTGGTTCTCTCTTATATGCACACTACCCTATATATTTCTTTCTTTTATTCGAACAATATTACGAAGTTCTATCTTGTGTGAAAATACAAGAAAAAGTTTGAATCTACAAATAGGGGTTTGGCACATTTCAAAATATTGATTTTTTTCCGACTTTTCAAGTATGGGGGTAGGGTTGGAAAACGACTCGTAAAATTTTGTCATCCACTTCAAGTTGCAAATTTTTCATTGCTTTTGGTCCAAAATAGTCTGCATTACGTAGATATTATGAATTTTGAAAGCATTCTAGGTGTATTTTTGTTCAAGACAGGTATGTTTCAAAGAATTGAAATTTAAATCAATTTTTCTGAATTTAAAACAAAGTGTTCAGAGGACTCATTCACAGGCCTGTAGCTCGAAAAAAATGCACACTACCCTATACTTATTTTGTTTTCAAATGTCTTGTGTTGTAATTTGGAATAAAAAAAAATGTGGTTAGAAAAAAAGTTTGAATACTTTTTCATTGGCAGCGAACATCCTTAAAACATAGGGATAAAAGCCGAGTAACAAGTGTGCAGATATCAGACGATATCTGCACACTTACTTGATATTGCACACTTTGTAAAAAAGCGAAAAATTCTGTTTAAGAAAAATTGCCAAATTCTTGACTTGAGGGTCATCGTGCAAAATTGTGAAATTGGGACGTCAACTCTAATGACGTCATCTTCATCTGACGTCGCGTGGAAAATGATGTCATACCTAGCCGAAACGTCAGCTGAAGTTTGTGACATTCAGACTTAAGCAATTTAAGCCGAAAAAAGAAAACAAAATGTCAACAATATTGATTCAATTGCAAAATGTGCTTCCGAAAAGTAACAGTGCAAAAATGATATCATCTGATATTGCACTAGTGCAAAAATGATATCACTTATGGATATTATCGCGGCCTTCGTGTAGATATTTCAATTTTGTAAGGCTAACTCTCAACAAAACATCAAATATGAGAAGCAGATATTTATAGCTATATAATAAAAGGGTTATTGCACTGATATCGGTGAATATTGTCCCTCGTTGGGATATCTACGGACGCTCGCAAGCTCGCGTCCTTCGATATTCCAACTCGGGGCAATATTCATCGATATCAGTGCAATAACCCTACCAACTAACGTCCGGTTTGTGACCATAGCTGTTGACTGGGACGTAAAGCAATAAACAAAGCAAACGTAAACTCTTGTTCGCAATTAAACGCAAGTCTACCTCAATGGATTTTCGCTTATGTGTGACGAGGCCTTTTGCATAACACAAAGTATACATACATCCAGTAGCACCACGAATGGGACATCAAATAGTTCAAAGCACAAACTATTACTGTCCACAAAATGTAATGCTATATAGATCATTTTGCTTTTTCCAGCTCAGGAATTTGACCAACTATATACACAGGAGGACACATATGATCCACAACATTATATGTACGAGTTCGTTGCTGCTAAATGCTATGATCATGTGTGGGTCGCGGCACTTGCTCTCAACTGTACGGAGACGTATCTCGCTCACATGGGTAAGGTCTATCATTTTTAGCTCACCTGAGCCGAAGGCTCACAGGTGAGCTTATAGTATACCCAGGCTCCGACGTCCGTCCGTCGTCGTCCGTCCGTCCGTCCGTCCGTCCGTCGTCCACAATTTCAAAGATCTCCTCTGAAACCGCTTGGCCAATCAAAGCCAAACTTCATGTGGAGCATCCTTAGGAAGGGGGAACGAAAGTTTATATAAATGGTCCAGGTCACATGACCATGGCCCATTATAGTTTATATAAATCATGACCCTGGGACGACCTTGACATATTTTACGGCAAGGTCAACTTAGGTGGCCAATGCATTTGAATGGGAAAAAATGGTAAAATGCTATTTAATGGGTAAAACTTACTGGGAATAGGAAAATGGACAGAAGATTAATGTTAATGGAAAATTTTAGCCCCTGGGGGGTTGTCTGCCCCTGCACCGGGGCTATATACATGTATATGACCATAATATTCAAACATCTTCTTCTCTGAAACTGCTAGGCCAATCAAAGCCAAACTTCATGTGGAGCATCCTTGGGAAGGGGGAATGAAAGTTTAAATAAATGGTCAAGGTCACATGACCAAGATGGCCGCCATGGCTATAAATAGCAAAAACGTTTAAAAATCTTCTTCTTAAGAACCAGAAGGCCTATGATTTTGAAACTTGGTGTGAAGCATCTGGGAATGGAGCTCTACAAAGTTTGTAAAAATCATGACCCTGGGATGACTTTGACCTATTTTACGGCAAGGTCAACTTACATGTAGGTCTCCCATGCATTTGAATGGGACAAAAATAGGAAAATGTAATTAAATGGCAGAAAACTTGCTAAAAATGAGCAAATGGACAGAAGATTTATGTTTAAGAAAATATTTTGGGCCCAGGGGGTTGTCTGCCCCTGCCCCGGGGCTATATACGTGTATATGACCATAATATTGAAACCATCTTCTTCTCTGAAACCGCTAGGCCAATCAAAGCCAAACTTTTTGTGGAGCATTTTTAGGAAGAGGGAATGAAAGTTTGTATAAATGGTCTAGGTCACATGAGCAAGATGGCCGTCATGGCTATAAATAGCAAAAAAGTTTAAAAATCTTCTTCTTCAGAACCAGAAGGCCTATGATTTTGAAACTTAGTATGAAGCATCTGGGAACGGAGGTCTACAAAATTTGTATAAATCATGACCCTGGGATGACCTTGACCTATTTTATGGCAAGGTCAACTTAGGTTGCCCATGCATTTGAATGGGAAAAAATAGGAAAATGTCATGTAATGGCAGAAAACTTGCTAGGAATGAGCAAATGGACAGAAGATTTATGCTTATGACAATATTTAAGGCCCAGGGGTTGTCTGTCCCTGCCCCGGAGCTATATACATGTAGACGACCATAATATTCAAACAGCTTTTTCTCTGAAACCGCTAGGCCAATCAAAGCCAAACTTTTTGTGGAGCATTTTTAGGAAGAGGGAATGAAAGTTTGTATAAATGGTCAAGATCACATGACTAAGATGGCCGCGATGGCTATAAATAGCAAAACTTTTTAAAAATCTTCAGAACCAGAAGGCCTATGATTTTTAAACTTGGCATGAAGCATTAAGGAACGGAGGTCTACAAAATTTGTATAAATCATGACACTGGGATGACCTTGACCTATTTCACGGCAAGGTCAACTTAGATCGCCCATGCATTTGAATAGAGAAAATTGTTAAAATGTCATTTGAAGGACAAAACTTGCAGTTAATTGGCAAATGGACTGAATTTTTATGATTTGAAAAAGACATTGACTCCAGGAGTTATTCTGACCCTGCCCTAGGGTTATATAGATGCATTGTACCATTCCAGTCTAACAAGTTTATTGGTACATGTATATAGCTCAGGTCTCAGGTGAGCGTTTACAGGACCATTGGTCCTCTGGTTTAGCCTCGTCGAAGACAATTTCTGTTACTTCTAGACAAACCTACGTTTTTGCCTGTAATCAATATCGCCGCGCTCTGTGAGTGAGTTCCTTTACTTATCATAGGAATTTACATATAAGCAGCATGTACGAGATTTGTCAGGAAAGTTCGTAGACAACTTGGCTAACAGAAAAAGTAAAATTACGTGTTTTTGACTTGTACAGTATTGTCTGCCTGGGTAAGCAGTACGGACCTGTCTTAAGTGCCATGTCAGAAACAGATTTTACATATCTTACATATTCAGATTCACTGGTGATACGCCAAATTGACAATACTTCACCAGGGGATGCCCCAGTAGGGAAATTAGTCCCTGGTTCTCACAAGAGATGCAAGCTTGGACACACAGTCATCAGACATTTCAGCGGAGGAGATCAGAGAATCGGGGAGGTCATTCCAGTCCCTGATAGTCTGTGGAATGAATTAAACTACTTTTGTACACTTCTTTGCTAGCTGAAGGTATCTGAAAAGCCAAAGAGTGTTGATTTCTAAAACGCCTATTCTTCGAGATATGTTCATCTGTGGGTATTCTGGCTTTACCCTTTAGACCTTTGTATAGTCTACTATCCTTCCTCCTTTTCTTAAGAGATTCCCATTTCAGTTACCTAAAATGCCAGTCATGCTCCCAGTTTCAAAAACATAATTTCCAGTCACAAACCTTGCACCTTTTCCAGTTCTTCCTGAAGGCCATGAGTGTGAGGGCCCCAAACTGAGCTTCCATATTCCAACTTGCCGCACCAGTCCTTTATTCATTCACATCTGGGGGCCTTGAGGTGGAACTTTGGATTGAGTCCGTTCAGCCCTGGAATGCGTTAAAAGCCCACTTTCTACTACTACTATCTGGGGTACAAGAATACAAATTCTCCTCATGAATCCGAGAGTTCTGTTAGCCTTTGTGCAAACAATGGAAATATGAGTATTCCATTTCAGATCGTTTATGATAGCTACACCCAGGTATTTTATGCTTTCACCGTTTTCCAGTACATTGCCCTCAAGGGTGTAGTTAGCCTATATCGTACTAGACCATTTATTTGTCAGCTGCATTATGTTGCATTTGACGGGTTGAAATCTCATTCCCCATTTCCTAGCCCAACTGCCTAAAAGATTTATGCCTCTCTGCAGTTTCAATGTATCCTCTTCATTCTTGATTTCACGATGGCAAACACGTGTATCACATGTCCTTGCCATTAGTTACAGAGACGGGTTATCTGTTTAAAGTCTCACCTGAAAGCATATGGGTGTCCTCTTACTGCCTTTGTTTCTACAGTCTGCATTCAAATTATTGCCATATTTCAGGGCATACAAAGACACTAGCAGATTTCACCTACGAGGATTCGTTCATCAATGATATAATTGTGTCATGTATGTCAAATGTGTCAATCATCGGCGTGGTGGGCAGTATTTCGTTTGAGGGAGGCGGGGACCCAATAAATGACGTCAAAATTGAACGGATTCAAGGTAAGTGATTGGTGAGTTTGTGCAAGTTTGCGTTTCTTGTTATATTCCAACGTGTCAATTATCGGCGTGGTGGGCAGTATTTCGTTTGAGGGAGGCGGGGACCCGATAAATGACGTCAAAATTGAAAGGATTCAATATATTTGATTGGTGAATTTGTTCAAGAGGACGTTTCTTGTCATTTTCCAACACGTTAATTATCGGCGTCGTTTGAAGAAGGCGGGGATACACTCAATGACGCCAAAACTGAAAGGATTCGAGGTATGTGATAGGTGAATTTGTTCAAGCGGGCGTTTCGTGGTATTTTCAATGTGTCAGTCATTGGCGCCGTGGGCAGTATCTCATTTGAAGGAGGCAGGGACCTAATCAATGACGTAAAAATTGAGCGGATTCAAGGTACATGTATGTGATTGGTCAGTTTGTTCAAATAGGCGTTGCTTGGTATTGTTCAATGTTTCAATCATCGGCATCGTGGGCAGTATCTCATTCGAAGGACACGGGGACCTGATCAATGACGGCAAAACTGAACGGATTCGAGGTGTTGAGTGGTGCATTTCAGATGCGCACATCTTGTAGGGTGGGATTTTCAGGTTGTTAACGGGGAAATGGTCTTTCAGATATGCATCATTAAAACATTTCTCAATGACAGTTGCTGAGAAATTAAAGGAGTGACAGAATTTTCGACCGATCCTCGTATCAGTTGTGTCCATAGTTTTAATAAGGATTGACTTTGTCTCCGATTGGTTACATAACACTTCAGGCTTAAAAGATTGAAGAAGAGGCCATTTACACTTATCCGTTTCACAACTAACATGATATTCAGTTCAAATAACATTTTTTACTTAGTCATGTACAAGTATTTATTATTCTAACACACCTCGCCTATATAGCCAATGGTTAAAAACGTGTTATATTGTGCAACAGTTTCACTAGGCGAATAAGCGTGACGTTACCTTGCGGCTCTTGTGACGTCAGCTATCCCACAAAGCAGCGTTAGACGGTGAAACGTCGTTTATTAAGCACACAACAAACGTAATAAATGTGTGTAAATACCAGCATTACAGTCAAATATTTGGCTGGATATCTGCAATGCAATGGCGGAAAGCTGAACGATATGGAGGGTTTCAGCAACATTTATTCCGTCTATTGTGTGTTAGAATCGAAATAGATCAGCTCATGTGCGTGAATTGTTGAGTAATAATTCACTGTTTGTCGGTCAGTTGTAAGAAGATAAATCACTCGCACTACGCGCTCGTGATTTAATCTTTATAACTGACTTCCAAACAGTGAATTATTACTCAACAATTCACTGCTAGAGCTGATCTATTTCTTAAATATGGTCATGCTGTTGCAAAGTACTGAAAAGTCTAAAAAAGGCATTGGCAAGAAAAATGTGCAAATGTTTCGTCCATGTGGAAGATAATTTCGCGATCCTAGACACGCGGCCACAGCAACGGCTTATTCATAGAATTGTACACGTACAACTTTGATGAAAATTCTAGTTCTTGAACAAAATGATGGAACCTTTCAAGGTTAATATGTCTGCGACAGTTAAATATCGTTTACAAAACAAGCAAATATAAATGTACAATAATAATTATAATAATTGATTTGCACCTGAAAATATAGAGGAATTGTTGGGAATTTCTTGGAAAATGAAAGCTGACCAATATTTGAGAAAATCGCAATTTTGTTATGTGCCATTTAGATTGTTTCTTGTGTAAGATGAGGAACAAAACACAACCATAGAGAGACTTTGAATGTGACGTTTATTGCAAGCCACGAGACAATGGTTTTATAGTGAAGTGCAAAATTCCTCTTTTTACGCGCACAGGGCAGAGACATATACAGATACATCTTTATCTCAGCACAGGGGTAGCAGGTTAAGGGATAGATAGATTGTTCCTGAGCGCTGCTTACATTTTCAAAATCTCCGAGGCATAAGTATGTCACCCTTTTCGGTAAAAGGGCTACCATCAGCAACACAATAAATGAGCCACCTCATGGGAAAACCAACAATCTGCATATGCGAAAACAAAGACGCAGATCAGCTTCGCGGTAACCGCGAAGCTGATCAGCGCCTTTGTTTTCGCCACTCGGATAGTATAATTCCTCTTCTACTTAAATCCGAAATTTCAAGCTTCTAGCTCTTTTCTGTGCTTGTACAGCCAGGTTTGTGTCGGACCTGTTCGGAAACCACATTGTTGGTTTTCCCACGAGGCGGCTCAAATGTTTACGCTATCTGATGTTTTGAGAGCATCTAGTTGGATCATTGCAGTATTATATATTGTGCTCTCATTTAAGAATAGTTAAGACACGAACTTTTCGGCGTCATTCTCATGCTTTCATCTTAAAATTACATTCTTCATCTAGTACGTCTAACCCCGTATCAAGAGGTCGTAAGATTCTACTTCCGCCGGCACTGGGTTGTGTCCTTGAGCAAAACCGCGACAGTCATTAGCCTTGGTATAAATACCCAGTAAGAGTGCCCTTCGTCCAGACATGAGTATAACAATTAACCCAAGAGGCAAACCAATACACATTATGTATTCTATCAGCCAGAGGAGAACATGTCCAGGAAAAGTTTACCCTCCCCCCCCCCCCCCCCCCCAAAAAAAAAAAAAAAAAACCCACTTTTTACAGTGACACAGGGGTAAACGTTTTTTTTTTTTTTTTTTTTTTTTTTTTTTTTTTTTTTTTTTTTTTTTTTCTTTTCTTATTTTTGCTCCATAACATAGATTGTAGGTTAATAAGAAAATGTACCTCTGTAAACCCCACTTTTACTTCATTAAAATGAGGTATGAGGGGAAATACATTTCATTGACATGTTTTCCTGATATTATTTCCTTACTTTATCTAGGAGGAAGACGTGAGGGGGTTGGTACATATGTCATGAACCATGACCCTAAACATTTTGTATGGATCGGGAATGGTATACAATGGAAAGGTATAAAATAAAATTAATGCTTTATTAAAGATAGAATTGATCTTCTGTCTAATAGGGGGAAATTGTCAGGATGTTGTATTATTAAGATCAAAATCGTTATATTTTTTTCAGCTATACAATTATATCTCGACTCTTTGTTTGGAGAGACTACACTAAACTAGATCTGTTGCCTGATGTCATCATGACGATTTAAGCGGTACTAAGAAACACGTGGTATAATTCGGCAAATAGTTTACTGTATAGGTGGCAACTTTAATATTCATATCTGGGCGTGGTCGGCTAGTCCATCTGTTCAAGAAGGGAAATTATAGAAAAGTCGAACTCAGTCAGCCTAGAGTGCTGTCACACATTTACCGTTAGAGATCAGCTACCTGTATTTTGCCCAATCCAATGAATTAGACAATCGTATTTCATTCGTATTTTTAACGGAAAACATTTGAGTTGAATCTTTCAACTGTATACCTTTAGCAAAAGTAGACCATACCAAATTACCAATATCGTATTCATGAGGTAACGCCCATACAGTAACCTATTTGCCGAATTATACAAACCGATAAATGATCGGTGACACACTTTGCAATTTAGGCCGAAGTTGAGGTTAGATTTTTCAAGTTTTCTTAAATACCTTTACTCTATTGACTGATAGATAGGTGCAGGCGCAGAAATTGAACATTCATTGAAAGAAAGTTACATAAGAAATCCTGGTTATGTCGTTTTCGCAAACACTTCAATTGTTATTGTGATGGAAGTAATGAGTGTCACTATATATAGGTTCATTTTTCTGAAGTGTTTGTGAAAACGAAATAACCTGGAGTTCTAATGTTACTTTCTGCAATAAATGTTATTTCTGCATTGCATGCACTATCTATCAGCCAATAGAGTAAACGCTATAATAGGAGAAAATTCGAATATCTCACCTCAACTTCAGCCTCAATTGCAATGTGCGTCACCGAACATTTTATTAGTTTGTATACATTCCGTACCACGTGATTCTCAGCAGTTTTCGGGTTGAATGTTCAGAACCCAGTCCAGAATCGATTTTTCATTTTATGACATTCTCTTACTCCGGATATAGATCATCACGTTAAAATGTTCTTCTTTCCCTCGTTTTAGATGGTTATATTCCGAGAGACTCAACCTACGTCATATCGAGAGAAATCCTGGTGCCTATCCCTCTGTACGTCTGTATGTGTGTCTGTGCTGGACTTGGGATACTCGCAGCGATAGGATTCTTCAGTTTTAATATTGTACATAGACATAACAGGTTTGTGAGAACAAAAAGCATGAATTGACACATTTAAATTAAAAATAACAATCGAAGACACAAGGTTGGAAAACAGAACACAGAAACTCTTATATCATTCACGTGACCTAAGATGAACAGGATTACCAGAGCTTTTCATAATACGAAAACTTGCCCATGCAACTTACAGAGAATTTTTTCAGCATTAAGAAATGAAAAATTCAGTGGATTTTTTTTAATTTTTTTTTATATGTTTGCATAAAATAATTCCTGAGGTGGTTCTAACGAATACCCACAATCTATATTTTGGAACAAAAATAAGAAAAATACATATACCCCTGCAAACCCCAGTTTTTCTATATAAAAGCGGGATTGATAAAGGGGGTATACATTTCACGGACATGTCACAGTTTCCTGATGCCAAGCTTGGTGGGCAACCGAAAATAAGCTTCAATCTGAAGAGCAAAACTAGCGATTTCTGTGCAATGAGGAAGGAAGCAGACGAACAGAAATACACCAACAGATAGATAAATCACCCCAAGACCGCATTGGAACGGTCAATAACAAAGAAATGAGAATTATCAAAACAGATGGGTGGACAAAACACTAAACGTAACATTAGCACCCCCTTCGTTACATCAATATTTTACACGACTAAGCTCTTTGCGGAGCGTGTACTGATATTTAAGACTATTTCCTTGTCATTATTAGTTATGGGAAGGTCATGGCATTTGCTTGACTTATTTTTTTCCAGCATTGTAAAGCTGTCCTCGCCTAACATCAACAACGTTCTTCTCCTCGGCTGCATAATGACATACAGTACTGTGTTTATGAAGACCACCGGCAATGATCGGTCAGATCTTTGTAGGGTAACTAAAATTTTGTTGTAATGATTATTGTAAATTCTAAGCTCGAACTTCGGCTGGTCCCGAGGTTATAAAACTTTTTTTCATGCTCAACTCAGCTGAGACTAAAATTTAAACTGCTCATATATTCTGAAATAGCCAATATTACTTGAAATTTCAGGTTTAGATCACCAAAATCTGTAATCTATCCTGCTGATAGCCGTTACTTCAACTAAATTCAAGTTCAAATATTTACACTATATTGCTATATTGCACAGTCACATTTCATAATAACAGTTGTAATACGCATGCTTATCGTTTTTATCGTTACAGGCAAGAACCTTCTGTTTTTGCATTGGCTTCACCATTGCATTCGGGGCGTTATTTTCAAAGACTTGGAGGGTTTACAAGATATTCACCAATAAGAAGCTACTAAAATTGGTAAGAACTGCTTTGTTGAGTTAATGTAAACTTTATGCATTTAAATAAATTATTCTTAGACTAACACACCTCGCCTATATAGCCAATGGTAAAAAACGTGTTATATTGTGCAACAATTTCACTGGGCGAATAAGCGTGACGTTACTTTGCGGCATTTGTGACGTCAGCTATCCCACAAAGCAGCGTTAGACGGTGAAACGTCGTTTTAGCGCACAACAAACGTAATAAGTGTGTGTAAATACCAGCATTACAGTCAAATATTTGGCGGGATATCTGCAATGCAATGGCGGAAAGCTGAACGATATCGACGGTTTCAGCAACATTTATTCCGTTTATTGTGTGTTAGAATCGAAATAGAGCAGCTCAAGCGCGTGAATTGTTGAGTAATAATTCACTGTTTGTCGGTCAGTTGTAAGAAGATAAATCACTCGCGCTACGCGCTCGTGATTTGATCTTCTTTACAACTGACCTCCAAACAGTGAATTATTACTCAACAATTCACTGCTAGAGCTGATCTATTTCTTAAATAATTATAATATTTTATTATGCAAGTATTCTATATAATTAATTCTATATATATTCGAGTATATATAGCCCTAACCCGCCCAGTTATATTTATGAGAGCTGTCCATTGTTAAAATAAATAAATAGATAAATAAATAAATAAATAAATAAATAATAAACGTTTTTCCCTTTTTGGTATAGAAAATTAGAAAGTTCTGGAAATTAAAACTGAACAGGAAATTCCACATTCAAACAAGCATTTCTATTTTAAGGATGACATGAACCTAACTATTATGTTTTCATTTTCCTTACAGACAATTAAAGATGCTCAGTTGATTACTCTCGTCTGTGCCTTCACGTGCTGCGTTGTCCTTATTCTGATAGTATGGGAGATAATCGGTCCACAAGTCCATGCCATAAAACATCTTACTAAGGAAGTGAGTAATCCCCCTTTCTACATTATAGTATGGGACAGAATCGGGCCACACGACATGTCACAACAAATCTTACTAAGGAAGCGAGTAATTCCCATTTCTATATTATTGTATAGGAGATAATCGGGCCTTAAGTCCATGTTACCAAACATCTTACTAAGGAAGTGAGTAATTTCCCTTTCTACATTATAGTGTGGGTGATAACCGGGCCTTAAGTCCATGTTACCAAACAATTTACTGAGGAAGTGAGTGATTCCCCTTTATATATTATTGTATGGGAGATAATCGGCCCACAAGTCCATGCTACCAAACATTTTACTAAGGACGTGAGTAATTCCCCTTTCTACATTATAGTATGGGAGATAATCAGGCCTTACATCCATGTTACCAAACATCTTACTAAGGAAGTGAGTAATTCCCCTTTCTACATTACAGTATGGGAGATAATCGGGCCTTAAGTCCATGTTACCAAACATCTTACTAAGGAAGTGAGTAATTTCCCTTTCTATATTATTGTATGGGAGATAATAGGTCCACAAGTCCATGTCACCAAGCATCTTGATAAGGAAATGAGTAGATCCCTTTTTTTACATCATAGCATGGGCGATAATCGGGCCACAAGTGCATGTCGAAAATCATCTTAATAAGGAAGTGAGTAATTCCTCTTTTAACAATATTATAGTATGGGAGATAATATGGCCACAAGTCCATGTTACCAAACATGTTACTAATAGGACGTGAGTAGCCCCCACCCCTTTAAAAGCTACTGATATTTATAGCAGCTAGCGATATGGAAGTGATTTAAGTCCCATTATTCCTTAAAATGCAACTAATAGTCATGCTAAAGGCATAAATTGTATGGGTTTCAGGTGGAAAGAATGTTTAAAATTGGACGGTGAAAATGATATTTTGTTTCTAAAATGTATCTGTTTTATATTCAAAATGTCCGAACGAGAAAATTCCCTAAAACTTTAACAAATAAGCCTTCAGTGGTAGGGATATTGGGTACGATCGTGTAACCTGAAACAACTTTTCTGAAACAGTGACTATTTTTAAGCATAACTGTTGGCTTATATTGGAAACTTTTCTGACCTCGAAAC
Source organism: Rugalucina vietnamica (assembly GCA_964017185.1). Lineage (NCBI taxonomy): Eukaryota > Metazoa > Mollusca > Bivalvia > Lucinida > Lucinidae > Rugalucina > Rugalucina vietnamica. The sequence continues at coordinate 29,601,936 of OZ024885.1, read as the reverse complement.
CTAACTGACGCCTTGAAACGTTTTTGGCCGTCTTGACAAAAATACATTGTTTGATTTTGACTTTTATTCGATGGAATCCTTAGATTTTGATTTATAGTTATAAAAAAGTATAAGGGAATTTTTACAACATTTGAGCCGCATCGTGAGAAAACCGGATTTTTGCCTATGCGAAAACAAAGGCGCAGATCACTGCGAAGCTGATCAGCGCCTTTGTTTTCGCTACACGGATAGTACAATTTCTCTTCTTCTTAAAACCGAAATTTCAATCTTCTAGACTTTTTCTGAAACTGTACAGGCCGGTTTGTGTCAGACCTGGTCGGAAACCTCGAAGACCGGTTTTCTCGCGTCGCGGCTCATTTTATTGGAAAAGGTCCCTCAGGACCTTTTCCACAGTGTTTACTTTGAATATGAAGAAAATTGTACCCATGATCGACTTCGCGTTTTGTCACATAAAGCGCTTAATAAAAACTAGTGAACCCGTCTATGTTGACTAGACAGTTCACCAAAAACAATTTAATTTATCCATTGTTGACACTCCCTGTCAAATAGCGGTAAATATCTAGCAAGCAGTCTCAATCGTGGCGACTTCTTATCATAGCGCATCTAGGTTTAGATCGTAGATACCCTAACGAGGGGTACAGAAACTATAGGAACTCTATATGGCTGACTTTTAGTCCATCACATCGGACCCATGGGTCTCTTTCCGGTAGTGTGGCTGCAAGTCAAAATTCAGAACTCTGTTACAAATTGACTACACTGCAAACTGTGACATATCGACATATTTAATTGTAATCGTGTTCTCTTTATAATTAGCTTTCATTCTGTAACATCAGAAATTTTAGCCAATGCCTTGAGTGACAGATACACACACTGGTCAAGCGTTCATAACAAGAAACGATATTTATACGAAACTGAAACGTATGGGAATCGAAATTAATGACAAACCAGAGAATCAACAACACTGAAATCTAGAGCAAAAGGAAGCTCTTATAACAAACTGCTGCTGACCTTTTCATTGGTTTCTTTTTAAAGAAGCCAACTTGTTTCAGACATGGACGAGATAGCAATATAACATGGCCTACATTATCATGACTTTTACGGCTATTAAACGCATCTTACAGAAGATTTAGTGCATTAAAGTTCCAAGTAATAAGAATACCTGGATTTGCAGTGCATTTATCAAATGTTTCCTCAATTAAGTTGAAATTAGGTTGGGTATTACTGAGATTTTAAGGTTACAAGAACACAGACGCAGACAAACTAATCCAAATATGTATCACTAGGTGACGCCTCTTACTGATTGCAATCCTTTTGAACTGATAAGGTCTAATTTATATGAGGCATGTCGTTTCGTGAATCCTCGAATATGATTTTTTTTGTCGCTCGTCGACTAATTTTTTATTGTTAGTGACCATTAACAGGATATTCTATTAATACTAGGAAAAATTAAACGTAGTTCACAGATTCCTTGACAATGACTTTCTCTACTTGCAACCGACAGTTTAGAGCTAGAATTGGCATAGTAAGCCATCAAAGAACTCGGCAACACACATGAACCTTATTCAAGAAATAATGATGGTCTTTCTCATTAGTGAGAGACGCACTATCATACTTAACAAAAATCTAATGCAGTCGGTAAGTTTCTTTTAATATATATCTGGCAAAAGGCAAATTTGAACGTTGTTTCCGTCGAACACTATTTCATACCGTGATTAAATTGTTGTCCGTGATAATCCAAAGAGGTCCTGGGTTCCACCCTTCCTTGGTCGCGTTACATTGCTTTTGACGATTACTCGATGGAATCCATAAATTTTGAGGACAAGGACATCTTTATAACATTGTATTTAGTACGTAAGTAAGTAAGTAAGTAAGTAAGTAAGTAAGTAGGTAGGTAAGTAAGTAAGTAAAAAGTGAGTGAGTGAGTGAGCGAGTGAGTGAGTGAGTGAATACTTTATTATAAGAGGGTTACCCAGGTGATAAGACCAATCTTACCAATTCGCTTATGGATGATATAGCTGTTTATTCTGGCATACATTATCATGATTTTAACATCTTTCTCAAATGTTTCCTCAATTAAGGATGTTCGCTGCTAACATTTGATATTTCGGAACTTCCGGTTTTTCTTTTCTTGAATATCTCGTAAACGGTTGCAGATATTTTTCTAATATTTTATATGTGGATACATATTGATGATATGCATTGAATGAATCATGAAAATTGTCAATATAAGAAATTTCATTTTTTCGCCCCATTTTATGCAACTTTTCAGAAAATTTTAGTTATCATTTAAATTTAGGGGGTAGGGTAGATTAAACTTGAATATTACAAATCTTCAAATTAATTACACTAGTTCGTTGTTTATTTTAGCAGCAGTATATGTGTACATGGTCTTCTAGGTCATTCTTTGTGTCTTTGGTGTGCTGGTTTTAAAATTTTAGGTGGTTTTATGAAATGGGCTTTCAGAAACAAAACAGCCGAAGAAAGGCTGAAAATGTCGATTTTCAAGTTGTTGGTTCTCTCTTATATGCTCACTACCCTATGTATTTCTTTCTTTTATTCGAACAATATTACCAAGTTCTATGTTGTGTGAAAATACAAGAAAAAGTTTGAATAAACAACTATGGGTTTGGCACATTTCAAAATATTGATTTTTTTCGACTTTTCAAGTATGGGGGTAGGGTTGGAAAATGAATCGTAAAATTTTGTCATCTACTCCAAGTTGCAAATTTTTCTATGCTTCTGGTCCAAAACAGTCTACGTTACGTAAATACTTTGACTTTTGAAAACATTCTGGGTGTGTTTTTGTTCAAGACAGGTATGTTACAAAGAATTAAAAATTAAATTAATTTTACCAGATTTAAAACATGGTGCTCAGAGGTCTCATTCGGAGGCCTATAGCTTGAAAAAATGCACACTACCCTATATTTATTTTGCTTTCAAATGTCTTGTGTTGTATTATGGAATCAAGAAAGAGTGGTTAGAAAAAAAGTTTGAATACTTTTTCATTGGCAGCGAACATCCTTAAGTTGACATGAGGTTGGGTATTACTGAGATTTCAAGGTCGCAAGAACACAGACGGAGTCAAACTAATCCAAATATGTATCACTAGGTGACGCCTCTTACTGATTGCAATCCTTTTGAACTGATAAGGTCTAATTTATAAGAGGCAAATAAAAAATAAACTGAGATCCTTTAATTGCAGTGAACACAGTCGTTTCGTGAATAATTTGTTGCCCGTGATTAGCCAAAGAGGTCCTGGGTTCCATCCGACATTGTTCGCTTAACACGCCCTTTGGTGGACAAATTACGAAAATGTACCCATGCATTAACAAATATTAACAAATCTACGTATTTTATTTGGAACGACGCCATACAAGCGTGTTTAAGCTTATCGTACTCCACTAGCCGGGATCAGATAGTCATTTCTAAGTTTTCTCGTATTCTAGCTGCTGCATCATTGTTACGTTTTTTTTTTTTTTTTTTTTTTTTTTTTTTTTTTTTTTTTTTTTCGTTTTTTTTCTTTAGTTATTGGGAATGATGCTGAGATTCATCCGTATGTCCGAGTGTACCATTCCGGTGTCTATTTCATCTGGGCTATCTATATCCTAGAAAAAAAGTACAAGTAGGCAAAGATCAGGAAAAGGTGCAATCAGAAAAAGATTCCCACTCCAAAAACCGAGGTGGGAAAAAACCAAACTAACAATCAGGTACTTATACCATGAAATATATCGTAAGCCGAATGAGCAGCTATTTTCTCAATACGTGGCCACTCAGTTACTTTAACTTAATTAAAAAGAAGATCTTGATTAAATTAGAAGGATCTTTTCTTGCACTCAGAACTTTTTTGCCCGTACAGTATGTTACCATTACGAAAACTTGCCATGCAATGAACAAAGATACTTTCTTTTTCTTTTAGATCTACGTTATTGGGAATGATGCGGAGATTCATCCGTATGTCCGAGTGTGCTATTCCGCCTACGGTGTCTACTTCTCCTGGGCTATCTATATCTTAGAAGGGGCTTTACTTGCCTTTGGAGCTTTCCTCGCATGGGAGACGAGACACGTATGTTACTTCAAACATTCTTCGCAATTTTAAAAATATTTACGTGTACCATTTTTACTTTCGGTGCATGTATCTAAGGTAGAAATCCCCACACAAAAAAAAACGAGGTGGGAAGAACTAAATTGTCTCGCATGGGAGACGAGACACGTATGTTAACATTAGTCTTCGTGTTTTTAAATAATTACGTTTACCATTTCTACTTTCGGTGCATGCGCCTATTTACATCTTAGAAAGGTATAAGTAGACAAAGATCAGGAAATGGCGCAATCAGAAAGAAATCCCCACTCCAAAAATCGAGAATGGGAAAAACTAAATTGTCAATTAGGCACGTATATACTTAGAAAAAATATCGGAAGCCGGATGAGCAGCTATTTCTCAATAAGTGGCCACTCAGTGACCCGAACTTAAATAAAACTATGAAAACATACACAAGGTGCAAACAGCACAAAAATTCAACACCAAAACACAAAACAATTAGAACCTCAATAGAAGTATCGCCTTGGAACGATCAGTAATATAAAATTACTGGCGGCTTAAATCGATTTTACAGGCGCCTTACCTCACCCTCATCTTCTGCAGGGGTTCACAACATTTAGTTAGTTGTTCCGTCCTCAGGTGAATCTCTAGAACTAGTCAGTGATAAACGAGGACTCGCAAATTCAGTAAGCTGCCCGACGATGGAGATCTCTGGGCGCTGAATAACTTACTGAAACCCGAAACAAAAGAAAACACCAGTTTAAACCCGATGGACCAAGCAACAGACAAGAAACTCCGGCCCCAACCAACTAAAATGAATAGCTTTATGTCGGGACCATCATAGAGTCTGACGCCCGAATTAAAGAAGGCAGCATAGTTATCAACCATGATTTGGTTGAAAACTAAAAACTAGAAGCAGCTTTACTTGCCTTTAGAGCTTTCATCGTACTTTATGTTCGGTCATTTGAGGATATTTTGAGAAATCAGAAAATTATCATCGATTTAGATTTATTTTTTAACCAACATGTTTATATTAGAATATATCTGGCCCCACTTTGATAATACAAGTCTTTGTGTCGACTGCCCTGTTGAAAAGCGAAAAATTACAGTAATTCACTTTGGCTCCATGTTGCCAAATCTAAGGGGCCACTGACGAGGCTTAAGTAGCTGAAACCGCCGTATGGACCATCTTCTTTCTTTCGCTCTGAAAGGATCTGATTTAATTTTTATTCAAGAATTTCGCAAGACACCATTGTCCTATGCGAAAGAATCGTTCTGTACGGAAGTTTTTTACTCAACAGCAGACACCAAAAAGCAAATTATCCAAATCTTAATTGTTTATACTTGACATAATTTTGTTCTACTATAATGTATGTGTGTCTAGGACAGTTTTGTCTTGATAACCTATTTTACCTCTCAACAACAGGTTAAAATCGAAGCTCTCAATGACTCTCGGCAGATAGGAATGTGTGTCTACAATGTCTTTGTCTTATCCGCTGTGGGACTGACATTCTCTTTGCTCCTGGAGGATAAGGTCGTGGAAATGTATGGGATCATTTCAGGATGTGTTATTATTGGTACAACCTTGACTCAGGCCATTGTTTTTGTACCAAAGGTAAGTGTCTCTCTCTCTCTCTCTCTCTCTCTCTCTCTCTCTCTCTCTCCTTGAAGATAAGGTCGTGGAAATGTATGGTATAATATCAGGATGTGTTATTATTGGTACAAACCTGACACACACAATTGTTTTTGTACCAAAGGTAATTCTCTCTCTCTCTCTCTCTCTCTCTCTCTCTCTCTCTCTCTCTCCTTGAAGATAAGGTCGTGGAAATGTATGGCATAATATCAGGATGTGTTATTATTGGTACAACCATGACACAGACAATTGTTTTTGTACCAAAGGTAATTTCTCTCTCTCTCTCTCTCTCTCTCTCTCTCTCTCTCTCTCTCTCTCTCTCTCTCTCTCTCTCCTTGAAGATAAGGTCATGGAAATGTATGGCATAATATCAGGATGTGTTATTATTGGTACAACCATGACACAGACAATTGTTTTTGTACCAAAGGTAATTTCTCTCTCTCTCTCTCTCTCTCTCTCTCTCTCTCCTTGAAGATAAGGTCGTGGAAATGTATGGCATAATATCAGGGATGTGTTAATATTGAGACAACCCTGACACGGACCATTGTTTTCGTACCAAAGGTAATCTCTCTCTCTCTCTCTCTGCTGGTCGTGGAAATGTATGGGATCATATAAGGCTGTGTTATTATTGGTACAACCCTGACGCAGACCATTGTTTTTGTATCAAATTGTCTCCGTTTCTTTGTAAGTCTCTTTCTTTCTTTCTCTCTCTCTCTCTCTCTCTCTCTCTCTCTCTCTCTCTCTCTCGTCGCTTTTCGACGACGAACTAACAGAAACAATAATCAAAATATCTCCAACACAAACATTAGTATACGAACCATATGCGTTTGTCTGTATTTCTTGGTCCTTGAAGATAAGGGACCAGTTGTTCTAAACTTCGTTAGCTTATTATCATCATCGTTAAGACCTCAGTGCCGACTACATAAGCAATTACACTGTTAATTTTGTTGATAAAATGCAAAAGATTCTCATATTTTATTAACAAAAATAACTATTTGTAATAATCATGTTCGAAATTTTGAAAAATCATTAACTAACGTGAACAATTGGCCCGAGGTGGTAGAAATTTATGGAATTGTGCCAACAGGTTGTGTTATAATTTTTGCAACATTGACAGGTGGTCATCAAACTAGCTTAATACAAAGAAACAAAATTGTCATGCACAACCAAGATACAAGAAAACAGCTGAATCCCAGAGTATGACATCTGAATTATGATAAACTATTTGTTTAGCGTTTACTGACAGGAATAGGGACAGATAGAATATGACCATACAGACAAAGTCAGTGGTTCACCGTAAGGTTGCTGCTTTGGACTTCAGAGAAAGTTCCTATTTCTTATTTCAGGTCTTAGCTGTCTATGGTTTCCAGACAGCGAGTATACAGCCAATGGAGAGTATTGGCAGCAAAACCGTGGCCAGTCATCTTTCAGCAAAGCACGTGTCAGCTGCGGCCATGTCATTTACGGGGTCGTCTCAAGCCTAGAACTACAACACGAGCTTAGGGGGATTCTCAAGAACTATAGTGCACAATATCTGTTTTTATGATGATCGGATAGGGATGTGTTTTTCATAAGTCCCTGATCATTGCTTACATATCATTGCTTACATATCGTTTACATATCAAGAGGGGCATTCTAGATGAGTTGTAGGGCCTATGGCGTTAGGAGTCCACCTCAGTTCAGGCAGCAGAATTCATTGTTAAAGTTGATTGATATTTTAGATGTGAAGAGAATTACTTTGCATGGAACAAGAGAGAAAAAAGTACAAGTAGGAAATGGCGCAATCGGAAAGAAATTCCCACTCCAAAAACCTAGGGGTGGGAAAAAACTAAAATGACACTTAGGTACTTATACTAAGAAAACATATCGTAAGGCAGTGAGCAGCTATTTCCCAATAGGCGATCACTCAGTTACCTGATCTTAACTTAAATGTGAAAACGTACGTAAGGTTCAAACAGCACAAAAATTCGACTCCAAAACATAAAACAATTAGAACCACAACAGAAGTATAACATTGGAACGATTAGTACTTTCGTACGCCTACGATTAAGCAGTTTTGACAAGTGGCATATCTAGTTCTGTTTAAGAATGTTTGTTCGTTCATCATAATTTAAGCAGACTTTGTTAGCATTTGTAGTTAGACAATATAATAAATAGAGGATATTTGCTTTTTTGAGGTGAATACCAAATATATTTCATCGAGTGAGTTGAAAACATCAGAATTTTCACGAGTGCGCAGCACGAGTGAAAATTATTATGTTTTCAAATCACGAGATGAAATATATGGTATTCACCGAAAAAAAGCAAATTTTCTTTTTATTTTATACAATGCACAGGCATTTTCCAATGCACAAGGTAGGCGGTGAAAATGCAAAAACAAAAAATTTTTGAAAACACGAATAATTTTGGTACCACATTGTTCCTTATGTTCTAACTAAGAAAATGAATACCCACACTTTATGTTTTCGTTTATAAATAACGGAGTTATAGGCGTTTGAATTTCTGAAGTGAGACACATTAATTTTAATGACGTCAAGTAAATGGAAACGTCAGAAGTAATCCAAAAAATCTGACGTCATTACAGTGACGATATAGGCTGATATCAGTCACTAGTGACTTTTGATATCAGTGAGATTTGATATCTGTGAAATTTTATATCAATGAAAATACCAATTTTATCAAGTTTTGATATACATTGGGTTTCACTGTAAAGTATAAAATAAGTACTAATCGTTTGGTTAACCATTTTGTTAATAAATGTTATGACAACGTTTTACATATAGATTGTGTGCATTGTCTACTTGTGTGTTCCAAGCTATAAATGTTACGGCAATGTTTTGCATACAGAGTGTGTGTACTGTCTATTTGTGTGCTCCAAGGTATAAATGTTATGACTATGGTTTGCATATAGATTGTGTGCATTGTCTATTTGTGTGTTCCAAGGTATTTTGACTCTTGTGACAGAGTGAACTCTAAGAATTCAGTAGTCAATATCAAAACTGACTGCTTGAACGGAAGGTGAATGTGAAATATACAAACACTGTTTATGTCGTCTTTCCCTACAGCAATATGTGAACAATATGCAAACAGACATCATGTTTATTTTGGGAAAAAAAACATCCATGTGCATTTTTTCTACGATGTAATACCGCTGTCATCGTCGAACATATTCCAGCATCATTTTGATCTTCAACAGCATTTGGTATACATCTGAACCAGTATAAATTCTAATTCTCAATATTGTAGCATGTCCTTTAATTTTTCTTAGACTTCCTTGAATGCCCTAAAATAAATAAAGTATTATTCATAAAATTGAGCCCCGCCGATCCAAAACATATATGCCGGTTCTAACTTGTACCCACAATCTATGTTTTGAGCAAAAATAAGAAAAAATATTTGACAAATATAGTTATTTTACAACTTAGAAATTCTGTATATTACATGAGCGTGTTTCGTAATAATGAAATCCACTTACTTTGTAAGCTCGTCAAAATCCCTGGCCTTTGGTATACAAGTACAACATAACGAAATCATGTCCATGTTATGTATATCCCTTTATTGCTCACATTTGTATGATAAAACTGGGGTTTGCAGGGGTATACCTATCTTTTTTATTTTTGGTCCAAACCATAGATTGTGGGTACTTGTTAGAACCGCCTCGTCAACCATAGATTGTGGGTACTTGTTAGAACCGCCTCGGCGAGGCAGTTCTAACTTGTACCCACAATCTATGTGTTGAGCAGAAATAAAATATATAAAAAAATATAGTTATTTTACAACTTAGGAAAAATCTGTATATTACTTGAGCGTGCTTTCATAACAATGAAATCCACTTACTTTGTAAGCTCGTCAAAATCCGTTGTTTTTGGTATGCAACAACAAGCAACCTTCCAGCAGAATCCAGCATTGTAGCCCTCAGAAATACAGTATTTAGTACAGCGAACCTTTCCAAATGGACAGCCATGGCCTATTTCTACCGATACCATTCCACCTGACATGATACATGTTATGATAAGAACCCGCCATTCCCGGGGGGGGGGGGGGTACTCATTATAACCCTCAGAAATACAGTGTTTAGTACAGCGAATCTTTCCAAATGGACAACCATGGCCGATCTCTACCGACACCATTCCACCTGACATGATACATGTTTTGATAAGAACCCGCCAATCCCGGGGTGGGGGGGGGGGGGTAACTAATTATAACCCTCAGAAATACAGTATTTAGTACAGACATTTTTTCTAAATGGACAACCATGGCCAATCTCTACAGATACCATTCCAACTGATATGATACATGTTATGATAAGAACCCGCCACTATAACCCTCAGAAATACAGTGTTTGGTACAGCGAATCTTTCTAAATGGACAACCATGACCTATTTCTACAGATACCATTCCAACTAATATGTTAAGAAAATAATGCTTATTGTATATTCACTGAATATGTAAGTGGCTGCTCTCTCTCTCTCTCTCTCTCTCTCTCTCTCTATTCAGTTTACATTAATGTGTGGTGGTCACTCTCTGTGCCTCTCTCTGTCCCTCTCTGTTTATGTTCATATTCGTTGATATAAGTACGTTGTTGCTCTCTCTCTCTCTCTCTCTCTCTCTCTCTCTCTGTATAAAACTTGTGAAAATTTTCACGGAACAGTTTGCTCCAACAAAAGCCTTCATCATTAAAGATGCTTTTTATTTTTTTTATATCGCATTTACGTGGCTTGTCCTAACAGTTTCGTTACAGTGCGTTTTTATTCTGAACACATAACAGTACCTACTCATGAAATATATTTCTCTTACCAGCCATATTTAATAGTAACATTTGAATATCCTCTATTTACTTTTGTTAATAGTTTATTAATAATAAGATAATATAGAGATTCTGAAAAGAATCTCTGTTTATTGCATGGGCAGCGTAATGGATATTAAAACAATACTTACAAGAAATAGATGCAATCCAAGACAGGCTTAAAAACATAGAAAACGTCATGGCAGTATCAGGGTCGAAATTAACGATCAAATTAACAAAATTAAGGTCGTCTTACATATTCGAAAATATTTCAGCTCCAAATGTACCTAAAATATCTAATTACAAAAATCATATTATTTTTCAGGGGTGTAACAATTAAGCGGCTAAAAATTGGATCACCCGGTCATCTTGATTATATTAAAGCATGTTATATAATGTACTTACGAGTATGTAGTTTTGCATAAATGATGGCGAGCCGAGAAGTCCAAGATAGGGTCAAAGATTGCGGCCAGTGTGAAAAGGTACAAGTAGGCAAAGAATATATACCTTGTACAGATTTCGGGTCAAAATTATCTTCAATAATACCTAAAATATTTGAATTTTTCAAATGAAAAGACGTTAAAGAAGTCATTACTGCTCATCTCTACCAATATCGATCTAAGAAACCATCTCTCTCATGAAAAAACATTTAATTTTTGTAAACACTAAGTTTTTGTGAATAATACATGTAAACTCGTGCAAAGCACTAGGAAGGTACAAGTAGGCAATGATCAGGTAATGGTGCAATCAGAAAGAAATTCCCATTCCACAAACCGAGGGGTGGGAAAAAACTAAAAAGACACTTAGGTACTTATACAAGGAAAACATATAGTTAGCCAAGTGAGCAGCTATTTCCCAATAGGCGGCCACTCAGTTACCTGAACTGAACTAAAATATGAAAACGTACATAAGGCTCAAACAGCACAAAAATTCGACCTCAAAACACAAAACATTAAGAACCACAGCAGAAGTATCGCATTGGAACGATGAGTAATATAAAATTACTGGGTGTGTGTGTGTGTGTGTGGGGGGGGGGGGGGCTTAAACCGGTTTTACAGGGCCCTAACCTCACCCTCATCTTCCGCAGTGGTTCGCAACATTTAGTTAGTTGTTCGTTCCTCGTGGTGAATCTCTAACTAGTCAATGGATCATCAAGGACAAACGAATAAACCATGATAATCACCTTGATGAGTCAAAAACAAGGACTCAACAGATTCAGTAAGCTGCCCGACGATGGAGATAAGCCCAAAGCCTCATGTGAAGTTAGTGATTCGCAGGAATAAACACATTGATAAAATCCACAATCATTATTAGTCGGCCATGCTTAATAACTCATGATGGCATTTTTGTTAATGCTCGGCATCCTTAAGTTACCTCTGACAACATAGGGCCGGATGTCCACCGGCAATTTGCGTTTTAAGGTCACAGTGAGGTCAAAGGTCAACTAAGTGCATTTTATAAGAAAAAACACAACTTAATTTCATGATATGTTCTTTTTTGTCGCAAAAAAAAAAAAAAAAAAAAAAAAAAAAAAAAAAAAAAAAAAAAAAAATGAACATAAACAGCTGCTTGATTATATAGAATGGCCCAGAGGCTGGCCACAAGGATTAGATTGAAACATGGGTTTGATACACAGAAAGGTCAGAGGTCAAACTGGTGCAAATATGCTGAAAATGCTTACAAATACAACCTCCTACTTTCTTTATATCAATTCGCTAATTTAATTATGAATGAAACGATTGTAAATAGATATATAGTGTTATGCAGAATGGATGAGGATTGTTATTTACTTTTGTTTAAAGTAGTATTTGTGCTAATAAAACACCCCAGATTAGAAATAAATTGCACTATGTCAATACAAAATAAAATGCTGTAACTAAAATTGATAATGAACATGATCCTGTAAAATTGTTATGACTTTTTCATTGCACTTCTGATATCATTTGGGAAATATAAGTACTGCTTGTGCCATAAACCTTCTCAGAACTGTTCATATTGTCCTCTATAATGAACACATTTGCATGATGTAAAATTACAAAGTTTCAACACCCACCCCTAATGTGTTTCATAAGAATGGGGTGTTCTTACAAAGTTACTCATACCCCACCAAACATATGCTCTAAAATAAAATGATTGGTCTGACAATAATGCATGGACATGGTAATTTAACATAAATACCTAATATTCAAATCATTGAACTTGCTTATTCATGAATATTTATAATAATAATAAAAAACATAAGACATTTGAGAAAAATCATGGAAAAAGTAGGGGATATACATACAAAAAGCACTTGTTCCTGGGTTGTAAATAAACCTGGGATGCTGAAAATGGTAGATCAGATATAAAGCATATTTATTGGCAACGATATTATAAGCAATTTTGCTGGAACACAACCTTCACATTTTTGTTATTTTTGTGATGTTTAATTTTTACTTTTTGCGTAGTGTTAATCAATAAGACTCAATGACGATAGTGCATTGTCCCAGCATTCTATCAGTACCATTTTCAGGGCTCTACGGGTAATGGCAGACGAGGTATAAGTACTTTTGCTGGTTACCTTCTTATTCTTTTTTCTTCTCTTATTTGTAAACTTCCCATTAATATCCATTCAACAAAAATGTCTGTTGTTTTATTTTACATGAATATAGAACATTGTCCTAGCAATCATTGGATTTAATTCTTCCGATTTTACTCCAATGCCATAAGATCTTATTAATGGTAAAAAAAAAAAAACAAACAAACAAACAAAAAAAAAAACAACAAAAAAAACAATGACTTAAATGTACATATTTTAGTACAGGATGACTTTGTATTGCCCTACATTTGATGCCTTTTTCAGCACTTTGGTGCTTTCGGTTATTACCAAGATACAAGTCATTTTGTTGGTTTAACTGTTTATTATTATTTTTTTTTTCATTTTTCTATCCTATTTATAAAGTTTGCATGAATATTCACGAGATTGAAGATCGGATTATTCTGTAATCAGACTTCAAGGTAATACCAATGGTACAATAACAAAGTGTCATAATGATAGTTTTGTCATAAAAATAGTTTATTCGTGGATTTTAACCATTTTTCAGCCGTTTCTATCGGTTATGATTTCTTTTCTAACCAAGGTTTAATATATTTGGCCCAATTCGGATCATAATTCTAGTAATCTTTGTATCGAACATCCTGGTAAAAATTGCAAAATTAGGGCAATTCTCTTTGGCTTCATGTTGCCAAATTTATTGGGTCACTCACTGAAGAAACCGCGGCATGTCATAAATACGTTCGCTGCTCTTAAAGGATCTCAGTTTTATTTTTATTTAATATTTTCATTAAACCTCATGAATATGCAAGTTAGATAATATGATGAAGGGACTATGTTTCAGCTTGAACTTGAGACCAGAATCAGTGGTCTAGGACTAGCAACAGCAGAAATATGATAAATTTTGTAGATACACCCCAAGTTCATGAATCACATTAATAGTTGCCATGGACACCATCTTTTAAATGAGTTTATCTTTAAGGACAATAGTAAATGCATGCCCCAATAAACAATGTGGCACCCATGAGAAATTGTCTTTGTGGCAAGGTTTGTCAAATTAGCCTTCCCCCGGGAGGGGGGAGGAGACAGTTTAATTTGTCATGAATTGGAACGTTTTGTATTCGCAGACGGAATGCATGTCAACAAGCATTTGTAGTGTTGTATCTACGACGGTGCGGTTAGTTGTTGTTACTACAAGGAAAAATAATTGGGGCTTCTAAATATACCATATAAGCATTTAAAGTAAAGAAAATGGATATGAAATTCATGACCACAAAACGTACTACATATACTACATACATTCTGCAAGCTACTCTGAAATGAAAATTTTATCAAAAGCTGTACTTGTATCTGTCCCATAATATGAAGTACAGTCCTCAAATTGTTCTATTCATCATTTATATTACTGTCTGGTTTTTAGCATTCTTAGCCGCATAGTTAGACTGATAAAAATATTTTTAGAATGGAAATGCACAAAGTTGACATATGACCTCACCGTGACCTAAATTCGCAGTCCGCCCTGGGACACTTTGTCATTCCCCAAAGAACATTTCTATAAAAAAAATATATAGTATGGATTCCGAGCATTAACTAAAATGCCATCAAAACTTTTTTCTAGAGGCCATAGAAATTATACGAGGATGTCTTTTGGCACTGTGGAGAGACAGTCATTACGAAAACAAGCCCATGTCTATACAGAGATTTTAAAAATGTTAAAATTGGAAAATTTCAGTAGAATTTTTTTTGATATTTTTTCTTATTTTTGTCAAGTTCAAAACATAGATTGTGGGTACACGTTAGAACCGCCTCGGCGAGACAGGCACTGTGGAGAGACAGTCATTACGAAAACAAGCCCATGTAATATACAGAGATTTTAAAAATGTAAAAATTGGAAACTTTCGGCAGAAATGTTTTGATATGTTTTGTGGGTACACGTTAGAACCGACTCGGCGAGGCGGTTCTAACGAGTACCCATAATCTGTTTTGGATCAAAAATAAGAAAAAAAGGTATACCCCTGCAAACCAAAGTTTTACTCTATAAAAGTGGGGTTTATGGGGGTATCCATTGCACGGACATGTTTTCCTGATGGTGTTAGGCCGGACGGTCAGGGAACCGCCACTATAGAGCGTGTAGTGTAGCTGGACAGAGGAAGACTATAACCGATGGTCAGCTTAGACTCAGCACTGATATGCCAAAAACAGTAACGTTCGCTGTAGTTTGGCGATCAAATTTCATTTTGAACAAGATCAAACCAGACTGGACCAAGCTATGATAAAACCTGAGACGGAAAAAGGATGATAATATTTCGACCATAACCTTGAATAGATACACGAGAAATTAAGCAATTTCGATTACCGACCAGGTCCGACACAAACCGACCTGTACAGTCACAGAAGCAGACTAGAAGGATGAAATTTTGGATTTAAGAAGAAGAAAGATTTTACCATCTGTGTAGCGAAAATAAAGACGCTGATCAGCTGTGCAGTTACTGCACAGCTGATCTGCGCCTTTGTTTTCGCCTATGCATTTTGTTTGTTTAATTTATCATGCGGCGGCGAGAAACATATCCAAAACAAAAGAATTCATTACAATTATAGGTGTTTAAGAGCCCGTTTTTCCCAAACATATCACTTAAACTTAACACGTTAAGTTTTATTTTGTAAAACAGGTGTGCACAAGAGTATAAAATTTTAAACAGTTTAAGCTGCACAGATATTGCGACTTTTTGGACTATTGTTTCATCGAGACAGATTGACAGAATATTTGTACTGACTCATGACTCATGACTTCAAGATGAGGTTTACTTTTTATCTCGTTTTGTGTCTATGTATTATTTCAGTAGGTAAATGATTAGATATTTCTGTTTTTGTTAATGTTTAATTTTGAATTATTTAATACGGGTCATGCTAATGCGGCATGTCGGAAATTCTTTTTTTATTTTTGAGAAGTTAAATTAAATAAAGTTCCTTGATGCTCACTTACGTAACATGGCAGAGGTTATGCTCCTGTAAAACCGGTTTAAGTCCCACACCCACCCCCGTAATTTTATACTACTGATCGTTCCAAGGCGATACTCCTGTGGTGGTTCTTATTATTTTATGTCTTGGTGTTGAAGTTTTGTGCTGTTTTAACCTTATGTACGTTTTCATATTTTTAGTTAAGTTCGGGTAACTGAGTGGCCGCCTATTGGGAAAATAGCTGCTCACTCGGCTTACGATATGTCTCCTTAGCACACTGAAAAAAAAATTATAAGCCACTTTTCAAACTCATTTTTGTTTCTAAAGCCATGATCAAAATTGCATGATTTTTCGCCTAGAGACATGTCTTTCAAGCAGCAAGTTGCCAAGTGTTCAGAAATAATGTTCTTTCACTAAACGCGTTTTTGGAGTAAAAGTGCAAAAATCGATGTTTTTTTTTTTTTTTTTTTTTTTTTTTTTTTTCAAATAAAATTTGGTTAGAGCGCAACATTTATTGTAATGAGGAACGGGTGTCATCAAAGGCGTCCTTCTGGCTTGGAAACATAAAAATATTCGAATTTTCTCTACTGATAGATTTTTCACGCATTTTTAATAAATCGTTATTTTCGCGATTTTTGGAAAATTCAACAATATGCCTCTTAAACATGTTAATCCCTGTCAAATTCACTTATTGATGCCTGCAAATGAGAGATATAACACGAAAGAGCTGTATTAGATGATTTTCGAGGACAAACAGCGTCACGGCTGCCTCGCACTTCCGGTTTCAATGCCAATTTTTAACGAACAATATAACAACATTTGTGGATGATTTTTTGAATTTTCAAAGTTTATCAGAGTCTAGTATTAGACATAAATAATCGCTGAATGCTGCTGATGATAACGCAAGCGGAGAACAAATTTTGTATGCAAAATTGCATGTAAGCTGAATTCCTGTTATTCATGTTGATGTTTTCTTGCATGTACAAAACAGGAACGAAGATTCTTATTGCAGTGACACTTTTGACTTATTTTATCTTGCAGTCAGAAGCACTTTCAAACAAATTTAAATGTAAAACACGACGTCATAATATGAGCCGCCTCATGGGAAAACCAACAATCTGCATAGGCGAAAACAAAGACGCAGATCAGCTTCGCGGTAACCGCGAAGCTGATCAGCGCCTTTGTTTTCGCTACACGGATAGTACACTTCCTCTTCTACTTAAATCTAAAATTTCAAGATTCTAGCTCTTTTCTGTGACTGTACAGGTCGGTTTGTGTCAGACCTGTTCGGAAACCACATTGTTGGTTTTCCCACGAGACGGCTCAAATGACATTTCATTCGATGTTAATAAAGTGTGACTTTTTGAAATGAGGGTACCTTTACTCATGCGTCGTCTGTGTGAGATGTATTATACATTTTGGAATGCAGAAACTCACAGACCCACTGTTAGACATCGGTCTATTCATATGATCATGGATTTTAATTGATCATATTTTACTTTCTGAACTAGAAGAAAAGATATGAGGCGGCCTCTTATAACTTTTATTTCAGTGTATAAGTTACTATTTATATTTTTCTCACCTCGGTTTTTGGAGTGGGATTTTTTTCTGCTGGATTGCGCCTTGTCCTGATGACTTTTTTTTCAAATCAATGTCCAGATGGTCAAGTAGATCTACTAATAATTGATATGTTTCAATCTTCGAGATTAAATTGCTTTCTTTCTGGTCAGTTCAGTTATTAAAGCTTATATTGTCTTTTTCATAGATGCTTAAACGTCAGCTTTTTTAGCTCACCTGAGCCGAAGGCTCACAGGTGAGCTTATAGTATACCCATGCTCCGGCGTCCGTCCGTCGTCCGTCCGTCGTTCACAATTTCAAAGATCTTCTCCTCTGAAACCGCTAGGCCAATCAAAGCCAAACTTCATGTGGAGCATCCTTAGGAAGAGGGAACGAAAGTTTATATAAATGGTCCAGGTCACATGACCAAGATGGCCGCCATGGCTATAAATAGCAAAAACCTTTAAAAATCTTCTTCTCCAGAACCAGTGGGCCGATTTCCATGAAACTTGGTATGTAGCATTGGGGACACAGGCCCATCATAGTTTATATAAATCATGACCTTAGGATGACCTTGACCTATTTTACGGCAAGGTCAACTTAGGTCGCCAATTCATTTGAATGGGGAAAAATAGTAAAATGCTATTTAATGGGTAAAATGCACTGGGAATAGGCAAATTGGACAGAAGATTAATGTTAATGGAAAATTTTACCCCCTGGGGGTTGTCTGCCCCTGCCCCGGGGCTATATACATGTATATTTCGATAATAATGAAACATCTTCTCCCCTGAAACTGCTTGGCCAATCAAAGCCAAACTTCATATGTAGCATCCTTGGGAAGGGGGAAAGAAAGTTTATATAAATTCTTAAGGTCACATGACCAAGATGGCCGCCATGGCTATAAATAGAAAAAAAAACCCTTAAAAATCTTCTTCTCCGGAACCAGAAGGCCAATGATTTTGAAAATTGTTGTGAAGCATCAGTGACTGGAGCTCTACAAAGTTTATATAAATCATGACCCTGGTATGACCTTGACCTATTTTACGGCAAGGTCAACATAGGTCGCTCATGCATTTGAATGGGGAAACGTTTTAAAATGTCATTTGTAGGGGAAAACTTGCAGGAAATGGGCAAATGGACTTAAGATTGATGATTCTGAAAAAATTTGGACCCCATGGGTCTATCTGCCCCCACCCCAGGGCAATATAGATGTATATTACAGTGATATTCAAGGATCTTTGTCTCTGAAACCGCTTTGCCAATTAAAGCCAAACTTTAATTGGAGCATTCTTAGACAGAGTGAACGAAAGTTTATATAAATGGTCCAGGTCACATGACCAAGATGGCTGCCATGGCTATAAATAGCAAAAACCTTTGGAAATCTTCTTCTCCAGAACCAGAAGGCCTAAGATTTTGAATCTTGCTATGAAGTCTCATGGGGAGGAGCTCTACAAAGCTCATATAAATCATGATTCTTGGATGACCTTGACCTATTTTACAGCAAGGTCAATGTAGGTCGCCCATGCAATTGAATGGGAAAATTTAAAGAGAAAAACTTGCAGGAAATGGGCAAATGGACTTAAGATTTATGATTCTAGAAAGAATTGGACCCCTGGGGTCTGTCTGCCTCCACCCTGGGGCAATATTATACAGAGATATTCAAAGATATTCTTTTCTGAAACCGCTTGGCCAATCATAGCCAAACTTTATGTGGAGCATTGTTAGGAAGTGGAAATGAAAGTTATTAAAATGGTCAGGGTCACATGACCAAGAGGGCTGCCATGGCTATAAATAACAAAAACCATCAAAATCTTCTTGGTTAGAATCAGAAGGGCTATGATTTTGAAACTTGGCATGAAGCATTAGGGAGAGGAGCTTTACAAATTTTATATAAATCATGACCCTGTAATGACCTTGACCTATTTTACAGCAAGGTCAACATAGGTCGCCCATGCATTTGAATGAGGAAAAGTGTTAAAATGTGATTTGTAAGGAAAAACTTGCAGGATTTGAGTAGATGGACTGAAGATATATGATTCTGAAAGGAATTGGACTCCAGGGTTTGGTCTGTCCCCACCCCCGGGCAATATACATGTTTATTACCATATAATATATACAGATCTTTTTGTCTGAAACCACATGAAAAATCAAAGCCAAATTACATTGGGAGGATCTATATGAAGGTGGAACCAATGTGTTCATAAATAATCCAGGTCTCATGACCAAGATTGCGGCCATGCCCATATATGGCAAAAACCCTTCGAAAATCTTCTATTTTCATGACACAGTCAACTAAAGTCTCCTATGCACATAAATGGAAGAAAATGGGGAAAATGTCAGATATGGGGAAATTTGCTTGAAATAGTAGGAATATATACAGATTTGTGTTTATAAAAACATAAGGGTTGACTGACCATATCCTGGGCCTATATGCATGTATGAATCTGTAATATTCAAATATTCTCTTATCTTAATCAAAATGGCTACCATGCGCACATATGCTAAAATGCTAGAATACCTTCTCCTTTGGGAATTCATTTGGGCAAACCAATTTCTTTGAAATTACTTATGATAGACAAAAAACTCAGGCCCACCATAGTTTGCGTAAATGATGAGCCTGAGTCGACCCTGACCTAGTTCATGACAACATCAATTTTTTTGATCATGTACAATGTAGGTAAATATTACTTTCCTTCTATTTGCAGGTGAATTTCCATACATTTGAGGTTGAACTGCATGAAGATATGGTATAGAATAGATGGGAAGTATAGCGAAAGAGATTAAGAACAGACACTGGTGATGCTGAAGTAACAGATAAGTATCTTAGAAAATATTGATAAGGTGTCTACCTAGTGTGAACATGACATCAAAACAATGTTACATCGAAGCTAGTGTGACTTCTTAATGTCACATTGACATTGATGTGATGTTGTTATATCATGTGCTTGCTGGGTGGTTATATGAAATCTCAAATTAAGAAGCTAGAAATATCATACTTTCTGATCTGTTTAAAAAAGGCACATCAGCCTGTGTAGTAGAGCAGCCAATCTGCTTCTTTTTCATACCCAAAGTGCCCTTAGTTCATGTCAAATTCACTACAAGATAAGCGTCAAAAGAAGAGAATCTATCTTTTATAATGCAAAGCTGCAAAATATGTCTGAGTATCTTCGTAGATAGCAATTTTGTTCACTTCTTCAATAGTATGATATCTCTACATTCTATTTTGACGATTTCTTGGTAGGTTGGTATCTAAGCAATTCTACACATGACCTTTTCTTTCTATTTTCAGATGAGTAACCATGCCTAGAAGGAAACAGTGGAGGAGGTCAGAGGAGAGAAGATCAGAGTGGAGAAAGAGGTCAAGAACAGATGGAGGAGATGGAGTGGTGTTGGACAGAAAGAGGCGAAGAGGTAAGTATACCGAAAGTCCGGAAAGGATGCCGGCAAAGACAAGTCCTGAAATGATGCAGGCAGGAAGTCCGGAAAGGATGCCGGCAAAGACAAGTCCTGAAATGATGCAGGCAAGAAGTCCGGAAAGGATGCCGGCAGAACAAAGTGAAAGTCCTGAAATGATGCAGGCACAAAGTCATGAAAAGAAACAGACATATGATCAGAAACAGCCAGTTTACCGCACTGAATTAGACATGGAAAATATACAAAATAAACAGATTGAGTTTCAGGATAAGAAGTTGTTTGTTAGAGAATGTTTTATTGACAAGTCCTGATTCAAAACATATAAAGGCTAAAAAAGACAAGCAGGCAAACATCAGTCAGTTTAAACAGTTACTTAATGATCTCAGCAAGCTCATAGAAAATGTTAGCTCAAATGTGCAGACCGATTTTGATGCAGTATTTCTAGATACTTTTCCTGGTGTGGATGTTGATTTACAATCAAGGGAAGTTGAAAAACTGTCTGAAAGAGCGGATACAATAGTTTGTTCACAAAAAGCAATGTCCCAACAACATGCATGGCATAATGAAAAAAATACAGCACAGCAGCATTTGAACAGAGATTCATCAGAACTAGGGTTAGATAACGATGTGATGTTTTACGAAGCTGTAAGATCATCTGAACAATTGTGGAATGCCAGTGATTTGGTCTTTGGAAGTTTTCATCAGAATGATGTCAGATTTTCTGAGCAATCAAGAGGATATCAGTGCACATGTAATGCATTATGTATGCTGTCATACTCTTCCTGTCTTGATATTAAAAAAGAGCTCTATATTAGACAAGGTGCTTTGTGAGGGAGATGTTCTGTATCAGAGTGTGATAAACAAATTAAGAGAAGATGGAAAATTCATTCACCACCTGCTGACTTTAGAAGAAATTCCAGATGATTTTAAAGTAGAGATAGGAAAATTTACATCTGAGAAACTGCCGATTGTAAGTGGCGTGCTTTTAGATACTCAAAATCTGGGTTTGCCAACACTTCACGAAGTATTGCAGTCAGTCTTCTTGTATACATCAGCAGGTCTTTTAACCATTGGGGCCATATGTTCTGCTGTATTTAGAAAGAATGGCATGTATGTGTTTTTTGATTCTCATTCCCATGGAGAAAATGGACTTTCATCAAATGATGGTACATCCTGTTTGATAACTTTCACAAGTATTAATGACCTAGTTACATATATGTATGCATTTTATGACAGTTTAAATTTAGATACCAACACCAACTTACAGTTTGACTTCTTACCTCTCAAAATTAAAAAGACTGAAGAAACACAGAGCTGTAAAGATCAAATGGAACATAATATGGAAGCTTACTTCAATGATCAAAGGTTGAGACAAGCTCACAAAGCACAAATAAAACAAAGTATTATGCCAAGCATATCAATGTCAGAATCAAAAAAGCATTAGGGACAAAAAGAAAAAACAATCGCATGGAGTATTATAAAACATATAGAAGAAAATGTAGACAAAATCCTGCATTCAAAGCTAAAGAAAGAGACTCAAAGCAATCTGCGAGAACCAATCCTGTTTTTAAGGCCAAAGAAACTGTGTATCAGTTGCAGTCAAAGCAATCAGCAAGAAAAGACCCTGTGCTCAAAAGAAAAGAAACTGTGTATCAGTTGGAATCAAAGCAATCAGCAAGAAAAGACCCTTTGTTTAAAAGAAAAGAAACTGTGTATCAGTTGCAATCAAAGCAATCAGCAAGAAAAGACATTGTGTTCAAAGGAAAAGAAACTGTGTATCAGTTGGAATCAAAGCAATCAGCAAGAAAAGACCCTGTGTTTAAAAGAAAAGAAACTGTGTATCAGTTGAAATCAAAGCAATCAACAAGAAAAGACCATGTGTTCAAAACAAAAGAAAGAGAATCAAAGCAATCTGTGAGAGGCAATCCTGTTTTTAAGGCCAAGGAAACTGTGTATCAGTTGCAATCAAAGCAATCAGCAAGAAAAGACCCTGTGTTCAAAAGAAAAGAAACAGTGTATCAGTTGGAATCAAAGCAATCAGCAAGAAAAGACCCTGTGTTCAAAACAAAAGAAAGAGAATCAAAGCAATCTGTGAGAGGCAATCCTGTTTTTAAGGCCAAGGAAACTGTGTACCAGTTGCAATCAAAGCAATCAGCAAGGGAAAATCAGAATTTTAATGCAAAGGAGAGAATATACCAGAAGGCATCAAAACAGAAGGCAAGGGAAAATCCTTATTTTCTTGAATGTGAGAGAATTAAGAAGCAACAAGTAAGGCAGGAAAAAAGAAAATTTGAAGATAATTCTGGAATAAATGTTCCTAGAAAAAGATGTAAGCATGACACAGATAGTGTTCCAAAACCTCAGCGCAAAGACTTTGAAAATATTGAAAATGCTATCAAACAATTTCATTCAGATATTTCTATTGGGCCTTTGTATGTCTGTTCATGTTGTCACCAGACATGGTTCAGGAAAAGTGTTTCTATGTTAAAGAATACCCATATTCCAGCCGAAAGTAAACAACAGCATTGTACAGACTTTATATCCGTCAATAATAAAGAATGGATATGTCATACTTGCTTAAGTGCCTTAAGAGATAGTAAAATTCCAAAGCTATCAGTAACTAATGGAATGAAGTGGCCAATCAAGCCACCAGAGCTAAACTTACACCAATTAGAAGAAAGGTTAATAGCACTGCGTATTCCATTTATGCAGATAAGAGAATTACCACGTGGTGGCCAATATTCCTTGAAAGGGAATGTAATTAATGTTCCTGTTGATATTCAGCCTACAATAAACTGTCTGCCAAGGCCAATGGATGAAAATTTTACAGTTGCTATCCAGTTGAAAAAGAAACTTTCCTATAAAACGGTTGACTTTAAAGAAAATGTAAGACCATTAAGAGTTTTGACTGCTCTGCATTGGCTTATGAACAACAGCAAGCTATACAAGAACTCTGGCATAGTGATTGATGATGACTGGTTTCAGGAAGTTACTGAAAGTGCAGAGGAAACAGTCAGAGAATTTTTAGGAGTTCCAAGAGAACAAACTTATGACAAACATAGTATGGAAAATGAAAAGCAGGAAGAAATCACAAGTAAAAAGGACGCTAATGCACCAACTGATTATGATTCTGATCATTACAGTGAGATAGATGCTAATGACCATGTTGGCAATATTGATACATTAGTGGATGATGCTGATATTGACAATACATATGACAAAGTTTTCACTTTTACACCAGGTGAAGGACAACATCCTTTAAGTCTATATAATGATAAAGATGCAGAATATTTGTGCTTCCCATCCATATTCTGTGGACAAACACCACCTAGTAAGAAAGAACGAATTGTTCCAGTTCATTATAGTGACATTGTTAAATGGGAATTGAGAAGTGTTGACAGGAGAGCTGCACAGTCAGTTCCAAATATATTCTTTAAACACAAAAAGCTACAGATGAAACAAATCAGTGATAAAGTCAACCTAGCTGTTATAAGATGTAAAAAGCGAGGAAAAAAATAACTGTAGCTGAAGCTAGAGATTCAAATTATTTGGACAAGCTTGTAAATCTTGATGAAGGCTATTATATATTTCGCCAACTGAGAAATTCACCTGCCTATTTAGAAATGCGCAAGAAAGACATTTTTGCAATGATTAGGCAACTTTCGTTGCCTACGGGGTCCAACTGGTGTTTTTCTTTTGCTCCGGAGTTAGTACGTTATTCGGCGCCCAGGGATCTCCATCGTCGGGCAGCTTACTCAGTCTGTGAGTCCTGGTTTTTGATCCATCAGGATGTTTATCATGATTTATTTGTTTGTTCTTGATGATTCATTGACTAGTTAGAGATTCACCACGAGGACCGAATAACTAACTAAATGTTATGAACCACTGCAGAAGCTGAGGGTGAGGTTATGGCCATGTAAAACCGGTTTAAGCCCGCCAATAACTTTATGTTACTGATCGTTCCAAGTCGATACTTCTGTGGTGGTTCTTTTTGTTTTATGTCTTGGTGTTTAAAATTTTTTTTTGTGCTGTTGGCGCCTTATGTATGTTTTCATATTTTTAGTTAAGTTAAGGTAACTGAGTGGCCACCTATTGGGAAAATAGCTGCTCATTCGGCTTACGATATGTTTCATGGTATAAGTACCTGATTGCTAGTTTGGTTTTTTCCCACCTCGGTTTTTGGAGTGGGAATCTTTTTCTGATTGCGCCTTTTCCTGATCTTTGCCTACTTGTACCTTTTTATGTCATTGTCAGCTGCAGATACTAGATGGACAGATCTGTTGAAGATGCTAGCAACATTAAATGATGGTATTGAATATTCCGAAACACAATTAGAAAGGCTTACTTGGCAAGAGAAAACAAAGCTAGTTCAGAAAGACCCAGTTACATGTTCAAGGTACTTTGATCATAGGGTTCAAGAGTTCCTCAATACAATTCTAAAAAGCAGTTCTGAGCCAATTGGAAAGGTACTTGACTATTTTTATAGAGTTGAGTTTCAGCAACGTGGCTCCCCTCATATTCACATGCTTGTTTGGGTAGAAAATGCTCCAACTTTAGAAACAAAGTCAGAACAGGAAATAATTGAATTTGTTGATCAATATCTTACTTGCAATAGTGATAATGAGAAAACAGCAAATCTTGTTAACCTTCAAAGTCACAAACATTCTAGAACCTGTAGAAAAAAAGGGAAACCAATATGTAGGTTTGGATTTCCATTGCCACCATTACCGAAAACTATGTTGCTGTATCCTCTTGAAGAAAACATTGACAAGTACAAGAAAAAGAATGTAGAGCTCCAAAAATCAATGAATGAGTGTAAGGAAAATGAAGACATACCATTTGATGAGTTTCTAGAAAAAATTGCTAGAATGGATTTCGAAGATTATATTTGTTGCATTAGAAGCTCATTGAAAGCACCAAAGGTTTTCTTAAAGCGAAAAGTGAAGGAAATGAGAATAAATCCATTTAATGAAAACATACTTCTTGCCTGGAAGGCCAATCTTGACATTCAGATTGTTCTTGAGCCATACGGTTGTGCTTCATATATAGTTGGTTATATAAGTAAATCACAGAGAGGAATGAGTGCACAACTTGAGGCAGCAGCGAAAGAAGCTAGAAGAGGAAATCTTGACCTAAAGAAGCAAGTCAGGCATATTGGGAATGTATTTTCTGACTGTGTTGAGGTCAGTGCTCAAGAAGCTGTTTATCTTGATCTGCAAATTCCTTTGACAAAATGTACGAGGGATATTGTTTTCATCAACACATCTATACCAGAAGAAAGAATCTTTCTGTTGAAGCCAAAAGCTGCTCTTGATGAACTTCCTGCAGAATCCACAGATGTAGAATCTGAAAATGTAATACAGAGGTATTCTAAAAGACCCAGGCAGCTTGGAAATTTATGTTTAGCTGATTATGTCTCAAAGGTTGATGTCACTTATCCAAAAGGAAATAAGTTTTCAGAGAAAGTTGATGACACTAATGATGATGACAGTTTCAATAACTCTGGTGATGAAAGTGATGACAGCTTGAATGATAATAACAGTCAAAGTTCAGACCTGTTGTTCGAAGCAAAAAATGGAACAAAATACAAGAAAAGAAAAGTACCAAGAATAATAAGGTATGTAAAATACAACAGAAATAGGGATCCAGAAAATTCTTTTAGAGAGCAGCTTATGCTTTTTGTACCTTAGCGAAATGAACAGAAGGATTTAATGGGTTCTTTTGGAACATATGAAGCTCGGTTTAACTCCGTGCAGACATCCCTGATGTCCAAAAGAAATGAGTATGAGCATCATGCTGAAGAGCTTGAGATTGCAAGACAAATGATGGAAAATGAGGAAAGGGACTATGATCAAATTGCACCTAATGCAGAGCAAGAAAATAGAAAAATGGATGAAGAAGGACCAGCAGAATCAGAAAAATTTGTTTGCTTTAACCCAAGCAGAGTTGTAGAGCAGAGGCATTATGACATTGGAATAGAATTACAGTCAACTTGCTCAGTGCCACCAGTAGAAACAAGTGGTATTTTATTACCAGATGATGAATATTTACAACTACTCAGAAGTCTTAATTTGAGACAAAGAGAATTCTTTAACCATATTGTGTACTGGATTAAATCCAAAGATGAACCAGTCTATGCTTTTTTAACAGGAGGTGCAGGTGTTGGTAAATCAGTTGTGATTCGGGCGCTTTATCATTGTCTGTATAGATTGTGGAATTTGAAAGATGGAGAAAATCCAGATGATAAACGAATTTTACTGTGTGCTTACATGGGCTTTGCTGCATTTAATATAAGTGGCCAAACCATTTCCTCTGCTTTCCACCAGAAAGTGTATCAAAAGGGCACAAATCATCTTTCAGCCGATGAATTAAACACATTCAGAATTAAGTATAGACATCCGAAACTTGTCATTATTGATGAAATTTCAATGGTAGGGAATAGGACATTAAATTTTATTAACATTCGTTTACAGCAGCTCATGGGAACAAAAGAAGTTTTTGTGGTTTAAGTGTTATTGCTGTGGGTGATCTGTACCAGCTAAAGCCAGTAGGTGATTATTTGATAAGTCTTGATTTGAAAGCCGGAGCATCTTCACTAGCACAAAACTTATGGAAAGAACTCTTTACAATGTATGAATTGGTTGATATCATGAGGCAGAAAGATGATCTTGCATTTGCACAACTATTAAACCGACTTCGGTTGAATGAAATGACAGAGGAAGACAAACAAAAGCTGCAGACATGTGTTGTTGACAATGAAACTGATGACTATCCAAAGGACGCCCTTCATTTGTTTGTGGAGAATTTTTATGTAGACCAACACAATGATACTATTTTGAGTCAGTTGCCAGGGGAAAAATTTATAATACCATGTCATGACATTGTTGTCTCATCAAACATTCCTGCTAAAAGACAGCAGTCCCTGATTGATGGGCTTCCAAAAGACTATGGCAAAACAGGACAATTGAAGAAGTCATTAACAGTAGTTGAAGGAATGATTGTTGTTCATACAGCAAATGAAGATGTAGAAGACGGTTTAACCAATGGTGCTACGGGTGTTGTGAAACACGTTGACTTCAGGTGGATGGAAGGAACAAATCGACCTAGCATTATTTGGGTTTTGTTTGATGACCCTCGGGTTGGTAAGGCAACACGTGAAAAAAACAACAAAAAATTCTACAACTCAAGCATTCATTCAGACTGGACACATGTATTTGAAACACAGCGAACATTTATAGTGAACTACAAAACGTTTCAAAGAAGCCAATTTCCACTGACACCAGCTTCAGGTAAAACAGTTTACAAAGCTGAAGGAGCTACAGTAGACAGGGTAGTTGTTGATTTATCCCAGAAAGACAGAAAGTATATAATGCCACATATGCACTATGTTGCATTTAGTCGAGTGAAAAAGCTTGAGGATTTATATATATTGAATATGAATGAAGCTGCTCTGGCTGTAGATAATGATGTGAATATAGAGATGGAAAGGCTACGCAGAGAAGCTGCATTGGAGCTCTGTTATATTCCTTTGTATAAAATTGGTCCTGGCAAAACCAAAATTGCATTCAACAATGCTAGATCCCTACATAAACATTTTAAGGATGTTGAATTTGAACCAAATGTGTTGGCAGCAGATGTCATTGGATTTTCTGAAACAAGATTATGTAGTAGGGATGAAAATGTACATTTTGCCCTGAAACGGTTCAGACTTGTTAGACTTGATGACACAGTAAAAGAAGCAAACAACAGGCCATATCATGGACTTGCATTATATGTAAAGGAGTACTTGCAGATTCAGAAAGTTGTAAAAATGCAATGTAAGTCATTTGAGTTCATATTGGCTGACATATTCAATGTTCAAGGAAGCTATGTTCAAGTTGTTGTATTGTACAAATACCCCAAAAGTTCACAGACTGATTTTAGACAGGATATCCACTGTCATCTCAGGCCAGTTATTGATCTGAACGCTAAATTAGTCATATTAGGTGACTTCAACTTACAGGCAGATGGTGCCAATACAGGGTTTGTGGATTTTGTAGAAACATTATTTGGGTGTATGCAGCAAATCAGTCAATGTACAACTGACTCTGGATCAATGCTAGACTTGATTTTTTCAAATTTTGAAGTGTTTAGTGATGTTATTGAGGCTTATTGGTCTGATCATAAACTTATATATTGTGCCTTCGACAAATAGATATTCAAATGATGTGAAGTAGAAGATGAATGAAGTACAAAAGAAATCAGTGCAAAGACATGGCCCATGTCAAATGAGACAAATAATGTTGTTTGTATAATGACAACTTCACAATAAAACAAAGCTGCGAAGCAGAATTGGTAATAAGCTTAATATTTTTGCTTACTAAGATTAGCTACTACAATTATGACGTGATTCAGATAAAATTGCGGTTTGATTCAGATTAATCTCTTTATTTCTTAAAATCATCCAAGCTGTGTATCATGGCACAGAAGAATTGAGAATCCATGTCCTTTGAATGCAAAAACATGCAAATTAGAGTAAACAATTGAAGGCGTAACCCCACTCGATATTAAATCAGGTGGTTTAGCTAATTTTGGGGTTGCCACCATTTTTTTTTCTTTTCTTTTCTTTTTTTTTTCTTTTTGTTTTTGTTGTATTGTAAATGTAACATTCAGTCATGCTCATTTCAGCCATTTTTGTTATAATTTTATTGGTTCTTGCAGTTACTTCTGATTGAAATTATTATTGAAATTATTGTATCTGTACTGATATTAATTCACTGGCTTTTTTAGGAGTGTGGATGCTCTGTGATACACCATTGGATCCAGAGAGGAAATAGCTTTATTTCCAGGAGTATTTGTAAAGAACTCAGAAAGTAGTTCTAACTTGACTTACTGAAAAGCTGTTGACTGGGACATTAAACCTTAACCTGAACAAAAACAAAGAAAAGTGGTTCTTTTATCATTAACATTCAGGTTGTTACAAGAATTAAATGCAATATTTTATGACTGACATATGTATATAAAGCCACATGTTATTTTCATTAAACTAAGGTTAAATACAATTCTTTGAATTTCCTGTTGTTACTTTGTATTTGCAATTGTATGTAATAATTATAAAGAAATGGAAAAACCCACATTATCTCATATAGGTTTGTAGAAATGAAGAGACTGTGACTATAATGTTGGA
The DNA here is from genome assembly GCA_964017185.1 of Rugalucina vietnamica. NCBI lineage: Eukaryota > Metazoa > Mollusca > Bivalvia > Lucinida > Lucinidae > Rugalucina > Rugalucina vietnamica. The sequence continues at coordinate 29,571,850 of OZ024885.1, read as the reverse complement.
GAAAAGTGAACTCTGCAAATATACAGGATATAATGAATTTTATTTTAAGGAAAAGAAACATCTAGATGTATTGTAAAAGTTTTATTTTAATGGTGCATTTGTACCTTGTATGAAGCAGGACTGGTGCTATATAGTTTGATGAGTGATTGACAAAGAGATAAGCTTATAAATGCATATTGTTGCAAATTTTGCAATAAGATCTATTGCACAGAGATGAACATTGAATAGACTTATTTGGTGTGATTTTAAAGAATCTGGATATTAACATACAATTATGGAGCTAATGTGCATTTGCATGCATAGAGCTTATTTTGTTGTTGATTGAAATGTGTCAACTTTTTTTTACTAAATATGTTGATTGTTTTGTATATATGTATATAAATGTAAACAAACATAAGAAACTTTAGAGAAAATAATAGATAGAATAAAAAATAATAGAAGTACAGGTGCAATGTATAGTGTTAGTACAAGTGTATTATCTTGTTTTATTTACAAGTTTATGATTGTCATGTACAATAATAATTTGACATCATTGAACCTGTTTTCAATTGTTGTACTTTATAATCTGTAAGCTTTAAATGTACCACAATGATGGCTTTTACAAGGTATGTATATAAGTAACGGAAATGTAATGTAAAATTTAGACTTTTTCAAAAGTTTTAATGTTATAGACACAGTCTCATTATTTCTTCATCAAAGATATTAGTTATATAAGCATTCATGATCCATTAAGTTTCATTTTTTTTGTTTGTTTTTATAAGATTCTAATAGTCTTTATGTATGTTTTACTGCTTGGCTAACAAATTATTATGATATGTTTTTAGTGTAGTTGAATAAATAAAAATTTATTGGATTACAAAGACTAGTTCTTTTCACTTGTATTCCTTTCAGTCTTTTATTTGGATTAAAGCTTGCCAAATAGGATTTTGTGCATGATTGGCTAGTCTCTCTACTCAAAGAGGGGGGGGGAGTCATACATAAATTGGACCATTGGCGATGGTCTTTTCTGCTGACCTTTATATGACACAATTATGCATGAAGGGACAGAGACAAAAAGCTAAGCAATGTTAAAGAACTGGCTCAGTTAGAATCAAAGTCCCACCCTAAAAACCCAAGTGGAAAAAAAGAAAACAAAATTGCAACCAAACTTTAGGCACTGATACAAAGAGGACATATTTTAAGCCAAGTTTATGATTGTCATGTACAATAATAATTTGACATCATTGAACCTGTTTTCAATTGTTGTACTTTATAATCTGTAAGCTTTAAATGTACCACAATGATGGCTTTTACAAGGTATCTATATAAGTAACGGAAATGTAATGTAAAATTTAGACTTTTTCAAATGTTTTAATGTTATAGACACAGTCTCATTATTTCTTCATCAAAGATATTAGTTATATAAGCATTCATGATCCATTAAGTTTCATTTTTTTGTTTGTTTTTATAAGATTCTAATAGTCTTTATGTATGTTTTACTGCTTGGCTAACAAATTATTATGATATGTTTTTAGTGTAGTTGAATAAATAAAAATTTATTGGATTACAAAGACTAGTTCTTTTCACTTGTATTCCTTTCAGTCTTTTATTTGGATTAAAGCTTGCCAAATAGGATTTTGTGCATGATTGGCTAGTCTCTCTACTCAAAGAGGGGGGGAGTCATACATAAATTGGACCATTGGCGATGGTCTTTTCTGCTGACCTTTATATGACACAATTATGCATGAAGGGACAGAGACAAAAAGCTAAGCAATGTTAAAGAACTGGCTCAGTTAGAATCAAAGTCCCACCCTAAAAACCCAAGTGGAAAAAAAGAAAACAAAATTGCAACCAAACTTTAGGCACTGATACAAAGAGGACATATTTTAAGCCAAGTGAACAGCTTTTTCCAAAAACATGGCTACTCATTTAACTTAATATAAAAAGACACACATTTAGGTGTAAACAGCACAAAATCAACATTGAAACATGAAAACAATTGTGGAGAATCAAAAAAGTATATTCTCCGTCTTGGAATGTCAGTAATATAAAATTACTGTTGTGATTTTTAATAGGTGCCTAACTGTGAAAGCCACCTAAAGCAGCAATATGTTATGCACCAGTCATTTGTATCCACGGCCTCTCTAGGGCAGGGGAATAGCGGGCTATTAACTTTTCAAATTTAAAGCCCTGCTAAAAGGCCCGGCCCTCTGGGGACTGACAATAATGAGGAACGACAAATGACCTATGATATTTAAATAATCTTAATTCTCCTATCACATGGTTGTGAGATTAGGCATGTTAGCTTAGTGGTTTCGGGGAGATAAATTTGAACACCCCTTACACACATCAGGGAGGCTCCAACCTTTGGCATTAAAAAGTACAAGTAGGCAATAATCAGGAAAAGGCGCAATCAGAAAGAAACTCCCACTCCAAAAACAAAGCTGGGAAAAAACTAAATTGACACTCAGGTACTTATACTTAAATTAACGTCTTAACTTATGTTCTTGAAATTTTGGCATACTAGATTTCAACAACTGTGACTTGTTCTCATGAGATTAAAGTATACATGTATATTAAATGCGAAAATACAGCTAAATAGTTTATGTAAATTAATGCAGGATATTCATGTTTGTGTGGTTGGACACTTAACTGCTATATTAGCGGGAATTTAAATCCCTGCACTTAAGCCCAGCTATGTCCCTGCTATCCCCAGCCCAAGGGGAGCCAGGTATACAAATGACTGGTGCATTAAGAATACAAGTTTGACGAAATACTGATTAGAAGTGACAGCAAATGTTTCAACAGAATTCATTAGTTGAATTTGTGTTTTAAGTCACAGAACAGCTAAGGTCATGTGGAGATGAAACTTCTGTTTAAAGGTTCTACTAAGTCTTAAGATTGGAGTAGTCCAGGTTTTAAACTAGGACTCCCGATTTACAAGGAAAATACCAGGACTCCCGATTTACAAGGAAAAAAGATTAAACCTGCTTGCCAAAGAGCCTTCTGTTTCACCAGAATGTCCCCCAAAAACAATCTAAAATATAATAAGGCCAACTACTAGGTTTCAGGTGAGCGCTTACAGGACCAACGGTCCTCTGGTTTCATTTGGCCAGAATAAATGGTGCAAGGCATTATTCCTACTCACGATCCATTTTTACGCCAACGTTATTTTGTCATACGAGCGAGAAAACCAGTCTTTGGTGTTTCCGACCAGGTTGGAAACAAACCGGCCTGCACAGCCACAGAAGGCGACTAGAGATTTTAAATTTCGGATTTAAGAAGAAGAGGGATTGTACTATCTGTGTAGCGAAATCAAAGGCGCTGATCAGCTGTGCAGTAACTGCACAGCTGATCAGCTTCTTTGTGTTCGCATCTGCAAAAGTCCGCTTTTTCATGACGTGGCTCATATGATAAAATTCCGCTTCATCTTACATTATCATTATCATTAATTATTATTAATCATTATTATTATTATTTCACTCTTTTTAGTGGTCATCTTACATTATGTTGAAGGTCTCCTACAAACAAACAAAAATTGCAACTCATGTTATTTTGTCTATTCACAGACGGGCGGGTGAAAGTAACTGCGGGAGAAGGCTGTCCAAGGGGATGGACGAAATGCAAAAAATATTGTATAAGTCAGAGGTTCTTCACCGGCTTTTCATATCTTTTGGTCTATTCACAGACGGGCGGGTGACCGGCTTTTGTGTTAGAGTCTTTTGTTGCTGTCTACCTATGATAAATTCACTTGATCAACTTGAAAGGTTTGTGCTTTTGTAGCATCATGAAAACTTGCCCATGCAATAAACAGATAATTTTTGAGCTTTAAAAATTGGAAAATTTCATTGGAAAAAAATTGATAGTTTTCTTATTTTTGCACAAAACATAGATTGTGGGTACACGTTAGAACCGCCTCGCCGAGGCGGTTCTAACGAGTACCCACAATCTATGTTTTGGAGCAAAAATAAGAAAAATATCAAATTTTTTCATATGAAATTTTCACTTTTTAAGCCGAAAAAATTCTCTGTATATTGCATGGGCAAGTTTTCGTAATGAGTCAGCAGTCAAACTGAATCTTGGATACCTGATTGTTTATCACTTTGGAACCATTGGGTTTGATTTACTAAGTACATGAAGAAACACAAAACGTATATTTTCTGTCACAACTTATACACTTTGAAGGATAGCCATTTCAAATTTACAGGTAATACAGAATAACATGCCTGCTACCAGCAGATTGAATTCCATATTTTTGCCAATAAAGAAACGTTATGTTTTTCTGTGTCAATAAAGGGTACCCAGGTACCGATAAACAAAAAGTCGCAAGAATTTGTGTTAATGTATACTCTTTTTTATTCCTTTAAAAAGTCTGGTTGCTTTTCGTATTATGAAGCACTCGGACTAACTTACAACATGAATAAGTGGCTAAAATGCATAAAACGATGGACGATGTGGTACACTTTTAAAAAGTTGTCCTATAAATAAAAATCAGGCTTGGATGCAAATGATACGAGTAAAGCTCCTTTCAGAAGGACTATGACGTGCAGGTGTTCCGAGCGGCTTGAACACTTGTAAAAATGCGATGAGATGTAGTGAGCTTATTCGCGCCTGCCTAGCTCCTTTAGCTCCGTAAAGATATGACAAGTTAAGGTGATATAAAATGATAATCCCCAATTTAGACAGAGTTTCCTACTCCAAAAATGATTTGCGTGTGTCCCCTTAGATAACTTTCTAAGGTAAGCTCAAATTTGAATATTTTACAAAATGATTGCAGTTGCATTTATAAAAACAAAAATCATCAAGAGTTATAAACATTAATTAGAATGAAAACAATATTGAATCACAGCTCACTTGGGCTCACTTATTTCGGATAGCTCCGTGAACGACTAGCTCAAAGATAAAACAGCTAAATGAGGCTCATTTCTACAGGAAGCATGAGCTGAAGATTGGGCTCCTTTCTGTTTCTTAGTATAAGTAATGTTATAATTTTCTACAGAGTAGGAAAGCCAATATTTCAGGCACGTCTACGACTCTATAGAAATATTACCTTATTAATGCTGCAAGATCTGGCATAAAAGTCATTTAGCGTGGCCCACTTCCAGCTTTTATACCTGTGGTTAATTGCCTTGCTGTTTCGATTGGATAATAAGACCTGTTCATCGACTGGTCAGTTGAAAACGAAAGTAGGCATTTGACTCCTTTTCAATCTCATTCTGTCAATATGTATTACTTGTGGTGTCCCTCTTTGACCACAGTTTACCTTGAAGGTAACATCTGTACACTTTTCAAGTATTTTGAAAGGACCTTTCCAATGATTTGTCAGTTTCGGAGACTGACCAGGAAGATATCTGGGAAAGTACACATACACTTCACCATCTTTATTGAACTTTTGCCAACTGAGCTTCAAGTCATGAAGTGATTTTTGCCTCAACATAGCTCCCGGAACATGGTTTCTTACTCAACTGTATGCCTCCTCGAGCTTTTCTTTGAGTGCCCATGCCCGCTGGTTCTCTGGAATACTTCTGATACTGGACGGCATTTCATACATGATATCCAAAGGTGTAGACACTTCTCTACCAAGCATGAGATAATTTGGGCTGAATCCAGTTGTTTCATGCTCCGCTGATCTATATGCCATAGTCAGAAATGGTAAGTACTCATCCCAGTCAGATTGATGATTGTTTATGTAAGATTTCAACATTCTCACCAGTGTTTTATTGAAACGCTCCACCATTCCATCTGACTGTGGGTGATACGGAATTGTGCGTGTTTTCTTTATATGCAGCACTTTACACATCTCTAAGAAGAGCTGACTCTCATATTGCCGACCCTGATCTGAATGTATGATGTATGGCACACCAAATCTTGATACAACTTCTCTAACGATAATATCTGCTACCGTTCTTGCCTCCATATTGGGCATCGGAAATGCTTCTGTCCACCCGGGCTGTCCACTTGGTGTAGTAATCTGATACCACTAAAATATATATGTTGCCTTTATCGGTAACAGGTAGCTCACCCAATAAATCTGTTGCAATCCTTTCCATTGGTCTACTTGCTCCTACATAGGGCTCTGGGTGTTTTGAGAGGACCTTTACTTTTCTGGCATTTTTCACAACCAACAACATAGTGTCTCACATCCTGCTGTAGACCTGGCCAGTAATATGATTGGCGTACTTTGCTTAGTGTCTTTTTGATCACTAGATGTCCAGCTGTTTGGTGATCATGACAGTATGACAGAACCTTCCTTCTTTCACTTAATGGTACTATAGCCTGCAATATTGTACCTTTTGATCTTCCCATTTTCTGTATAGAATTTCATTTTCTATATCTAACATTTGTCTTTTATGCCCACAAAGCTTTTACTACCGAACCCTGTGAGCTCATTGCTGATCTTTCCGGATTGATGCCGCCTTTTATCCACTGTGTGACTGTAGAAATTTCCCGATCACTTTGTTGAAGTTCCTTCAGGGATTCTTTACTAGTCACGTCTTGTTGTCTGTTTGTCTCGTTTCCATCAGACGTGGCACTTAGCGTTTCTTTCATTTCCTTTCCTCTGCACTGTCCACAGCTATGCCTACTCAGTGCATCAGCATTTTTATGCTGAGTACCCGGTCGATGGTGGATTTCCATGTCATAGGTTGATAGAACCTCAATCCATCTTGCAAGCTGTCCTTCTGGATTCTTAAAATTGAGCAACCATCTCAATGAGCCATGATCCGTTCTTACTTTGAATCTTTTTCCGTACAGATAATGACGGAAATATTTAACAAAGTGTACTACGGCTAAGAGCTCTTTCCATGTCATACAATACTTTCGCTCTGATTTTTGAGAGCTCTGCTAGCATATGCAACGACCTTTTCTTGACCTTCAATATTTTGTGATAGCACAGCACCAATTGCTGTGTTGCTTGCATCTGTGTCAAGAATAAATGGCTTATCGAAATTTGGAAAACTGAAAATGGGGGCATGTGTTAGCTTTGACTTTAATGTTTCGAAAGCTGCTTGACAGTCTTCTGTCCAGATGTATTTCTGTTTCTTTTTTGTTAACTTATTAAGGGGTTTCACAATGCTGGCAAACCCTTTGATATAGCGTCTATAATAACTACAGAGCCCTACAAATGAGCGCACTTCAGTAATATTGCTTGGCTCCTTCCATTCTTTGACAATCTCTATTTTCTTTTGATCTGTAGCTATGCCCTCTGTGGATATAATATGCCCGAGGAATTCAACCTGCTCCGCAAAAATATGACACTTCTTACCTTTTAATTTCAAGCCTGCGGATGACAGTCTGTTGAATACTGTCTCCAGATTCTAAAGCATTTCATCGAAAGACTTGGCTATCACAATTATGTCATCAAGGTATATGAGACAGATGTCCCACTGTAGCCCTGATAGCACAGTCTCCATGAGCCTTTCGAATGTGGCAGGTGCATTGCACATGCCAAATGGCATAACTCTGAACTGGTATAACCCTCTTTTTGTAACAAACGCTGTTTTCGGCTTGTCTTCTGGCTCCAGCTCAATTTGCCAATATCCTGAGCACAGGTCTAGCGTTGAAAACCATTGTGCTCCAGACGATTGGTCGAGTGAATCATCTATCCTGTGTATAGGGTACGCATCTTTCACTGTCAACTCATTTAATTTCCGATAATCAACACAAAAACGAACGTGTTGTGCCATCTTTCTTTTTAGCCAACACCACTCCTGCTGACCAAGGACTCACTGATGGCTCAATAACACCACGTTCTAACATATCGTCAATGTGTTGATCCATTCTCTTGTTTCATATGCACTGGTATTCTGCGTAGAGGTTGCTTTACGGGTGGTCTATTATTGGTCTTAATACCATGTCTCACTATGCCCGTTTTCCCAGCTCTTTATCATTGTTGGCAATTAGGCTACTATGTTTCAAAAGTAGCTCTTCAACTTGCTCTGTTTGCTTTTTAGTAATTTGCGGACTCATTTTCTTTAACAGGTCGTTAACAGCTGGTGACAGGCTCTTTTTGTTATTATGCTGTTCATTAGAATCCATGACTTTGACTACTGGGCTCATCGATGCCACAAATGTTCCTGAGTGTATGGTTTTTACATCCTGTGACAAATTCATGATTCTTAAAGGGACTTTCTTACTATTGTCAACTGAGGCTTTTGCTACTAAGCCATGGTCTGAATTTGTAAAGGTTTCCTCTGGCTCCACCAGGCTCACCCCTTTTGGCAAATAATCATTCTCTGGGATTTTCACATCTCCATAGATAATTATCTCGGATCGTGGAGGTATGCTGCATGTTTCCCCTACAGATATTCGATTGCAGCCTATCGAACCCTCAGAAAGCATTGGGACTTCATCTGGGCCTATTAGCAATTTCTTGTTTACAATGTCCACTTTACATTTGTACTTACTGAAGAAATCTAGCCCTATCACTCCATCCATTGCAATGTCTGCAATTGCTAGCCTTTGTTTGTACAGCTTTTGTCCTATTTTAAGGCTTAATTCCGTTTTCCCTGCTACTTTAATGGGTTCATTCGTTGCTGACAGTATTGCCTTTCCCACCGCAACTAATCCACTATCACCGCCAAGTGAGCTCTTTACTGAGTTGTACAGATTTGTGTTTAAGATTGTCAGAGTAGCTCCAGTGTCAACAAGCAATTTGACATTCTTCTCACAAATCTGAGCAGTTACAAATAATCCAGAATTTTCTGTGCTGCTTTTTATTCCAGTTTGTTTCCCTGGTTTATTTTGGAAAGGACATTGATTTGCTCCTCGACCTCGGCCACGACCTGGGCCCCCTCTACTAGATTGATTCTTAAGTAACAATCCCTGCCGATGTGATTTGTCCAACCACATATATTACAGCTCATTTTAGAGTTACTCTGTCTTGTTTCGGTCCGTGGTACTGTTTGACTCCGTCTCTGAGACTTCAAGTCATTAATTTCTTTCTGCAGGTCTTCTAATCGGCTCATTAACTTCTGGAAATCTTTCTTTGACTGCCCCGTTTCTGTCGCATCTACTGGGCGTAAGTAACCATTGAGCTCCTTATTCTGTTCTTCCACTTTAACAAATGCCACCAACTCTACTCCTGCCGAATAGCATCATTAAGTTTCGCTGGCTTAGACTGCTTGATTCTCAAACGCATATCAGAGCTTATAAGAGCATCTATAAAATACTCTTTTGCCAATGTTTCCTTGACATCATATGGAGCCGTTGGATATGCGAGGTTTGTTAATCGGCTTATGCTTTAGCCTAGCTCTGGCAAACTATCTGTGGTTCTTTGTTTTTCTCTCTCGTAGCTGGGCTCTGTGTAGCTCCATTTGATTTGGTGGAGAGAATCGCTCATTCAATGCCGTAATGAGCTCTCCATACTTCTTTGGGACGCCTCCTGCTAGGTCTCCTAACACTGATTGTGCTTGGCCACGAAAAGACACAGCCAAGTATATTGCTTTATCTTCGTCACTCCAATGTCCCAATGATGCACAAGCTTCGAAGTGTGACTTGTAGTCCAACCAAGATGATGTTCCATCGTATGTAGATGGCTTGATCAACACAGGCGGCCTGTTACTTTTCTCATTTGTCTTACACTTGATTTGTGATTGACTGTCAGTTGTGATCTCTCCAGTATTATCTTCACTGGAGCGCTCCTTTCCAGACCCAGTTTGATCTGCCTTTGATAGGTTTGAAACTTCAGTTGAAACCTGCCTTTGACCTGAACTTCAGTTGAACAAAGCTAATATCTCAGATACCGAAGCCCCCTTTTTAGATCTACATCTTTCTGTTGCAAATGGATTTGTTTCTTCTAAAATTTATGATAAGCGCGATGACTTTGATTTTGATATAGTAAATTTTCCTTTTTTGGATGGTGACGTTCCTCGTCGTGCTTCTTATGGTGTATACATTTCGCAACTTATTAGGTTTGCTAGAGTCTGCAATCATGTTACAGACTTCAACGCTCGAAATAAATGTTTAACGGCAAAACTTCTCCAACAGGGCTATCGGTATCATAAACTTCGAAAAACCTTTTCTAAATTTTATCGTAGACACTATGAATTGATTTCCAAATATAATGTTTCGGAACCTGAATTTCATGGTGACTTGGTTTACAAATTAAAGAAACTTAAAGGAATAAATGATTTTTCTCTTCAGTTCGGAAAAATCATAACACGTTACAGACGTATAGGTTATAACTTGAATGTTATGCGACAGTCTGCATGCTTAGTTTTTAACCCAATCATGGTTGATAACTATGCTGCCTTCTTTAATTGCACGCCGGTGGGTCGGGCGTCAGACTCTATGATGGCCCCGACTTAAAGCTATTCATTTTAGTTGGTTGGGGCCGGAGCTTCTTGTCTGTTGCTTGGCCCACCGGGGTCCAACTGGTGTTTTTCTTTTGCTCCGGAGTTAGTAGGTTATTCGGCGCCCAGGGATCTCCATCGTCGGGCAGCTTACTCAATCTGTGAGTCCTGGTTTTTGATTCATCAGGATGTTTATCATGATTTATTTGTTTGTTCTTGATGATTCATTGACTAGTTAGAGATTCACCACGAGGACCGAAGAACTAACTAAATGTTGTGAACCACTGCAGAAGCTGAGGGTGAGGTTAGGTACCTGTAAAACCGGTTTAAGCCCGCCAGTAACTTTGTGTTACTGATCGTTCCAAGTCGATACTTCTGTAGTGGTACTTTTTGTTTTATGTCTTGGTGTTTAAAATTTTTTGTGCTGTTGGCGCCTTATGTATGTTTTCATATTTTTAGTTAAGTTAAGGTAACTGAGTGGCCACCTATTGGGAAAATAGCTGCTCATTCGGCTTACGATATGTTTCATGGTATAAGTACCTGATTGTTAGTTTGGTTTTTTCCCACCTCGGTTTTTGGAGTGGGAATCTTTTTCTGATTGCGCCTTTTCCTGATCTTTGCCTACGTGTACCTTTTTATCGCCTGACGGAGCTGGGTCTGGTGAGCTGCTCAATTCTGGTGGAGGTTTCTTGTCTTCCTGAGCCACCGTCAGTGCTGTGAGCTTGGTCATTAACAAATCCATTTCCTGCATTCTGCAACGGTTATTTTCACGCATTTCTTCTCTTAGCTCCGCATTTCATGCTGAGAACATCCTCTTATAAAATGAAGTGCGGTTACCCGAAAAACTAGGTGCTAACTCGGGTTAGATTAGGAGGTGAGGTTTTGAGACCTCCTGCTGATAACAGGTGGCTTTGATTCATCCTGTAGTAATTAATGCAATAAAATGTTGGAGTGGTCAGAGTCTGATATCTGCTTGGTCATTAAAAGGTAATCTGATACCACAATCAAGAGAATGGAAAATATATAAATTTTCAGTTTTTAAATTGTACAAAAATTTTAAGGCTATAGCTTTAAAGAGGGGGAAAAGTTAATTGAATGTCATTTTTCAAACATAAATTTTGACCAAAAAATAAAATTTTTAATACTTTGTTGAGGTAAAGAAAATAGACAAAATACAGGTAAATGTGGCTAAAGACTCTATGTATTAATTAGTTCATTTACATAATAGGTGCATAACAGCAAGATAAGAAATCTTGTTTACAGATATAAGAGATGTTCTCATCATGCTTTTCTTACTGTCTCTGTCATTTGATAAATCAACAGTGCATCGTCATTGCGTCCTTCAGAGCTCCCGAATGAGCCATGGGGCGGCTCTTTTTCTTTCCCTTCCCATGATTCTGAGCGTACTTTCTCCATCAAAGACATTTCTTTCTCCCTCCATTCAATTAATGGATCTAGCTCCTTGAAGAAGTTTTTGGCTGCCATCTTGTTTTATTGCATAATTCTTATTTAGAGCTTAGTATCCCACCGCTGCCACCAAAAACTTGTGACGTGCAGGTGTTCCGAGCGGCTTGAACACTTGTAAAAATGCGATGAGATGTAGTGAGCTAATTCGAGCTTGCCTACCCAGCCAGCATGTATATATCGGCCCGTCAGGGCATTAAGTGGGCATCGCGGCATATCGGCCCCGTGACGGCCCGTCAGGGGCCCGAAATAACAAATTGTCTGACAAAAATACATCTCAGTGCCAGGAATTGACATTAATGCATTTCTACATTAGGTAGAAATGGCAAAGAAAGAAAATTATTTGATCTCTGAAAGAAATTCACATTCTCTTAGAGCAGTAAGCGGGCCGCTGGCGGTCCGTCAGCGACATCTTGGCATATCGGCCCAACGACGGCCCGCCAGGGGCACGAAATAGGACAATGCCCTACAAAAAGCTGATGCTTGAACGATAAATCCTTGCTTCCTCATATAACTATAACTCAATTATTTAATGAGTGCTGGATCATTGAGTGTTTCATAAACGTAACACAAAATGTAACAAACAAAAACACAAGAGGGCCCGCTGTCGGCCCGTCAACGGCTGCCACTTTATTAAAGGGAAACAACAAAAAATCGATAACATCGAATTTTCATTATTTTACACATTGTTCTTAAATAAAGGAGTTTAAATAAATATGTAAATGATAATTCTTAACAGAGAGTGATTCTGACTATCAATTATTTAACTTTTCTAAGTGTATTACTTGTTTCGGTCAATCTCATGGCACTTCATCTTCTAAATAAATTTGTATTATATATATACACACATGAAAAAGTAATTAATTCATAAAAACGCCTCTGGTGTTGAGTACATCTTGTGTGTTCATGGGCATGTCTTAATTCATGCCCTAAAACACACAGATTCTTCGTTTCTGAAGATTCCAAATGCAAAACTATGTGGTATTTTTTAATATTAATAAACTTCTAATTTCTTAATATTTTGCATGTCGGTACAATGGGGGCAACATCGCGGCAACATAGCGTTTTTCCGACAGCGGGCCGACAATTTTTTACTTTTCACATCCACCGGTGGGCCACTGCAGAATTTAGTTTTCGGGCCGCTATGCAAATATTAGCGGGCCGTCAGCGGTCCCCTATTGCAATGCTGACTGGGTAGCTCCTTTAGCTCCGTAAAGATATGACAAGTTAAGGTGACATAAAATGATAATCCCCAATTTAGACAGTTTCCTACTCCAAAAATGATTTGCGTGTGTCCCCTTAGATAACTTTCTAAGGTAAGCTCAAATTTGAATATTTTACAAAATGATTGCAGTTGCATTTATAAAAACAAAAATCATCAAGAGTTATAAACATTAATTAGAATGAAAGCAATATTGAATCACAGCTCACTTGGGCTCACTTATTTCGGATAGCTCCGTGAACGACTAGCTCAAAGATAAAACAGCTACAGTAATTTATCCGGTTTCGAATCTTATCCAGTTCCGAATCAAGTGGTCGTATCGTCAGGAACTACACAGCAGCTGTTCGATTAAAAAACAAATATTTTGTATGGTCATGAAGTCTATCTTTTTCTCTTCCTCTGCACGAAGTCAGATTTTGAAAACTTATCTGCATGCTAAAAATAAATCTGTTCTTCGAGATGACCTGTCGAATTAGAATGTATATTGCACTTGTGTAATTATCCGCAAGGTGCAGGTTTCCGCAAAATGCATGAACCTTGAACATTATTTTTTTACACTTTCGGTTCCAACATGCGTTCCAACATTAATTATAACACACCAGGAAAACTGAACTTCATTTATTGATTTTCTTTAGCGTAGGAGCTTGTTAATTTTATCTACCAATTTAGCTAGTTTCGGGTCAGTAAAAATTAATTGTGTCGACATAGTACATGTACTCGTAAATCTATTAATATCGCAGTACACGTCTATTAATATCGCAGTACACGTCTTAGCGCTAAACATAAAGAAACTGTGGAGGGAGTGTTTAAATCTCAGTAAGTATTTTATTTGATGTGTGTGTGTGTGTGTGTGTGTGCGTGCGTGCGTGCGTGCGTGCGTGTCGCCACAATACCACAGTCTTTCATATGCAATGCAGTTTGTTTGAATTGATGCTTAACGTTCTAGTCCACAGCTATGGTCATGTCAGGACTTTGCCCCCATTTTATGGGACTTGTGCCCAAAGTTCTCACCGCTGTGTCTAGTGTGGGTTCGAACCCCGCTCTGGCCATGTGAGACAAACCAGGTTCTGCTTGCGAGCGTGTTGGGTGGTTTTGTTTTTCTCGGGGTTCTCCCGTTTTCGTCCCACCTAATGATTGGCGCGTCTCATATGAGCTGAAATAATCATGAAAGGGACGTTAAACTGAATCAAAAAAAAGGGGGGGGGGAGGGGGCAAGTTAGGATGCCCTGACATCCTAAACTAAACGTGCTTCAAATATAACCACACAACAAAGCCAAGAAGGACAGACACTGGGTTCGATCCTGACGTTGAGCGCCGAGTTATGCTTTTTGGTCCTCATATAAAGAATCTAGCAACATCTTTCTTTTCACTCTTTCTCTCTCTCTCTCTCTCTCTCTCTCTCTCTCTCTCTCTCTCTCTCTCTCTTTCAAAATTGTTCTATCTATTATTTTGATTTCTTCTTTTGACATAGTAGTCTAGTGAGTAGCTGTTTCCCAAAAAGTGGCTATTCATTTACCAAAACTTAACTAAATAAATGAATGCCAAACCCCCCACCCAGTTGCCGAGTGGTGAAGAGCTGACTTCATTAACGCGTTTCATTTGATCGTCTCACCACTGTGTTTGTTGTGGGCTCATGTGAGACAAGTTCTGCTTGAAGATATGCCAGGTGTTTTTTTTTCCTTTTTTCTCGGGGTTCTACCGTTTTCACCACACCAACTGACTGGCTCGTCTCATATGAGCTAAATGATCTTTAAAAGGACGTAAACTGACCCAAGATAGATAGATAAATAAATGAATGAATTTTAAAAGGGGAGGGGGCTGGAAGATGTTTCCGGGCCTGGGTATTAGTTTTCTCTCACGACGCGGTCCTGTCTTTTTATTGGTATATATTACAATACGTAAGATAGAAATACAGAATTTACTCTGCCCTAGATATGTTTTTCGGCCAAAATTGGATCCTTTTTTTTTTTTTTTTTTTTTTTTTAATCTTACAGCCCCCCCCCCCCCCTCCCCAATAATAAAAATCAAATGGTCGTTTCCTTACGCAGGTGATTCTTTGTACAGTCGATCTGCATCGCGAACAAAACATGCTGTCTGGATTTCTAGTCTCTGTTTACGCAACATTGAGGCTGAGTGTTTGAAATTCAATGTTACAATCCCGCCCGCGTAATTGTACTCATTGAATGCGCGTAACATACGTGAGTAATACTCGCGTAATACGCACCTCTTTCATACGCGTATGTGTCAATAACCAGTCAAAATTCAATTATTCTTACGCGTATGATACGCGTAATGCGCGTACATTACGCACAATGACTTTAACCAATGAGCGGTGAAATAGAAAAGCAAGTCATTACGCGTATTTTGAGTATATACGCGTATATATACGTATCGTTATAACCAATCGAGAGTAAAAGTCTTACGTAAAAATGACGCGTAATATACGCGTAATGAATGAGCCAATAGTCTTGAGATTGTATAGTTAAACCCAAATCCCGGATTTCGCTTTAGACCAAAACAATATCTAACCATTTTCAAACTAAGACATGCAGTATTAACGGCCTCGAACACTTCATAAATACAAAATAACATGTACCAGATCGCTCCCTCGAAAAATATTTCAAAAGCTTCACCTGATCGGACACCGAGTTTTTGTTATATTTGCTTGCGGTTTTATTTCGAAGAAGAAAACACTCGAGTTCTGTTGAATAATTGAATATCAATAAGAAAGAAACATAGGATGAAACGAGCGAAAATCAAACATGCATTATAGGTACGGTGGTGCCTCTAAAAATAGAAGGGAAGCCCTACAACAATGAATAAATTGAACAGAACTGAACATGGCTACCTACACTTTACTTAGTGTCTTACTTATCTGTACACTTGTCTTACCGAGACGCTTTTAAAAAAGTCTAAAATAATGTTCCTCACTTCGATGTTCATGCTGATTTTTTTCGCCATCTCCGGTACAAGATTTATTTATTTTAAACGAAATCTAACGCACTCGTTAACACGTTATTGTATGGTCACAGACAAATAAAATATTTTGACAATAACTTGAATAAGGTCATGCCATTTTCACGATCACGATATATCAATAAAATCCATGAAACTTGCACATTCTTTAGTTTCGATGGAATAATAAAATCAACCGTTAGGTACATTAGCTTTTATACTCCTTGTCATTACGCGTATGATACGCGTCAATACGCGTAAACGTATTGCCAGTCTGATTGGCCGATACTTCATACGCGTAATGCCTGAACCTTACCGCGCATCGACGCATTTATCTCTGCGTATGAATATCAATGAGATATGTTACGCGTAAATGCGCGCAAGTTACGCGTAAAGCGGGCGGGAGTGTAATCAAACAGGTGAAAGTTAACTCAAAAAACATCAACAACAAAACAAACAAACTAACCAACAAACAAACAAAAATGAAAATAACCAATGTACAGCCCATGATTACCAGCTCTTAACTGCAAAAATCTGGAACCAGTTACGCCATTATCGACTTAGAACATGTATTTGTTTTCGATTGACGCCAATATCCAGAACGTAAGTTATACGTCGTATACATGTACACAGTTTTTTGACACTTTTTCTATCTGAAATGGTAAACTGTGTGTAAGTCTTGTTTTATAAAGAAGTAATGAAGCTACAAACTCAAAATCATAACGCAATAGCTCCAGAGAGTGTCCTGTTTAAAAATTATCGCAAGTGATTCGGAACTGGATAAATGATTCGGAACTGGATAAATTGGTGGTCTGCTTCAAAGCCATCGTGTGGCCCACAGAATATTCACAATTAATCAGACTAAAGTTCATTATTTAGAAGAAGGATTATACTTTCTAATGGTAAGGTCGAAACCTAGTTTGCTGTGAGCAATTATCTGGAAACCACTTCGAAAAAAAAGTGATCCGGAACTGGATAATTTACTGTAAATGAGGCTGATTTCTACAGGAAGCATGAGCTGAAGATTGGGCTCCTTTCTGTTTCTTAGTATAAGTAATGTTATAATTTTTCTACAGAGTAGGAAAGCCAATATTTCAGGCACGTCTACGACTCTATAGAAATATTACCTTATTAATGCTGCAAGATCTGGCATAAAAGTCATTTAGCGTGGCCCACTTCCAGCTTTTATACCTGTGGTTAATTGCTATGCTGTTTCGATTGGATAATAAGACCTGTTCATCGACTGGTCAGTTGAAAACGAAAGTATGCATTTGATTGGTTAATTTCGTGATCATTTCATTGGTCAAAGAAGTCGCAATTTCAATCCGTTTTGGTGATTAAGCTCTACCACTGAATGTGTATACTTTCTGTGTACTGTATTGAGGCTATTTTGTCACAGGACGACACTATCTAAACCACAGCTGTTTACTGTTCATAAAAAGTAATGCACCTTACAATTTGCCCAGAATTCGCAAATTTTAAGAACGTCTAAAAGAGTATTAGTAGGCCAAGATCAGGAAAAGGCGCACTCAGAACAAGATTCCCACTCCAAAAACCGAGATGGGAAAAAACTAAATTAATAATTATACCAAGAAAACATATCGTAAGCCGAATGAGCAGCTGTTTGCCCAATAGGTGGCCACTGAGTTACCTCGACTTAACTAAAATTGGAAAACATAAATAAAGCGCCAACAGCACAACAATTTTAAACACCAAGACATAAAACAAAAAGAACCACCACAGAAGTATCGCCTTGGAACGATCAGTAATATAAAATTACTGGCGGGCTTAAATCGATTTTACGTGGCCATAACCTCACCCTCAGCTTCTGCAGTGGTTCATAACATTTAGTAAGTTCTTCGGTCCTCGTGGTGAATCTCTAACTAGTCAACGAATCATCAAGAACAAACAGATAAACCTGATGAATAAAAAAAAAAAAAAAAAAAAAAAAAAACGGGGACTCAACAGATTCAGTAAGCTGCCCGACGGTGGAGATCCCTGGGCGCCGAATAACTGACTTACTCCGGAGAAAAAGAAAAAACACCAGTTGGACCCCGGTGGGCCAAGCAACAGACATGAAGCTCCTGTCCCAACCAACTAAAATGAATAGCTTTAAGTCGGGGCCATCATAGAGTCTGATGTCCGACCCACCGGCGTGCAATTAAAGAAGGCAGCATAGTTATCAACCATGATTGGGTTAAAAACTAAGCACGCAGACTGTCGCATAACATTCAAGTTATAACCTATACGTCTGTAACGTGTAATGATTTTTTCTGAATTCGGGGGAGTAGCAAATTGCAAATTGTTCTAAATTGACTGTAGTAAAGTTTCATGCTGTCAAATTCTAAATCGTTGTCTTGATTTTATTATAACCAAGAGAAACGTTTATCAATGCACCGGAAGTTCTGAAAAACGCTTAGGGTTAGCTTTAAGAGTCACATTTATGTTAACTAACATTATTTAATAAAAAACAGGGCATTATTTACTCGAAAGGAGACAACATGCCGATTTTGGAAAGCGCATGTTATTTTTCATACAACGCATTTTTGAAAATCCCAGTAAAAGTTTCCTTTTCATGAAATCAAACTTATTTTGTGTTTTTTGCTAGACTTAAAGCAAAACTTTATTTAATTATTTATTGGAGAAAAATGTTGATTCCACAAGCTTTCGCCTGAAAACTACACCCGCTTTCAAATCGAAACGAAACTCAGTTGAGAAACTCTCCTATGAATGGCGAATCATTAGACTAACTTAGATTTTAAGAATATATTATACTTACGCAATAATAATAATAATAATAATAATAATAATAATAATAATAAAAACTAGAAAAAGTGCCTTGAGAGGCACGTATACCCCCGGCTGGTAGCCACCAAGCCCCCTTCCCTACCCCCTACCTAAACAACCCGGCACATGCTCACCCCTGACATAGAACATCACATCACCAATGAAAAACAGTACCCTTATCAAGTACATTTTAGAAACCACCAAGCCCCCTTCCCCACCCCCTACCTAAACAACTCGGCACATGCTCACCCCTGACATTGAACATCACATCACCAATGAAAGACAGTACCCTTATCAAGTACATTTTAGAAATAAGCAGTGTAAAGTACATACAAACATGGGGAAGTGTAGTTTTAGAATGACATATCTATTTTAGAGTGGTATACAGAGCTGACGTGTATACCCAATCTAGGACATAAGCGCGGACATTTTGGGTCAGGTCCTCAGTCCTAGATTGAAATGAAAGTAGAATGTCGTTCTTAAAAAAAAAAGAAAAAAAAAAAAAAAAAATCCTAGATCTTGACCTCAGGTCCCACCCCCACCCCATGCATGGACCAGTGGGCCTAGCCCTTATGTGGTACCTATGTGAACACTTTCTAATACATGGTTGTCAAGATATAGACACACAGAATATTAATCTTCGTAACTACTGTATTTTATGTGTCCTAGATTTTGACCTCGAGTCCCACCCCTAAAGATTGGTGCCATAGAATTTAATTCAACCATAAAGGGTATCTATGATCCAAACAGGAATACATTCCTGTAAGTATTTGTTAAGATATGAACCTAGAGATGAAAAAACACTATGTAAGTAGCACATTTTCAAGGTGACCTAGATTTTGACATCTAGCCCCACGCCCGGGCATGGACCCAAGGTCCGAACAAATAGAAACAAAGCAAACCCTATAGGGTACCTATGGTTAAAATATGAATGGTTTCTGATCATTGGTTCATGAGATATACACCACCAGTGAAACTTAAACCAAGTAAAGGTGACCTAGATTTTGACCTCTAGCCCCACCCCCGGGCATGGACCCAGGGTCCAAACTCACAGAAACAAAGCAAACCATATAGGGTACCTATAGTTAAATTATGAATGGTTTCTGATCATTAGTTCATGAGATATACACCACCAGAGAAACTTTAACAAAAACTTTGACATAAATTCCACGAACGTTCCGGAATAACGAACGAACTAACGAACGAACTAACGAACGAACCAACGAACATACGAACGGAAAAGCGAAAATTATATACCCGTCGGCATAAATGCCGGGGGTATAATAAAAACTTTGCGTTTCTGTTTGTATTGAGTATACTTTCATTTTGACGGCTGACTAGTCAGACAAGTGTTTAGGTACCCTAAGTACCAGATAAGATTCACTGTTTTTGTACCCGTAGAAATGGTACGATTGAACTATCTATAACAACAGGTCGCTGACGCTCTGTAACCATAGCAACAGCTGAGATGTAGGTTTGCCGACGCTCTATGAAGCTGTTTGGACCCGAGCCGAGGCATTGACCCTTCGGCTCAAGTCTTGCATTTTGACAACAGTTTCAATTGAAAATCTTGTTGAAAATTAACATTAACAGCGTAAAAACGTTGGCACGTCGTTATGACCAATGACAGTGGCGAATTTTTGCCAAAGCCTATGTATCATTGGCATGTGAATTTCATAATTTGTACATGGGCTTTGGTGTTTCAACATGGCTGTCGGCCTAATTGAAGACAGCTTCAAACCGTTCGTACTGAGCGTTTCAATATGCCCAGAATAAGCATGATCTCGTTCGACTGTCTTAAAAAGAAGGGATCATGACGGACAGAAATCTGCATATCTTTAACAGCATTTACTGTACGTACTTGTTACTTTTGGAATCAACCGGACCAAGTTCACAAAACATTTGCATGTCGGAGCTTATTAACGCCTCAAGAAATTTGGTTTTATTTGTTTGACAATGTTTGTATTGAGTGTACCAGTCTAATCTGGAAAGTTGACGTTTTGTTCAATTCACACCGCAGGATCGAATCCAGGACCTCTCGATTCGGAGTCTGGTGCTCTATCACCAGGTCAATGCTCCCGTCCAGAATATTTTATTATTTTTCGAATTACCATAATTTTGTACTACTGATTACATACTTATTTGAGCCTGTAAGTGAGCGACCATTAATTCGGGATTCCGACGAGGTCCGACACAAACAGGCCTGTACTATCTCAGGAGCAGGCTAGAACCTTGAAATTTTGGATTTATTAGAAGAAAAAGATCTATTCACTATGGAGCGAAAACAAAGGCGCTGATCAGTTACGTGCAGTTACTGCATGGCTGATCTGCGGCTTTGTTTACGCATATGCTGACTGTTGGTTTTCTCATGCAGCGGCTCATTTGTATTTTAGTATTTCTTGCACACCAGACAGAAATTGCCACACTTCTTGCCTGGGTGATAAAATTGCATCTCACCCAGGTGTTCTCACCCAGGCTAAAAAAAATACGCAAAACCTTGAAATAAACCAGATTTTGGGGGTTGTTGTGCAAGAAAAAGAATCTAATATGGTGTTCTGTTCTAGATGGAAGTTTCCAACCCTCGGGATGACCGTGCTGAGCGGAACCTCGGCGGAGCCTCGGTTCCGCTCAGCACGGTCATCCCTTGGGTTGGAAACTTCCATCTAGAACAGAGTCCCCATATAAGATTCTTATATTCTCACTACACAACCATTCGTATTTTACAGGACCACCACAGATGTGAAAGAAGAGTTAAAAAAGTTCAACGAATTTTGATGTCTACAAAACCAGTTCCTATCGATTCCACTGTAAACCTGCACGTCCCAACATGACTGAAAGAATGTTTACTGGGGCGTTACACCATAATCTTAACTGCTGTCTTTTATCTTCATGTTTTTATAACACCAAGTTTCTTTTCTTTTGTATTTGATAAATGAGCCGCCTCATGGGAAAACCAACAATTTGCATATGCGAAAACAAAGGCGCAGATCAGCTTCGCGGTAACCGCGAAGCTGATCAGCGCCTTTGTTTTCGCTACTCCAATAGTACAATACCTCTCCTACTTAAATCTGATATTTCAAGCTTCTAGCTCTTTTCTGTGCTTGTACAGGCTGGTTTGTGTCAGACCCATTCAAAAACCACATTTTTGGTTTTCCCATGAGGCGGCTCAAATGTTAATGTTAAAACATGTATATTCAACAATGAAACATGAACTATTTCTGTGAATTATTTTCACAATTGACATTTTGTTGTTTGTTTTACCAGTACAGAAATGCTAGGCTCAGCATAGGCAAGAGATACTTATCTTTTTCTACAAGCTCTGGTGACATTTTTTTTGCAATCTTTGCTAGCAACAGTCTGAATTGTAACAGGGGAATAATAGAACATACATGCATTTCAATAAACAAACTTTATTAATGCTAACCGATTAAATAAACTTCATCAATTAACCATACTTACATTACAAATTACAATGTTAAAATCAGGACAATTAAAAGAATAATCCAGAACAAACACACTTCCGACTTTAGTTGTTTTATTTGTACTTCTAAATATGACCCATACTTTCTTCCTTTGAAGGTTTTCACTGCTTCCTAAGGATCAAACTTTCGTAAGTTTATCCAGAACATTACGAAAACTTGCCCATGCAATAAACAGAGATATATTGAGGTTAAAAAATTGAAAGTTTTCAGCTGAAAAATTTTGATATTTTTCTTATTTTTGCTCAAAACATAGATTATGGGTACATGTTAGAACGCCTCAACGAGGCGGTTATAACGAGTACCCACAATCTATGTTTTGGAGCAAAAATAAGACAAATAGGTTTACCCAGGCTGCGTACCCCAGCTTGACTATATAAAAGTGGGGTATAAGGGTGTATACATTACACGGACATGTTTTCCCGAGAACTGTGGTGCACTTCAGGGTTCAGAATCATAATTAACACTAATCAATTCAATAAATTTCATCAATTAACTAACAATTTTAAAAATCTATAAAAAATATATTAACCGAAAACAAAAACATTTCAACTTTATTTTCATTTGTTTTATTTGTATTAATAAAACTGTTAATTTAAAACAATAAAATAAATCAGGACAATTAAAAGAATAATCCAGAACAAAAACACTTCCGACTTTAGTTGTTTTATTTGTATTGACTCGAAGCAATATGTGATCTTCCGTCGAGGTATTGATAATACTTCTAAATATGACCCATACTTTCTTCCTTTGAACGTTTTCACTGCTGCCTAAGGATCAAACTTTCGTAAGTTTATCCCGAACTGTGGAGCACTTCAGGCTTCAGATTCATAATACTAATCAAACGACAATATTTGAATTAACTAACTTAATTAACACTAATTAATTCAATAAACTTCATCAATTAACCATACTTACATTACAAATTACAATGGTAAAAATCAGGACAATTAAAAGAATAATTCAGAACTAAAACACTTCCGACTTTAGTTGATAATTCTTCTAAATATGACCCATACTTTCTTCCTTTGAACGTTTTCACTGCTTCCTAAGGATCAAACTTTCGTAAGTTAATCCAGAACTGTGGTGCACTCCAGGCTTCAGAATCATAATACTGATCAAAAGACAATATTTCAATTAACTAACTTATTAACACTAATCAATTCAGTAAACTTCATCAATTAACTAACAATGTTATAAAACTGTAAAAATATACACATGTGAATCAGTTAGGGAACACTTTAAGCTCTTCGGAAAAGTTTGAAAAATCCATTTTCCCATTTTCTGGCGATACTGAAATTTTTATCACATATATTTCATACCCTGGCCTAGCTACATGTATGGGAAATCACAACAATTTGTCCTTGTGCTACGGAGGATACAATATGCCATAAATGAAAAATTCCACTTTTACTGAAAATGAATTTGCCTTTTTGCCTCTGCACTCTGCAAAACTCAATTTTTAAAAGCGAAACACAAATAAAATTTTGAATCTGATCGTTCTCAATGAATAAACGACTTCGGATCTAAAACTTCACGTTCCATCTCCAAACCAATTAATCTGAAATTTGCATTGGTTTCTATGGAAAAAAGAATTCTTGGATTTTTTTTGCAAATTAAGCCACAAAAGAATAATTGCGCTATGACCAGAACGTACATGTTTAAATTCATAAAGGGTCAGCTCAACATTTACAACGCCAAAGAACATGACCATGAAACCTAAACCCGGAAAAGTATGGATCTACTGCCAACAGTCGGTCAGGAAATAAAGAATGACGATCAAAGTTCGATAAGCAATGTCTCGGCTTGATGCTTATGTAAAAGTTCAGAGAATGAAGTTATCGCAACGAATCAGTGCGTTTCTTAAATCTTGCAAAACATTTCTGAATCAAAGATGGCCGATGGCCGCCTCAGTTTATGTTTGATGCTAACCATTTTCACATTGAATCAACTTATGATACTACTAATTCTGACAATTTGTCAAAACATTCTTCATATTTTTTACAAAGAAGGATTCGTATAGTTCAAATTTGGTTGTCACATTATTACACATGTTCCCTAACTTATTTCCATGTGTATATATTAACGGAGAACAAAAACACTTCAACTTTACTTTCATCTGTTTTTTTTTTTTTTTTTTTTTTTGTATAAATAAAACTGTTAAATTGTAAAATAAACTTCCAATTCCGTGCTTGGGGAGCATGGTTGCCTTGCCCAGAGGTTACAAAACTTTTTTCATGCTCAACTCAGCTAAGACTAAAATTTATCCTGCTCATAAATGTTAAAATGCCAACAATTGTTGGCATTTTAACATTTATGAGCAGAATAAATTACCAGTTTTTTAGTTTTGAACCTGAATGTTCCACAATTTTTTACCATTTAAGCATTTATCAGCAGTTGAAATTTCATGCTCAGCTGAGCTAAGCTTGAAAAAAGTTTTATAACCTCGGGGCCTGGTGGTAGAGCACCGGACTCTGAATTGAGAGGTCCTGGATAAGATCCCAACATTGGGCACTGTGTCGTGTCCTTCAGCAAAATGAAAATGCTTTAACTCCCCAGAGTACTCGTTAATACCCAGGTAGAGTTGGATCATTCATGACATGATTGTACCAGAGGACCAATGGTCCTGTAAACGCTCACCTGAGATCTGCTGCATATACCAATAAACATGTTTGAAAAAGAATGGTATTTAACCCCAGTGCAGGGGCAGATGACACCCTTGGGCCATTTTCTTTTTTCAGAATAATCAATATTCTGTCCATTTGCCAATTTCCTGCTGGCTTTTCCCTTCAAATGACATTTTAACAGTTTTCCCCATTCAAATGCATAGGCAACCCATGTTGACCTTGCCATAAACTTGGTCAAGGTCATCACAGGGTCATGATTTACATATACATTGGAGTATTTTAGCCATTGATGCTTCACGCCAAGTTTCCTTGAAATCAGTCTATTGGTTTCAGAGAAGAAGATTTTTGAAGGGTTTTTACCATATATGGGTATGACGGCCATCTTGGTCATGTGACCTAAATTATTAATATACACATTGGTTCCCCCATACTATGGATGCTTCACATCAAATTTGGCTTTAATTGGCCAAGCGGTTTCAGAGGAGAAGATGTCTACCGAAATCGAAGTCAATAACTGTTTTGTTATATGACTTTTCAAGTATTTAAACGTTTATCTTATAACAAATAAACAAACAAAATCATATCAGATGTTAAAGAAGGCTAGACAATGAGAAACAATTGATTATGCTTGAAAGATAATTTTGTTAATTCGTTATAAAACATGTTATGGGTACTCTTAAAAATCACCATGACGAGGCAATTCCAATGGGTACCAACAACATAGGTTCTTTTCAAAAATAAACAAAATTATCCCTTAATTATCACCAAATGCACCTCATTATCTAGTGCCTTGTTTACCTGTAATAGTGTGTTACTGCAAAGCATGTAGATTTCATGAACTGAAATAAGTTCAGGCTATTTATAGCTGATTGGCAGGCTTTAAACACATACATCAAATCATGTCAATTTCATGAAGCCCATGTTGATTTCATGCTGGTGCTATTTTTGGGTACTCAGGAGCGTAATATAGCTTTTGGAGGTTAATATAGAAAACCTGTCAAAATAATTAACCTCCAGGAACTGGTTTGATCTGGTTTCCATAAGTTTGGTCTGGTTTCAGAGAGATATAAGGATTTATTAATACTGAATGAGCCAATCAGGAGACAGGAATTCCTTTAGTCATATAACAAACATGTATATTGCCCCGGGGTAGGGCCATATAAACCCTTGGGTTCAACTTTTTTCAGAATCATTAATATTCAGTCCTACTAACTATTTCCTGCAAGATTTTCACCTCAAATGACTTTTTAAAGTTCTCCCCATTCAAATGCATAGGCGACCTATGTTGACCTTGTCATAAAATAGGTCAAGATCACCACAGAGTCATAATTTATATATACATCGTAGTACTTTAGCAATCGATGCTTCATGCCAAGTTTCTTTGAAATTGGTCCACCAGGTCTGGAGAAGAAGATTTTTGAAGGGTTTTTACCGTATATGGGCATGGCGGCCATCTTGGTCATGTGATCTGGATTATTTATATACACATTGATTTCCCCATTCTATAGATGCTTCAAATAAAATTTGGCTTTGATTGGCCAAGCCGTTTCAGAGGAGAAGACGTTTGAGTATTATGGAGATATACGTGTATATTGCCCCGGGGTGGGGGCACATGAGCCCCTGGGGTCCATTTTTTTCAGAATCATTAATATTCAGTCCTACTGCCCATTTCCTGCAATACTTTCACTTTAAATGACATTTTAAAAATTTTCCCCATTCAAATGCATTGGCGACCTATGTTGACCTTGTCGTAAAATAGGTCAAGGTCATCACAGGGTCATGATTTATATACACATAGTAGTGCTTCAGCCATCAATGCTTCATGCCAAGTTTTGTTGAAATCGGTCCATCGGTTCTGGAGAAGAAGATTTTTGAAGGGTTTTTACCATAAATTGGCATGGCGACCATCTTGGTCATGTGACCTGGATTTGTTATATATACATTGGTTCCCCCTGCCTACAGATGCTTCATATAAAATTTGGCTTTGATTGGCCAAGCGGTTTCAGAGAAGAAGATCTTTGAAAATGGTGGACGACGGACGGACGACGGAGCATGGGTATACTATAAGCTCACCTGTGAGCCTTCGGCTCAGGTGAGCTAAAAATTGTTTGCTGGGACTCAAACACCCTCAATACAACCATACTTCCTTGCCTAGGTGGTTAGGCCACATACTTTGTAAACTAGCCTGGGGTTAACTATTCAGCCATTATGAAGACACACCCAAGCAATATATATAGATATTTTTTTTCTAAAGCAAAAACTGAAATTTTCATTGGAAAAATTTGGATTTTTTTTAAATATTTCACTGAAAACATACAATGTCGGTACACGTTGCAGTTCTAGTACCCACAATGTATGTTTTGGATCAAAAATATGAAAATTATGTATACCCCTGCAAACCCCAGTTTTTTTCTTTATAAAAGTGGGGTTTAAGGGGTATACATTTCACAGACATGTTTTCCTGATAGCTGAGCGCTACTATCAAAGTCTTCTCATTGTTTCCCTTAACTGTTGGTGTAAAATCTAACCAGAAAATCACACAAAATACAATAATAAAATACTATACACACAAACATTCCAGGTGATAAGTTTGAAACAGGCACAAGGGAGATTATTCACTCATTTCAGAGAGGATTTTGAAAAATGTATAGAATACATGTTCAGTATATACGTGGGTTGGGTTTTAAGTTCGTATACTTTCTTAATAAAAGACACAGAAATAAAGATGGTATCATCTGAAAACACATTATTTTACCTTTCGTATAAGATATTAAGCATAGTTCTAATCATAATACTTTAGTCACAACAATAAATTAAACACAATGGCCTTTCAACAACTGGGGTATGTCGTGGAAATTTAGACGTCAAAACTACGTGAAATTTCAATAAATGGCAGCACTAAAATGCTTTGCTTAGAACAAGACAACACGCCATACCATTACTTGTTTGCAAGATTTCCTTCAGGGGTTTGTTGATTATTTTTGTTGAAATACTTCTTTCACCAGGTATAACAAATTTTAATGTATCCTGCATATTCGAGTTTTAACTTAAGAGTGCTGACCGTAGCATTTGTAGATTAATTGAAGGCTTGTGCATTTCTCATCCTGTAAAATTCAAGTACATCCATCTGGAATCTTGCAAATCATTTAAATACCACTGCAGCATCTGTTCTACAACTATACTGCAAACCCCAATCATTTTTGAATGTTTCTTTGGGCATTTTATTTTATACAACACAAACATAAGATGTGATCATAGTTCTTGTTTAGACGTTGTTTGTCAACGCAATTTTTCTTTCCTCAAAAACTTGACTGGCTTTACATTTTCTCGAGCAACAAAATCAATCTTCAACATATTGGTTAAAATTTTATATGGAAATAACAAGAAGATACTGGAATGCCTCAAATCGATTTAGCTCAAGTTTTGACCTATTGTAAAGTTACTAATGGTATGTTCTGCAACCATATATCTTCAGAATTATTTAAAATACAGCATGCCCCGGGTAGCGAGACCTAAGTTGCTATGGAGACCATTTGTATGTGCACTGCTTAAGATTTCATGAAAAGGAGACTTTGTTTCCGTATAATAATGCATCAAATATTGGATAAATGCTGTGATAGAAAATCAGTGGCCAAATTCTATGAACTTAAATCCTAACCCTTGTAAATAGAAAATTCTTGATTCATTTCAGAGAGATACTGGATTATCTAGACAAAGTGGTACATTTAATAAGAATTTAACATCATTTAAGGCCAATTTTCAGTCTGGTAACACATGCATGACACATACACATAATGGAGACATCATAGTGAACACTTGGATATTTTACTTGAGCAATGATCACTTTAATAGAACATATTTTTTTTAAAATAAAATGTGTTTTTCATCAAATTATTATTTTTCAGTATCAATTTGACATACACAAGCGTTCAAAACTTTTAAAATATTAACATTTTACATATTATCAATTTTAAACACTAGGCATCCTCACTCCCCTAATTTCTCTTTTGTCGAATTAACCCCAATTTTTTGTTATATATAAGAAAGTGATTTTGTCGTTCTCTATGATAACACACAACGTGCATTTACTATTCAAAGTGGTCTATAATACTGTCACATCTATTGTGGCTTCCAAGAACCAAAGAATGTGTTTGAATTATTAGCTCTGTTTGAAGAGCAGTCACTGTTTATCTTATGAAGATTAAATATAACTTTTTTTCTGCAACTATTCATTCTAAGGAAATCTAATAAGTCACAGCAGTTGTATGAATGAGATAAATTGTTGATAGCATGTCATTAAGTATTTATGTCAATTTTAAATGTACAGCCATTGATTGGAATAGGTTGATAGTACAATAAATGATGTTTTTATCGAACCTGTCCGACATATACAAGTACCCTTACACATTTGTTTTTAACCTCTCTATTATCTTATATGTTCTTTAATTTCTCTTTGCAATTTCTTTGTATTTCAATAGTTTAATATAATCCTTTTTTCATGCTTTATGTCTGTGATGATTTCTATGATGTGACAGTAAGGTATAACTGTGATTGAAGCTGTTTCCTCAGGTCTTACATTTGTAAGATCTCTACCTATTGTGTACTCTCTGATGATCCTTCAAATGATGACTGTGACCAAATGATTTTCCACAAGTTTCACATTTATATGAATTTTCTCCAGTGTGGATTCTCTGATGTCTGTGCATACTTTGACTGTACTGAAATGATTTACCACAGGTCTCACATTTATAAGGTCTATCCCCAGTATGTATCCTCTGATGTTTCAGTAAATTACCACTATCATAAAATGATTTACCACATGTCTCACATTTATATGGTCTATCCCCAGAATGTATTCTTAGATGTGTATGTAAATGTGAACTGTGGTTAAATGATTTACCACAGGTACCACATTTATAAGGTCTTTCTCCAGTATGCATTCTCTGATGTCTCTGTAAAACCTGACTTTGATTAAATGATTTCCCACAAGTCTCACATTTATACGGTCTATGTCCAGTATGTATTCTCTGATGTCCTTGTAAATGATGACTTAACTGAAATGATTTCCCACATGTCTCACATTTATAAGGTCTATCCCCAGAATGTATTCTTAGATGTTTCTGTAAATGTGAACTGTGGTTAAATGATTTACCACATGTCTCACATTCATAAGGTCTTTCTCCGGTATGTATTCTCTGATGCTGTTGAAAAGCTGAATTATCACTAAATGATTTTCCACATATCTCACATTTATATGGTTTATCTCCAGAATGTATTCTGAGATGTGTCTGTAAATATGACCTTTGATTAAATGATTTCCCACAAGTCTCACATTTATATGGCCTTTCTCCAGTATGAATTCTCTGATGTGTCTGTAAAGTTTGACTAGACTGAAATGATTTTCCACAAATCTCACATTTACATTGTCCCTGTCTAATATGTATTCTCTGATGCTTGTTTAAATCATAGCTCTGAATAAATGACTGTCCATAAATATCACATTTGTACTCTCCCTGCCCCTGGTGTTTACAGAGATCAGTTTTGGATGGAAATGTTCTGGAGCAGAAATCACACCTATGAGGATTAATATCTATCCCTGACTTTCTTGTTGCTTTGCCAGACCTATTCACAGTTTCTTCAGTACTAGTGTTCAACTGTACCTTGTTATTTGGTGAGTAATGATTTGTTGTCAATTGTTTAGATGGTACATGTTGCTCCCGAAGCCATTTGTCCAGCACTTGTATGTTTTCTTGATCCAATTTGTCACAAGCATGTTTGTGAAGAATATGTTTCACATAAAAAATAGCTGCTCCAAAAGCTGACTTACAGTACAGACAGATATAGATTTCTGAAAAGATAAAAAATTTTATTAAACATTTCAGAACAGATGAAATGTTCAAAATATAATTTTTTTCTATACCCTAGAACCCGAAATCCTGTATCTCGCATATTTAGCATTGGAGGTGACATCTCCTGCTATAGTTGGTTTGAATGCATTTTTGGCTAGTCCTAACCTTCCCTAAGAAGGATTGGGTGGGCTGCTCTGGAAATTTTTTTGGCACGATAGTCTAATCAGTCGATGTTGTATGGTACTGCTATGAAATAAGCTTTAAATCTAATAAACAGACAACTACATACCTTTCCATTATCCAGTCATTTTCCCTGTCTGTATGACTTGCTTTTGTATTTTAAACAATTTAGAAACTATTGATTTGATTATGAAACACCTGTATTGCTAAAACAGATTTCTGTATTAATATTTTTACCACTTAACAATTAAAATTACCCCACCCACCTTAATAATATGCATGTATGCGATTTTAATGTTAATCTTCTTATGGTTAGTTTGTTTTTAACAATCTATCCTCTTTAACATGCTTAAACAATAGCCTGAAAAGCAATAAAAACTGTTTACTAAACTGTATGGACCTATACTTAAGGTTATACCTAAATGTGGTAATGCATCAATGGTATCAAACAGGGTAAAATCAACTACATGCGCATTTGTACTAGTGAATATTTTCACGAAGTCTTGGTTTGAAAATATTTCTAAATTAGACATTCTTCCTTTTCAATGACTGATTTAAGTTAACGGCAAAAGAAATGTGAACTAAGAACTGATAACTTGCCTCTATGCACAGGAGCGGTGGCTGCTACGCGACTGACAGCCCGACAAGACCGTAACTAATTAGCGAGGGTGTAATTCATTAAAACAATCCAGACTATAATTAAAAGTGAAGTTTGTGGCATTTTCTTAGAGCTGAATGATGCATATTTAATCAATTTAGGTATATTTGGTAATGGTTAAGCTCAGTACAAACACAAGATACCAATTGTATGGACGCTTAAGCATTATTTTGGAATATTTCTGATACTAACCTTACTATACACTGAAATCAAATATTGTCTCTTATCCTAGAACACAAAAACCTGTATCTCTCATATTTTGAGTTTGAGGTGACATCTGCTATAGTTGGTTTGAATGTTATTAAGCAGTCCTCACCTTCCCGATGAAGGATCAAGTGGGCTACTCTCGAATTTTATTTGGCAATCTGCTCAAATTCATTGATGTATGGAGGTAGTTCTGTGACAAAAAGCTATATATCCTATGAAAAGTCTGCTAAAATGTAGTATATAAATTGGTTCTTGTTTCTTATTTATTAGTTACTTTCCAATGCATTGTATATTGTTTGTAAGCAATAGTATAAAGTGCAGTCTCATTTTACACGAAAAACCTCATGATCTTTTGAAAGTATGGCATTATTTCACACAGAATTACCCCATCAACTTTAAAACTCTGCATATTATTGATACTCTGTCTAAAAATTTCCGAAGTGTTACTCCCATTTGAATGAAACTATAAATTATATTATGTTATTATATATCACAGGCAGCTGTACAGTGCCTTAGCAATATATGTAATTGGAAGCCATTTGAAGCCTTACAGGTCAATTAGCAACCAATTTACAGGTAATTTTGTGAGTCAACGTCTTATTTGTCTGCATTTTGCTCTTATTTCTTAAAAATATTGAAAGATAAAGTAGCACGATTTATATATCTGAATATGGACCAATAGAGCATTGTCTTAGCAATCTTATGATGCCATCTACATCTCTATAGGGCCATAAAAAGCCAAGACGCAGTAACTTTTGTAAGTATACCCCTTCCATTTTTCCTCATTTTTTCTCTAATTATTTAAGTTTTCATAAATATTTTTGAAAATTGAAATCACATAATTAATTTATTTGAACATATACAAAAAGACAGTTGTCTTGGATATCATTTTGCACCATTTTCAGCTCTTTATGGCCATTTGAGGTCATGATAGAAGGACTTTTGTATGTACAGCCCATTATTGTTTCCGCATTTTTTCCAAATAAGTTTAACGCATGCATAAAATTATAAAAACATTTAATCGTATGGTTAATATATCTGAATACCAGCTAATGAGCCTTGGTCAAAGCAATCATTCAACACCATTTTCAGCTATTTGGGCCCCACCAGGGGCCGAGATACAAGAACTTATGTTAGTATACCCCATCATTTTTTTCTCAATTTTTGTTTAAGTATTTATGTTTTCAGTAATATTTTTGCAACTTGAAACCATATGAATAATTTATATTATTACACTCAAATAGATAATTGTCTAAACAATCATTTGATGCCATTTTCAGCTCTTTATAATCATTGGTTGACTAGAAACAAGAACTTATGTAAGTATACCCCTTTATTTTTACCGCATTTTTCCTCCATCTTATATGCCTTCACAAAAATTATTAGCACTCAGAGTCACATTGATTTATATATATGAATACAAACTTATAGAACAAAGTTAAAGCAATCTTTTGACACCACTTTCAGCTATTCCGGCCCATCAGAGGCCAAGATATAAGATTTTTTGTAGGTATACCCCATTTTATTTCCCTCACTTTTTCTGTAATTATCTATGTTTTCAATATTTTTAAACTTAATATCATTTTATTAAATCATCCGATTTCATACCATAAGATAATTGTCATAGCAATTATTTAACACCATTTTCAGCTTTTTATGGTCATCTGAGGCCATGATACAAGGACTTTTGTATGTATACCTGCCATCGTTTCCACATTTTTCTTCTATATTTTTTACGTATTCATAAAATTCATTAATACATTTAATCATATGGTTTATATATCTGAATACCAACCAACGTCCCTTGGTCAAAGCAATCATTTGACACAATTTTCAGCCATTTTGTGCCACCAGAGGCCGAGATGCAAGAACTTAAGTAAGTATACCCCTTTATTTTTTCCTCAATTTTTCTTTAACTATTTATGATTTCAATAATATTTTTGAAACTTGAAATCATATGATTAACTTATCTGATAACAAACCAATAAATAGTTGTCTACACAATTGTTTGATGCCATTTTCTGCTCTTTAAAATCATTGTTTGACTAGAAACAGGAACTTTTGTAAGAATACCCCTTTATTGTTCTGACATTTTTCATCCATCTTCTATGCCTTCATAAAAATTATCACCACTTAAGAGTCATGTGATTTATATAATATTATATGCATTCAAGCTTAAAGAACAACGTCAAAGCAATCAATTGTTACCATTTTCAGCTATTCAGGCTCATAAGAGACCAAGGTACAAGCTTTTTTGTGCGTATATCCCTTTACTTTTTCCACATTTTCCCCATATCTTCTATGCCTTCATAAAAATATTACAACTTTGAGTCAATTCAATTCAATTCAAACTTTATTTCACTCATTCCATCATACAAATGGCAATATGAGGTAATGTAAAACACTTTGACAATGGAGGCTCTAAAGAGTCACATGATTTATGTATATGAATACAAGCTTATATATCAAAATCAAAGCAATCATTTGACACCATTTTCAGCTATTCATAAGTATACCCCTTTTATTTTTCCTCATTTTTTTCTTTAATTATCTATGATTTCAATATTAGATTAAAACTTTTAAATCATAATGATTAATTAATCCGATTTCATACCAAAAGATAATTATCTCAGCAATTACTTTACACTATTTTCAGCTCTAAATGAGCATTGAATGCCTAGAAACAAGAACTTTTCTGTGTATACACCTTTTATTTGTTCGCATTGTTCCTCTATTTTCAATGCATTCATCAAAAATATTAATACTTTAAGCCATAAGATTAATTTATCTGAAAACCAGCCTATAGAACCAAGTCTAAGTAATCATAAAACACCATTTCAGCTATTTAGAGCTGTCAGAGGCAGAGATACCAGAACCTTTGTAGGTATACCTCTTTATTTTTTCCATTATTTTGCATATTTGTTTGTTTGTTTCATAACTTTTTCTTGACACTTTAAGCCTCATGATTATATATCTGACAGTGATCGACTTTACATAGTTTCAACATTTTTTTCGATACCATTTTCAGCCTTTACCGTGAGAAGCTGAAGTACAATAACTTTGAACAGACCAAAAGCGGTCAGCTGTATATACAAATTCCCAGATAGGCACAAAGACAGAGTGTAATCTCGATCAATGATAATGTTTCAAATAAAAGTATCTTAAACGCAAAGCTATAGATAAATTTCGAACACGCACTTTGCTTGAAAGTGGGTGGGGTAACTTGGCATGACAAAACCCTACATTATAAAGGATTTATAGCACTTTATGATCTTTAAATTTATACATTTTGTATTGTGTGAAGTTATTCATATTCAAAGTATTTGCATAAATGTGCATTGTTTTATTTATCAAAAAAGCACAATGACCCCATAAATGATCAATCAATGTAAAAATCTGCATTGTATGGAATGCGTATATTCCCAAAGTACCTCAGAACATGGTGTGAGTAAACCTATCTGCCAAAAAAATTTCAAGAGCAGCCCACCTAAACCATTTATGGGAAGGTTAAAACTATTCAAAAATGCATTCAAACCAACTATAGCAGAAGATGTCACCTCCTTCAAAAATTACCCTGGCTGGATTCTAGGGTACTAGCAGTTTTGAATAATTTGGAAAAAAAGAAGAACAATGTATAGATATGCATACTTATGCTCAATTTCTTGTCATACCTTTTTTTCTATGCAACCAACATCTGTTGAATTTATGTGCCTGAAAAGTTGTTTTTATACAGTTACATTGCAGATCAAAAGGACCAATGGTCCTGTAGCTCATACCTTCCCCATTTATATACTTTGGCACCAGCAGGAGATTTTTGTCTCTGATCATTCCCAGTTCTCTCGCATACTCTGGTCCATACCAAACAAGCAGCTCAGTACCTAGAATCAAAGTTTTTGTATAAAGCAATTACATGTGTTCAAAATTTGACAGGATTTAACAATTTTTGAAACTGTTTTTTTTTTTCTTCTGTGTTTCTGTTAAACTCTCAAAGCAGCAACATGCCAAGCAACAAGGTATCACAACAGCATTTAAGTTTTATGTAGGCTCCTAATCCCTCTATTCTTACTTGTATGTATTAATGAAAAAGGTACAAGTCTAGGCAATTATCAGGAAAAGGCGCAATCAGAAAGA
Source organism: Rugalucina vietnamica (assembly GCA_964017185.1). Classification (NCBI taxonomy): domain Eukaryota; kingdom Metazoa; phylum Mollusca; class Bivalvia; order Lucinida; family Lucinidae; genus Rugalucina; species Rugalucina vietnamica. The sequence goes on along the minus strand of OZ024885.1, from coordinate 29,536,020 downwards.
AATTCACACTCCAAAAACTGAGAGGTGGGGAAAAACTAAACTGACAATTAGTTACTAATACTTAGAAATCATATCATAAGCCGAGTGAGCAGCTCTTCCCCAATAGGCGGCCACTGTTACCTGAACTGAACTAACAAGCAAATTCAGAGAATTTATGTCCCCCGCCTTAATTGTTTAGTTACACAAATATATCTGACAATAATGTATATCCAAATCACATGCATTTACTTCATGTCACAGTGTCAAACATTAATCTGAGGATTATATTCAAACCACATGCAAATCTTCAAATCATGGTTAGGACATCTGTACAGTTTGAAAAGAATCAGAATAAAACTGAGGGAGGAGTTTGCACACAAGGTACACAATGTCAACTCACTTTCATTGTATAAATGCCTGAAAAACGACTAAGTTCAAATTGCAAAAAAGTGTCAAAAATTAACCTGAGGATTATATCCAAAGCACATGCATATCTTCAAAGCATCATCAAGACATCTGTAAAGTTTCAAAAGAATCTGAATGAAAAACTGAAGGAGGAGTTGCGCACACAAGGCACCCACTGTCCATTCACTTTCATTGTCAAAATACCGAAAAATGACTAAGTTCAATTTGCAAAAAAAAAAGTGTCAAAAATTAATCTGAAGATTATATCCAATCCACATGCACATCTTCAAAGTATGATGAAGACATCTGTAAAGTTTCAAAATAATCGGAATAAAACTGTAGGAGGAGTTGCGCACACAAGGTACCCTTTGTCTGTTCACTTTCATTATCAAAATGCCCGAAAAATGACTATTAAGTTCAAATTGCAAAAAAAGTGTCAAAAATTAATCTGAGGATTATATCCAAACCACATGCACATCTTCAAAGCATGATGAAGACATCTGTAAAGTTTCAAAAGAATTGGAATAAAACTGTAGGAGGAGTTGCGCACACAAGGTACCCACTGTCTATTCACTTTCATTATCAAAATGCCCGAAAAATGACTAAGTTCAAATTGCAAAAAAAGTGTCAAAAATTAATCTGAGGATTATATCCAAACCACATGCACATCTTCAAAGCATGATGAAGACATCTGTAAAGTTTCAAAAGAATCGGAATACAACTGTAGGAGGAGTTGCGCACACAAGGTACATACTCCTATAGGGGGACGGAAGGACGGACGGAAGGACGGACGGACGGACGGATGGAAGGACGGAAAGCCAAAAACTATGTCCCTCCGCTTTTCTTCGAAAAGGCGGACCGTACGAAAAACTCAACAGGATTCCACTGGTAGTCCAGTTGGACAAAGACAGGAGTCAGTGTGGAATCTGATTTTCAGCCTGATTCCTAACAGGACAGTGAGATGCTTGCATTTTCCACGTGGAATTTTTGACTTTTCCACGTGGAAAATAAACAAAATTCCTGTTAGGATTCCTGCTTGGCAAAAATACTGCCGACCTAAATCTGTCTTTCATAAACATGTAAACAATTAGGTGGTACACACAGGAAGCCATGAGGTTGGGCTTTTTTAAACAAGATAGTCATTATTCAATTTGTTTGATACTGACACTATGTTTGCTATCAAAGTTTGGTAAAAATAAATGAGGAACACTTTTTAGTAAAAGTAAGGTATGTTTTCCCGTACGAAAAATACTACAATACTATAGCTATACTATTGCTATACTTCAACAAGATTCTTGCTAAAATTAGATTTTATAGCAATATTACAACAATACTAATATATTGCAATAATATGAGTAAAAATATTGTAATAATTTGAATAAAAGTTTAGCCAGAAATTGGGAGAAAAACTACCACTGAAAATATTGCCATAAAACAGAGAAAAAAAGTGCTGAATAATAACTTCATAGTTTTGGAGGTTAACCTGAGTTTAACACACAGTAACTTACATGCTGTTTAAATCTGTCAAAGGACTGCAGAAATGTGCTCAAAGTTTAAAACCTTTTTTCTACCATTTGATGAAATAGTACACATTATTTTGCATGAAATGGATATTATAAAGGTTAGTATGTTTTATGCATGTTTTTTAAAAAAGCAATTTCAATTAACAATTTCAAGTTTTATATATTAATTTAACGTTTAAAATACCCACCCACCTACCCTGGCAAACAAATTTAAAATTTCAGAGCGTTTGGAGTTGGGCCCCAATTTTATTAAACAAATTGGTTAGGACTGGTCATCTTTAGTTCAGATGTTGCTTTGAACACTTATCTGTCCTATTAGCATGCTTCATGTTCTTTTACATCTCTTCTTCTATATGCTATGAAGTGTGTTGAAAATTTGAAATTAAATGTCAAGGTCTTTGTGTGAATATCAATATATGTATATGAGCAAATTATAGCAATATGTTTTTGTAAAAATATTGCAATATTTTTTGAAAAAATATTGCTAAACTTTTTGAAAAAATATTGCAATAATTTGAGCACTAATTATGGCCAAAATTTTCCATTTTATATATAGCAAGAATCCTGGCAATATTTCAGCTAGAATTATTGCAATACTTTTTGACAAGATTCTTGCTAATTTAAATATTTTACCTAAGATTATAGCTTAAGTATTGTTATCATTATAGCTTGAAAAAGACAATTTCCTACCAAGAATCTTGCTTTACTTTACAGCTAGAGTATTGTTGTAGTATTGCTGTACATTTTCGTACAGGTTTCTTCCATTTTATTCATTCATTGATCTTTGTAATCATTAACCAAATTCTTTATCCTTTTCATTTTCAAAATATTCCCCACCCACCTCTGATCATGTACAATTTTTAATCAGTCTATTTAAGGAAGTTTCTAAGAATTGTAATTGAAAATGACATTTATCATTACTACTCATTGATACAAGCATTTTTATAACAAAATATAATGGCTGCGTCTATGGATATATGATACACTAGCCCCTTACATTTCCTTTGTTCAAAAACTTTCATATGCATGTGTTTTCAAAGAGGTCATTTCTATGCAGACATATTAGCAGGAATTGGCTCGAAATTCCTAACAGGATTCCTGCCAGGAATCTGCTCGAAATTCCTGCCAGGATTCCTGCCAAAATTTCTGGTTCATATTCCTGCCAGGAATCTGGTTCAGATTCTGGTTCAGATTCCTGGCAGGATTCCTGCTAATTTAAATATTTCGCTCCAGATTCCACAGGGAGTCCACACTGACTCCTGTCGTAATCTTTATAAGAAAAATCAAATAGTCAAAGGGATTCCTGCCAGGAATCTGGTCTCATTTTCCTGTGGTAATACTGCTGTGTTCCTGTTGGACAATTTCGTACGGGAAGGGACAAAAATATAAAAACATACATAAGGCTAGAACATCACAAAAATTCTACTTAAAAACACAAAACAATTAGAACCACAACAGAAGTATCACCTTGGAACGATCAGTAATATAAAATTACTGGGGGCTTCAAAACTGCTTACCAGCAGGAATAGCCTTGTAAGATCTGTAGAATATCTCCCCTCTGAACTGAAAAGCTACAAGGTTCTGCTCAGCCTCTCCAGCAGCACAGTTGACATATCTCATCCAGTTGGACCTGGACTTGTCTTTGGCATCTATAAAATGGCTGGGCTTTCTGTCTTTGTAGATCTAGAAAAAGTGCAAATATAAGCTGCACTGTTCACATTATCTCATTCATTTGGACTTTGTCTAGTTTTCAGCATCAATGAAATGGCTAGAACTTCTGTCTTTGTATCTCTAAAATATGTGCTCGTTTTCATAATAAATAACATCTTAAGCATTGTTAGAACAACATGCATGTGGTCTATGGTAAATCTGAAAGGTAATGCCAGCTTCTGTCAAAAACTGGATTAAAATTGCTAAGAAACCATCCCTAAATATTTGTAACCTAAAATTATAATTGAATATTAGTCAGGTACCATTCAGCTGTGCAAATTTAAACAAAATCTTCATTGGTTCAAAGTTAATTTCATGGTACATGGTAAATTATATAAAAGAATCACAAACTTGCAATAACTCTATATACATGTACAGTTGAACCTGCGTTAAGAGACCACGCAGGGGAAGCAGTAAAAGTGGTCTCCTATGACAGGTGGTCTCTAAAGCCAGGCTTCCAAAATTTGGGAAAAATTAGAAAGATCGTCTCAGGTCGCGAAAATACATTACAATTCCGATTTGTCTCTTAAGAACTCATAGTCAATCAATTACCTCTTTGTATCGTCTTTGTTTTAGTATATCCCACCCCTAGTGAGATATTATTATTCAAACTAAATTATTCCGGTGTATTTTAAGTCCATTCAGTCCTCATTGTGTTTGTTTACATGAACCAAGGCAAGTCGCTTATTGTATTGAAAATTCTTATCGCTTATTGTATTGAAAAAATTGTAAGGTATGAATTACCAAAATATCGGCAAACAGTGAAATCCCACCTTTCGTTGACATCAGCATACTAACAAGCCTTTGAAACAGGTAAAAAGTCTATGTGATGTGGATGATAGTGGATGAAGTGTATTGGGTAAAACTCACAGGTACATATGGAATATGTGAAGCGAGTGTGTAACACACGCTTAGCTTGTTTCACAGTTTGCATTCGCACGCACGATCTGCTAATCAGCTAGTGATTAAAATCATTTACCCTTATTGTGGAGTTGAAATCGTTGAAGTGTGATAATAATCAAATGTTGATTTGGTGTCAGATAGATAATTGGTCAACGTTTCAATTGATGTTTTGATTGGAATACAAATGTGACACTGTGACGATCTCAGTTAGTTACACAATAAAGATATAGGAAATAAATGAGTGAAAAACACAGTAGCAGGTTAAGATTAAAGGAATGCGACACAAATATTTTTAGATGTTGTTGTTGTTTATTTTGTTAATGAATGAAACGAAGAATGGCTGCCTTATAACACCTCCCTGGCGGAAACCACAATAATTAAGAAAGTGACACAAACATTTTTTTTTCTTTTTAATTCTATTGTTTACAATATCATTTCAATGTAAGCATGGTTGCTTACTGCAATAAATCTGCCAGCTGAGTGGAACTATACCGCAAGTCATTGTTGCAATTTTGCAAAACCCGCCATTATCGTCGCTAATATCGGTCGTTTATTGCGACGAAAATGACTGTTTTTCTTGTTATTTTAGCAGTCGTTGGTCACGTTAGGCAGGAAATCGCTTAAGAGAGGTCAATTAACATAGAAAAACGCTCCGGAGGATCATATTGTGGTCGCTTACAACAGGAAAACGCTAAAGACAGGTGGTCGCTAGGCCAGTCTAGACTGTATCTTGGTTTTAGACAAATTTTGTTCTGGTGACACTGTAAAAAAATAATTCTACCATTGCCAAATAATATAGTATAAGCATATTAACAAATGGTAGACTAAGTTACTTGTTAGGGAGCTGCTATTACCCAAAGTGTGGCCACTCTGCTTAGCGACCTTGAAGAACCAAATAATACCAGAGGACCATTGGTCCTCAGAACGATCACCTGAAGCCTGATCTTGGAGTATTAAGTCATCATGAAATGACCTTGACCTTGAATACTCACACACCTTTATTGACTTCACAAGTTGTCTGCATCTGCAAAGTTTCAGGTCTCAGGCTGCAATAGTTTCCAAACCCAGTGATTTCTGAGAAAACCATAATTTCAATTTTGATATTTAAATGACCTTGGGTCAAGGTCAACAAATGACCTTGGCCTTCATTAATTACTTACCTTCATTGACTCCATCAGTTGTCTGCATCTAGCAACTTTCAGGTCTCAGGCTGCAACAGTTTCCAAAATATCCATTGTTTTCGCCTTTTCCCATGTTAAAGCCTATGTTTCCAAAATTGACCTTGCCGTAAAATAGGTCAAGGTCATCCTAGGGTATCATTTCAACAAACTATGATGGGCTGGAGTCCCAAATGCTACATACCAAGTTTCGCGTAAATCGGCCAGCCGGTTCTGGAGAAGAAGATTTTTGAGCGTTTTTTACCATAGTTGGGCATGGCGGCCATCTTGGTCATGTGACCTCGATTTCTCGATCGCACTTTCGTTCCCCCTACCCATGGACACTCCACATAAAATTTAACTTTGATTGGCGAAGCAGTTTCAGAGAAGAAGATCTTTGAAAAGTGTGTATGGATGACAGACTGGCCAAGGTCAAGAGATGACCACGACCTAAATTAACCTTGCCTTAAAATAGGTCAAGGTCATCCAAGGGTCATCATTTTATCAAATTATGATGAGCTGAAGTCCATGATGCTACAAACCAAGTTTCGTGGAAATCGGCCAGCCGGTTCTGGAGTAGAAGATTTTTGAGTGGTTTTTACCATATATGGGCGTGGCGGCCATCTTGGTCATGTGACCTGGATTTCGCAATCAAACTTTTCGTCTCCCCTACCCATGGACGCTTCACATAAAATTTCACTTTGATTGGTCAGGCAGTTTCAGAGAAGAAGATCTTTGAAAAGTGTGTATGGACGACAGACTGGCCAAGGTCAAGAGATGACCTTGACCTAAATTAATCACATACCTTCATCTAATCCATTAGTTGTTTGCATCTACCACTTTTCAGGCCTCAGGCTGCAATAGATTTCAAAAAATCCATAGTTTTCACTTTTTCCCATGTAAAAGCCTATGTTTCCAAATTTGACCTTGCCGTAAAATAGGTCAAGGTCATCCAAAGGTCATCATTTTATCAAATATGATGGGCTGAAGTCCCCGATGCTACATACCAAGTTTCGTGAAAATCGGCCCACCGGTTCTGGAGAAGAAGATTTTTGAGCGGTTTTTACCATATATGGGCGTGGCGGCCATCTTGGTCATGTGACCTGGATTTTGCGATCAAACTTAAAATGCCACTACCCAAGGAGGCTCCACATAAAATTTCAATTAGATCGGCCATGCGGTTTCAGAGAAGAAGATCTTTGAAATTGTGGACGACGGACGGACGACGGAAGGACGCCGGATCATGGTCATCCTATAAGCTCACCTTGTGAGCCTTCGTCTCAGGTGAGCTAAAAACTGACCTGCCATGCATAGCCTGATTCATGTGCGTTGTCTTTGTTTAGAACTATTTCACCACCATAGGGACCAAACAGTGTTCTGGCTGGAAACTCCTCTGTTGACCAAACACCAAGTCCTGCTCCAGTGATACCAGACTCCTTTACAACCAGGCCAGGTGGCAGGGAGTTTACAGCTGTTTCTGGGTCATTAGGGGATGTCTGTTGAAAAAGAAAGTTACAAATTATTTTAACTCCTCTGTTGACCAAACACCAAGTCCTGCTCCAGTGATACCAGACTCCTTTACAACCAGGCCAGGTGGCAGGGAGTTTACAGCTGTTTCTGGGTCATCAGGGGAAGTCTGTTGAAAAACAAAATCAAATTATTTAATTCTTCTGTTGACCATACACCAAGTCCTGCTCCAGGGATACCAGATTCTGTTCACAACCAGGCCAGGGGGCAGGGTGTGTACAGCTGTTTCTGGGTCATTAGTGGAACTCTGTAATGAAATGGAAAGCTTTGTGCTTGAGATTTTTCCCCTGGAATTTTAACTTTGAAACTTTCTTTAAAATCACTATATGTAAGTGTAGGCACAGTGTCTAGGTTTCTTAAACCAGCAGATAGGTCTTTCAATTGGAAGTAGTAGATTTTTTTTTAAAAAAAATGCTGATTCCTCATTGTTTCGTATGCTCCTAAATATACCATTTGTGACTTGTAACATATTCTATACCCAGGTCCATGTTTGTTTGTTCCATCCACTCCAAAATTGTTATATTTAATGTAGTTACAAGAAGTTTACATGTATTTTAGTTGTCTGGAAATACCAACAAAAAATTTGTAATTCAGGTGAAGACACACTGTATAGGACTATCATGTTCACATTTTGTGTTAGACCCTTACCTCAGTGTCTGTAATCCAATACACCCTTACTTTATGGTGTCTGTAATCCAATGCACCCTTACCTCTGTGTCTGTAATCAAATACACCCTAACCTCGGTGTTTGTAATCCAATACACCCTTACTTTGTGGTGTCTGTAAACCAATTCATTCTTAGCTCTGTGTCTGTAATCAAATACACCCTAACCTCGGTATCTGTAATCCAATACACCCTTACCTCGGTGTCTGTAATCCAATACACCCTTATCTCTGTGTCTGTAATCCAATACACCCTTACCTCAGTGTCTGTAATCCAATACACCCTTAACTCAGTGTCTGTAATCCAATACACACTTACCTCTGTGTCTGTTATCCAATACACCCTTACTTTGGTGTCTGTAATCCAATACACCCTTACCTTGGTGTCTGTTATCCAATACACCCTTATAGTTAAGACAGGAATTGAGAAAAGTTAACAAGTACAGGCATTTTGTGAGGAAAAGGGTTTGAGACTTGAATTAGGGGTAATTTGGTGTGCTGAATCCAAAAACCAATGTTGGCAAGTTGAGAAATGACGTTTTCATGTCCTAATTTGCATATTTTCAAAATGGCCGCCAAAATATCTAGAATCAGTTATATTGATGAAACGTTTCATTTGTTTGTTATGATCTAGCCTAAAATCACTTAGAATATATTGGTACATGATTGCTTGACTAAATTACATAAATTCAAAAACAAAGAATTTTGCCCGCAAAGATAAACTCAATTGCACTTTGAAAAAATGCATGGTTTCCATGGCAACATGTTGACGTGACTCTTGAAGAGGGGTGTTCCAACAAAATTGACCATATAGCCACTGTTGCTTATCCTAGACCTCTGAGCCTGGTCTCTTTGTTAAGCTCAGACATATCCCTTTAATCCTAAGGTAAATTATCTAATTTTAATATTCATGAATTTTAATGAAAATATTAAACATGGTTTAAATTCCACAAATAAACAATTTTCAGGCCCAAACCATCATAATGTCACTGTTATTACACTAGTAATATATCATGTGACAAATATTTTGATGTCATCGACCTATATGAAAATTTTATCTAATTTGAATATTCATGAATATTAGTTATAGTGTTGTAAACTGGGGCGAAAACAAGGGGAAAAGTATTGCCATTGGAAAGTTTTTGGTGGATAATTATGGCTTTCTTGCATTTTAGGACAAATATTCATGGCTGCCAATTTGGTTAGAGGGACCACTTAAATGCCGTAAAATACTGTCCTCAACAATGAACATATTTGCATGATGTAAAATCATATTGTTTCCGCGCTCATCCATTGTGTGATTCTAAAGAATGGGATGTACTTACAATAATATCCATATCCTACCATTAGCATGCTCTAGAATACTATGATTGATCCGATAGTAGTGCTTGGACATACCGATTTAATGGTAATCCTAATATTCAAATCAATGAATTTGCATATTCATGAATATTAATGAAAATCGTAAGAAATGGGAGGAAATCATGGAAAAATATGGAGTGCACATACAAAATTATTTGTACCTTGGCCGTAAATAAGCTTAGGACGTTGAAAATGGTATCAAATAAATGCTAAGGTATCGTACTATCCTTTTGAGGTGTGATATTAGAAAAAAATGTTTTTCAATTTTATGTATATTAATGAAAACTTATGAAATTGGGAGAAAACAATGGAAAAGTTTAAACAAATACACCTTCAAATACATTTATATCTTGACTACCAAAATCCCTAAAGTGTTGAAAATGAATTCAAATGGTTGCTAGGGCAATATTATACCACCCATACTGTATTAGATAAGTTATTTGAGTTTCATTTGCATGAATATTGATAATTCTTTAGCAGAAAAAAATTGAGGTATACATTTAAACCCATGTATCTTGGATCTAAAGAGCAAAAACTGAAATCAAATGATTGCTATGACGATGTTCTATAACCATTTGATCTGATATATAAGGCATCTAGATATTTTTGTTGTATGGATATTAATTAGAAAGAAATATCACCAAAAAAGTAAAGGTGGTATACCAACAAAATTGCTTATATCTCCACTGCTTATACCCTTAGAGGGATGACAATGGTACCTATAGAATGCTAGGACAATATAGGCTGATAGATAAATAGTATCTGATTAAAAACCATGTAGTCTGATAGATAAACCATACCTAACATGAATGTTACATAAATTGTAAAAATTAAATAAAGTTGAAGGTTGTACTCAAACAAAATCGCTTGTATCTTGGTTGCTATCAAATATGCTTTATAAATCTGGACATATGGCAATGATAGATTGTGCGTGTTTTAGCGATAATTTGGTGCCACTTTGAACTCTCTAAGTCAATTTGCAGTCCAGATATAAGCAATTTTATTGGTAAACTCCCTTCATTTTCCGGTCTTTGTTCTCTTATTTATAAAGATTTGTTTAAAATTCATACAGCAAATATGTCAGATAAAGTAATAAGCAGATAATATGCTCATAGAACAATGTCTAAGCAATCATTTGATACCAATTTCAGATCTCTAGGTTCATAAGTAACCATGATATGTGCGTTTTTACATGTATACCGCCTTAAGCTTTCAGGATTTTTTACCCCAATTCCTAAAGATGTTATTAATATTCGTGAAAATAAAAATCAAATGACCTATTAATTGCAATATTGGATGGCATAATTTTGCCTTTACAACAATTTGATACATTGTTCGGCACTTTAGGGCTTTGGATTGCCAAGATACAAGCCATTACTTACGTTTACCCCTTTATTTTTTCCATTTTTTCGTCCTGTTTTTAAAGATGTCAAAAAAATTCATGAAATTACAAATTCAATAAATTATTATTTTTATATTATATTTCAGAGTGATAGTTCATTGCCACAGCATTGATTTGATATCCCTTTTGGCATCCTAGGTTCATTAACAGCCTGAGTACAGGGGGGTTTTTTGTACGTAAACCCCCTTTTTTCCATGATTTTTCTCCCACTGTGATTTTTATTAATTTTCAGGAATATATGTAAATTCAATTATTTCAATATTAGTTATGAAAATTTAATTGCTATGCCAATGCAATACTGTCAGACCAATTATAGTATTCTGAAGTATGCTTTTGGTGGGACGTCGGTATTTTTTGTAAGATCATCCCATTCTATCTTTAGAATCGCACTAGGAGTGGTTGTGGAAATAATGTGATGTTTACGTCATGCAAATGTGTATATTGTTGAAGACATCTTTTTATGGCATTTAACTGGCCCATCTGACCAAACTGGCAGCCATGAAAATTTGTCAAGGACGATCACATAACACACCATATGCCTTTCAATGGCAATAGTTTTTCTCTGTTTTTTCTTTCGCCCATATTTTTGACATTTCAATTAATATTCATGAATATGCTAATGAGATGAGTTTCATATTGTTCCACGACATCAATATATTTGTCATATATAGTATTACTGGTGCAATAACAAGTGGTCATAATGATAGATTCGGCCAGAAATGTGTTTATTTATGGATTTTAAAACCATTTTTTTTCAGCCATTTTTAATGTTTTCATTAAAATTCATGAATATGCACATTCGATAATTTGCATATTGACCATAGGATCAAAATGCTCTGTGCTTTACAATAAGACCAGTTGCAGTGATCTAGGACTTGTTACAGTGAAAATATGATCGCTTTTGTAGGAACAAGTAGAAAAGCCCACACCCCTGCCCCCTCCGCACCCCCACCTCAGCCCTTTAACTTTTGAGGATTTTTTTTTATTCATTAAAGACCTTCCAATAATTATAAAATGTTATTTTTATTAGTTTGTAGCAGTTTGGAATCCTTAACATATACCAATTTGCAGCAATTTTTGTTTTTCTTAATTTTGGCGGCCATCTTGGAAATATGCAAATTAGATGGTGAAGGAGCCATTTCTCAGCTTGCCAACATTGGTTTTTGGATTCAGCATACCCAAATACCCCTAAAAATGATCTCAAACCCTTTTCCTCACAAAATGCCTGTACCTTCATAACGAAGCGTCTTTTCTCATTTTCTGTCTTAACTATTACTGTGGTGTCTGTTATCCAATACACCCTTACTTTGATGTCTGTTATCCAATTTATCCTAACCTTTGTATCGTTTATTCAATACACACTTACTTTGGTGTCATTTATCCAATACACACTTACTTTGGTGTCTGTAATCACATACACCCTTACTTTGGTGTCTGTAATCCAATACACCCTTACCTCTGTGTCTGTAATCCAATACACCCTTACATCAGTATCTGTTAACCAATACACCCTTACATCTGTGTCTGTAATCCAATACACCCTTAACTCTGTGTCTGTAATCCAATACACCCTTACCTAGGTCTCTGTAATCCAATACACCCTTACCTCTGTGTCTGTAGCCCAATACATCCTAACTTTGGTGTCTGAAACCCAATACACCCTTATCTTGGTGCCTGTTATCCTATACACCCTTACCTCCGTGTCTGTAATCCAATACACCCTTACTTTGGTGTCTGTAATCCAATACACCCTTACCTCGGTGTCTGTTATCCAATACACCCTTACCTTTGTGTCTGTAATCCAATACACCCTTACCTTTGTGTCTGTAGTCCAATACACTCTTACCTTGGTGTCTGTAATCCAATACTCCCTTACTTTGGTGTCTGTAATCCAATACACCCTTATCTCGGTATCTGTAATCCAGTACACCCTTACCTTGGTGTCTGTATTCCAATACGCCCTTAACTCAGTGTCTGTAATCCAATACACCCTTACCGCAGTGTCTGTTATCCAATACACCCTTACTTTAGTGTCTGTAATCCAATACACCCTTACCTCAGTGTCTGTAATCCAATACACCCTAACCTCAGTGTCTGTTATCCAATACACCCTTACTTTGGTGTCTGTAATCCAATACACCCTTTTTGGTGTCTGTTATCCAATACACCCTTACCTCTGTGTCTGAAGTCCAATACACCCTTACCTTGGTGTCTGTAATCCAATACACCCTTACCTCTGTTTTTGTTACCCAATACACCCTTACCTCTGTTTCTGTTATCCAATACACCCTTGCCTTGCTGTCTGTAATCCAATACCTACCTTGGTGTCTGTAATCCAATACACACTTACTTTGGTGTCTGTAATCCAATACACCCTTACCTCGATGTCTGTTATCCAATACACCCTTACATCGGTATCTGTAAACCAATACACCCTTACCTCGGTGTCTGTAATCCAATACACCCTTACCTCGGTGTCTGTAATCCAATACACCCTTACCTCTGTGTCTGTAATCCAGTTCAATGCTCCATGTATGGGACAATCCTGATCATATTCTTTGTTGCATTCCTCACAGTCTATCAAAATCAAAACTCGTGGAGTAAAAGACTTAAAAACAACATTCTTTAAATGATGGAATGTAAATACTCCACAATAATTGTAGCAAAACTATGGATATACCAGCTAATAGTAATGGCAAATAGTGAACTGTTGAGGAATGGCTTAACATCATAATAAATGTTGCTGTTGTTTTCTTTCAGCCACAAATGGGTAGTGCAAATGTTTCCTGGTTTAAAAGTTTATTTCATGGACACCTGTTTCTGAAATTCCAACATTTTAAATCTCTCAACACTTTTCAGCAGTTGTACATCCTTGTTTGTGTCAAACCTAGTAACAGGTCAAGAACTCATGAGTTATCATGGTCATGACTCAACTCATTTCATATTTGGTCACTGTCAGTTTTTAACAGTAAGCTTAATTATTGCAAATGATTCATAAATACCAGTGCCACATGATATACGTGGGATTATCAAAAATTATGTGGACTTTTCTTATAACTTATGATTATATGACACGATTCCACTTAAACTTTCAATGCACATGGACCAATGTAATATGCAGCAGTGTACAAAATTTCATCACAATCCCTTCAACTTATTGTGAAATGAAAACACCCACTTTCGCCACCATGGAGCACTCCGATGACGTCAGTGACGTCGACGCAAAAACACTGATTTTGAACCACAAAATGTGCTCTTTAGGGCTACTGACTTAAACAGTTTTACTGCTCAAAGTATGTTAAAAGATTGTTTAACTATTAGAGCATGGTTAAAATTACCAATATGTATAAAAGTTTTTAATAATGTATTGCCTTGATTTGAGAATAAATTTCGACTGGGCATAAGGATGCCGACTTTTAACATTATAATTTAAACGTTAGAACATTTTAAATGACGGATATGAATTTCGATATCTATTTGTTCAAACGTGCACGCAATGTTTCATTTGAAATGCTTTATCGAAGGACCTTGAAGTTTTACCGGCAAATAAGAAATTTCAAATGGGCGTTGTACATTATTGCTTGCATGAAATGCAGCCATCGCTTAAACATTATGAAAAAGGCAAACATGTATGCCTAAGCAATACAACGTAGGTGCACAACTGGTCAACCGTAATTTTTGAGCAAGCATACATTGTTTTGATATGGATTCATTAAGACACATGGCACGTTTGGCTGTGATCTGCAAAACCGTTTTGAAGAAAACGCAAAAGAAATGCGATACTGCAGTGCCAAACTTAACGTCATTTCTGACGTGCTCCGTGATGGGGAGGCTGGGGTACGAAAAACCATCACCAACTGCTAATAAAACATTTTAGATTAACCAAACTTTCAGAATCTTGTGGAGTTAAGCAAGTGTATCATCAGCTGAAATTTGAATATGTTTGCCTGAACCGTGGTCAAGTTATGGAAAAAGTCCACGAAATTTTTGATAATCCCTCGTAAACAGGTGTGTATTAATGAAGAGAAAATAGATGTATTAATCAGGCTACACACCCTCTGTTAATTCACAGCCTTTATTTACGCTTGTTAAAAAGTCCAAGCTTATTCATGAGTAACCAAACTGAGTCTGCAATGAGTTTAAGTATCGAAACATAGAGTTTGAAAATGTGTGAAATTATGTAGTAATAGTGACCAAACATGATTCTGTCATTCAAAAGGTCCATCTGGTGGTATTGAAAACTGCTTCCCCAATTGTTTTCAATACTCTTTTCCGGCTCTAGCAAATGCTAATGAATGGAAATTTTCAAAATCATGTTTGATCCTTCTCGTAAATGCAGCAAGCATGCAACTCTTGCTAGGATTCCATGATTCCATCCAGCTCAAGTAACAACTAGAATTTGTTTTCTAATATATATATATGTGAAAACTGATGTCTCCCCCCTTTCTACTTGCATGTCCAAAATATGCAAGCAAGAGTTATAGTTCTTGTGCATCACATATCCTGTCATTCTGTTTTATAAGTGTACCAAGTTTCATTGAAATATCTCTTACAGTTTTCGAGTTATAGAGCGGAAACCAAATTGTAGGGAAAATAATCAAAGGGAAATAACTCATAAAATACTCAAGCCAGAGTTATGGTTCTTGTGCATGACACATCGTCTGATCATGCTTAATAAGTGTACCAAGTTTTATCGAAAAATCTTAAACAGTTTTCAAGTTATAGATTGTATCGAAAATAATCAAAGGGAAATAACTCCAAAAATACTCAAGCTAGAGTTATGGTTCTTGTGCACGACACATCGTCTCGTCGTGGTATACAAAGGTACCAAGTTTCACTGAAAAATCTTTAACGGTTTTCAAGTTATAGAGCGGACATGATTTGTGACGGACAGACAGACAGACAGACGCACGGGGAAAAACAATATGTCTCCCGACCCTGAAGTGGGGAGACATAATAACCACTTACATAGATAGTTATCATCGTCAGGAACTTCGAGATCCATATAATTGGTCTCTAGTCTTTCTCTCAGGTTGTATGGTATAGTCTTCTCTTTGACTTCTTGGGCTGTTTTTTTATTCACAACCGTAGGCTTGGGGTTTCTCTTCACAACACGCTGAAATATTAAATGGAACACACAGCATGTTTTAAAGTAATGGGAATTCATTGGCGGCCCCAATTGCTGAGTGGTTAAGAGCACTGATATTTCACTGCCGCGCTTAACTATTCATCATCTCACCGCTGTGTCTGAAGTGGGTTCAAGCCCTGCACTGGCCATATGTGAGACATCATCATGTGTCAGGTGTTTTTTCTCGGTTTTCTCCCGTTTTCGCCCACCTACTGATTGGCCCGTCTCATTTGAGCTGAAATAATCTTGAATGGGACCTAAAACTGAATTAAAAAAATATAATAATAAAAAAATAATAAAAATTCTGTTGTATTATAGGGAAATAGTCATAAACATCTTCCTCAAGGACATAACTCAGCACCTGGTTCACATACATGTGATGAGTTTGAAAGAGGAATCAGGGAGATTTTTCTTCCATTTCAGGGAGATTTTTGAAAAATGTATAGAATATATAGGAAAATTCCCGATTCATTTCAGGGAGATTTTGAATTTTTGTTAAAAAGTGGTACATTTTAAAAGAAATTTCATCAATTTTATGACTCATTTCCCGGAGTCTCCCTGATGATGAGGGAGGTATCACATGTATGCTGGTTGAATGATTTAAAAAAAAGTAAAAGACTTCTTCATTCAGCCTAAGTAGTGTCACTTAATTATAACCAATACAGTCACAAGACTCCCCTTAGAATATATTGTAGTAATGCCGTGGGATGTCCTGCATTCTCAGCATCTTGACAACCTTGTTGCCAGAGTTACCTACGAGTTGCTATGTTAATGAGAGTTGCTACGTTAATGAAAGGGACTTCTCATGAGTTACTAGGACATCTCATGAGTTTACTGCGACAAACATAAGAGTATCATTTACGTAGTACTTAGGAATGTTGTGGGATGTTGTGCATTCTCGGCATATTAACAAACTTGAGTTACCTACATATTGTTATGATATTGAAGGTGACTTCGAGGGGCTCGGAGCCTCCTGTGGCCAAGTGGTTAAGAGCTCTATTTCTTATTCACTTGATCATTTCTCCGCTGTGTCTTGTGTGGGTTCGAGCCCCGCTCTGGCCACTTGAGACAAGCCAAGTTCTGCTTGCGGGTGTGCCAGGTGGTTTTTCTCTGGAATCTCCCGTTGTTGCCCACCTACTGATTGACCCATCTCATATGAGCTGAAATAATCTTGAAAGGGACGTAAAACTGAATTAAAAAAAAAAAGAAAAAAAAAGAAGGTGACTTCTCATGAGTAACTACAACATCTTATGTGTTTACAACAACAAACCTACAAGTAAGAGAGCTGTGAGTTTCCATCACTCATGTCATAGAAATGTCGTGTGGAACTCGTAGCACACTATAACGCGATAAGCGGCAAGTTGTGACTTGATCTCACTCAATTTGTGATAGTGTGACAGCTTCTAAACTTTTCCAACATAACTCATGGCAACTTACGCAACAAGTGGTGACTTTTAATTCGAAGCATGTTGTGGCTTCATTTCCTGTGTGTGTGACAGGACCTTAAGCATAGTTACCTTTCTCGGCACAGTAGCCTTATGTTTGTAAGCCGTTGTTAGGTATTTGGACTCTTTAATAGCTCTACTCATCTTTCTGTCAAACAGCTTTACTGCTGATGCTGGTTTGTTTGCTAGAAATGAAAAACATTACAATAGTTCAATTGATGAATATATTGGTACAACCTCATTAAATTTCAATAAAATTATTTTGTATCAATGTCTCTGCTCAAGATGGTAAAGATGTTTATGAATTAGGAGCAGTCTAATCAGGTTTCTTCACTTGTTGCTGTTAACAGAGACATATCATACATTTGGTTGTATGTATCAACTGGTGTTTTATCTATAATTTAAGTCCCACTCAACAGCTAAGTTTAGTTTATATGGAGACTGGACCTCTGTTTAAAGTCTTATCAGAAGGACTAATATAGAAGCCCTAGATCAAACTCACCACCCCTGGTGTATCTTACAAGATGAGTGGCATTACTACTTTTCCAAGAAGACTTAGACTAGACTATGTTTATTACAATGACAACATAAGAATACAAATACATAAACTGTTAGAAGTGACTGAACATTTAGGAATAGGTAATGTTTTAATGAATCACTTAAAAGAATTCTAGGCAAGCCTAACTAATGATTCAGATTTGTTACCTTTTGTCTTTTTCCTGTTCATACTAGGCGTCCATTCCTCATCACTGTCACTGGTGTCAGACGAGGATTTATAATCATCTCTGTTTCTACGTTCAGCCATCTGGGCTCTATAGGCTGGTCCTTTCATGAAGTCTGGTAGTAGAGCTGGTAGACCTATAGTTAAGACACAAAGTCTAAAACATGGTGTCAGTAGAAGATTTATAACCATCTCTGTTTCTACGTTCAGCCATCTGGGCTCTAGATAGGCTGGTCCTTTCATGAAGTCTGGCAACAGAGCTGGTAGACCTATAGTTAAGACACAAAGTCTAAAACATGGTGTCAGTAGAAGATTTATAATCATTTCTGTTTCTACATTCAGCCATCTGGGCTCTATAGGCTGGTCCTTTCATGAAGTCTGGCAACAGAGCTGGTAGACCTATAGTTAAGACACAAAGTCTAAAACATGGTGTCAGTAGTAGATTTATAATCATCACTGTTTCTACGTTCAGCCATCTGGGCTCTATAGGCTCGTCCTTTCATGAAGTCTGGCAACAGAGCTGGTAGACCTATAGTTAAGACACAAAGTCTAAAACATGGTGTCAGTAGTAGATTTATAATCATCACTGTTTCTACGTTCAGCCATCTGGGCTCTATAGGCTGGTCCTTTCATAAAGTCTGGCAACAGAGCTGGTAGACCTATAGTTAAGACACAAAGTCTAAAACATGGTGTCAGTAGAAGATTTATAATCATCTCCGTTTCTACATTCAGCCATCTGGGCTCTATAGGCTGGTCCTTTCATGAAGTCTGGTAGTAGAGCTGGTAGACCTATAGTTAAGAAACAAAGTCTAAAACATTCTGCAAACAACATATAGGCTGAAAATAAAATTTTGTTTGTAAATTTTTCTTTTCTGTTTTTGCTCAAAACATAGATTGTGCCCAGTAATTATTAGAGAACCGCCTCTCCTAAAACTGAAAAGGACCTACATGCATCCTCACATCCAGCACATTTCATTAATAAAGATGTGGTCATAAAAGCACATTTATCATGTTTATGGCCACTCTTCCTCTTCAGTGCAGACTCAAGAAGCATTGGTCAATTTATGGTGGAATGAATGTGCAAGAAGTATTGGTAATCTGCCTATGAGAGTCTAGGCCTTGAACAATGCAGTTAGGATAAATGGTCATCCTGTCATGTCTTTAGCTGCTGACTGTGGATGTAAAGCAACAAAACAAGGAAGAAGAGGAGACTAACATGCCCATGGAATTTACAGAGATTTTTGTAAAAATTTTCAGTAGAATGTTTTTGATATTTTTCTTATTTTTGCTCAAAACAGAGATTTTGGGTAAACGTCAGAATGAGGCAGTTCTAACGAGTACCCACAATCTATGTTTTGGAGCAAAAATAAGAAAAATAGGTATACCCCCACATACCCCAGTTTTGCTATATAAAAGTGGGGTTTAAGGGGGTACACATGTCACGGATGTGTTTTCCTGATGCTTGGAAAAAGATGAGACTAACAGTGAACACTACAACTTACCCATCCTGATCATGACCTCATAGTTCATCACCATGTTCTTGTATCTAGATATTTCAAGATGACCCATATTGTCCAACTCTTCTCTGCTGAAGAATGGATTAATGTCAATCTCCTCCTCAGGTCTGACCAACTTTGCATAGTCAACTTTCCCATTGGGTAATAGTGGTAAATCCTAAAACGCAAGATACTCTGGAAATTCAATATTAAATCTTAAGCATTCATATGAGAATTTTCATAAACACAACATTGACAATTGAGCCGTCACGAGAAATTTATTGATCTGGGCTCCAGAGCATGTACACAAACCAGGCTGTACAGCTGCAGAAAATAGAAGCTTGGAATTTCTGATTTAAGAAGAAGAGAAATTGTTCTGAATAGCAAAAACAAAGGCGCTGATCAGCTGTGCAGTTATCGCACAGCTGATCTGAGCAGTGTTTGCTCCTATACATATTGTTGGGTTTTCTTATGCGACAGGTCAAATAATGAACAGTGTATGCAATTATGTATACTCAAGGACTTTGAAAACCGGTTAACGCCTCACTTGTTTTATTGCTCCTTACTCTCAGAATACAGGATATATCAGCAAAAATATTTTTATCTGAAAAGTATGGCATGTCTGCTTAACTTCAATACCAAAACTGAAAAGTCAACGCCTGTTATTAACGACATACACAATGAATTCAAGCCTTGCCCAGAATTTAACAAAACCAAATATTCATCAGATACAACATGATTTCTGGAAAGAAACACCAAAAGCCAAGCAAATGCTGTTGGTTTGCTAATGCTTTCATTTGCACTAAAACCGTGGCAGTTACGTCACTTTTACGTTTTTTTGGGAAAATATTTTTTTTTTTCGAGTAAAATGTAACAAATTCAAAAGTTTTTGTGCACAATTAATAAGCACAGACTGACTTAAAAATTACAAATACTTTTGACACTGTTATGGGATGTCTAGAGATATTTTGAACACTTACGCTTGACATCATCAATAAGGTTAGCACCTAAAAGGACAATGAAAGAATCCCCCATTTTATTTTTTCTTGTGCTTAAAAGGTTGTTAGCTATCACGGGAGACAGTTTTTTTTTTAAAAATCACTTTTTTGTAGCCGTTTTAAGGTTTTCTTACGTCTCTTGATGTCAGTGAAAAACGCTGTAGCAAACACACAATCGAAACAAATTTTTATGGATCTTCATTAAAATTCTGGATAAATATTGCTTATTGAGTTGACATACACGATACTATAATTATTTTGTACATCCACTTAACTTTTAGGAAGAATGATAACCGATGTACATTGAGGTGTATTCAATGTCCTCTGGTATAGGTTGCAAAATTTAATTAATGCGCCAATAGTTTTTCCATGTTGGACTGTGCATTAAACACTATGAATCAATAATTTATTTTAAGTTATTTTTAAGGTATTTTCTAAAAGTAATTTGAACTTATTTCCATTAAAAACCTCTTTTTACTTACACCAAATTTGGCCGCCATTCTTCTTTCGTCTTGTGACAAATGATGAACTTGTAAACAAATGCTTCTGAATGGTTCTGAAATAGTTTTTAATATATGAGCCTTCGCATGAGAAAACCAACTGTAACATAAATCGAACAAAGCCACAGCAAACCCCGTCGGTGGAAAAAACATGCTCACCCACTAAGGGCAGTTTACTGAGCTATCTAGTATCTAGTCAACATTTACTCGTCACAAAGTTTCGAGTTTCTAAATTGCATATTACTAGCACTCCAGATGCCGCTAAAATGTTGCACAAATGTATTTACCGCATTAAGAAAACATGTCCGTGACATGTATACCCCCTTGAACCCCAATTTTATATAGTAAAACTGGGGTTTGCATGGGTATACCTATTTTTCTTATTTTTGCTCCAAAACATAGATTGTGGGTACTCGTTACAACCGCCTCCACAAGGCGGTTCTAGCATGTACCCACAATCTATGTTTTGAGCAAAAATGAGAAAAATATCAAAAATTTTCTCACAAAATTTTCAATTTTTACAGCTGAAAAAATCTGTATATTGCATGGGCATGTTTTCGTAATGAAGGGAGGCTATCCCGTCACATTACTTCCTCCTACCAGAAGACTTGTCCCGAGTCTTGGTCTGGGGACTACTGGTACATGGTTAAGGCAACTCCTGTCTGGCAGCTGTCATCGTCCCACCACTGCTACCAAATGTAACGACCAGCTGCCCGCCAAGCCACAGCAAACCCTGTCGGTGGAAAAGCATGCTCATCCACTAAGGGTGGTTTACTGCGCTATCTAGTCAACACTTACAGTCAAGTCCAGTGTTCATTCTAGGTGCAAAAAAATAATTAGCGATGGGCCGAACCGGTGCACAAAAAATCCCCGCCGGGCAGACCGGTTTTTATCAGGCTGCGCCGCACCAACGGCTTACGCCGTCCACATTTAACAAGCGTGTCATATGGACATGCGCAAATCGATCGATTGGAGGTCATTTCTTTTCTATTTTTTCATTGGTTGACTGCGATTGTAGACAATTCTCTTGAACAATCAATGTTTCGGCTTTATTTTACGGTAAAAATGAAAGTAGAAGAAAATAATAAGAGCACACCTCGGACATTTTTTAGATATTTCTGGAAGTTGCCAAAGATCGGCCCGAATAACAATGTCGAGGTCGATTGTTCCCAACAAGAAACACCCTTATCCCCTATCGAGAATACCACAGCGCCCCAGGGTAACCAGTTGTCAGCTTCTAAATCTGATCAGACAGTCATCTGACGAAAAAGATCATTTCAAAGTAAATGGCTCAAAGATAATTCATGGCTCCAGCACAAGGACAAAAGTGATCTAGTCATTCAAAGTCACAGTGATCAATGATACTTAGTCATAGAAAGTACACAAAAGATATCTAAAATTGCTTACGGTGAGTTGAATCTTTGGCCCATGTTTTTTATCCATGGTCCCATTTTTTTTCTAAGACATGGGCCCTATGGCCCCACCTAAAACCAGAGGACCAATGGTCCTGTAAACGCTCACCTGAGACCTGAGATATATACATGTACCAATAAACTTGTTAGACTAGAATGGTACAATGCATGTATATTAACCCTAGGGCAGGGTAAGAATAACTCCTGGAGTAAATGTCTTTTTATAATCATAAAAATTCAGTCCATTTGCCAATTAACTGCAAGTTTTGTCCTTCAAATGACATTTTAACAATTTTCTCCATTCAAATGCATGGGTTCCTAAGTTGACCTTGCCGTGAAATAGGTCAAGGTCATCCCAGTATAATGATTTATACAAATTTTGTAGACCTCCATTCCTTAATGCTTCATCATGCCAAGTTTCAAAATCATAGGCCTTCAGGTTCTGAAGAAGAAGATTTTTAAAAAAAAATTCTATTTATAGCCATGTTGGTCATGTGACCTTGACCATTTATATAAACTTTCATTTCCTCTTCCTAAGGATGCTCCACATAAAGTTTGGCTTTGATTGGCTAAGCAGTTTCTGAGAAAAAGCTGTTTGAATATTATGGTCATCTATGTATATTATTAGCTTCGGGGCAGGGGCAGACAACCCCTGGGCCTAAAATATTTTCATAAGCATAAATCTTCTGTCCATTTGCTCATTCCTAGCAAGTTTTCTGCCATTACATGACATTTTCCTATTTTTTCCCATTCAAATGCATGGGCGGCCTAAGTTGACCTTGCTGTAAAAAAAGGTCAAGGTCATCCCAGGGTCATGATTTATACAAACTTTGTAGAGCTCCATTGCCTGATGCTTCATGCCAAGTTTCAAAATCATAGGCCTTCTGGTTCTGGAGAAGAAATTTTTAAAGGTTTTTGCTATTTATAGCCATGGCGGCCATCTTGGTCATGTGACCTTCACCATTTATATAAACTTTCATTCACTCTTCCTAAGAATGCTCCACATAAAGTTTGGCTTTGATTGGCCAAGCGGTTTCAGAGAAGAAGATGTTTGAATATTATGGTCATACACATGTATATAGCCCCGGCGCAGGGGCAGACAACCCTCTGGGCCCAAAATATTTTCATAAACATGAATATTCTGTCCATTTCCTCATTCCTAGCAAGTTTTCTGCCATTAAATGACATTTTTCTATTTTTTTCCCATTCAAATGCATGGGCGGCCTAAGTTGACCTTGCCGTAAAAAAGGTCAAGGTCATCCCAGGGTCATGATTTATATAAACCTTGTAGAGCTCTATTGCCTGATGCTTCATGCCAAGTTTCAAAATCATAGGCCTTCTGGTTCTGGAGAAGAAGATTTTTAAAGGTTTTTGCTATCTATAGCCATGGCAGCCATCTTGGTCATGTGACCTGGACCATTTATACAAACTTTCGTTCCCCCTTCCGAAGGATGCTCCATATGAAGTTTGGCTTTGATTGGCCTAGCGGTTTCAGAGAAGATCTTTGAAATTGTGGACGGACGATGGACGGACGCCGGACGCCGGAGCATGGGTATACTATAAGCTCACCTGTGAGCCTTTGGCTCAGGTGAGATAAAAATCCTAGAATGAACACT
This sequence comes from Rugalucina vietnamica, assembly GCA_964017185.1. Lineage (NCBI taxonomy): Eukaryota > Metazoa > Mollusca > Bivalvia > Lucinida > Lucinidae > Rugalucina > Rugalucina vietnamica. The sequence continues at coordinate 29,512,073 of OZ024885.1, read as the reverse complement.
GCAAGTCCCCTAACATTGCACAGCCACCAACATTGCGCACATGGCATGTCAACCAGATTTCAAACAATATTGGACTACCAATACTTTTTTTTTTCATATGTTACACCAACAAGAGTGAACAAGATAAATTTAAAGACAAAACTGATTTTCCTTCAGTATAATTAATCTTGAAACACTGTGTGGTGATATTTTTTGTGCCACCTTACACAGCATGATTTTCTTTGAAATTTCTTGTTTGTCATTTGTCACATGGGTGTCATATGTATTGACACAAATACAACTGTGGATAAACCAATAACGTGTTTGTTCTAATTAGCGCACATGCCCCAATAAGCTCACACCCCAGTCGTTTCGAAAAAAAAGTGCAAAAGCGCACACTACTAACTTAAATAGCATATTGGTATTTTATACCAATTCTACACAAAAATGATGCATTAAAACTTAACCTTAAATAATCAGAAACTATTTTGCAAAAATTGGAAGACTTAAATGACATCAAAATTGATATATTTTACATGGTTATTTCAGCATTTGATATCCTGTTTTCGTACATGTATAGTGTGTGCTAATCAGAACGACATTTTGTTACCTTAACATTTAGTTATTTTGAAAAATTAAGCACACTGTGCGCTAATTAAAATGAATACGGTATATACATTTGATTAATTGGTGCGCAATGTTAGGCAGGGTTCCCACACTTTTTCACCAGTTGGTGAAATTCAAGGGTATTTCCAGGTTTTCAAGGGCCATTTTTTTCGTTTTCAAGGGCCATTTTTTTCATTTTCAAGGACGAGAATCGCGGTCGAAATTGCAGTTGCAGTTGTGGGGAAACCTTAAAAAGATAAAGTAGGTAAACAGTAGGGCTTAAAATTATACTTGACGTATACTGACTAATCTCCATCCCATCAGGATAACAAGCCTATATACTGAATACCCCAGTAAACCCCAATGGGGAAAATGGGGTTTACAGGGGTATACATTATCCGCCATTATCCTCATTTTTGGTCAAAAACATACATTGTTGGTACTGGTTAGAACTGCCTCAACGAGGCAGTTCTAACCAGTACCAACAATGTATATTTTGAACAGAATTAAACATCAAATATTAAATCTTCAATTTAGCAGCCAACATTTTTAAATGCCTTTGAATAGGCAATTATTTCTCAGGGCTCTCATTTGCCGAAATTTGGGGCCGAAATTCGGCCCCATTCCCGATGCCAAAAAGTATGTTTTTTTCCCAATAGAAAGTTAAAAATTCCCAATTGTACCAAGACTACTTGGTCCCAGAAAATTGCATTTATCTTCAAAGCAAATTGTATTTAAATACTTGATTACTGTGAGAGAACTCCATGTATTCTGTTGATTCTGTTTGGAACAAAAAATACTTCCGATCGAAATATCATCTTGTTAAAAATCTTGTTGGTAGATGGCTGATTTTCCCCGAAACGATCTTTTGGTCGGGACCGGTAGACTGTTCCAGTTTTTATACTGACTGTTAGAGTAATTTCCCTTCTACGCGAGAGAGAATCACATTGTTTTCGAAGCGATATCGATACTGATTTGCCAAATTTGACAGCAAATATCGCCGTGGTACACTACAAATTTATTATTTTTTTGTGCTGTATGAAATGAACTCATTTAATTCTGATAAATATTAAATAATGCAGCCCAGGAGTTTTCTTTGTTAATTTATGTTTTTATTTTATTCGTACCTAGATAGATTTTGCACAGTACCGTTCGGCCATTCCTTCTTGTAAGGCCCTTGCATAAAAATGGTGAAGACACGATCTGTGAAAGAGGCAGGAAACTTGTTATACATTTCAACAAAATCATAATGGTTACAACAATCAGATAACCAGGTATAGCCATGTTCTGGGTCTTGTTTGCCTATATACTATTTTCCCAATTTTAACCGAAATGCCGCTAATTTTCCCAATGCCAGGGGCCCTGGCCCCATTCCCAAAAATGGTAGTGAGAGTCCTGATTTCTTAATGCTGTATTCAGGTAAAAATATAATTATTTAAACACATGTACCTTTTCTTCATTTAATTCCAGTGACTAGAACAAGATTTAACTTCAACATCAACACAAAAAATGCAAGCGCCTATTCGAACCGGACTTAACTGTCTTAAGAATTCCATATTATTTACAACTAATTTGAGACCTTGCTGCATTATTTTCGGCCTGAATACGTTTTCAATAAATCAAAATATAAGACCATCTCATATAATCTTCGCAATTACATACCAAATCAACTCACCCAGGATAAAAACTCAGTAAAAATGACCGTACGATGTCACATCTGCAAAACGCTGTTAATCTGTATTAACTCCCTTAGATAAGTATGGGTTGAATTCCTGGTCCAAATTAAAGTCATACTACTTACTGAAAAAGCGCTTGTAGACAAGACAAGACAAGCTAACCTACCGAATTTGCGACAAACTCGCAAAAAAAAAAAGTTTAAAATCGCCAATTTCAGTGCGATCAAGCGGGAATATTAATCACTTATTCCCTTTTGGTAGACCAAAACATAGAGCTGTCTTAAGGTCAATACGTCCTTTGTCGATAGATGTTCCTACACTCGCCATATCCTTATATTGCTATCCCTTTTGGCATTTACTGGTAAAGGAAATTCCGGGTTGGATGAATTTCTTGGATGTTTCCCGGTTTTCTATCTATTTTGTACTAAATCCCGGACCGGAAACGGTGCTTTTAAAATCCTGGCTTTTTCCCAATTTTCAAGGAAGCGTGGGAACCCTGGTTAGGGGATAAATTGCCTCCATTAATGTTTTTTTTCAAGGGGGTGCATATGTTTAAGCCACAATATCTCTAAAGCTGACAGAAATTACTAACATTTCATATTTTGATCTTTTCATTATTGAATCACTAAAAGGTCTCACCGTAGACAGCCTCTGTAGGTGCATTCTTGTAACTTGTTTTGTTTGCATTGAAGGTTGCAGCTTTAGTAATTTAGTCACAATTGTTATGTTAAGCACTTATAGTTCAAAGAAGAAGTATTGGGCTTAAAAAAAAAAATGTTATGTTTCCGATTTCCCGACCGACTGGTCAAAATCTGCGCCGACTGCAACTTTTTTTAGCGCTCAGAAAAAAAAAAAAAAAAAAAAGTCGGCGACCGACCCTGTTCAACGATTCCGGTTTTTATCAAAAGTCAAAACCATTTCGTTACGAGAATTTGTCCGCGCCGATTTTCGGATATTTTCGGTCTTTAACATTACGATCAAGAACAACAACATGGCTACTGTGTAGTGTGTTGACACGACCAAGCACATTAGTCGCCATTTATTTCGACAAATGTAGCCACATACCTGCTTCAAATGTAATAAAAGCCTTGCGGCACAATGTCCCGTTATCCCTGTTATACGAAGACGGCCATCCTCGGTGTAAAGGTTTCCGATTTGGAGTCAAATGTGCGGTAAGAAGAAAGTCCGGTCAAAAAAAAAAAAAAAAAAAATACCTACCGATCCCGATTTTCCAAGAAAAAAAAAAAAAAAAAAAAAAAAAAAAAAAGCCTAGGCTTAAAAAAAAAAATGTTATGTTTCCGATTTCCCGACCGACTGGTCAAAATCTGCGCCGACTGCAACTTTTTTTAGCGCTCAGAAAAAAAAAAAAAAAAAAAGTCGGCGACCGACCCTGTTCAACGATTCCGGTTTTTATCAAAAGTCAAAACCATTTCGTTACGAGAATTTGTCCGCGCCGATTTTCGGATATTTTCGGTCTTTAACATTACGATCAAGAACAACAACATGGCTACTGTGTAGTGTGTTGACACGACCAAGCACATTAGTCGCCATTTATTTCGACAAATGTAGCCACATACCTGCTTCAAATGTAATAAAAGCCTTGCGGCACAATGTCCCGTTATCCCTGTTATACGAAGACGGCCATCCTCGGTGTAAAGGTTTCCGATTTGGAGTCAAATGTGCGGTAAGAAGAAAGTCCGGTCAAAAAAAAAAAAAAAAAAAATACCTACCGATCCCGATTTTCCAAGAAAAAAAAAAAAAAAAAAAAAAAAAAAAAAGCCTACCTACCGACCCTATGCTAAATTTATGATGAAATCGGAAACATAACATTTTTTTTTTTAGGCCTTGACAATCATTTTATAACAATAATTCATGATTTTATGTTCTTGGCCCAATTTTGGTGGGGGGAGGGGTGTAGGGGCGTGGGGTTTGCTTTATTCAAAACTGAGCAGTCAGTTATATTGTGACTTGTCTTCAATTGATAAAATTATCTTTCACTGCTGAAACGTTTTGAGTTACCGCCGTATTTAGATGTTCAACTGGATGTTTGGGGTGTTTCTACGGACCGATTTAGTCACCGGTGTGCTACCGTAGATAACGTTTTTACTTCGGGTAGTAGTTGCACCGAGTATATGACGTCAGAATTCAAGATGGCGACTTTCAACATGTGTTGTTGAAAAACGAAACGTCATGGAAACCCAACATTAGATTGAATATTCTTGCTGCGTTTCGACAGAATGATAACAAAGGTTCGATAATTTAACCATGGTTTAGTTGTCTGTTATGTCTCTTGTTTTGTACTTATCGTTGAAGCGTTAGTACACCGGAAATACGAAGGGCCAGCATAACCCTTTTCTTCTTATGGTACTATACTTCTGTTTTCTCTCGTTATATGATTAACTTCCCCTTTACACAATACAGACCAACTGTACATTTCCTAAAAATGAAAGTTTACCTTACTTATGAGCTTACCAACTATTCTACAAAATTCTAAAAAAAAATTAGTCACGAAAACTGATGACAATGCTATTTATAGTTTCCGGGAAGGAATTTGAAGAATTGTCTCTACAGCCATTGAGTTTAAACTGAAAAAGTTAAACTTAAACAAAATTTGAAACACCCGGGATCACAAAATTAACATCTTAAATCCTTCTTTTAAAACTTTTGCAGTTGAGTTTCATGGTGGTGGTGGTGGTAATTCTTTTGCCAATATAACACTGGCTATATCCTCTAGGTGCTTCTCAATTCTTTTGCTGTCTCTAGGTGCTTTTCACAAAGTGTTAGATCTTCGAGCGAGTTTACTTCAAAAGGTGTTTGTTTTACTACGAGTTTATTTACTTGAAAATTTTAATTTAATTTTGATTTTTTATAAGTCGTTCTGTTGATCTCAAGAATGTTCCGAATGCCTTCTTCAGCTCCACGTTGATGCTTCTGCTTGCTTCCTCTAGATTACCCGTCAAGACTTTCAGGTTGATTTCCGACTGAACAATCCCGTTTCTGGCCAGAATTTCCTCAACATCCCTCTCTAAGTCATTCCGTTGATTATTGTATTTTTCACAATGAAATACATAGTGCTGGATAGTTTCTTTTTCTGAACATGTCTCACATAGATCTGATTTCAGTTTCATCTCTCTTTAATCTCGAACAGCAGACGACTTCCGGTAGACTAAAACTGGTATATTCCGAGTCGTATCGATCACTCTCCCGGATCTCAGTAAACTCGTACCCAGCTGATTTTTACAATCTCTATGGGCCTACCAAAACCATCCCGAATGTACATTATGGAATATATGTGTAGTATAGCGTAGTGAGATTTCGCAAAGGTCTAGGATCTCAGGCTCTTTTCTCACATTCGAGTAGAGACTCCGATCCCACTGCACAGTGGCCTAAATCACGTGATTTATGCTCCTCCTATATCTATCTTCTGATACTGAGTCGATCAATTTCTGATCATCACCTCAGGTGTGGGGTGGGTGGCTAAATTTAGAATTTAGTCAAGGGAAAATAAAACATTTGGGGTGGACCATTAAAACTATTTACAAGATATAGATGAGAGGCATACTAAAACGCATGCCTCTGGGCTAATGATTTAAATGGAAGCCTTAAATTCCTCAATGGTCTTAGATAGGACCACTGAAGAAGAGAGACTATTCCAAACCGGAATAGTTCTGGGGAAAAAGGAATTTTTCAGGGCATCACTATAGGCAAATGGTCTTGTGTATTGTGATTCATGTGATGCCCGAGTATGCCTTAGATTGGGTGCCGGGGTCAGGTATTTGTCTTTATCAAGAGACACTGTACCGGAGTGTATCTTGTAGAAGAAGGTTAAGGAGGACCGCTCCCTGCGAGACTCCAGGGATGGCCACTCAAGTTCGTCTAGCATTTCACCGACGCTACTGGTGTTCCTCCATCGCCTGCAGGTCCACCGGGCAGCAGTCCTCTGCACCTTCTCCACCATCTCAATCTGAGTTTCATGATAGGGATGCCAAATAGGAGCTGCATACTCAAGTTGAGGCCGAACCAATGTTTTGTATGCAACTTCCTTAGTATGCCTAGGTGCCAGTGCCAAATTGCGCCGAAGAAAACCCAAAGTCTTAGTTGCCTTGCATGTAATTTCAGAAATGTGTTGACCCCAATCAAGATCATCTGTGATAGTTAAACCGAGGTATTTAGCGGACTGAACCTGTTCTAATGTTTGCTGATGCAGTGTGTAATTAAAATCTATATGCCTGCTTGGATGTAGCCGCGTCACCCTCATTGAATGACATTTGCTAACATTGAATTTCATTTGCCAATCCGTTTCCCATTTGGCCAAGCTATTCAGGTCATCTTGTAAAATTTGACAATCCAATGGTGACTTGACATTTCTGTATAAAACACAATCATCAGCAAATAGCCGAACAGATGACCTGATGTTGTCAGGAAGATCATTAATGAAAATAAGAAATAGGACCGGTCCTAAGACCGATCCTTGTGGGACACCAGAAAGAACCGGGACTGGATCTGAGGCACGGCCATCTAATACCACTTTTTGAGAGCGCTCAGAGAGCCACGAGTCGATCCACTTATGTGTAGATCCTCTAATCCCGTAGAAGTCAAGTTTGTATAATAACCTTTTATGTGGGACCTTGTCAAAGGCCTTAGCGAAATCCATGACAATCACATCCGTCTGCCTATGGCCACGACCCACTGCTCGGTCCAGATTACTAACCAAATCATGATAAAACTGAACTAACTGGGTTTCGCAAGACCTTTGACTTCGGAACCCATGCTGACAGTCAGCAAGAATGTTTTCAAGAGCCAAGTGTTTGTTTATGTTGCTGACTATTATATGCTCTAGAGTTTTGCAACAGATACAAGTAAGCGACACCGGTCGATAATTAGCTGCATCATATTTCTCACCTTTCTTAAATACCGGGGCTACATTTGCCTGTCGCCAATCGTCTGGTACAGCACCCTGAGCAAGCGACTCATTGAAGATATAGGTCAGTACAGGAGCAATTTCAGAACTACATTCCTTCAACACCCTAGCACTCAGGCCATCTGGCCCAGGCGCCTTATGTATATTCAAATTATTCAACAGTTTAATGACCCCATTGGGGTCAACTGTAATTTCACCCATAGCGGTGAAAGGACTTGTGCCTTTGGAGGGGATTTCATCATCTGATTCGCGAGTGAAGGCTGACTGAAACTGCCTATTACAAATATTAGCCTTATCCAAAGTGTCAGTCTTCAAGATACCATTTTCTCTAAGAGTATTGATCCCAGACGCGTCTTTCTTAAGGGACTTGACAAATGACCAAAACTTTTTTGCCTTTTCATTTTTTCGGGGACAATCGGGATCAGGGTTATCATTTTCAAAGGAGAAGATATTGGTAATATGCTTCCAATATGCATCTCTAATGCTCTTTTGAACATGTGCTCTGAACCTTTTGTAATGGTTCTTAATGTCAGGGCTGCTTGACTTGCGAGCACGAAAGTAAAGTTTATCACGTTTCCTTATCAGTATAGTTTTAATTAATGGTCCACCCCAAATGTTCTTATTTGCCTTGACTAAATTCTAAATTAAGCCACCCACCCCACACCTGAGGTGATGATCAGAAATTGGTCGACTCAGTATCAGAAGATAGATAGCGTACAGACTGCGTTCCCCACCCCTGCACACTGACCTAAGTCACGTGATTTACGCTCCTCCTATAGTCAATGTGGTCTATCTATCTTCTGATACTGAGTCGATCAATTTCTGATCATCACCTCAGGTGTGGGGTGGGTGGCTAAATTTAGAATTTAGTCAAGGGTGAAAAAAACATTTGGGGTGGACCATTAAAACTATTTACAAGATATAGATAGAGGCATGCTAAAACACATGCCTCTGGGCCTATGATTAAATAGAAACCTTAAATTCCTCAATGGTCTTAGATGAGACCACTGAAGAAGGGAGACTATTCCAAACCGAAATAGTTCTGGGGAAAAATGAGTTTTTCAGGGCATCACTATAGGCAAATTGTCTTGTATACTGTGATTCATGCGATGCCCGAGTTCGCCTTAGGTTGGGTGCCGGGGTCAGGTATTTGTCTTTATCAAGAGACACTGTACCGGGGTGTATCTTGTAGAAAAAGGTTAAGGAGGACCGCTCTCTGCGGGACTGCAGGGACGGCCACTCAAGCTCGTCAAGCATATCACCGACGCTACTGGAGTTCCTCCATCTCCTGCAGGTCCACCTGGCTGCAGTCTTCTGCACCTTCTCCACCTTCTCAGTCTGAGTTTCATGATAGGAATGCCAAATAGGGGCTGCATACTCAAGCTGAGGACGAACCAATGTTTTGTATGCAACTTCCTTTGTATGCCTAGGTGCCAATGCCAAATTGCGCCGAAGAAAGCCCAAAGTCTTAGTTGCCTTGCATGTAATTTCCGAAATATGTTGACCCCAATCAAGGTTGTCTGTGATAGTTAAACCTAGGTATTTAGCGGACTGAACCTGTTCTAATATTTGCTGGTGCAGTGTGTAGCTGAACTGTATGTGATTGCTTGGGTGTAGCCGAGTCACCCTCATTGAATGGCATTTGCTAACATTAAATTTCATTTGCCAATCCGTTTCCCATTTGGCCAAGCTATTCAGGTCATCTTGCAAAATGTGACAATCCAAAGGAGACTTGATATTCCTGTACAAAACACAATCATCAGCAAATAGCCGAACAGATGACCTGATATTATCCGGAAGATCATTGATGAAAATAAGAAATAGGACCGGTCCCAAGACCGATCCTTGCGGGACACCAGATAGAACCGGGACTGGATCTGAGGCTCGGCCATCTAATACCACTTTTTGAGAGCGCTCAGAGAGCCACGAGTCGATCCACTTATGTGTGGATCCTCTAATCCCGTAAAAGTCAAGTTTGTATAATAACCTTTTATGTGGGACCTTGTCAAAGGCCTTAGCGAAATCCATGACAATCACGCCTGTTTGCTTATGCCCGCTGTTCACAGCTCGATCCAGATTACTAACTAAGTCATGATAAAACTGAACTAACTGGGTTTCGCAAGACCTTTGACTTCGGAACCCATGTTGACAATCAGCAAGGATGTTTTCAAGGGCCAGGTGCTTGTTTATTTTGCTGACTATTATATGCTCTAGAGTTTTGCAACAGATGCAAGTAAGCGACACCGGTCGATAGTTAGCTGCATCATATTTCTCACCTTTCTTAAATACCGGGGCTACATTTGCCTGTCGCCAATCATCTGGTACAGCACCCTGAGCAAGCGACTCATTGTAGATACAGGCTAGGATAGGAGCAATTTCAGAACTACATTCTTTCAACACCCTAGCACTCAGGTCATCTTCTTGGGTGTGTATGTTAACCATTTGGGAGAGGCAGTGATCTTGTATAATGCTAACGCGTTTAGTCTGAACTGGCCTCTTTGGGACCCCTTCGGGTACCTGCATTGTGCTCCACTCAATATCACCACAATTGAAGTCACCTCCTACAAGAACATGGGCATTTTTATTTGACATTATCCGAGATAGTGAAGTATTAAAATCCTCAAGATATTTCAATTCAAGCTCCTGAGTTCGGAACCTAGGGGGACGATAGAATGATCCAAGGTACAGAGTCCTACATCCAATAATGTTCAACTTACACCAAATTATTTCGCACTTGGTGTCCAATTCCGGAGCTTCAGTACAGAGAAGACCACGCCTAAAGGCAATAAAACACCACCGTGCGCGTCACTAGCTCTGTCTTTCCGGATAGCATCAAAAGATTCAGGAAAAATCTCTGAGTTTCTTATGTCGGGGGTTAACCATGACTCATTCCCCAATATGATGTCAGGTTTAGCCGATTCTATGACAGTGTGAATTTCAGCCTTTTTATTTTTAATTGACTGACAATTCATGATCAAAATTCTCGCCTTGTTGGTCTTGGATTTTGCTTCTGTTTGCACAATAGGCGAAGAAGCTGCATTGGGGGGGGGGGGGCCAATATTGTCTGGTATCGGACTGTCAGGCTCGGACAGGGACGAAAGGGACTCAAATCTGTTGGATACCTCTAAAGAAGATGTAGTATCAAATAACGAAGTGGAAAAGTTTGGCATTCCACAACGTATACATTCCCACGCTATGCTTTTGCTAAGATTATAGATCCCATACATAGTTGATGACATGCCTTGACAGTCTATGTGAAACCAGACATTACATGTGTCGCAACAAATCCCGCGGTCATCCCATCCAACGCTGACATCACACAATCCACATGGAAAGTGAGAACTGTCAATAAGGTCTGTCATGATGACCCCAAATAAACAGTCCAGATGGTATACCCACATTATTGGTATGTCTTATGTACATGTAAGCTCGGATCTAATAAACCGAAATCGGACCCGAGGTGCGGTGATTATGGGGTCAGTTTAAGCTTTACTTGGCTGTTGACCATAAGTTATCTTATTAGTGGAGATTTTTTTCTATTCTTTAAGGTTGGGCCATTGGTTCTGTACGTAAGCCTTATTTTCTGGTCATGCTAACGGTTTACATTACATATTAATTCTAGGGATTCAATAACATGCCTGATTCCGAGCTTTAAGAATGACAGCAATTTAATGGCTAAGCTGTCATCTCTCTGAATCACTTCCTGGTCTTGCGTGATGACACAGCTGAGTTCCATATGATTTTCCAATCGAGAAGTAAATGTCATAGGGTCTCTTTTCACCATTGTAGTAGAAAATATGTACTTTGAGGAGATAAGTAGCACAATTGTTCGTTGTTTTTCTGTGTACGACTTTGTTATTTGTCAAACCACCCGGCATCATCTAAACAAATACTTACAGTAGCACATAATATTATATTTTTCACTTCATCAGACATCAGAAGGCAACAATATTGATCTACGCCCCGATTAAATACAGAATTATACCATAGTCTTTCTAATGAAGAAAGAGCGAAGCATGTTACGCTTGCGAAGTGCATCTCATAGGTCACGTACAACGGTCAGATATATCTGTTGGGCTGTTAATGTATGAGGGTCGATCAAAAAGTAACATAATTCGCTTTATATCTCCATTTTGAAAATCCATAGAAATTTATATGCCTGATCGTTCCAATGCGTTCTTATTGTTTTATGTCTTGTTGTTGATTTTTTTGCTGTTAGCACCTTACATAATAATTAGGTTTTCATTTCAGTTGGTTCGTTCATTTTCATTCATTTTAGTTGGTTGGGGCCGGAGCTTCTTTTCTGTTACTTGGCCCACCGGGGTTCAACAGTACTGGTGTTTCTCTTTTGCTACGGACTTTCAGTAAGTTATCGGGCCAGCATACTGAATCTGTGAGTCCTCGTTTTTTTTATTCATGGCTGTTATCATGATTTGTTTGTTGGTCATTGATGATTCACTGACTTGTAAGAGATTTACCACGAGAGCTGAACAACTACCTATGTGTTTTGAACCACAGCATAAGCTGAGAGTGAGTATAAGGCCATGAGCCCGCCAGTAATCATATATAACTGATCGTTCCGAAGCGATACTTCTGTTGTGGCTCTTTTTGTTTCATGTCTTGGTGTTGAATTTCTGTGCTGTTTGCACCTTATGTGCGTTTTCATATTTTAGTTAGGTTTAATGAAGGTTCATTACCCGAAATTGTACAATATAGCCCACCTTCTCTCTTTGAATGTTTTTACTGCTTCCAAAGGATCTAACAATTATATTTTATTTACTTAACTGAGTGACTGCCTATTGGGAAATAGCTGCTCACTCAGCTTACAATATGTTTTCTTTGTACAGATGTCTAAATTGTCAGTTTAGTTTTTTTTTTTGTTTTTTTTTGCCACATCGGTTTTCTTTCTGATTGCGCCTTTTCCTGATCATTGCCTACTTGTACTTTTTTATATTTTTAGTTAAATTTGGGTGAGTGGCCGCCTATTTGGAAAATGGCTGCCAATTCGGCTTACAATATGTTTTCTTAGAATAAGTATCTTATTATTAATTAAGTTTTTTCCCAGCTCGGTTTTCTGGAGTGGGAATTTCGTTCTGATTGCGCCATTTCCTGATCATTGCCTACTTTTTTCTTTTTTCATATTTAAGTGAAAAATCATTATAGTAAATATTACTGTATACGAGGGTAATATACCAAATTCGTTGAAAAGTATTTTATAATGTATCGCATAAAATGCCCACCAACACATCAGGAAAACATGTCCGTGACATGTATACCCCCTTGAACCCCACTTTTGTATTGTAAAACTGGGTATGCAGGGGTATACCTTTTTTTCTTATTTTTGCTCCAAAACAAAGATTGTGGGTTAAAGCCGAGGCGGTTCTAACGCGCACCTACAATCTATGTTTTGAGCAAACATAAGAAAAATATAAAAAAAATTCTACTGAAAATTTTCATTTTTTACAACTTTAAAAATCTCTGTATATTGCATGGGCAAGTTTTCGTAATGATACACACAATATTTCATCGAAAACTAATTTTGTCAAAATATTTTTTTCAGTCCCTTTGACTCGATCTAAATACAAGAATTGAACACAATCTTAAATATTTTTTTTTTCCATTTTTCAAAACAAAATAAATAAAAATTAAAACTGAGATCCTTTAAGAGCAGTGAACACATTAATGAGAAAGGGGATGGGCCATACCGCGGTTTCGACTATTGAAGTCTCGTCAGTGACCCTAAAGTCTTGGCAACATGGAGCCAAAGAGAATTACTGAAATTTTGCAACTTTCAACAGGGTAGTCAATACAAAGACTAGTTTTATCTAAATGGGGCTAAATATATTAAACATTGGTTAGAAAATGAATCTTAACCGATAATAAATTTCTGAGTTCTCAGAATATCCTCGCTGATCTCAAAGGACCAAACAGAAAATATAACCTGCACTATGGATGATGTACGGGGAGACTTTTTAGGGCCGCCACACGGCACAACACCAGCTGCAGTAATAGCAAATAAAAATTAAAACTGAGATCCTTTAAGAACAGTGAACACATTAATGAGAAAGGGGATGGACATACCGCGGTTTCGACTATTGAAGTCTCGTCAGTGACCCTAAAGTCTTGGCAACATGGAGCCAAAGAGAATTACTGAAATTTTGCAACTTTCAACAGGGTAGTCAATACAAAGACTAGTTTTATCTAAATGGGGCTAAATATATTAAACATTGGTTAGAAAATGAATCTTAACCGATAATAAAGTATATCTGTCGGTCTGTCTTACTTCACATGAATGGTTCCTTTGCTCTAAACGAATATATACGTTTAATTTCATATTTCTTAAAAACTCACCTGAGCCGAAGGCTCAAACGCCAGGATACATCAGGAAGACATGTCCGTGCGGTATATACCCCCTTAAACCCCACTTTTGTATAGTAAAACTGGGGTTTGCAGGGGTATACCTATTTTTCTTATTTTTGCTCCAAAACATAGATTGTGGGTACTCGTTAGAACCGCCTCGGCAAGGCGGTTCTAACGTGTACCCACAATCTATGTTTTGAGCAAAAATAAGAAAAATATCAATTTTTTCTAATGAAATTTTCAATTTTTACAGGTGAAAAAAATCACTGTCTATTGCATGGGCAAGTTTTCGTAATGAGAAAGGTAAATATTGTATTCTATAAAGGGCTTATTTAATTAGGCCCGTTGGTAAGACGTCGAAAGTAATTTTAACTCATTTAAGCCTGGCTTCCTTTTTATGGGACATAGGCAAACAGAATAGCAGAACGCGGCGTCCCATTTGGAGCTAATCTGTTTGCTTAGAGAATTTTCATCGAAAAATTAAATAAAATCACTCCTAACGCCCCCAAAAATGAAAGTGGACTCTTCAAATTGATAATGATGGGAGAATCCATTTGCCAAAAATTGGTTAAAACAATATACATGTATAAAATACCACGTGATGAACAAAGATGGTAATTATTTTCTTTTCTAAACTAACGCGGTTGTCGTACCGCTTTCCTTATTTACAACAAAAGTTTGTTTTTGTGCTTTATGCATTTTGTCCGAAATTGAAGAATTTACTGATAGTTTTCGTCTTTCTGTGACATACGCTTTTAAAAGCACTATAATGTTACATACAAACGCCAACATAATGTAGACTCCTTGGCACGCAACAAGCACTGACGCCGATGCGTCAAAAACGTTATTTCTTATCAGGATAGCAGGAATGTAACTAAGCCAAGAAATGCCCGCAACGCCGGGTCGATAGTTTAACGTAAATAGAGAAGTGTCTCCGACTTGTTTGTGCACTGGTTCTAAACGAATCTTTTCTGATCTTGTAGAGAACTGTACCATACATAATATTCAATGCGACTATGATTCCGATTGGCAGTGTCATTGAATACCCAATCGTTTGTGGGTACAATATGTAACAAATCGCCGAGGGTTTTCCGTAGCCAATACAAGTCACACCACTCGCTCTTAATGACCAAATTATGTTAATATTTATCAAACTTGTAGTGTTGTGTAGTAGCTGAAGGAGCTAAAGTTGGTACCGCTGTTTATTCGGCTAATGACCACTAATGGTGCAAATTGTCCGTAGATTAAAGGACTGTCATAATGAGGTGATTATCACATCTATGCAGGGGGTCATAAAGAGGCCCCTAAAGGATAATACCTGTACTTCCAATGTTTATTGGAAAAGGTCCCTCAGGACCTTTTCCACAGTGTTTACTTTGAATATGAAGAAAATTTTACCCATGATCGACTGCTCTCTCTCAATTACGCGTTTTGTCACATAAAGCGCTTAATAAAAACTAGTGAACCCGTCTATACTGACTAGACAGTTAACCGCAATCAATTAAATTTATCCATTGTTGGCACTCCCCGTCAAAAAGGGGTAAAATCTAGCAAGCAGTCTCGATCGTGGTGACTGCTTATCATGGCGCATCTAGGTTTAGATTGTAGATACCCTGACGAGGGGTACAGAAACTATAGGAACTCTATATGACTGACTTTTAGTCCATCACATCGGTCCCATGGGTCTGTTTCTGGTAGTGTGGCTGCAGGTCAAAATTCAGAACTCTGTCACAAATTGACTGCACTGCAAAATGGTTTTCTACACATCGACATATTGATTGTAATCGTGTTCCCTTTAGTATTGGCTTTGATTCCATAACATCATTTGGCCAATGCCTTGATTGACAGATACACACACTGGTCAAGCGTTCATAACAAGAAACGACATTCATGTAAAGGAAACGAAACTGAAACGTACGGGAATCGAAATTAATGACAAACCAGAGAATCAACAACACTGAAATCTAGAGCAAAAGGAATCTCTTATAACAAACGGCTGCTGACCTTTTCATTGGTTTCTTTTTAAAGAAGCCAACTTGTTGATTATATGGTTCCTGATAACATGTGCAATAAAACTGCCTCCCTCTGCAATAAATATTGATTTTCCTGTTTTGGCCCCTACCTGTTTTCCGAGTCATTGCAAGGACACTAGGGTTTCTATTGCCCTGTCCCATATTTAATGACCCTCAATAGGCATGGAAATAGGTCTTTAATATATATAATGCAAAAACCTACTATTGGCTCTCATTGGCTCATTTGCTATTCTCATTGGCTTCATGTTGCCAAGCTAAAGGTCACTGCAGAGGCTTAAGTAGCCGAAACCGCGGTATGACCACTGTTGATATGTTCACTGCTCTTAAAGGATCTCAGTTTATTTTATATATGAAAATAAAATGACTCAAACTTCACACCAGGGAGATTTTAGTTTTCCGCTATTCTTATTATGTACCACCTCAGACCAGACAATAAGATAAGACATGACGCACATAACAATTTATGTGCGTTTTCATATGTTTAGTTCAGTTCGGGTAACTGAGTGGCCGCCTATTGGGGAATAGCTGCTCACTCGACTTACGAATTGTTTTCATGGTATAAGTACTTAAATGTCATTTAAGTTTTTTCCCACCCCTCGGTTTATGGAGTGGGAATTTCTTTCTGATTGCGTCTTTTCCTGATCATTGCCTATTTCTACTTTTTTATTGATACTCTGCGACAAATTACGGGTAATGCAGTTTTAGAAAAGCGTTGCTGATAGAATAAAACTTCGATTTGAACAAAATACAGAAACAGACATTCCGAGCACAACCTTATATAAAAAATGAAAACTGGTTGGCTGTTAGTGTAGTGTATTTTAGTGTTGTGAAGTGTAGTTAGTGTTTTTTTTTTTTTTTTTTTTTTTTTTTTTTTTTTTTTTTCTCCAAAGAAATGCAAGGTCAAACAATCAGATACTTTTCATGTGGTAGCAAGAAATACTCATAAGAAATGTTTTACTAACAATCGCAACGAAATCAAAATCGCTGTCTGATTGTGTGTTTAAAGATGAAGTTGATCTGCGACGTACTTCTTGCATTTGGAACAAAAATTATCATATTTTTTTCTGTATATATATGTTCCTGTTAACGTGAGCAAAGATTCTCTTCAACACAGCTCATGTCAAAATTGCACCAACCTAACTAATGGAATCATAACGTTATCTGATAAGGTTTATTAGGATTTCTGTTAATCAGAAAACATCAGATTAAATTGCTTGCGGAAACAAAATAAATACAAATCCCCATATAAGTGCGATTTATTAGGACACAAATAAGCAGCACACCGCAAGTAAATATACCTTCGGCTTGGGGAGTTTGGTTTATATACGAAAAACGTGTTACATCCGCGAAAAATATCTGGAGTCTTTTATTAAACTTTGAATCGTACAAAATATGAGACAAAATGAATTTTGCATATCAGCTTCCCAGTTACCTGACATGCAGTTTTTTTACGGTGGCAAAGTTGTTTGCGAATAGGCAGAACATCTAATAAGAATTATTAGACATTTTTAAACATTGGCGACAAGCAATCTCCAGACAGCCTGCGCCTTTGTGTAATCTTGATCTATGCTTTTATCCTTTTGCTGGTCATTATAAGCTGACTGACTGGAGACACGTCTTACGACATTCCTCGGAGATTAAACAAGTATGGACAAAGGTGTCTTTATTTCTTGAATGAGCTGAGGTGTTCTGTATCTGCTGTAATGTGTTGACCAAGTCAATATTCAAATAAAAGATGTTGCTACGTGACTTAAGGAACACTCTTTAATCTGAATAGACTAAAATAAAATGAAATCAGATGACCGAGAACGTGTCTAGCGAGAATGGAGAGGAAATGCACCATCAAATGCGTTTAATGTAAAGTAACAAGATGCTTTTATGAATAATATGAAGTTGAAATAAAATTGCGTAATGCATATTCAAATGCGCCTACTGTATTTGATGCAAGAACCTTTATATGAGCCTGTCATTAAGAAAAAGTACATGTTTGTGATATTTTGTGATATATAAAAGTTTGATCCCTTGGAAGCAGTAAAAACGATTAAAGGGAGGTAGTATGTGCCATATTGCGCGATGACGGGTACTGAACCCTCATCAGTGACCCTTTAAAAGCCCGCGGCGATAGACAGATAAATAAACTTTAATTTTAAATAATTACATAAAAGAAGTCTAAATCAAAGACACATGTCTAAACGGATTCAAATTAATAGAGGCATTGTTTAGAAGATGGTTCTAAACATATAACTGTTAATACTCTAAATATTCTTACTGATCTCAAAGGACCGAAAGAAATAGTATAACCTGCAATATGGATAATGTGTGGTGTTACGTGCCAGGCGTAACTAGAAGATCAAGGAAACCAACAAGTTGGTTAGCCAGCAACAAGCTTTGTTTAAAATTTAACAAATCTATTTAGAAGTGATTTAACCAGTAATTACATGTGAAACAATCAAAAGCATATACACAATCAAACAAAAATGAATGTACAATACCTTTCAAGATGTTAATTCCCTTAAAGAATGTCTGAATGTCCCTCAGAATTTTTTAACACAAGTCTGTATCAGTTTCTGATCCCAAGAATTAAAGTTTGTTTCAAAATAGCACTATGTCCCAATCCAGAATCGAATATCACAAAGTAATCCAAGAATAAGTTTAAATTCCAGTAAGATAGATTTTGATTTCTTAATAGTAACAGTACCCAAAGATTGTCCTTATGAAAATTTGTAGCCCTTATATAGCACTGAGGAACATTCAGGATTCTTCCAGCAAATTCTATGATATCATATACTAAAAATAACAAGTTGTTTACCAAAATTTAATGTTCTGGAATATTCTAGAGAGGCCATTATCCTTCCAGAAAATTCCACAATATTCTTTTGACATAAAAAAAGATTTTTCTAGAAGATTCTACATCTTTCCAGGTTCTTTTTTAGATTTTTCCGGACTTTTCCGTCAAAGAACAATTTAAAATTTCTAGAAAATTCTGAAGTAAACAACCTGTTTATGTCCGATATCTGGGACACTAAAAGTAAATAATTGCTAAGGACAACAAGTAAACATCATATGTATAACATCATACTTTCCTGGGCATACTCCCTTGGGAAGTTTACCAGTACTGAATGCACATCTTTCAACAAGTAAATGTCATACATAACACTTCCCCTCTTCAAAGAAAAGAAAGTTTTATAAAATAAAGCTTTCTTTTGCAATACTGGATAATTGTATACAATATGTTTAGCAAAATTTGTGCAAAACTAATCAAATACAACAGCACAAAGCTGGGCATCAGCATTGTAGAGGCACTTAAGCTCTGCTTAGTGTGTCTGGAATGATATTATCTCTTCCTCGGATATGTCTGATGTCAAGATTGTGCTCTTGCAACATGAGACTCCACCTGAGTAAACGCTGGTTCTTGTTTTTCATTTTATGTATGAAAGTCAGTGGATTGTGGTCACTGAAGACAACAATTGGTGCATGTGAAGAAGCTAAGTAAACTTCAAAGTGCTGAAGCGCAAGGATTAGAGATAGGCATTCTTTTATTTCTCTGATGCTTGTTAAACTTTTTGGAAAAATAACAAACAGGATGGTCAACACCATTGTCATCTTCTTGCAACAATACACTGCCTGCACCAACATCACTGGCATCTACAGCCAACTTGAACTCTTTGTCAAAACTTGGTGCTAAGAGAACCGGAGCACTTCTAAGTATGGCCTTGAGCTGATCAAATGACTTCTGGCAGTCATCTGTCCAAACATACTTGGCCTTCTTACCAAGCAAGTTTGTCAGAGGCTCAGCTATAGCCGAGAAGTTGTTGCAGAATTTCCTGTAATATCCAGCCATACCCAGAAAGCGCATCAGTTGTCTTTTTCTAGTAGGTACAGGAACATCTGAGATAGCCTCAACTTTAGCTTTTACAGGTTTTACCTGACCTTGACCTACAATGTGTCCAAGAAATGTCAAGTTTGCATGGCAAAATTCACTTTTTGCCAAGTTCACAGTTAGTTTAGCATCACTTAGCCGGTCAAAGAATGTTCTGATTGTCTGCAAGTGTTGTTGCCACTCCTCACTGAAGATAATAGCGTCGTCGATATAGGCTTTACAGCCATCCAGATTGGAAATCAAACTGTTGACCAGCCGCTGAAAAGTCGCAGGCGAGTTCTTCATTCCAAATGGCATGACTTTATACTGGTACAGTCCATCTGGTGTAACAAATGCCGAGATCTCCTTTGCTCTGTCCGTGAGGGGTATCTGACAAAATCCCTTTAGCAGATCGAACTTTGTAACATACTTGGCATGTCCAATATTATCAATGCAGTCATCGATTCGTGGGATGGGAAAAGTGTCTGTTTTAGAGACAGAATTGACTTTTCGATAGTCTGTGCACATTCTAAATGTCCCGTCTGGCTTTGGTACAAGAATACAAGGAGAACTCCATTCACTTTGGCTGGGTTCAATGAAATCATTGTCCAGCAAATATTGAACTTCTTCCCTGAGATATTGCTTTTTTACAGGGTTCATTCTGTAAGGATGTTGCTTTACAGGTTTTGAACCTTCAATAATGTCAACATCATGATAGATTTTGTCAGTTCTGGATGGAATGTCCGGAAATAAGTGCTCATATTCGAGAACTAACTGTTTCAGTTCAAGTCTTTTGTCTGAATCAAGGTGAGACAGTTTCTGATCAAGATTCTGTAGTATGTCAGAATTCTGGAGTTTCGATGACGAGGGATCAGATTTCTCCAAGTTGAAGTCCTCAGAGTCCATTTGATTTTGTTCATGAGGGACAGAATTAACTATATTTACTGATGAAATAACAGAACTATCCCTATCAATATACTTCTTGAGCATATTAATGTGACATAGCTGTTTTTGCTTGCGCCTCCCAGGGGTGTTAACAATGTAATTCACGTCACTTAACTTTTTATCAACAGTATACGGGCCATAATATCTAGCTTGTAAAGGTCTGCCAGGAATGGGCAAGAGAGCGAGTACCTTGTCTCCAGGTTCAAATTTTCTGTCTTTAGCATTTTCATCATAACGAATCTTCATTTTGCTTTGAGCAGATTTGAGATTGGACCGAGCTGCATCACAGGCCTTTGATAGTCTGTTTTTGAAATCAGACACATACTGAAGTAAGTTCAAAGAACTGTCATCATCTGAGAGAAATTTCTCTTTTAGAAGTTTTAACGGTCCACGTACAGTGTGCCCAAAAACAAGCTCAAATGGGCTGAACCCCAGAGACTCTTGTACAGATTCTCTTACAGCAAATAGAAGCAAGTGTATGCCTTCATCCCAATCTTTTTCAGTGTCAAAGCAGTAAGATCTGATCATGTTTTTCAAAGTTTGATGGAATCTTTCTAAGGCACCTTGGCTTTCAGGGTGGTAAGCCGATGACTTGTATTGCTTAATTCCAAGTTCGTACATGACTTGCTGACATAAAATTTGAGCCCTAGTCTGACTGGATAGATTTTGGGAGGCCTACAAATGTGAAGAACTTCACGTGCATTAACTATTGTTTTAGCCTTGATATTTCTGAGTGGGATAGCTTCAGGAAAGCGAGTTGAAGCACACATTATGGTCAGAAGATATTCACAACCTTTCTTTGTTTTGGGTAAGGGACCTACACAATCAATAATCACTCTGCTGAAAGGTTCATCAAAGGCAGGAATGGGCTGTAACTGAGCTTTAGGAATAGTCTGATTGGGTTTTCCTACCATCTGACAAGTGTGGCAGGATTTGCAGTGTTGAGATACATCAGATTTTATTCCTGGCCAGTAGAAATGATTAAGGATCTTGTGATAGGTCTTATTTACACCTAAATGGCCTGACATGGGTGTTTCATGAGCCAAGTTTAAGATTTCAGGGCGATAAACCCTAGGAACCACAATTTGGTGGTTAACAGTCCACTCATCTGCTGCGGAGACATCCGGAGGACGCCATTTTCTCATCAAAATGCCATTTTTGACATAATAGCAAACAGGGACCTGGGATATTTCTTATTCATCTAAAGCCCTTTCAAATAAAGGCGAGATCTCAGGATCACTGTATTGTTTTTTACAAAGCTGTGACCTTGACATCTGGTCATGACCTTGATCATTTGACGTTGAGGGTGAAAGGTCATTTTCTGACCCCGACCTTGGATTGCTAGGGTCAGTCTGAATATCAGACTGACTAGGGGAAAGAGATGTTGAAATCTCTTTATTAAAAGACTGACCTATCAAAGTGTCAGTTAAATTTATGTCCTGCATCCCATCATATAATTTGGCTTTCTTAGCCATTGCCCTAGTAACAACACAAGGAGGGTAAAGGTCAGGAATTTCCTGCTCAATGGGATCAGGGGGTTGATCAACACAGGGTGTGCTGGTCAAAAGTGGGTTTACCACAACCTTATCTCCTGCCAAATCATTGCCTAACAGCAAATGAATACCTTTAAAGGGTAAGGAAGGTCTAATACCTACAGCCACGGGACCTGTTACTAAGTCAGAGGACAAATAGATATTATGGAGGGGTACGTTAACAAATCCACACTCTACGCCCTGGATAAGGACACTTGTCCCAGAAGAAGACTTCTCGGAAAATGGCAAGGTATCTGCCAAGATAAGGGATTGAGAAGCTCCGGTATCTCGTAAGATTTTAATAGGGGTAGACTGGGCAGAGTCACTGTTAAGTGACACAAAACCATCTGATAAGAATGGTTCATAAATCTCCATAATAGAATCCTCAGAGACTGACTCTTTACAAGTTCTGGTCAGTATAGGGTTTTCTTCCTGGATACAAGACTGTGGTTTAGCCTTTAAGGAGGTGAGACCTGTCGGTTTAGCACTATCTAGATTTTCTCTTTCTTTCTTTCGTTTCAGTGCCAAACATTCAGAAATAATGTGGCCAGTTTTCTTACAATAATTACAAATTGGCTGTGATAAGGGATTTTGTCCTTTGTTTTCACAAGAAAATTTGGGTTTTGGACTGGAATTGTCAGTTGGATTACTGGGATTGGCTTTGGGACCGGACTGAGGGGAATATGGTTTTGACTGAGGGGTAATTTCCTTTGATTGAGGGTTATATGGTTTCCTAGGATATGGCTTGTTGACAAATGAAGCCTTATGAGTCAAAGCATAGTCATCAGCTAAACGTGCTGCTGTTTCCAAGTTTTCAACTTCTCTTTCGTTCAAGAAAGCCTTAACATCAGAATTTATGCACCGTTTGAATTCTTCAACAAGCATGAGCTGCCTTAGCTTTGCATGATCAGAACCTACTTTCTTTGAAGAACACCATCTATCAATAGTTGTTCTTTTGTTCTAGCAAACTCAACATGAGTCTGGTCATGTTCTTTTCTACAGTCTCTAAATTTCTGCCTGTATGCCTCAGGGACCAACTCATAAGCCTTAAGAATAAATTCCTTTACTGTATCATAATCTGAGCTTTGCTCAAGAGAAAGCTGAGTGTAAATTTCTCGAGCTTTACCAATTACAACAATTTGCAAAAGCAAGGTCCAGTGCTCTCTTGGCCATTTCAAGTTTTCTGCCACCTTCTCAAAATGTAAGAAATATTTGTCAACCTCTTTTTCTTGAAATGGAGGAACGAGACGAATGTGTTTTGTGACATCAAATATTTTGCTTGTGTCTGAAGATAAAGATTTTGATTTTGATTTTTCATTAAATTCAATTTCTTTGATTCTTAACTGAAATAGCCTTTCTCTTTCTTTTTCTTCATTTTCAAATCTCAATTTTTCTTTTTCAATTTCAAGCCTTTCTTGTCGTTCTAATTTTTCATATTCTAAAGCTCTTTGTTTCTCCTTCTCTCGTTCTTCGATTTCTAACCTTTGTTTATGCATTCTTTCTTCCCGTTCTAAAGTTTCCAATCTTATTCTTTCTTCCCTTTCGGCCTTTTCTACCCTTATTCTTTCATCCCGCTCTAAAGTTTCCAACCTTATTCTTTCTTCATACTCAAATTTTAGTTTTTTTCATCTCAATTTGTCTTTTGATTTCTAGTTTCCTCAACTGCAAGTCAGTCTGAGTGACTAGAATCTGAGAAGTAGCCGAGGAATCAAAAATTTCCTCGTCAACAAAAAACTGAATCAAAATGTTCTTAATTTCATGTTTTAACATGGAAGTCTCGATATTTGACAACCCATAATGATCAGCTATGTCTAAGAGGTCACTCTTTTTGGCCTTATCTAACAGCTCCTGAGAAGGCGCAGCAATAAAGTCACTTAGTTTGAATGACATGGTTGCTTTTTGCTGGCTTTAGCTATTTAAACAGCAAACAGTGAAGATACTTTAGAATTTTAAATAAATTTGGTGCACAAGAAATTTCAATCCCGGACTCGAGCCCCCAATTCTGTTACGTGCCAGGCGTAACTAGAAGATTAAGGAAACCAACAAGTTGGTTAGCCAGCAACAAGCTTTGTTAAAAATTTAACAAATCTATTTAGAAGTGATTTAACCAGTAATTACATGTGAAACAATCAAAAGCATATACACAATCAAACAAAAATGAATGTACAATACCTTTCAAGATGTTAATTCCCTTAAAGAATGTCTGAATGTCCCTCAGAATTTTTTAACACAAGTCTGTATCAGTTTCTGATCCCAAGAATTAAAGTTTGCTTCAAAATAGCACTATGTCCCAATCCAGAATCGAATATCACAAAGTAATCCAAGAATAAGTTTAAATTCCAGTAAGATAGATTTTGATTTCTTAAAAGTAACAGTACCCAAAGATTGTCCTTATGAAAATTTGTAGCCCTTATATAGCACTGAGGAACATTCAGGATTCTTCCAGCAAATTCTATGATATCATATACTAAAAATAACAAGTTGTTTACCAAAATTTAATGTTCTGGAATATTCTAGAGAGGCCATTATCCTTCCAGAAAATTCCACAATATTCTTTTGACATAAAAAAAGATTTTTCTAGAAGATTCTACATCTTTCCAGGTTCTTTTTTTAGATTTTTCCGGACTTTTCCGTCAAAGAACAATTTGAAATTTCTAGAAAATTCTGAAGTAAACAACCTGTTTATGTCCGATATCTGGGACACTAAAAGTAAATAATTGCTAAGGACAACAAGTAAACATCATATGTATAACATCATACTTTCCTGGGCATACTCCCTTGGGAAGTTTACCAGTACTGAATGCACATCTTTCAACAAGTAACTGTCATACATAACAGTGGGGAGACATTTTACGGCCAACACACGGCACAACGCCAGCTGCAATAATAGCAAATGGTAAATATAAAATTTTTATTCTTTCGGAAGCAGTAAAACGTTAGAAGGGAGGTAGTATGGGCCATAATGCGCAATCGCGGGTACTGAACCCTCATCAGTGACCCTTTATAAACCGGTGGCGATAGCTAGATGAAATACATTTCAATTCCAAATAATTACATAACGGAAGTCTAAATCAAATTTTATATTAAGCCTTTTTTTTTTTTTTTTTTTTTTTTTTTTTTTTTTTTTTTTTTTTTTTTGGCGTGTGCATAAGACAGTACAGTGAAGTTGAATACCATAAAATTAGTTTTAGGTAATTTGATATCCATATTCTCAATATAACTAATTAATGACGCCATCAAACAAGATCACTACAGCATGTAGACGTTTTGTACGATGCTTAAGTAGCCGAAACCGTGGTATGGCACATCCTCTTTCTCATTAATATGTTGACTGCTCTTGACGGAACGCGGTTTAGTTTTATTTATTGTATTCTAAAAGGGACATTTAAAGTTGTGTAAGAGAACGTTTCAGGTATTTATGATTGTAACCACAGGTGGTGTATTATATTTGTCAAGTTTGATGCTGGAATCAAGTAGCTAGTGTAACGTTGGACAATACTGTTTTAAATATTTAAATATATGAGTTTTCATGGCAACTCTGATTTTGGGAAACTGGCATTTTTTTTTTTTGCATAAAATGTCTGTATCTATTTGATACTTCAGCATCCTTAGTATTGAATTAAAGCAATTTGTGCAAAAATCAACACATTCGCACTTTACATTTCTGTTGATGAAAACCTACCCATCATTGAATATTCAAAGATTTCCATAAATATTCATTAAATTCATTTTTCGTCCTCAGTTTTTCTGACAAATTGAAATGCACTTGGGTCACATGACGAGATACTTAAGTAGTTTTTAACTACAAAAGGAAGTTAACACTTTTTGTTTGTGTCCCACTCGTACGAAACCAGTCCTAGAACTAAAGACAAATATACTGAAAAAAAGTGAAAACGCTTGACATTATGTTATTGTTAATCTCAGATTTAATTTTATTGTTGCAAACATTTTTGCTATAATTTGTACTTTGATTCTTTTCTGTTGAAGCGAAATACGCCATGCTACACACATTTTAAGAAGTAGGAGGTAAGAAAGAAGACAATGTCAATTGAGTATCACGTGTAACAGTCGCCAAAATGAGCACATGAAGTCGTCTGTGGTTGGCCCCATGCACTGTCAATGTCGAGCGCTCAGTTTGCAAAGTTTTGTTTCACGATATACAGAACTTGCATGGTCATTTTTTCTGACCCCAAGACTAGCTACTAGTCTGATAAATAAGTTTTTGCCCTTTTTTGTAAATCTAAATTTTCTTTTCTTGAAAGCTAAAGCACGAAATATTTTCTGATGTACATATATTGGCTAGATTTATCAGACTAGTATTCTCCGAAAATGCTCTGAGAAGAATTTCTGCTGTGATTGACATTTATTAGCCTCATATTGCCCCACATAATCTGATAAAAGCCCCAACTCCAATTTGTTTATTTATCTGAGTTTTAATGGTCTACAGGTGATGCCATGCAGCTCAAAGAGGAAAAACACAGAATTTTTTTTTCTTCAGTTTACCCAGCAATTCGCAGCATTTTCTAATCGGTTTAAGAGTGATATTTACATGAATTCAAATTGAGTGAAGCGTGGGGATTTAGGAGCCAAAGACCTATTGATATTAGAAAACAAAATCAAGCTTATTTCTTACATCACAAAATTGATATTTGTTTAAAAATGTTTTAATCAAAATAAAGATGCAAATATATCTGAGCCTTCGCATGAGAAAAACAACTACCTGGGTTTCCGACCAGGTCTGACACAAACCAGCCTGTAAGGTAGCTGATCTGCGCCTTTGGGTTCGCATAATGTAGATTGTTGGTTTTCTGATGCAGTGGCTCATCTATGAACTTATTATAACAAAAGCTGCACAGAAAATACAGAACTAGCATTTGAAGAAAAATATGTTCCTTTGTTGCAGTCTTTGCTGCTATCAGTTGCAGTATAAACAAATGGCCATAGATTCTTATCTCTGATCAGCAACTAGCAGCTTGTTCTGACAGTAATTGGTGGGATCAGATTACTTCAGTATTACCCCGTCAGAAGTGGAAGGGGTATAGTTTGCTTGAGACTAGGCGTTAAAATCGAGACAGTGGAGAAGACCCATTTTATGTCCATATGATGTGCATTTTATACTTTTGTAAATTTGTCATTTTAACGCCTAGTGGCTAGGCTATCTGACCCCTTACTTGTTAAAGTGCATGTAGCACTCATCTGTTTGCATTCACTGAATCGATTGTCCATGATCTCAGGTTGTTGTTACATGATGAGGTATATGTCAATATTCATCAATTAATTAATATTCTAAGAGGATATTTGCTTTTTTGAGGTGAATACCAAATGGGCCACAACGTGAGAAAATGTACCTTCGGACAATTTTTAAGTATTAGAAAAAACAATGTCATTTTGAATGTTTAATGTTTCTAGAGTCTGATAGTCTTTATTTGACCAGATTATTCAAGTTATTTTGTGAGTTATGACCATTTTACAATATGAACCCCACAGACGACATTGTCCTGAAAAATGACGTCAAAGTTGCGTAATGCATTTCTTCATTTTAGTAGAGCTTACAAAACTCGATGCATTTGCTTAAAACAGTTTCAGCAATGGGAAGAACTTAATGTTAAGATCGAAGCATATCATCCTTACAGGTAATTTGTTAATATTATTTTGACTATTTTGATGACGATTTGGTTGCTATGGTTACCATTTAGCGATGGATATAGGAAAAATAAGTATAGTCTGGGCTAAAACAAGGGCAAATAACTCCAGATATTGAAAATAATTATGTTTTAAAATTCATTCATTTGGTAGCCCAGTGTTCAAATATTACAAATACAGTGTTATTTCTAAAACTAAAATTCCATGATTTTTCCGATTTTTGACGCTTTCCACTAGCATTGTCAGAATGTCCGAAGGTACATTTTGTCGCGTTGAGGTTAATATATTTCATCGAGTGAGTTGAAAACTGAATTTTCACGAGTGCGCAGCACGAGTGAAAATTTTTATGTTTTCAACTCACGAGATGAAATATATTTAGTATTCACCGAAAAAAACAACAACAAATTTTCTTTTTTATTTTATACAATACACAGGCATTTTCCAATTCACAAGGCAGGTGGTGAAAATGCAAAAACCAAAAATTTTTGAAAAACAATTTTGGTACCATATTGTTCCTTACATTCTAACTAAATAAATACCCACACTTTATGTTTTCGTTCATAAATAACGGAGCTATAGGCGTTTGAATTTCTGAAGTGAGACACATTTAATGACGTCAAGTAAACGGAAACGTCAGAAGTAATCCAAAATCTACTAGTGACTTTTGATATCAGTGAGATTTTATATCAGTGAAATTTCATATCAATGAAAACACCAATTTTATCAAGTTTTGATATACATTGGTTTTCATTGTAAAGTATAAAATAATTCATTTTATTAGTTTAAACTAGTTTCTAGACTTCTCAACGTTTTGTTCTACGTTTGCAATATTTTATATTTTATGTAAATATCTGTATATGTTTTATGATGGCCACATGGTCGAATAGCTAATGTATAGTTAAATGTGTTTAAATAAATAAAAGGGTATTCCAAACCTCTTGTACGAGTACGTATAGAGTTAAAGGGAATCACCGGAACATTAAAAGGCAGAAGTTCTTCTGATATAAAGAACGTGTTTTGCGGATTTTGAATAATTACAAAGCACATTGCCTTGCAAAAATACTGATTCTTTTCGCATCCATGATTGGCCTGATACTTTCCCTGACTTAAAACCTATAGAGGACCATAGAAGAGATTTGAAATATCATGAAGAGGAGATGTGAGACTTTGCCTAACGATTGATTTAACCCACTATGGTACTATGTGCGGGGGAACAAATCATGAAACTGTATGAATAAATTCCAAGCCACGTTTTGGCAGGTGACTCCAGTGTTTGAAGACATGCTCACCGAATGAAGGAACCCACTAGTAAGATTGCTTCGTAAAAACGTTCTGGTGGAATATTACTTTTCTAGCAAAATAACACTGACGTGTTTACTTTTAAATGGCAACAACCAGTTTGCCATGAAATTCTGCAATACACATTGAATGAAAATAAAGGTGTAACTTTGTAAATAGTGCCCATACAGACACAAAATTTTCAGCCGTAGTAAGCAAATGATTATCCTTAGATAAACTACAAATAAATTACAAACCGTTGACCATGGTTCCTTGTGGAATCTTTTATCTTTGAAACTCGAATATCAGCTACTTTTTGTGAAAACAAAATGAACTTCGTGTATCAAATTTAACATAAAACAACACAACATGTTTTGAGCGGAAATAAGAAAAATATCAAAATTTTTCAGCTGACAATTTTCAATTTTTCAAGCTAAAAAAATCTCTGTATATTGCATGGGAAAGTTTTCGCTTAATTGGATGCATCAACATATCCGTTAATGTTGTCATTGTTCTACAAAACAGCAATATTCCAAACCCAAACGTCAGCGTAGAAATATTCCAAACCCAAACGTCAGCGTAGAAATATTCCAAACCCAAACGTCAGCGTAGAAATATTCCAAACCCAAACGTCAGCGTAGAAATATTCCAAACCCAAACGTCAGCGTAGAAATGTTCCAAACCCAAACGTCAGCGTAGAAATATTCCAAACCCAAACGTCAGCGTAAAAATATTCCAAACCCAAACGTCAGCGTAGAAATATTCCAAACCCAAACATCAGCGTAGAAAGGCCAATGTTATTGCAACGTGCAAGTTGTATTCCATAAAGGTCTGCTGGTAAGAAGTTGAATGTAATCAAAATATCTATAAAATACACCTTGGTGGACAAATACAACAATCATGTTTTTCCTAAACTAACGTGGTTGTCGTACACCTTTCCTTATTTACAACAATTTTTTGCTCTTGTGCTTTATGTGTTTTCTCAGAAATTGAAGAGTTCACTGATAATTTTCGTCTGTCTGTGACATACGCTTTTAATAGCACTATTACTCTTGTATTACACACAAACGCAAACATAATGTATACTCCTTGGCATGCCACAAGCACTGACGCGATTGCGTCAAAAACGTCATTTCTTATCAGGATAGCGGGAATGTAACTAAGCCAAGAAGTGCCTGTAACGGTTGATAGTTTAATGTAAATAGAGAAATGCCTTCGACTTGTTTGTGCACTGGTTCTAAATGAATCTTTTCTAATCTTGTAGAGAACTGTGCCATACATGATAATATTCGATGCGACTACGATTCCGACCGGCAATGTCATCGTATACCCAATCATTTTTGGGTAAAATATCTAACAAATCGCCGAGTGCTTTCCGTAGCCAATAGAAGTTCCACCACTCGCACTTAATGACCAAATTATGTTAATATTTATCAGAATTGTGGAGTTCACGAGACAATACACGTGGTGCATCCATGACGTTTTCTTTTCTATAGGAACACGGATAGTGCCAAAGGTCCGAAACATGTGATAGCAACAGATATTTAACCAGAACGCACTGTTTAACCATAGAAAGTGTACAAGAAGTCCAATTATTGAACACCATAAACCACTAACTGACCTTACACCACCAATGAACAGTCCAATATAAGCTGCTAAAAGGGACATGCTCAAGAACATATTGTTTAGGCCAGGTTGTGTTCTGAGTTCGGTCAATAATCCATACACGGATAGCGTAATAATCAGTGACACAACGGATAAACATGCGCACACAATGCTTAACACATTGATGAATGAAAAACATGAGTCAGGAATCATGTTCTCTGTTGCCGCTATGTAATCCTTTGCACAAACACGAATATAACTCTCATTCGATTTAATGTAATCATTTTTTCTGGAGGAAATATCTTAGGTCTTGAAAATAAATCCCCGACGTATTCACGTTGACGTCAAAATCGTTAAGATCCAACTCAATCATTTCACACCTAAGGAATTTTGACACTATAATACTTGCTTCTAGTGTCGGTTGGTGATATGCAAAAGGCGGTACTTCAATTTCTGTCGTAAACGTTACATCTTTCCTTTGTAATTTTGATGAAAAATATCTGAACTTGACATTTGAGTTATTAGTCTCCACAAGTCCGTGATCACTCGATCCCGAGCTTTGCACAAGAATAAGGGAATCATGAAAGTCGACCAGTCGATCCGCAAAACTGATATCATTTTTAAACTGAATGAACACCGAAAACACATCTAGGTTTTCAACTTGGTTTATTCTAGCATCTGATGTGTTCTTGCTACGTAAATTGACTGTTACAGGAGTCGTGCAGTTCTTGGCAATATGTTCAAAGTATCTCTCCAAGTCTTGTATGAGTAGTTCACTATCAACGTCCCTCGAATGCGATGATCTAGTAAGCTTTATTGTTGCTTCAAAGTGCAGCCCAGTGGTTTCTCTTAAAATTCGCCTGCAGGTACCGTGGTCTAAAACTGTTAGAGGTGGACAATGAATATCCCGACAAAGTCCCTGCGTAAAGAAACAATAAAACTGTTTAAAAATCTTTGAATTTGTATTGTCAATATATGAGACTATTTTTTCAGTATTAAATGATCAATCGCTTATTACCGGCAGCTCAAACTGATATATTAAATGCTTTGCTCAAAACATTCATTGTGGGTACATGTTGGAACTGACATGTCGAGGTGGTTGTAACGAGTACTCACAATCATTGTTTCGAATAAAAAATGTATATCCCTGCTAACCAAAATGTTACGTTATAAAAGTGGGGTAAAAGAAGGTATTAATTTTACGGATATGTTATCTTGATGGATGGTTTTGTTTATACATCATATCGTTTTACGGTACTGATTATTGCGTTTTACCTTGTATTGGTCAAAGACCGCATTGACGTCGCATTTCATTGATTCTGGAACTGTAGGGGGCTCTGTGAAATCAAGAAGTGCCGTAAATGACATCTTCAAATTAGGAACATATGGTAAATGACTGGGACCATCTTTCTCATGGGTAGGACACTTGTGCTCCAGGGCATCAACTTTGTTGCAAAAGTAACAAAATGTATTTTTGTAGGTTTCGTTACCACTTTTGAACTCCGATACAAACGCGTCACAAGCTTCTTCCAAAACGAGGCTTTCATTTGTCCGAAGTAATCCAGTTTCATTGCATTTGGAGATCATTGGTTCACAAAACTGCCGGCGAAAACCTTTGGGCGGATCAAACAAAATATTGCAATTATCCAAACGCCGAATTTCGGACACAATGTCAGATATATTGTTTGGTAAGAATATCCCTTGACGGCAGTTGACTTTTATTGCCCATGGGACAATGTCTTCATCGGTAATGTCATTGCACCTGGCACAATGAATATTTTTGTAAGCTTCGTGTGTATTTTTATGAGAAACAATTCTGTAATTCTCGAGTTTTGTCGGATCAGGGTTGGTGCAACCTTCTATAATATCCGGTTCATTAAACGTTCGAATACACTTATTAATCACCTTAAATTTTGCTCCTGTTATGTCCGGTTCGTCTTTAATCTCAATAGATTCACAATCGAACATGCCACCAACTGGATAGATAGAGGTCATTATAAACTCGTCTGTTAATTTATCAGGACAACAATTTCCGTCACGTAAACAACTGTCCGAACAACTGCATGTGGAACAACAATAAGTGTTATTTACGTCACTTGAATTATTACTGTAAACGAATGTCAGATTAGTCTTATTCTCTTCACCATCGCATAAAGGTGTAAGGCATCCTAACTCACTCATGTAACGTCTATAGTCGTCAACTAAATTTTGATGAGGCTCAAATAACTGAGTATCCATGTTAGAATATATCTGCTGTATATAAAAACACAAGTAAAAATGAAGCAAATTAAAGATAAACATGCTACGACTCCGCTGCATTGTCATGTTGTTGTGTCTGAGACAAAATCCAATAATGATGTTGGTTTAATGCGGTCCAGCAATTTATAAAATTGTCACATAGAATCTTAGCAAATCATTGCGACATCTAGTGAAAATTTGTCTTCGCAATAGACATAAGTCACGTATTCCTGATTGCTTCACTGTTTTGCCGCATGTAAAACTGGTTTAAGCCCCCAGTAATTTTATATTACTGATCGTTGCAAGGCGATACTTCTGTTGTGGTACTAATTGTTTTGTGTTTTGAAGTCGAATTTTTGTGCTGTTTGAGCATTATGTACGTTATTATATTTTAGTTCAGTTCGGGTAATTGAGTGGTTATTGGGAAATAGCTGCTCACTCGGCTTACGGTGTGTTTTCTTGATGTGGGTGCCTGAGTGTCATTTTATTTTTTTTTTCCCACCCCTTGGTTTATGGAGTGGGTATTTCTTTCTGATTGCGCCATTTCCTGATCATTGCCTACTTGTACCTTTTCACATGGAGATATATGATTTGATGGTAATTTCCCATATTTGACCATTGAAGCACTAGACATTGTTTTGTTTTTCAAGGATGGTCAAAGCGTCTTTTTTTTACTTTGTCGCTAACTACATGATGCGTCTAATCTGTTGCATAAAATGAAGCAATTTCTTCCTGCCCAATTAGGCATCTTGATGAGCAAGACCTTGTCCACAGAAAAGTTATCTTTAATGTTTTGATTCTAATGGTGTTTAATCTATTATCATCAAGTTCGGACATGACACTTAGACATTAACTTTCTATGCAGTGGTCAACATCGGTATTAGATAGACACAGGTAGGCTTGCTGATCGTTTGCTTGCTTTCAAATATAATGAATTGTTATT
Organism: Rugalucina vietnamica; assembly: GCA_964017185.1. Taxonomy (NCBI): domain Eukaryota; kingdom Metazoa; phylum Mollusca; class Bivalvia; order Lucinida; family Lucinidae; genus Rugalucina; species Rugalucina vietnamica. Next base: position 29,478,455 of record OZ024885.1, on the reverse strand, counting down.
CTTATTCTGTACCACCTCAGACCAGACAATAAGATACGACATGAGGCACTTAACATCTTATTGATTGGTTGCGTCATATTACGGAAATTGCAGTTTCGGCAAAGCTGTGCTGATAATGATAAATAAAATGTAAGTGTAAGATCCTTTGGAAGCAGTGAAAACGTTCAAAGCGATAAGGCATGGACCATATTGCGCAATTTCGGGTACTGATCCTTCATAAGTGACCTTTTATAAATCGGTGACGACAACCAAATAAATATACTGTCATTTCAAAAATTTGTACAAGGGATGTCTAAAAGACATAAGCCTAAATAGATTCAGTAATTTTATATTATTGATCGTTCCAAGGTACGTGTACCTCTAAAACATATCGAAAGCCGAGTGAGCTATCTTATGTAATCAATTTAGGCATACAACATCACAAGATCTGGAAGTCTTTTATACAGAGTAAATATTTATAGACGTACTTAACATATTATATAAACAAATTCATCTAGTTGTCTATTTCTTGCCAGTGACGATTGTACAAAAACAAGAAAAGTTGTCAATTTATTTCTGAATATGGCAGGGGTATATTAATAACTGAACGCACCTGCATACTTCTAAAACATATCGAAAGCCGAGCAGCTATTTCCCAAAAGGCGGCCACTCAGTTACCCAAACTTAACTAAAACTATGAAAACGTACATAAGGTTCAAACGGCACAATTGTTCGACTCCAAAACATAAAACAAAGAGAATTACAAAAGAAGTATCGCATTGGAGCGATCAGTAATATAAAATTAATGGTGGGCACACACCGGTTTTACAGGGATCTAACCTCACCCTCATCTTCTGCAGTGGATCCTAAGATTTAGTTATTTGTTCGGTCCTCGTGGTGAATCTCTGAATAGTAAATGAATCAAAATGGACAAACAAATAAATCATGATAACCACCATGATGAATCAAAAACGAGGACTCACAGACTCAGTAAGCTGCCCGACGATGGAGATCACTGGGCGCCGAATAACTTACTGAAATCCGAAGCAGAGGAAAAACACCAGTTGAACCCTGGTTCCATTATACATCGTTTAGAAGATGGCTCTTAACGAACAATTATTTAATTCTCTGAGTAGTCTTACTGATCTCAAAGGACCGAAAGAAAAATATAATCTGCACCATGGATGGTGTACGGGGAGACTATTTAGGGACGCCACACGACACAACGGCAGCTGTAGTAATAACCAATAACATATAAATGTATTATTCTTTCGAAGCAGTGAAAATGTTCAAAGGGATAAGGAATGGGCCATATTGCGCAATTTCGTGTACTGAACCCTCATTAGAGACCCTTTAAAAACCAGCGACGATAACCAGATAAATATACTGCAATTTCAAAATATATACAAGGGAAGTCTCACTCAAAGACACATGCCTAAATTGAGCCAGATTATTAAAACATCGTTAAGAAGGTGGCTTTTAATTACTCTGAGTATTCCTACGAATCTCAAAGGACTGAAAGAAAAGTATAATGTTGAACAATGAGACGTCAACCAGATACTTGCCAAGTGATTACAAGTTCGGACCATGCACTACTCATAAGAGATTTTGTACAAATAATCGCAGCGTAATCAAAGGCGCTGTCTAATTGTGTGTAAAAGGGCAGTTGATCTGCGACGTATTTAGAACAAAAATATTATGGTTTCTCTGTATATAAATGTTCATGTCAACGTAACATCACGAAAATATGTCCGTGAAATGAATACCCCCTTACACCCCACTTTTATATGGTAAAACTGGTGTATGCATGGGTATACCTATTTTTCTTATTTTTGCTCCAAAATATAGATAGAACCGGTGGTTCTAACGTGTACCAACAATCTATAAAAACTATTAAAGATAGTCTTTTTTTCCGATGAAAGTTTGTTCAATATTTGGATTTAAAAAAAATCTCTTTAAATTACTTGGGCAAGTTTTCGTAACGCAAAGATTTTCTACAACACATCTCATATTAAAACTGCACTATAGCTTTACTAATGGAATCATAACGGTATCTAATAAGGTTTATTAGCCTTTTTGTTAATCACAAAACGTCAGATTAAATCGCTTGCGGAAACAAAATAAATACAAATCCCCATACAAAATAAATACAAATCCCCATACAAGTGCGATTTATTAGGACACAACGTAAGTAAATATATTTTCGGTTCGGGGAGTTTGTCTTATGTACGTAACACGTGTGTTACATCCGCAATTTTTTTTATTAAACTTAGAAGAAGGCGGAATGATCGTATAAAATATGAGACAAAAAGAATTTCGCATATCAGCTTCCCGCTTGTCGGACATGCGGTATTTTACGGTGGCGAAGTTGTTTGCGAATATGCAGAACATCTAATGAGAATGATTAGAATATACAAAACGCGAAAATACAGCCATTTTAACATTGGCGACAAGCAAACTCCAGACAGCCTGCGCCTCTGCGTAACCTTGATCAATGTTTTTATCGTTTTGCTGGTCATTATAAGCTCATTACGAAAACATGCCCATGCAATATACAGAAATTTTTAAAGTTGTAAAAAAAGAAAATTTCAGTATAAAAATATTGATATTTTTCTATTTTTGCTAAAAACATTGATTGTGGGTACACGTTAGAACCGCCTCGGCGGGGCGGTTCTAACGAGTACCCACAATCTATGTTTTGAAGCAAAAATAAGAAAAATAGTTATAACCCTGCATACCCCAGTTTTACTATATAAAAGTGGGGTATAAGGGGGTAATTATTTCACGAACATGTTTTCCTGATGTGACTGACTGGAGACACGTCTTACGACATTCCTCGGAGATTAAACAAGTATGGACAAAGGTGTCTTTATTTCTTGAATGAGCTGAGGTGTTTTGTATCTGCTGTAATGTGTTGACCAAGTCAATATTCAAATAAAACATGTTGCTACGTGACTTAAGGAACGCTCATTAATCGGAATAGACTAAAATAAAATGAAATCAGATGACCGAGAACGTGTCTAGCGAGAATGGAGAGGAAATGCAACATCAAATGCGTTTAATGTAAAGTAACAAGATGCTTTTTATGAAGAATATGAAGTGGAAATAGAATTGCGTAATGCACATTCAAATGCGCCTAATGTATTTGATGCAAGAACCTTTATTTGAGCACTTCATTAGGAAAAAGTACACGTTTGTGATAAAATTCAATTCTTTCTATTAGTTTTTATTTATTTTTTTCATCAATAAAATATAAAAGTTTGATCCCTTGGAAGCAGCAAAACGTTTAAAGGGGGTTAGTATGTGCCATATTGCGCAATGTCGGGTACTGAACCCTCATCAGTGACCCTTTATAAACCCGCGGCGATAGCCAGATAAATAAACTTCAATTTTAAATAATTACATAAAAGAAGTCTAAATCAAAGACACATAGAGACATTGTTTAGAGACATTGTTTAGAAGATGGTTCTAAACATATAACTGTTAATACTCTAAATATTCTTAATGATCTCAAAGGACCGAAAGAGATAATATAATCTGCAATATGGATAATGTGCGGGGAGCATTTTTACGGCCGCCACACGGCACAACGCCAGCTACAATAATAGCAAATACTAAATATATAAATTTGATCCTTCGGAAGCAGTAAAATGTTAGAAGGGAGGTAGCATGGGTCATATTGCGCAATTGCGGGTACTGAACCCTCATCAAATACCCTTTGTAAACCGGCCGCGATAGCTAGATAAAATGCATTTCAATTCCAAATAATTACATAACGGAAGTCTAATTCAAATATTAAGACATGTTTTTTTTGTGTGAGTGTGTACATAAAATAGTATTACTGTCTTACTGGAGATAGACGTCAAGCTAGGCATTTGTACTTAGCTAAGCAATTTTGCTTCTTAGACGCCGACTGTCTAGTGGTGTGGAAAGCCAGGGCAGTTCACGACGTTCGGTCGGGAAATACCCTGTGAAACCACCGCGCCCGGAAGGTGACAGTCAAACCATTGGTACATACCGATGCAATTCCAAATAATTACATAACGGAAGTCTAAATCAAATATTAAGACATGCCTTTTGTGTGTGTGTGTGTGTGTGTGTGTGTGTGTGTGTGTGTGCATAAAACAGTAGTTGAATACCATAAAATTAATTTTTAGGTAATTTGAAATCCATATTCTCAATATAACTAATTAATGACACCATCAAACAAGATCACTACAGTATGTAAACATTTTGTACGATGCTAAAGCAGCCGAAATCGCGGTATGACTAATCCCCTTTGTCATTAATATGTTCACTGCTCTTAACGGAAGTCGGCTTTATTTTATTTATTATATTTCAAAGGAGACATTTAAAATTGTGTAAGAGAATATAGGTATATATGACCTTACTTTAACCACAGGTGGTGTATTATATTTGTCGAGTTGGATGCTGAAACCAAGTGGCTAGTGAAACGTTGGGCAATACTACGTAAAATATTAGAGTTTTCATGGCAACTCTGTTTGATTTGGGGAAACTGACAGACTTTTTGTTGTAAAAAGTGCCTGTATATTTGATAGTTAAGCATCGTTAGTATTGAGTTAAAGCAATTTGCGCAAACATCACCACATTTGTACTTTATATTTATGTTTATGAAAACCCACCCATCATTGAATATTCAAAGATTTCAATAAATATTAATTAGATTAATTTTTAGGCCTCAGTTTTTATGACAAATGGAACCGTACTTGGGTCACATGACGAAATAATTTAGTATTTTTTAACTACAAAAGGAAGTTTACACTTTTTGTTTTTGTCCCACTCGTACGAAACAAGTCCTAGAACTAAAGACAAATATACTGAAAAAAAGTGAAAATGCTACACATTATGTTATTGTTAATGTCAGATTTAATTTTTGTTGTTGCAAACATTTTTGCTATAATTTGTACTTTGATTCTTTTCTGTTGAAGCCAAATACGCCATGCCACACACATTTTAAGAAGTCGGAGGTAAGAAAGAAGACAATGTCAGTTCAGTATCACGTGGAACAGTCGCCAAAATGAGCGCATGAAATCGTCTGTGGTTAGTCCCATGCACTGTCAATGTCGAGCGCTCAGTTTGCAAAGTTTTGTTTCACGATATACAGAACTTGCATGGTCATTTTTTCTGACCCCTTACTTGTTAAAGTTCATGTAGCACGCATATGTTTGCATTCACAGAATCGATTGTCCATGATCTCAGGTTGTTATTACATGATGAGGTATATGTCAATATTCATCAATTAATTAATATTCTAAGAGGATATTTGCTTTTTTGAGGTGAATACCAAATATATTTCATCGAGTGAGTTGAAAACTGAATTTTCACGAGTGCGCAGCACGAGTGAAAATTTTTATGTTTTCAACTCACGAGATGAAATATATTTAGTATTCACCGAAAAACAAACAACAACTAATTTTCTTTTTTATTTTATACAATACAGAGGCATTTTCCAGTTCACAAGGCAGGTGGTGAAAATGCAAAAACCAAAAAGTTTTGAAAAACAATTTTGGTACCATATTGTTCCTTATGTTCTAACTAAATAAATACCCACACTTTATGTTTTCGTTCATAAATAACGGAGCTATAGGCGTTTGAATTTCTGAAGTGAGACGCATTTAATGACGCCAAGTAAACGGAAACGTCAGAAGTAATCCAAAATCTACTAGTGACTTTTGATATCAGTGAGATTTTATATCAGTGAAATTTCATATCAATGAAAACACCAATTTTATCAAGTTTTGATATACATTGGTTTTCATTGTAAATTATAAAATAATTCATTTTATTAGTTTAAACTAGTTTCTAGACTTCTCAATGTTTTGTTCTACGTTTGCAATATTTTATATTTTATGTAAATATCTGTATATTTTTTATGATGGCCACATGGTCGAATAGCTAATGTATAGTTAAATGTGTTTAAATAAATAAAAGGGTATTCCAAATCTCTTGTATAGAGTTAAAGGGAATCACCGGGACATTCAAAGACAGACGTTATTCTGATATCAAGAATGTGTTTTGCGGATTTTGAATTATTACAAAGCATGTGAAGCTTTTTTGCAAGGGACTACCAAGGGAAACAACACAGAATTTCCGTCAAATAAGCCTAATCCGATAAAAGAAGTTATGTCCCTGTATGCCGCAGAAACCGATATACCTGAGTTTTATCGATATTGGGTTTCAAGAGAGTTTTTACCGATTTTTCATTTACCTGTATTACCTGAACAATGATGACGAGAATCTCGCCTATTGCGAGAATCTCGTCCAGTGGGTGATACATGTAGCAGATAGTGAGCTCGTCTACAATAAAATTTAAATCGGAGGAGTTAGTTATTTAATGCGTTTCCCATGGCCGAATGAATTGTTCACACGAACACATTTAATGGAATAGCTCAGTTTGGTTTTCTTTGCGTTTTTCATCTTTGTCATAACATAAAACACAAAAATCCGTATTATAATTCGTGAGACGGAAAAAAATAGTGACATTACGAAGACTTGCCCATGCAATATACAGAACTTTGTTCTGCAGAAAAAAAATAAATTTCAAGAAAAAAAATGGATTTTTATATATTTACTCAAAACTATAACGAGTACTCACAATCTATGTATTGGATCAAAAATAAGGAAAATAGGTATACCCCTGTAAACCCCAGTTTTACTATATAAAAGTGGGATATGATGGGGTGGATATATATTTTACGGGCATGTCTCTCTGATGGAAAAGTTTCAGGGTTTTAAGTCTTTCATAAAAAAAAAATCGAGGTTCATTGGAGTTCATTGAAGAATCTTTGTAAGAAATTAAACCTTTGGCAGTAATTACATTATATTACGAAAACTTGCCCAAGCAATAAGCAGAGGTTTATAGCATTAAAAATTGAAAATTTTCAGCTGAAAAATTTTGAATTTTTCTTAGTTTTGCTCAAAACCTAGATTGTGGGTACACGTTAGAACCACCTCGGCGAGGCGGATCTAACGAGTGCCCACAATCTATGTGTTTTGGAGCAAAAAGAAGAAAAATAGGAATACCCCTACATACCCCAGTCCTGATGTAAGCAGGGGACGTTTTTGTCATCATATTTGATAACAAAATGATAAGATTAAACAAATTATCATTTCAAATTCGAGCAGAATCTTGCGACAACTTGTCTGCATGTTAAAATGACCTGCACAGCGCTGACACACCATTTTCCTTAAGACCGGTTATTCTTATCCAAGTATGCAGTTCAACCTTGATACAGTTTTAATGATAACCAATCTGGTCTTTGTCTGACATGGTCAGAAATGCCGACCAGAAAGTAGGTTTTCACGCTTTGCTGATTATAAGTAGTTAAAACGATCATCATGGATGACTAAATCAGGGGATTACACCTGACATCCAGCGTGTCGCCGCAAGGTATTAAAGTCACGCTCCTCATAAAAACATTCTTACATGTTAATTTGGCAGCGTCATAAGAAAGCTGTTTTGACAGACAAAACTGATTCTGCATAATAGACAGGCTACTCTTAACCGACTCTGCATATAGAGATCATGTAGTACAATGAATCTAAATTCTTAAAACGAAATTTCATGTTTAATTATGTTAAAGCACCATGCGGTGTAAACCTGACATGCATCAATAACGCAAACGGTTTAATTTCAATGTCCTGCGCATGTACAAGAGAGCCTTCGCATGAGAAAACCATTTTCGTTTCTGTCCAGGTCAGACACAAACCGGTCCGTACAGTCACAGAAGCAGGCTAGAAGTTTGAAATTTCGGATTTATTTACTATCTATGAAGCGAAAACAAAGACGCTGATGAGCTGTTCAGCGCCTTTGTTTTCGCCTATTCAAGTTTGCAAGTTGTAGAATTTCTGCAAAATAAAACTTGTATAGTATCATATTGTTTGCGCGGAACTTGCCATTTCCATTTCCATTGATAATTATCTTAAATTATTTCTTTGTCGTCAAGGATTTCAAATATCGTATATAAGAAAAGAAAGAAAAAAAAGAAAGAAAGAAAGAAAGAATGAATGAATGAATGAATGAATGAATGAATACGCATTTCACGAATCCGTAATACCATATATTTAGGTCTTCTCTATACTACGATACATGCATAATGATAAATGTTTTTGTTTCGTATTAACAAATAGATTTTAGATACCTTTGATTTCTTCAACTTGGTTAAATAAAGCATGCATAATATGTTATGGCAGAGTGTCATCACCATGCACCGCTTTCGGTAAATGAGTAATTATACTCGGTCGGTTTGCTCATATTATATCTCGAGTATGTGTGAAATACTTTAATAAGTTAAATGGATACATGTAATTTGATTTCTTTAATTGTTGTCGGGATTCAACTGTTCATGCGATGATTGCTTTACACGTTTATGTTTGATGATTTATTGTTCTTTAATTAAAGCTAATAAAAGCTGCTATTTTGTTTGGATCGACTTTGAATGGCAGATATCGCGTACTCGTCCTGTTGCGGATTACGGCATCAAACAAAAAAAAGGTTCTCATAAAAATAAAAATGCTGAATTAAATGATGAATATCACATGAATTTATGAATTCACATAAGTTCTTGAAATATCTATTTTTCAATATGAACTTATATGTAACCATAAAGGTCATAATGTCAGATTTTAAAAGTGCCGAAAAACAATATTTAATCTCAAAGATAAATATTTTGATCATTTTTCTAATAGTCAGTATAAAAAGTATTTTGGACCCATCGGCTAAACTAAACTTTTCTCAAAATTTTCACCTTTTTCATTAGCCTGAGGCAGCCAATGACGCTTCGATATTGCACAGTTACCTTTAACATTTATTGTGCGGACTTAGACAAATTCCAAGCAAAAAATAACTTCCAGAAAGAGTTAAAACTGTCATTATCCTATATTCGGGAAGCAAAATAGCCTGTTACTAGATCCGTGAAACTTATATGTATGTAAAGTATGGAATGTGCAGATAACAAATATAACAGCATCCTAAATTTCCTTACAATAGATGTTTAGTAAATTAGACGTGAAAATGGAGAAGCACGCGTTTTGAATTTTTTTACAATAGCTTACTATAGGATAGCACGATGGTAACTTAAGGCGTTTTGGGAAGCAAATAGATCAAACTCAAATTAGATAAAATTTATAACATCGGAAAGCTGATAAAATGCAGAAACTGGATATAACAGCATCCTATTTCTGACTGTTTAAATAAAAATACTATAATTGTATAAAAACCGTTTTCCATAGCAATGTAATGTTAACTGAAAACCAAAGTGGACAGGTAAGGACTACCTTTTATAGCCTACGGAAATCCGATAAATCATCGGTATTTTCCGGTAAAAATGCAGATAAGTTTAGTATGGAACATTGCCTTGCAAAAATACTGATTCTTTTCGCAGCCATGATTGGCCTGATACTTTCCCTGACTTAAAACCTATAGAGGACCATAGAAGAGATTTGAAATATCATGAAGAGGAGATGTGAGACTTTGCCTAACGATTGATTTAACCCACTATGGTACTATGTGCGGGGGAACAAATCATGAAACTGTATGAATAAATTCCAACCCGCGTTTTGGCAGAATACAAAGCCAGAGGTGACTACAGTGTTTGAAGACATGCTCACCGAATGAAGGAACCCACTAGTAAGATTGCTTCGTAAAAACGTTCTGGTGGAATATTACTTTTCTAGCAAAATAACACTGACGTGTTTACTTTTAAATGGCAACAACCAGTTTGCCATGAAATTCTGCAATACACATTGAATGAAAATAAAGGTGTAACTTTGTAAATAGTGCCCATACAGACACAATATTTTCAGCCGTAGTAAGCAAATGATTATCCTTAGATAAACTACAAATAAATTACAAACCGTTGACCATGGTTCCTTGTGGAATCTTTTTCTTTGAAACTCGAATATCAGCTACTTTTTGTGAAAACAAAATGAACTTCAGAATGTTCAAAATGAATGTTCAGAGTAGCAAACTATTTTACGTTTAGAGCCATCTTCTAAACATTTTTTTTTTTTTTTTTTTTTTTTTTTTTTTCAATTTTAGACCCCGTTTAGGCATGTGTCTTTGATTTAGACAACACTTGTGTAAATTTTTGAAATCGCAGTATATTAGTCTAGCTATCGTCGCTAGTTTATAAAGGGTCACTGACGAGGGTTCAGTACCCGAAATTGCGCAATCTGGCCCAATTACCTCCCTTTGAACGTTTTACTGCTCCCAAAGGATCAAACTTTTATATTTTATTTACGATTACTGCAGCTGGCGTTGTGCCGTGTGGCGGCCCTAAAAAGTCTCCCCGTACATCATCCATAGTGCAGATTATATTATTTCTTTCGGTCCTTTGAGATCAGTAAGAATGTTCAGAGTAGCAAACTATTTTACGTTTAGAGCCATCTTCTAAACATTTTTTTTTTTCAATTTTAGACCCCGTTTAGGCATGTGTCTTTGATTTAGACAACACTTGTGTAAATTTTTGAAATCGCAGTATATTAGTCTAGCTATCGTCGCTAGTTTATAAAGGGTCACTGACGAGGGTTCAGTACCCGAAATTGCGCAATCTGGCCCAATTACCTCCCTTTGAACGTTTTACTGCACCCAAAGGATCAAACTTTTATATTTTATTCATGTATCAAATTTAACATAAAACAACACAACATTTGGAAGTTTTATATAAGTATTTTTATGTATCATAAAATAATTTATGTCGGCGGACTGTTTGATATTCATTTATACTTTGTGTATTTATAATTGTTGAGGTAATCTTAACCAATCACATTTTTGGATTTCTCATAACAGTACGTAATATCCTAAATATAGAACTTTCCAAGCAAACTCTGGAGCATTCACGGTAATGTTGAATTTATTGCAATTTCTTTTTGAATTTCATAATTTGCTTTTATTTTCTGATCCTTCAAATATCGTTCATATGATGATGCGTATTTTGTTTGTTTGTCTGATATTTATTTTGTTTCTTTTTGTAACATGAGGAGGTGTATAATTGCTGCATTACGCTACGGCTTGTCGGAAATAAAATCCATCATGGCGCCTTTTGACGGTTTTTGCTAAAACATTATTTTTGTATTATTTTAGTCGTGGGCCGTCCTCCGGACACACAGCCGTTTTTGGGCTTAACATCATGGGATTGAAAGTTCTTATCATGGGCGATTCTTTTATTGCAAATTTCAAGACTTTTTTGAAGGATCACCAAGAGGAATTTTCATATTCATTAAATTTACCATTGAGCCAAGTCATGGTACAATATTCCTCTTTACGGGGAGGCAATGTTGAGAAATTACAAACCTACAGACTCGAAGATGTGGAGGATTTCGAACCAGACATTGTTCTCCTTCAGATCGGATCGAATGATTTGTGTGATATGAACAGCACACCGGAAAGTGTTGCAAAGTCGATCATTGATTTGGCTGATAAATTTGTTTCTAGTTATAATGTGAAATTCGTTGCAGTGATGCAAATATTTCACAGGTTAAAACCAACTCGGCCTGTCCGATACCGCATTGACCCTGCATGGTACAACCCTCGGGTCGATACTGCCAATCGTACTTTATCGGATCTTGCAGACCCTAATCATTCATGTTTATGGAGACATAAAGGATTTTGGGAACCAAGTACCCAGGAAAAGGTGTTTGATACTGATGGGACCCACCTAACTTTTTCTGGTAACGTTAGATTCTTTCAAAGCTTACGAGCTTTGACAGTTCATTTATTGAAACAATTTTAGTTCAAGGTAAATTGCACAGTTTTTGTGTTTTCTCGGGTGCACATGTTCTTTTTTCGCATACAAGCAGTTTTTCTTGTGACTTATTCACGATAACAGACTGAGTATATTTTTTCTCGTTTTATCACCGCAGAGCGGCATGATTATTGGGAAACAAATAGGTCAACACGCAACATTATTTCATAGCAGCCAAGGTTATTGGGTTGTGGTTTTTATTTTTGTTTATTTTTCGGCAGGCAGTAATTTCATATTGGCTCATTGTTTAAATAAACGTTTACCACCTTAATGCAGCATTCTAATCTACTGTATTTTAACTTTCCCGAGCCTGTAATTAATTTATTGCTTTTACACGTTTATTTATCTGATACCTGTTCTTGCCGCGTTTCAGCGATTTTAAGCTGGATAACTCCGGATCCATGTTTTTGGTTTCGTCTATTTGAGTTGTCTACCGCCCTACTGTATCCGCTCCCAGCTTCTGCCTTTTTGAGGCTTTTTGGGAGCATTTTTTGGTGCTTTTTACGTTAGCTTACCGCCATACCTTAACCGCTCCCCGCTTCTGTTTTTTGAGGCATTTTTGGAGCTTTTTAGGCGGTTTACCGCTCCCCGCTTCTGGTTGTTTGAGGCATTGTTTTTGGAGCATTTTGGGGCATTTTACTTATGTTTACCGCCCTACTTTAACCGCTACCCGCTTCTGCTTTTTGAGGCATTTTTGGAGCATTTTAGGCGGTTTTACGTAAACATTACTTTACGTCAATACCGATATTCAATAGTTCTTTATTGTTGTTGCATTTTCATTCTTCTATATGCATTTATTTATTTATTTATTTATTTATTTATTTATTTATTGTATACCGTTATGGCTATAAAATCGGCTCTTTTATGTTTGTGTTGTGATTTATCTTGATACTGTCTTAAGTTTTATCTATTTCAGATGGATAAACGTAAGAAAACAGGGAACGGAAAAGTCAGTGATAGGGCGAAATCGAGGCCCCGTAAAGATTTTAAAGGGGCGAATGCTAAACCGAAAACTCGGACTACAGAAGCTACAATGAAACAAACTGAGAATAAAAGCCACCGTGCTAGATCGGTGTCATCTAAGAGGTCTTCCAGTACAGAGACGAATGCTAATAAAACACTTGAATCTGAAACGGGAAAAAAACAGGAAGCAATCTAACAGGAAATCTACTAAACGAAAACTTGATACTCGTTACCAGGATCACCTATCCGGGCTAGAAAATTCCAGTAGTTCTCCAGATTCGGAGGTTGATTCAGAAGCTGACAAGCGACTGCCTTCTAAGAAGAAGAAACACCGTGTGGCGAAAATTACTTTTGGTGATGACAGTTCATCACAATCTGAGTCTTCGGACTTTGATTCGGGAGACAGCGACATGCAGCAGTTAGGCAATACATTTGCTCGTAATATTGTTCACCCAGAAATGAACCAAAAAGGTATAACTCTTGATTCGTTGTCGTACCAATATGCGGAACCAATAAGTACACCTATAAGTGCTCAGATACCAACTAAACTTAAGAAAAAAATCTGGAAAAACGCTATATTGACATTGGCCTTCTTCTGCCGAAAGTAAACCTTCAACCTGATTTTCAGAAATTTTCTTTGGAAGTCAGTCCGAATGCTGATATCAATTTAGTTCCGAAATCAAAGACAAAGAAAATTTTTTCGATTGAGCTGTGGACTACAGCTTTCCTGCGTTACATTGCTGTTTATACGGAGAAGTTCCCCGGTGAAAATCAACAATTGCTGAAATACTGCGAAATAATCCGAGATTTAGCACAGCGCAAACATGGGCTGGCTTGGTCTCATTATGACCAAAATTTCCGGCTTCTTCGCGAAAATTTCCCAGTCCCTTGGGATCGGATTCACACTGAATATTGGATCAAAGCGGCTACGTCCAATGTTTCTGACCCTCCGAGACAACAACCAAAATCTTTTCATGGTCAACAAGACCAGCTTTTTCGTGGCCAGCAAGACAACCGAACCAGATTCTTGGCCGGAACGTGCTGGAAATATAACAAGCATGGTCAGTGCGGCATCCAGTCTTGCAAGTTCGAGCACAAGTGCGGAATATGCAGAGGCCTCCATGCCGCAGGTCGTTGCAGTCGGGTCAGTAGACCCGATAAATCCGCAAGCACAAATGACTTGCAGAACTTGTCCTCAGCTACAACCAGCCAAAACAAGCAACCAAACAGACCAAGCTCTTGAACCTGATTTGTTAGAAAATCAAATAGTTACCCCTGTCACACCGGTCAAAGTAACTGTACTTCAACATTTGCTAAGAGGTTACAGTGATGCTGCATATCTTGTGGATGGTTTCATGCAAGGTTTTCGACTTGGTTATGTTGGTCCTAGGTATTCCTCTTTTGCTGACAATTTAAAATCGTGCCAAGAATTGCCCCAAGTGGTTGCTAAGAAGATTGAAAAAGAACTGTCGTTAGGTCGCATTCAGGGTCCATTTCCCTCTCCGCCATTGTTGAATTTGCGAGTTAGTCCTATAGGGGTTGTTCCGAAAAAAATTGAGGGTCAATATCGTCTCATACACCATTTGAGTCACCCGGAAGGATCTTCAGTTAATGATTTTATCGATGATGCTTATTCAAGGGTTCAGTATGCAACTTTCGATGACGCCATATCACATGTTCTCACGCTGGGTAAGGGGTGTTTAATGTCTAAGACCGACCTTGACACAGCCTATAAATTGATTCCAGTCCATTACCAAGATCATAATCTTCTTGGTTTTCATTTTAATGGGCAGTACTATTATGACTGTACGTTACCAATGGGTTCCAAATCATCGTGTTCCATCTTTTCGAGGTTCTCCACAGGTCTGCAATGGATAGCTCAGACTAGGTTTGGCGTCTCTCACATGGTAAATATTTTGGATGACTTCCTTTTCTTGGGCCCTCCGAATTCACCTCTATGCAATTCTCATTTGGATAATTTTATTTCCTTATGCTCATCTCTAGGAATTCAAATCAAATATGAGAAAACCCAACGAGCACGTACATGCATTGTCTTCATGGGTTTGGAGCTGGATTCGGTCGCTCTGGAAGCGAGGCTTCCCCTAGATAAACTACACAAACTTAGAGAGAAGCTCGATTCTGCGTGTAATAGGAGGAAAATGACACTTAAAGACTTACAGTCGTTATTAGGTCTTTTAAATTTCTGTTGCAAGGTTGTGATACCAGGGCGTACTTTTCTTAGGCGTCTCTATGACCTGACAAAGAAGGTTTCAAACCCTTATCACAGAGTTACTTTAAACAAGGAAAGCAGACGAGACATTCAGGCGTGGCAGATGTTTGCACAGCATTTCAATGGAAAACATCTTCTTTTAGAACATCGTTGGGTCTCGTCCACATCACTTCACTTTTATACTGATGCAGCTGGATCTATTGGTTTTGGTGCTATTTTCAATTCTCACTGGTTTCATGGCCTATGGCCAGATCATTACAAACACCTTCCTATAACGTTCAAGGAATTGTTTCCAATAGTTTTGGCTGTAGAAATCTGGGGTGATCATCTCAAGAATAAGTGTGTCACTTTTCATTCTGACAATTATGCCGTAGTACACATTATCAATCGACAAACTAGCAAGGACCCAAACATTATGATACTTGTAAGGAGACTTGTACTTACTTGTATGCGTCTGAATTTGCTGTTTAGAAGTGTTCACATTGTTGGCATGTTCAATTTATACCCGGATATGCTTTCCCGTTCACAGATTTCGGAGTTCCGGGCGCTAGCAAAGGACATGGATCCAGATCCAACAGAAGTTCCTCCCAATCTGCTTCTTCCGTGTTGAATGGCATGATGCTTAAATTATTGCACTCGTCCATTGCTCCATCGACGAAAGCTGTCTATCGCCAGGCGTATTTGAGTTATTCAAAGTTTCATCAAACACATTTCTCCGATGTTCCAACTTTTCCTATCAATAGTATACAGTTGGCTAAGTACGTGTCTCATTGCGCATTACAGGGTTTTAAAGGCTCCACAATCCAAACCCATGTTGCCGGTCTCAACTACTTACACAACATAGCAGGTTTGCCGAGCCCTTACAACCATTTCTTGGTAAAAAAATTAATACAAGGTTCACGTAATTTGACTAATAACCCTGACAAACGTCTACCAATTATGGTACCAATTCTAAAGTGTCTGATCGTTTGTATTGGTCACATGGATATTCCCCACTACGATAAGCTTTTATTCAAAGCTATGTTCTTGACGGCCTTTTTTGCACTCTTACGTGTGGGAGAAATAAGTAGTACAATATATGGCTCGCGTAATATCATCCTTTACCAGAATGTGAAACTGAATTTTCGTAAAACCCGGCTTTCATCCGTGCATATTACATTACATTCTTACAAGCACTGTAACGGCCAGTCATCAACATTGGAACTTAAGGCTTCACAAACCGCTTTGTGCCCTGTGTCTGCTCTATGGACTTATCTTCAGGCCAGGGGCAATGCTAGAGGTCCACTTTTTTTGACCTCTCAAAATGTACCAGTTACTTCATTGCAGTTTAGCAATGTACTTCGTTCTTGCATCGAGAGTTTAGGTTTAGATCCAAACCTGTACACCCCACATTGTTTCCGAATTGGAGGCTGTTGCCTAGGGTACAAGCTTAAGTTTTCGGAGCAAAAGCTAAAAGCACTTGGTCGGTGGAAGTCGACAACTTATACTAAGTATATACGGTGCCCTGAGTCGTTTGCACACTAAAGTCATTTGGTTTGTCGGTTGGGAGTGTGCATGTAGGCTTTGGTTAAGGATCATGGCCATTTTGGAACTTGGTTTTGTCGTATCTGACTATGCCTGACTGGTGGAGACAGCAGGTCGTATCAAACAGTGACTTTTTGCTTTGACTGACTGAGGCGGCAAAGCGGACGGTGACAAAGTTTTTAATGTGTATATATGTTATTTTACCGTTGGTTCAGTTCGATTGTTGTAGGCAACGAGCTTATATTTTTTGTCTCCTGACTGTTTTAGGCAGCAGGGGTTTAGTTTTTGTATTCTGCTTCATGATACATTTGAAATTTTGTTTTTGTTTAGCGATATTAGTCACTTGACTGTTTTAGGCAGCGGGTTTATTGTTTTCTGTATATTTTGTTTGGCTTAGTTTGTTTTCTACCTTAGTCATCCTACAACTACATAAATATAATTTACATATTTTACATTTATTTTGTCCTGTCAGTAATTGTTTAATGCTTAAACTGTACATACATGTTATATGTTTTCTGCTCTTTTTTTCTTTTTTTCTGCCGTTAGTAGTTCTTTGAAACAGTAAGGAATAATTTTCTAAGTAAATGGCTGCGTCTTTTGTCTGGGCGTTCTGTCAGTACCTTCCATATATGGCGCTTTTGTTCGCCCAGATTTGTCAAATGAATGTGCAATTCCGAATATTTTAAAGGCATTACGTTTTCGTTTGCATTTCCATTGTATATTTCTTTTCCCATGTATTTCTAAACAGGCATTCAATAAATGCCCTTTCTCAACTCATGAGATGTGTTCTAGTTGTCATTTGACAAACCACTTCTTTCCGCAGCCATTTTTTGGTTCTAGTTTTAAGTAGGCCGGTAAGACATAAGTATTTTTATGTATCATAAAATAATTTATGTCGGCGGACTGTTTGATATTCATTTATACTTTGTGTATTTATAATTGTTGAGGTAATCTTAACCAATCACATTTTTGGATTTCTCATAACAGTACGTAATATCCTAAATATAGAACTTTCCAAGCAAACTCTGGAGCATTCACGGTAATGTTGAATTTATTGCAATTTCTTTTTGAATTTCCACCACCACCTCGCCACCACCTCACATTGTATATATTTGTAATGTTAGTGTAAAGTAACATACATGTATTTTGTTTCAGGTAGCGTTTCTTGTATTTGTTTTCTTAATGCTGTTTTTGGAGCTTTTTGTGCCCTTTTTGCTAGGAGTTGTCAACTATGTATTTCATGTTCATTTTTAAATGTATTATGTTTCGGTTGCATATTCGTTGTACATTTCTTTTTTATGCATTTCTAATCAGGCATTGGCGCTTTTGTTCGCCCAGATTTGTCAAATGAATGTGCAATTCCGAATATTTTAAAGGCATTACGTTTTCGTTTGCATTTCCATTGTATATTTCTTTTCCCATGTATTTCTAAACAGGCATTCAATAAATGCCCTTTCTCAACTCATGAGATGTGTTCTAGTTGTCATTTGACAAACCACTTCTTTCCGCAGCCATTTTTTGGTTCTAGTTTTAAGTAGGCCGGTAAGACATAAAAAGTAAATATTTACCCACATAATAAACAAAATATAGAAACAAATTCCTCCTGTTGTCATTTTTCTTGCCAGTGACGATTGTTGAAAAACAAGACGTGTTGTCAATCGAACAATCGAAAGTACGAAAGAGTATATACATTGTATGTACTAGTCAGACGTTCTAACCGGCCATTATGTTTTTTTTTTTTTTTTTTTTTTTTTTTTTTGTTTTTTTTTTTTGTTTTTTGTTGTTTCTTTTTTTTATCGAAGCAAAGAGCACAATATGAATTCCTTTCGCTTACATCAGGAAAACATGTCCATGCAATGAATACCCCCCTAGACCCCACTTTTATATAGTAAAACTGGGGAATGCAGGGGTACACCTATTTTTCTTATTTTTGATCCAAAACATAGATTGTGGGTACTCGTTAGAACCGCCTAGGCAAGGCGGTTCTAACGTGTACCCACAATCTATGTTTTGAGCGGAAATAAGAAAAATATCAAAATTTTTCAGCTGACAATTTTCAATTTTTCAAGCTGAAAAAATCTCTGTATATTGCATGGGAAAGTTTTCGCTTAATTGGATGCATCAACATATCCGTTAATGTTGTCATTGTTCTATAAAAAAGCAATATTCCAAACCCAAACGTCAGCGTAGAAATATTCCAAACCCAAACGTCAGCGTAGGAACATTCCAAACCCAAACGTCAGCGTAGAAATATTCCAAACCCAAACGTCAGCGTAGAAATATTCCAAACCCAAACGTCAGCGTAGAAATATTCCAAACCCAAACGTCAGCGTAGAAATATTCCAAACCCAAACGTCAGCGTAGAAATATTCCAAACCCAAACGTCAGCGTAGAAATATTCCAAACCCAAACGTCAGCGTAGAAATATTCCAAACCCAAACGTCAGCGTAGAAATATTCCAAACCCAAACGTCAGCGTAGAAAGGCCAATGTTATTGCAACGTGCAAGTTGTATTCCATAAAGGTCTGCTGGTAAGAAGTTGAATGTAATCAAAATATCTATAAAATACACCTTGGTGGACAAATACAACAATCATGTTTTTCCTAAACTAACGTGGTTGTCGTACCCCTTTCCTTATTTACAACAATTTTTTGCTCTTGTGCTTTATGTGTTTTCTCAGAAATTGAAGAGTTCACTGATAATTTTCGTCTCTCTGTGACATACGCTTTTAATAGCACTATTACTCTTGTATTACACACAAACGCAAACATAATGTATACT
The DNA here is from genome assembly GCA_964017185.1 of Rugalucina vietnamica. Taxonomy (NCBI): domain Eukaryota; kingdom Metazoa; phylum Mollusca; class Bivalvia; order Lucinida; family Lucinidae; genus Rugalucina; species Rugalucina vietnamica. Next base: position 29,459,213 of record OZ024885.1, on the reverse strand, counting down.
CCTTGGCACGCCACAAGCACTGACGCGATTGCGTCAAAAACGTCATTTCTAATCAGGATAGCGGGAATGTAACTAAGCCAAGAAGTGCCTGTAACGGTTGATAGTTTAATGTAAATAGAGAAATGCCTTCGACTTGTTTGTGCACTGGTTCTAAATGAATCTTTTCTAATCTTGTAGAGAACTGTGCCATACATGATAATATTCGATGCGACTACGATTCCGACCGGCAATGTCATCGTATACCCAATCATTTTTGGGTAAAATATGTAACAAATCGCCGAGTGCTTTCCGTAGCCAATAGAAGTTCCACCACTCGCACTTAATGACCAAATTATGTTAATATTTATCAGAATTGTGGAGTTCACGAGACAATACACGTGGTACATCCATGACGTTTTCTTTTCTATAGGAACACGGATAGTGCCAAAGGTCCGAAACATGTGATAGCAACAGATATTTAACCAGAACGCACTGTTTAACCATAGAAAGTGTACAAGAAGTCCAATTATTGAACACCATAAACCGCTAACTGACCTTACACCACCAATGAACAGTCCACTATAAGCTGCTAGAAGCGACATGCTCAAGAACATATTGTTTAGGCCAGGTTGTGTTCTGAGTTCGGTCAATAATCCATACACGGATAGCGTAATAATCAGTGACACAACGGATAAACATGCGCACACAATGCTTAACACATTGATGAATGAAAAACTTGAGTAAGGAATTGTGTTCTCTGTTGCCGCTATGTAATCCTTTGCACAAACACGAATACAACTCTCATTCGATTTAATGTAATCATTTTTCTGGAGGAAATATCTTAGGTCTTGAAAATAAATCCCCGACGTATTCACGTTGACGTCAAAATCGTTAAGATCCAATTCAATCATTTCACACCTAAGGAATTTTGACACTATAATACTTGCTTCTAGTGTCGGTTGGTGATATGCAAAAGGCGGTACTTCAATTTCTGTCGTAAACGTTACATCGTTCCTTTGTGATTTTGATGAAAAATATCTGAACTGAACATTTGAGTTATTAGTCTCCACAAGTCCGTGTTCACTCGATCCCGAACTTTGCACGAGAATAAGGGAATCATGAAAGTCGACCAGTCGATCCGCAAAACTGATATCATTTTTAAACTGAATGAATGCTGAAAACACATCGAGGTTGTCAACTTGGTTTATTCTAGCATCTGACGTGTTCTTGCTACGTAAATTGACTCTTACAGGAGTCGTGCAGTTCTTGGCAATATGTTCAAAGTATTTCTGCAAGTCTTGTATGAGTAGTTCACTATCAACGTCCCCTGAATGCGAAGATCTAGTAAGCTTTATTGTTACTTCAAAGTTTAGCCCATAGGTTTCACTTACAATTCGCCTACAGGTACCGTGGTCTATAACTGTTAGAGGTGGACAATGAATCTTCCGACAAATTCCCTGCGTAAATAATTAATAAAACTGATATAAAAATCTTCGAAAAAATGTATTGTCAATGGAAAGATATATAACTATTTTTTCAGTATTAAATGATCAATCGCATATTGCCGCAGCTCAAGTTTGATGTATTAAATACTTTACTTAAACATTCATTGTGGGTACATGTTAGAACTGCCGCGTCAAAGCGGTTGTAACGAGTACTTACAATCATTGGTTTGGATAAAAAATGTAAACACCTGCTAACCTCAATTTTACGTTATAAAAATGGGGTATAAGAGGGTATTTACTTTACGGACATGTTATCCTGATGGATGGTTTTATTTATATATACATCATGTCAGTTTGTTCACCAAAACTGAACGGTACTGTTTATTGCGTTTTACCTTGTATTGATCAAAGACCGCATTGACGTCGCATTTTATTGATTCTGACACTGTGGGGGAATCTGTGAAGTCAAGAAGTGCCGTGAATGACATCTTTAAGTTAGGAACATATGGCAAATGACTGGAACCATCTTGGGTAGGACACTTGTGCTGCAGTGCATCAACTTTGTTGCAAAAGTAACAAAATGTATTTTTGTAAGTTTCGTTGCCACTTTTGAACTCTGATACAAACGCGTCGCAAGCTTCTTCCAAAACGAGGCTTTCATTTGTCCGAAGTAATCCAGTTTCGTTGCATTTTGAGATCATTGGTTCACAAAACTGCCGGTGGAAACCTTTGGGCGGATCAAACAAAATATTGCAATTATCCAAACGCCGAATTTCGGACACAATGTCAGATATATTGTTTGGTAGGAATATCCCTTGACGGCAGTTGACTTTTATTGCCCATGGGACAATGTCTTCGTCGGTAATGTCATTGCACCTGGCACAATGAATATTTTTGTAAGCCTCGTGTGTATTTTTATGAGAAACAATTCTGTAATTTTCGAGTTTTGTCGCATCAGGGTTGGTGCATCCTTCTATTATATCCGGTTCATCGAACGTTCGAATACACTTATTAATCACCTTAAATTTTGCTCCTGTTATGTTCGGCTCGTCTTTTATCTCAATAGATTCACAATCGAACATGCCGCCAACTGGATAAATAGAGGTCATTATAAACTCGTCTGTTAATTTATCAGGACAACAATTTCCGTCACGTAAACAACTGTCCAAACAACTGCATGTGGAACAACAATTAGTGTTATTTACGTTACTTGAATTATTACTGTAAATGAATGTCAGATTAGTCTTATTCTCTTCATCATCGCATAAAGGTGTAAGACATCCTAACTCGCTCATGTAACGTCTATAGTCGTCAACTAAATTTTGATGAGGCTCAAATAACTGAGTATCCATATTAGAATATATATGCTGTAAATAAAAACACAAGTACAAATATAACAACTTAAAGCTAAACATGCTACGACTCTGCTGCATTGCCATGCTGTTGCGTCTGAGAGGAAAATCCAATAATGATGTTGCTTTAATGTGGTCCAGCAATTTATAAAATTGTCACATAGAATCTTAGCAAATCATTGCGACATCTAGTGAAAATTTGTCTTCGCAATAGACATAAGTCACGTATTCCTGACTGCTTCACATAGAGATGTATGGTTTATGTTAATTTCCTATATTTGACTATTGTTTTCCAACGAAGGTCAAAGCGTCCTTTATACTTTGGCGCTAACTCCATGATGCATCTGATATGTTGCATAATATGAAACAATTTCAAATAAGGGATCTTGATTAGTAAGACATCGTCCGCAGAAAAGTTACTTTTAAGGTTTTGATCCTAATGGTGTTTAAGTAGTAATTACCCGCGGAGTGACAGGTGTGTGTGGTATTTTCCTAACCTGTCCCTCCAAAAGAATGCAGCGAGAGTCCGAAGGAACAGTCTGTTCCTGGTATTGTATGTCGCGAATTTCACGATAATGTCCCTGGTTTTCCTTGTAGATTTTTGACCGACTTGAGTTTTCACAGTCTTGCCGACCCGGTGAGACCTATCGATCTCAAATGGTGAGATTGAGACGCCGAACTTTTCTGCTAGCTACATGACGGGGAGGTCCGTGTCCTCGCTTTCGTTCTCCGGTATACCCGAGACCTGTGGAATATTCAGCTTTCCATACTATTCTAGCTAGGTCGTCATTTCCAGCTTTCCGAGCGGTAAGTTAAGTTTCCGAGTTTGCGACTGATGCTCAGACACTCTGGTTTCGTGTTCGGAACACTTCTTATTTAATTTTACATATTCAGACACCAATTTGTCGACTGTTTTAGTGAGGGGAGCTGTTTTTGACTGAATGATAAACAATAGATAAAATTTGAGTTGACGTTTTGCTGTTCTGAAACTCGGATATAATGACAAATAGCCGGAAAATTATGTAAATTGTGGGACAATAAAAAAGCAAACTAGCCAAAACTCAATCAAACCGTAACAGAAACCATGAAACGAAAATAAATGTCTGAAAATTATCTTAAAACTAAATTGATCCCAAGAAAACATACTAAAGGAAAATGCTTTACATGATGTCCATACCGTCAGACATTCGATTTTAAAATGTAAAAGTAAGCAATGATCAAGGAATGACACAATCAGAACGAAAGTACCTCTCAACAAGTAGCCCAATGGCAATGATTGCTCACCTGAGAGTCAACAAGTACAGTAACTGGACAAAAGGAAAGTAACTGGGGTTTTACCATACATGGGCATAGTGGGGGCTAGATTCCCAAATGTTACATACCAAGTTTAGTGAAAATCGGCCTTTTGGTTCCGGAGAAGATTTTTGAGTGATTTTGACTTGAAATGGGCATGGCGGCCATCTTGGTCATGTGACCCAGATTTCGCGATCAAACGTTCGTTCCCCCCACCCATGGATGCTCCACATAAAATTCCACTTTGATTGGCTAAGTGGTTACAGAGATGAAGATCTTTGAAATTGTGGGCAACGGACGGACGGACGGAACGAAGGACGACGGACGGACGGACGGACGCCGGACCAATTGGTATACTATATCATTCTTCTGGAGAACATGTTCGAGTGGTTTTTATCATATATGGGCGTGGCGGCCATCTTAGTCATGTGACCCGCATTTCGCGATCAAACTTTCGTTCCCCCTACCCATGGATGCTCCACATAAAATTTCACTTTGATTGACTTAGCGGTTTCAGAGAAGTTCTTTGAAATTGTGGACGACGGACGGACGGACGCCGGACGGATTGGTATACTATAAGCTCACCCTGTGAGCCTTCGGCTCTGGTGAGCTAAAAATCCGAAGCGGGAGAAACTAAATCGGTACTAATCCAAAGAAAACATATCGTGAGGCAAGTGAGCATTTATTTCTCAAAAGGTGGCCACTCAGTATTCCGAACTGAACTAAATATATTAAATCGTACATAAAAAGTACAAACAGCACATAAACCAACAGCATAACATACAATAATAAATAGAACCACAACAGAACTTAGAAGTATTGCCGATAAGCAGTATAGTGGGGCTTAAACCGGCCTAATCTTATCTCCAAGATTATATTAAAATTAGTACCCAGTTATACAGACTTTTTTTTTTGGAATTCGAAGGGTACAAATTGCGTCCCTCTTATTACTGTTTGATTTTTATACTTCCATGAAAGAAATTTTATGGATCCATTTAACCATGACAATCAAGCTGTTGCTACCGAGGCTTTTAATTCGACTTACAGGTACCTCGATGGTCTTTGAATAATGACAACCCATATTTTAAAGGCACGGTCAATCAATTTTAGCCAACTGAACTACTGTTGAATAAAGCCAACACCACAGACACAGAAACACATTTCGGATTTGCAACTTTCTATATTCTAAATAGATTTGTTTCATCTAAAATTCTTTAAAAGTTGTCTGCTTGGCCCATCTCGGTTCAACTGTTGTTTTTCTTTTGTCCCAGATTTTCAGTAATGTTGTTTGTCGCTCAGGGATCTTCATCGCCGTGCAGCTTATTGAATCTGTGGGTCCTCGTTTTTGATTCATAATGGTGTTATCATAATGAATTTGTTTGTCCTTGATGATTCATTGACTAGTTAGGAATTCACCACGAGGACCGAACAACTATCTTAATGTTGTGAACCACTACAGAGGCGAAGTGTGAAGTTAGGTAAAATGTTTAGGTTTAAAACCGGGTTAAGCCCCCCCCCCCCCCGCAGTAATTTTATATTATTGATCGGTTCCAAGGCGATACTTCTGTTATGGTTCTAATTGTTTTATGTTTTGGCGTTGGACTTTTGTGTTGCTTGCACCTTATGTACGTTTTCATATTTTAGTTAACTGAGTGGACGCATATTGAGAAATAGCTGCTCACTCGGCTTACGATATGTTTTCTTAGTAAAAGTACCTGATTGTCAATTTAGTTTTTTCCCTCCTCGGTTTTTGGATTGTGACTTTCTTTCCGATTGGTCCGTTTCCTGATCATTGCCTAAGTTTACCTTTTCATAAAGCTTTTGTAAAACGTCAGCATGGTGATCTCGTTTGATGACGTCCTTAGTTAGTTATATTGAGAATATGGATATCAGATAACCTAAACATTAATTTAATTATATTCAACTACGGTTTTATGCATAAAGATGAATTTATTTTATCACCAATTTGTACCTTTTCCTATGGGAAGGCTAAAATAGATATTCTTCATAAAACATCTAATTACTTTACATTAGGTGCATCTGATGTTGCATTACGCAATTCGCTTTCCTCTCCATTCTCGACAGACACGTTCTCGGTCATCTGATTTCATTTTATTCTACTCTGATAAAAGATGTTTTCCTTAAGTCACGTACCAACATGTTTTATTTGAATATGGACTTAGTCAAGGTATATCTGCAGATAAATAACACCTCAGCTCATTCGAGAAATAAAAACACCTTTGTCCATACTTGTTTTTTCTCCGAGGAATGCCTTAAGACATGTTATAGTTCAGCAAAAGGATAGATCAAGATTACTCAGAGGCACAGGCTGTCTGGAGTTTGCTTGTCGTCATTACTTAAAGGGCTGTATTTTCGTGTTTTGTATATTCTAATCATTCTCATTAGATGTTCTGCATATTCGCAAACAACATCGCCTCTGTTCGAAAAAAAAACCTGCATGCCCGGTAACCGGGAAGCTGATAATGCGAAATTACTTTTGTCATATACGATTTTGTACGACCCTTTTAAGTTTATTAAAAGACTCCTGATACCATTCGCGGACGTCACACACACGTGTTCCGTACATAAACCAAACTCCCGAGCAGAAGGTATATTTACTTGCGGTATGTTTCTTATTTGTGTCCTTACAAATCACACTTATATGGGGATTTGTATTTATTCTGTTTCCGCTAGCAATTTAATCTGATGTTTTCTGATTAACAAAAAGCCTAATAAACCTTATCAGATACCGATATTATGCCATTAGTAAGGTTGGTGCAATTTAAACACGAGCTGTGTTATGGAAAGTCCTAGTGCAATTTAAACATAACAATCATGTAACGACGAAATCGTCGTTTAATTCAAATGCGAAAAGTAAGTCGCGGATCTACCACCTCTTTAAACACACAACAAGACTTGGTTTACTAAAACTTTATTTTCGCTGCGATTATATATAATTTAAATATCGCTTATCTGTAGATCTTGATCCGAACTTGAAACCTGGGGTTGGTTGCATAAGGCTAGATCAGCTGGCTATCCTGCACAGCTTAGCATTAGTTGCCTTTAAACTATGGTCGAACAGATTATGGATTTCGTAAGAAGCATATAGCTGCTTTATATTTGATGAGAATTATTAAAATTTTTCTTATGTTTTGTTAGAAAATGCAAAAATCTTTTTGTAAACATCTGGTTAGCCTGCAGAATTTCAATAAATTTGAAAAAAAAAATCGATTTTCTACTTTGTGTCCCATATTATACAGTAGTCTCCCCTTATATATTTATAGACGCATGTGATATCATGATGTATTTTATGAATCTTTACATCTAGAATATGTAAAAACCAAGTCCTATCAGTCATAAAAGATATAACATAATTTTAAATTTATTTGGCATCTTCGATGATTTTTCATTTTCGACCAAGGGCTCAATACATGTCATTTCCGTCGGTATGGAGAGGTCTAACGGAATACCGATGGAAATATTCCGTCAAGCATAAGGCTAGCGCTATCGAGCGCTTCGTAACTATTTGCTATGCAACGTTACGCTACAAGAAAGCGCACGCGAGCTCTACGTAACGTTCCTCGGAGCTGCGTCTCAGAAAGCAGCCTGCCGTTGCTAAGGAACAAAGTATCTTATTGCCTGGTCTGAGGTGGTACAGAATAAGAATAATACATTAAATTTGAAAGCAAAAGCAAGCAAATGATACAGATCAACAATTCTTGCACACCAGATAGTGAAATCCTACGTTTTACCCCATGTGAGAAATTCTTATCTCACCCTCGTTATCTCACCCCGATCGCACCCTGCGTTCACGTGTTCTTTTTAACATTAGTTGTATAGGACGTCACTTAATTTCGTCCCTAAGCGCACACGTCACAATGACGTCAAAACGTTTTAATTCAAAATGGCGGACGCCGCGATTGAAGCGTTTTTCTAGGTAAATAGTATGAAAATCAAGATTCGCCGCATTAAGGCGTGCAAGAAAAAGAATCCATCATGCGTGTCAGGTATGGATAAACAAATCTGTCCCTCTGGTCACAGTTTGGCTTCATTTCGGCGAGCCTCGTGATGCCAAAATGTGACCCTCGAGACAGATTTGTCTATCCATACCCGACACTCATGTAAGATTCTTATAGTATACCCGTGTAGTCTACCCGATGCCAATGCTGACCACTGCTTCGAAATTCACCACTGCATCGAAATTAAATGTCTAGATAGATTTCATGTCCGAATTTGAGGACAATAGTTAAAACACCAACAGGATCAAAATCTTTAAAAGGTACAAGCAGACAAAGATCAAGAAAAGGGGCAATCAGAAAAAGACTCCCACTCCAAAAACCGAGGTGGGAAAAAACTAACGATCAGGTACGTATACCATGAAAACATATCGTAAGCCGAATGAGCAGTTATTTTCCCAATAGGTGGCCACTCAGTTACCTAAACTTAACTAAAAATATGAAAACACACATAAGGCGTCAACAGCACAAAAATTTTAAACACCAAGACATAAAACAAAAAGAACCACCACAGAAGTATCACCTTGGAACGATCAGTAACACAAAGTTACTGGCGGGCTTAAACCGGTTTTACATTGCCATAACCTCACCCTCAGCTTCTGCAGTGGTTCATAATATTTAGTTAGTTCTTCGGTCCTCCTGGTGAATCTGTGGACAATGTCTTACTAATCAACATTCCTTACTTGGCACGTAGAAGTTGCTTTATTTTATGCAACAGATTAGATGCGTCATGGAGTTAGCGACAAAGTATAAAGGACGCTTTGACCTTCCTTGAAAAACAAAAAAATGTCCAGTGCTTCAATGGTCGAATATATGAAATTACCATCAAATCGTACGTCTCTATGAAAAGCAATCAGGGGTTCGTGTCTTACGTCAATTGCGAAGGCAAATTTTCACTAGGTGTCGCCATAATTTGCTAAGATTCTGTGTGACAATTTTATAAATTGTTGGACCACATTAACCAGCATCATTACGAGGGGTAGTTGGAAAGTTCGTAATAAGGTATGGTAATTTCTTAATGCGTTGCTAAATATATTAAAGTAATACATGTATAGAAAGTAGAATTTCTCCTCTTCAAGATGATACATTGATTTTTGTAGAACGACTAGTCATGCACGTGCTTCGCGCGCCCAAAATGAAGGCATGTTTATATACTGACGGATATTTTCGAAAAAAAATATTGAGAAAAATCAACAGAAAATCAGTGACCTAATTCGATATCACATTATAACAAATAAGCGATATCTCTCGGAATTCTTTTTCTAAAGATGTCTTCTGCGGTTATTGCTTGCACGGCTAGCATAATTAAATGCGAAAAATATTGATTAATATTTAAGTTGTAGTGTTTCAAAAAATAGCATTTTTGCGTGTTTTCTTCCTATTTGTTTTGAGATTAAGGCTCATACTGTAGCAAGATTTGTGATATCTGAGTATATTTTCTGCGTTATTCTTTGTGAACAATGACATAAGGAATTTTCGTCATGCAAATATGTCGTCTCATCTTACTTGGTTCCTATAAAAATGAATCTTAATGACACTACCCCCTATTTTCAAGAAGTGGGTGGGGTAACTTACCCCCTCATATCTTATGAACTATAGAAAGTTTCTTCAAGATAACTTGTCAGTCATTACTCTAGTAATTGGTTTTAACTCACAAACCTTTCTTACTAGTCTACGAGGGTGATCCAAGAAGTAATGCGAACTTGTGTGTAATTTCTTTCACCATTGCCATTTTTCAAGATAGTTTACATCAGAATTATGATGCATTATCGAATTTTCCAGATCCGATTACTATTTTGACTTAATCACATATCAACCCTCGTTGCCTAGCAACAAGAGAATGCAAGGTAAACGACCTTGGCCACGGTTAAAATTGATTTAATTTATGTACTGCAGTGTCATATGCAAAGCATAATTACGTCAATACTCGTTTTATTCCAAAGTACAATAATTCTTTGAATAGATTTACAGTACATACCTTTATTAGTTTAACACAGCGCAAATTATTGAGGTTTGGCTATCTGTACCCCCTAGAATTTGAGTCAATTTTGATCTCTCAAAATCTCCACATTTTTATCAACGCCTATTCTACTTAACCAAAAAGAATGAATTCCATACAATATTTATTTTTTGAATAAAAATTCTTCGTTGTGATAGGCTGTGGGCATAAATATCGATATATACAATCTTATCAGAGTCAAATATACCCACGAATTATAGGTATTTGTCGTACTTCGTCGAAATTGTAATATTTTTGTCAGATGCCGTTGCTAGGCAACATAGAATAGTCCCTGCTGATCTTTGCATTTCGCTGTCTCTATTTTTTCCAAACATAAGGCATATATAACACAACTGATATGATTTATATGTATATAAATGCCAATTTAAGAAATTGGAGCACAAAATCTTTCCCTGTACCCCTAACAAAATTGACGTTTTCAGTCAATTTCGCGTCCATGTCGACTTCGGGTCGACAAATCAAATATTCCTTAAATCTCAATTCGTCATCCGAACTTCATGATATTACACCTAATAACTGCACATATATACACGTGTACACATGCCAAATTATTTAATTGTATCTGCGTTGGTTACTAAAATACAGTTGTGTTCGCATTACTTCTTGGATCACCCACGTATTTGCCACAGTTCTCAATTCATACAAACAAAACTATTCCTCCTAGCTAAAATCACCCATACCCATGACCAGATTTAAGCAGTTATCTACCATTTGTTGTGCTCTGAATAATCTTCTGTTTTTGTTACGAAGCAGGGAAACTGTGCTTGGTATGAAACTTAACTTAAAATAAATTTAAACAAATGCTGCTTTTATATTTCAAATTAAAATCATTGTGACGGGCGCGTTTTGACATAGAAAATTAACAAAATGTAGAGAATTCCAAAAGACGCAGATATTGCCGTCTCGTTTATAAGTTGTAAGAATTTGCAAATTCATTCAAGACTTGCATAATAAATTGTCTTTATGACGGGCTACAAAATGGTACAAAATAATTTTACTCCATCAAATAGGTTTCATGCACTGCTAAATTTAAAAATGATTATAAATTGTCTATTTTATTGAAATTTCACTTTTTCCAGTTTACAAACAGTACCCATGTTTAAAATAATGTTTTTTTCTGACTGCATCATGTCACCTTCATGAAACTAGTGTGAGAACGTGGAGGAAAGAAAGTTGTTTAAAATGATACCAAACATGTATTGGTTTGCCGAACCGTTACTGAAATAATGGACCACGCTACGTACTTTCCAATCGCCCCTCGTATTTGATTTTGTCTCACACGCTACGACATTTGCAATGCAGCGAAGTCGTAGCATGTTTAAGCCCCCAGGTAATTTTATATTACTGATCGTTCCAAGGCAATACTTCTGATGTGGTTCTAATTGATTTGTTTTAGAGTCGATTTTTTGTGTTGTTTGAGCCTTATGTACGTTTTCATATTTTTAGTTCGGTTTGGGTAACTGAGTGGCTGCATATTGGGGAATAGCTGTTCACTAGGCTTACGATATGTTTTCTTGGTATAAGTACCTAAGTGTCATTTTACTTTTCTCCCTGCCTAAACAATACGTTCTTGAGCTTTTCACTTTTAGCAGCTTATATTGGACAGTTCGTCGGTAGGATACAATCAGTTAGTGGTTTATGGTGTTCAATAATTGGACTTCTTGTACACTTTTTATGGTTAAACGGCGTGTTACATATCTGTTGTTATCACATGTTACGGACCTTTGGCACAACTCGTGTTCCTATCGAAAAGAAAACTTCATGGATGTACCACGTGTATTGTCTCGTGATCTCTACAATCTTGATAAATATTAACATAATTTGGTCATTAAGTGCGAGTGGTGGGACTTCCATTGGCTACGGAAAACACTCGGCGATTTGTTACATATTTTACCCACAAATGATAGGGTATACAATGACACTGCCAGTTGGGATCGTAGTCGCATCGAATATCATCATGTATGGTACAGTTCTCTACAAGATCAGAAAAGATTAATTTAGAACCAGTGCACAAACAAGTCGGAGACACTTCTCTATTTACGCTAAACTATCGACCGTTACTGGAATTTCTTGGCTTAGTTACATTTCCGCTATCCTGATAAGAAACAAGTCGGAGACACTTCTCTATTTACGCTAAACTATCGACCGTTACGGGAATTTCTTGGCTTAGTTACAATTTCCGCTATCCTGATAAGAAATGATGTTTTTGACGCAATTGCGTCAGTGCTTGTAGCGTGCCAAGGAGTCTGCATTATGTTTGCGTTTGTTTGTAACGCAAGAGTAATAGTGCTTTTAAAAGCGTTTGTCGGAGAAAGACGACACTTATCAGTAAATTCTTCAAAAAACACAAGAGCAACTTTTGTTGTAAATAAAGAAAGCGGTACGACTACCACGTTAGTTTAGAAAATAATTATTGCTGTATTTACCCACCATTATGTATGAATACAATAAAATATAAAATAAAATGATTCTTTGAAAGCAGCAAAAACGTTCGAAGAGATGTAGTATGGGCCGTATTGCGCAATTTCGGATATTGATCCTTCATCAGTGACCCTTTATAAACTGGCGGCGATAGCCAGATAAATACATTGTATACTGCTATTTCAAAAATTTACACAAGGAAAGTCTAAATCAAAGACACATGCATAAAGGCGGTCGAATAATTAAAATAGTGTTAAATTATTTGTGCCGTGTGGTCGGGTCCTCACCTGCACAAAACGCCAAGGCATTGTCTATCACAAATAGACCACAGTCATTCAACACATTCTGTTGATGACACTCTTTAATTTCTAGTTTATAAGTTTTTTTCCTTTGAATGCAGCAAAGCTGGGCATATACTTTCCACGTCTTCATTAATGTTGATGCCGAGGCTATTATATATCGTTATACAGTTTGTTTCGTTTCCCTTTTTAGCTCACCTGAGCCATAAGGCTCACAAGGTGAGCTTATAGGATGGCCATGATCCGGCGTCCGTCCGTCGTCCGTCGTCCGTCCGTCGGCGTCGTCCACCATTTTCAAAGATCTTCTCCTCTGAAACCGCTTGGCCAATCAAAGCCAAATTTTATATGAAGCATCTACAGGAAGGGGGCAAGGTCAACATAGGTTGCTAATGCATTTGAATGGGGAAAACTTTTACAATGTCATTTAAAGTGAAAGTTTTGCAGAAAATGGGCAGTAGGACTGAATATTAATGATTCTGAAATAAATGGACCCCAGGGGCTCATATACCCCACCCCGGGGCAATATACATGTACATCTCCATAATACTCAAACATCTTCTCCTCTGAAACCGCTTGGCCAATCAAAGCCAAATTTTATGTGAAGCATCTATAGGATGGGGTAACCATTGTGTATATAAATAATCCAGGTCACATGACCAAGATGGCTGCCATGCCCATATATGGTAAAAACCCTTCAGAAATCTTCTTCTCCGGAACCGGTTGACCGATTTCAACGTAACTTGGCAAGAAGTATCGATGACTCAAGTACTACAATGTGTATTATATAAATCATGACCCTGTGATGACCTTGACCTATTTTTCGGCAAGGTCAACATAGGTCGCCAATGCATTTGAATGGTGAAAACTTTTGAAATGTCATTTAAAGTGAAAGTCTTGCAGGAAATGCACAGTAGGACTGAAAATTAATGATTCTGAAAAAGATTGGTCCTCAGGAGCTCATATGCCCCCACCCCGTGGCAGTATACATGTATATTTCCATAATATTTAATCATCTTCTCATCTGAAACCACTTGGCCAATCAAAGCAAAATTTTATGTGAAGCATCTATAGGATGTGGTAACCAATGTGTATATAAATAATCCAGGTCACATGACCAAGATGGCCGCCATGCCCATATATGGTAAAAATCCTTCAAAAATCTTCTCCTCCGGAACCGATGGACTGATTTCAAAGAAACTTGGCATGAAGCATTGATGGCCAAAGTACTACAATGTGTATATAAATCATGACCCTGTGGTGACCTTGACGTATTTGACAACAAGGTCAACATAGGTTGCCAATGCATTTGAATGGGGAAAACTGTTAACATGTCATTTAAAGGGAATAAATAAAATAGAAATTGGCAAATGGACAGAATATTGATTATTCTGAAAACAAATGGCCCAAGGGCTTCATCTGCCCCTGCTCTGGGACTAAATACCATACTAGTCAAACATGTTTATTGGCATATGTAGCAGATCTCAGGTGAGCGTTTACAGGACCATTGGTCCTCTGGTTTGTTAGAGTCAACCAATACTTTCCCGAAAAATTGTAAATTTGCACAAATTGAGAATATGACGGCGTATACACGCATCCAGTGCTCAACACTATGGTACTCTAGAGGCCCTCAACATCAGGGAATTGTTGTTTCATTAGGTCTTGAGCCAGGTCAATCGCTCTGTCATCGAGCCAATTTACACCGTCCAAACAAAGCATTTCTACATTCCTGGTCAAAGGTCTTTTTTTTTTTAGCTCACCTGAGCCGTTAGGCTCACAAGGTGAGCTTATAGGATGGCCATGATCCGGCGTCCGTCCGTCCGTCGTCCGTCCGTCCGTCGTCCGTCCGTCCGCCCACAATTTCAAAGATCTTCTCCTCTGAAACCGCTTGGCCAATCAAAGCCAAATTTTAAATGAAGCATCTATAGGAAGGGGGAACCAATGTGTATATAAGAAATCCAGGTCACATGACCAAGATGGCCGCCATGCCCATATATGGTAAAAACCCTTCAAAAATCTTCTTCTCCCGAACCAGTGAACCGATTTCAACGAAACTTGGCATGAAGCATCAATGGCTCAAGCACTACAATGTGTATATAAATTATGACCCTGTGATGACCTTGATCTATTTTACAGCAAGGTCAACATAGGTCAGCAATGCATTTGAATGGGGAAAACTTTTAAAGTGTCATTTAAAGTAAAAGTCTTGCAGGAAATGGGCAGTAGGACTGAATATTACTGATTCTGAAAAAAATTGGACTCCAGGGGCTCATGTGCCCCCACCCCGGGCCAATATACATGTATATCTTCACTATATTCAAACGTCTTCTCCTCTGAAACTGCTTGACCAATCAAAGCCAAATTTTATGTAAAGCAGCAATAGGAAGGGATAACCAATGTATATATAAATAATCTATGTCACATGACCAAGATGGCCGCCATGCCCATATATGGTAAAAGCCTTCAAAAATCTTTTTCTCTGGAACTGGTGGACGAATTTCAATCAAACTTGGCATGAAGCATCGATGGCTAAAGCACTACAAAGTATATATAAATCATGACCTTGTGATGACCTTGACCTATTTTACGGCACAGTCAACATAGGTCGCCAATGCATTTGAATGTGGAAAACTTTTTAAATGTCATTTAAAGTGAAAGTCTTGCAGGAAATGGGCAATAGGACTGACTATTAATGATTCTGACAAAAAATGCACCACAGGGGCTCATATGCCCCCACCCCGGGGCAATATACATGTATATCTCCATAATATTCAAACATCTGCTCCTCTGAAACCACTTGGCCAATCAAAGCCAAATTTTATGTGAAGCATCTATAGGATAGGGTTACCAATGTATATGTAAATAATCTAGGTCACATGACCAAGATGGCCGCTAGGTACATATATGGTAAAAATCTCTCAAAAATCTTCTTCTCCGGAGCCAGTGGACCGATTTCAACAAAACTTGGCTTGAAGCATCGATGGTTCAAGTACTACAATGTATATATAGATTATGACCCTGTGATGACCTAGACCCAGTTTATGGCAAGGTCAACATGGGTTGCCAATGCATTTGAATGGGAATAACTGTTAAAATGTCATTTGAAGGAAAAAGCCAGCAGGAAATTAGCAAATGGACAAAATATTGATTATTCTGAAAAAGAAAATGGCCCAAGGGCTTCATCTGCCCCTGCACTGGGATTAAATGCCATAATATTCAAACATGTTTATCGGTATATGCAGCAGGTCTCAGGTGAGCGTTTACAGGACCATTGGTCCTCTGGTTTCTTTTGGATTTAATTTTTCAGGACTTGATTTCTCTTGTAGTAATTTCATGTTTAATTATTTGAACATCTTCGTCAACAGTTTCTGTGTTTTTGTTTTCATTATGTTTTCTCACATTTGCATTTAGATTTGGTGTGAATTTCTCTGACTATTTCATTAGCTCATCATTTATAATTTTCCGCTTTCTGTTTATTCGTCTTTTTCTCTGCTCTAGATAGTCATTTTTCCTTTCTTTGGACTCATTCTCGCCAGTGTGTACATTTGAACTTTTATCAATAATCATAGGTTCGTTTTTCTGTTCCAACATCACTTTTCTTTACTTTGTAGTCTTTTTCGCCAATATGTACATTTGTTTGTTGTTGTTTCTTTCATTACGAACCATAGGTTCTTTTTTCTGTTTCAGCTTGTCTGTTTTCTTTTCTCTGAATTCGTTTTCACCAATATTTGCATTTTCATCTTTATCAATAACCATTGGTTCTTTTTTCTGTTCCCACATTTCATTTTTCATTTTCTTTGACTCTTTCTCAACATCATTTATCTTTTCATTTTTGTCAATAATCAGTGGTCTTTTTTGTTAGTTTTACCACCCTTTCTTGGCGATAATCTCTCCTTTTGATTTCTATCTAATGTTGTCTAATTTTTGTTCACCATTGCGTCACTTTCTGAATCTTCTTTCTTGTATGGCTTTACATCGGTATATAGCACGCTGCTCGATAATAGCTTTCCCTTCACGTCACATAAATAAAACCTATTGTCTTTCGAAGAGACAATCTCGTATGGACCTAGCCAGTCACCTATCCATTTGTCGTCTTTTCTTTCTATTTTTAGCTCACCTGAGCCGAAGGCTCACAAGGTGAGCTTATAGTATGGTAGTCGAGCCGTCGTCCGTGCGTCCGTCGTCCGTCGTCAACATTTTCAAACGACTTCTCCTCTGAAGCTGCCAAGCCGAATCTTTTCATATTTCACATAGAGCATCTACAGGTGGGTGAAAAGAATATTTGTGGTTTTTTTATTTCGATCGGATAAGAACTCTGGTTGCTATGGCAACTTATGCTTCCCATAGACTTATAATGGAGAAAAGTGAAAATTGCCTATTTTTGCTATCTTATTTGAGATATTTGAATTTTGTTTTTGCAGAAATGTTTATTGAGTAGTCCTCTACGTTTCATGTGACTTTGTCCTAATCGTCTATTTTGATTGGTTGCAGGGGCCCCATATAGGGCAAAATTTCGAAAAACATTCAAAAATCTTCTTCTCAGAAACTGTCAAAGGGATGAAGCCTAAACTTTGTATACATGTTCCTGACATGGCCTCTACATAATTTGTGTTTTTATTCCAGGTGGATAAGAACTCTGGTTGGTATGGCAACTTAAAGTTTCCATAGACTTATAATGGGAAAAGTGGAAATCGGCTATTTTTCCTCTAAAATTGCAGACGCTTGAATTTTGTTTTTGCAGAAATGTTTATTGAAAGGTACAAGTAGGCAAAGATCAGGAAAAGGCGCAATCAGAAAAAGATTCCCACTCCAAAAACCGAGGTGGGAAAAAAACCAAACTAACAAGCAGGTACTTATACCATGAAAACATTTCGTAAGCCGAATGAGCAGCTATTTTCCCAATAGGTGGCCACTCAGTTACCTTAACTTAACTAAAAATATGAAAACATACATAAGGCGCCAACAGCACAAAATCTTTTAAACACCAAGACATAAAACAAAAAGAACCACCACAGAAGTATCGACTTGGAACGATCAGTAACACAAAGTTACTGGCGGGTTTAAATCGATTTTACATGGCCATAACCTCACCCTCAGCCCCTGCAGGTTTTATTACATTTAGTTAGTTCTTCGATCCTCGTGGTGAATCTCTAAACGAGTCAATGAATCATCAAGAACAAACAAATTAGTCAAGATAAACATCCTGATGAATCAAAAACCAGGACTCACAGATTCACTAAGCTGCCCGACGATGGAGATCCCTGGGCGCCGAATAACTTACTAACTCAGGAGCAAAAGAAAAACATCAGTTAGACCCCGGTGGACCAAGCAACAGACAAGAAGCTCCGGCCCCAACCAACTAAACTGAATAGCTTTAAGTCGTGGCCATCATAGAGTCTGACGCCCGACCCACCGGTGTGCAATTAAAGAAGGCAGCATAGTTATCAACCGTGATTGGGTTAATAAGTTAATAATATTGAGTAGTGTTTGACGTTTCTTGCGAGTTTTGTCCTAATCCTTTATTTTGATTGGTTGCTGGGGCCCCATAAAGGGCAAAATTTTGAAAAAAAGAAAAGAAGAAAAAAAATCAAAAATCTTCCCCTCAGAAACTGTCAAGTGGATGAATCCTGTACTCTGTATACATGTTTCTGACAGTAGCCTCTACACAATTTGTGTTTTTGATTCCAGTCGGATAAGAACTCTGGTTGCTATGGTAACTTTTAGACTTATAATGGGAAAAGTGGAAATTAGCTATTTTTTGAAAACTATTGCAGCCTGAGATCTAAAAAGTGGTAGATGCAAACAACTAATGGATTAGATGAAGGTATATGATTAATTAAGGTCGAGGTCATCTCTTGACCTTGGCCGGTCTGTCGTCCATACACACTTTTCAAATATTTTTTCTCTGAAACAACTTGGCCAATCAAAGCCAACTTTTATATGAAGCATCTATAGGAGTGGGAACCAATGTGTATATAAATAATCCAGGTCACATGACCAAGATGGCCGCCATCCCCATATATGGTAAAAACCATTAAAATATCTTCTTCTCCATAACCGGTGAACCGATTTCAACGAAACTTTGCATGAAGTATGGATGACTCAAGTACTACAATGTATATATAAAACATGACCCTGTTGTGACCTTCCTATTTTATGGCAAGGTCAACATAGGTCGTCAATGCATTTGAATGGGAAAAACTTTTAAAATGTCATTTAAAGTGATAGTCTTGCAGGAAATGGGCAGTAGGACTGAAATTTAATGATTCTGAAAAAAATGGACCCCTGGAGCCCATCTGCTTTTAAAATGTTATTTTTTGAAAACTATTGCAGCCTGAGAACTGAAAAGTGATAGATGCAAACAACTGATAGAATAGATGAAGGTATGTGATTAATGTAGGTAAAGGTCGATTTTGGAAACATAGGCAAACATGGAAACATGGGTAAAAGTGACAACTAGGTCTCAGGTAAGCATTTACAGGACCAATGATCCTATGGAATCCATTGCAGCCATAGGCCTGAAACTTGACCAAGATGACCGTCATACCCATATTTGGAAAAAAAAACAACACTTTGTCCAGTGACTGTACTTGTTGACTCTCAGGTGAGCGATCGTTGCCCTTGGGCTACTTGTTCTTAAGTTCCTTTTAAGGACTTTATCGCCAACATTGATATTAAAGCTTTTGTAACCTTTTGTTTTCTTTTTTTCTTATGCTTTTATCTGTTTTGCTTGAGCCTTTTGAATATTTGTTTTTATTGTCTTATTTAGGGTTCTAAACCTTGCTATTAAATTTACGTATACTTTCGCGACAGATGATGATTGTTTGTTATCTGATTTATCACCTTTCTCTTCATTTTCAGGTACTTGTTTATAATTTTGTTTTGTTTTTTCCTCCACATCATTTATTTTCATTTCAGCTGCCTGCTTAAACTTTTCTTCTGATTGTTTGTTATCTGATTTATCACCTTCCTTTTTCTTTCCAGGTACTTGTTTATAATTTTGTTTTGTTTTTTCCTCTACATCATTCATTTCAATTTCAGCTGCCTGTTTACACTTTTCATCTGATTGGTTGTTATCTGATTTATCACCTTTCTGTTCCTTTTCAGGTACTTGTTTATAATTTTATTTTGTTTTTTCCTCGATATCATTTATTTCCATTTCAGCTGCCTGTTTACACTTTTCTTCTTATCAGTTGTTATCTGATTTATCACTTTTCTGTTCCTTTTCAGGTACTTGCTTTGATTTTTCCTCGACATCATTTTGTTCCATTTCAGCTGCCTGTTTAAAGTTTTCTTCTGCTTGGTTGTTATCTAATTTATCACCTTTCTGTTCCTTTTTATGTACTTGTTTATAATTTTGTTTTGTTTTTCCTCGACATCATTTATTTCTATTTCAGCTGCCTGTTTACACTTTTCTTCTGATTGGTTGTTTTCTGATTAATCACCTTTCTGTTTCTTTTCAGGTACTTGTTTTGATTTTTCATCGACATCATTTTGTTCCATTTCAGTTGACTGTTTACACTTTCCTTCTGACTCTATCTCACAAAACAGTTTTGGCTTTCGTCCGAACATTGCCATATATGCGAAACCTTAGTTGAAGCCTGCTGGCTAGTACGTATAGCAAAGAGAACCGGATTAATAAAATTTTCCCATTTGTTCTTATCCTGATTTACTAGTTAGGCCAAGGCTGTTTTAATTGTTCTGTTAGTTCGTTCATCTTGTCCATTTGTCTGCGGATGATATGCAGACGTTATGAGGTGCTTAACTTTAAATTTTGAGAACAATGACTCATTTAGTTCGTTTACAAATTCTCTTCCTTGATCTGTGATAACTTTGTTGGGAGGTCCAAAGTGAAAAAATAGATCCATTAGGACGTTTGCCACTTGTTCTGAGGTCTTTTGTGGGATGAGTACAGCCTCTACACATTTACTAAATAGATCAGTTATTGTGACGATATATTTATGTCTTTTTTCTGTCTCAGGGAATGGTCCTATAAGATCCATTCCTAAGATGTCCCAAGTGGACTCTGAGTTTATTGGTTTTAATTCAGGGGCAACTGTTTTTATTTTTTCAAATCGTTGGCACTTATCACAACATGATATTTTATCTTTTACGAATTTAGTCATATTTCTCCAGTAGAACCTTTCGGATATTTTATTGAGAGTTTTGTTGACTCCCATATGACCCCCATGTCTCTCAGAATGACAATCTCTGAATATTAGGTCTTTTTCTTCATCTTCGAGTATAACTTTTCGAGTTCCTTGAAACAAGAACTGCCCAACCTTTATCACAAATTGTTTTGAGTACTGCCACAATGATTTTTGCCCCCGTCTGTTAAGACTGATAGGAAGGGATCCGTCCGTTATGTAATTTTGTACGTCGCTGAGGTTGTACATGGCCATATTTTTTCTGAAACAGATTAAATGACAATGCAAGATTTTTAAAGAATTTGATCACCAACTTCCATATATTTTATGGCAATAACATTGACCTTTGACCTTGAAATATGACCTTAAAAATTCAAACGTCAAACTATCCCATGTTCTCTGTCTTATCTACTGACAGCCAAAAAAGGCGTTTTATAGGTATTTCCCCTTTTCACCGTCCATATTTTCTGTTCTTTTTCAAAAACACGGTCTCCTCTTAATCATACGAAACCGTTTTCTAATGTCTGCAGCCAATCTTGAATTATGCCTTAGATCACAACAAACAAATTTAGGGTTGGCAATTATGGTTTCTTTGTAAAAATAACTCGAAGGTTATGTATGTTGAAGTGTGCAGTAAAATGACTCGTTATAATGCACTGTCATGTTTTCTTCTCTCATTATGCTAAATTATGAACGGAAACGAATACAAACGGGTATTAAATGATACCCAGGTTTGCTAATTGTTCTAAATTGATTTTAATGTCAGAGATTCACGAGGTCAAGGGCCAATTAAGTTATTCTAGTAATGCATATTATGTTATGTTATATTAGTTTAATTTCTCACACTTATAGATTTTCCAGATCATTTTCTACTTGTACCTTTTTGTATACAAGTACTAGGTAGAAGGAGACAGGCTATTGGTTCCAGAGTCGATCAATATTAGTACAAAGTATAATTTAATACAAGTTTCAATGCTCTATGGCTGTTTGCAATCGAGATACATGTAATTATATATGTGCACGCTAAGAGTACATGCAGTTACATTCCAATAGTAGATTTTTCATTAATATTCGTGAAACTAAAATATCCGACAATTAATATATCAGATGTCATAATTGTCTTAGCAATTATTTGACACCATTTCAATACTTTGCACTAAACGGTTGCTGTAAAACAAGTCATTCTGTGGGTAAATGCCCCCATATATTTTGTGCTTTTCATGAAACCCAAATTTAGATAGTTATACGTACTTACATAGTGCATTACCTTAGCATATGCATATTGAGTACCTATATTTAGCAGGTACTTGCGATCATGTAGGTATAACATGATATTTCATGATTTTCTACGGTTATAAAACTTTTAATGTACATGATTAGATTCGCAATTAAACATGACAAAGGCGTTATTGAAAAACCTGCTGTTCGGGATGCTATGACTCATTCAGAGTTGTTTCTTCTATGATATGCGATGATAAATGAAGGAAGGCAGATTGCAATTTTTTGCTTTTTTAATACGGTTATATTCAAAGTCTTGGATTAAATTGACAATAATTTGTCATCGTTTGTTATGCATCAGTCATTTGTATCCACGGTCCCACTAGGGCCGAGGAATAGCGGGGCTTGTAACTTTTCGAATTTTAAAGCACGGGTAAAAGCCCCGCCCTGCAGAGCGAATTTTTTGGTAAAATCCCAGCTAAAAGCCCCGGCCCTTAGGGGACTGACAATAATGAGGAGTGACGACAAATGACTTAAGCTATTTAAATAATCTTTACTAGAATATTCCATGGTGCTGAGATTAGGCATAAGTTAGCCCAGTGGTTTCAGAGATGAATTGGAACACCTCCTACAGACTATCACCAGAGAGCTTTTGGTGTTATGCTCTTTTGTTATTCATGCTCTTATAATTTTGCATGCTAGAATACAAGACCTGTGGCTTGTTCTCATGAAATTAAATTTTCTACATCAGGAAAACATATCCGTGTGAAGTATACCCCCTCAAACCCAAATTTTATATAGTAAAACTGGTGTATACCTATTTTTCTTATTTTTGCTGCAAAACATAGATTGCAAGTGCCCGGCGAGGCGGTTTTAACGTATACCCACAATCTATGCTTTGAGCAAAAAAAAAAAAAAAAAAAAAAAAAAAAAAAAAAAAAAAAAAAAAAAAATATCCAAAAAATTCTACTGAAAGTTTTCAATTTTTATGTATCTATATATTTCATGGGCAAGTTTTCGTAATGAACACATCTCATGTTAAAATTGCACCAACCTTATTAACAGTATCATACCGATATCTGATAAGGTTTATTAGGCTTTTTGTTAATCAGAAAACATCAGATTTTAAAATTGCTTGCGGAAACAAAATAAATACAAATCCCCATATAAGTGCAATTTATTAGGACACAAATAAGCAACACACCGCAAGTAAATATACCTTCGGCTCGGGGAGTTTGGTTTATATACGGAAAACGTGTTACATCCGCGAAAAATATCTAGAGTGTTTTAATAAACTTAGAAGGAGGCGGAATGATCGTTTAAAATATGAGACAAAAAGAATTTCGCATATCAGCTTCCCGCTCGTCGGACATGCAGTTTTTTACGGTGGCGAAGTTGTTTGCAAATATGCAGAACATCTAATGAGAGTGATTAGAATATACAAAACGCAAAAATACAGCCCTTTAAACATTGGCAACAAGCAAACTCCAGACAGCCTACGCTTCTGCGTAATCTTGATTTATGCTTTTATCCTTTTGCTGGTCATTATAAGCTGACTGATTGGAGACACGTCTTACGGCATTCCTCGGAGATTAAAGAAGTATGGACAAAGGTATCTTTATTTCTTGAATGAGCTGAGGTGTTCTGTATCTGCTGTAATGTGTTGACCAAGTCAATATTCAAATAAAACATGTTGCTACGTGACTTAAGGAAAATTCCTTTATCGGAATAGACTAAAATAAAATGAAATCACATGACCGAGAACGTGTCTAGCGAGAATGGAGAGGAAATGCGACATCAAATGCGTTTAATGTAAAGTAACAAGGTGCTTTTTATGGAGAATATGAAGTGGAAATACAGTAGAATTGCGTAATGCATATTCAAATGCGCCTAATGTATTTGATGCAAGAACCTTTATTTGAGCCTGTCAGTAGGAAAAAGTACACGTTTGTGATAAAATTCAATTCTTTCGATTTTTTTTTTTTTTTTTTTTTTTTTTCATAAATAAAATATAAAAGTTTGATCCCTTGGAAGCAGTAAAAACGTTTAAATGGAGGTAGTATGGGCCATATTGCGCGATGTCGGGTACTGAAGCCTTATCAGTGACCCTTTATAAACCCGCGGCGATAGACAGATAAATAAACTTTAATTTTAAATAATTACATAAAAGAAGTCTAAATCAAAGACACATGCCTAAACGGATTCAAATTAATAGAGGCATTGTTTAGAAGATGGTTCTAAACATATAACTGTTAATACTCTAAATATTCTTACTGATCTCAAAAGACCGAAATAGATAATATAATCTGCAATATGGATAATGTGCGGGGAGCATTTTTACGGCCGCCACACGGCACAACGCCAGCTACAATAATAGCAAATAGTAAATATATAATTTTGATCCTTCGGAAGCAGTAAAATGTTAAAAGGGAGGTAGCATGGGTCATATTGCGCAATTGCGGGTACTGAACCCTCATCAAATACCCTTTGTAACCCGGCCGCGATAGCTAGATAAAATGCATTTCAATTCCAAATAATTACATAACGGAAGTCTAAATCAAATATTAAGACATGTTTTTTTTGTGTGAGTGTGTGCATAAAACAGTATTACTATCTTACTGGAGATAGACGTCAAGATAGGCATTTGTACTTAGCTAAGCAATTCTGCTTCTTAGACGCCGACTGTCTAGTGGTGGGGAAAGCCAGGGCAGTTCACGACGTTCGGTCGGGAAATACCCTGTGAAACCATCGCGCCCGGAAGGTGACAGTCAAACCATTGGTACATACCGATGCAAGAACCATTGATAGTTTTTCAACAATTGATAATTTCACTGGCGACGCCAGTGGGATTCGAACCTGCACGGCAGTGGTACATAGCTAGTCAGAAGCCAAACGCGCTACCGACTGAGCTATCCGGGCGCCCACTGAGCTATCCGGGCGCCCCGTTGAATACCATAAAATTAATTTTTTAGGTAATTTGATATCCATATTCTCAATATAACTAATTAATGTCTCCATCAAACAAGATCACTACAGTATGTAGACATTTTGTACGATGCTAAAGTAGCCGAAATCGCGGTATGGCTCATCCCCTTTGTAATTAATATGTTCACTGCTCTTAACGGAAGTCGGTTTTGTTTTATTTATTATATTTCAAAGGAGACATTTAAAATTGTGTAAGAGAATATAGGTATTTATGACCTTACTGTAACCACAGGTGGTGTATTATATTTGTCGAGTTTGATGCTGGAACCAAGTAGCTAGTGAAACGGTGGACAATACTATATATATAGAATATTAGAGTTTTCATGGCAACTCTGTTTGATTGGGGGAAACTGACAGATTTTTTGTTGTATAAAATATCTGTATTTTGATACTTCAGCATCCTTAGTATTGAATTAAAGCAATTTGCACAAACATCACCACATTCGCACTTTATATTTCTGCATCAGGAAAACATGCCCGTGCAATTAATACCCCTTAAACCCCACTTTTATATAGAAAAACTGGGGTTTGCAGGGGTATACCTATTTTTCTTATTTTTGCTCTAAAACATAGATTATGGGTACTCGTTAGAACCGCTACGGCGAGGCGGTTCTAACGCGTGCCCACAATCTATGTTTTGAGCAAACATAAGAAAAATATCAAAATTTTTCTACTGAAAATTTTCACTTTTTACAGCTTAAATAATCTCTGTATATTGCATGGGCAAGTTTTCGTAATGGTTTATGAAAACCTACCCATCATTGAATATTCAAAGATTTTCATAAATAATCATTAGATTCATTTTTCGGCCTCAGCTTTTCTGACAAATGGAACCGCACTTGGGTCACATGACGAAATACTTTAGTATTTTTAACTACAAAAGGAAGTTAACACATTTTTTGTTTGTGTCCCACTCGTACGAAACTAGTCCTAGAACTAAAGACAAATAAGATAAATAACTGTTAATACTCTAAATATTCTTACTGATCTCAAAGGACCGAAAGAGATATAATCTGCAATGTGGATAATGTGCGGGGAGCATTTTCACGGCCGCCACACGGCACAACGCCAGCTACAATAATAGCAAATAGTAAATATATAAATTTGATCATTCGGAAGCAGTGAAATGTTAAAAGGGAGGTAGCATGGGTCATATTGCGCAATTGCGGGTACTGAACCCTCATCAAATACCCTTTGTCACCCGGCCGCGATAGCTAGATAAAATGCATTTCAATTCCAAATAATTACATAACGAAAGTCTAAATCAAATATTAAGACATGGTTTTTTTGTGTGTGAGTGTGTGCATAAAACAGTATTACTATCTTACTGGAGATAGACGTCAAGATAGGCATTTGTACTTAGCTAAGCAATTCTGCTGCTTAGAAATGAGACATTTAACATTGTGTAAGAGAATATAGGTATTTATGACCTTATTGTAACCACAGGTGTTGTGTTATTTGTCGAGTTGGATGCTGGAACCAAGACGCTA
Organism: Rugalucina vietnamica; assembly: GCA_964017185.1. Lineage (NCBI taxonomy): Eukaryota > Metazoa > Mollusca > Bivalvia > Lucinida > Lucinidae > Rugalucina > Rugalucina vietnamica. Next base: position 29,432,551 of record OZ024885.1, on the reverse strand, counting down.
TTGAAACGTTGGACAATACTATGTAAAATATTAGAGTTTTCATGGCAACTCTGTTTGATTTGGGGAAACTGACAGATTTTTTGTTGTAAAAAATATCTGTTTATTTGATACTTCAGCATCCTTAGTACTGAATTAAAGCAATTTGCGCAAACATCACCACATTCGCACTTTATATTTCTGTTTATGGAAACCTGCCCATCATTGAATATTCAAAAATTTCCATAAATATTCATTAGATTCATTTTTCGTCCTCAGTTTTTCTGACAAATGGAACCGCACTTGGGTCACATGACGAAATACTTTAGTATTTTTTAACTACAAAACGAAGTTAACACTTTTTGTTTGTGTCCCACTCGTACGAAACCAGTTCTAGAACTAAAGACAAATATACTGAAAAAAGTGAAAACGTTACACATTATGTTATTGTCAATCTCAGATTTAATTTTATTGTTGCAAACATTTTTTTGCTATAATTTGTACTTTGATTCTTTTCTGTTCAAGCGAAATACGCCATGCTACACACATTTTAAGAAGTAGGAGGTAAGAAAGAAGACACTGTCAATTCAGTATCACGTGTAACAGTCGCCAAAATGAGCGCATGAAATCGTCTGTGGTTGGCCCAATGCACTGTCGATGTCGAGCGCTCAGTTTGCCAAGTTTTGTTTCACGATATACAGAACTTGCATAGTCATTTTTCTGACCCCTTACTTGTTAAAGTGCATGTAGCACGCATCTGTTTGCATTCACAGAATCTAATGTAAGTTATAGCCGAAGAATGATATTCGTTTGTGTAGTGAAAAAGTTTAGCAATGAAATGAAACAGGAGACAGACATTTAAAGGAATGGATTCAGAACGCATATTTAGCCCTGTACATATTCAATTAGTTGTTACAGTACGTGTTACAAATCAAATTCCAACGATTTACCCCATAATAAGTACACAATCATCGATTGAAAATTACGCTAAAATGCGTCTCGAATCGAGAAGGTTGTCGCCATATTTGTTTACCTGTGACGTCACTCACTCACTTTCGGATTAGAGCCATTTAGAAGCGATCGTACTCCACTCCATTTTATCGATAAAATTCGCAGATTAGGGTAAGAGTAAAAAAAAGAAATAAAAACAGAAAAAATGTCATCTGTCACAGAGATCTCGCGGACGCAGGACCCGGCGTAAATCTGGGCTCAGACACATGGTTTTCCTCAGTGGTGATTCCCGGGGCGCAAGTTGTTTTTGCCGCGATACGTCCCAATATTTACCTGTGTTTTGTTGTCTATGAACCAAAAAAAGCATCTTAGAGACATCCATCCGAGTGTATTTCGCACCTTTATGATGTAAATCCAATCAAAATTATGTAACGATAGTTAGGTAGTCGATAATCTTTCATACATATATAATGGCGGTCGCATCTTTTGATGGCGCGTGTCTTTATGTAAACAATTTTAATTGCAGTCATTGTTGACAGGTCAGCTGACCGTTTGAGGCGTGTTTACAGTGTCACATGCTAAAAATAATTATCCGCATGAATGAAAATCTTTTCTGGATTGGTGGCAAACAAATTAGAAACGCATGCGCATTAAAAATCAATTAGTGATGGGCGGTTCATCTCCGATTATAGATTTGATAAAATAGATAACTGAAGCAAATTAATCAAATTATGTAAAAAAAGAAAAAGAAAAAAATGACCCCTGGAGTGTGTACCGATTCCGTTTTGGAATAAAATGGATGAAAAACTTGTGTATTCCTATTTTTTTCTATTGTGCGCGATTCTTTGACGAATTGTATGTCAAATGCCAAAATTCGGAATAAAAACTACCGTGCGTAGATACATGTAACAGTAATTCCATTCCGTTCATACTGGATTATTAATAAGAAATAGTGAAAATGTCGACACCTACGATTTTGAAGCGAAAAGCCGACGACAGGTATCTGGAAAAAAACTATTACATCCTTTCTGTGGCTTGTTTTTACAGTTAATCGCCTGGCACAAAGGCATCTTCGGTAAATATTATTCTCCGGTATCATCACATAAATACTTCTATCAAGTTTAACGCAGAAAATATCCACAAATACAAAATAAAATAACGAAATTATCGCGTAACGAAATTATCGCGAGAATATTTGAACGTCTTGCAATTGAAATGAGCGGCTTAAAGAGAAAGTGAGTGAGTGACGTCACAGCTTTATACTGGTTACCGCGTTCACCGTGTAATTATCGATAAACCGGTAACCATACCCGATAAAGATGGCGATTCACTCAGATGCAGGAAAAAACGACGGTTTCCCAACTTTGAACACGAATATTTTGCGTAACAAACCCGATATGCATTCTCTTGTACCAGGAATGAATTTATGATGGTATTTTACCAATACATACGGCGTCTTATGCGGTTCCGAATCCATTCGAGTGTAGCGTTTTTACTTTTGTTCAGTATATTTATTTGAACATCCAGACTACAAAGACTATTTTTGTAGAAATATTTTTCGTCGAACTCCAAACAGGACGATATTTCCTACAAACCTTGCAGCACGAGTCTGATTATTTCCAGTTCTACCTCACAGTTTCATAATTTGTTTTCTCGGCACCGAATACAATTGTGAGCTGAAACTTTCACAGAGAAGCTTTGAGTTGTAAGGCAGTTCCTGTCCATGATCTCAGGTTGTTGTTACATGATGAGGTATAAAACTTCAATATTGATCAATTAATTATTCATTTTATTAGTTTAAACCAGTTTCTAAATTTCTAAACGTTTTCTACGTTTGCAATATTTTATATTTTATGTAAATATCTGTATATGTTTTATGATGGCCACATGGTCGAATACCTAATGTATAGTTAAATGTGTTTAAATAAATAAAAGGGTATTCCAAACCTCTTGTATAGGATTAAAGACACATGTTGCATTGCGTAACACCATAATGACCTTCAGCAGACTGCTGATATGAAATCACAGGTAATGCAAGGGTGGCTTTGCAGGTAGGGGCCATGAAAGGGAACCTAAAATCAATACCTGTGAAATATGTATTGTACAACAGAGCTCTGATTATTGTCATTATCATTTTGGTAATTTAGATTATCTGTCCCTTTGGGTCTAATTCAGAAATAAAGAATAGTGCAAATTTATTTATTTATTTATTTATTTATTTATTTATTTATTTATTTATTTAAAAATATAATTTTAAAATCTATTTATTTAACAAAGCATTTTCATTGAATAATTGGCACACAGTTGAAAGTTCTGTGCCTTATAGCACTATTCGCAGTTTAGAAGGTTCCTTAATCCAGTTTGTCCAATTTGCTTATTACATGAATGAATGCTGCATCAATAATTGAAAAGGAAAACTATCATAAAACCAATTTACATTGAAACAAGGATTTTCACACGTTTTGACAGATACTAAACAAACACAGACTTAGTGGAAGACAGTATGTTGGTTTGTTGAAGGTGTGAAAAACAAATGGCAACATCAGCAATGTAATACACTTTAATGACACGTCACGTCTTTCATTTCTAGTTAGACCTTTAGAGTGACAAGTCTCTGAGATTTATGAAACAAATGTTTGGATATTATTCCAGTGATACAAAAACGGAACCTATATGTGCAGAGTGACATGACACATTTTTATGGACATTATAATAACAAAAACAATTATTCTGTTGTCAGTGCTCCAGATAGCGTCCGTTGTTATTCCGAAACTTTTCTTTTTTAAATCGTTTTTAGAAAGTATATCAGCAGTCAATGAACTGTTGAGAAAATGATCTAGGCCTGCTCTTTCTGACATAGAATTATGGTTACTTTTCAGCATTGGCTCAATTCAGAACTCAAATTAGATGATTTTAAATGCAAAAACTGAGAATGAGATTAGAAACTATTAGAAAATAAAACATGTTCTAAAATTACATTTTAGACACTTCTCAATTATATTAAAGTTCCCTTCAAGTGGCCCCCTCAAGGCAGAGACCAAGGGCCCCATAATAACTTAGATAAGATAAGCCTTTGATGTGCGCTATGACTCCTGGACTGTTTATTATGGGTCACTAGACCAGGCCACCCCAGTTAAAGAAGCAGCAAAATGTGTCTTTAAAGTCAAGGGAATCACCGGGACAGTAAAAGACAAACGTTATTCTGATATCAAGAATGTGTTTTGCGGATTTTGAATTATTACAAAGCACATTGCCTTGCAAAAATACTGATTCTTCGCATCCATGATTGGCCTGACACTTTCCCTGACTTAGAACCTATAGAGGACTATAGAAGAGATTTGAAATATCATTAAGAGGAGATGTGAGACATTGCCTAACAATAGCTTAACCCACTATGGTACTATGTGTGGGGGAACAAATTATGAAACTGTATGACTAAATTCCAAGCCACGTTTTGGCAGAATACAGCCAGAGGTGACTCCAGTGTTTGAAGACATGCTCACCGAATGAAGGAACCCACTAGTAAGATTGCTTCGTAAAAACGTTCTGGTGGAATATTACTTTTCTAGCAAAATAACACTGACGTGAAATACTTTTAAATGGCAACAACCAGTTTGCCATGAAATTCTGCAATACACATTGAATGAAAATAAAGGTGTAACTTTGTAAATAGTGCCCATACAGACACAAAATGTCCAGCCGTAGTAAGCAAATGATTATCCTTAGATAAACTACAAATAAATTACAAACCGTTGACCATGGTTCCTTGTGGAATCTTTTTCTTTGAAACTCGAATATCAGCTACTTTTTGTGAAAACAAAATGAACTTCATGTATCAAATTTAACATAAAACAACACAACATTTGGAAGTTTTATATAAAAAGTAAATATTTACCCACATAATAAACAAAATATAGAAACAAATTCCTCCTGTTGTCACATTCTTGCCAGTGACGATTGTTGAAAAACAAGACGAGTTGTCAATCGAAGGAGTATATACATTGTATATACTAGTCAGACGTTCTAAAAGGTCTTAATTATTATTATTATATATATTTTTTTTTTTTTTTTTTTTTTTTTTTTTTTTTTTTTTTTAGCAAAGAGCACAATATGAATTCCTTTCGCTTAATTGGATGCACCAGCATATCCGTAAATGTTGTCATTGTTCTACAAAACAGCAATATTCCAAACCCAAACGTCAGCGTAGAAATATTCCAAACCCAAACGTCAGCGTAGAAATATTCCAAACCCAAACGTCAGCGTAGAAATATTCCAAACCCAAACGTCAGCGTAGAAATATTCCAAACCCAAACGTCAGCGTAGAAATATTCCAAACCCAAACGTCAGCGTAGAAATATTCCAAACCCAAACGTCAGCGTAGAAATATTCCAAACCCAAACGTCAGCGTAGAAATATTCCAAACCCAAACGTCAGCGTAGAAATATTCCAAACCCAAACGTCAGCGTAGAAATATTCCCAACCCAAACGTCAGCGTAGAAATATTCCAAACCCAAACGTCAGCGTAGAAAGGCCAATGTTATTGCAACGTGCAAGTTGTATTCCATAAAGGTCTGCTGGTAAGAAGTTGAATGTAATCAAAATATCTATAAAATACACCTTGGTGGACAAATACAACAATCATGTTTTTCCTAAACTAACGTGGTTGTCGTACCCCTTTCCTTATTTACAACAATTTTTTGCTCTTGTGCTTTATGTGTTTTCTCAGAAATTGAAGAGTTCACTGATAATTTTCGTCTCTCTGTGACATACGCTTTTAATAGCACTATTACTCTTGTATTACACACAAACGCAAACATAATGTATACTCCTTGGCACGCCACAAGCACTGACGCGATTGCGTCAAAAACGTCATTTTTTATCAGGATAGCGGGAATGTAACTAAGCCAAGAAGTGCCTGTAACGGTTGATAGTTTAATGTAAATAGAGAAATGCCTTCGACTTGTTTGTGCACTGGTTCTAAATGAATCTTTTCTAATCTTGTAGAGAACTGTGCCATACATGATAATATTCGATGCGACTACGATTCCGACCGGCAATGTCATCGTATACCCAATCATTTTTGGGTAAAATATGTAACAAATCGCCGAGTGCTTTCCGTAGCCAATAGAAGTTCCACCACTCGCACTTAATGACCAAATTATGTTAATATTTATCAGAATTGTGGAGTTCACGAGACAATACACGTGGTACATCCATGACGTTTTCTTTTCTATAGGAACACGGATAGTGCCAAAGGTCCGAAACATGTGATAGCAACAGATATTTAACCAGAACGCACTGTTTAACCATAGAAAGTGTACAAGAAGTCCAATTATTGAACACCATAAACCATTAACTGACCTTACACCACCAATGAACAGTCCAATATAAGCTGCTAAAAGCGACATGCTCAAGAACATATTGTTTAGGCCAGGTTGTGTTCTGAGTTCGGTCAATAATCCATACACGGATAGCGTAATAATCAGTGACACAACGGATAAACATGCGCACACAATGCTTAGCACATTGATGAATGAAAAACTTGAGTCAGGAATTATGTTCTCTGTTGCCGCTATGTAATCCTTTGCACAAACACGAATATAACTCTCATTCGATTTAATGTAATCATTTTTCTGGAGGAAATATCTTAGGTCTTGAAAATAAATCCCCGACGTATTCACGTTGACGTCAAAATCGTTAAGATCCAACTCAATCATTTCACACCTAAGGAATTTTGACACTATAATACTTGCTTCTAGTGTCGGTTGGTGATATGCAAAAGGCGGTACTTCAATTTCTGTCGTAAACGTTACATCGTTCCTTTGTGATTTTGATGAAAAATATCTGAACTGAACATTTGAGTGATTAGTCTCCACAAGTCCGTGTTCACTCGATCCCGAACTTTGCACGAGAATAAGGGAATCATGAAAGTCGACCAGTCGATCCGCAAAACTGATATCATTTTTAAACTGAATGAATGCTGAAAACACATCGAGGTTGTCAACTTGGTTTATTCTAGCATCTGACGTGTTCTTGCTACGTAAATTGACTCTTACAGGAGTCGTGCAGTTCTTGGCAAGATGTTTAAAGTATTTCTGCAAGTCGTGTATGAGTAGTTCACTATCAACGTCCCCTGAATGCGAAGATCTAGTAAGCTTTATTGTTACTTCAAAGTTTAGCCCATAGGTTTCTCTTACAATTCGCCTGCAGGTACCGTGGTCTATAACTGTTAGAGGTGGACAATGAATCTTCCGACAAATTCCCTGCGTAAAGATATAATAAAACTGATTAAAAATCTTCGAAAAAATGTATTGTCAATGGAAAGATAAAAAACTTTTTTTTTCATTAAATGATCAATCGCTTATTACCGGCAGCTCAAGTTTGATATATTAGATAGTTTGCTCAAAGCATTTATTGTGGGTACATGTTGTAACTGCCGCGATGAGGCGCTTGTAACGGGTACTCACAATCATTGTTTTGGACAAAAAAAAAATGTAAACCCCTGTTAGCCCCAATTTTGCGTTATAAAAATGTGGTATAATAGGGTATGAATTTTACGGACATGTTATCCTGATGGATGGGTTTGTTTATACATCATATCGTTTTACTGTACCTGTTTATTGCGTTTTACCTTGTATGGGTCATAGACCTCATTGACGTCACTTTTCATTGACTCTGGAACTGTCGGGGACTCTGTGAAATCAATGCCGTGAATGACATCTTCAAATTAGGAACATATGGTAAATGACTGGAATTATCTTTCTCATTGGAGGGAAACTTGTGCTCGAGTGCATCAACATTGTTGCAAAAGTAAATGCATTTTTGTAGGTATCGTTGCCACTTTTGAACGAGTCGCAAGCTTCTTCCAAAACGAGGCTTTCGTTTGTCCGAAGTAATCCAGTTTCGTTGCATTTGGAGATCATTGGTTCACAAAACTGCCGGCGAAAACCTTTGGGTGGATCAAACAAAAATGCTACAATTATGAGAACGCCGAATTTCGGACACAATGTCAGACATATTGTTTGGTAGGAATATCCCTTGACGGCAGATGACTTTTATTGCCCATCGGACAATGTCTGCTTCGGTTAAGTTATTGCACCTGACACACTGAATATTTTTGTTGTAAGCCTCGTGTGTAGTTTATGAGAAACAATTCTGTAATTTTCGAGTTTTGTTGGTACATTATTGATGAACCGGTCTGAGACAAATTCAATAATGATGTTGGTTTAATGTGGTCCAGGAATTTATAAAATTGTCACACAGAATCTTAGGAAATCATCGCGATATCTATTAAAAATTTGCCTTCGCAATAGACACGTTTTCCTGATTTCTTCTCAGAGAGATGCATGGTTTGATGGTAATTTCCTACATTTGACCATTGAAGCACTAGAGTTGTGTTTTGTTTTTCAACGAAGGTCAAAGCGTCCTTTATACTTTGTCGCTAACTCAATGACGCACTTAATCCGTTGCATAAAATGAAGCAATTTCTACGTGCCAAATAAGGAATGTTGATTAGTAAGACATTGTCCACAGAAAACTTATCTTTTATGTTTTGATTCTGATGGTGTTTCAGCTATTATCATCAAGTTCGGACCTGAAACCTAGACATTAACTTTCTATGCAGTGGTCAACATCGGCATTAGATAGACACAGGTAGGCTTGCCGATCCGTGTCGTTAGCTTGCCTTCAAATCTAATGTATTTTTTATTCCTACTCTGTACCACCTCAGACCAGACAATAAGATACGGCTTGGGGCACTTAACATCTTATTGATGGGTTGCGACAAATTACGGGAAATGCAGTTTCGACAAAGCTTTGCTGATAATAATAGATAAAATGTCAATGTAAGATCCTTTGGAAGCAATGAAAACGTTCAAAGGGATAAGGTATGGGCCATATTTCGCAATTTCGGGTACTGGTCCTTCATAAGTGACTTTTTATAAACAATGTTAGGTGCAGTAACAACAAATTAAATATAAATTAAGATTTATTTGAAGCAGTAAAAGCGTTCAAAGGGACAAGGTATATATGGGCCATATTGCATTGTATTGTATTGTATTGTATTGTATTGTATTGTATTGAATTGTATAGATTCTGCCATCATTGACACACCTTGACTAACCCATGAGTACGGATAACCCTTCACCTAACCATCACCACTCCGCAGTGACAGGATTAATGTCCGCCGCTAGTACAATGATAACCCCAACACATATTTGAATAATCCTGCCAATGCGGATTTCCCTCCCTTGTGCCTTAACCTTACCATATTGTGCAATTTCGGGTACTGAACCCTCATCAGTAACCCTTTATAAACCGGATAAATAACCAGATAAATAAACTGCAATTTCAAAAAAAAATGATATGGATGTCTGAAGCAAAGTCATATGCCTAAATTGAGTAGGATGATTCAAACATCGTTTAGAATATGGCTCTAAAAGTAAAATTATTTAATACTCTGAATTATCTTACTGATCTCAAAGGACCGAAAGAAAAATATAATCTGCACCATGGATGGTGTACGGGGAGACTTTTTAGAGAAGCAACACAACACAATGTCAGTTGCAGTAAAAACAAATAAAATATAATCGGAGCAGTGAAAACGTTCAAAGGGATAAGGTATGGGCCATATTGCGCACTTTCGGGTACTGAACCCTCATCAGTGACCTTTCATAAACCGGCGACGATAACCAGATAGATAGACTGCAATATCAAAAATATACCAGGGAAGTCTTAATCAAAGACATATGCCTCCACTGAGCCAGATTATTAAAACATCGTTAGAAGATGGCTCTAAACGTACAATCATTTAATATTCTGAAGATTCCTACTGATCTCAAAGGACTGAAAGAAGTATAAGGTCGAACAAAGGGACGTCAACCAGATACCTGCCATGTGATAACAAGTTCGGATCAAGCACTACTCATAAGAGATATTTTACAAATTATCGAAGCTAAATCAATTGTATGTAAAAAGGCAGTTGATCTGCGACTTCTTTTTCGCATTTAGAACAAAATTTTATCATGGTTTCTCTGTATATAAATGTTCATGTTAACGTTAGCTTAGATTTTCTACAACACATCTCATGCTAAAATTGCACCAACCTTACTAATGGCATACTAACGCGTCTGATAAGGTTTATTAGGCTTTTGGTTAATCAGAAAACATCAGATTAAATTGCTTGCGGAAACAAAATAAATACAAATCCCCATATAAGTGCGATTTATTAGGACACAAATAAGCAACACACCGCAAGTAAATATACCTTCGGCTCGGGGAGTTTGGTTTATGTACGGAAAACGTGTGTAACATCCGCTTAAAATATCTAGAGTATTTGGAGGCGGAAGAATCGTACAAAACATGAGACAAAAAATCGCATATCAGCTTCCCAGTTACCGGACATGCAGTTTTTTAACGGTGGCAAAGTTGTTTGCGAATATGCAGAACATCTAATGAGAATGATTAGAATATACAAAACGCAAAAAATACAGCCCTTTTAACATTGGCGACAAGCAAACTCAAGACAGCCTGCGCCTCTGTGTAATCTTGATCTATGCTTTTATCCTTTTGCTGGTCATTATAAGCTGACTGACTGGAGACACGTCTTACGGCATTCCTCGGAGATTAAACACGTATGAACAAAGGTGTCTTTATTTCTTGAATGAGCTGTGGTGTTTTGTATCTGCTGTAATGTGTTGACCAAGTAAATATTCAAATAAAACATGTTGCTACGTGACTTAAGGAAAATTCCTTTATCGGAATAGACTAAAATAAAATGAAATCAGATGACCGAGAACGTGTCTAGCGAGAACATCAGGAAAACATGTCCGTGCAATGAATACCCCCGTAAACCCCACTTTTATATAGTAAAACTGGGGTTTGCAGGGGTATACCTATTTTTCTTATTTTTGCTCCAAAACATAGATTGTGGGTACTCGTTAGAACCGCCTCGATTCTATGTTTTGAGCAAAAATAAGAAAAATATCAAAATTTTTCAGCTGAAAATTTTCAATTTTTAAAGCTCAAAAATCTCTATTTGTTGCATGGGCAAGTTTTTTTCGTAATGGGAAATGCAACATCAAATGCGTTTAATGTAAAGAAACAAGATAACAAGATGCTTTTTATGAATAATATGAAATGGAAATAAAATTGCGTAATGCATATTCAAATGCGCCTTATGTATTTGATGCAAGAACCTTTATTTGAGTCTGTCATAAAGAAAAGTACATGATTTTTTTTTTTGTTTTTGTTTTTTTTTTGTTTTTTTTGTTTGTTTTTTTTATAAATAAAATATAAAAATTTGATCCCTTGGAAGCAGTAAAAACGTTTAAATGGAGGTAGTATGGGCCATATTGCGCGATGTCGGGTACTGAACCCTTATCAGTGACCCTTTATAAACCCGCGGCGATAGCCAGATAAATAAACTTCTCAATCAATTTTAAATACATGTAATTACATAAAAGAAGTCTAAATCAAAGACACATGGCTACATGTAAACGGATTCAAATCAATAGAGACATTGTTTTGAAGATGGTTCTAAACATATAACTGTTAATACTCTAAATATTCTTACTGATCTCAAAGGAGCGAAAGAAATAATATAATCTGCAATATGGATAATGTGCGGGGAGACTTTTTACGGCCGCGACACGGAACAACGCCAGCTGCAATAACAGCAACTGGTAGATATTAAAGTTTGATCCTTCGGAAGCAGTAAAACGCTAAAAGGGAGGTAGTATGGGCCATATTGCGCAATTGCAGGCACCGAACCCTCATCCATGACCCTTTTTAAACCGGCGGCGATAGCTAGATAAAATACATTTCAATTCCAAATAATTACATAACGGAAGTCCGGCCCTGTGATGACACCCGTTCCCCATTTCAATAAACAATTTTTATTAAAAGACACTGATTTTTGCACTTTTACTCCAATACACGTTTAGTTAAAAAATATTTCTGAACACTTTGCAACTTTACTTACTTGAAAGACACGCCTTTAGACAAAAATCATTCAATTTTTAACATGGCTTAGAAAACAAAAATGAGTTTGAAAAATGGCCTCTTATAACTTTCTATCAGTGTAGTCAATGGATCATCAAGGACAAGCTTATAAATCACGATAAATACCATGCCTCGAAAAAGAAACAAAAAAAAAAAAAAAAAAAAAAAAAAGCTTTCTATCAGTGTAGTCAATGAATCATCAAAGACAAACTTATGAATCACGATGAACACCATGCCAAAAAAGATACAATAAACTTCTTGACGATGGTGAGTCATGGGCGCCACACAACATTACTGAAGATCTGGAGCAAAAGAAGGACACCGGTTGAAGCCCGGTGGGCCAAAAATGACTAAAAATGTTGACTATGACGTTAAACCTCAATACAAACAAAACATAACAAATATTTGTTATCTTTAATTTGTTGATTGACGAACCTTTGAGGAAAGAAACTGCTCATTTGTTCACCGTGCATTATAATAACGTATTAGTAGTTTTTTTTTATTATTTCCATTCTCTAAGGTTGCGACATTGGTTCTGTAAGCGATGGTCTCTGGTCATTACTAGCTCTCAAATTAACAAATTTTACAAAATTTAAGAAACTTATAGGAAGGAATGGTTTTTCTTTTCAGTTCAGAAAATCATTACACGTTACAGACGTATAGGATATAACTTAAATGTTATGTGAGAGTCTGCATGCTTAGCTTTTTACCCAATCACGGTTGAAAACTATGCTGTCTTCTTTAGTTTTGCACGCCGGTGGGTCGGGCGTCAGACTCTATGATGGTCCCGACTTAAAACTATCCATTTTAGTTGGTTGGGACCGGAGCTTCTTGTCTGTTGCTTGGCCGACCGTGGTTCAAATAGTGAGTTTCTTTTGCTCCAGATCTTCAGTAAGTTATTTGTCGCCCAGGGATCTCCATCGTCGGGCAGCATACTGAGTTTTCGATTCATCATGGTGGTTATCATGATTTATTTGTTTGTCTTTGATGACTCATTGACTAGTAAGAGATTCACCACGAGGACCGAACAACTAACTAAATGTTTTGAGCCACTGCAGAAGCTGAGAGTGAGGTTACAATGTAGGTACCTGTAAATAAAAGTAGGCAATGATCAGGAAATGGCGCAATCAGAAAAAAACTCCCACTTCAAAAAACCGAGATGGGGAAAAACTAAATAAACTATCAGGTACTTATACTTAGAAAATGTATTGTAAGCCGAATGGGCAGCCATTTACCCAATAGGTGGCCACTCAGTTACCCAAACTAAACTAAAAATATAAAAAACATATATAAGGTCTTAATAGCACAAAACACCAAGATATAAAACAATAAGAACCACCACAAAAGTATCGCCTTGGAGCGATCAGTAATATAAAATTACTGGCGGGCTAAAATCGATTTAACATGACCATAACCCTCACCCTCAGCTTTTGCAGTGGTTCACAACATTTAGTTGTTCGGTTCTCGAGGTAAATCTCTAACTAGTCAATGAATCATCAAGAACAAACACACAAATCAGAATAACAAGGATGATGAATCAAAAACTCAGTAAGCTGCCCGACGATGGAGATCCCTAGGCGCCCAATAACTTACTGAAAATCTTGAGCAAAAGAAAAACACAAATTGAACCCCAATGGGCCAAGCAACAGAAAAGAAGCTCCGGCCTCAACTAACTAAAAAGCATAGCTTCTGACGCCTCGCTCACCGAGAAATGTATGTGTATATGCAACAGAGGTAACTTATATATTTACAGCTGACACTAATCATGCATTCTGAAAGTACACGGGAACAGAAAATATCGCATTTATTTATTTCTACTTTCAGTTTGATGCGTTCTATTTATGGACATGTGTGTACCGGCGTCAAGTTGGATGAAAATTTCATCCGGTGAAAATTTCATCTAGCAGAAGAAAAAAAAAGTTGGATGAAAATTTCATCTGGACCTGCCCAGTAAAAGTGGTTCATGTCAAAACAACTCCTGTTCCCGTACTAGCTCTTGTTTAGGCAAGCAGCTTATACTGCAATATAGATACATGTTGTATGAAGGTTTGTGGTAAGTCTCAGTAGTCAGGGCGCCAAAAGTCAGAGGGGGGGGGGGGGTCAAAAATGCTTCTTTCCATATTTCTCGAGATTCTGTTCCGAATCCAGCGCTTGTGCCAGCAAGCCGCTTATACTGCGATATAGATAAATGTTCTATGAAGGTTTGTGGCAAGTTTCATCAAGATTGAAAGAGGATCCGAAGGGTAGTCAGGGCGCCAAAAGTCAGAGGGGGTGTCTAAAATGCGGTTTTTTATATTCCTCGGTCTCCTGCTCCCAAACCAGCTCTTGTGCCAGCAAGCCGCTTATGCTTGAATATAGATATATGTCCTATGAAGTTTTGTGTCAAGTCTCATTAGGATTGAAAGAGGATGAGATGGGTAGCCAGGGCCCCAAATGTCATGGGGGGTGTCAAAAAATTCCATTTTCGATAGTTTTTGGTCTACTGCTCCCAAACTAGCTCTTGTGCCAGGAAGCCGATAGTGCTACGACATAGATGCATAGTATTTACAAGTATGTGGCAAGTCTCATCAGGATTGAAAGAGGATGAGATGGGTAACCAGGGACCCCAATGTCATGGGGGGTGACAAAAAATCCATTTTCGAGAGTTTTCGGTCTCCTGCTCCCAAACTAGCTCTTGTGCCAGGAAGCCGCTAGTACTACGACATAGATGTATAGTATATACAAGTATGTGGCAAGTCTCATCAGGATTGAAAGAGGATGAGATGGGTAGCCAGGGCCCCCAATGTCATGGGGGGGGGTGTCAAAAAATTCCATTTTCGATAGTTTTCAGTCTCCTGCTCCCAAACTAGCTCTTGTGCCAGGAAGCCGCTAGTACTACTACATAGATGTATAGTATATACAAGTATGTGGCAAGTCTCATCAGGATTGAAAGAGGATGAGATGGGTAGCCAGGGCCCCCAATGTCATGGGGGGTGTCAAAAAATTCCATTTTCGATAGTTTTCGGTCTCCTGCTCCCAAACTAGCTCTTGTGCCAGGAAGCAGCTAGTACTACGACATAGATGTATAGTATATACAAGTATGTCGCAAGTCTCATCAGGATTGAAAGAGGATGAGATGGGTAGCCAGGGCCCCCAATGTCATGGGGGTGTCAAAAATTCCATTTTCGAGAGTTTTCGGTTTCCTGCTCCCAAACTAGCTCTTGTGCCAGGAAGCCGCTAGTACTACGACATAGATGTATAGTATATACAAGTATGTGGCAAGTCTCATCAGGATTGAAAGAGGATGAGATGGGTAGCCAGGGCCCCAAATGTCATGGGGGTGTCAAAAAATTCCATTTTCGATAGTTTTCGGTCTCCTGCTCCCAAACTAGCTCTTGTGCCAGGAAGCCGCTAGTACTACGACATAGATGTATAGTATATACAAGTATGTGGCAAGTCTCATCAGGATTGAAAGAGGATGAGATGGGTAGCCAGGGCCCCCAATGTCATGGGGGGTGTCAAAAAATTCCATTTTCGATAGTTTTCGGTCTCCTGCTCCCAAACTAGCTCTTGTGCCAGGAAGCAGCTAGTACTACGACATAGATGTATAGTATATACAAGTATGTGGCAAGTCTCATCAGGATTGAAAGAGGATGAGATGGGTAGCCAGGGCCCCCAATGTCATGGGGGTGTCAAAAATTCCATTTTCGAGAGTTTTCGGTTTCCTGCTCCCAAACTAGCTCTTGTGCCAGGAAGCCGCTAGTACTACGACATAGATGTATAGTATATACAAGTATGTGGCAAGTCTCATCAGGATTGAAAGAGGATGAGATGGGTAGCCAGGGCCCCAAATGTCATGGGGGGTGTCAAAAAATTCCATTTTCGATAGTTTTCGGTCTCCTGCTCCCAAACTAGCTCTTGTGCCAGGAAGCCGCTAGTACTACGACATAGATGTATAGTATATACAAGTATGTGGCAAGTCTCATCAGGATTGAAAGAGGATGAGATGGGTAGCCAGGGCCCCCAATGTCATGGGGGGTGTAAAAAAATTCCATTTTCGATAGTTTTCGGTCTCCTGCTCCCAAACTAGCTCTTGTGCCAGGAAGCCGCTAGTACTACGACATAGATGTATAGTATATACAAGTATGTGGCATGTCTCATCAGGATTGAAAGAGGATGAGATGGGTAGCCAGGGCCCCAAATGTCATGGGGGTGTCAAAAATTCCATTTTCGAGAGTTTTCGGTTTCCTGCTCCCAAACTAGCTCTTGTGCCAGAAAGCCGCTAGTACTACGACATAGATGTATAGTATATACAAGTATGTGGCAAGTCTCATCAGGATTGAAAGAGGATGAGATGGGTAGCCAGGCCCCCCCCATGTCATGGGGGTGTCAAAAATTCCATTTCCGAGAGTTTTCGGTTTCCTGCTCCCAAACTAGCTCTTGTGCCAGGAAGCCGCTAGTACTACGACATAGATGTATAGTATATACAAGTATGTGGCAAGTCTCATCAGGATTGAAAGAGGATGAGATGGGTAGCCAGGGCCCCAAATGTCATGGGGGTGTCAAAAAATTCCATTTTCGATAGTTTTCGGTCTCCTGCTCCCAAACTAGCTCTTGTGCCAGGAAGCCGCTAGTACTACGACATAGATGTATAGTATATACAAGAATGTGGCAAGTCTCATCAGGATTGAAAGAGGATGAGATGGGTAGCCAGGGCCCCCAATGTCATGGGGGGTGTCAAAAAATTCCATTTTCGATAGTTTTCGGTCTCCTGCTCCCAAACTAGCTCTTGTGCCAGGAAGCAGCTAGTACTACGACATAGATGTATAGTATATACAAGTATGGGGCAAGTCTCATCAGGATTGAAAGAGGATGAGATGGGTAGCCAGGGCCTCCAATGTCATGGGGGTGTCAAAAATTCCATTTTCGAGAGTTTTCGGTGTCCTGCTCCCAAACTCGCTCTCGTGCCAGGAAGCCGCTAGTACTACGACATAGATGTATAGTATATACAAGTATGTGGCAAGTCTCATCAGGATTGAAAGAGGATGAGATGGGTAGCCAGGGCCCCAAATCTCATGGGGGGTGTCAAAAAATTCCATTTTCGATAGTTTTCGGTCTCCTGCTCCCAAACTAGCTCTTGTGCCAGGAAGCCGCTAGTACTACGACATAGATGTATAGTATATACAAGTATGTGGCAAGTCTCATCAGGATTGAAAGAGGGTGAGATGGGTAGCCAGGGCCCCCAATGTCATGGGGGGTGTCAAAAAATTCCATTTTCGATAGTTTTCGGTCTCCTGCTCCCAAACTAGCTCTTGTGCCAGGAAGCAGCTAGTACTACGACATAGATGTATAGTATATACAAGTATGTGGCAAGTCTCATCAGGATTGAAAGAGGATGAGATGGGTAGCCAGGGCCCCCAATGTCATGGGGGTGTCAAAAATTCCATTTTCGAGAGTTTTCGGTTTCCTGCTCCCAAACTAGCTCTTGTGCCAGGAAGCCGCTAGTACTACGACATAGATGTATAGTATATACAAGTATGTGGCAAGTCTCATCAGGATTGAAAGAGGATGAGATGGGTAGCCAGGGCCCCAAATGTCATGGGGGTGTCAAAAAATTCCATTTTCGATAGTTTTCGGTCTCCTGCTCCCAAACTAGCTCTTGTGCCAGGAAGCCGCTAGTACTACGACATAGATGTATAGTATATACAAGTATGTGGCAAGTCTCATCAGGATTGAAAGAGGATGAGATGGGTAGCCAGGGCCCCCAATGTCATGGGGGTGTCAAAAATTCCATTTTCGATAGTTTTCGGTTTCCTGCTCCCAAACTAGCTCTTGTGCCAGGAAGCCGCTAGTACTACGACATAGATGTATAGTATATACAAGTATGTGGCAAGTCTCATCAGGATTGAAAGAGGATGAGATGGGTAGCCAGGGCCCCCAATGTCATGGGGGGTGTCAAAAAATTCCATTTTCGATAGTTTTCGGTCTCCTGCTCCCAAACTAGCTCTTGTGCCAGGAAGCAGCTAGTACTACGACATAGATGTATAGTATATACAAGTATGTGGCAAGTCTCATCAGGATAGAAAGAGGATGAGATGGGTAGCCAGGGCCCCCAATGTCATGGGGGTGTCAAAAATTCCATTTTCGAGAGTTTTCGGTTTCCTGCTCCCAAACTAGCTCTTGTGCCAGGAAGCCGCTAGTACTACGACATAGATGTATAGTATATACAAGTATGTGGCAAGTCTCATCAGGATTGAAAGAGGATGAGATGGGTAGCCAGGGCCCCCAATGTCATGGGGTGTGTCAAAAAATTCCATTTTCGATAGTTTTCGGTCTCCTGCTCCCAAACTAGCTCTTGTGCCAGGAAGCAGCTAGTACTACGACATAGATGTATAGTATATACAAGTATGTGGCAAGTCTCATCAGGATTGAAAGAGGATGAGATGGGTAGCCAGGGCCCCCAATGTCATGGGGGTGTCAAAAATTCCATTTTCGAGAGTTTTCGGTTTCCTGCTCCCAAACTAGCTCTTGTGCCAGGAAGCCGCTAGTACTACGACAAAGATGTATAGTATATACAAGTATGTGGCAAGTCTCATCAGGATTGAAAGAGGATGAGATGGGTAGCCAGGGCCCCAAATGTCATGGGGGGTGTCAAAAAATTCCATTTTCGATACTTTTCGGTCTCCTGCTCCCAAACTAGCTCTTGTGCCAGGAAGCCGCTAGTACTACGACATAGATATATAGTATATACAAGTATGTGGCAAGTCTCATTAGGATTGAAAGAGGATGAGATGGGTAGCCAGGGCCCCCAATGTCATGGGGGGTGTCAAAAAATTCCATTTTCGATAGTTTTTGGTCTCCTGCTCCCAAACTAGCTCTTGTGCCAGGAAGCAGCTAGTACTACGACATAGATGTATAGTATATACAAGTATGTGGCAAGTCTCATCAGGATTGAAAGAGGATGAGATGGGTAGCCAGGGCCCCCAATGTCATGGGGGTGTCAAAAATTCCATTTTCGAGAGTTTTCGGTCTCCTGCTCCCAAACTAGCTCTTGTGCCAGGAAGCCGCTAGTACTACGACATAGATGTATAGTATATACAAGTATGTGGCAAGTCTCATCAGGATTGAAAGAGGATGAGATGGGTAGCCAGGGCCCCAAATGTCATGGGGGGTGTCAAAAATTCCATTTTCGATAGTTTTCGGTCTCCTGCTCCCAAACTAGCTCTTGTGCCAGGAAGCCGCTAGTACTACGACATAGATGTATAGTATATACAAGTATGTGGCAAGTCTCATCAGGATTGAAAGAGGATGAGATGGGTAGCCAGGGCCCCCAATGTCATGGGGGTGTCAAAAATTCCATTTTCGAGAGTTTTCGGTTTCCTGCTCCCAAACTAGCTCTTGTGCCAGGAAGCCGCTAGTACTACGACATAGATGTATAGTATATACAAGTATGTGGCAAGTCTCATCAGGATTGAAAGAGGATGAGATGGGTAGCCAGGGCCCCAAATGTCATGGGGGTGTCAAAAATTCCATTTTCGAGAGTTTTCGCTTTCCTGCTCCCAAACTAGCTCTTGTGCCAGGAAGCCGCTAGTACTACGACATAGATGTATAGTATATACAAGTATGTGGCAAGTCTCATCAGGATTGAAAGAGGATGAGATGGATAGCCAGGGCCCCAAATGTCATGGGGGGTGTCAAAAAATTCCATTTTCGATAGTTTTCGGTCTCCTGCTCCCAAACTAGCTCTTGTGCCAGGAAGCCGCTAGTACTACGACATAGATGTATAGTATATACAAGTATGTGGCAAGTCTCATCAGGATTGAAAGAGGATGAGATGGGTAGCCAGGGCCCCCAATGTCATGGAGGGTGTCAAAAAATTCCATTTTCGATAGTTTTCGGTCTCCTGCTCCCAAACTAGCTCTTGTGCCAGGAAGCCGCTAGTACTACGACATAGATGTATAGTATATACAAGTATGTGGCAAGTCCCATCAGGATTGAAAGAGGATGAGATGGGTAGCCAGGGCCCCCAATGTCATGGGGGTGTCAAAAATTCCATTTTCGAGAGTTTTCGGTTTCCTGCTCCCAAACTAGCTCTTGTGCCAGGAACCCGTTAGTACTACGACATAGATGTATAGTATATACAAGTATGTGGCAAGTCATCAGGATTGAAAGAGGATGAGATGGGTAGCCAGACCCCCACTATGTCAGAGGGGGGTGCAAAAAAAAATATTTTCGATATTTCTCGGTATCTTGCTCCCAAACTAGCTCTTGTGCCAGAAAGCCGCTTATACTTCAATACAGGTATATGATATATGAATGTATGTGTCAAGTCTCATTAGGATTGAAAGAGGATGAGGAGGGAAGCCAGGCCCCCCAACGCCTCTAGGGTCATATTTTCCTGTACAGAATTGGCTATTTTCGACACTTCTAGGTCTACTGTTCCGAAACTAGCTCTTGTGCCAGGAAGCCGCTAGTACTGTGATAAATGTATATGTTATATACAAGTATGTGGCAAGTCTCATCAGGATTGAAAGAGGATGAGATGGGTAGCTTGGGCTCCCAATGTCATGGGGGGTGTCAAAAATTACATTTTCGAGAGTTTTTGGTTTCCTGCGCCCAAACTAGCTCTTGTACCAGGAAGCCGCTAGTACTACGACATAGATGTATAGTATATACAAGTATGTGGCAAGTCTCATCAGGATTGAAAGAGGATCAGATGGGTAGCCAGGGCCCCCAATGTCATGGGGTTGTGGTGTCAAAAAATTCCATTTTCGATAGTTTTCCGTCTCCTGCTCCCAAACTAGCTCTTGTGCCAGGAAGCCGCTAGTACTACGACATAGATGTATAGTATATACAAGTATGTGGCAAGTCTCATCAGGATTGAAAGAGGATGAGATGGGTAGCCAGGGCCCCCAATGTCATGGGGGGTGTCAAAAAATTCCATTTTCGATAGTTTTCGGTCTCCTGCTCCCAAACTAGCTCTTGTGCCAGAAAGCCGCTAGTACTACGACATAGATGTATAGTATATACAAGTATGTGGCAAGTCTCATCAGGATTGAAAGAGGATGAGATGGGTAGCCAGGGCCCCCAATGTCATGGGGGTGTCAAAAAATCCATTTTCGAGAGTTTTCGGTTTCCTGCTCCCAAACTAGCTCTTGTGCCAGGAAGCCGCTAGTACTACGACATAGATATATAGTATATACAAGTATGTGGCAAGTCTCATCAGGATTGAAAGAGGATGAGATGGGTAGCCAGGGCCCCCAATGTCATGGGGGTGTCAAAAAATTCCATTTTCGATAGTTTTCGGTCTTCTGCTCCCAAACTAGCTCTTGTGCCAGGAAGCAGCTAGTACTACGACATAGATGTATAGTATATACAAGTATGTGGCAAGTCTCATCAGGATTGAAAGAGGATAAGATGGGTAGCCAGGGCCCCCAATGTCATGGGGGTGTCAAAAATTCCGTTTTCGAGAGTTTTCGGTTTCCTGCTCCCAAACTAGCTCTTGTGCCAGGAAGCCGCTAGTACTACGACATAGATGTATAGTATATACAAGTATGTGGCAAGTCTCATCAGGATTAAAAGAGGATGAGATGGGTAGCCAGGGCCCCAAATGTCATGGGGGTGTCAAAAAATTCCATTTTCTATAGTTTTCGGTCTCCTGCTCCCAAACTAGCTCTTGTGCCAGGAAGCCGCTAGTACTACGACATAGATGTATAGTATATACAAGTATGTGGCAAGTCTCATCAGGATTGAAAGAGGATGAGATGGGTAGCCAGGGCCCCCAATGTCATGGGGGTGTCAAAAAATTCCATTTTCGATAGTTTTCGGTCTCCTGCTCCCAAACTAGCTCTTGTGCCAGGAAGCCGCTAGTACTACGACATAGATGTATAGTATATTCAACCATGTGGCAAGTCTCATCAGGATTGAAAGAGGATGAGATGGGTAGCCAGGGCCCCCAATGTCATGGGGGTGTCAAAAAATTCCATTTTCGATAGTTTTCGGTCTCCTGCTCCCAAACTAGCTCTTGTGCCAGGAAGCAGCTAGTACTACGACATAGATGTATAGTATATACAAGTATGTGGCAAGTCTCATCAGGATTGAAAGAGGATGAGATGGGTAGCCAGGGCCCCAAATGTCATGGGGGTGTCAAAAATTCCATTTTCGAGAGTTTTCGGTTTCCTGCTCCCAAACTAGCTCTTGTGCCAGGAAGCCGCTAGTACTACGACATAGATGTATAGTATATACATGTATGTGGCAAGTCTTATCAGGATTGAAAGAGGATGAGATGGTTAGCCAGGGCCCCAAATGTCATGGGGGGTGTCAAAAAATTCCATTTTCGATAGTTTTCGGTCTCCTGCTCCCAAACTAGCTCTTGTGCCAGGAAGCCGCTAGTACTACGACATAGATGTATAGTATGTACAAGTATGTGGCAAGTCTCATCAGGATTGAAAGAGGATGAGATGGGTAGCCAGGGCCCCCAATGTCATGGTGGTGTCAAAAAATTCCATTTTCGATAGTTTTCGGTCTCCTGCTCCCAAACTAGCTCTTGTGCCAGGAAGCCGCTAGTACTACGACATAGATGTATAGTATATAGAAGTATGTGGCAAGTCTCATCAGGATTGAAAGAGGATGAGATGGGTAGCCAGGGCCCCCAATGTCATGGGGGTGTCAAAAAATTCCATTTTCGATAGTTTTCCGTCTCCTGCTCCCAAACTTGCTCTTGTGCCACGAAGCCGCTAGTACTACGACATAGATGTATAGTATATACAAGTATGTGGCAAGTCTCATCAGGATTGAAAGAGGATGAGATGGGTAGCCAGGGCCCCCAATGTCATGGGGGTGTCAAAAATTCCATTTTCGAGAGTTTTCGGTTTCCTGCTCCCAAACTAGCTCTTGTGCCAGGAAGCCGCTAGTACTACGACATAGACGTATAGTATATACAAGTATGTGGCAAGTCTCATCAGGATTGAAAGAGGATGAGATGGGAAGCCAGGGCCCCCAATGTCATGGGGGGTGTCAAAAAATTCCATTTTCGATAGTTTTCGGTCTCCTGCTCCCAAACTAGCTCTTGTGCCAGGAAGCAGCTAGTACTACGACATAGATGTATAGTATATACAAGTATGTGGCAAGTCTCATCAGGATTGAAAGAGGATGAGATGGGTAGCCAGGGCCCCCAATGTCATGGGGGGTGTCAAAAATTCCATTTTCGAGAGTTTTCGGTTTCCTGCTCCCAAACTAGCTCTTGTGCCAGGAAGCCGCTAGTACTACGACATAGATGTATAGTATATACAAGTATGTGGCAAGTCTCATCAGGATTGAAAGAGGATGAGATGGGTAACCAGACCCCCCACTATGTCAGAGGGGGTGCAAAAAAAAATATTTTCGATTTTTCTCGGTATCTTGCTCCCAAACTAGCTCTTGTGCCAGAAAGCCGCTTATACTGCAATAAAGGTATATGATATATGAATGTATGTGTCAAGTCTCATTAGGATTGAAAGAGGATGAGGTGGGAAGCCAGGCCCCCCAACGCCTCTAGGGTCATATTTTCCTGTACAGAATTGGCTATTTTCGACACTTCTAGGTCTACTGCTCCGAAACTAGCTCTTGTGCCAGGAAGCCGCTAGTACTGTGATAAATGTATATGTTATATACAAGTATGTGGCAAGTCTCATCAGGATTGAAAGAGGATGAGATGGGTAGCCCGGGCTCCCAATGTCATGGGGGGTGTCAAAAATTCCATTTTCGAGAGTTTTTGGTTTCCTGCTCCCAAACTAGCTCTTGTGCCAGGAAGCCGCTAGTACTACGACATAGATGTATAGTATATACAAGTATGTGGCAAGTCTCATCAGGATTGAAAGAGGATGAGATGGGTAGCCAGGGCCCCCAATGTCATGGGGGGTGTCAAAAAATTCCATTTTCGATAGTTTTCGGTCTCCTGCTCCCAAACTAGCTCTTGTGCCAGGAAGCAGCTAGTACTACGACATAGATGTATAGTATATACAAGTATGTGGCAAGTCTCATCAGGATTGAAAGAGGATGAGATGGGTAGCCAGGGCCCCCAATGTCATGGGGGTGTCAAAAATTCCACTTTCGAGAGTTTTCGGTTTCCTGCTCCCAAACTAGCTCTTGTGCCAGGAAGCCGCTAGTACTACGACATAGATGTATAGTATATACAAGTATGTGGCAAGTCTCATTAGGATTGAAAGAGGATGAGATGGGTAGCCAGGGCCCCAAATGTCATGGGGGTGTCAAAAAATTCCATTTTCGATAGTTTTCCGTCTCCTGCTCCCAAACTAGCTCTTGTGCCAGGAAGCCGCTAGTACTACGACATAGATGTATAGTATATACAAGTATGTGGCAAGTCTCATCAGGATTGAAAGAGGATGAGATGGGTAGCCAGGGCCCCAAATGTCATGGGGGGTGTCAAAAATTCCATTTTTGAGAGTTTTCGGTTTCCTGCACCCAAACTAGCTCTTGTGCCAGGAAGCCGCTAGTACTACGACATAGATGTATAGTATATACAAGTATGTGGCAAGTCTCATCAGGATTGAAAGAGGATGAGATGGGTAGCCAGGGCCCCCAATGTCATGGGGGGTGTCAAAAAATTCCATTTTCGATAGTTTTCGGTCTCCTGATCCCAAACTAGCTCTTGTGCCAGGAAGCAGCTAGTACTACGACATAGATGTATAGTATATACAAGTATGTGGCAAGTCTCATCAGGATTGAAAGAGGATGAGATGGGTAGCCAGGGCCCCCAATGTCATGGGGGGTGTCAAAAATTCCATTTTCGAGAGTTTTCGGTTTCCTGCTCCCAAACTAGCTCTTGTGCCAGGAAGCCGTTAGTACTACGACATAGATGTATAGTATATACAAGTATGTGGCAAGTCATCAGGATTGAAAGAGGATGAGATGGGTAGCCAGACCCCCTCTATGTCAGAGGGGGGTGCAAAAAAAATATTTTCGATATTTCTCGGTATCTTGCTCCCAAACTAGCTCTTGTGCCAGAAAGCCGCTTATACTTCAATACAGGTATATGATATATAAATGTATGTGTCAAGTCTCATTAGGATTGAAAGAGGATGAGGAGGGAAGCCAGGCCCCCCAACGCCTCTAGGGTCATATTTTCCTGTACAGAATTGGCTATTTTCGACACTTCTAGGTCTACTGCTCCGAAACTAGCTCTTGTGCCAGGAAGCCGCTAGTACTGTGATAAATGTATATGTTATATACAAGTATGTGGCAAGTCTCATCAGGATTGAAAGAGGATGAGATGGGTAGCTTGGGCTCCCAATGTCATGGGGGGTGTCAAAAATTCCATTTTCGAGAGTTTTTGGTATCCTGCGCCCAAACTAGCATTTGTGCCAGGAAGCCGCTAGTACTACGACATAGATGTATAGTATATACAAGTATGTGGCAAGTCTCATCAGGATTGAAAGAGGATCAGATGGGTAGCCAGGGCCCCCAATGTCATGGGGGGGTGTCAAAAAATTCCATTTTCGATAGTTTTCCGTCTCCTGCTCCCAAACTAGCTCTTGTGCCAGGAAGCCGCTAGTACTACGACATAGATGTATAGTATATACAAGTATGTGGCAAGTCTCATCAGGATTGAAAGAGGATGAGATGGGTAGCCAGGGCCCCCAATGTCATGGGGGTGTCAAAAAATTCCATTTACGATAGTTTTCGGTCTCCTGCTCCCAAACTAGCTCTTGTGCCAGGAAGCCGCTAGTACTACGACATAGATGTATAGTATATACAAGTATGTGGCAAGTCTCATCAGGATTGAAAGAGGATGAGATGGGTAGCCAGGGCCCCCAATGTCATGGGGGTGTCAAAAATTCCATTTTCGAGAGTTTTCGGTTTCCTGCTCCCAAACTAGCTCTTGTGCCAGGAAGCCGCTAGTACTACGACATAGATGTATAGTATATACAAGTATGTGGCAAGTCTCATCAGGATTGAAAGAGGATGAGATGGGTAGCCAGGGCCCCCAATGTCATGGGGGGTGTCAAAAAATTCCATTTTCGATAGTTTTCGGTCTCCTGCTCCCAAACTAGCTCTTGTGCCAGGAAGCAGCTAGTACTACGACATAGATGTATAGTATATACAAGTATGTGGCAAGTCTCATCAGGATTGAAAGAGGATGAGATGGGTAGCCAGGGCCCCAAATGTCATGGGGGTGTCAAAAAATTCCATTTTCGAGAGTTTTCGGTCTCCTGCTCCCAAACTAGCTCTTGTGCCAGGAAGCCGCTAGTACTACGACATAGATGTATAGTATATACAACTATGTGGCAAGTCTCATCAGGATTGAAAGAGGATGAGATGGGTAGCCAGGGCCCCCAATGTCATTGGGGTGTCAAAAAATTCCATTTTCGATAGTTTTCGGTCTCCTGCTCCCAAACTAGCTCTTGTGCCAGGAAGCAGCTAGTACTACGACATAGATGTATAGTATATACAAGTATGTGGCAAGTCTCATCAGGATTGAAAGAGGATGAGATGGGTAGCCAGGGCCCCCAATGTCATGGGGGTGTCAAAAATTCCATTTTCGAGAGTTTTCGGTTTCCTGCTCCCAAACTAGCTCTTGTGCCAGGAAGCCGCTAGTACTACGACATAGATGTATAGTATATACATGTTTGTGGCAAGTCTCATCAGGATTGAAAGAGGATGAGATGGGTAGCCAGGGCCTCCAATGTCATGGGGGTGTCAAAAATTCCATTTTCGAGAGTTTTCGGTTTCCTGCTCCCAAACTACCTTTTGTGCCAGGAAGCCGCTAGTACTACGACATAGATGTATAGTATATACAAGAATGTGGCAAGTCTCATCAGGATTGAAAGAGGATGAGATGGGTAGCCAGGGCCCCAATGTCATGGGGGGTGTCAAAAAATTCTATTTTCGATAGTTTTTCGTCTCCTGCTCCCAAACTAGCTCTTGTGCCAGGAAGCCGCTAGTACTACGACATAGATGTATAGTATATACAAGTATGTGGCAAGTCTCATCAGGACTGAAAGAGGATGAGATGGGTAGCCAGGGCCCCCAATGTCATGGGGGTGTCAAAAATTCCATTTTCGAGAGTTTTCGGTTTCCTGCTCCCAAACTAGCTCTTGTGCCAGGAAGCCGCTAGTACTACGACATAGATGTATAGTATATACAAGTATGTGGCAAGTCTCATCAGGATTGAAAGAGGATGAGATGGGTAGCCAGGGCCCCCACTATGTCAGAGGTGGGTGCAGAAAAATTATTTTCGATATTTCTCGGTATCTTGCTCCCAAACTAGCCCTTGTGCCAGAAAGCCGCTTATACTGCAATAAAGGTATATGATATATGAATGTATGTGTCAAGTCTCATTAGGATTGAAAGAGGATGAGGAGGGTAGCCAGGCCCCCCAACGGCTCTATGGTCATATTTTCCTGTACAGAATTGGCTATTTTCGACACTTCTAGGTCTACTGCTCCGAAACTAGCTCTTGTGCCAGGAAGCCGCTAGTACTGTGATAAATGTATATGTTATATACAAGTATGTGGCAGGTCTCATTAGGATTGAAAGAGGATGAGATGGGTAGCCAGGGCGCCCAATGTCATGGGGGTGTCAAAAATTCCATTTTCGAGAGTTTTTGGTTTTCTGCTCCCAAACTAGTTCTTGTGCCAGGAAGCCGCTAGTACTACGACATAGATGTATAGTATATACAAGTATGTGGCAAGTCTCATCAGGATTGAAAGAGGATGAGATGGATAGCCAGGGCCCCAAATGTCATGGAGGTATAAAAAAATTCCATTTTCGAGAGTTTTCTGTTTCCTGCTCCCAAACTAGCTCTTGTGCCAGAAAGCCGCTAGTACTACGACATAGATGTATAGTATATACAAGTATGTCGAAAGTCTCATCAGGATTGAAAGAGGATGAGATGGGTAGCCAGGGCCCCCAATGTCATGGGGGTTGTCAAAAAATTCCATTTTCGATAGTTTTCCGTCTCCTGCTCCCAAACTAGCTCTTGTGCCAGGAAGCCGCTAGTACTACGACATAGATGTATAGTATATACAAGTATGTGCAAGTCTCATCAGGATTGAAAGAGGATGAGATGGGTGGCCAGGGCCCCCAATGTCATGGGGGTGTCAAAAATTCCATTTTCGAGAGTTTTCGGTTTCCTGCTCCCAAACTAGCTCTTGTGCCAGGAAGCCGCTAGTACTACGACATAGATGTATAGTATATACAAGAATGTGGCAAGTCTCATCGGGATTGAAAGAGGATGAGATGGGTAGCCAGGGCCCCCAATGTCATGGGGGTGTCAAAAATTCCATTTTCGATAGTTTTCGGTTTCCTGCTCCCAAACTAGCGCTTGTGCCAGGAAGCCGCTAGTACTACCACATTGATGTATAGTATATACAAGTATTTGGCAAGTCTCATCAGGATTGAAAGAGGATGAGATGGGTAGCCAGACCCCCCCCCACTATGTCAGAGGAGGGTGCAAAAATTATTTTCGATATTTCTCGGTATCTTGCTCCCAAACTAGCTCTTGTGCCAGAAAGCCGCTTATACTGCAATAAAGGTATATGATATATGAATGTATGTGTCAAGTCTCATTAGGATTGAAAGAGGATGAGGAGGGTAGCCAGGCCCCCCCCAACGGCTCTAGGGTCATATTTTCCTGTACAGAATTGGCTATTTTCGACACTTCTAGGTCTACTGCTCCGAAACTAGCTCTTGTGCCAGGAAGCCGCTAGTACTGTGATAAATGTATATGTTATATACAAGTATGTGGCAAGTCTCATCAGGATTGAAAGAGGATGAGATGGGTAGCCAGGGCCCCCAATGTCATGGGGGGTGTCAAAAATTCCATTTTCGAGAGTTTTTGGTTTTCTGCTCCCAAACTAGCTCTTGTGCCAGGAAGCCGCTAGTACTACAACATAGATGTATAGTATATACAAGTATGTGGCAAGTCTCATCAGGATTGAAAGAGGATGAGATGGGTAGCCAGGGCCCTAAATGTCATGGGGGTGTCAAAAATTCCATTTTCGATAGTTTTCGGTTTCCTGCTCCCAAACTAGCTCTTGTGCCAGGAAGCCGCTAGTACTACGACATAGATGTATAGTATATACAAGTATGTGGCAAGTCTCATCAGGATTGAAAGAGGATGAGATGGGTAGCCAGGGCCCCCAATGTCATGGGGGGTGTAAAAAAATTCCATTTTCGAGAGTTTTCGGTTTCCTGCTCCCAAACTAGCTCTTGTGCCAGAAAGCCGCTAGTACTACGACATAGATGTATAGTATATACAAGTATATGGCAAGTCTCATCAGGATTGAAAGAGGATGAGATGGGTAGCCAGGGCCCCAAATGTCATGGGGGTTGTCAAAAAATTCCATTTTCGATAGTTTTCCGTCTCCTGCTCCCAAACTAGCTCTTGTGCCAGGAAGCCGCTAGTACTACGACATAGATGTATAGTATATACAAGTATGTGGCAAGTCTCATCAGGATTGAAAGTGGATGAGATGGGTAGCCAGGGCCCCCAATGTCATGGGGGGTGTCAAAAATTCCATTTTCGAGAGTTTTCGGTTTCCTGCTCCCAAACTAGCTCTTGTGCCAGGAAGCCGCTAGTACTACGACATAGATGTATAGTATATACAAGAATGTGGCAAGTCTCATCAGGATTGAAACAGGATGAGATGGGTAGCCAGGGCCCCCAATGTCATGGGGGGTGTTAAAAAATTCTATTTTCGATAGTTTTTCGTCTCCTGCTCCCAAACCAGCTCTTGTGCCAGGAAGCCGCTAGTACTACGACATAGATGTATAGTATATACAAGTATGTGGCAAGTCTCATCGGGATTGAAAGAGGATGAGATGGGTAGCCAGGGCCCCCAATGTCATGGGGGGTGTCAAAAATTCCATGTTCGAGAGTTTTCGGTTTCCTGCTCCCAAACTAGCTCTTGTGCCAGGAAGCCGCTAGTACTACGACATAGATGTATAGTATATACAAGTATGTGGCAAGTCTCATCAGGATTGAAAGAGGATGAGATGGGTAGCCAGGGCCCCCAATGTCATGGTGGTTGTCAAAAAATTCCATTTTCGATAGTTTTCGGTCTCCTGCTCCCAAACTAGCTCTTGTGCCAGAAAGCCGCTAGTACTACGACATAGATGTATAGTATATACAAGTATGTGGCAAGTCTCATCAGGATTGAAAGAGGATGAGATGGGTAGCCAGAGCCCCCAATGTCATGGGGGGTGTCAAAAATTCCATTTTCGAGAGTTTTCGGTTTCCTGCTCCCAAACTAGCTCTTGTGCCAGAAAGCCGCTAGTACTACGACATAGATGTATAGTATATACAAGTATGTGGCAAGTCTCATCAGGATTGAAAGAGGATGAGATGGGTAGCCAGGGCCCCCAATGTCATGGTGGTTGTCAAAAAATTCCATTTTCGATAGTTTTCCGTCTCCTGCTCCCAAACTAGCTCTTATGCCAGGAAGCCGCTAGTACTACGACATAGATGTATAGTATATACAAGTATGTGGCAAGTCTCATCAGGATTGAAAGAGGATGAGATGGGTAGCCAGGGCCCCCAATGTCATGGGGGTGTCAAAATTCCATTTTCGAGAGTTTTCGGTTTCCTGCTCCCAAACTAGCTCTTGTGCCAGGAAACCGCTAGAACTACGACATAGATGTATAGTATATACAGGTATGTGGCAAGTCTCATCAGGATTGAAAGAGGATGAGATGGGTAGCCAGGGCCCCCAATGTCATGGGCGTGTCAAAAAATTCCATTTTCGATAGTTTTCGGTCTCCTGCTCCCAAACTAGCTCTTGTGCCAGGAAGCAGCTAGTACAACGACATAGATGTATAGTATATACAAGTATGTGGCAAGTCTCATCAGGATTGAAAGAGGATGAGATGGGTAGCCAGGGCCCCCAATGTCATGGGGGGTGTCAAAAATTCCATTTTCGATAGTTTTCGGTTTCCTGCTCCAAAACTAGCTTTTGTGCCAGGAAGCCGCTAGTACTACGACATAGATGTATAGTATATACAAGTATGTGGCAAGTCTCATCAGGATTGAAAGAGGATGAGATGGGTAACCAGACCCCCCACCATGTCAGAGGGGGTGCAAAAAAAATATTTTCGATCTTTCTCGGTCTCTTGCTCCCAAACTAGGTCTTGTGCCAGGAAGCCGCTTATACTGCAATAAAGGTATATGATATATGAATGTATGTGGCAAGTCTCATCAGGATTGAAAGAGGATGAGGAGGGTAGCCAGGCCCCCCAACGTCTCTAGGGTCATATTTTCCTGTACAGAATTGGCTATTTTCGACACTTCTAGGTCTACTGCTCCGAAACTAGCTCTTGTGCCAGGAAGCCGCTAGTACTGTGATAAATGTATATGTTATATAAAAGTATGTGGCAAGTCTCATCAGGATTGAAAGAGGATGAGATGGGTAGCCAGGGCCCCCAATACCATGGGGGGTGTCAAAAATTCCATTTTCGATAGTTTTCGGTCTCCTGCTCCCAAACTAGCTCTTGTGCCAGGAAGCCGCTAGTACTACGACATAGATGTATAGTATATACAAGTATGTGACAAGTCTCATCAGGATTGAAATAGGATGAGATGGGTAGCCAGGGCCCCCAATGTCATGGGGTGTGTCAAAAATTCCATTTTCGAGAGTTTTCGGTTTCCTGCTCCCAAACTAGCTCTTGTGCCAGGAAGCCGCTAGTACTACGACATAGATGTATAGTATATACAAGTATGTGGCAAGTCTCATCAGGATTGAAAGAGGATGAGATGGGTAGCCAGACCCCCCCCCCCACTATGTCAGAGGGGGGTGCAAAAAAAATTCTTTTCGATTTTTCTCGGTCTCTTGCTCCCAAACTAGCTCTTGTGCCAGGAAGCCGCTTATACTGCAATAAAGGTATATGATATATGAATGTATGTGGCAAGTCTCATCAGGATTGAAAGAGGATGAGGAGGGTAGCCAGGCCCCCCAACGGCTCTATGGTCATATTTTCCTGTACAGAATTGGCTATTTTCGACACTTCTAGGTCTACTGCTCCAAAACTAGCTCTTGTGCCAGGAAGCCGCTAGTACTGTGATAAATGTATATGTTATATAAAAGTATGTGGCAAGTCTCATCAGGATTGAAAGAGGATGAGATGGGTAGCCAGGGCCCCCACTATGTCAGAGGCGGGTGCAAAAAATATTTTCGATCTTTCTCGGTCTCTTGCAACCAAACTTGCTCTTGTGCCAGGAAGCCGCTTATACGGCAATAAAGGTATATGATATATGAATGTATTTTGCAAGTCTCATTAGGATTGAAAAAGGATAAGGAGGGTAGCCAGGCCCCCCCCCAACGGCTCTAGGGTCATATTTTCCTGTACAGAATTTCCTATTTTCGACACTTCTAGGTCTACTGCTCCGAAACTAGCTCTTGTGCCCGGAAGCCGCTAGTACTGTGATAAATGTATATGTTATATGAAAGTATGTGGCAAGTCTCATCAGGATTGAAAGAGGATGAGATGGGTAGCCAGGGCCCCCAATGTCATGGGGGTGTCAAAAAATTCCATTTTCGATAGTTTTCGGTCTCCTGCTCCCAAACTAGCTTTTGTGCCAGGAAGCCGCTAATACATAGTTGGGGGTCTGGCTACCCATCTCATCCTCTTTCAATCCTGATGAGACTTGCCACATACTTGTATATACTATACATCTATGTCGTAGTACTAGCGGCTTCCTGGCACAAGAGCTAGTTTGGGAGCAGGAGACCGAAAACTATCGAAAATGGAATTTTTGACACCCCCCATGACATTGGGGGCCCTGGCTACCCATCTCATCCTCTTTCAATCCTGATGAGACTTGCCACATACTTGTATATGCTATACATCTATGTCGTAGTACTACCGGCTTCCTGGCACAAGAGCTAGTTTGGGAGCAGGAGACCGAAAACTATCGAAAATGGAATTTTTTGACACCCCCCATGATATTGGGGGCCCTGGCTACCCATCTCATCCTCTTTCAATCCTGATGAGACTTGCCACATACTTTTATATAACATATACATTTATCACAGTACTAGCGGCTTCCTGGCACAAGAGCTAGTTTCGGAGCAGTAGACCTAGAAGTGTCGAAAATAGCCAATTCTGTACAGGAAAATATGACCCTAGAGCCGTTGGGGGGCCTGGCTACCCTCCTCATCCTCTTTCAATCCTGATGAGACTTGCCACATACATTCATATATCATATACCTTTATTGCAGTATAAGCGGCTTCCTGGCACAAGAGCTAGTTTGGGAGCAAGAGACCGAGAAAGATCGAAAATAATTTTTTGCACCCCCCTCTGACATAGTGGGGGGTCTGGCTACCCATCTCATCCTCTTTCAATCCTGATGAGACTTGCCACACACTTGTATATACTATACATCTATGTCGTAGTACTAGCGGCTTCCTGGCACAAGAGCTAGTTTGGGAGCAGGAAACCGAAAACTCTCGAAAATGGAGTTTTTGACACCCCCCATGACATTGGGGGCCCTGGCTACCCATCTCATCCTCTTTCAATCCTGATGAGACTTGCCACATACTTGTATATACTATACATCTATGTCGTAGTACTAGCGGCTTCCTGGCACAAGAGCTAGTTTGGGAGCAGGAAACCGAAAACTCTCGAAAATGGAATTTTTTGACACCCCCATGATATTGGGGGCCCTGGCTACCCATCTCATCCTCTTTCAATCCTGATGAGACTTGCCACATACTTTTATATAACATATACATTTATCACAGTACTAGCGGCTTCCTGGCACAAGAGCTAGTTTCGGAGCAGTAGACCTAGAAGTGTCGAAAATAGCCAATTCTGTACAGGAAAATATGACCCTAGAGCCGTTGGGGGGCCTGGCTACCCTCCTCATCCTCTTTCAATCCTGATGAGACTTGCCACATACATTCATATATCATATACCTTTATTGCAGTATAAGCGGCTTCCTGGCACAAGAGCTAGTTTGGGAGCAAGAGACCGAGAAAGATCGAAAATAATTTTTTTGCACCCCCCTCTGACATAGTGGGGGGTCTGGCTACCCATCTCATCCTCTTTCAATCCTGATGAGACTTGCCACACACTTGTATATACTATACATCTATGTCGTAGTACTAGCGGCTTCCTGGCACAAGAGCTAGTTTGGGAGCAGGAAACCGAAAACTCTCGAAAATGGAATTTTTGACACCCCCCATGACATTGGGGGCCCTGGCTACCCATCTCATCCTCTTTCAATCCTGATGAGACTTGCCACATACTTGTATATACTATACATCTATGTCGTAGTACTAGCGGCTTCCTGGCACAAGAGCTAGTTTGGGAGCAGGAAACCGAAAACTCTCGAAAATGGAATTTTTGACACCCCCCATGACATTGGGGGCCCTGGCTACCCATCTCATCCTCTTTCAATCCTAATGAGACTTGCCACATACTTGTATATACTATACATCTATGTCGTAGTACTAGCGGCTTCCTGGCACAAGAGCTAGTTTGGGAGCAGGAGACCGAAAACTATCGAAAATGGAATTTTTTGACACCCCCCATGATATTGGGGGCCCTGGCTACCCATCTCATCCTCTTTCAATCCTAATGAGACTTGCCACATACTTTTATATAACATATACATTTATCACAGTACTAGCGGCTTCCTGGCACAAGAGCTAGTTTCGGAGCAGTAGACCTAGAAGTGTCGAAAATAGCCAATTCTGTACAGGAAAATATGACCCTAGAGCCGTTGGGGGGCCTGGCTACCCTCCTCATCCTCTTTCAATCCTGATGAGACTTGCCACATACATTCATATATCATATACCTTTATTGCAGTATAAGCGGCTTCCTGGCACAAGAGCTAGTTTGGGAGCAAGAGACCGAGAAAGATCGAAAATAATTTTTTGCACCCCCCTCTGACATAGTGGGGGGTCTGGCTACCCATCTCATCCTCTTTCAATCCTGATGAGACTTGCCACACACTTGTATATACTATACATCTATGTCGTAGTACTAGCGGCTTCCTGGCACAAGAGCTAGTTTGGGAGCAGGAAACCGAAAACTCTCGAAAATGGAATTTTTGACACCCCCCATGACATTGGGGGCCCTGGCTACCCATCTCATCCTCTTTCAATCCTGATGAGACTTGCCACATACTTGTATATACTATACATCTATGTCGTAGTACTAGCGGCTTCCTGGCACAAGAGCTAGTTTGGGAGCAGGAAACCAAAAACTCTCGAAAATGGAATTTTTGACATCCCCCATAACATTGGGGGCCCTGGCTACCCATCTCATCCTCTTTCAATCCTAATGAGACTTGCCACATACTTGTATATACTATACATCTATGTCGTAGTACTAGCGGCTTCCTGGCACAAGAGCTAGTTTGGGAGCAGGAGACCGAAAACTATCGAAAATGGATTTTTTTGACACCCCCCATGATATTGGGGGCCCTGGCTACCCATCTCATCCTCTTTCAATCCTGATGAGACTTGCCACATACTTTTATATAACATATACATTTATCACAGTACTAGCGGCTTCCTGGCACAAGAGCTAGTTTCGGAGCAGTAGACCTAGAAGTGTCGAAAATAGCCAATTCTGTACAGGAAAATATGACCCTAGAGCCGTTGGGGGGCCTGGCTACCCTCCTCATCCTCTTTCAATCCTGATGAGACTTGCCACATACATTCATATATCATATACCTTTATTGCAGTATAAGCGGCTTCCTGGCACAAGAGCTAGTTTGGGAGCAAGAGACCGAGAAAGATCGAAAATAATTTTTTTGCACCCCCCTCTGACATAGTGGGGGGTCTGGCTACCCATCTCATCCTCTTTCAATCCTGATGAGACTTGCCACACACTTGTATATACTATACATCTATGTCGTAGTACTAGCGGCTTCCTGGCACAAGAGCTAGTTTGGGAGCAGGAAACCGAAAACTCTCGAAAATGGAATT
Source organism: Rugalucina vietnamica (assembly GCA_964017185.1). Taxonomy (NCBI): domain Eukaryota; kingdom Metazoa; phylum Mollusca; class Bivalvia; order Lucinida; family Lucinidae; genus Rugalucina; species Rugalucina vietnamica. The sequence continues at coordinate 29,396,707 of OZ024885.1, read as the reverse complement.
TTTGACAACCCCCATGACATTGGGGGCCCTGGCTACCCATCTCATCCCCTTTCAATCCTGATGAGACTTGCCACATACTTGTATATACTATACATCTATGTCGTAGTACTAGCGGCTTCCTGGCACAAGAGCTAGTTTGGGAGCAGGAAACCGAAAACTCTCGAAAATGGAATTTTTGACACCCCCCATGACATTGGGGGCCCTGGCTTCCCATCTCATCCTCTTTCAATCCTAATGAGACTTGCCACATACTTGTATATACTATACATCTATGTCGTAGTACTAGCGGCTTCCTGGCACAAGAGCTAGTTTGGGAGCAGGAGACCGAAAACTATCGAAAATGGAATTTTTTGACACCCCCCATGATATTGGGGGCCCTGGCTACCCATCTCATCCTCTTTCAATCCTGATGAGACTTGCCACATACTTTTATATAACATATACATTTATCACAGTACTAGCGGCTTCCTGGCACAAGAGCTAGTTTCGGAGCAGTAGACCTAGAAGTGTCGAAAATAGCCAATTCTGTACAGGAAAATATGACCCTAGAGCCGTTGGGGGGCCTGGCTACCCTCCTCATCCTCTTTCAATCCTAATGAGACTTGCCACATACATTCATATATCATATACCTTTATTGCAGTATAAGCGGCTTCCTGGCACAAGGGCTAGTTTGGGAGCAAGAGACCGAGAAAGATCGAAAATAATTTTTTTGCACCCCCCTCTGACATAGTGGGGGGTCTGGCTACCCATCTCATCCTCTTTCAATCCTGATGAGACTTGCCACACACTTGTATATACTATGCATCTATGTCGTAGTACTAGCGGCTTCCTGGCACAAGAGCTAGTTTGGGAGCAGGAAACCGAAAACTCTCGAAAATGGAATTTTTGACACCCCCCATGACATTGGGGGCCCTGGCTACCCATCTCATCCTCTTTCAATCCTGATGAGACTTGCCACATACTTGTATATACTATACATCTATGTCGTAGTACTAGCGGCTTCCTGGCACAAGAGCTAGTTTGGGAGCAGGAAACCGAAAACTCTCGAAAATGGAATTTTGACACCCCCCATGACATTGGGGGCCCTGGCTACCCATCTCATCCTCTTTCAATCCTAATGAGACTTGCCACATACTTGTATATACTATACATCTATGTCGTAGTACTAGCGGCTTCCTGGCACAAGAGCTAGTTTGGGAGCAGGAGACCGAAAACTATCGAAAATGGAATTTTTTGACACCCCCCATGATATTGGGGGCCCTGGCTACCCATCTCATCCTCTTTCAATCCTGATGAGACTTGCCACATACTTTTATATAACATATACATTTATCACAGTACTAGCGGCTTCCTGGCACAAGAGCTAGTTTCGGAGCAGTAGACCTAGAAGTGTCGAAAATAGCCAATTCTGTACAGGAAAATATGACCCTAGAGCCGTTGGGGGGCCTGGCTACCCTCCTCATCCTCTTTCAATCCTAATGAGACTTGCCACATACATTTATATATCATATACCTTTATTGCAGTATAAGCGGCTTCCTGGCACAAGGGCTAGTTTGGGAGCAAGAGACCGAGAAAGATCGAAAATAATTTTTTTGCACCCCCCTCTGACATAGTGGGGGGTCTGGCTACCCATCTCATCCTCTTTCAATCCTGATGAGACTTGCCACACACTTGTATATACTATACATCTATGTCGTAGTACTAGCGGCTTCCTGGCACAAGAGCTAGTTTGGGAGCAGGAAACCGAAAACTCTCGAAAATGGAATTTTTGACACCCCCCATGACATTGGGGGCCCTGGCTACCCATCTCATCCTCTTTCAATCCTGATGAGACTTGCCACATACTTGTATATACTATACATCTATGTCGTAGTACTAGCGGCTTCCTGGCACAAGAGCTAGTTTGGGAGCAGGAAACCGAAAACTCTCGAAAATGGAATTTTGACACCCCCCATGACATTGGGGGGTCTGGCTACCCATCTCATCCTCTTTCAATCCTAATGAGACTTGCCACATACTTGTATATACTATACATCTATGTCGTAGTACTAGCGGCTTCCTGGCACAAGAGCTAGTTTGGGAGCAGGAGACCGAAAACTATCGAAAATGGAATTTTTTGACACCCCCCATGATATTGGGGGCCCTGGCTACCCATCTCATCCTCTTTCAATCCTGATGAGACTTGCCACATACTTTTATATAACATATACATTTATCACAGTACTAGCGGCTTCCTGGCACAAGAGCTAGTTTCGGAGCAGTAGACCTAGAAGTGTCGAAAATAGCCAATTCTGTACAGGAAAATATGACCCTAGAGCCGTTGGGGGGCCTGGCTACCCTCCTCATCCTCTTTCAATCCTGATCAGACTTGCCACATACATTCATATATCATATACCTTTATTGCAGTATAAGCGGCTTCCTGGCACAAGAGCTAGTTTGGGAGCAAGAGACCGAGAAAGATCGAAAATAATTTTTTGCACCCCCCTCTGACATAGTGGGGGGTCTGGCTACCCATCTCATCCTCTTTCAATCCTGATGAGACTTGCCACATACTTGTATATACTATACATCTATGTCGTAGTACTAGCGGCTTCCTGGCACAAGAGCTAGTTTGGGAGCAGGAAACCGAAAACTCTCGAAAATGGAATTTTTGACACCCCCCATGACATTGGGGGCCCTGGCTACCCATCTCATCCTCTTTCAATCCTGATGAGACTTGCCACATACTTGTATATACTATACATCTATGTCGTAGTACTAGCGGCTTCCTGGCACAAGAGCTAGTTTGGGAGCAGGAAACCGAAAACTCTCGAAAATGGAATTTTTGACACCCCCCATAACATTGGGGGCCCTGGCTACCCATCTCATCCTCTTTCAATCCTAATGAGACTTGCCACATACTTGTATATACTATACATCTATGTCGTAGTACTAGCGGCTTCCTGGCACAAGAGCTAGTTTGGGAGCAGGAGACCGAAAACTATCGAAAAAGGAATTTTTTGACACCCCCCATGATATTGGGGGCCCTGGCTACCCATCTCATCCTCTTTCAATCCTGATGAGACTTGCCACATATTTTTATATAACATATACATTTATCACAGTACTAGCGGCTTCCTGGCACAAGAGCTAGTTTCGGAGCAGTAGACCTAGAAGTGTCGAAAATAGCCAATTCTGTACAGGAAAATATGACCCTAGAGCCGTTGGGGGGCCTGGCTACCCTCCTCATCCTCTTTCAATCCTGATGAGACTTGCCACATACATTCATATATCATATACCTTTATTGCAGTATAAGCGGCTTCCTGGCACAAGAGCTAGTTTGGGAGCAAGAGACCGAGAAAGATCGAAAATAATTTTTTTGCACCCCCTCTGACATAGTGGGGGTCTGGCTACCCATCTCATCCTCTTTCAATCCTGATGAGACTTGCCACACACTTGTATATACTATACATCTATGCCGTAGTACTAGCGGCTTCCTGGCACAAGAGCTAGTTTGGGAGCAGGAAACCGAAAACTCTCGAAAATGGAATTTTTGACACCCCCCATGACATTGGGGGCCCTGGCTACCCATCTCATCCTCTTTCAATCCTAATGAGACTTGCCACATACTTGTATATACTATACATCTATGTCGTAGTACTAGCGGCTTCCTGGCACAAGAGCTAGTTTGGGAGCAGGAGACCGAAAACTATCGAAAATGGAATTTTTTGACACCCCCCCATGATATTGGGGGCCCTGGCTACCCATCTCATCCTCTTTCAATCCTGATGAGACTTTCCACATACTTTTATATAACATATACATTTATCACAGTACTAGCGGCTTCCTGGCACAAGAGCTAGTTTCGGAGCAGTAGACCTAGAAGTGTCGAAAATAGCCAATTCTGTACAGGAAAATATGACCTTAGAGCCGTTGGGGGGCCTGGCTACCCTCCTCATCCTCTTTCAATCCTGATGAGACTTGCCACATACATTCATATATCATATACCTTTATTGCAGTATAAGCGGCTTCCTGGCACAAGAGCTAGTTTGGGAGCAAGAGACCGAGAAAGATCGAAAATAATTTTTTGCACCCCCCTCTGACATAGTGGGGGGTCTGGCTACCCATCTCATCCTCTTTCAATCCTGATGAGACTTGCCACACACTTGTATATACTATACATCTATGTCGTAGTACTAGCGGCTTCCTGGCACAAGAGCTAGTTTGGGAGCAGGAAACCGAAAACTCTCGAAAATGGAATTTTTGACACCCCCCATGACATTGGGGGCCCTGGCTACCCATCTCATCCCCTTTCAATCCTGATGAGACTTGCCACATACTTGTATATACTATACATCTATGTCGTAGTACTAGCGGCTTCCTGGCACAAGAGCTAGTTTGGGAGCAGGAAACCGAAAACTCTCGAAAATGGAATTTTTTGACACCCCCCATGATATTGGGGGCCCTGGCTACCCATCTCATCCTCTTTCAATCCTGATGAGACTTGCCACATACTTTTATATAACATATACATTTATCACAGTACTAGCGGCTTCCTGGCACAAGAGCTAGTTTCGGAGCAGTAGACCTAGAAGTGTCGAAAATAGCCAATTCTGTACAGGAAAATATGACCCTAGAGCCGTTGGGGGGCCTGGCTACCCTCCTCATCCTCTTTCAATCCTGATGAGACTTGCCACATACATTCATATATCATATACCTTTATTGCAGTATAAGCGGCTTCCTGGCACAAGAGCTAGTTTGGGAGCAAGAGACCGAGAAAGATCGAAAATAATTTTTTTGCACCCCCCTCTGACATAGTGGGGGGTCTGGCTACCCATCTCATCCTCTTTCAATCCTGATGAGACTTGCCACACACTTGTATATACTATACATCTATGTCGTAGTACTAGCGGCTTCCTGGCACAAGAGCTAGTTTGGGAGCAGGAAACCGAAAACTCTCGAAAATGGAATTTTTGACACCCCCCATGACATTGGGGGCCCTGGCTACCCATCTCATCCTCTTTCAATCCTGATGAGACTTGCCACATACTTGTATATACTATACATCTATGTCGTAGTACTAGCGGCTTCCTGGCACAAGAGCTAGTTTGGGAGCAGGAAACCGAAAACTCTCGAAAATGGAATTTTTGACACCCCCCATGACATTGGGGGCCCTGGCTACCCATCTCATCCTCTTTCAATCCTGATGAGACTTGCCACATACTTGTATATACTATACATCTATGTCGTAGTACTAGCGGCTTCCTGGCACAAGAGCTAGTTTGGGAGCAGGAGACCGAAAACTATCGAAAATGGAATTTTTTGACACCCCCCATGATATTGGGGGCCCTGGCTACCCATCTCATCCTCTTTCAATCCTAATGAGACTTGCCACATACTTTTATATAACATATACATTTATCACAGTACTAGCGGCTTCCTGGCACAAGAGCTAGTTTCGGAGCAGTAGACCTAGAAGTGTCGAAAATAGCCAATTCTGTACAGGAAAATATGACCCTAGAGCCGTTGGGGGGCCTGGCTACCCTCCTCATCCTCTTTCAATCCTGATGAGACTTGCCACATACATTCATATATCATATACCTTTATTGCAGTATAAGCGGCTTCCTGGCACAAGAGCTAGTTTGGGAGCAAGAGACCGAGAAAGATCGAAAATAATTTTTTGCACCCCCCTCTGACATAGTGGGGGGTCTGGCTACCCATCTCATCCTCTTTCAATCCTGATGAGACTTGCCACACACTTGTATATACTATACATCTATGTCGTAGTACTAGCGGCTTCCTGGCACAAGAGCTAGTTTGGGAGCAGGAAACCGAAAACTCTCGAAAATGGAATTTTTGACACCCCCCATGACATTGGGGGCCCTGGCTACCCATCTCATCCTCTTTCAATCCTGATGAGACTTGCCACATACTTGTATATACTATACATCTATGTCGTAGTACTAGCGGCTTCCTGGCACAAGAGCTAGTTTGGGAGCAGGAAACCAAAAACTCTCGAAAATGGAATTTTTGACACCCCCCATAACATTGGGGGCCCTGGCTACCCATCTCATCCTCTTTCAATCCTAATGAGACTTGCCACATACTTGTATATACTATACATCTATGTCGTAGTACTAGCGGCTTCCTGGCACAAGAGCTAGTTTGGGAGCAGGAGACCGAAAACTATCGAAAATGGAATTTTTTGACACCCCCATGATATTGGGGGCCCTGGCTACCCATCTCATCCTCTTTCAATCCTGATGAGACTTGCCACATACTTTTATATAACATATACATTTATCACAGTACTAGCGGCTTCCTGGCACAAGAGCTAGTTTCGGAGCAGTAGACCTAGAAGTGTCGAAAATAGCCAATTCTGTACAGGAAAATATGACCCTAGAGCCGTTGGGGGGCCTGGCTACCCTCCTCATCCTCTTTCAATCCTAATGAGACTTGCCACATACATTCATATATCATATACCTTTATTGCAGTATAAGCGGCTTCCTGGCACAAGGGCTAGTTTGGGAGCAAGAGACCGAGAAAGATCGAAAATAATTTTTTTGCACCCCCCTCTGACATAGTGGGGGGTCTGGCTACCCATCTCATCCTCTTTCAATCCTGATGAGACTTGCCACACACTTGTATATACTATACATCTATGTCGTAGTACTAGCGGCTTCCTGGCACAAGAGCTAGTTTGGGAGCAGGAAACCGAAAACTCTCGAAAATGGAATTTTTGACACCCCCCATGACATTGGGGGCCCTGGCTACCCATCTCATCCTCTTTCAATCCTGATGAGACTTGCCACATACTTGTATATACTATACATCTATGTCGTAGTACTAGCGGCTTCCTGGCACAAGAGCTAGTTTGGGAGCAGGAAACCGAAAACTCTCGAAAATGGAATTTTGACACCCCCCATGACATTGGGGGGTCTGGCTACCCATCTCATCCTCTTTCAATCCTAATGAGACTTGCCACATACTTGTATATACTATACATCTATGTCGTAGTACTAGCGGCTTCCTGGCACAAGAGCTAGTTTGGGAGCAGGAGACCGAAAACTATCGAAAATGGAATTTTTTGACACCCCCCATGATATTGGGGGCCCTGGCTACCCATCTCATCCTCTTTCAATCCTGATGAGACTTGCCACATACTTTTATATAACATATACATTTATCACAGTACTAGCGGCTTCCTGGCACAAGAGCTAGTTTCGGAGCAGTAGACCTAGAAGTGTCGAAAATAGCCAATTCTGTACAGGAAAATATGACCCTAGAGCCGTTGGGGGGCCTGGCTACCCTCCTCATCCTCTTTCAATCCTGATCAGACTTGCCACATACATTCATATATCATATACCTTTATTGCAGTATAAGCGGCTTCCTGGCACAAGAGCTAGTTTGGGAGCAAGAGACCGAGAAAGATCGAAAATAATTTTTTGCACCCCCCTCTGACATAGTGGGGGTCTGGCTACCCATCTCATCCTCTTTCAATCCTGATGAGACTTGCCACATACTTGTATATACTATACATCTATGTCGTAGTACTAGCGGCTTCCTGGCACAAGAGCTAGTTTGGGAGCAGGAAACCGAAAACTCTCGAAAATGGAATTTTTGACACCCCCCATGACATTGGGGGCCCTGGCTACCCATCTCATCCCCTTTCAATCCTGATGAGACTTGCCACATACTTGTATATACTATACATCTATGTCGTAGTACTAGCGGCTTCCTGGCACAAGAGCTAGTTTGGGAGCAGGAAACCGAAAACTCTCGAAAATGGAATTTTTGACACCCCCCATGACATTGGGGGCCCTGGCTTCCCATCTCATCCTCTTTCAATCCTAATGAGACTTGCCACATACTTGTATATACTATACATCTATGTCGTAGTACTAGCGGCTTCCTGGCACAAGAGCTAGTTTGGGAGCAGGAGACCGAAAACTATCGAAAATGGAATTTTTTGACACCCCCCATGATATTGGGGGCCCTGGCTACCCATCTCATCCTCTTTCAATCCTGATGAGACTTGCCACATACTTTTATATAACATATACATTTATCACAGTACTAGCGGCTTCCTGGCACAAGAGCTAGTTTCGGAGCAGTAGACCTAGAAGTGTCGAAAATAGCCAATTCTGTACAGGAAAATATGACCCTAGAGCCGTTGGGGGGCCTGGCTACCCTCCTCATCCTCTTTCAATCCTAATGAGACTTGCCACATACATTCATATATCATATACCTTTATTGCAGTATAAGCGGCTTCCTGGCACAAGGGCTAGTTTGGGAGCAAGAGACCGAGAAAGATCGAAAATAATTTTTTTGCACCCCCCTCTGACATAGTGGGGGGTCTGGCTACCCATCTCATCCTCTTTCAATCCTGATGAGACTTGCCACACACTTGTATATACTATACATCTATGTCGTAGTACTAGCGGCTTCCTGGCACAAGAGCTAGTTTGGGAGCAGGAAACCGAAAACTCTCGAAAATGGAATTTTTGACACCCCCCATGACATTGGGGGCCCTGGCTACCCATCTCATCCTCTTTCAATCCTGATGAGACTTGCCACATACTTGTATATACTATACATCTATGTCGTAGTACTAGCGGCTTCCTGGCACAAGAGCTAGTTTGGGAGCAGGAAACCGAAAACTCTCGAAAATGGAATTTTGACACCCCCCATGACATTGGGGGGTCTGGCTACCCATCTCATCCTCTTTCAATCCTAATGAGACTTGCCACATACTTGTATATACTATACATCTATGTCGTAGTACTAGCGGCTTCCTGGCACAAGAGCTAGTTTGGGAGCAGGAGACCGAAAACTATCGAAAATGGAATTTTTTGACACCCCCCATGATATTGGGGGCCCTGGCTACCCATCTCATCCTCTTTCAATCCTGATGAGACTTGCCACATACTTTTATATAACATATACATTTATCACAGTACTAGCGGCTTCCTGGCACAAGAGCTAGTTTCGGAGCAGTAGACCTAGAAGTGTCGAAAATAGCCAATTCTGTACAGGAAAATATGACCCTAGAGCCGTTGGGGGGCCTGGCTACCCTCCTCATCCTCTTTCAATCCTGATCAGACTTGCCACATACATTCATATATCATATACCTTTATTGCAGTATAAGCGACTTCCTGGCACAAGAGCTAGTTTGGGAGCAAGAGACCGAGAAAGATCGAAAATAATTTTTTGCACCCCCCTCTGACATAGTGGGGGTCTGGCTACCCATCTCATCCTCTTTCAATCCTGATGAGACTTGCCACATACTTGTATATACTATACATCTATGTCGTAGTACTAGCGGCTTCCTGGCACAAGAGCTAGTTTGGGAGCAGGAAACCGAAAACTCTCGAAAATGGAATTTTTGACACCCCCCCATGACATTGGGGGCCCTGGCTACCCATCTCATCCCCTTTCAATCCTGATGAGACTTGCCACATACTTGTATATACTATACATCTATGTCGTAGTACTAGCGGCTTCCTGGCACAAGAGCTAGTTTGGGAGCAGGAAACCGAAAACTCTCGAAAATGGAATTTTTGACACCCCCCATGACATTGGGGGCCCTGGCTTCCCATCTCATCCTCTTTCAATCCTAATGAGACTTGCCACATACTTGTATATACTATACATCTATGTCGTAGTACTAGCGGCTTCCTGGCACAAGAGCTAGTTTGGGAGCAGGAGACCGAAAACTATCGAAAATGGAATTTTTTGACACCCCCCATGATATTGGGGGCCCTGGCTACCCATCTCATCCTCTTTCAATCCTGATGAGACTTGCCACATACTTTTATATAACATATACATTTATCACAGTACTAGCGGCTTCCTGGCACAAGAGCTAGTTTCGGAGCAGTAGACCTAGAAGTGTCGAAAATAGCCAATTCTGTACAGGAAAATATGACCCTAGAGCCGTTGGGGGGCCTGGCTACCCTCCTCATCCTCTTTCAATCCTAATGAGACTTGCCACATACATTCATATATCATATACCTTTATTGCAGTATAAGCGGCTTCCTGGCACAAGGGCTAGTTTGGGAGCAAGAGACCGAGAAAGATCGAAAATAATTTTTTTGCACCCCCCTCTGACATAGTGGGGGGTCTGGCTACCCATCTCATCCTCTTTCAATCCTGATGAGACTTGCCACACACTTGTATATACTATACATCTATGTCGTAGTACTAGCGGCTTCCTGGCACAAGAGCTAGTTTGGGAGCAGGAAACCGAAAACTCTCGAAAATGGAATTTTTGACACCCCCCATGACATTGGGGGCCCTGGCTACCCATCTCATCCTCTTTCAATCCTGATGAGACTTGCCACATACTTGTATATACTATACATCTATGTCGTAGTACTAGCGGCTTCCTGGCACAAGAGCTAGTTTGGGAGCAGGAAACCGAAAACTCTCGAAAATGGAATTTTGACACCCCCCATGACATTGGGGGGTCTGGCTACCCATCTCATCCTCTTTCAATCCTAATGAGACTTGCCACATACTTGTATATACTATACATCTATGTCGTAGTACTAGCGGCTTCCTGGCACAAGAGCTAGTTTGGGAGCAGGAGACCGAAAACTATCGAAAATGGAATTTTTTGACACCCCCCATGATATTGGGGGCCCTGGCTACCCATCTCATCCTCTTTCAATCCTGATGAGACTTGCCACATACTTTTATATAACATATACATTTATCACAGTACTAGCGGCTTCCTGGCACAAGAGCTAGTTTCGGAGCAGTAGACCTAGAAGTGTCGAAAATAGCCAATTCTGTACAGGAAAATATGACCCTAGAGCCGTTGGGGGGCCTGGCTACCCTCCTCATCCTCTTTCAATCCTGATCAGACTTGCCACATACATTCATATATCATATACCTTTATTGCAGTATAAGCGGCTTCCTGGCACAAGAGCTAGTTTGGGAGCAAGAGACCGAGAAAGATCGAAAATAATTTTTTGCACCCCCCTCTGACATAGTGGGGGTCTGGCTACCCATCTCATCCTCTTTCAATCCTGATGAGACTTGCCACATACTTGTATATACTATACATCTATGTCGTAGTACTAGCGGCTTCCTGGCACAAGAGCTAGTTTGGGAGCAGGAAACCGAAAACTCTCGAAAATGGAATTTTTGACACCCCCCATGACATTGGGGGCCCTGGCTACCCATCTCATCCCCTTTCAATCCTGATGAGACTTGCCACATACTTGTATATACTATACATCTATGTCGTAGTACTAGCGGCTTCCTGGCACAAGAGCTAGTTTGGGAGCAGGAAACCGAAAACTCTCGAAAATGGAATTTTTGACACCCCCCATGACATTGGGGGCCCTGGCTTCCCATCTCATCCTCTTTCAATCCTAATGAGACTTGCCACATACTTGTATATACTATACATCTATGTCGTAGTACTAGCGGCTTCCTGGCACAAGAGCTAGTTTGGGAGCAGGAGACCGAAAACTATCGAAAATGGAATTTTTTGACACCCCCCATGATATTGGGGGCCCTGGCTACCCATCTCATCCTCTTTCAATCCTGATGAGACTTGCCACATACTTTTATATAACATATACATTTATCACAGTACTAGCGGCTTCCTGGCACAAGAGCTAGTTTCGGAGCAGTAGACCTAGAAGTGTCGAAAATAGCCAATTCTGTACAGGAAAATATGACCCTAGAGCCGTTGGGGGGCCTGGCTACCCTCCTCATCCTCTTTCAATCCTAATGAGACTTGCCACATACATTCATATATCATATACCTTTATTGCAGTATAAGCGGCTTCCTGGCACAAGGGCTAGTTTGGGAGCAAGAGACCGAGAAAGATCGAAAATAATTTTTTTGCACCCCCCTCTGACATAGTGGGGGGTCTGGCTACCCATCTCATCCTCTTTCAATCCTGATGAGACTTGCCACACACTTGTATATACTATACATCTATGTCGTAGTACTAGCGGCTTCCTGGCACAAGAGCTAGTTTGGGAGCAGGAAACCGAAAACTCTCGAAAATGGAATTTTTGACACCCCCCATGACATTGGGGGCCCTGGCTACCCATCTCATCCTCTTTCAATCCTGATGAGACTTGCCACATACTTGTATATACTATACATCTATGTCGTAGTACTAGCGGCTTCCTGGCACAAGAGCTAGTTTGGGAGCAGGAAACCGAAAACTCTCGAAAATGGAATTTTGACACCCCCCATGACATTGGGGGGTCTGGCTACCCATCTCATCCTCTTTCAATCCTAATGAGACTTGCCACATACTTGTATATACTATACATCTATGTCGTAGTACTAGCGGCTTCCTGGCACAAGAGCTAGTTTGGGAGCAGGAGACCGAAAACTATCGAAAATGGAATTTTTTGACACCCCCCATGATATTGGGGGCCCTGGCTACCCATCTCATCCTCTTTCAATCCTGATGAGACTTGCCACATACTTTTATATAACATATACATTTATCACAGTACTAGCGGCTTCCTGGCACAAGAGCTAGTTTCGGAGCAGTAGACCTAGAAGTGTCGAAAATAGCCAATTCTGTACAGGAAAATATGACCCTAGAGCCGTTGGGGGGCCTGGCTACCCTCCTCATCCTCTTTCAATCCTGATCAGACTTGCCACATACATTCATATATCATATACCTTTATTGCAGTATAAGCGACTTCCTGGCACAAGAGCTAGTTTGGGAGCAAGAGACCGAGAAAGATCGAAAATAATTTTTTGCACCCCCCTCTGACATAGTGGGGGTCTGGCTACCCATCTCATCCTCTTTCAATCCTGATGAGACTTGCCACATACTTGTATATACTATACATCTATGTCGTAGTACTAGCGGCTTCCTGGCACAAGAGCTAGTTTGGGAGCAGGAAACCGAAAACTCTCGAAAATGGAATTTTTGACACCCCCCCATGACATTGGGGGCCCTGGCTACCCATCTCATCCCCTTTCAATCCTGATGAGACTTGCCACATACTTGTATATACTATACATCTATGTCGTAGTACTAGCGGCTTCCTGGCACAAGAGCTAGTTTGGGAGCAGGAAACCGAAAACTCTCGAAAATGGAATTTTTGACACCCCCCATGACATTGGGGGCCCTGGCTTCCCATCTCATCCTCTTTCAATCCTAATGAGACTTGCCACATACTTGTATATACTATACATCTATGTCGTAGTACTAGCGGCTTCCTGGCACAAGAGCTAGTTTGGGAGCAGGAGACCGAAAACTATCGAAAATGGAATTTTTTGACACCCCCCATGATATTGGGGGCCCTGGCTACCCATCTCATCCTCTTTCAATCCTGATGAGACTTGCCACATACTTTTATATAACATATACATTTATCACAGTACTAGCGGCTTCCTGGCACAAGAGCTAGTTTCGGAGCAGTAGACCTAGAAGTGTCGAAAATAGCCAATTCTGTACAGGAAAATATGACCCTAGAGCCGTTGGGGGGCCTGGCTACCCTCCTCATCCTCTTTCAATCCTAATGAGACTTGCCACATACATTCATATATCATATACCTTTATTGCAGTATAAGCGGCTTCCTGGCACAAGGGCTAGTTTGGGAGCAAGAGACCGAGAAAGATCGAAAATAATTTTTTTGCACCCCCCTCTGACATAGTGGGGGGTCTGGCTACCCATCTCATCCTCTTTCAATCCTGATGAGACTTGCCACACACTTGTATATACTATACATCTATGTCGTAGTACTAGCGGCTTCCTGGCACAAGAGCTAGTTTGGGAGCAGGAAACCGAAAACTCTCGAAAATGGAATTTTTGACACCCCCCATGACATTGGGGGCCCTGGCTACCCATCTCATCCTCTTTCAATCCTGATGAGACTTGCCACATACTTGTATATACTATACATCTATGTCGTAGTACTAGCGGCTTCCTGGCACAAGAGCTAGTTTGGGAGCAGGAAACCGAAAACTCTCGAAAATGGAATTTTGACACCCCCCATGACATTGGGGGGTCTGGCTACCCATCTCATCCTCTTTCAATCCTAATGAGACTTGCCACATACTTGTATATACTATACATCTATGTCGTAGTACTAGCGGCTTCCTGGCACAAGAGCTAGTTTGGGAGCAGGAGACCGAAAACTATCGAAAATGGAATTTTTTGACACCCCCCATGATATTGGGGGCCCTGGCTACCCATCTCATCCTCTTTCAATCCTGATGAGACTTGCCACATACTTTTATATAACATATACATTTATCACAGTACTAGCGGCTTCCTGGCACAAGAGCTAGTTTCGGAGCAGTAGACCTAGAAGTGTCGAAAATAGCCAATTCTGTACAGGAAAATATGACCCTAGAGCCGTTGGGGGGCCTGGCTACCCTCCTCATCCTCTTTCAATCCTGATCAGACTTGCCACATACATTCATATATCATATACCTTTATTGCAGTATAAGCGGCTTCCTGGCACAAGAGCTAGTTTGGGAGCAAGAGACCGAGAAAGATCGAAAATAATTTTTTGCACCCCCCTCTGACATAGTGGGGGGTCTGGCTACCCATCTCATCCTCTTTCAATCCTGATGAGACTTGCCACATACTTGTATATACTATACATCTATGTCGTAGTACTAGCGGCTTCCTGGCACAAGAGCTAGTTTGGGAGCAGGAAACCGAAAACTCTCGAAAATGGAATTTTTGACACCCCCCATGACATTGGGGGCCCTGGCTACCCATCTCATCCTCTTTCAATCCTGATGAGACTTGCCACATACTTGTATATACTATACATCTATGTCGTAGTACTAGCGGCTTCCTGGCACAAGAGCTAGTTTGGGAGCAGGAAACCGAAAACTCTCGAAAATGGAATTTTTGACACCCCCCATAACATTGGGGGCCCTGGCTACCCATCTCATCCTCTTTCAATCCTAATGAGACTTGCCACATACTTGTATATACTATACATCTATGTCGTAGTACTAGCGGCTTCCTGGCACAAGAGCTAGTTTGGGAGCAGGAGACCGAAAACTATCGAAAAAGGAATTTTTTGACACCCCCCATGATATTGGGGGCCCTGGCTACCCATCTCATCCTCTTTCAATCCTGATGAGACTTGCCACATATTTTTATATAACATATACATTTATCACAGTACTAGCGGCTTCCTGGCACAAGAGCTAGTTTCGGAGCAGTAGACCTAGAAGTGTCGAAAATAGCCAATTCTGTACAGGAAAATATGACCCTAGAGCCGTTGGGGGGCCTGGCTACCCTCCTCATCCTCTTTCAATCCTGATGAGACTTGCCACATACATTCATATATCATATACCTTTATTGCAGTATAAGCGGCTTCCTGGCACAAGAGCTAGTTTGGGAGCAAGAGACCGAGAAAGATCGAAAATAATTTTTTTGCACCCCCTCTGACATAGTGGGGGTCTGGCTACCCATCTCATCCTCTTTCAATCCTGATGAGACTTGCCACACACTTGTATATACTATACATCTATGCCGTAGTACTAGCGGCTTCCTGGCACAAGAGCTAGTTTGGGAGCAGGAAACCGAAAACTCTCGAAAATGGAATTTTTGACACCCCCCATGACATTGGGGGCCCTGGCTACCCATCTCATCCTCTTTCAATCCTAATGAGACTTGCCACATACTTGTATATACTATACATCTATGTCGTAGTACTAGCGGCTTCCTGGCACAAGAGCTAGTTTGGGAGCAGGAGACCGAAAACTATCGAAAATGGAATTTTTTGACACCCCCCATGATATTGGGGGCCCTGGCTACCCATCTCATCCTCTTTCAATCCTGATGAGACTTGCCACATACTTTTATATAACATATACATTTATCACAGTACTAGCGGCTTCCTGGCACAAGAGCTAGTTTCGGAGCAGTAGACCTAGAAGTGTCGAAAATAGCCAATTCTGTACAGGAAAATATGACCCTAGAGCCGTTGGGGGGCCTGGCTACCCTCCTCATCCTCTTTCAATCCTGATCAGACTTGCCACATACATTCATATATCATATACCTTTATTGCAGTATAAGCGGCTTCCTGGCACAAGAGCTAGTTTGGGAGCAAGAGACCGAGAAAGATCGAAAATAATTTTTTGCACCCCCCTCTGACATAGTGGGGGGTCTGGCTACCCATCTCATCCTCTTTCAATCCTGATGAGACTTGCCACATACTTGTATATACTATACATCTATGTCGTAGTACTAGCGGCTTCCTGGCACAAGAGCTAGTTTGGGAGCAGGAAACCGAAAACTCTCGAAAATGGAATTTTTGACACCCCCCATGACATTGGGGGCCCTGGCTACCCATCTCATCCTCTTTCAATCCTGATGAGACTTGCCACATACTTGTATATACTATACATCTATGTCGTAGTACTAGCGGCTTCCTGGCACAAGAGCTAGTTTGGGAGCAGGAAACCGAAAACTCTCGAAAATGGAATTTTTGACACCCCCCATAACATTGGGGGCCCTGGCTACCCATCTCATCCTCTTTCAATCCTAATGAGACTTGCCACATACTTGTATATACTATACATCTATGTCGTAGTACTAGCGGCTTCCTGGCACAAGAGCTAGTTTGGGAGCAGGAGACCGAAAACTATCGAAAAAGGAATTTTTTGACACCCCCCATGATATTGGGGGCCCTGGCTACCCATCTCATCCTCTTTCAATCCTGATGAGACTTGCCACATATTTTTATATAACATATACATTTATCACAGTACTAGCGGCTTCCTGGCACAAGAGCTAGTTTCGGAGCAGTAGACCTAGAAGTGTCGAAAATAGCCAATTCTGTACAGGAAAATATGACCCTAGAGCCGTTGGGGGGCCTGGCTACCCTCCTCATCCTCTTTCAATCCTGATGAGACTTGCCACATACATTCATATATCATATACCTTTATTGCAGTATAAGCGGCTTCCTGGCACAAGAGCTAGTTTGGGAGCAAGAGACCGAGAAAGATCGAAAATAATTTTTTTGCACCCCCTCTGACATAGTGGGGGTCTGGCTACCCATCTCATCCTCTTTCAATCCTGATGAGACTTGCCACACACTTGTATATACTATACATCTATGCCGTAGTACTAGCGGCTTCCTGGCACAAGAGCTAGTTTGGGAGCAGGAAACCGAAAACTCTCGAAAATGGAATTTTTGACACCCCCCATGACATTGGGGGCCCTGGCTACCCATCTCATCCTCTTTCAATCCTAATGAGACTTGCCACATACTTGTATATACTATACATCTATGTCGTAGTACTAGCGGCTTCCTGGCACAAGAGCTAGTTTGGGAGCAGGAGACCGAAAACTATCGAAAATGGAATTTTTTGACACCCCCCATGATATTGGGGGCCCTGGCTACCCATCTCATCCTCTTTCAATCCTGATGAGACTTGCCACATACTTTTATATAACATATACATTTATCACAGTACTAGCGGCTTCCTGGCACAAGAGCTAGTTTCGGAGCAGTAGACCTAGAAGTGTCGAAAATAGCCAATTCTGTACAGGAAAATATGACCCTAGAGCCGTTGGGGGGCCTGGCTACCCTCCTCATCCTCTTTCAATCCTGATGAGACTTACCACATACATTCATATATCATCATTTAAAGAACCATAGACACAAACCATAATGTCCGGATGGTTTGGTTTGCCTTATTCTAAAAATCGTGGATGGCCAGCACGTTTCTATGGGGACACGCTCAAAAAATGTCTTACAAAATTTTATTGCTTTAAATAGAAAATCAATAATTAAGATTTTAAACTCGAAAACAAACAAAAATCTTGTACAACACGTTCACAGTATAAGCCGAATGCTGGCAAAAAAGCTGGCTTGGGGGCTGAAGTTAGTGAAATTTTGAAATCATTATTTGGATACCCCTCTGATATTTGGCACCCTGCCTACCCTTCTCATCCTCTTTCAATCATAATAAGACTTGCCTCGTCCCTTCATACAACATCTACCTATATGGTGGTATAAGCGGTTTAGTGGCACAAGAGCTGGTTTGGGGTCTAGAGATCGAGAAATTTTTAAAACAGCACTTTGGACACTCTACTGACATTTGGCGCCCTGGCTATTATTCTCATCCTTTTCCAATCCTTAGGAGACTTGTTTAAGGCCTTCTTAGAACATACGCTTATATCGCAGTATATGCGGCTTGGTGGCACAAAAGCTGGTTTGGGGGCTGGAGATCGAGAAATGTTGAAAACAGCATTATGGACACCCCTCTGATATTTGGCGTCCTGTCTATCCATCTCATCCTCTTTCAATCCTGATGAGACTTGCAACAAAACTTCATAGAACATATACCTATATTCAAGCATAAGCGGCTTGCTGGCACAAGAGCTGGTTTGGGAGCAGGAGACCGAGGAATATAAAAAAAACCGCATTTTAGACACCCCCGTCTGACTTTTGGCGACCTGACTACCCTTCGGATCCTCTTTCAATCCTGATGAAATTTGCCACAAACCTCTATAGAACATTTATCTATATCGCAGTATAAGCGGCTTGCTGGCACAAGAGCTGGTTTCGGAACAGAATCTCGAGAAATATTGAAAGAAACATTTTGACCCCCCCCCCCTCTCTGACTTTTGTCGCCCAGGCTACTGAGGCTTACCACAAACCTTCATACAACATGTATCTATATTGCAGTATAAGCTGCTTGCCTAAATAAGAGCTAGTGCGGGAGCAGGATTTGTTTTGACATGAACCACTTTTACTGGGCAGGTCCAGATGAAATTTTCATCCAACTTTTTTTTTCTTCTGCTAGATGAAATTTTCACCGGATGAAATTTTCATCCAACTTGACGCCGGTCATGTGTGTAGTGTTTTCTTAAAGAAATATGGCATATATAAACAACCCCAAGCATTCGTTGCATTGGAATAGTCGGTTCTCAAGTCATGAAAGAGACCTAACTTAACACAGTATTTCCTTTCTTTGCTGTTCTTGTTGATTTTTGATTTTCGACTAACTGTTCAATGTAAGCCATTCCCGTCGGTGTGGAGTATAACGAAACACCGATGGGAATATCCCGTCTAATAAGTCACGTATTCCTGATTGCTTCTCATAAAGATGCATGATTTGATTTGGTCAATTTCGAAACGGTGGTCAGCAATGACATTGGGTAGACTACACAGGTACGCTTGTTGATCTGTATCATTTGCTTGCTTTCAAATTTAATGTATTGTTCTTATTCTGTACCCCCTCAGACCAGGCAATAAGATACTTTGTTCCTTAGCAACGGCAGGCTGCTTTCTGAGAGGCAGCTCCGAGGAACGTTACGTAGCGCTCGCGTGCGCTTTCTTGTAGCGTAACGTTGCATGGCAAATAGTTACGAAGCGCTCGATAGCGCTAGCTTTATGCAACCCACCCCAGGTTTCAAGTTCGGATCAAGATCTACTCATAAGCGATATTCAATTTATATATAATCGCAGCGAAAACAAAGTTTTAGTAAACCAAAGTCATGTTGTGTGTTTAACCGCGACTTACTTTTCGCATTTGAATTAAACACGATTTGTCGTTACATGATTGTTATGTTTAAATTGCACTAGGACTTTCCAAAACACAGCTCGTATTTAAATTGCACCAACCTTACTAATGGCATAATAACGCATCTGATAAGGTTTATTAGGCTTTTTGTTAATCAGAAAACATCAGATTAAATTGCTTGCGGAAACAAAATAAATACAAATCCCCATATAAATGATTTGTAAGGACACAAATAAGCAGCATACCGCAAGTAAACATACCTTCGGCTCGGGGAGTTTGGTTTATGTACGCGGAACATGTGTGTGACATCCGCGAATGGTGTCAGTAGTCTTTTAATAAACTTAAAAGGGTCGTACAAAATACTTCGCATTATCAGCTTCCCGGTTACCGATCATGCGTTTTTTTTTTTTTTTTTTTTTTTTTTTTGAACGGTGGCGATGTTTTGCGCATATGCAGAACATCTAATGAGAATGATTAGAATATACCAAACATGAAAGTAATGGCGACAAGCAAACTCCAGACAGCCTGCGCTTCTGCGTAATCTTGATCTATCCTTTTGCTGGTCATTATACCATGACAGATAGGAGACATGTCCAACGGCATTCCTCGGAGAATAAACAAGTATGGATAAAGATGTCTTTATAACTTGAATGAGCTGAGGTGTTATTTATCTGCCGTAATGTGTTGACCAAGTCAATATTCAAATAAAACATGTTGCTACGTGACTTAAGGAAAACATCTTTTATCAAAAAAAGAAAATGAAATCAGATGACTGAGAACGTGTCTAGCGAGAATGGAGAGGAAATAGAATTGCGTAATGCATAGTCAAATGCACCTAATGTAAAATAACAAGATGCACGATAAAAATAAAACTGAGGTCCTTTAAGAGCAGTGAGCATATTAATGAGGAAAGTGATGTGCCATACCGCGGTTTCGGCTTTTTAAGGTTCTTCTGTGACCCTTTAGATTTGGCAAAGAACCTTTTATTTGAGCATGTCGATGGGAAAATGTACAACCGTTGTTGATTATCATGAAATTAATTTTTACGTTATCTGATATTTAACTAATTAATGGCGTCATCAAACGAGATCACCATGCTGACGTATTTTCAATGCTTTATTTGAGCATATCTATCGATTGTTGATTATCATGAAATTACATGTATTTTTTTAATATAACTAATTATAGGTGCTTTCAGTTATTAATATACCCCTGAGATATTCAGAAATAAATTGACAACTCTTGTTTTTGAACTATTAGCCTAATCGAAACTGGCAAGAAATGGACAAGTAGATAAATTTGTTTATATAATGTGTTAAGTATTTCTATAAATGTTTACTCTCTATATAAAACTTCCAGATCTTGTGATTTTGTATGCCTAAATTGATTACATAACATATGGAGCCAAATTTTTAACAGACATTTCGCTGATATTCGAGTTTCAAATATTCCTCAAGGAACCATGATTAATGATATGTAATTTTAATGGTAAGTTATGAAAAATTAACCATTTTTGTACTACGGCTGAAAATTTGGTGTCTATATGACCACTTTTTTTTTACAAAGTTACCCCATGATTTTAATTCATTGTACATTTTAGAATTTCATGGTAAAGCGGTTGTTACAATATAAAACTAAGCATGCAAGTGTTATTTTGCAAGAAAACTAATATTCTACCAGGACATTTTTACTTTTACGAACAAAGCTTGCTAGTTGGTTCCTTCATGAGGTAAGCATGCCTTAAAGCACTGCCAAACCGTGGGTTGGCATTTCATCAAATACGGTTTGTTTTCTCGGCACAGAATAGCATAGGCGACTGGGACTTTCACAAAGAAAGTTTTACTGTTATGCTATCTCTCACAGCTCATATTCATGATATTTTAATCCTCTTGTATAGGATTTAAGTAAAGGGAATCACCAGGACATTCAACGACAGACAGTCCTATAATATCAATAATGTGTATGCGGATTTAGGATAAATACAAAGAACATTGCCTTGAATAAATACTATTTTTGCATCCTTTATTGGCATGTTAATGTTCATAACTAAACACTGTAGAAGAGGTTTGTAATAAGTATCACGAAGAGGAAATGTGAGGCATTGCCTAACAATACATCTCTAGCCCACATAGCCCCTCGGTGCGTAGGAAAAAAGTGATGAAACTGTATGATGAAATACCAACCCACGTTTTGGCAGAATACAAAATCATGGGTGACTCCTAAGTGCTTTAAGGCATGCTTTCCTCATGAAGGTACGCTCTAGCAAGCTTTGATCGTACAACCATCCTAGTAGAATATTAATTTTCTTAAAAAAGATCACTGACATGCTTAGGTTCATATTTTAACAACCGCTTTACCTTGAAATTCTAAACAGTAAAAAGAAAGAAAATCATGCTGTAACTTTGTTAATAGTGGTCATAAAGACACCAAATTCTCAGCAGTAGTGCAGAAATTGTTACATTTTCATAATTTACAAATAAAATTACAAATAATTGAACATGGCTCCTTGTGGAATCTTTGAAACTCCGATATCAGCGATTTTTTTTAATTTGGCTCCATGTAATCTATTTAGGCATACAACATTTCAAAATATGGAAGTTTTATATACAGAGTAATTATTTAAAGACATACTTAACACATTATATGTACAATTTCATCCAGTTGTTCATTTCTTGCCAGTGACGATGGTTCAAAAACAAGAAGAGTTGTCAATTTATTTCTGAATATTGCCGGGGTATATTAATAACTGAACGCACCTGTAATGGCGTCATTAAACGAGATCACCATGCTCACGTATTTTAAATGCTTTACGAAAAGGAAAAAATAGCAATTGACCAGGAAACAGCGCAATCGGAAAGAAATACACACTCCAAAAACCGTGATGGGAAAACCATAAACTGCCAATCAGGTACTTATACTAAGAAAACATATCATAAGCCGAGTGAGCAGCTATTTCCCAATATGCGTCCACTCAGTTATCCGAACTTAACTAAAAGATGAAAACGTACATAAAGTGCAAACAGCACAAAAGCTCAACGCCAAAACATAAAGAATTAGAACCATAACAGAAGTATCGCTTTGGAATGATAAATAATATAGAATTACTGGTACAAGTAGGCAAAGATCAGGAAAAGGCGCAATCAGAAAAAAGATTCCCACCTAGGTGGGAAAAAACCAAACTAACAATCAGGTACTTATACCATGAAAACATTTCGTAACCCGAATGAGCAGCTATTTTACCAATAGGTGGCCACTCAGTTACTTTAACTTAACTAAAAATATGCAAACATACATAAGGCGCCAACAGCACAAAAATATTTTGAACACCAAGACATAAAACAAAAAGAACCAGCACAGAAGTATCGACTTGGAACGATCAGTAACACAAAGTAACACAAAGTTACTGGCGGGTTTAAATCGATTTTACATGGCCATAACCTCACCCTTAGCTTCTGCAGTGGTTCATAACATTTAGTTAGTTATTCGGTCCGCGTGGTGAATCTCTAACTAGTCAATGAATCATCAAGAACAAACAAATAAATCATGATGAACATCCTGATGAATCAAAAACCAGGACTCACAGATTCAGTAAGCTGCCCGACGATGGAGATCCCTGGGCGCCGAATAACTTTCTAACTCCGGAGCAAAAGAGAAACATCAGTAGGACCCCGGTGGGCCAAGCAACAGACAGGAAGCTCCGGTCCCAACCAACTAAAATGAATAGCTTTAAGTCGGGGCCATCATAGAGTCTGACGCCCGACCCACCGGCGTGCAATTAAAGAAGGCAGCATAGCTATCAACCGTGATTGGGTTAAAAACTAAGCATGCAGACTGTCGCATAACATTCAAATTATAACCTATACGTCTGTATTATAAACTGAAAAGAAAAATCATTACTTCCTATAAGTTTGTTAAATTTGTAAACCAAGTCACCATAAAATTCTGGTTCCGAAAGGCCCTCACTTAAAAGCGTCTTTAACCCAACATTATATTTGGAAATCAATTCATAGTGTCTACGATAAAATTTAGTAAAGGTTTTTCGAAGTTAATGATACCGACAGCCCTGTTGGAGAAGTTTGGCCGTTAAACGTTTATTTCGAGCGTTGAAGTCTGTAACATCATTGCAGACTCTAGCAAACCTAATAAGTTGCGAAATGTATACACCATAAGAAGCACGACGAGGAACGTCACCATCCAAAAACGGAAAATTTACTATATCAAAATCAAAGTCATCGCGCTTATCATAAATTTTAGAAGAAACAAATCCATTTGCAACAGAAAGATGTACAGCTCCGTTTCGTAAGTTTAGTACATACCGATTTGTTTCATAAGTAATAGCATAGCAGTACCCGTACTTGAAGCTTGGCGAAATGTTTTTGGGTGTTTGCAGATTTGAACGGATTTCGCTATGTCAAACTTAATGCATAAAACTATTCACTGATTGTAACATTTTAGATTTGTATCGATTAAAATTTATCAGTAGTAACACATTAAAATGACAAGCAAAATATCATAACTTCAGGGATACAAATATAAATTTTAACATTGATTTTATACACTTCAAGAAAGTTTTAACCAAAAACAGATTATATCGTTAAATTGGCATATCACCCGGCATACTACACCTAACATAATATTTGGTCTACCCTGTGTATATTCAAGTTTATTGAAACTTGAAATATTGCACCCAAATAGCCGTGGTACATCAAATTATACAATCAGTCGGCGTTTGATGCATAATCATACATACAGCCGTTTGATTTTACAAATAACACTGGTCAAACAGTTGAATATAATTATTTGATCCAAAGAAAGCCGCTCGAAAAGGTTCTGGGACACAAAATGGCGAAACGACAGTCCAAACAAGGTAAGGTAGTCTAGTAGGATGCAAGATTTCAAGCTTCAATAACCTCGACTGTACATAGGATAGACCAAATATTATGCACGGTGTAGTCTCCTGGAAGCTGTGTCATTTTAGTGGAATGATATTTTTCAGTTCAAACTGTCCTGTATTGTGAGAAATCAATGTTAACATATATCACAGAAGTAATATTATTTTGTTAATCATATTTTATGTGTTATAATCTATTTATAAATCGATCAAAATCTAAATTTTTACATTCAGTGAATAATTCTATGTATAAGGATTGACTTAGCAAAATCCGTTCAAATCTGCAAACACCCAAAAACATTTGGCCAAGTTTCAAGTACGGGTACTGCTATGCCATTACTTATGAAACAAATCGGTATGTACTAAACGTATAAAAACGGAGCTGTAGATCTATAAAGGGGGCTTCGGTATCCGAGATATTGGCTTTGTTCAACTGTAGTTCAGATGGATAAATTTGAATGACCATACCTTCAAAATAAGGGTTGTCAATGTTCAAAAGGTCATCGAGGTACCTACAAGTGGAATTA
This sequence comes from Rugalucina vietnamica, assembly GCA_964017185.1. Taxonomy (NCBI): domain Eukaryota; kingdom Metazoa; phylum Mollusca; class Bivalvia; order Lucinida; family Lucinidae; genus Rugalucina; species Rugalucina vietnamica. The sequence goes on along the minus strand of OZ024885.1, from coordinate 29,371,796 downwards.
AAAGCCTCGATAACATCAGCTTGATTATCATGGTTAAGAGAATCCATGAAATCTCTTTCGTAGCAGTATAAAAATAAATCAGCTACGAGAGGTGCGCAATTTGTACCCATCGGATATAACAATTTGTCTGTATAACTTGGACCCGGTTTTAAACCTAAACGTTTTACATAACCTCACACTTCGCCTCTGCAGTGATTCACAACATCAAATAAGTTGTTCGGTCCTCGTGGTGAATCCCTTACTAGTCAATGAAAAATCAAGGACGAAAAAATAAATTATGATAACCATCATGATGAATCAAAAAAGAGAAAAAAATAAGCTACACGGAGATGGAGATCCCGGAGCGCGAAACAACATTATTGAAATTCTGGGGCAAAAGAAAAACACCAGTTGAACCCCGATGGGACAAGCAGATGAATTTTAAAGAATTTTAGATGAAACAAATCCATTTGATATAGAAAGTTGCAAATCCAAAATTGGAACTTCAGTGTCTGTATTGTTGGCTTTATTCAACCGTAGTTCAGGTGGATAAATTTGATTGACCGTACCTTCAAAATATGAGTTGTCACTATTCAAAGGCCATCAAGGTACCTGGAAGTCGAATTAAAAGTCGAATTAAAAGCCTCGATATCGTCAGCTTGATTGTCTTGGTTAACAGGATCCATGACATCTCTTTCATAGAAGTATAAAAATCAAACAGCAAGACGAGGGACGCAATTTGTACCCATTAGAATTCCTAAAAAAAGTCTGTATAACTTGGTATCAAATCTAATATAATCCAGGAGGTAAGATAAGTCCGGTTTAAGCCACCCCAACAGTAATTTTATATTGCTTACCTGCAATACTTCTGCTGTGGTTCTATTTATTTTATGATATGCTGTTGATTTATGTGTTGTTTGTACCTTTTATGTACGAGTTCATATATTTAGTTAAGTTCGGCAAACTGATTGGCCACCTTTTGGGAAATAACTGCTCACTTGCCTCACGATATGTTCTCTATGTATTAATACCGATTCAGTTTTCCCGCCTTGGATGTTTGAGTGGGACTTTCGTTCTGATTGTGTAATTTCCTGACCATTGCTTACTTTTGCATTTTAAAATTGAATGTCTGAAGGTATGGAAATCGTGTAAATCATCTAAGCTTCTTTAGTATGTTTTCTTGGGATCAATTCAGTTTTAAGATTATTTTCAGACAGTTATTTTCGTTTCATGGTTTCTGTTACGGTTTGATTGAGTTTTGACTAGTTTACTTTTTTATTGCCCCACAATTTACATAATTTTCCGGCTATTTGTCATTATATCCGAGTTTCAGAACAGCAAAACGTCAACTCAAATTTTATCTATTGTTTATAATTCAGTCCAAAACAGCTCCCCTCACTAAAACAGTCGACAAATTGGTGTCTGAATATGTAAAATTAAATAAGAAGTGTTCCGAACACGAAACTAGAGTGTCTGAGAATCAGTCGCAAACAAAATACCGCTCGGAAAGCTGGAAATGACGACCTGGCTAGAACAATATGGAAAGCGGAATATTCTTCAGGTCTCGGGTATACCGGAGAACTAAAGCGAGGACACGGACCTCACCGTCATGTAGCTAGCAGAAAAGTTAGGCGTCTCCATATCACCATTTGAGATCGATAGGTCTCAGCGGGTCGGGAAGACTGTGAAAACTCAAGTCGGTCAAAAATGTACAAGGAAAACCAGGGACATTATCGTGAAATTCGCGACAAACAATGCCAGGAACAGACTGCTCTCGCTGCATGCTTTTGGCGGGACAGGTCAGTAAATACCATACAAACCTGTCACTCAGCAAGTAATTACTACTTAAACACCATTAGGATCAAAACCTTAAAGATAACTTTTCTGTGGACGATGTCTTACTAATCAAGATCCCTTATTTTGAAATTGTTTCATATTGTGCAACATATTAGATACATCATGGAGTTAGCGCGAAAGTAGAGAGGACGCTTTGACCTTCGTTGGAAAGCAATAGTCAAATACAGAATATTACCATCAAATCATACATCTCTATGCGAAGCAATCAGGAATACGTGACTTTTGTCTATCGCGAAGACAAATTTTCACTAGATGTCGCAATGATTTGTGAGATTCTATGTGACAATCTTATAAATTGCTGGACCACATTAAAGCAACATCATTATTGGATTTTCCTCTCAAACGCAACAGCATGGCAATGCAGCGGAGTCGTAGCATGTTTAATTTTAAGTTGCTTCATTTTTACTTGTGTTTTTATATACAGCAGATATATTCTAATATGGATACTCAGTTATTTGAGCCTCATCAAAATTTAGTTGACGACTATAGACGTTACATGAGTGAGTTAGGATGTCTGACACCTTTATGCAATGATGAAGAGAATCAGAATAATCTGACAATCATTTACAGTAATAATTCAAGTAACGTAAATAACACTAATTGTTGTTCCACATGCAGTTGTTCGGACAGTTGTTTACGTGACGGAAATTGTTGCCCTGATAAATTAACAGACGAGTTTATAATGACCTCTATCTATCCAGTTGGTGGCATGTTCGATTGTGAATCTATTGAGATTAAAGACGAACCGGACATAACAGGAGCAAAATTTAAGGTGATTAATAAGTGTATTCGCACGTTCAATGAACCGGATATTATAGAAGGTTGCACCAATCCTGATCCGACAAAACTCGAGAATTACAGAATTGTTTCTCATAAAAATACACACGAAGCTTACAAAAATATTCATTGTGCCAGGTGCAATGACATTACCGATGAAGACATTGTCCGATGGGCAATAAAAGTCAACTGCCGTCAAGGGATATTCTTACCAAACAATATATCTGACATTGTGTCCGAAATTCGGCGTTTGGATAATTGCAATATTTTGTTTGATCCGGCCAAAGGTTTTCGCCGGCAGTTTTGTGAACCAATGATCTCCAAATGCAATGAAACTGGATTACTTCGGACAAATGAAAGCCTCGTTTTGGAAGAAGCTTGTGACGCGTTTGTATCGGAGTTCAAAAGTGGTAACGAAACCTACAAAAATACATTTTGTTACTTTTGCAACAAAGTTGATGCCCTGGAGCACAAGTGTCCTAGCCATGAGAAAGATGGTTCCGGTCATTTACCATATGTTCCTAATTTGAAGATGTCATTTACGGCACTTCTTGATTTCACAGAATCCCCTACAGTTCCAGAGTCAATGAAATGCGACGTCAATGCGGTCTTTGACCAATACAAGGTAAAACGCAATAATCAGTACCGTATAACGATATGATGTATAAACAAAACCATCCATCAAGATAACATATCCGTAAAATTAATACCTTCTTTTACCCCACTTTTATAACGTAAAATTTGGGTTAGCAAGGGTATACATTTTTTATCCGAAACAATGATTGTGAGTACTCGTTACAACCGCCTCGACGCGGCAGTTCCAACATGTACCCACAATGAATGTTTTGAGCAAAGCATTTTATAAATCAAACCTGAGCTGCCGGTAATAAGCGATTGATCATTTAAGGATGTTCGCTGCTAACATTTGACATTTCGGAACTTCCGGTTTTTCTTTTGTTGAATATCTCGTAAACGGTTGCAGATATTTTCCTAATATTTTATATTTGGATACATATTAATAATATGCATTGAATGAGCCATGAAAATTGTCAATCTAAGAAACTTCATTTTTTCATCCCATTTTCTGCAACTTTTCAGAAAATTTTAGTTGTCAGTATAGCTTAGGGGGTAGGGTAGATTAAACTTGTATATTGCACATCTTCAAATTAATTGTACTAGTTCGATGTTTATTTTAGCTGCGGTATATGTGTACATGATCTTCTAAGTCAGTCTTTGTGTCTTTGTTGTGCTGGTTTTAAAATTTTAGGTGGTTTTATGAAATGGGCTTTAAGAAACAAAACAGCCGAAAAAAGGCTTAAAATGGCGATTTACAAGTTGTTGGTTCTCTCTTATATGCGCACTACCCTATATATTTCTTTCTTTTATTCGAAAAATATTACAAAGTTCTATGTTGTGTGAAAATACAAGAAACAGTTTGAATCAACAAATATGGCACATTTCAAAATATTGAGTTTTTCCGACTTTTCAAGTATGGGGGTAGGGTTGGAAAAGGAGTCGTAAAATTTTGCCATCCACTTTAAGTTGCAAATTTGTCTATGCTTTTGGTCCAAAATAGTCTGCGTTACGTAAATATTATGACTTTTGAAAGCATTCTAGGTGTATTTTTGTTCAAGACAGGTATGTTTCAAAGAATTAAAAATTAAATTAATTTTACTAAATTTAAAACATGGTGCTCAGAGGTCTCATTCAGAGGCCTGTAGCTTGAAAAAATGCACACTACCCTATATTTATTTTGTTTTCAAATGTCATGTGTTGTATTTTGGAATCAAAAAAGAGTGGTTAGAAAAAAAAGTTTGAATACTTTTTCTTTGGCAGCGAACATCCTTAATACTGAAGAAATAGTCTCATATCTTTCCATTGACAATACAATTTCAAAGATTTTATAACAGTTTTATTGTTTCTTTACGCAGGGAATTTGTCGGGATATTCATTGTCCACCTCTAACAGCTCTAGACTACGGTACCTGCAGGCGAGTTGTAAGTGAAACCACTGGGCTGAACTTTGAAGCAACAATAAAGCTTACTAGATCATCGCATTCAAGGGACGTTGATAGTGAACTACTCATACATGACTTGGAGAAATACTTTAAACGTATTTCCAAGAACTGCACGACTCCTGTAACACTCAATTTACGCAACAAGAACGCATCAGATGCTAGAATAAACCCAGTTGAAAACCTAGATGTGTTTTCGGTGTTCATTCAGTTTAAAAATGATATCAGTTTTGCGGATCGACTGGTCGACTTTCATGATTCCCTTATTCTTGTGCAAAGCTCGGGATCGAGTGATCACGGACTTTTGGAGACTAATAACTCAAATGTCAAGTTCAGATATTTTTCATCAAAATTACAAAGGAAAGATGTAACGTTTTCGACAGAAATTGAAGTACCGCCGTTTGCATATCACCAACCGACACAAGAAGCAATTATTATAGTGTCAAAATTCCTTAGGTGTGAAATGATTGAGTTGGATCTTAACGATTTTGACGTCAACTTGAATACGTCGGGGATTTATTTTCAAGACCTCAGATATTTCCTCCAGAAAAATGATTACATAAAATCGAATGAGAGTTATATTCGTGTTTGTGCAAAAGATTACATAGCGGCAACAGAGAACATTATTCCTGACTCAAGTGTTTCATTCATCAATGTATTAGGCATTGTGTGCGCATGTTTATCCGTTGTGTCACTGATTATTACGCTATCCGTGTATGGATTATTGTCCGAACTTAGAACACAACCTGGCCTAAACAATATGTTCTTGAGTATGTCGCTTTTAGCAGCTTATATTGGACTGTTCATTGGTGGTGTAAGGTCAGTTAGTGGTTTATGGTGTTCAATAATTGGACTTTTTGTACACTTTCTATGGATAAACAGCGTGTTCTGGTTACATATATGTTGTTATCACATGTTTCGGACCTTTGGCACAATTCGTGTTCCTATAGAAAAGAAAACTTCATGGATGTACCATGTGTATTGTCTCGTGAACTCCACAATTTTGATAAATATTAACATAATTTGGTCATTAAGTGCGAGTGGTGGGACTTGTATTGGCTACGGAAAGCACTTGGCGATTTGTTACATCTTTTACCCACAAATGATTGCGTATACAATGACACTGCCAGTTGGAATCGTAGTCGCATCGAATATCATCATGTATGGTACAGTTCTCTACAAGATTAGAAAAGATTCATTTAGAACCAGTGCACAAACAAGTCGAAGGCATTTGTCTATCTACATTAAACTTTCGACTGTTACGGGCATTTCTTGGCTTAGTTACATTACTGCTATCCTGACAAGAAATGACGTTTTTGACGCAATTGCGTCAGTGCTTGTAGCGTGCCAAGGAGTCTTCATTATGTTAGCGTTTGTGTGTAATACAAGAGTAATAGTGCTATTAAAAGCGTGTGTCACAGAGAGACGAAAATTGTCAGTGAATTCTTCGATTTCTGAGAAAATGCATAAAGCTCAAGAGCAAAAATTTGTTGTAAATAAGGAAAGGGGCACGACAACCACGTTAGTTTAGGAAAAACATGATTGTTGTATTTGTCCACCACGGTGTATTTTAAATATTTTGATTACATTCATCTCCTTACCAGAAGGCCTTTATGGAATACAACGTGCACGTTGCAATTACATTGGCCTTTCTACGCTGACGTTTTGGTTTGGAATATTGCTGTTTAGTAGAACAATGACGACATTAACGGATATGTTGATGCATCCAATTAAGCGAAAGGAATTCATATTTGTGCTCTTTGTTTCGATCAAAAAAAAAATAAATAAATAAATTAAAATAAAATAAAAAAAAAAACACACGTAAAAAACATAATGGCCGGTTAGAACGTCTGACTAGTATACACAATGTATATACTCCTTGAATTGACAACTCGTCTTGTTTTTCACTGGCAAGAAAGTGACAACAGGAGGAATTTGTTTATATACTTTGTTAATTATGTGGGTAAATATTTACTTTGTATATAAAACTTCCAAATGTTGTGTTGTTTTATGTCAAATTTGATTGCATAATACATGAAGTTAATTTGGTTTTCACAAAAAGTAGCTGTTATTCGAGTTTCAAAGATTCAACAAGGAACCATGGTCAACGGTTTGTAATTTTATTTGTAGTTTATCTAAGGGTAATCATTTGTTTACTACGGCTGAAAATTTGGTGTCTGTATGGGCACTATTTACAAAGTTACACCCTTATTTTCATTCAATGTGTATTGCAGAATTTCATGGCAAACTGGTTGTTACTTGCAATTTAAAAGTAAACACGTCAGTGTTATTTTGCTAGAAAAGTAATATTCCACCAGAACGTTTTTACGAAGCAACCTTGCTTCATTCAGTTAGCATGTTTTCAAACACTGTAGTCACCTCTGGCTTTGTATTCTGCCAAAACGCGGGTTGGAATTTATACATACAGTTTCATGATTTGTTCCCCCGCACATAGTACCATAGTGGCTTAAATCTATCGTTAGGCAAAGTCTCACGTCTCCTCTTCATGATATTTCAAATCTCTTCTATGGTCCTCTATAGGTTTTAAGTCAGGGAAAGTATCAGGCCAATCACGTATGCGAAAAGAATCAGTATTTTTGCAAGGCAATGTTCTTTGTAATAATTCAAAATCCGCATAACACATCCTTTATATCAGAATAACGTCTGTCTTTTAACGACCCGGTGATTCCCTTGACTTTAATCCTATACAAGAGGTTTGGAATACCCTTTTATTTATTTAAACACATTCAACTACTCATTAGCTATTCGACCATGTGGCCATCATAAAACATATCCAGATATTTACATAAAATATAAAATATTGCAAACGTAGAACAAAACGTTGAGAAGTCTAGAAACTGGTTTAAACTAATAAAATGAATTATTTTATACTTTACAGTGAAAACCAATGTATATCAAAACTTGATAAAATTGGTATTTTCATTGATATGAAATCTCACTGATATCAAAAATCACTAGAAGAGTTTGGATTACTTCTGACGTTTCCGTTTACTTGACGTCATTAAATGTGTCTCACTTCAGAAATTCAAACGCCTATAGCTCCGTTATTTATGAACGAAAACATAAAGTGTGGGTATTTATTTTCTTAGTTAGAACGTAAGGAACAATATGGTACCAAAATTGGTTGTGTTTTCAAAAATGTTTGGTTTTTGCATTTTCACCGCCTGCCTTGTGAATTGGAAAATGCCTGTGTATTGTATAAAATAAAAAGAAAATTTGCTTTTTTTTCGGTGAATACCAAATATATTTCATCTCGTGAGTTGAAAACATAAACATGTTCACTGGTGCTGCGCACTCGTGAAAATTCTGATCAAAAGAACAGAAAAGAATCAAAGTACAAATTATAGCAAAAATGTTGGCAACAATAAAATTAAATCTGAGATTAACAATAACATAATGTGTAGCGTTTTCACTTTTTTCAGTATATTTGTCTTTAGTTCTAGGACTGGTTTCGTACGAGTGGGACACAAACAAAAAGTGTTAACTTCCTTTTGTAGTTACAAAATACTAAAGTATTTCGTCATGTGACCCAAGTGCGGTTCCATTTGTCAGAAAAACTGAGGACGAAAACTGAATCTAATGAATATTTATGTAAATCTTTGAATATTCAATGATGGACAGGTTTCCATAAACAGAAATATAAAGTGCGAATGTGGTGATGTTTGCGCAAATTGCTTTAATTCAATACTAAGGATGCTGAAGTATCAAATAAACAGATATTTTTTACAACAAAAAATCTGTCAGTTTCCCCAAATCAAACAGAGTTGCCATGAAAACTCTAATATTTTACATAGTATTGTCCAACGTTTCCCTAGCTTGGTTCCAGCATCCAACTCGACAAATAACACACCACCTGTGGTTACAGTAAGGTCATAAATACCTATATTCTCTTACACAATTTTAAATGTCTCCTTTGAAATATAATAAATAAAATAAAACCGACTTCCGTTAAGAGCAGTGAACATATTAATTACAAAGGGGATGAGCCATACCGCGATTCCGGCTGCTTTAGCATCGTACAAAATGTCTACATACTGTAGTGATCTTGTTTGATGGCGACATTAATTAGTTATATTGAGAATATGGATATCAAATTACCTAAAAAAATAATTTTATGGTATTCAACGGGCCGCCCGGATAGCTCAGTGGGCGCCCGGATAGCTCAGTCGGTTGCGCGTTTGACCTCTGACTAGCTATGTGCCACTGCCGTGCAGGTTCGAATCCCACTGTCGTCGCCAGTGAAAATGTCAATTATTGAAAACTATCAATGGTTCTTGCATCGGTATGTACCAATGGTTTGACTGTCACCTTCCGGGCGCGGTGATTTCACAGGGTATTTCCCGACCGAACGTCGTGAACTGCCCTGGCTTTCCCCACCACTAGACAGTCGGCGTCTAAGAAGCAGAATTGTTTAGCTAAGTACAAATGCCTAGCTTGACGTCTATCTCCAGTAAGACAGTAATACTGTTTTATGCACACACTCACACAAAAACATGTCTTAATATTTGATTTAGACTTCCGTTATGTAATTATTTGGAATTGAAATGCATTTTATCTAGCTATCGCGGCCAGGTTACAAAGGGTATTTGATGAGGGTTCAGTACCCGCAATTGCGCAATATGACCCATGCTACCTCCCTTCTAACATTTTACTGCTTCCGAAGGATCCTGTAAATAAAAATAATTGTTAGATCCTTTGGAAGCAGTAAAAATACAAAGCTAGAAGATGGGCCATATTGTACAATTTCGGGTAATGAACCTTCATCAGTGACCCTTTATAAAACTGGCAGCGAAAGCCAGACATTTTGCTGCAATTTCAAGAATTTACATCTGTGTAGTCTAAATCAAAGACTCAAATTCCCACCGGTTTAAGCCCCCAGTTATTTATAACTGACCGTTCCAAGGCGGTACTGCTGTTGTGGTTCACATTTATCAAATTTATCTAATTATGAGTTTCATGTTGCATGACTTTGTGGCCACCCGAATTTAATTTGGCTGTTCACTTAGCCCTCTGCATTTTACTTTTTCTGTCCAAGCTAGCACTGAGACCACCTTACTTCAATAGCTGCTCACCCTGCTTTCCGTTATACATGTAACATGTTGGTACCTATATCATATATTTTCTTATCATGATTTACCTTATTTCATGTTTATATCTGTGTATAAATGAACCACTGCAGAAGCTGAGGGCGAGGTTAGGATCCTGTAAAATCGGTTTAAGCCCGCCAGTAACTTTGTGTTACTGATCGTTCCAAGGCGATACTTCTGTTGTGGTTCTTTTTGTTTTATGTCTTGGTGTTTAAAATTTTTTGTGCTGTTGGCGCCTTATGTATGTTTTCATATTTTTAATTAAGTTAAGGTAACTGAGTGGCCACCTATTTCGAAAATAGCTGCTCATTCGGCTTACGATATGTTTCATGGTATAAGTGCCTGATTGTTAGTTTGGTTTTTTCCCACCTCGGTTTTTGGAGTGGGAATCTCTTTCTGATTGCGCCTTTTCATGATCTTTGCCTACTTGTACCTTTTTATATATTTACTATTTGCTATTATTGTAGCTGGCGTTGTGTCGTGTGGCGGCCGTGAAAATGCTCCGGCACATTATCCGTATTTCAGATTATATTATCTCTTTCGGTCCTTTGAGATCAGTAAGAATATTTAGAGTATTAACAGTTATATGTCTTATTTGTCTTTAGTTCTAGGACTAGTTTCGTACGAGTGGGACACAAACAAAAAGTGTTAACTTCCTTTTGTAGTTAAAAAATACTAAAGTATTTCGTCATGTGACCCAAGTGCGGTTCCATTTGTCAGAAAAACTGAGGCCGAAAAATGAATCTTATGATTATTTATGGAAATCTTTGAATATTCAATGATGGGTAGGTTTTCATAAACAGAAATATAAAATGCGAATGTGGTAATGTTTGTGCAAATTGCTTTAATTCAATACTAAGGATGCTGAAGTATCAAATATACAGATATTTTATACAACAAAAACTCTGTCAGTTTCCCCAAATCAAACAGAGTTGCCATGAAAACTCTAATATTCTATATAGTATTGTCCAACGTTTCACTAGCTACTTGGTTCCAGCATCCAACTCGACAAATATAATACACCACCTGTGGTTACAGTAAGGTCATAAATACCTATATTCTCTTACACAATTTTAAATGTCTCCTTTAAAATATAATAAATAAAATAAAACCGAGTTCCGTTAAGAGCAGTGAACATATTAATGACAAAGGGGATGAGCCATACCGCGGTTTCGGCTGCTTTAGCATCGTACAAAATGTCTACATACTGTAGTGATCTTGTTTGATGGTGTCATTAATTAGTTATATTGAGAATATGGATTTCAAATTACCTAAAAATTAATTTCATGGTATTCAACTACTGCTTTATGCACACACTCACACACACACACACACACACACAAAAAAAAAAGAAAAGGCATGTCTTAATATTTGATTTAGACTTCCGTTATGTAATTTTTTGGAATTGAAATGTATTTTATCAAGCTATCGCGGCCGGGTTACAAAGGGTATTTGATGAGGTTTCAGCACCCGCAATTGCGCAATATGACCCATGCTACATGTACCTCCCTTCTAACATTGTACTGCTTCCGAAGGATCAAATTTATATATTTACTATTTGCTTTTATTGTAGCTGGCGTTGTGCCGTGTGGCGGCCGTAAAAATGCTCCCCGCTGATTATCCATATTACAGATTATATTATCTCTTTCGGTCCTTTGAGATCGAGTATTAACAGTTATTTGAATGTTTGGAATCATCTTCCAAACACTGTCTCTAAACAATGTCTCTATGATTTAGACTTCTTTTATATAATTATTTAAAATTGAAGTTTATTTATCTGGCTATCGCCGTGGGCTTATAAAGGGTCACTGATGAGGGTTCAGTACCCGACATCGTGCAATATGGCACATACTACCTCCCTTTAAAAGTTTTTGCTGCTTCCAAGGGATCAAGGTTTTATATTTTATTGATGAAAAAAAAATCAATAAAAAAAATCGAAAGAATTGAATTTTATCACAAACGTGTACTTTTTTCCAAATGACGTGCTCAAATAAAGGTTCTTGCATCAAATACATTAGGCGCATTTGAATATGCATTACGCAATTCTATTTCCACTTCATATTCTTCATAAAGAGCATCTTGTTACTTTACATTAAACGCATTTGATGTTGCATTTCCTCTCCATTCTGGCTAGACACGTTCTCGGTCATCTGATTTCATTTTATTTTAGTCTATTCCGATTAAAGAGTGTTCCTTAAGTCACGCAGCAACATCTTTTATTTGACTATTGACTTGGTCAACACATTACAGCAGATACAGAACACCTCAGCTCTTTCAAGAAATAAAGACACCTTTGTCCATACTTGTTTAATCTCCGAGGAATGCCGTAAGACGTGTCTCCAGTCAGTCAGATTATAATGACCCGCAAAAGGATAAAAGCATAGATCAAGATTACACAGCGGCGCAGGCTGTCTGGAGTTTGCTTGTCGCCAATGTTTAAAGGGCTGTATTTTCGCGTTTTGTATATTCTAATCATTCTCATTAGATGTTCTGCATATGCGCAAACAACTTCGCCACCGGAGAAAAACTGCATGTCCGTTAACCGGGAAGCTGATAATGCGAAATTCTTTTAATCTCATATTTTGTTAGCTCCATCCGCCTTCTTCTAAGTTTAATAAAAAAAATGCGGATGTAACACACGTGTTACGTACATAAGAGAAACTCCCCGAACCGAAGATATATTTACTAACGTTGTGTCCTAATAAATCGCACTTGTATGGGGATTTGTATTTATTTTGTTTCCGCAAGCGATTTAATCTGACGTTTTGTGATTAACAAAAAGCCTAATAAACCTTATTAGATACCGTTATGATTCCATTAGTAAAGCTAGTGCAGTTTTAATATGAGATGTGTTGTAGAAAATCTTTGCATTACGAAAACTTGCCCAAGCAATTTAAAGAGATTTTTTTTTAAATCCAAATATTGAACAAACTTTCATCGGAAAAAAACTTTAATAGTTTTATAGATTGTTGGAACACGTTTTGTTCTAAATACGTCGCAGATCAACTGCGCTTTTACTCACAATTAGATAACGCCTTTGATTACGCTGCGATTATTTGTACAATATCTCTTATGGGTAGTGCATGATCCGAACTTGTAATCACTTGGCAAGTATCTGGTTGACGTCTCATTGTTCAACCTTATGCTTTTCTTTTAGTCCTTTGAGATTCGTAGGAATACGCAGAGTATTTAAAAGCCACCTTCTTAACGATGTTTTAATAATCTGGCTCAATTTAGGCACGTGTCTTTGAGTGAGACTTCCCTTGTATATATTTTGAAATTCTGTATATTTATCTGGTTATCGTCGCTGGTTTATAAAGGGTCTCTAATGAGGGTTCAGTACACGAAATTGCGCAATATGGCCCATTCCTTATCCCTTTCACTGCTTCGAAAGAATCATACATTTATATTTTATTGGTTATTACTACAGCTGCCGTTGTGTCGTGTGGCGTCCCTAAATAGTCTCCCCGTACACCATCCATGGTGCAGATTATATTTTTCTTTCGGTCTTTTGAGATCAGTAAGACTACTCAGAGAATTAAATAATTGTTCGTTAAGAGCCATCTTCTAAACGATGTTTAATGGAACCAGGGTTCAACTGGTGTTTTTCCTCTGCTTCGGATTTCAGTTAGTTATTCGGCGCCCAGTGATCTCCATCGTCGGGCAGCTTACTGAGTCTGTGAGTCCTCGTTTTTGATTAATCATGGTGGTTATCATGATTTATTTGTTTGTCCATGTTGATTTATTTACTAGTTAGAGATTCACCACGGGGACCGAACAAATAACTAAATCTTAGGATCCACTGCAGAAGATGAGGGTGAGGTTAGGTCCCTGTAAAACTGGTGTGTGCCCACCATTAATTTTATATTACTGATCGCTCCAATGCGATACTTCTTTTGTAATTCTATTTGTTTTATGTTTTGGAGTCGAACAATTGTGCCGTTTGAACCTTATGTACGTTTCCATAGTTTTAGTTAAGTTTGGGTAACTGAGTGGCCGCCTTTTGGGAAATAGCTGCTCGGCTTTCGATATGTTTTAGAAGTATGCAGGTGCGTTCAGTTATTAATATACCCCTGCCATATTCAGAAATAAATTGACAACTTTTCTTGTTTTTGTACAATCGTCACTGGCAAGAAATAGACAACTAGATGAATTTGTTTATATAATATGTTAAGTACGTCTATAAATATTTACTCTGTATAAAAGACTTCCAGATCTTGTGATGTTGTATGCCTAAATTGATTACATAACATAGCTCACTCGGCTTTCGATATGTTTTAGAGGTACACGTACCTTGGAACGATCAGTAGTATACAGCTCCGTTTCAAAAGTTTAGTATATACCGATTTGTTTCATAAGTAATGGCATAGCAGTACCCGTACTTGAAGTTTGGCCAAATTTTATTGGGTGTTTGCATATTTGAACGGATTTCGCCAAGTCAATCCTAATACATAGAATTATTCACTGATTGTAACAATTTAGATTTTGATCGATTTATAAATAGATAATAACACATAAAATATGATAAACGAAATAACATAACTTCTGTGACACAAATATCAATGTTACCATTGGTTTCTCACATTACAGGAAAGTTTGAACTAAAAATTTATTATTTCAATAAAATGACAGACCGTCCAGTAGACTACATCTTACATAATATTTGGTCTACCCTATGTACAGTCTAGGTTATCGAAGCTTGAAATCTTGCATTCTACTAGACTGCCTTACCTTGTTTGGACTGTCGTTTCGCCATTTTGTGTCCCGGTACCTTTTCGAGCGGCTTTCTTCGGAATAAATATTTATATTCAAGTGTTTGACCAGTGTTATTTGTAAATACAAACAATTGTATGTGTAATTATGTATTAAAAGCTGACTGATTATACAATTTGGTGTACCAAGGCTATGAGTGTGCAACATTTCAAGCTTCAATAAACTTGAATATACACAGAGTAGACCAAATATTATGTAAGGTGTAGTATGCCGGATGATATGCCAATTTAACGATATAAACCGTTTTTGGTTAAAACTGTATGGAAGTGTATGAAATCAATGTTAAAGTTGATATTTGTATCCCAGAAGTTATGAATTTTTGCTTGTCATTTTAATGTGTTACTATTCATAAATCAATCGATTAAAATCTAAGATGTAATATCAGTGAATAGTTATATGTATTACGTTTGACATAGCGAAATCCGTTCAAATCTGCAAGCACTCAATAACATTTGGCTATGCTTCAAGTACTGGTACTGCTATGCCATTACTTATGAAACAAATCGCTATGTACAAAACTTTTGCAACGGAGCTGTAAAATTACTGAATTTATTAAGGCATATGTCTTTTAGACATCCCTTATACAAATTTTTGAAATGACAGTATATTTATTTGGTTGTCGTCACCGATTTATAAAAGGTCACTTATGAAGGATCAGTACCCGAAATTGCGAAATATGGTCCATGCCTTAACCCTTTGAACGTTTTCACTGCTTCCAAAGGATCTTACACTTACATTTTATTTATCATTATCAGCACAGCTTTGCCGAAACTGCAATTTCCGTAATATGACGCAACCAATCAATAAGATGTTAAGTGCCTCATGTCGTATCTTATTGTCTGGTCTGAGGTGGTACAGAATAAGAATAACAATTCATTATATTTGAAAGCAAGCAAACGATACAGATCAGCAAGCCTACCTGTGTCTATCTAATACCGATGTTGACCACTGCATAAAAAGTTAATGTCTAAGTGTCATGTCCGAACTCGATGATAATCGATTAAACACCATCAGAATCAAAACATTAAAGATAACTTTTCTGTGGACAAGGTCTTACTCATCAAGATGCCTTATTTGGCAGGAAGAAATTGCTTCATTTTATGCAACAGATTAGACGCATCATGTAGTTAGCGACAAAGTAAAAAAAGACGCTTTGACCATCCTTGAAAAACAAAAAAAAATGTCTAGTGCTTCAATGGTCAAATATAGGAAATTACCATCAAATCATATATCTCCATGTGAGAAGGTACAAGCAGGCAATGATCAGGAAATGGCGCAATCAGAAAGAAAAAAACAATCCCACTCCATAAACCAAGGGGTGGGAAAAAACACAATGACACTCAGGCACCCACACCAAGAAAACACACCGTAAGCCGAGTGAGCAGCTATTTCCCTATAGGAGTCCACTCAGTTACCCGAACTGAACTAAAAATATGACGACGTACATAAGGCTCAAACAGCACAAAAATTCGAATTCAAAACACAAAACAATTAGAACCACAACAGAAGTATCGCCTTGGAACGATCAGTACTATAAAATTACTGGGGGGCTTAAACCAGTTTTACATGCGCCAAAGCAGTGAAGCAATCAGGAATACATGACTTATGTCTATTGCGAAGGCACATTTTCGCCATATATCGCGATGGTTTGCTTAGATTCTGTCTGACAATTTCATAAAGTGTTGGACCTCATTAAACAAAAATCATTATTTGATTTTGTCCCAGGCGCTACGAAATGACAATGCAGCAGAATCGTAGCAAGTTTAGCTTTAAGTTGTTATATTTGTATTTTTATTTAGTATTTTGTGTTTTTATTTTCAGCAGTCATATTCTAATATTGATACTCAGTTATTTGAGCCTCATCAAAGTTTAGTTGATGACTATAGACGTTACATGGGTGAGTTAGGGTGTTTGACACCTTTATGCGACGATGAAGAGAATCAGAATAATATGACATTCATTTACAATAACAATTCAAGTAACGTAAATAACACTAATTGTTGTTCCATATGCAGTTGTTCGGACAATTGTTTACGTGACGGAAATTGTTGTCCTGATAAATTAACAGAGGAGTTTATAATGAACTCTATCTATCCAGTTGGTGGCATGTTCTATTGTGAATCTATTGAGATAAAAGACGAACCGGACATAACAGGAGCAAAATTTAAGGTGATTAATAAGTGTATTCGAACATTCGATGAACCGGATGTTATGGAAAAATGCACCAACCCAGATGCCACGAAACTCGAAAATTACAGAATTGTTTCTCATAAAAATACACACGAGGCATACAAAAATATTCATTGTGCCAAGTGCAATAACTTTACCGACGAAGACTTTGTCCCATGGGCAATAAAAGTCAACTGCCGTCAAGGGATTTTCCTACCAAACAGTATGTCTGACATTGTGTCCGAAATTCGGCGTTCGGATGATTGTAATATTGTGTTTGATCCACCCAAAGGTTTTCGCCAGAAGTTTTGTGAACCGATGATCTCCAAATGCAACGAAACCGGATTACTTCGGACAAATGAAAGCCTCGTTTTGGAAGAAGCTTGTGACGCGTTTGTGTTCGAGTTCAAAAGTGGTAACGAAACCTACAAAAATACATTTTGTTACATTTGCAACAAAGTTGATGCCCTGGAGCACAAGTGTCCTACCCATGAGGAAGATGGTCACGGGCATTCGCCATTTGTTCCTGACTTGAAGATGTCATTCACGGCACTTCTTGATTTCACAGAGTCCCCTACAAATCCAGAATCAATGAAATGCGACGTCAATGCGGTCTTCGACCAATACAAGGTAAAACGCAATAAACAGTACCGTAAAACGATATGGTGTATAAATAAAACCATCCATCAAGATAACATGACCGTAAATTAATACTTTCTTATACCCTACTTTTATAACGTTTAATTGGATATTAGCAGGGGTATACATTTTGTGTCTTTTTTGATCCAAAACAATGATTGTGAGTACTCGTTACAACCGCCTCGACACGGCAGTTCTAACGTGTACCAACAATGAATGTTTTGAGCAAAGTACATATATTAAAGATATCAAATCTGGGCTGTCGATAATAAGCAATTGATCATTTAATACTGAAAAATAGTTTCATATCTTTCCATTGACAATACATTTTTGAAGATTTATTATTTCTTTACGCAGGGACTTTGTCGGGAGATTCATTGTCCACCTCTAACAGTTCTTGACCATAGTACCTGCAGGCGAGTTGTTAGTGAAACCACTGGGCTGAACTTTGAAGCTACAATAAAGCTAACTAGATCTGCACATTTAAGGGACGTTGATAGATATATTTATTATAGTCTACTGAAGTAATTTGGGTTTTGAATGCAAGTCTTATAGGGGAAGATGTATTATCGTTTCTTGCGCATTAGTAAATACGGTAAATGTTCAGTGAATTGAGCATGATTAGATCGCTTAAGTTCAGGAACTTCGTGAATCTAGAGTGAGTACTGTTCAATGAAGGTATAAATAATGATTGCATAAGTCTCAAGGTCATTCGAGGCTTGACAGACGATACGGAGCAGTTGAGTTAGGTTTTGTGCGCTTGCCTTTTTCGCCGACGACGTGGAAAACTTGACAGTCAGCAAGGGAATCTGGGTCTCAGCAGAAACGGAATGAGTATTTTATTTTATGCGTTTCGCTTACATGTTCTTGTGTACCAATTCATTTTAAGTCAATTATTGCGCTGGTTTACAGTTATGTTTTAGAGACATTTTTCTTATTTTGGTAATTGATTTGTAAGTGGATTTCTGCTTGTCGGCTTTTACTCGAATACACATACGCCGATTTTATTGTGAATGGACAAATTGTTTAATAAGTTCACTATTTAGTGATCAAAATGTAATTGAAGTTGTCGTTTTTGTTTATAATTCTTTATGAAATAAATTCGTCACAGGTGGTATAGTAGCACTTAGTCAAGTAGTACTTCCTTCGTGTGAACACTTGGTTACCATGATGGCAGAACTATGGAGTTGGCACTGGAGGTGGAATTCGTGACCGAAGAGATAATGGTGACGACAGAGTAAATGCACGGGCGTTAAAGTATAAATAGTTGTTTGTATATTTGATTCGAATTATTTCGAACGTTTTTAACGTTTTTTCTCGGGAATTGATATGAACGTTCAGTTGGCTTGCCTTATTAGAATATAAAGCCATACATGGATATATACGTTGCCTTTAATATTCTTTATACTCTTACAGATAAATCAGATTTAAAGGGTAAACAATTGCACCTGTGTTTTTGTTGTAAGTGATGCTGAAGCTAGTAAGTAATGCTGAAGCTAGTACAGCCCGACTCATAGATACATGGTAATAAGGATATGCCATTATAGCACAAACAGGTACATGTGTATATGTCATCAGTACCGATGCTTTCAGGCACCTTGGATAGCGTTGCATGTTAAAATTAGCAGTAAAATTTTAAAAATCTTTTTTGTAAATACGTCATATTTTCTGTGTTTATGAAGGTTTTCTTCATATCCCTGAGGGATTTATATAATTAACTGTTATTTCTTTATGTTTAGCAAAGAAAAGGTACAAGTAGGCAAAGATCAGGAAAGGTTGTAGAGATGAGTCTCAATGGTTAACGAAAACGGGTAACTATGCAGTCCCCTCTTGTGAGCAGTTGAAGGTTATGATTTCCGGCAAGTTAAATGTGACAGCACACAGCGAAATAAAGATAAGTATTTACATAACGATTTATCTGTTTCGAAGCTTCCTAATTTAAAAGATTTGCTGATCGTTTTGTCGAATTAAGAACGTGATCTGTAGACTATTTTAACGTCTACATGTTTGAGCAGTTTAAGGGTCAATGAAATTTCATGCATGGGGATTCTACATGCAAATATGGCGTTAGTTGGTTGTATAAAATTTATGGTTGTGATTAGTTTATGTTTCTGGTTTGAAAACTGTGCATTGTCGTTAGAAGAGGGTCCTTATGTGTTACAAATTAATGCACATATTTGTGCCACAGATTTAGAGTTGTACAGAGATGTGTGTATTATAGTGTTCGTTGTTTGCTTTTACGTTGTGATTACATGTAGTTGGAGTTTCTGCTTTGAAAACTGTGCATTTCGGTATAAGATGAATTGAGCTGTTACAAATGAGGGTAGTTATGGGGGTTAATGTACGCATCTGTGCTGCAGATATAAATGTTCTGCTGCAGTGACATGTGTATTATGGCGTTGGTTATTGCATTAAAGTCGTCTGCGATTACATGTAGTTGGAAGTTTCTGCTTTGGAAGCTGTTGTGTGGTGTAAGAGGAACTGAGCTGTTAAAATGAGGGCAATTATGGGGTAAATGTACGTATCTGTGCTGCAGATATAGGGTTCTGCTGCAGAGACATGTGTATTATGGCGTTGGTCGTTGCATTTAAGGCGGATCACATGTAGCCATACTTGGAGTTTCGGGTTTGGAAACTGTGCATTGTGGTGTTAAAAGAACTGAGCTGTTAAAAATGAGAGCAGTTATGGGTTAATTTAAGTATCTGTGCTGCAAATATAATTGTAAGGTTCTGTTGAGGGGACGTGTGTAATACGCTGTTGGTTGTTGTATTTAAGGCTATGATTACATGTAGTTGGGGTACTGGTTTGGAAACTGTGCATTGTGGCGTTAAAAGAACTGGGCTGCTAAAAATGAGAGCAGTTATGGGTTAATTTAAGTATCTGTGCTGCAGATATAATTGTAAGGTTCTGCTGCAGAGACGTGTGTACTACGCTGTTGGTTGTTGTATTTAAGGCTGTGATTACATGTAGTTGGGGTTTCTGGTTTGAAAACTGAGTATTGTGGTGTCAGATTAACTGAGCTGTTAAAATGCGGCCATTTATGAGTTAATGTTAGATTAAAACGAGCACACTATGCGTTAATGTACGTATTTATGCTGCACGTATTTATGCTGCATCACGTATTTATGCTGCATCATTATAGGGCTATACTGCATCTAGTCATGTGTGTATTATGGTGTTGGTTTGTTTCATTCATTGTGTTGTCAGATGAACTGAGAGCTGTTAGAAATGAGGGCAGTTGTGGGTTAATATATCTTTCTATGCTGTACAGATTTAGGGCTCTACTGCAGAGGTGTTTTATGGCGTTGCTTGGTTGCATTTACGGTTGTGATAAGTTGGAGTTTCTCATTTGAAAACTGTATTGTGTTGTTAGATGAACTGAGAGCTGCTAGTAATCAGTGTAGTTATGTGTTAACGTTCGTATCTGTGCTGCACAGATATAGGGCTCTGCTGCAGAGATGTGTTTTATGGCGTTGGTTGGGTTGCATTTACGGTTGTGATAAGTTGGGGTTTTCTTATTTGAAAACTGCTCATTGTGTTGTTAGATGAACTGAGAGCTGTTAGTAATGAATGGAGGTAAGTGTTAACGTACGTATCTGTGCTGCACAGATATAGGGCTCTGCTGCAGAGACGTGTGGGTATTGAGATGAGAAGTCAAAAATAATCTATTAACTGATTTTTTCTGATTCTCTGAGTCAAAAGATTTTGAGGTCAAAAATTATCTATTAACGGATTTTCTGACTTCATGCGGTTACGACAGTTATGTTAACAATGATTGAAAATGGAGCACGTGATTGTAGCATGAAAATAGCCGGCACTGGCATATCAGATATTGTAGGTGAATCAAGCTTGCTTTCTTAAAACATTTGATGCCCGTTCTTTTTTAGTCGAATAAAGATAACGTGCTCCGGTCTGTGCTCGCCATCACACACGTATATGTTGTTGCGTTTTCTATTATGTATCATGGTATAACGCTGAGAGTATGAATGAAGATGATGTACATGAAATGCTAGATGGTTCAATGGAATTAAGACTGGTTATATGCGTATGTCATATTCGTTGTAGTGTTCGTGTTCGATGTGTTATACCTCGTTTCCCAAATAAGGAAGTTAAGATAATAAATAATTTATGTTGCGTCTGAATGAAATGAAAGAGAACATAAATATATTTATTATAGTCTACTGAAGTAATTTGGGTTTTGAATGCAAGTCTTATAGGGGAAGATGTATTATCGTTTCTTGCGCATTAGTAAATACGGTAAATGTTCAGTGAATTGAGCATGATTAGATCGTTTAAGTTCAGGAATTTCGTGAATCTAGAGTGAGTACTGTTCAATGAAGGTATAAATAATGATTGCATAAGTCTCAAGGTCATTCGAGGCTTGACAGACGATACGGAGCAGTTGAGTTAGGTTTTGTGCGCTGCCCCCCCCCCTCCCCACCCATATATTTGATATCAAGGTTGTAGTACAGGTTTAAAAGAGCTTGCTCGTTTCCGCTTTTCCAATAGCGCTTGGTATTCTGCAGTGTACAGTGAAACACAGACCTGTATCTAGTGGTCAGTCCTGATCGAAACTTGAATGTACTAAATGTGATGGGTCGTGTTACTACAGACCGGTTACGCAAGTCTTGATGTAAATTCAGTTTCTCAAATGTAATTTGTTGTTTTCACCATGATTGTGGCAAAGAGTATGGTATCAAGAACAGTATTGGAAAATAATGCAAGTGGTCCGTTTTTACATTCAGGAGTAAAATACTGTGAATATCGAATGCATAGACAATTTCAAATTATTTTGTTGAAAGTTGTCTCTTTGTTTCAAAGGCACTTGTTCAAATGAGTAATGCTGTTTGAAATGGGCATATTATATCTGTTCAACCACATGCACTAGGCTTTATGCAATGCATAAAGTAGGGATCACGCGACGTCCATTATAACTTATGATCGATGTTGTAAAGCATTGTTTAATTTCAAAATACCTATGTTACAAAATGTCATAATGTAATATGCAATAGTTGAATCAAACCTAAGTTTTTAAGTGAGTTTTTTGAGTACACAGAACTTGGGCAAAAATTTATTAACATGGTGCTTATCACATTTTTCGCAATTTTCAGTTATAACTGTTGATTCGAGTCAGAATTTTATTTCTGTTCAATCCCGTAAATCACGACGAAATGTGATCAGTCAGTCTAGATTGTACGTACGAAGCGTAGACAAAGCTTTTGTGTAAAACGTTAAATGCTATTTTTTGGTTTTGTTTTAGTTTCCTTTCAGATTTGGCATGTATAGTATACAAGATGGATCTATGTACTTCACACTGTCGGAGAGAGGCACGATAAGGGACCGTATCGAACTTAATGTGTTTAAAGCTATCATAAACACTCTTTGAAAAATTTAGCTGGCTGTCAATTGATTGTTTGTGAAATTTGTATTCGAATAAAGATAACGTGCTCCGGTCTGTGCTCGCCATCACACACGTATATGTTGTTGCGTTTTCTATTATGTATCATGGTATAACGCTGAGAGTATGAATGAAGATGATGTACATGAAATGCTAGATGGTTCAATGGAATTAAGACTGGTTATATGCGTATGTCATATTCGTTGTAGTGTTCGTGTTCGATGTGTTATACCTCGTTTCCCAAATAAGGAAGTTAAGATAATAAATAATTTATGTTGCGTCTGAATGAAATGAAAGAGAACATAATGAACTACTCATACATGACTTGGAGAAATACTTTGAACATATTGCCAAGAACTGCACGACTCCTGTAACAGTCAATTTACGTACATGTAGCAAGAACACGTCAGATGCTAGAATAAACCGAGTTGAAAACCTAGATGTGTTTTCGGCGTTCATTCAGTTTAAAAATGATATCAGTTTTGCGGATCGACTGGTCGACTTTCATGATTCCCTTATTCTCGTGCAAAGCTCGGGGTCGAGTGAACTTGTGGAGACTAATAATTCAAATGTTAAGTTCAGCTATTTTTCATCAAAATTACAAAGTAAAGATGTAACATTTTCGACAGAAATTGAAGTACCGCCTTTTGCATATCACCAACCGACACTAGAAGCAAGTATTATAGTGTCTATATTCCTTAGGTGTGAAATGATTGAGTTGGATCTTCACGATTTTGATGTAAACGTGAATACGTCGGGGATTTATTTTCAAGAACTAAGATATTTCCTCCAGAAAAATGATTACATAAGTTCGAATGAGAGTTATATTCGTGTTTGTGCTAAGGATTACATAGCGGCAACAGAGAACATAATTTCTGACTCAAGTTTTTTTTTCATCAATGTATTAAGCATTGTGTGCGCCTGTTTATCCGTTGTGTCACTGATTATTACACTATCAGTGTATGGATTATTGACCGAACTCAGAACACAACCTGGCCTAAACAATATGTTCTTGAGCATGTCGCTTTTAGCAGCTTATATTGGACTATTCATTGGTGGCGTTAGGTCAGTTAGTGGTTTATGGTGTTCAATAATTGGACTTCTTGTACACTTTCTATGGTTAAACAGTGCGTTCTGGTTAAATATCTGTTGCTATCACATGTTTCGGACCTTTGGCACTATCCGTGTTCCTATAGAAAAGAAAACGTCATGGATGTACCACGTGTATTGTCTCGTGAACTCCACAATTCTGATAAATATTAACATAATTTGGTCATTAAGTGCGAGTGGTGGGACTTCTATTGGCTATGGAAAGCACTCGGCAATTTGTTACATATTTTACCCACAAATGATTGGGTATACGATGACATTGCCGGTCGGAATCGTAGTCGCATCGAATATTATAATGTATGGCACAGTTCTCTACAAGATTAGAAAAGATTCATTTAGAACCAGTGCACAAACAAGTCGAAGGCATTTGTCTATCTACATTAAACTTTTGACTGTTACGGGCATTTCTTGGCTTAGTTACATTCCTGCTATCCTGATAAGAAATGACGTTTTTGACGCAATTGCGTCAGTGCTTGTAGCGTGCCAAGGAGTCTACATTATGTTTGCGTTTGTGTGTAATACAAGAGTATTAGTGCTATTAAGAGCGTATGCCACAGAGGGACGAAAATTATCAGTGAATTCTTCGATTTCTGAGAAAATGCATAAAGCACAAGAGCAAAAATTTGTTGTAAATAAGGAAAGGGGCACGACAACCACGTTAGTTTAGGAAAAACATGATTGTTGTATTTGTCCACCAAGGTGTATTTTAAATATTTTGATTACTTTCAACTTCTTACCAGCAGGCCTTTATGGAATACAACGTGCACGTTGCAATAACATTGGCCTTTCTACGCTGACGTTTGGGTTTGGAATATTTCTACACTGACGTTTGGGTTTGGAATATTGCTGTTTAGTAGAACAATGACAACATTAACGGATATGTTGATGCATCCAATTAAGCGAAAACGTTCCCATGCAATATACAGATATTTTTTTAGCTTGAAAAATTGAAAATTTTCAGCTGAAAAATTTTAATATTTTTCTTATTTCCGCTCAAAACATAGATTGTGGGTACACGTTAGAACCGCCTCGCCGAGGCGGTTCTAACGAGTACCCACAATCTATGTTTTGGATCAAAAATAAGAAAAATAGCTGTACCCCTGTATTCCCCAGTTTTACTACATGTATATAAAAGTGGGGTTTAGGGGGGTATTCATTGCATGGACATGTTTTCCTGATGTAAGCGAAAGGAATTCATATTGTGCTCTTTGCTTCGATAAAAAAAAAAAAAAAAAAAAAAAAAAAAAAAAAAAAAAAAAAAAAAAAAAAAAAAAACATTATGACCTGTTGGAACGTCTGACTAGTATATACAATGTATATACTCCTTCGATTGACAACTCGTCTTGTTTTTCAACAATCGTCACTGGCAAGAAAGTGACAACAGGAGGAATTTGTTTCTATATTTTGTTTATTATGTGGGTAAATATTTACTTTTTATATAAAACTTCCAAATGTTGTGTTGTTTTATGTTAAATTTGATACACGAAGTTCAGTTTGTTTTCACAGAAAGTAGCTGATATTCGAGTTTCAAAGAAAAAGATTCCACAAGGAACCATGGTCAACGGTTTGTAATTTATTTGTAGTTTATCTAAGGATAATCATTTTCTTACTACGGCTGAAAATTTTGTGTCTGTATAGGCACTATTTACAAAGTTACACCTTTATTTTCATTCAATGTGAATTGCAGAATTACATGGCAAACTGGTTGTTGCCATTTAAAAGTAAACACGTCAGTGTTATTTTGCTAGAAAAATAATATTCTACCAGAACGTTTTTACGAAGCAATCTTACTAGTGGGTTCCTTCATTCGGTGAGCATGTCTTCAAACACTGGAGTCACCTCTGGCTTTGTATTCTGCCAAAACGCGGGCTGGAATTTATACATACAGTTTCATAATTTGTTCCCCCGCACATAGTACCATAGTGGGTTAAATCTAGCTTTAGGCAAAGTCTCACATCTCCTCTTCATGATATTTCAAATCTCAGTCCTCTATAGGTTTTAAGTCAGGGAAAGTATCAGGCCAATCATGGATGCGAAAAGAATCAGTATGTTTGCAAGGCAATGTTCTTTGTAATAATTCAAAATCCGCAAAACACATTCTTGGTATCAGAATAACGTCTGTCTTTGAATGTCCCGGTGATTCCCTTGACTTTAATCCTATACAAGAGGTTTGGAATACCCTTTTATTTATTTAAACACATTTAACTATAATTGATTAGCTATTCGACCATGTGGCCATCATAAAACATATACAGATATTTACATAAAATATAAAATATTGCAAACGTAGAACAAAACGTTGAGAAGTTAGAAACTGGTTTAAACTAATAAAATGAATTATTTTATACTTTACAGTGAAAACCAATGTATATCAAAACTTGATAAAATTGGTATTTTCATTGATATGGAATTTCACTGATATAAAATCTGACTGATATCAAAAGTCACTAGTAGATTATGGATTACTTCTGACGTTTCCGTTTACTTGACGTCATTAAATGTGTCTCACTTCAGAAATTCAAACGCCTATAGCACCGTTATTAATGAACGAAAACATAAAGTGTGGGTATTTATTTAGTTAGAACGTAAGGAATAATATGGTACTAAAATTGTTTGTGTTTTCAAAATTTTTTGGTTTTTGCATTTTCACCGCCTGCCTTGTGAATTGGAAAATGCCCGTGTATTGTATAAAATAAAAAGAACATTTGCCTTTTTTTCGGTGAATACCAAATATATTTCATCTCGTGAGTTTAAAACATAAACATTTTCACTCGTGCTGCGCACTCGTGATAATTCTGCTGTTTTCAACTCACTCGATGAAATATATTTGGTTCATCTCTCACTAATGAGAAAGACCATCATTATTTCTTGAATAGTGCTGATGTGTGTTGGTGAGTTCTTTGATGGCTGACTAGGCCAATTCTGGCTCTAAACTGTCGGTTGCAAGTAGAGCAAGTCAATGTCATAGAGTCTGATGGTGGCACATTTGTTTTGGCTTTGCGCTCTCTTCGCTTTCTTTCAGCTTCACAGATTCTCTTCTTTTCATAAAGAGCTGCTCCTTTGTTGATGAGACCTCGCCACTTTGATCGCTCCTGTGCAGTCTGTTCCCAGGACCCCATTGGTATTTCGAAATCCTTCAGAGAGGCTTTGAGGGTGTCTTTGTAGCGTTTCTTCTGGCCACCTTGAGAGCGCTTTTCCTCCTGTAGTTCTCCATAGAAAACTTTCTTTGGAAGTCGCGCATCCGGCATTCTTATAACATGGCCAGTCCATCTTAGCTGTGCTAGCTTTAAGACTGTATGCATGCTTTGCATCCCTGCTTTCGTCAGGACCTCTGTGTCTGGAATCTTGTCCTGCCACTTGATTTTTAACAACTTTCTCAAACAGCTTAAGTGGAAATGGTTAAGTCTCTTTGCATGGCGTTGGTATACTGTCCAGGTCTCACATGCATACAAGAGGGTTGGCAGTACCACAGCCTTGTAGACTTTCAGCTTGGTGTCAAGCTTGATTCCATTTCGCTCCCAGACATTTGCACGGAGTCGTCCGAATGCCACACTAGCCTTTGCAATTCTGGCAGTGATCTCATCATCAATATGCACTGCTCTGGAGAGAGTGCTTCCCAGGTAGGTGAACTTGTCAACAACTTTCAGTTTTTGCCCATTCACAGTGATGGTTGGTTCATTATATGGCTTTCCGGGCGCTGGTTGGTGTACAACCTCTGTCTTTTTTGTGCTGATTGTGAGATCATAGTTATCACATGACTGTGAGACTTGATCCATGGCTCTTTGCATTTTTGCCTCTGTGCTGGCATTCTTATCCATATCATCTGCATAGAGGAGCTCATCTAGCACATCAGTCTGGACCTTAGTTTTGGCTTGCAACCTTCTGAGGTTGAATATGTTGCCATCGAAACGGTACCTGATTGGAAAACCAGTGTCACTGTCCTGAAAAGCATCCATAAGCATGGCAGAAAACATCATGCTGAACAGTGTTGGTGCCAGAACACAGCCTTGTTTGACCCCATTTGTTACTTCAAATGGTTCAGAGAACTCTCCATCATTTTGCACACGTGCCTGCATGCCATCATGAAACTGCCGCACCATTGCTATGAATCTGGGTGGACAGCCTAACTTGGCCATGATTTTCCAGAGTCCATCACGACTAACAGTGTCAAAAGCTTTGGTGAGGTCAACAAACGTCATGTATAGATCTACATTCTGTTCTTGGCATTTCTCCTGAAGCTGTCTTGCTGTGAAGATCATGTCTATTGTCACTCTGTCTTTTCTGAATCCACATTGACTTTCTGGGATAAGTCCCGTCTGATCAAGATGAACATTATGTGTTGAGAAATAAGATGACATGCGCTATGAAATTGGATTATAGTGAGGAAGAGGTGCGCAATGTCAACCTCACTCTCTAGTCCTCGCCCAGCTGCGCCCAGAGGCAAGACACAGGTCAAGACGTCTGGAGTTGGGTTTGGATGCAGTGGATGACCGTAACATCTTTAGTGCCTTGTCACGCTCTGCATGTTCCACAACATGTTGCTGTATCGCTTTCTGACCGCTGAATCAGGTGATTTCTTCCGCTCCATCTACCGAAACAGTCTTTGCATATCTGGACTAGGCATATCCAGACACACAGGTTTGATTTTGGAGTTTCCTTCTCCTAGATGAATTGCTGGCCACAGCTGAAGAGCTCCATCTACCCTTTCTTAGGTTTTGTTTAGAGACCTGTAAACTCCTAGGAGGACTGTCAACCAAGACTAATGAGTTCCCCCTGCCCAGCTAGATTTTTGTGTAGAGAACTAGCTTAACTCCTAGATGAGTTGCCTTCCAAGGCTAACGAGCCCCATCTGCACCGCATGACAACAGGTAGTACTGATTACATGTTACAGTAGCAGTTAAACTGACCTGACCTAAATTTGGTATTCACCTCAAAAAAGCAAATATCCTCTTAGACTATTAATTAATAGATGAATATTGACATAAACCTCATCGTGTAACAACAATCTGAGATCATGGACAATCGATTCTGTGAATGCAAACAAATGCGTGCTACACGCACTTTAATAAGTAAGGGGTCAGAAAAAATGACCATGCAAGTTCCGTATATCGTGAAACAAAACTTTGCAAACTGAGCGCTTGACATTGGCAGTGCATGACGATTTAATGCGCTCATTTTGGCGACTGTTACACGTGATACTGAATTGATAGTGTCTTCTTTCTTACCTCCTACTTCTTAAAATGTGTGTAGCATGGCGTATTTGGCTTCAACAGAAAAGAATCAAAGTACAAATTATAGCAAAAATGTTTGCAACAATATAATTAAATCTGAGATTAACAATAACATAATGTGTATCGTTTTCACTTTTTTCAGTATATTTGTCTTTAGTTCTAGGACTGGTTTCGTACGAGTGGGACACAAACAAAAAGTGTTAACTTCCTTTTGTAATTAAAAATACTAAAGTATTTCGTCATATGACTCAAGTGCGGTTCCATTTGTCAGAAAAACTGAGGCCGAAAAATGAATCTAATGAATATTTATGGAAATCTTTGAATATTCAATGATGGGTAGGTTTTCATAAACAGAAATATAAAGTGCGAATGTGGTGATGTTTGCGCAAATTGCTTTAATTCAATACTAAGGATGCTGAAGTATCAAATATACAGATATTTTATACAACAAAAATCTGTCAGTTTCCCCAAATCAAACAGAGTTGCCATGAAACCTCTAATATTTTACATAGTATTGTCCAACGTTTCACTAGCTACTGGGTTCCAGCATCCAACACGACAAATGTAATACACCACCTGTGGTTACAGTAAGGTCATAAATACCTATATTCTATTACACAATTTTAAATGTCTCCTTTAAAATATAATATATAAAATAAAACCGAGTTCCGTTCAGAGCAGTGAATATATTAATGACAAAGGGGATGAGCCATACCGCGGTTTCGGCTGCTTTATCATCGTACAAAATGTCTGCATGCTGTAGTGATCTTGTTTGATGGTGTCATTAATTAGTTATATTGAGAATATGGATTTCAAATTACCTAAAAATTAATTTCATGGTATTCAACTACTGTTTTATGCACACACTCACAAAAAAAAAAAAACAAAAACAAAAAAAAAACATGTCTTAATATTTGATTTAGACTTCCGTTATGTAATTATTTGGAATTGAAATGCATTTTATCTAGCTATCGCGGCCGGCTTACAAAGGGTATTTGATGAAGTTTCAGTACCAGCAATTGCGCAATCTGACCCATACTACCTCCCTTTTAGCGTTTTACTGCTTCCGAAGGATCAAATTTTTATATTTACCAGTTGCTGTTATTGCAGCTGGCGTTGTGTCGTTTGGCGGCCGTAAAAAGTCTCCCCGCACATTATCCATATTGCAGATTATATAATTTCTTTCGGTCCTTTGAGATCAGTAAGAATATTTAGAGTATTAACAGTTATATGTTTAGAACCATCTTCTAAACAATGTCTCTATTGATTTGAATCCGTTTAGCCATGTGTCTTTCTTTAGACTTCTTTTATGTAATTACATGTATTTAAAATTGATGTTTATTTATCTGGCTATCGCCGCGGGTTTATAAAGGGTCACTGATGAGGAGTACCCGACATCGCGCAATATGGCCCATACTACCTCCATTTACACGTTTTTGCTGCTTCCAAGGGATCAAACTTTTATATTTTATTGATGAAAATAAATAAATAAATAAATAAATAAAAAAATTAAAAAATAAAATAATAATAAAAAAAAATCGAAAGAATTTTATCACAAACGTGTACTTTTTCCTAATGACGTGCTCAAATAAAGGTTCTTGCATCAAATAAATTAGGCGCATTTGAATATGCATTACGCAATTCTATTTCCACTTCATATTATTCATAAAAAAGCATCTTGTTACTTTACATTAAACGCATTTGAGCCGCCTCAAGGGAAAACCAACAATCTGCATAGGCGAAAACAAAAGCGCAGATCAGCTGATCAGCGCCTTTGTTTTCGCTACTCTGATAGTACAATTCCTCCGCTACTTAACTCCAAAGTTTCAAGCTTCTAGCCTGCTTCTGTAGCTGTACAGGCCGGTTTGTGTCAGACCTGTTCGGAAACCACATTGTTGGTTTTTCCACGAGGTGACACATCTGATGTTGCATTTCCTCTCCATTCTCGCTAGACACGTTCTCGGTCATCTGATTTCATTTTATTTTAGTCTATTTCAATTAAAGAGTGTTCCCTAAGTCACGTAGCAACATGTTTTATTTGATTACACACTATAGCAGATACAGAATACCTCAGCTCATTCAAGAAATAAAGACACCTTTGTCCATACTTGTTTAATCTCCGATGAATGCCGTAAGACGTGTCTCCAGTCAGTCAGCTTATAATGACCAGCAAAAGGATAAAAGCCGTATAGATCAAGGTTACGCAGAGGCGCAGGCTGTCTGGAGTTTGCTTGTCGCCAATGTTAAAAGGGCTGTATTTTCGCGTTTTGTATATTCTAATCATTCTCATTAGATGTTCTGCATATTCGCAAACAACTTTGCCACCGTAAAAAAAAACTGCATGTCCGGTAACTGGGAAGCTGATATGCGGTTTTTTTTGTCTCATATTTTGTACGATTCTTCCGCCTCCTTCTAAGTTTAATCAAATACTCTAGATATTTTAAGCGGATGTTACACACGTTTTCCTAGCCTTGCCCAAGGCTTAGAAATAAAGAAAAACGCCTTTCGTAATTTTCATTTTTTTTTTAATTTCTGCGGCTAGTCTAGTCTATAGATGGGGCTCAATTTCTAAAAACTCAGCCAAGACGATTGTAGAAAAATTCATTGATAGACTAGCTTAGAGACTCGAGAAATTTCAATATAGAGAAAATAATAAAAATGAAAACAATAATCATATGACATTAATATGTTTTACAGACTAATAGCTAGTCTAACGTTTTCCGTACATAAACCAAACTCCCCGAGCCGAAGGTATATTTACTTGCGGTGTGTTGCTTATTTGTGTCCTAATAAATCGCACTTATATGGGGATTTGTATTTATTTTCTTTCCGCAAGCAATTTAATATGATGTTTTCTGATTAACAAAAAGCCTAATAAACCTTATCAGATACCGTTATGATTCCATTAGTAAGGTTGGTGCAATTTTAACATGAGAAGTGTTCATTACGAAAAACTTTCCCATGCAATGTACTGTATAGATTTTTATTAAGTTGTAAAAACTGAAAACTTTCATTAGATTTTTTTTTTTTTTTTTTTTTTTTTTTTTTGCTCAAAACATAGATTGCCGAGGCGGTTCTAACGAGTACCCACAATCCGTGTTTTGGAGCAAAAATAAGAAAAATAGGTATACCCCTGCATACCACAGTTTTACTAAATGTATAAAATTTGGGTTTGATGGGGTATACTTTACACTGACATGTTTTCCTGATGTTGAAAATCTTTGGTAACGTTAACATGAACATTTATATACATTTATACACAGAGAAATCGTAATATTTTTGTTCTAAATGCGAAAAATAAGTCGCAGATCAACTGCCTTTTTACACACAATTAGACAGCGCCTTTGATTTCGCTTCGATTATTAGTAAAATATCCCTTATGAGTAGTGCTAATGATCCGAACTTGTAATCACATGGCAAGTATCT
Organism: Rugalucina vietnamica; assembly: GCA_964017185.1. NCBI lineage: Eukaryota > Metazoa > Mollusca > Bivalvia > Lucinida > Lucinidae > Rugalucina > Rugalucina vietnamica. The sequence continues at coordinate 29,339,315 of OZ024885.1, read as the reverse complement.
GGTTGACGTCTCATTGTTCGAACATATATTTTTCGGTCCTTTGAGATCAGACGGGATACTCAGAGTATTAAATGATTGTACATGTGCGTTTAGAGCCATTTTATATAATCTGGCTCAACTGAGGTACGTGTCTTTGACTAAGACTTCCCTTGTATATTTTTAAATTGCAGTATATTTATCTGGTTATCATCGCCGGTTTATAAAGCGTCACTGACGAGGGTTCAATACCCGAAATTGTGCAATATGGTCCATACCTTATCCCTTTGAATGATTTCACTGCTTTGAAAGAATTGTACATTTATATTTTATTTGTTATAAAGTCTCCCCTTACATCATCTATGGTGCAGATTATATTTTTCTTTCGGTCCTATGAGATCAGTAGGAATATTCAGAGTATTAATTAATTGTACGTTTAGAGCCATCTTCTAAACTAAGTTTTAATCATGCGACTCAATTTAGGCATGTGACTCTGATTTAGACATCCCTTGTAGAAATTTTTGAAATTGCAGTTTATTTATCTGGTTATCCTCGCCGGTTCTTTAGTGAGGGTTCAGTACCCGAAATTGCGCAATATGACTAATACCTTGCCCCTTTGAACGTTTTTACTGCTTCAAAAGGAACTTTAATTTTAATTGCATCGTTCCCTGATCCCTCTATTCTTACTTTACATTTATATTTGATATGTTATTACTGCAGCTATCGTTGTGGTGTGTGGCGGCCCTAAAACGTTTCCCCGTACATCATCGATAGTGCAGATTTTATTTTTCTTTCAGTCCTTTGAGATCAGTTGGAATATTCAGAGCATAAAATAAGTGTATTGTTAGAGCCATCTTCTTCACGATGTTTTAATTATCTGACTCTATTTAGGCATGTGTCTTTAATTTAGACATCCCTTAAATAAAGTTTCATCACGAAAACATGTCAATGTAATGTTTACCCCCTTGAACATAGATTGTGGGTACTCGTTAGAACCGCCTCGGCGAGGTGGTTCTAACGTGTACCCACAATTTATGTTTTGAGCAAAAATTAGAAAAATATCAACATTTTCGGCTGAAAATTTTCAATTTTTAAAGCTCAACAATTCTTTGTATTACTCGGGCCAGTTTTCGTAATGTTTGAAATTACAGTATATTTATTTGGTTATCGTCGCCGGTTTATAAAAGGTCACTTATGAAGGATCAGTACCCAAAATTGCGCAATATAGCCAGTACCTTAACCCTTTGAACGTTTTCATTGCTTCCAAAGGATCTTACATTTACGTTTTATTAATTATTATCAGCCAAACTTTGCAGAAACTATATTTCCCGTAATTTGTCGCAACCCATCAATAGGATATAAAAGGGTAAACATTACTATTGTTTATGAGCACATTGTTTGCGCAGCGTCGGCGTTAAGTATGTACATGTTACGCGTAGTTTTTAACGTCGTTTTGGTTTTGATTTCTCAGTGGCGTTGCCAGCTGTAGAATCTTATTTTGTTGTTTCTGCATAATCAAGTCCTAAAGTGGGTATACATATTGTTCATTTTTATTTTTAAAGAAGTTCTGTGGCAATTGATATACCCAAATTCGTGTATAAGGTTAATTACATATGTGAAAACGTTTATTTCGCTGTTGATGACGTCGCATAAATATACGCGACGTCAGTGCAACGTTTGGCGTTAAAACGAAAAAGACGGGAATATTGAACGTTATTTTCTCTATATCTTCCAACGCAATCCGGTGACTCCCACTTTTTATTTGAATTTCTAAATGGTTAACGCGTTTCCTATCTGTTGATGTAATTTAATCAAAATCATATGCGTAGTTTAGAAGATATCGCAAAAATACGTACTTTTTCCAGGTTTGAAAAGATGGCGGGAAAGTTAATTTTGCATGTAATGTCCTCAGTTTTTAGAGCAAATAGTATTAAAATGTAAAAAAATAACACTCATTGTGTGCTTAAGTTGTTTCTGCAGTAATAACATGTATATTAAAATATATGTCCGCTACGCGTGCGGTTTTCTGAAATGCCCGAGAAACATCCAATACCATGATACCATGGAAACGAGGCCGGTGACTCCCCACTTTTATTTCAATTTTAGTCAAAGGATACAATTATCTTGAAGCATATAGGAAGTTTCATGAAAATCATATGCGGGAATTAAATAATAATGTTTCCCTTTAAATGCCTCATGCCGTATCTTATTGTCTAGTCTGAGATGGTAAGAATAAGAATAACAATACATTAGATTTGAAAGCGAACAAACGATACAGATCATTAAGCCTACCTGTGTGTATCTAATGCCAATGTTGACCACTGCATAGGAAGTCAATGTCTAGGTTTCATGTCCGAAATTGAAGATTATAGATTAAACACCATCTGAATCTAAACGTTAAAGATAACTTTTCTGTGGACAATGTCTTACTAATCAAGTTTCCTTATTTGGCACGAAGAAGTTGCTTCATTTAATGCAACAGATTAGATGCGTCATGGAGTTAGCGACAAAGTAAAAAGCACGCTCTGGCTTTCGTTGAAAAACAAAACAATGTCTAGTACTTCAATGGTCAAATATGGGAAATTACCATCAAATCATATATCTCCATGTGAAAAGGTACAAGTAGGCAATGATCAGGAAATGGCGCAATCAGAAAGAAATTCCCACTCCATAAACCAAGGGGTGGAAAAAAACAAAATGACACTCAGGCACCCACATCAAGAAAACACACCGTAAGCCGAGTGAGCAGCTATTTCCCAATAACCCCTCAATTAACCGAACTGAACGAAAAATATAATAACGTACATAATGCTCAAACAGCACAAAAATTCTACTTCAAAACACAAAACAATTAGTACCACAACAGAAGTATCGCCTTGCAACAGAATCAGAATCAGAATAGTTTACTGGTGAAACGTCAAACTGACAATACTACACCAGGGGGGATGGGGCTTGACCGGAGGGGATTAGTCCCGAGCTCTCACAAGAGAAGTAAATTTAGACACACAATCATCTGACAATTCAGCAGAGGAGATCAGAGAATCAGGGAGTTCATTCCAATCTCTAATGGTCTGGGGGAAGAAACTGTGTAAATAGGCATTTGTACTTGCTGAAGGTATCTGAAATGCCAAGGAGTGTTGATTCCTACAACGCCTGTTTTTGGGGATAAGGTCATCCGTGGGTATTTTTGCTCTCCCTTTTAAACCTTTGTAAAGTAATATAATTCTATTATCCTTCCTTCTTTTCTGCAGGGATTCCCATTTTAGTTTTTTAAGGATGCCAGTCATACTACCTTTTTCATATGTATAGTTCCTAGTTACAAACCTAGCCGCACGCTTTTGCACCTTCTCCAAATCATCTATCAAACCTTCATAATGAGGGTCCCAAACTGAGCTACCATATTCAAGAATAGGTCTCACCAGACCTTTATAGGCAGCTTCTCTCACATCTTGGGGGCAAGAAAACAGATTTCGTCTCAAAAAACCAAGGGTCCTATTGGCTTTGGTACACACATTGCTGATGTGAGTATTCCATTTTAAATCCTTAGTTATTGTTACACCAAGATATTTGATACTCTCAACATTTTCCAACACAGTACCCTCAAGCTTGTAAGAAGCCTGAATTTTACTAGTACGTTTATTTGTCAGCTGCATCATGTTGCACTTGACAGGTTGAAATCTCATACCCTATTTCCTGGCCCAACTACCTAATCGATCAATATCCTTCTGAAGTTTCACTGTATCCTCCACATTCTTAATTTCACGATAACAAACACAATCATCAGCAAAGAGTCTGATTTCCGATTCAATATCTGAGGTGATATCATTTATATGCAACGAAAACAACAAGGGGCCAAGAACGGTGCCCTGTGGGACACCAGATACAACAGGAGCCCAGTCTGATTTAACGCCATTAACCACAACTCTTTGTTGTCTATAGCAAAGGAAGGCATCAATCCATTTAATTGTCTTCCCACCAATTCCATAACTGAACAATTTGCTTTTAAGGAGTTCATGCGGAGGAGTGTCAAAAGCTTTTTCGAAATCCAAGATAAATGTGTCAACCTGACCTTGATTGTCTAAGATTTTTGCCCAGTCATCAATCACTGTAGCTAACTGGGTTTCACAACTGTGGGATTTCCTGAATGCATGTTGCCTGTCTGACAAAAGTTTATGATGATCCAAATGGGACATGATATTAGAACACACTATATGTTCCAGAAGTTTGCAGGGTACGCAGGTCAAGGAAACTGGACGATAGTTGCAAGCAAGAGACCTGTCAGCCTTTTTGAACAGGGGACAAATGTTTGCTAAAGACCATTCTTTGGGGATTTCACCTGAGTCTATTGACTGTTGAAAAAGATGTGCAAAAACAGGACCTAGCTCAGATGCCAATTCCTTAAGGACTCTGGGAAGAAGCTCATCAGGACCTAAAGCTTTCGACGGGTTCAAACCTTTCAGAAGTTTTGTGACACCTTCTTTGGATACCACTATGTCTTCCATAAACGGGGCTTTTCTATTCAGAAGAGGGACCTGGCTATGTTCAGTTTTGGTGAACACATCCGTAAACTGACCATTGAATTCACCAGCCTTTTCAAAATCTGATTCAGCAAGACCACTTCCATTTCGCTTTTTCAAAGGGGGGATACCTTGAACATCTTTTTTCTGACTATTTATGTACCGATAAAAATCTCTTGGATTAGCCTTAACATCACCAACCAAGTTATTTACATACAACTCATGCTGTTTTCTGATATCTGCTTTGATTTCTCTTCTCAAAGTTTCAAATTTCGTTCTAAATTTTGCATTCCCAGTTTTCTTCGCTTTAGCGTGAGTTGCATTTTTTCTACGAATCTTTCTTCTTATTTCAGGAGTTAACCATGGGACTGAGGAAACTGAGCGACTAGTCTTTGATGGGATATGTTTATCCACTGATTCCTGGATAAAAGATGTGATCAAATTAAAGTTTTCTTGAACCGACCGTGTGCCAGAGTAACCGTTGAAATATTTCTCCTTTGCAAATTTAAGGGCATCACCTTTCATAGATTCATAATCACCTTTCTGATATTTATACACCTTTCTCTTAGGTTTCTTGATGGGGGGAATAACTATTTTCAAAGTTCCAGAGACAATGTCATGATCACTAAGCCTGTCCGGGGAATGAATATCAACAAATTGTCCGGGAAGTGAAGTGATAATCAAATCCAATGTGTTTTGTCCTCTTGTGGGGAAGTGCACTACCTGTTCCAATTCATGGTCACTTATAAGTTCTACCAACTTTGCACCTTCAGACACGCTCAATGAAAAACCTAGTTTGTTGAGTCTATCTGGCCAAACAATATCTCTGAAGTTGAAATCACCCATGACATGGACCGAGGGGGGTTTGTTTCCTTTATGTAAAGTTTTCACCTTTTCAAGTTGGTCTTTGAATAACTCAAGTTCCTCTATCTTACCATCTGGAGGTCGATACCAACTTGCCACAAAATGGGAAGTTTTGTTCGCAAATACCTTTACCCAAACTGATTCGGAGCCGTTTTCCAATTCAGTGATTGGCATATGAGGAATATCTTTGTGTATAAGTAACATCACACCACCGCCGTCAAGAGTTCTATCTTTTCTATACACATTGTAAGGACAAGTTTCTGGGAACAATTCTGAAGTTGAAATAGTGTTGTCAATTTTAGTTTCTTGAATTGCAACAATCTGAGGTTGATGGAGATCAAGAAATGCCAACAACTCAAGTTTTTTACCTCTAATACTATTGATATTTATGCTTGAGAATTTTAACCCACTGATAAATTTATTTTTGTTTGTACCTGAACCACATGTTTTAGTACCACAGCTACTATCGTTTGACAATGGAGCAAATCTATTTTGTTCTTCCAAGTTTAATTGATCAGAAAAGAATGAATCCGAAAAGTTGAAGAAGTCACATTTTGGGCAAATCCATGAACAATTTGAATTTTGTATATTTTCATACTGGTTATCTGAGACAAGGGAGCATTTATTGTGGACCCACATTTCACATTTGTCACATTGAACAGCCTTGTGACTATTTAAGACAGCCCCACTGCAAAGACCACATTCTGCTTTGCAGTCTGAACAATACCAAGGTTCATTTTCATTTTCCAAACTGGAAAGTTCTTTTTCGCTGGGATTTGCACATGTCGCATGAAAGCGCTTTTCGCAGTCATTGCATGTGACAAATTTGTCGGTAGCTTTACAGTATTTTTTGCATAGCCGACACAGGAACCTGGGACCTGGATTCATTTCAATGTCTCCAGCCAGGATGATGAGGGTGAGCAGGTTGGTTCCCTTTATAAACACAAATAAAGAAAGAAAACTTTTTTACCACTGCAGAAGCTGAGGGTGAGGTTATGGCCATGTAAAACCGGTTTAAGCCCGCCAGTAACTTTGTGTTACTGATCGTTCCAAGTCGATACTTCTGTGCTGGTTCTTTTTGTTTTATGTCTTGGTGTTTAAAATTTTTTGTGCTGTTGGCGCCTTATGTATGTTTTCATAATTTTAATTAAGTTAAGGTAACTGAGTGGCCACCTATTGGGAAAATAGCTGCTCATTCGGCTTACGATATGTTTCATGGTATAAGTGCCTGATTGTTAGTTTGGTTTTTTCCCACCTCGGTTTTTGGAGTGGGAATCTCTTTCTGATTGCGCCTTTTCATGATCTTTGCCTACTTGTACCTTTTTATATATTTACTATTTGCTATTATTGTAGCTGGCGTCGTGTCGTGTGGCGGCCGTGAAAATGCTCCCGCACATTATCCGTATTTCAGATTATATTATCTCTTTCGGTCCTTTGAGATCAGTAAGAATATTTAGAGTATTAACAGTTAAATGTCGTATTTGTCTTTAGTTCTAGGACTAGTTTCGTACGAGTGGGACACAAACAAAAAGTGTTTACTTCCTTTTGTAGTGATGGGTAGGTTTTCATAAACAGAAATATAAAATGCGAATGTGGTGATGTTTGTGCAAATTGCTTTAATTCAATACTAAGCATGCTGAAATATCAAATATACAGATATTTTATACAACAAAAACTCTGTCAGTTTCCCCAAATCAAACAGAGTTGCCATGAAAACTCTAATATACTATATAGTATTGTCCAACGTTTCACTAGCTACTTGGTTCCAGCATCCAACTCGACAAATATAATACACCACCTGTGGTTACAGTGAGGTCATAAATACCTATATTCTCTTACACAATTTTAAATGTCTCCTTTAAAATATGGTCGTTCGTCTCTCACTAATGAGAAAGACCATCATTATTTCTTGAATAGGTTCGTGTGTGTTGGTGAGTTCTTTGATGGCTGACTAGGCCAATTCTAGCTCTAAACTGTCGGTTGCAAGTAGAGCAAGTCAATGTCATTGAATCAGCTGGTGGCCCATTGGTATTGGCTTTGCGTTCTCTGCGCTTTCTTTCAGCTTCACAGATTCTCTTTTTTTCATGGAGAGCTGCTCCTTTGTTGATGAGACCTCGCCACTTTGATCGCTCCTGTGCAGTCTGTTCCCAAGACCCAATTGGTATGTCAAAATCCTTCAGAGAGGCTTTCAGGGTGTCTTTGTAGCGTTTTTTCTGGCCACCTTGAGAGCGCTTTCCCTCTTGTAGTTCTCCATAGAAGACTTTCTTTGGAAGTCGCTCATCAGGCATTCTTATAACATGGCCGGTCCACCTTAGCTGTGCTAGCTTTAAGACAGTATGCATGCTTTGCATCCCTGCTTTCTTCAGGACCTCTGTGTCTGGGATCTTGTCTTGCCACTTGATTTTTAACAGCTTTCTCAAACAGCTTAAGTGGAAATGGTTAAGTCTCTTTGCATGACGCTGGTATACTGTCCAGGTCTCACATGCATACAAGAGGGTTGGAAGTACCACAGCCTTGTAGACTTTCAGCTTGGTGTCAAGCTTGATTCCATTTCGCTCCCAGACATTTGCACGGAGTCTTCCGAATGCCACACTGGCTTTTGCAATTCTTGCAGTGACCTCATCATCAATGTGCACTGCTCTGGAAAGAGTGCTTCCCAGGTAGGTGAATTTATCAACAACTTTCAGTTTTTCTCCATTCACAGTGATGGTTGGTTCATTGTACGGTTTTCCAGGTGCTGGCTGGTGTACAACCTCTGTCTTTTTTGTGCTGATTGTGAGATCATAGTTATCACATGACTGTGAGACTTGATCCATGGCTCTTTGCATTTTTGCCTCTGAGCTGGCATTCTTATCCATATCATCTGCATAGAGGAGCTCATCTAGCACATCGGTCTGCACCTTAGTTTTGGCTTGCAACCTTCTAAGGTTGAATATATTGCCATCAAAACGGTACCTGATTGGAAAACCAGTGTCACTGTCCTGAAAAGCATCCATGAGCATGGCAGAAAACATCATGCTGAACAGTGTTGGTGCCATAACACAGCCCTGTTTGACCCCATTTGTTACCTCAAAGGGTTCAGAGAACTCTCCATCATTTTGCACACGTGCCTGCATGCCATCATGAAATTGCCGCACCAATGCTATGAATCTGGGTGGACAGCCAAACTTGGCCATGATTTTCCACAGTCCATCACGACTAACTGTGTCAAACGCTTTGGTGAGGTCGACAAACGTCATGTATAGATCTACATTCTGCTCTTGGCATTTCTCCTGAAGCTGTCTTGCTGTGAAGATCATGTCTATCGTCCCCCTGTCCTTTCTGAATCCACATTGACTTTCTGGGATAAGTCCCTTCTGATCAAGATGAACATTCAGGCGGTTCAACAGAATTTTTGCTAGTATCTTCCCAGCAATCGATAGGAGGGAAATGCCTCTGTGGTTGTCACAGACTTGTGGATTTCCTTTCCGCTTGTATAGGTGGATTATGGATGCATCCTTAAATTCTTGTGGGATGGCCTCCTTCCTCCACATACAGTGAAACAGCTCGGTCAGTTTCTCTGCCATGGGTAGCCCCCCGGCCTTATAAACCTCTGCAGGAATTGCATCTGCACCTGGAGCTTTGCCAGAAGACAGTTGTTGAACTGCTTTTCTTGTTTCCATGACGGTTGGAAATTCATCTAACAGAACATTGCACTCTATCTGTGGCAGTCTGTCAATTGCATCCTCATTGACGCTTGATGGTCGATTTAGCACACTATTGAAATGTTCTGCCCACCTTTTCAAGATAGCCTCTTTGTCTGTGAGAAGAGTGTTTCCATCTGCACTGAGTAATGTGGTGGCTCCAGAACTCTTAGGGCCATAAATGGTTTTCAGTGCATCATGAAATTTCTTCATGTCCTTTCTGTCTGCAAAAGACTGAATTTCTTCTGTTTTCTTCCTCAGCCAGGAATCTTGCATGTCCCTAAGCTTGGTCTGGACTGTCTTACAAACGTTGCTGTAGGCTGCTTTCTTGGATACTGAGCTAGTATCATCTTGATGTGCCTTGTGCAATCTGTGTTTTTCTTCAAGAAGCTTCTGAATTTCGTCATCATTCTCATCAAACCAGTCTTGATGTTTGCGAGATGGATGTCCTAAAGTAGTAGCAGCTGAAGAATGAACTGTTTTATGGAAGACTGTCCAGTTTTCTTCGGGGTTCTCTGAACTGAGATTGATTGCATCCAGTTGGTTGCAAATGTCTGTTAAGAAAGTTTGTCGCATGCTGTCTTGATTCAGCTTTGAGACATCCAGTCTTTTAGCAGCTTTCTTGCCTTGAGGTCGCCTCGCAGGCTGGATTCTAAGGTTGAGTTTGCTGACAACCAGTCTATGGTCTGTCCAGCAGTCTGCACCACACATAGTCTTTGTCACTCTGACATCCTGCCTATCTGTTCTCCGCACTATAACATAGTCTATGAGATGCCAATGTTTGGAACGGGGATGCATCCAGGATGTTTTATTTCTGTTAGGTAGACGAAAGACTGTGTTGGTGATTAGAAGATCATGTTCAGCACACTTCCTTAGAAGCAAGAGACCATTGCTGTTGCACTTTCCAACACCTTCTGGACCTATAACTCCTTCCCAGGTCTGGTGGTCTGTACCAACTCTGGCATTAAAGTCTCCAAGAAGGATAAGTTTGTCTGTACGGGGTGTAGCAGAAATAATGTCGTCTAAGTCATTATAGAACTTGTCTTTAACCTCATCTGGATTGGTCATCGTGGGTGCATAGGCACTGACAATAGTTGCATGTTTATTGCCTGACAGAGGAAGTCTCAATGTCATTAGGCGGTCATTGATGCCTTTTGGCAATCCTGAAAGCTTACCAACAAGTTCTGTTTTAATGGCAAAGCCAACTCCTGCTTCACGCCTCTCTTCACTTTTGCGTCCACTCCAGAAGAAGGTGTATCCAGCACCAACTTCTTTGATCTCCCCAACATCTGCTAACCGAGTCTCACTCAGAGCTGCTATCTGAATTCCATACCTCCCAAGTTCTCTGCCCACAAGGGCCGTTCTACGCTGCGGTCTATTTGATAAAATATAATAAATAAAACAAAACCGAGTTCCGTTAAGAGCAGTGAACATATTAATGACAAAGGGGATGAGCCATACCGCGGTTTCGGCTGCTTTAGCATCGTACAAAATGTCTACATACTGTAATGATCGTGTTTGATGGTGTCATTAATTAGTTATATTGAGAATATGGATTTCAAATTACCTAAAAATTAATTTTATGGTATTCAACTACTGCTTTATGCACACACTCACACACACACACACAAAAAAAAAGAAAAGGCATGTCTTAATATTTGATTTAGACTTCCGTAATGTAATTTTTTGGAATTGAAATGTATTTTATCAAGCTATCGCGGCCGGGTTACAAAGGGTATTTGATGAGGTTTCAGTACCCGCAATTGCGCAATATGACCCATGCTACCTCCCTTCTAACATTGTACTGCTTCCGAAGGATCAAATTTATATATTTACTGTTTGCCATTATTGTAGCTGGCGTTGTGCCGTGTGGCGGCCGTAAAAATGCTCCCCGCTGATTATCCATATTGCAGATTATATTATCTCTTTCGGTCCTTTGAGATCAGTAAGAATATTTAGAGTATTAACAGTTATTTGTTTAGAATCATCTTCTAAACAATGTCTCTAAACAATGTCTCTATGATTTAGACTTCTTTTATATAATTATTTAAAATTGAAATTTATTTATCTGGCTATCGCCGCGGGTTTATAAGGGGTCGCTGATGAGGGTTCAGTACCCGACATTGCGCAATACGGCACATACTACCTCCCTTTAAACGTTTTTGCTGCTTTCAAGGGATCAAACTTTTATATTTTATTGATGAAAAAAATCAATAAAAAAATCGAAAGAATTGAATTTTATCACAAACGTGTACTTTTTCCTAATGACGTGCTCAAATAAAGGTTCTTGCATCAAATACATTAGGCGCATTTGAATATGCATTACGCAATTCTATTTCCATTTCATATTATTAAAAAAACATCTTGTTACTTTACATTAAACGCAGTTGATGTTGCATTTCCTCATTACGAAAACATGTCCATGTAAAATACAGAGACTTTTAAAGTTTAAAAAAATGAAAATTTTCAGTAGAAAAATTTTGATATTTTTCTTATTTTTGCTCAAAACATAGATTGTGGGTACACGTTAGAACCGCCTCGCCGAGGCGATTCTAACGAGTACCCACAATCTATGTTTTGGAGCAAAAATAAGAAAAATAGGTATACCCCTGCATACCCCACTTTTACTATATAAAAGTGGGGTTTAAGGGGGTATTCATTGCACGGACATGTTTTCCTGATGTCCCCATTCTCGCTAGACGCGTTCTCGGTCATCTGATTTCATTTTATTTTAGTCTATTCCAATTAAAGAGTGTTCCCTAAGTCACGTAGCAACATGTTTTATTTGATTATTGACTTGGTCAACACACTATAGCAGATACAGAACACCTCAGCTCATTCAAGAAATAAAGACACCTTTGTCCATACTTGTTTAATCTCCGATGAATGCCGTAAGACGTGTCTCCAGTCAGTCAGCTTATAATGACCAGCAAAAGGATAAAAGCCGTATAGATCAAGGTTACGCAGAGGCGCAGGCTGTCTGGAGTTTGCTTGTCGCCAATGTTAAAAGGGCTGTATTTTCGCGTTTTGTATATTCTAATCATTCTCATTAGATGTTCTGCATATTCGCAAACAACTTTGCCACCGTAAAAAAACTGCATGTCCGGTAACTGGGAAGCTGATATGCGTTTTTTTTTGTCTCATATTTTGTACGATTCTTCCGCCTCCTTCTAAGTTTAATCAAATACTCTAGATATTTTAAGCGGATGTTACACACGTTTTCCTAGCCTTGCCCAAGGCTTAGAAATAAAGAAAAACGCCTTTCGTAATTTTCATTTTTTTTTTAATTTCTGCGGCTAGTCTAGTCTATAGATGGGGCTCAATTTCTAAAAACTCAGCCAAGACGATTGTAGAAAAATTCATTGATAGACTAGCTTAGAGACTCGAGAAATTTCAATATAGAGAAAATAATAAAAATGAAAACAATAATCATGTGACATTAATATGTTTTACAGACTAATAGCTAGTCTAACGTTTTCCGTACATAAACCAAACTCCCCGAGCCGAAGGTATATTTACTTGCGGTGTGTTGCTTATTTGTGTCCTAATAAATCGCACTTATATGGGGATTTGTATTTATTTTCTTTCCGCAAGCAATTTAATATGATGTTTTCTGATTAACAAAAAGCCTAATAAACCTTATCAGATACCGTTATGATTCCATTAGTAAGGTTGGTGCAATTTTAACATGAGAAGTGTTCATTACGAAAACATGCCCATGCAATGTACTGTATAGATTTTCATTAAGTTGTAAAAACTGAAAACTTTCATTAGATTTTTTTTTTTTTTTTTTTTTTTTGCTCAAAACATAGATTGCCGAGGCGGTTCTAACGAGTACCCACAATCCATGTTTTGGAGCAAAAATAAGAAAAATAGGTATACCCCTGCATACCACAGTTTTACTAAATGTATAAAATTTGGGTTTGATGGGGTATACTTTACACGGACATGTTTTCCTGATGTTGAAAATCTTTGGTAACGTTAACATGAACATTTATATACATTTGTACACAGAGAAATCGTAATATTTTTGTTCTAAATGCGAAAAATAAGTCGCAGATCAACTGCCTTTTTACACACAATTAGACAGCGCCTTTGATTTCGCTTCGATTATTAGTAAAATATCCCTTATGAGTAGTGCTTGATGCGAACTTGTAATCACATGGCAAGTATCTGGTTGACGTCTCATTGTTCGAACATATATTTTTCGGTCCTTTGAGATCAGACGGGATACTCAGAGTATTAAATGATTGTACATGTGCGTTTAGAGCCATTTTATATAATCTGGCTCAACTGAGGTACGTGTCTTTGACTAAGACTTCCCTTGTATATTTTTAAATTGCAGTATATTTATCTGGTTATCATCGCCGGTTTATAAAGCGTCACTGATGAGGGTTCAATACCCGAAATTGTGCAATATGGTCCATACCTTATCCTTTTGAATGATTTCACTGCTTTGAAAGAATTGTACATTTATATTTTATTTGTTATAAAGTCTCCCCTTACATCATCTATGGTGCAGATTATATTTTTCTTTCGGTCCTATGAGATCAGTAGGAATATTCAGAGTATTAATTAATTGTACGTTTAGAGCCATCTTCTAAACTAAGTTTTAATCATCCGACTCAATTAAGGCATGTGACTCTGATTTAGACATCCCTTGCAGAAATTTTTGAAATTGCAGTTTATTTATCTGGTTATCGTCGCCGGTTCTTTAGTGAGGGTTCAGTACCCGAAATTGCGCAATATGGCTCATACCTTGCCCCTTTGAACGTTTTTATTGCTTCAAAAGGAACTTTAATTTTAATTGCATCGTTTCCTGATCCCTCTATTCTTACTTTACATTTATATTTGATATGTTATTACTGCAGCTATCGTTGTGGTGTGTGGCGGCCCTAAAACGTTTCCCCGTACATCATCGATAGTGCAGATTTTATTTTTCTTTCAGTCCTTTGAGATCAGTTGGAATATTCAGAGCATAAAATAAGTGTATGTTTAGAGCCATCTTCTTCACGATGTTTTAATTATCTGACTCTATTTAGGCATGTGTCTTTAATTTAGACATCCCTTAAATAAAGTTTCATCACGAAAACATGTCAATGTAATCTTTACCCCCTTGAACATAGATTGTGGGTACTCGTTAGAACCGCCTCGGCGAGGTGGTTCTAACGTGTACCCACAATCTATGTTTTGAGCAAAAATTAGAAAAATATCAACATTTTCGGCTGAAAATTTTCAATTTTTAAAGCTCAACAATTCTTTGTATTACTCGGGCCAGTTTTCGTAATCATGTTTGAAATTACAGTATATTTATTTGGTTATCGTCGCCGGTTTATAAAAGGTCACTTATGAAGGATCAGTACCCAAAATTGCGCAATATAGCCAGTACCTTAACCCTTTGAACGTTTTCATTGCTTCCAAAGGATCTTACATTTACGTTTTATTAGTTATTATCAGCCAAACTTTGCAGAAACTATATTTCCCGTAATTTGTCGCAACCCATCAATAGGATATAAAAGGGTAAACATTACTATTGTTTATGAGCACATTGTTTGCGCAGCGTCGGCGTTAAGTATGTACATGTTACGCGTAGTTTTGAACGTCGTTTGGCTTTGATTTCTCAGTGGTGTTGCCAGCTGTAGAATCTTATTTTGTTGTTTCTGCATAATCAAGTCCTAAAGTGGGTATACATATTGTTCATTTTTATTTTTAAAGAAGTTCTGTGGCAATTGATATACCCAAATTCGTGTATAAGGTTAATTACATATGTGAAAACGTTTATTTCGCTGTTGATGACGTCGCATAAATATACGCGACGTCAGTGCAACGTTTGGCGTTAAAACGAAAAAGGCGGGAATATTGAACGTTATTTTCTCTATATCTTTCAACGCAATCCGGTGACTCCCACTTTTTATTTGAATTTCTAAATGGTTAACGCGTTTCCTATCTGTTGATGTAATTTAATCAAAACAAAATCATATGCGTAGTTAAGAAGATATCGCAAAACTACGTACTTTTTCCAGGTTTGAAAAGATGGCGGGAAAGTTAATTTTGCATGTAATGTCCTCAGTTTTTAGAGCAAATAGTATTAAAATGTAAAAAAATAACACTCATTGTGTGCTTAAGTTGTTTCTGCAGTAATAACATGTATATTAAAATATATGTCCGCTACGCGTGCGGTTTACTGAAATGCCCGAGAAACATCCAAAAAGTTCTGATACCATGGAAACGAGGCCGGTGACTCCCCACTTTTATTTCAATTTTAGTCAAAGGATACAATTATCTTGAAGCATATAGGAAGTTTCATGAAAATCATATGCGGGAATTAAATAATAATGTTTCCCTTTAAATGCCTCATGCCGTATCTTATTGTCTAGTCTGAGATGGTAAGAATAAGAATAACAATACATTAGATTTGAAAGCGAACAAACGATACAGATCATTAAGCCTACCTGTGTGTATCTAATGCCAATGTTGACCACTGCATAGGAAGTCAATGTCTAGGTTTCATGTCCGAAATTGAAGATTATAGATTAAACACCATCAGAATCTAAACGTTAAAGATAACTTTTCTGTGGACAATGTCTTACTAATCAAGTTTCCTTATTTGGCACGAAGAAGTTGCTTCATTTAATGCAACAGATTAGATGCGTCATGGAGTTAGCGACAAAGTAAAAAGCACGCTCTGGCTTTCGTTGAAAAACAAAACAATGTCTAGTGCTTCAATGGTCAAATATGGGAAATTACCATCAAATCATATATCTCCATGTGAAAAGGTACAAGTAGGCAATGATCAGGAAATGGCGCAATCAGAAAGAAATTCCCACTCCATAAACCAAGGGGTGGAAAAAAACACAATGACACTCAGGCACCCACATCAAGAAAACACACCGTAAGCCGAGTGAGCAGCTATTTCCCAATAACCCCTCAATTAACCGAACTGAACGAAAAATATAATAACGTACATAATGCTCAAACAGCACAAAAATTCTACTTCAAAACACAAAACAATTAGTACCACAACAGAAGTATCGCCTTGCAACGATCAGTAATATAAAATTACTGGAGGCTTAAACCAGTTTTACATGCGGCAAAGCAGTGAAGCAATCAGGAATACGTGACTTATGCCTATTGCGAAGGCACATTTTCACCATATGCCGCGATGATTTGCTTAGATTCTGTCTGACATTTTTATAAAGTGCTGGACCTCATTAAACCAACATCATTACTGGATTTTGTCTCAGACGCTACGAAATGACAATGCAGCAGAGTCGTAGCATGTTTAGCTTTAAGGGTAAACATTACTATTGTTAATGAGCATGCTGTTTGCGCAACGTCGGCGTTAAGTATGTGCATGTTACGCGTAGTATTTAACGTCATTTTGTTTTGATTTCTCAATGACGTTGCAAGCTGTAGAATCTTACTCTGTTTGTTTCTGCATAATTAAGTCCTAAAGAGGGTATACATATTGTTCATTTTTATTTTTAAAGAAGTTATGTGGCAATTGATATACCCAAATTCGTGTATAAGGTTAATTATATGTGAAAACGTTTATTTCGCTCTTGATGACGTCGCATAAATATACGCGACGTCAGTGCAACATTTGGCGTTAAAACGAAAAAGGCGGGAATATTGAACGTTTTTCTCTTTATCTTCCAACGCAATCCGGTGACCCCCACTTTTTATTTGAACTTTTAAATGGTTACCACGTTTCCTATCTGTTGGTGTAATTCAATCAAAATCATATGCGTAGTTTAGGAGATATCGCAAATGTACGTACTTTTTCCAGGTTTGAAAAGATGGCGGGAAAGTTAATTTTGCATGTAATCTCCTCAGTTTAAGAGCAAATAGTCTCAAAATGTAAGAAAATAACACTCATCGTGTGTTTAAGTTGTTTTTGCAGTAATAACATATATATTAAAACACATGTCCGCTACGAGTGTGGTTTTCTGGAATGCACGTGAAACATCCAAAAAGTTCTGATACCATGGAAACGAAGCCGGTGACTCCCCCCTTTTATTTCGATTTTAGTCCGAGGATACAATTATCTTGAAGCATAGGAAGTTTCATGAAAATCATATGCGGGAATTAAATAGTAATGTTTCCCTTTAAGTTCTTATATTTTTACTTGTGTTTTTATTGTCAGCAGTCATATTCTGCTTTGGATACTCAGTTATTTGATCCTTACGAAAATTTAGTTGATGACTATAGACGTTTTATGGGTGAGTTAGGATGTTTTACACTTTTGTGCAATGACAATCAGAATCAAACAAATATAACATTATTTGACGGAAACAATTCAAGTAATGTAAATAACACTAATTGTTGTTCCGTGTGCAGTTGTTCCGACGATTGTTTACGTGACGGAAATTGTTGTCCTGATAAATTAACAGACGAGTTTATAACGACTTCAATCTATCCGGTAGGGGGCTGTTCGATTGTGAATCTAGTGAGGTTAAACATGAACCGGGCCTACCTGGAGCAAAGTTTAAGGTGATTAGCAAGTGTATTCGAACGTTCAGTCGAACGGATATCATAGAAGGATGCACCAACCCAGATGTGACAAAACTGGAAAATTACAGAATTGTTTCTCATAAAACTACGCTCGAGGCTTACAAAAATATTCATTGTGCCAAGTGCAATAACGTAACCGAGGTAGAGGTGGTTCCTTGGGCAATAAACGTCAAATGCCGTCAAGGGATATTCCTACCGAACAATATGTCTGACATTATGTCCGAAATTCGACGTTCGGATTATTGTAATATTATGTTTGATCCGCCCCAAGGTTTTCGCCGGCAGTTTTGTGAACCGATGATCTCAAAATGCAACGAAACCGGATTACTTCGAACAAATGAAAGTCTTATTTTTGAAGAAGCTTGCGACGCGTTTGTATCAGAGTTCAAAAGTGGTAACGAAACCTACAAAAATACATTTTGTTACTTTTGCAACAAAGTTGATGCCCTGGAGCACAAGTGTCCTATCCATGAGAAAGATGGTTCCAGTCATTTACCATATGTTCCTGATTTGAAAATGTCATTTACGGCACTTCTTGATTTCACCACAGTTCCAGAATCAATGAAATGCGATGTAAATACGCTCTTCGACAAATACAAGGTAAAGCGCAATTATTTTCTAAAGTCTATATTTATTTTATTTTGCATCTATCGAATTTATCTATTGATTGATCATATTATTTAATCATATTTGGTTTGTTTACTTGTTTATTTATTCGTTTTTTTTTGTTTTACTATTTTTCTAATTTATTTATTTGTTTATTTATTTATTTATTAATGTATTTAGATAGTTAATTATTTGTCTATTTGTTTTTAGGTATTTTTTTCTTTCCTTTGTACCTACACATTTATTCATCCATGCATTTATTTGTTTATTTTTTTTGTTTGCTTATTTATTTGTTTATTTATTTATTTGGGTTATGGATCTCCAGACTGACATTAGAATTGATGGTAAACATTATTTTACAATGTGACTTATTATAAGAAGAGAGTTGTGTTTCTTTAAAGAGGCCAAAAGGCCGACACTTTGACGAAAGAGTTATAGTAACCTGTGGAATATTTATTCAAGAATCTGGTGCAATCATTTCGTTTGAAACCGTTCCCGAGAACAATGCGCTGTATAAGTGAAACCACTTAACTTACTTGACTATGTGGCTAAATGGCGATTTGTCATTCAATACTGAAAAATACCTTCATTTCTCTCATTTATGATACATTATGGTGACAAATACTTGTATAATCTCTATATCTTTACTACCGACTCTTTGTACACTGTACAGGGCGAAGCGATATTCTATATATTTTTGCAGTTCTTTATATGCTTCTTAATACAAAAGACACGTATTTGCTTCTCGCCAAACAGTTATGAAGATTTCTTAATAAGTTTTATAATTTCTGAACACAGGGAGTTTGTCGGCAGATACATTGTCCGCCTCTAACAGTTCTCGACCATGGCATCTGCAGGCGAGTTGTAAGAGAAACCACTGGGCTGAACTTTGAAGCTACTATAAGGCTGACTAGATATTCGCATTCAAGTGACGTTGATAGTGAACTACTCATACAAGACTTGGAGACTTTCTTTGAACATATTGCCAAGAACTGCACGGCACATGTAACAGTCACTTTAAGTAACAAAAACACGTCAGATGCTAGAATAAACCAAGTTGACAACCTCGATGTGTTTTCGGTGTTCATTCGATTTCGTGATGATATTAGTCTTGCGGATCGACTGGTCGATTTACATGAGTCTCTTATTCATGTGCAAAGCTCGGGATCAAGTGAGCATGGACTTGTTGAGACTAATTACTCAAATGTCAAGTTTAGATATTTTTCATCAAAATTACAAAGGAAAGATGTGAAGTTTTCGACAGAAATTGAAGTACCGCCTTTTGCATATCACCAACCGACACTAGAAGCAAGTATTATAGTGTCAAAATTCCTCAAGTGTGAAATGATTGAACTGGATCTTAACGATTTTGACGTAAACGAGAATAATTCGGGCATTTATCTTCAGGACCTCAGATATTTCCTCCAGAAAAATGATTATATAGAATCCAATAAGAGTTGCATTCATGTTTGTGCAAAGGATTACATAGCGGCTGTTGAGAACATAATTCCTGACCCAAGATTTTCATTCATCAATGTATTAAGCATTGTGTGCGCATGTTTATCCGTTGTGTCATTGATTATTACACTATCCGTGTATGGATTATTGACCGAACTCAGAACACAACCTGGCCTAAACAATATGTTCTTGAGCATGTCGCTTTT
Source organism: Rugalucina vietnamica (assembly GCA_964017185.1). Classification (NCBI taxonomy): domain Eukaryota; kingdom Metazoa; phylum Mollusca; class Bivalvia; order Lucinida; family Lucinidae; genus Rugalucina; species Rugalucina vietnamica. The sequence continues at coordinate 29,319,491 of OZ024885.1, read as the reverse complement.
AGCAGCTTATATTGGACTGTTCATTGGTGGTGTAAGGTCAGTTAGTGGTTTATGGTGTTCAATAACTGGACTTCTTGTACACTTTCTATGGTTAAACAGCTTGTTCTGGTTAAATATATGTTATTATCACATGTTTCGGACCTTTGGCACAATTCGTGTTCCCATAGAAAAGAAAACTTTATGGACGTACCATGTGTACTGTCTAGTGAACTCTACAATTTTGATAAATATTAACATAGTTTGGTCATTAAGTGCAAGTGGTGGAACTTATATTGGCTACGGAAAGCACTCAGCGATTTGTTACATACTTTACCCACAAATGATTGGGTATACGATGACATTGCCAGTCGGAATTGTAGTCGCATCGAATATTATCATGTATGGCACAGTTCTCTACAAGATTAGAAAATATTCATTTAGAACCAGTGCACAAACAATTCAAAGGCATTTCTCTATCTACATTAAACTTTCGACTGTTACGGGCATTTCTTGGCTTAGTTACATTCCTGCTCTCCTGATAAGAAATGACGTTTTTGGCGCAATTGCGTCAGTGCTTGTAGCGTGCCAAGGAGTCTACATTATGTTTGCGTTTGTGTGTAATACAAGAGTAATATTGCTATTAAAAGCGTATGTCACAGAGAGACGAAAATTGTCAGTGAATTCTTCGATTTCTGAAAAAATGCATAAAGCACAAGAGCAAACATTTGTTGTAAATAAGGAAAGGGGCACGACAACCACGTTAGTTTAGGAAAAACATGATTGTTGTATTTGTCCACCAAGGTGATTTTGATTACATTCATCTTCTTACCAGAAGGCCTTTATGGAATACAACGTGCACGTTGCAATAACATTGGCCTTTCTACGCTGACGTTTTGGTTTGGAATATTGCTGTTTAGTAGAACAATGACAACATTAACGGATATGTTGATGCATCCAATTAAGCGAAAAGAATTAATACTGTGCTCTTTGCTGCGATCAAAAAAAATAAATAAATAAATTAAAATAAAATAAAAAAAAACACACGTAAAAAACATAATGGCCGGTTAGAACGTCTGACTAGTATACACAATGTATATACTCCTTGGATTGACAACTCGTCTTGTTTTTCACTGGCAAGAAAGTGACAACAGGAGGAATTTGTTTATATACTTTGTTAATTATGTGGGTAAATATTTACTTTGTATATAAAACTTCCAAATGTTGTGTTGTTTTATGTCAAATTTGATTGCATAATACATGAAGTTAATTTGGTTTTCACAAAAAGTAGCTGTTATTCGAGTTTCAAAGATTCAACAAGGAACCATGGTCAATGGTTTGTAATTTTATTTGTAGTTTATCTAAGGGTAATCATATGTTTACTACGGCTGAAAATTTGGTGTCTGTATGGGCACTATTTACAAAGTTACACCCTTATTTTCATTCAATGTGTATTGCAGAATTTCATGCCAAACTGGTTGTTACTTGCAATTTAAAAGTAAACACGTCAGTGTTATTTTGCTAGAAAAGTAATATTCCACCAGAACGTTTTTACGAAACAACCTTGCTTCATTCAGTTAGCATGTTTTCAAACACTGTAGTCACCTCTGGTTTTGTATTCTGCCAAAACGCGGGTTGGAATTTATACATACAGTTTCATGATTTGTTCCCCCGCACATAGTACCATAGTGGCTTAAATCTATCGTTAGGCAAAGTCTCACATCTCCTCTTAATGATATTTCAAATCTCTTCTATGGTCCTCTATAGGTTTTAAGTCAGGGAAAGTTTCAGGCCAATCATGGATGCGAAAATTATCAGTATTTTTGCAAGGCAATGTTCTTTGTAATAATTCAAAATCCGCATAACACATCCTTTATATCAGAATAACGTCTGTCTTTTAATGACCCGGTGATTCCCTTGACTTTAATCCTATACAAAAGGTTTGGAATACCCTTTTATATATTTAAACACATTCAACTACTCATTAGCTATTCGACCATGTGGCCATCATTAAACATATCCAGATATTTACATAAATATCAAATATTGCAAACGTAGAACAAAACTTTAGAAGTCTAGAAACTGGTTTAAACTAATAAAATGAATTATTTTATACTTTACAGTGAAAACCAATGAACATCAAAACTTGATAAAATTGGTATTTTCATTGATATGAAATCTCACTGATATCAAAAATCACTAGAAGAGTTTGGATTACTTCTGACGTTTCCGTTTACTTGACGTCATTAAATGTGTCTCACTTCAGAAATTCAAACGCCTATAGCTCCGTTATTTATGAACGAAAACATAAAGTGTGGGTATTTATTTTCTTAGTTAGAACGTGAGGAACAATATGGTACCAAATTTGGTTGTGTTTTCAAAAATTTTTGGTTTTTGCATTTTCACCGCCTGCCTTGTGAATTGGAAAATGCCTGTATATTGTATAAAATAAAAAGAAAATTTGCTTTTTTTTTCGGTGAATACCAAATATATTTCATCTCGTGAGTTGAAAATATAAAAATTCTGATCAAAAGAACAGAAAAGAATCAAAGTACAAATTATAGCAAAAATGTTGGCAACAATAAAATTAAATCTGAGATTAACAATAACATAATGTGTAGCGTTTTCACTTTTTTTCAGTATATTTGTCTTTAGTTCTAGGACTGGTTTCGTACGAGTGGGACACAAACAAAAAGTGTTAACTTCGTTTTGTAGTTAAAAAATACTAAAGTATTTCGTCATGTGACCCAAGTGCGGTTCCATTTGTCAGAAAAACTGAGGACGAAAAATAAATCTAATGAATATTTATGGAAATCTTTGAATATTCAATGATGGACAGGTTTCCATAAACAGAAATATGGTGATGTTTGCGCAAATTGCTTTAATTCAATACTAAGGATGCTGAAATATCAAATAAAAAGATATTTTTTACAACAAAAAATCTGTCAGTTTCCCCAAATCAAACAGAGTTGCCATGAAAACTCTAATATTTTACATAGTATTGTCCAACGTTTCACTAGCTTGGTTCCAGCATCCAACTCGACAAATAACACACCACCTGTGGTTACAATAAGGTCATAAATACGTATATTCTCTTACACAATTTTAAATGTCTCCTTTGAAATATAATAAATAAAATAAAACCGACTTCCGTTAAGAGCAGTGAACATATTAATTACAAAGGGGATGAGCCATACCGCGATTCCGGCTGCTTTAGCATCGTACAAAATGTTTATATACTGTAGTGATCTTGTTTGATGGCGACATTAATTAGTTATATTGAGGATATGGATATCAAATTACCTAAAAAATTAATTTTATGGTATTCAACGGGACGCCCGGATAGCTCAGTGGGCGCCCGGATAGCTCAGTCGGTAGCGCGTTTGGCTTCTGAATAGCTATGTGCCACTGCCGTGCAGGTTCGAATCCCACTGTCGTCGCCAGTGAAAATGTCAATTATTGAAAAACTATCAATGGTTCTTGCATCGGTATGTACCAATGGTTTGACTGTCACCTTCCGGGCGCGGTGGTTTCACAGGGTATTTCCCGACCGAACGTCGTGAACTGCCCTGGCTTTCCCCACCACTAGACAGTCGGCGTCTAAGAAGCAGAATTGCTTAGCTAAGTACAAATGCCTAGCTTGACGTCTATCTCCAGTAAGACAGTAATACTGTTTTATGCACACACTCACACAAAAAACATGTCTTAATATTTGATTTAGACTTCCGTTATGTAATTATTTGGAATTGAAATGTATTTTATCTAGCTATCGCGGCCAGGTTACAAAGGGTATTTGATGAGGGTTCAGTACCCGCAATTGCGCAATATGACCCATGCTACCTCCCTTCTAACATTTTACTGCTTCCGAAGGATCCTGTAAAACCGGTTTAAGCCCCCCAGTTATTTATAACTGACCGTTCCAAGGCGGTACTGCTGTTGTGGTTCACATTTATCAAATTTATCTAATTATGAGTTCTTGTCTGTTGCTTGGCCCACCGGGGTCCAACTGGTGTTTTTCTTTTGCTCCGGAGTTAGTAGGTTATTCGGCGCCCAGGGATCTCCATCGTCGGGCAGCTTACTCAGTCTGTGAGTCCTGGTTTTTGATTCATCAGGATGTTTATCATGATTTATTTGTTTGTTCTTGATGATTCATTGACTAGTTAGAGATTCACCACGAGGACCGAATAACTAACTAAATGTTATGAACCACTGCAGAAGCTGAGGGTGAGGTTATGGCCATGTAAAACCGGTTTAAGCCCGCCAGTAACTTTGTGTTACTGATCGTTCCAAGTCGATACTTCTGTGGTGGTTCTTTTTGTTTTATGTCTTGGTGTTTAAAAAATTTTTTGTGCTGTTGGCGCCTTATGTATGTTTTCATATTTTTAGTTAAGTTAAGGTAACTGAGTGGCCACCTATTGGGAAAATAGCTGCCCATTCGGCTTACGATTGTTTCATGGTATAAGTACCTGATTGTTAGTTTGGTTTTTTCCCACCTCGGTTTTTGGAGTGGGAATCTTTTGCTGATTGCGCCTTTTCCTGATCTTTGCCTACTTGTACCTTTTCATGTTGCATGACTTTGTGGCCACCCGAATTTAATTTGGCTGTTCACTTAGCCCTCTGCATTTTACTTTTTCTGTCCAAGCTAGCACTGTGACCACCTTACTTCAATAGCTGCTCACCCTGCTTTCCGTTATACATGTTACATGTTGGTACCTATATCATATATTTTCTTATCATGATTTACCTTATTTCATGTTTATATCTGTGTATAAATGAACCACTGCAGAAGCTGAGGGCGAGGTTAGGATCCTGTAAAATCGGTTTAAGCCCGCCAGTAACTTTGTGTTACTGATCGTTCCAAGGCGATACTTCTGTGGTGGTTCTTTTTGTTTTATGTCTTGGTGTTTATTTTTTTTTGTGCTGTTGGCGCCTTATGTATGTTTTCATATTTTTAATTAAGTTAAGGTAACTGAGTGGCCACCTATTGGGAAAATAGCTGCTCATTCGGCTTACGATATGTTTCATGGTATAAGTGCCTGATTGTTAGTTTGGTTTTTTCCCACCTCGGTTTTTGGAGTAGGAATCTCTTTCTGATTGCGCCTTTTCATGATCTTTGCCTACTTGTACCTTTTTATATATTTACTATTTGCTATTATTGTAGCTGGCGTTGTGTCGTGGGCGGCCGTGAAAATGCTCCCGCACATTATCCGTATTTCAGATATTATATTATCTCTTTCGGTCCTTTGAGATCAGTAAGAATATTTAGAGTATTAACAGTTATATGTCTTATTTGTCTTTAGTTCTAGGACTAGTTTCGTACGAGTGGGACACAAACAAAAAGTGTTAACTTCCTTTTGTAGTTAAAAAAATACTAAAGTATTTCGTCATGTGACCCAAGTGCGGTTCCATTTGTCAGAAAAACTGAGGCCGAAAAATGAATCTTACAAGTTTAAGCGTTTCCAAAACGCTTGCGATCTCTCAGCACTAATTTCACTGTATGACCACATGATTATAAACCCACGGCGATAACCACAGACCGAAAAGACTAGATGACAGCTCGGTTCAACGTGAGCTTTCATACCCGAGCCGACATGCGCTATTTGGTGTGACCCAATCGAAGCTGCCTCGTCCAATCAAGTACGACGGAAGCCGGAAGTCGGTGGTCGATTAAGCCCCACGTTCTGATCTTGATCAACTATATATGCGATCTCCCAACGGGAGATCGCAATGATTAGTTATGGAAATCTTTGAATATTCAATGATGGGTAGGTTTTCATAAACATAAATATAAAATGCGAATGTGGTGATGTTTGTGCAAATTGCTTTAATTCAATACTGAGGATGCTGAAGTATCAAATATACAGATATTTTATACAACAAAAACTCTGTCAGTTTCCCCAAATCAAACAGAGTTGCCATGAAAACTCTAATATTCTATATAGTATTGTCCAACGTTTCACTAGCTACTTGGTTCCAGCATCCAACTCGACAAATATAATACACCACCTGTGGTTACAGTAAGGTCATAAATACCTATATTCTCTTACACAATTTTAAATGTCTCCTTTAAAATATAATAAATAAAACAAAACCGAGTTCCGTTAAGAGCAGTGAACATATTAATGACAAAGGGGATGAGCCATACCGCGGTTTCGGCTGCTTTAGCATCGTACAAAATGTCTACATACTGTAGTGATCTTGTTTGATGATGTCATTAATTAGTTATATTGAGAATATGGATTTCAAATTACCTAACAATTAATTTTATGGTATTCAACTACTGCTTTATGCACACACTCACACACACACACACACACACACACACACACACACAAAGAAAAGGCATGTCTTAATATTTGATTTAGACTTCCGTTATGTAATTTTTTGGAATTGAAATGTATTTTATCAAGCTATCGCGGCCGGGTTACAAAGGGTATTTGATGAGGTTTCAGTACCCGCAATTGCGCAATGTGACCCATGCTACCTCCCTTCTAACATTGTACTGCTTCCGAAGGATCAAATTTATATATTTACTATTTGCCATTATTGTAGCTGGCGTTGTGCCGTGTGGCGGCCGTAAAAATGCTCCCCGCTGATTATCCATATTGCAGATTATATTATCTCTTTCGGTCCTTTGAGATCAGTAAGAATATTTAGAGTATTAACAGTTATTTGTTTAGAATCATCTTCTAAACAATGTCTCTAAACAATGTCTCTATGATTTAGACTTCTTTAATATAATTATTTAAAATTGAAGTTTATTTATCTGGCTATCGCCGTGGGCTTATAAAGGGTCACTGATGAGGGTTCAGTACCCGACATCGTGCAATATGGCACATACTACCTCCCTTTAAAAATTTTTGCTGCCTCCAAGGGATCAAACTTTTATATTTTATTGATGAAAAAAAAAAATAAATAAAAAAAAAAATCGAAAGAATTGAATTTTATCACAAACGTGTACTTTTTCCAAATGACGTGCTCAAATAAAGGTCCTTGCATCAAATACATTAGGCGCATTTGAATATGCATTACGCAATTCTATTTCCACTTCATATTCTTCATAAAGAGCATCTTGTTACTTTACATTAAACGCATTTGATGTTGCATTTCCTCTCCATTCTGGCTAGACACGTTCTCGGTCATCTGATTTCATTTTATTTTAGTCTATTCCGATTAAAGAGTGTTCCTTAAGTCACGTAGCAACATCTTTTATTTGACTATTGACTTGGTCAACACATTACAGCAGATACAGAACACCTCAGCTCTTTCAAGAAATAAAGACACCTTTGTCCATACTTGTTTAATCTCCGAGGAATGCAGTAAGACGTGTCTCCAGTCGGTCAGATTATAATGACCCGCAAAAGGATGAAAGCATAGATCAAGATTACACAGCGGCGCAGGCTGTCTGGAGTTTGCTTGTCGCCAATGTTTAAAGGGCTGTATTTTCGCGTTTTGTATATTCTAATCATTCTCATTAGATGTTCTGCATATGCGCAAACAACTTCGCCGCCGGAGAAAAACTGCATGTCCGTTAACCGGGAAGCTGATAATGCGAAATTCTTTTAATCTCATATTTGTTAGCTCCATCCGCCTTCTTCTAAGTTTAATAAAAAAATGCGGATGTAACACACGTGTTACGTACATAAGAGAAACTCCCCGAACCGAAGATATATTTACTTTCGTTGTGTCCTAATAAATCGCACTTGTATGGGGATTTGTATTTATTTTGTTTCCGCAAGCGATTTAATCTGACGTTTTGTGATTTAACAAAAAAACCTAATAAACCTTATTAGATACCGTTATGATTCCATTAGTAAAGCTAGTGCAGTTTTAATATGAGATGTGTTGTAGATAATCTTTGCATTACGAAAACTTACCCAACTGAAGCAATTTAAAGAGATTTTTTTTTTTAAATCCAAATATTGAACAAACTTTCATCGGAAAAAAAACTTTAATAGTTTTATAGATTGTTGGTACACGTTAGAACTGCCGGTTCTATCTATATTTTGGAGCAAAAATAAGAAAAATAGGTATACCCATGCATACTCCAGTTTTACCATATAAAAGTGGGGTGTAAGGGGGTATTCATTTCACGGACATGTTTTCGTGATGTAACGTTGACATGAACATTTATATACAGAGAAACCATAATATTTTTGTTCTAAATGCGTCGCAGATCAACTGCGCTTTTACACACAATTAGACAACGCCTTTGATTACGCTGCGATTATTTGTACAATGTCTCTTATGGGTAGTGCATGATCCGAACTTGTAATCACTTGGCAAGTATCTGGTTGACGTCTCATTGTTCAACCTTATACTTTTCTTTCAGTCCTTTGAGATTCGTAGGAATACTCAGAGTATTTAAAAGCCACCTTCTTAACGATGTTTTAATAATCTGGCTCAATTTAGGCACGTGTCTTTGAGTGAGACTTACCTTGTATATATTTTGAAATTGCAGTATATTTATCTGGTTATCGTCGCTGGTTTATAAAGGGTCTCTAATGAGGGTTCAGTACACGAAATTGCGCAATATGGCCCATTCCTTATCCCTTTCACTGCTTCGAAAGAATCATACATTTATATTTTATTGGTTATTACTACAGCTGCCGTTGTGTCGTGTGGCGTCCCTAAATAGTCTCCCCGTACACCATCCATGGTGCAGATTATATTTTTCTTTCGGTCTTTTGAGATCAGTAAGACTACTCAGAGAATTAAATAATTGTTCGTTAAGAGCCATCTTCTAAACGATGTTTAATGGAACCAGGGTTCAACTGGTGTTTTTCCTCTGCTTCGGATTTCAGTAAGTTATTCGGCGCCCAGTGATCTCCATCGTCGGGCAGCTTACTGAGTCTGTGAGTCCTCGTTTTTGATTAATCATGGTGGTTATCATGATTTATTTGTTTATCCATGTTGATTCATTTACTAGTTAGAGATTCACCACGGGGACCGAACAAATAACTAAATCTTAGTATCCACTGCAGAAGATGAGGGTGAGGTTAGGTCCCTGTAAAACCGGTGTGTGCCCACCATTAATTTTATATTACTGATCGCTCCAATGCGATACTTCTTTTGTAATTCTATTTGTTTTATGTTTTGGAGTCGAACAATTGTGCCGTTTGAACCTTATGTACGTTTTCATAGTTTTAGTTAAGTTTGGGTAACTGAGTGGCCGCCTTTTGGGAAATAGCTGCTCGGCTTTCGATATGTTTTAGAAGTATGCACGTGCGTTCAGTTATTAATATACCCCTGCCATATTCAGAAATAAATTGACAACTTTTCTTGTTTTTGTACAATCGTCACTGGCAAGAAATAGACAACTAGATGAATTTGTTTATATAATTTGTTAAGTACGTCTATAAATATTTACTCTGTATAAAAGACTTCCAGATCTTGTGATGTTGCATGCCTAAATTGATTACATAACATAGCTCACTCGGCTTTCGATATGTTTTAGAGGTACACGTACCTTGGAACGATCAGTAATATAAAATTACTGAATTTATTAAGGCATATGTCTTTTAGACATCCCTTATACAAATTTTTGAAATGACAGTATATTTATTTGGTTGTCGTCACCGATTTATAAAAGGTCACTTAGGAAGGATCAGTACCCGAAATTGCGCCATATGGTCCATGCCTTAACCCTTTGAACATTTTCACTGCTTCCAAAGGATCTTACACTTACATTTTATTTATCATTATCAGCACAGCTTTGCCGAAACTGCAATTTCCGTAATATGACGCAACCAATCAATAAGATGTTAAGTGCCTCATGTCGTATCTTATTGTCTGGTCTGAGGTGGTACAGAATAAGAATAACAATTCATTATATTTGAAAGCAAGCAAACGATACAGATCAGCAAGCCTACCTGTGTCTATCTAATACCGATGTTGACCACTGCATAAAAAGTTAATGTCTAAGTGTCATGTCCGAACTCGATGATAATAGATTAAACACAATCAGAATCAAAACATTAAAGATAACTTTTCTGTGGACAAGGTCTTACTCATCAAGATGCCTTATTTGGCAGGAAGAAATTGCTTCATTTTATGCAACAGATTAGACGCATCATGTAGTTAGCGACAAAGTAAAAAAAAGACGCTTTGACCATCCTTGAAAAACAAAAAAAAAAATGTCTAGTGCTTCAATGGTCAAATATAGGAAATTACCATCAAATCATATATCTCCATGTGAGAAGGTACAAGCAGGCAATGATCAGGAAATGGCGCAATCAGAAAGAAAAAACAACCAAGGGGTGGGAAAAAAAGACACAATGACACTCAGGCACCCACACCAAGAAAACACACCGTAAGCCGAGTGAGCAGCTATTTCCCTATAGGCGTCCACTCAGTTACCCGAACTGAACTAAAAATATGACGACGTACATAAGGCTCAAACAGCACAAAAATTCGAATTCCAAACACAAAACAATTAGAACCACAACAGAAGTATCGCCTTGGAACGATCAGTACTATAAAATTACTGGGGGCTTAAACCAGTTTTACATGCGCCAAAGCAGTGAAGCAATCAGGAATACATGACTTATGTCTATTGCGAAGGCACATTTTCGCCATATGCCACGATGATTTGCTTAGATTCTGTCTGACAATTTCATAAAGTGCTGGACCTCATTAAACAAACATCATTATTTGATTTTGTCCCAGGCGTTACGAAATGTTGTCCTGATAAATTAACAGACGAGTTTTTAATAACCTCTGTCTACCCATTTGGTGGCATGTTCGATTGTGAATCTATTGAGCCTAGAAAAGACGAACCGGTCATAACAGGAGCAAAATTTAAGGTGATTGATAAGTGTATTCGAACATTCGATGAACCGGATATTATGGAAGGATGCACCAACCCTGGTACGACAAAACTCGAAAATTACAGAATTGTTTCTCATAAAAATACACACGAGGCCAATAGAAATATTCATCGTGCCATGTGCAATAACTTTACCGACGAAGACATTGTCCCATGGGCTATAAAAGTCAACTGCCGTCAAGGGATATTCCTACCAAACAATATGTCTGACATTGTGCCCGAAATTCGGCGTTCGGATATTGTAATATTGTCTTTGATGCACCCAAAAGGTTTTCACCAGACGTTTTGTGAACCTAAATGCAACGAAACCGGGTTACTTCGGACAAATGAAAGCCTCGTTTTATAAGAAGCCTGTGACGCGTTTGTGTCCGAGTTCAAAAGTGGTAACGAAACCTACAAAAATACGTTTTGATACATTTGCAGCAAAGTTGGAGCACAAGTGTCCAACACATGAGAAAGATGGTACCAGGTCCTGATTTGAAGATGTCATTTACGGCACTTCTTGATTTCACAGAGTCCTCTACAGTTCCAGAATCAATGAAATGTGACGTCAATGAGGTCTATGACAAACACAAGGTAAAACGCAATTAAAACAGTACCGTGAAATGGTGCCATGTATAAATTAAAACCATCCATAGTAAATTGAGCCGTCGGTAATAATCAATTGAACTTTAATAATGCTGAAAACAAAAGCTTTATTTATTTTGCATTGATGAAACATTATGATGACAGATACTTATATTATCTATACAACATAAGTAAGAGCAATTTACTATCGATATCGACTCTATGTACAGGGCTAAGCGATATTCTATGTCTACAGTCCATACATATGTCTTAGTAGAAAGACAAGTGTCTTGCTTACCGACTAACAGTTATGAAGATTTTAATCAATTTAATTATTTCTGTACGCAGGGAATATGTCGGATGATTCATTGTCCACCTCTAACAGTTTTAGACCACGGTACCTGCAGGCGAGTGGTAAGTGAAACCACTGGGCTGAACTTTGAAGCAACAATAAAGCTTACTAGATCATCGCATTCAAGGGACGTTGATAGTGAACTACTCATACAAGGCTTGGAGAAATACTTTGAACATATTGCCAAGAACTGTACGACTCCTGTAACAGTCAATTTACGTAGCAAGAACACGTCAGATGCTAGAATAAACCAAGTTAAAAACCTCGATATGTTTTCGGCGTTCATTCGATTTCGTGATGATATCAGTTTTGCGGATCGACTGTTTGATTAACATGGCTCTCTTATTCATGTAGAGTGAACATGGACTTGTTGAGACTAATTACTCAAATGTCAAGTTCAGGTATTTTTCATCAAAATTTCAAAGGAAAGATGTAACGCTTTCGACAGAAATTGAAGTGCCACCTTTTTTGCATATCACCAACCAACATTTGTTGCAAGTATTGTAGTGTCAAAATTCCTTAGGTGTGGAATGATAGAGTTGGATCTCAACGATTATGACGTTAACATTAATGAGTCGGGCATTTATTTTCAAGGCCTAAGATATTTTCTCCAGAACAGTGATTACCTAGAATCGAATCAGAGATTTATTCGTGTTTGTGCTAAGGATTACATAGCGGCAACAGAGAACATAATTCATGACTCAAGTTTTTCATTCATCAATGTATTAAGCATTGTGTGCGCATGTTTATCCGTTGTTTCACTTATTATTACGCTATCTGTATATGGATTATTGTCCGAACTAAGAACACAACCTGGCCTAAACAATATGTTCCTGAGCATGTCGCTTTTAGCAGCTTATATTGGACTGTTCATTGGTGGTATAAGGTCAGTTAGTGAATTATGGTGTTCAATAATTGGACTTCTTGTACACTTGTTATGGATAAACAACTTGTTCTGGTTACATATCTGTTGTTATCACATGTTTCGGACATTTGGCACAATTCGTGTTCCAATAGAAAAGAAAACTTCATGGATGTACCATGTGTATTGTCTCGTGAACTCCATAATTTTGATAAATATTAACATAATTTGGTCTTTATGTGCGGGTGGTGGTACTTCTATTGGCTACGGAAAACACTCGGCGATTTGTTACATATTTTACCCACAAATGATTGGGTATACGATGACATTGCCGGTCGGAATCGTAGTCGCATCGAATATTATCATGTATAGTACAGTTCTCTACAAGATCAGAAAAGATTCATTTAGAACCAGTGCACAAACAAGTCGAAGGCATTTTTCTATCTACATTAAACTTTCGACTGTTACGGGCATTTCTTGGCTTAGTTACATTCCTGCTATCATAATAAGAAATGACGTTTTTGACGCAATTGCGTCAGTGCTTGTAGCGTGCCAAGGAGTCTACATTATGTTAGCGTTTGTGTGTAATACAAGAGTAATAGTGCTATTAAAAGCGTATGTCACAGAGAGACGAAAATTGTCAGTGAATTCTTCGATTTCTGAGAAAATGAATAAAGCACAAGAGAAAAATTTGTTGTAAATAAGGAAAGGGGTACGACAACCACGTTAGTTTAGGAAAAACATGATTGTTGTATTTGTCCACCAAGGTGTATTTTATAGATATTTTGATTACATTCAACTTCTTACCAGCGGACCTTTATGGAATACCATTTGCACGTTGCAATAAATCGGCCTTTCTACGTTAGAACGTCTGACTATTATATACATGTACAATGTATATACTCCTTCGATTGACAACTCGTCTTGTTTTTCAACAATCGTCACTGGCAAGAAAGTGACAACAGGAGGAATTTGTTTCTATATTTTGTTTATTATGTGGGTGAATATTTACTTTTTATATAAAACTTCCAAATGTTGTGTTGTTTTATGTTAAATTTGATACATAAAGATCATTTTGTTTTCACAAAAAGTAGCTGATATTCGAGTTTCAAAGATAAAGATTCCACAAGGAACCATGGTCAACGGTTTGTTATTTATTTGTAGTTTATCTAAGGATAATCATTTGCTTACTACGGCTGAAAATTTTGTGTCTGTATGGGCACTATTTACAAAGTTACACCTTTATTTATATTCAATGTGTATTGCAGAATTTCATGGCAAACTGGTTGTTGCAATTTAAAAGTAAACACGTCAGTGTTATTTTGCTGGAAAAGTAATATTCTACCAGAACGTTTTTACGAAGCAACCTTGCTAGTGGGTTCCTTCATTCGGTAAGCATGTCTTCAAACACTGGAGTCACCTCTGGCTTTGTGTTCTGCCTAAACGCGGGTTGGAATTTATTCATACAGTTTCATGATTTGTTCCCCCGCACATAGTACCATAGTGGGTTAAATCTATCGTTAGGCAATGTCTCATATCTCCTCTTCATGATATTTCAAATCTCTTCTATAGTCCTCTATAGGTTTTAAGTCAGGGAAAGTGTCAGGCCAATCATGGATGCGAAAAGAATCAGTATTTTTGCAAGGCAATGTTCTTTGTGATAATTCAAAATCCGCAAAACACATTCTTGATATCAGAATAACGTCTGTCTTCGAATGTCCCGGTGATTCCCTTTAGCTCTATACAAGAGGTTTGGAATACCCTTTTATTTATTTAAACACATTTAACTATACATTAGCTATTCGACTATGTGGCCCCCATAAAACATATACAGATATTTTCATAAAACATGAAATATTCCAAACGTTGAACAAAACGTTTGGAAGTCTAGAAACTGGTTTAAAGTAATAAAATTGATGAATATTGAAGTTTTATACCTCATCATGTAAAAACAACCTGAGATCATGAACAGGAACTGCCTTACAATTCAAAGCTTCTCTGTAAAAGTTTCAGCTCCCAATTGTATTCGGTGCCAAGAAAACAAATCATGAAACTGTGAGGAAGATCTGGGAAAAGGTTCAGACTCGTGCTGCAAGGTTTGTTGGAAATAACGTTCTGTTTGTTTGGAGTTCGATGAAAAATGTTTCTACAAAAATAGTCGCTGTAGTCTGGATGTTCAAATATATATACTGAACAAAAAAAACCGCTACACTCGTATTCTCACTTAAATTTCTGTCTCCTGTTTCATTTCATTGCTAAACGTTTCATTACACAAACGAATATCATTCTACAATCGATTCTGTGAATGCAAGCAGATGCGTGCTACATGCACTTTAACAAGTAAGGGGTCAGAAAAATGACCATGCAACTTCTATATGTTGTGAAACGAAACTTGGTAAATTGAGCGTTCGACATCGACATTGCGTTGGGCCAACCACAGACGATTTCATGCGCTCATTTTGGCGAGTTCAGTGAAATCAGT
The DNA here is from genome assembly GCA_964017185.1 of Rugalucina vietnamica. Lineage (NCBI taxonomy): Eukaryota > Metazoa > Mollusca > Bivalvia > Lucinida > Lucinidae > Rugalucina > Rugalucina vietnamica. The sequence goes on along the minus strand of OZ024885.1, from coordinate 29,304,424 downwards.
GAGATCAGTGAAAATATTTGGAGTATCTCAAATTTGCTATTAATGCAGCTGGTGTTGTGCCGTGTGGCAGCCCTAAAAAGTCTCCCCGTACATCATCCATAGTGCAGATTATATTTTTCTTTTGATCATTTGAGATCAGTGAAAATATTTGGAGTATTTCAAATATATTGTATGTTAAGAATCACCATCTTAACAAAATTTAGAATATTTGGCCTCTTTTGGAATATTAGTCTTTGATTTAGACTATTTTTGTGTAAATTCTAGAAATAGCAGCAATCATGAATGTCTGGCTTTCGCTGCCAGTTTTGTAAAGGGTCACTGATGAAGGTTCATTACCCGAAATTGTTCAATATGGCCCACCTTCTCTCTTTGAATGTTTTACTGCTTCCAAAGGATCTAACAATTATATTTTTTTTCTGTTACACGTGATACTGAACTGACATTGTCTTCTTTCTTACCTCCTACTTCTTAAAATGTGTGTAGCATGGCGTATTTCGTTTCAACAGAAAAGAATCAAAGTGCAAATTATAGTCAAAATGTTTGCAACAATAAAATTAAATCTGATGTTAACATTCGTGTTAGAATACCATAACATAATGTGTAGCGTTTTCACTTTGGTTCAGTATATTTGTCTTTAGTTCTAGGACTGGTTTCGTACGTGTGTGACACAGACGAAAAGTGTTAAAACTTCCTTTTGTCGTTAAGTAAATACTAAAGTATGTGGTCATGTGACACAAGTGCGGTTCCATTTGGCAGAAAAACTGAGGCCGAAAAATGAATTTAATGAATATTTATAGAAATCTTTGAATATTCAAATGGGTAGATTTTCATAAACAGTAATATATAGTGCGAATGTGGTGATTTTTGCGCAAATTTATCTAATTCAATACTTAGGATGCTGAAGTATCAAACAGATACAGATATTTTTCTGCCAGCTTCCCAAAATCAAACAGTGTTGCCATGAAAACTATAATATTTAACATAGTAGTGTCTAACGTTCCTATAGCTAATTGGTTCCAGCATCCAGCTCGACAAATATAATACACCACTTGTGGTTACAATAATACCTAAAAATGCAATAATCAAATACCTATAACATTCTCTTACACAATTTTAAATGTCTCCTTAAAATATAATAAATAAAACCGAGTTCCGTTAAGAGCAGTGAACATATTAATGACAAAGGGGATGGGCCATGCCGCGGTTTCGGCTAATTTAGCATCGTACAAAATGTTTACATGCTGTAGTGATCTTGTTTGATGGCGTCATCAATTAGTTATATTGAGAATATGGATATCAAATTACCTAAAATTAGTTTTATGGTATTCAACTACTGTTTTATGCACATAAAAATTAGACTTCCGTTGTGTAATTATTTGGAATTGAAATGTATTTTATTTAGCTATCGATACCGGCTTATAAAGAGTATCTGATAAGGGTTCAGTACCCGCAATTGCGCAATATGGCCCATGCTACCTCCCTTTTAACGTTTTACTGCTTATGAAGGATCAAATTTATATCAATTTTGTATTTATCATTTGCTATTATTGCAGCTGGTGTTGTGCAGTTTGGCGGCCGTAAAAAGTCTCCCCGCACATTATCCATATTGCAGATTATATTATTCCTTTCGGTCCTTTGGGATCATTAAGAATAAATAGAGTATTAACAATTAGAGCCATCTTCTAAGCAATGTCTTTATTAATTTGAATCCGTTTAGGCATGTGTCTTTGATTTAGACTTCTTTAATGTAATTATGTAATTATTTAAAACTGAAGTTTATTTATCTGGCTATCGCAGCGGATTTATAAAGGGTCACTGATGAGGTTTCATTACCCGATATCGCGCAATATGGCCCGTGCCACCTCCCTTAAACGTTTTTACAGTTTCCAAGGGATCAAACTTTTATATTTTATTTAGGAAAAAAAACACAAAAAAAATGAATTTAGTCACTGACGTGTACAGGTGCTTCACAAATTTGCTTCACGTGATAGGGTGTCCAATATTCCTTTTAAAATGCGCATGTTCAGGTTGTCCTGGGATCCGACTCTTAGTTTCAAGCATTGTCTAGACCACCTTAAGTTTCTAGAATATCTCCTGGGGGTTGAACATGACGGGGGTAGGAAGGCAGGTGGCAGGTGACCAATTTTTTTGTCAACTAGAGTATGAAAATAAATGTGTGAATAAATGAAATCAAGTTCTAATGCACTGGATGCTACTATTGGTTTCATGCAGTATCTGGAACACCTCCAGTTTCTGGAATATCTCCTGGGGGTTAACATGAAAGAGGTATGAATACAGATGGTCGAAGATTAATTTTGATGCCATCTTAAGTCTGAAAATAAATGTAAGAATTAATGGAATCAATGTTTTTAAAGCGCGGTCAACAGATCATGATATAATATGCATTAGACCTTAGCAAAATACCCAGAAATATTTTTTAAAAAAAGTTGTGAGGCTAACTCCAAAAAATGTTGTAAAGTCAACGTTTCGCATTGAACTCTTTCATATGGAATAATTAAGGCGTATTAGGCGTTTGGCTGAAACTGCCTTTTACATGTACATTACTAGGTTAAATTATACAACGTTTATGTTTTACCAAAGAATAATGGTAGTGGCCCTCGAAAACAGTGCATTAGAACTTGATTCCTATAGTTCACACATTTATTTTTATACTAATATGACATCAAAAAATGATCTTCTGCAATATACATTCCTACCCCTTTCATTTTCATCCCCCAGGAAGTATTCCAGACACTTGAAGTGTTCCGGGTACTGCATGAAACCAAGAGTAGGACCCAGTGGATTAGAACTTGGTTTCTGTATTTCACACATTTATTTTCACACTTTAGATGACATCAAAAATTGATATTCTGTCATTTGTATTCCTACACCCTTCATGTTAACCCCCTAGGAGATATTCCATAAACTTAAGGAGGTCCAGACACTGCATGAAACCAAGAGAAGGATCCCAGGACAACATAAACCTTTGAATTTAAAAGGAATATTGGTCACCATATCACGTGACAAGACTTTGACCTCAGAACTTGCTGTTTGAATAATACAATTATAATGTCCAATTTTTATCATGGTTCATAAAGCATTTTGGGGCAACAGACCAATCTGAATTTTTCCTCCGTTTAAGCATGGTAATTGTTTAACCAAACCATGCAATTAACATTTTGATATCTGCAAAATTAAGCGGATGGATGTACTGTTTATCACACTGGGGTACGTAAATAATTATGAGAAAAATCGCTACCCATAAAAATTTTGTGAAGCACCTGTACTTTTTCCTTATGGCAGGCTCAAATAAAGGTACTTGCATCAAATACATTAGGCGCATTTGAATATGCATTACGCAATTCTATTTCCACTTCATAAAAAGCATCTTGTCACTTTACATTAAACGCATTTGATGTTTCGTTTCCTCTCCATTCTCGCTAGACACGTTCTCGGTCATCTGATTTCATTTTATTTTAGTCTATTCCGATTAAAGATTTTTCCTTAAGTCACGTAGCAACATGTTTTATTTGAATATTGACTTGGTCAACACATTACAGCAGATAGAGAACAAAACAGCTCATTCAAGAAATAAAGACACCTTTGTCCATACTTGTTTAATCTCCGAGGAATGCCATAAGACGTGTCTCCAATCAGTCAGCTTATAATGACCAGCAAAATGATAAAAGCATAGATCAAGATTACGCAGAGGCGCAGCCTGTCTGGAGTTTGCTTGACGCCAATGTTTGAAGGGCTGTATTTTCGCGTTTTGTACAGTATATTCTAATCATTCTCATTAGGTGTTCTGCATATTCGCAAACAACTTCGCCACCGTAAAAAAACTACATGTCCGGTATAACCGAGAAGTTGATATGCGAAAATCTTTTTGTCTCATACTTCGTACGATCCTTCCGCCTCATTCTAAGTTTAATAAAAGACTCTATGTATTTTAAGCGGATGTTACACACGTTTTCCGTATATAAACCAAACGCCCCGAGCCGAAGGTATATTTACTTGCGGTGTGTTGCTTATTTGTGTCCTAACAAATCACACTTATATGGGGATTTGTATTTATTTTGTTTCCGCTAGCAATTTAATCTGATGTTTTCTGATTATCAAAAAGCTTAATAACCTTATCAGTCGCGTTATTATGCCATTAGAAAGGTTGGTGCAATTTTAGCATGAGATGTGTTGTAGAAAAGATACAAGTTGGCAACGATCAGGAATATTTTGTGAAGCACCTGTAATTATCTTTGCTAACGTTATCATGAACATTTTTATACAAAGAACCCATGATTTGTTTTTTCAAAATGCGAAAAATAAGTCGCAAATCAACTGCCATTTTACACACAATTAGACAGCGCCTTTGATGTACGCTGCGATTATTTGTAAAATATCTCTTATAAGAAGTGCTTGATCCGAACTTGTAATCATATGGCAAGTATCTGGTTGACATCTCATTGTTCGACCTTATATTTTTTTCTTTCAGTCCTTTGAGATCAGTTGGAATACTCAGAGTATTAAATGATTGTACGTTTAGAGCCATCTTCTAAACGATGTTTTGATAATCTGGCTCAATTGAGGCATGTGTCTTTGAAATGCAATATGGCTTATACCTTATCCCTTTGAACGTTTTCACTGCTTCGAAAGAATCTTACATTTAAAGTTTATTTGTTTCTACTAAATCTGGCGTTGTGTCGTGTGGCGTCCCTAAAAAGTCTCCCCGTACATCATCCATGGTTCGGATTATAATTTTTCTTTTGGTCCTTTGGGATCAGTAAGAAAACTCAGTGTATTAAATAATTTTACTTTTAGAGCCATCTTCTAAACAATGTTTTAATCATCCCACTCAATTTAGACATGTGACTTTGATTTAGACATCCCTTGTATAAATTTTTTGAAATTGCAGTTTATTTATCTGGTTATCGTCGCCGGTTTATAAAGGGTCAGTACCCGAAATTGCGCAATATGGCTAATACCTTTCCCCTTTGAACGTTTTACTGCTTACAAAGGATCTTACAATTATATTTTATTTGTTATTACTGCAGCTGTGGCGTCCCTAAAAAGTCCCCCCGTATATCATCCATGGTTCAGATTATATTTTTCGTTCGGTCCTTTTAGATCAGTAAGAATATTCAGAGTTTTAAATAATTGCAAGTTTAGAGCCATCTTCTTAAGGATGTTTTAATTATCTGGCTCTAGGCATGTGACTTTGATTAAGGTATCCCTTGTGTAATGTTTTGAAATTACAGTTTATTTATCTGGTTATCGTGGCCTCTTTAAAAAGGGCCAGTATCCCAAATTGCGCAATATGGCCCATACCTTAACCCTTTGAACGTTTTTACTGCTTATAAAAGATCTTACATTTATATTTTTTTTATAATTATTGCAGATGGCGTTGTGTCGTGTGGCGTCCCTAAAAAGCCTCCCCGTACATCAACCATGGTGCGGATTATATTTTTCTCTCGGTCCTTTGAAGTCAGTAAGAATATTCAGAGTATTAAATGGTTGTACGTTTCGAGCCATCTATTAAACGATGTTTTAATCATCCGACTAAATTTAGGCATGTGAGTTTTATTTAGACATCCCTTGTATAAATCTTTGAAATTGCAGTTTATTTATCTGGTTATCGTCGTCGGTTTATAAAGGGTCACTGATGTGAGTTCAGTCCCAAATTGCGCAATATGGCCCATACCTTTCCCATTTGCACCTTTTTACTGCTTCCAATGGATCTTACAGTTATATTTGATTTGTTATTACTGCAGCTAGCGTTGTGCCGTTTGGTGGCACTTAAAGTCTCCCCGTACATCATCCATAATGCAGATTACATTTTTCTTTCAGTCCTTTGAGATCAGTAGGGATATTCAGAGTATTAAAAAAGTGTATGTTTAGAGCCATCTTCACGATGTTTTAACTATCTGACTCTATTTAGGGTCTATAAAAGGTTACTTATGAAGGACATGTACCCGAAATTGCGCAATATGGCCCATACCTTATCCCTTTGAACGTTTTCACTGCTTCTAAACGATCTAACATTTGCGTGTTATTCATATATATTAAAGATGCTTCTCTTATGTTATCTATTATTATCAGCACAGCTTTGCCGAGAATGCATTTCCCGTAATTTGTCGGAACCCATCAATAAGATGTTAAGTGTCTCATGTCGTATCTTATTGTCTGGTCTGAGGTGGTACAGAATAAGAATAACAATACATTAGATTTGAAAGCAAGCAAACGGTACAGAGCAGCAAGCTTACCTGTGTCTATCTAATGCCAATAATGACCACTGCATCGAAAGTTAATGTCTAAGTTTCATGTCCGAACTTAAAGATAATAGATTGAACACCATCAGAATCAGAACATTAAAGATAACTTTTCTGTCGACAATGTCTTACTAATCAAGATTCCTTATTTCGCACGTAGAAATTGCTTCATTTTATGCAACGGATTAAGTGCGTCATTGAGTTAGCGATAAAGTATAAAGGACGCTTTGACCTTCGTTGAAAAACAAAAACAAATGTAGTGCTTCAATGATCAAATATAGAAAATTACCATCAAATCATACGTGTCTGTGAGAAGCAATCAGAAGTATGTGTTTTATGTCTATTGCGAAGGCAAATTTTCACTAGATATCGCAATGATTTGTTAAGATTCTGTGTGACAATTTTATAAATTGTTAGACCACATTAAACCAACATCATTATTGGATTTTGTCTCAGACACAACAGCATGGCAATGCAGCGGAGTCATAGTATGCTTAGTTTTAAGTTCTTATATTCATATTTGAGTTTTTATTTTCAACAGACATATTCTGATTTAAATACCCAGTGGTCTTGATAAATTTTGGTGACTATAGACGTTATATGCGTGAGTTAGGATGCCTCACACCTTTATGCAATGAAGAAGAGAATCAGACTCATCTGACTTATCATCACATTTACAGAAACGATTTAAGTAATGTAAATAACACCAATTGTTGTTCCACATGCAGTTGTTCGGACGATTGTTAACGTGACGGAAATTGTTGTCCTGATAAATTAACAGACGAGTTTATAATGACCTCTTTCTACCCTGTTGGCGGCATGTTCGATTGTGAATCTAGCGAGATAAAGGACGCGCAGCGCCTGCCGTATCCGGTCTGGTATGAAAGCTTTGACCGCGCCCCACCTGCCGTGTAACCAATTACATTCTATCCAAGCCACAACGGAATGAAATGAACCGACAATATTGTGACGGTCGATTGTCAGGTATGAATGCTTTGACCGCGCAGCGTTTTATTTCTGCTCAGTCAAATGAACAACGATGAAATGGGAGTACGGTCCGATTCTTTGACATTCTAGTTTATATATGCGAAGCGTTGACCAAGCTTTTTGTTAACGCTTATACTTGTTGTAATATTGTGATTGATCCACCCAAAGGTTTTCGCCAGAACTTTTGCAACGAAACCGGGTTACTTCGGACAAATGAAAGTTTCGTTTTGGAAGAAGCTTGTGACGCGTTTGTGTCCGAGTTCAAAAGTGGTAACGAAACCTACAAAAATACATTTTGTTACTTTTGCAACAAAGTTGATGCCCTGGTGCACAAGTGTCTTACCTATGAGAAAGATGGTTACAGTCATTTACCATATGTTCCTAACTTGAAGATGTCATTCACGGCACTTCTTGATTTCACAGAGTCCCCTACAGTTCCAGGATCAATGAAATGCAATCTTTGACCAATGCAAAATAAAACGCAATCATTTTCTTAAGTCTATATTTATTTTATTTTGCATTTATCTAATTTATTTATTTATTGATCATATTATTTAATCATATATTTTGTTTGTTTACTTGTTTATTTATTCGGTTTTTTACTATTTATCTACAGTTAATTTAGTTTTTTGTTAATTTATTTATTTATTTATTTATGTAATTAGATAGTTAACTATTTGTCTATTTGTTTGTTTAGGTATTTTTCTTTCCTCTTTACTTACACATTTATTCATCCATTCATTTATTTTTTTTAGCTCACCTGAGCCGAAGGCTCATAGGTGAGCTTATAGTATACCTATGCTCCGGCGTCCGTCCATCCGTCGTCCGTCCGTCGTCGTCCACAATTTCAAAGATCTTCTTCTCTGAAACCGCTGGGCCAATTGTTCACATATTACTCATACACCATCTACAGGTAGGGGGAAAGAATAATTGTGTTTTTTTTTTTGTTTTGATCGGATAAGGACTCTGGTTACTATGGCAACTTATGCTTCCCATAGACTTATAATGGAAAAAAGTGAAAATTGCCAGTTTTTGCTGTCTTGTTGGAGATATTTGAATTTTGTTTTTGCAGAAATGTTTATTGAGTAGTCCTCTACGTTTCATGTGACTTTTGTCCTAATCCTTTATTTTGATTGGTTGCAGGGGCCCCATATAGGGCAAAATTTCAAAAAAAAAATCAAAAATCTTCTTCTCAGAAACTGTCAAGGGGATTAAGCCTGTACTTTGTATACATGTTCCTGACAGTGGCCTCTACATAATTTGTGTTTTTTTATTCCAGTCGGATAAGAACTCTGGTTGCTATGGCAACTTAAAGTTTACATAGACTTATAAATCGGCTATTTTTCCGCTAAAATTGCAGACATTTGAATTTTGTTTTTGCAGAAATGTTTATTGAGTAGTGTTTGACGTTTCTTGCGAGTTTTGTCCTAATCCTTTATTTTGATGGATTGCTGGGGTCCCATTAAGGGTAAAATTTTGAAGAAAAAAAAGAAAAAAAAAAAAAAAAAAAAACATTCAAAAATCTTCTCCTCAGAAACTGTCAAGTGGATGAATCCTGTACTTCGTATACATGTTCCTGACAGTAGCCTCTACATAACTTGTGTTTTTATTCCAGTCGGATAAGAACTCTGGTTGCTATGTAACTTTAAGTTTCCATAGACTTATAATGGGAAAAGTGGAAATTAGCTATTTTTTGAAAACTATTGCAGCCTGAGATCTGAAAAGTGGTAGATGCAAACAACTAATGGATTAGATGAAGGTTTATGATTAATTTAGGTCAAGGTCATCTCTTGACCTTGGCCGGTCTGTCGTCCATACACACTTTTCAAAGATTTTTTTCTCTGAAACCACTTGGCCAATCAAAGCCAAATTTTATATGAAGCATCTATAGGAAGTGGGAACCAATGTGTATATAAATAATCCAGGTCACATGACCAACATGGCTGCCATGCCCATATATGGTAAAAACCCTTAAAATATCTTCTCCAGAACCGGTGAACCGATTTCAACGAACTTTTGCATGAAGTATGGATGACTCAAGTACTAAAATGTATATATAAATCATGACCCTGTGGTGACCTTGACCTATTTTATGGCCAGGTCAACATAGGTGGTCAATGCATTTGAATGGGGAAAACTTATAAAATGTCAATTAAAGTGAAAGTCTTGCAGGAAATGGGCAGTAGGACTGAATATTAATGATTCTGAAAAAAAAATGGACCCCAGGGGCTCATCTGCTTTTAAAATGTTATTTCAAGGGGAAAACCAGCAGGAAATTGGTAAATGGACAGAATATAGATTATTCTGAAAAAGAAAATGCCCCAAGGGCTTCATCTGCCCCTGCACTGGGGTTAAATACCATAATATTCAAATATGTTTATTGGTATATGAAGCAGATCTCAGGTGAGCGTTTACAGGACCATTGGTCCTCTGGTTTCAGTGTTGTTTTTTTTTTTTTTTTTTTTTTCAGTTTTTTTTTTTTTTTTTTTTTTTTTTTTTTTTTTTTTTTATTATTTTATTATTATTTTTGCTTATTTATTTGTCAATTTATTTATTTGGGTTATAGATCTCCAGACTGAAATGAGAATTGATGGAAAACCTTATTTTACAATGTGACTTATTATAAGAAGGGAGTAGTGTTTCTTTAAAGAGGCCAAAAGGTCGACACTTTGACGAAAGTGTTATAGTTAGTAACCTGTGGAATATTCATTCAAGATTCTGGTGCAATCATTTCGTTTGAAACCGTTCCCGAGAACAATGCGCTGTATAAGTGAAACCATATAACTTACTTGAGATGTGGCTAAATCGCGATTTGTCATTCAATACTGAAAAATACCTTCATTTCTCTCATTTATGATACATAAGAGAGGTTGAGAAAATAAACTTGTAACGTGTACGTGTACTTGTAGCTTTATTTACCCGTACACGATCGTTTTGAGTGTAAAATCGTTTGAGAAAATCGAACGTGTACGTGTAGATTTCATAAAGTATATACAGCTGAATTTTTTATTGTTTATACATGTGTTGATATATGAAAGTAAATATGGATGATTTATTGTTAGCCTGGTTTATCTCGGACCTGGTCGGAAACTAAAACGCGGCTAAATACCCTATAAACAAATTAAATTGCGTTACCACAAACGTCAGAAAGTACATACCTACATACATATATGGTCACATGTACGTCGATTCGCCTTAGGTCAGATATACTTCGGCTGCACGTGCAAAACGATTTGGCAACGCTTCATCGAACTTCGTTTCTGCTTGTACCTACCTGACCTATCGATGGAAACATATAAAGAAAACTTACAAGTCACAAATTTATTTCATTCACAGCCTAACTGATTCTCAACGTGTAGCGAGTATTTTGAACTTGTAATAAATGACGAAGTTTGGGGATAAAACTGTTCTACACGTACACGTACAAGTTACAAGTTAGTTTTCTCAACCTCTCTAATATGGTGACAAATACTTGTATGATCTCTATATCTTAACTGAGAGCGATTGGCTACCGACTTTTTGTACACTGTACAGGGCGAAGCGATATTCTATATATTTTGGCAGTTCTTTATATGCTTCTTAGTACAAAAGACATGTATTTGCTTCTCGCCAAACAGTTATGAAGATTTCTTAATTAGTTTTATAATTTCTGAACACAGGGAGTTTGTCGGCAGATTCATAATTGTCCACCTCTAACAGTTCTCGACCACGGCACCTGCAGGCGAGTTGTAAGAGAAACCACTTGGCTGAACTTTGAAGCTACGATAAAGCTTTCTAGATATTCGCATTCAAGTGACGTTGATAGTGAACTACTCATACAGGCATTACGAAAACTTGCCCAAGCAATATACAGAGATTTTTGTAGCCACAAAATTTAAAATTTTCAGCAGAAAATGTTTGATATTTTTCTTATTTTTGCTCAAAACATAGATTGTGGGTACACGTTAGAACCGCCTCGCCGAGGCGGTTCTAACGAGTACCCACAATCTATGTTTTGGAGCAAAAATAAGAAAAATAGGTATACCCCTGCAAACCGCAGTTTTACTATATAAAAGTGGGGTTTAAGGGAGTATTCATTGCACGGACATGTTTTCCTGATGGTATTCGCATTCAAGTGACGTTGATAGTGACATACTTATACAAGATTTGGAGGCTTTCTTTGAACATATTGCCAAGAACTGCACGACACATGTAACAGTCACTTTACGTAGCAAGAACACGTCAGATGCTAGAATAAACCAAGTTGACAACCTCGATGTGTTTTCGGCGTTCATTCGATTTCGTGATGATATTAGTTTTGCGGATCGACTGGTCGATTTACATGATTCTCTTATTCATGTGCAAAGCTCGGGATCGAGTGAACATGGACTTGTTGAGACTAATAACTCAAATGTCAAGTTTAGATATTTTTCATCAAAATTACAAAGGAAAGATGTAACGTTTTCGACAGAAATTGAAGTGCCACCTTTTGCATATAAAAAACAACTTTTGTTGCAAGTATTGTAGTGTCAAAATTCCTTAGGTGTGAAATGATTGAGTTGGATCTTAACGATTTTGGCGTAAACGTGAATAAGTCGGGGATTTATTTTCAGGACCTAAATTATTTCCTCCAGAAGAATGATTACATAGAATCGAATGAGAGTTTCATTCGTGTAGCGGCAACAGAGAACATAATTCCTGACTCAAGTTTTTCATTCATCAATGTATTAAGCATTGTGTGCGCATGTTTATCCGCTATTTCACTGATTATTACACTATCAGTGTATGGATTATTGACCGGACTCAGAACACAACCTGGCCTAAACAATATGTCCTTGAGTGTCGCTTTTAGCAGATTCATAGGTGGGATACAATCAGTTAGTGGTTTATGGTGTTCATTAATTGGACTTCCTATGGTTAAACAGTCTGCTCTGGTTAAATATTATACAATTATTGACTTCAATGAGGTAGACATCAGGATTTATCTACCCGACAAAAATTATATTCACCGAGGCCGGTGAATATAATTTTTGAGGGTAGATAAATCCTTATGTCTACCGAAATTGAAGCCAATAAATGTTTTGTTATATGACTTTTTGACTGTTAATGCAAAATTTCCACTTTTATTTTTGAAGCTAAAATCTTATTGCAGAATTAATGACTAAAGGTGTTTTCACAAGTTTCAACAACCGTTTATAAACTCTTTTAAAAGACAGTTTCCAAATAAAATGCCTTTTATTGTGTGTTTAAAAGATGTACAACAGAAAAAGTAAAACATGCTACTCTTTTTTAAATATGCCAATTAACCAAAGAGAAATGAACACAAATATAACAAAATTGTTGTTAAAACTTAAGAAAAGTCCTTAGTTTACCTGTTGAATGTTGATACATCAAATCATGTCAATTTCACCCAGCCCATGTTAATTTCATGCTGATGCTATTTTAGATCACCTGAGCCGAAGGCTCATAGGTGAGCTTATAGTATACCCATGCTCCGTCGTCCGTCCGTCCGTCGTCCGTCCGTCCGTCGTCCACAATTTCAAAGATCTTCTCAAAAACCGCTGGGCCGATTGTTCTCATATTACACATACGCCATCTACAGGTAGGGGGAAAGAATAATTGTGTTTTTTATTTTGATCGGATAAGGACTCTGCTTGCCATGGCAACTTATGCTTCCCATAGACTTACAATGGAAAAAATTGAAAATTGCCAGATTTTGCTGTCTTAATGGAGATATTTGAATTTTGTTTTTGCAGAAATGTTCATTGAGTAGTCCTCTACGTTTCATGAGACTTTTGTCCTAATCCTTCATTTTGATTGGTTGCAGGGGCCCCATATAGGGCAAAATTTTGAAAAACATTCAAAAATCTTCTTCTCAGAAACTGTCAAGGGGATGAAGCCTGTACTTTGTATACATGTTCCTGACAGTGGCCTCTACATAATTTGTGTTTTTTATTCCAGGCGGATAAGAACTCTGGTTGCTATGGCAACTTAAAGTTTCCATAGACTTATAATGGGAAAAGTGGAAATCGGCTATTTTTCCGCTAAAATTGCAGACATTTGAATTTTATTGTTGGAGAAATGTTTATTGAGTAGTGTTTGACGTTTCTTGCGAGTTTTGTCCTAATCCTTTATTTTGATTGGTTGCTGGGGCCCCATAAAGGGCAAAATTTTGAAAAAAAAAAATTCAAAATTCTTCTCCTCAGAAACTGTCAAGTGGATGCATCCTGTACTTTGTATACATGTTCCTGTCAGTAGCCTCTACATAATTTGTGTTTTTTATTCCAGCCGGATAAGAACTCTGGTTGCTATGGTAACTTTAAGTTTCCATAGACTTATAATGGGAGAAGTGGAAATTAGCTATTTTTTGAAAACTATTGCAGCCTGAGATCTGAAAAGTGGAGGTATTTGCAAACAAATAATGTATTAGATGAAGGTATATGATTAATTTAGGTCAAGGTCATCTCTTGACCTTGGCCGGCCTGTCGTCCATACACACTCAAAGATTTTTTTCTCTGAAACCACGCGGCCAATCAAAGCCAAATTTTATATGAAGCATCTATAGGAAGTGGGAAGCAATGTGTATATAAATAATCCAGGTCACATGACCAAGATGGCCACCATGCCCATATATGGTAAAAACCCTTAAAATATATTCTTCTCCAGAACCGGTGAACCGATTTCAACGAAACTTTGCATGAAGTATGGATGACCCTGTGGTGACCTTGACCTATTTAATGGCCAGGTCAACATAGGTGGTCAATGCATTTGAATGGGGAAAACTTTTAAAATGTCATTTTAAGTGAAAGTCTTGCAGGAAATGGGCATTATTGGGCAGTAGGACTGAATTTTAATGATTTTGAAAAAAATGGACCCCAGGGGCTCATCTGCTTTTAAAATGTTATTTGAAGGGGAAAATCAGCAGAAAATTGGCAAATGGACAGAATATTGATTATTCTGAAAAAAGAAAATGGCCCAAGGGCTTCATCTGCCCCTGCACTGGGGTTAAATACCATAATATTCAAATATGTTTATTTGTATATGAAGCAGATCTCAGGTGAGCGTTTACAGGACCATTGGTCCTCTGGTTGGGTACCCAGGAGGGTACTATAGATTTTGGAAGTTAATATAGAAAACCTGTCAAAATACTTAACCTCCAGGAACTGGTTTGATCTGGTTTTCATCAGTCTGGTCTAGTTTCAGAGAAATATAAGGATTTATTAATACTAAATGAGCCAATCAGGAGACAGAATTTTCTTTAGTCATATAACAAATAAAATATAATTGTTAGATCCTTTGGAAGCAGTAAAAACATTCAAAGAGAGTAGGTGGGCCATATTGTACAATTTCGGGTAATGAACCTTCATCAGTGACCCTTTATAAAACTGGCAGCGAAAGCCAGAAATTCACGGTTGCTGCAATTTCTAACATTTACACAAGTATAGTCTAAATCACAGACTAATATTCCAAAAGAGGCCAAATATTCAAAATTATGTCAAAATGTTGTTATTACCTAATTACATTAAAAATTGTATAGAAATGCCTATTTGTTATTTTCTTCTATTCCAGTAATTATTGTTACATGTATTTCCATGAAATAGTACCAGGCAATAGAAAATTCTATTGCCTGGCCAGTGATCAGTCTATTGCCTGATCACATTATATGTCACATGACTGCAATGTTACAAGGTAAGAACATGTAATAGTACCAGGCAATAGAAAATTCTATTGCCTGACCAACTGTCTATTGCCTGGTCACATGATAAGTCACATGACTGAAATTTAATTAGGTAATAAACAGTTATTTCAAGCTTAAACAGGCAATAGTGCAAAATATTTTCCCCTCGGTGCAGGTAAAAATATTTTGCACTATTGCCTGCTGAAGCATGAAATAACTGTATACTATCACATGTTTCGGACCTTTGGCACAATTCGTTATCCTATAGAAAGAAAACTTCATGGATGTACCGTGTGTATTGTCTCGTGAACTCTACAATTTTGATAAATATTAACATAATTTGGTCATTAAGTGCGAGAGGTGGAACTTCTATTGGCTACGGAAAGCACTCAGCGATTTGTTACATATTTTTTCCCACAAATGATTGGGTATACGATGACATTGCCGGTCGGAATCGTAGTTGCATCGAATATTGTATGGTACAGTTCTTTACAAGATAAGAAAAGATTCATTTAGAACCAGTGCACAAACAAGTTGGAGGCATTTCTCTATTTACAGTAAACTATCAACGTTACGGGCATTTCTTGGCTTAGTTACATTCCAGCAATCCTGCTAAGAAATGACGTTTTTGACGCAATCGCGTCAGTGCTTGTGGCGTGCCAACGAGTCTACATTATGTTTGCGTTTGTGTGTAACGCAGGAGTAATAGTGCTTTTAAAAGCGTTTGTCAGCGAAAGACGACTCATCAGTAAATTCTTCAATTTCGGGCAAAATGCATAAAGCACAAGAGCAAACTTTTGTTGTAAATAAGGAAAGCGGTACGACTACCACGTTAGTTTATGATATTATTATTGCTGTATTTGTCCACCATTATGTATGAATATAATAAAATATAAAAGTTTGATTCTTTGGAAGCAGCAAAAACGTTCAAATGGATGTAGTATGGGCCATATTGAGCAATTTCGGGTATTGAACCTTCATCAGAAAATCTTCTATATTTAGTTTCAAGAAGACGGATGCCAATGGATCATGCCGCTATATTCACTAGACCATGGATCAACTAAACACCATTCGATCAGCGTTTAGCTGAAGCTTGCACCGGGAATAGACTAAGGTCTGAGATTGAAGTCCTATATTAACTTCTCGATCGGAAAATTATATGGAACTTACTTGTGTTACCACGCAAGGCCAGGAAGTGATTTACTGGGAGAGATGTTTCTAAAATTACAGCCATTAAATTGCTGTCATTCTTAAAGTTCGAAATCGAGCATGTGTCTGAATCGGTAGAGTCTGTAATATAAAACGTTAGCATGACCATAAACCAGGACTTACATAACCAATGTCCAAACCTTAAAAAGGTACAAATAGGCAAAGATCAGGAAAAGGCGCAATCAGAAAAAGATTCCCACTCCAAAAACCGAGGTGGGAAAAACCAAACTAACAATCAGGTACTTATACCATGAAAACATATCGTAAGCCGAATGAGCAGTTATTTCCCCAATAGGTGGCCACTCAGTTACCTAAACTTAACTAAAATATGAAAACATACATAAGGCGCCAACAGCACAAAATTTTAAACACCAAGACATAAAACAAAAAGGAAAAAGAAAAGGCAAAAGAATGGGGAAAAAATCGATATAAATAAAATAACGTACGGTCAACAAAAATTAATGAGCAGTTTCATTCCTCAGAGTTCCGTCACATAACAATTATATTGAGACACACATTTTAAGGTGGAAATTTTTATTTGATAAATCGACAAAAATATGCCGAAATGAAAAAGAAACGCATCAGTATGTACAAATAATGCTGAAGCAATAATCATCGGATTTTGTTCGATTTTAAGCGTTTGTGCAACTTATACAGACTAGGCAACGACTCAAATGAAACTAAAAGCGATTCTAGTGGTGGCCCTTCAAAGTTTCCTCGTATATCATCCACAGTGCAGATTTTATTTTATTTTTTTTTTTTTTTTTTTTATTTATTTTACTTTTGGTCACAACAGATCAGTGAGGATATTCTGAGAAATCAGAAATTTATTTTCGGTTTAGATACCTTATCTAACCTTGGCCCCATTTGTATACTACTTGTCTTTGTATCGACTTCCCTGTTGAAAGTTGCAAAATTTCAGCAATTCTCTTTGGCCGACAAAGGCTCCATGTTGTCAAGTCCCAGTGGCCACTGACGAGGCTTAATTAGCCGAAACCGCGGTATGGCCCATCCCCTTTCTCATTAATATGTCCACTAGCTGCATTTAAAGGATAGCAATTTTAATTTTCATTTATATTGCGTTTGTTGGAGTACGAAGTGGTCAGTAACCGTTATCACATGATTACAATTGTACGTGTATTGTAGATGAACGTACATGTATCTATCTTGGTGCTCTTCATTTCCTGAAGATAAGCATAAAAGTCACATTTTGGATTGCATTACACTTCAATGAAAAAAAAAAGATTGTTATCCTGTATTTTCCCAGCCAAGTAAAGCTTAAAATGACCCCTTAATCACTTACATGTAAATAAAATGGTTATACACACATCCAATGTTTAGTTTACATCATTCGAAACTCCTTGCCTATCTTTCTTTCTTTCAAATGTTTATGCCACCTGTATATAGGCGCACCACCTTTTGGCGTAGAATTGTTAATGTTAGCAGGTAAGATTTCACTTCAACACTAAATCTGTGGAATGTGCATAAAACAGTTAAAAAATAATCAGAACACAACTGAAATGTCGTTTTACAATATTCAAAATAAGTGGAAGAGGGTGATCCATGTAATCTCCACAAAGCACATATTTTCTATTAACACGGTGATAAGAGGCGCAATGACACTGGCTTCTCGAATGGAAACTTATTTGGAACTAGTTGTGTCATCACGCGAGATCAGGAAGTTATTAAGAGATGTGTTTCTACAATGACAGCTAGCTATTAAATTGCTGTCATTCTAAAAGTTCGGAATTGGCCACGTGTCTCAATCGCTAGACTTAAACTAAAGTAGGCAATGGTCCGGGAAAGGCACAATAAGAGAGGGATTCCCTCTCCAAAAACCGAGATGGAATAAAAACTAAATTAACAATCAGGTATTTATAGTATGAAAACATATGATAAACCGAATGAGCAGCTATTTCCCCAACATGTGGCCACTAAGTCAACTAAACCTCATTAAAATCTGAAAACGCACATAAGGCGCAAACAACACAAAAATTCAACGCCAAGACATAAAACAAATTCATCCATCTGAACTACAGTTGAACAAAGCCAATACATCAGATACCGAAACCCCTTTGTAGATTTACATCTTTCTGTTGCAAATGGATGTATTTCTTCCAAAATTTATGATCAGCGCGATGAATTTGATTTTGATTCAGTAAATTTTCCGTTTTTGGATGGTGACTTCCTTCTTATGGTGTATACATTTGTCAAATTATTAAATTTACCAGAGTCTGTAATCATGGTACGAACTTAAACGCTCGAAATAAATGTTTGACGGTCAAACTTCTCCAGCAGGGCTATCGGTATAATAAATTTTGAAAAGCATTTTCTAAATTTTATTGTAGACACTATTGATTGATTTCCAAATTTAATGTTGGCTTAAAGACCCTTTTACGTGAGGGTCTATTGGAACCAGAATTCTATGGTGACATAGTTTACAAATTTAAGAAACTTATCGGAAGGAATGATTTTTCTTTTTCTTTTCAGTTCAGAAGAATCATTATACGTTACAGACGTATGAGATATAACTTAAATGGTATGCGACAGTCTGCATACTTAGTTTTAAACCCAATCATGGTCGATAACTATGCTGTCTTCTTTAATTGCAAGCCGGTGGCGTCAGACTCTATGATGTCTGCATTTTAAAGCTATGGTTTTAGTTAGTTGGGACCGGAGCTTCTTGTCTGTTGCTTGGCCCACCTGGATTCAATTTGGTGTTTTTCTTTTGCTCAAGATTTTCAGTAAGTTATTGGGCGCCCAGGGATCTCCATCGTTGGGCAGCTTACTGAATCTGTGAGTTCTCGTTTTTGATTCATCATGGTTGTTATTCTGACTTATGTGTTTGTTCTGGATGATTCATTGACTAGTTAGATATTCACTACGAGGACCGAACAACTAAATGTTGTGAACCACTGCAGAACATGAACGTGAGGTTATGGCCATGTTAAATCAATTTAAGCCCGGAAATAATTTTATGTAACTGATTTTTCCAAGGCGATACTTCTGTGGTGGTTTTTATTGATTTATGTCTTGGTGATTTTGTGCTTTTAACACCTTATGTATGCTTTTATATTTTTAGTTAAGTGGCCATCCATTGGGATTATTGCTGCCCATTCGGCAGACAATACGTTTTCTCAGTATATAAGTACCTGATAGTTTATCAAGTTTTTTTCCCCACCTCGGTTTTTGGAGTGGGAGTTTCTTCATGATTGCGCTATTTCCTGATCATTGCCTACTTTTATTTACATAGTACCTCACCTCACCCTCAGCTTCTGCTGTGATTCGCAACATTTAGTTAGTTGTTCGGGTTTCGTGGTGAATCTCTAACTAGTCAACGAATCATTAAGGACAAACAAATAAATCATGATAAACACCATGATGAATCGAAAACGATGACTCACAGATTCAGTATGCTGCCCGACGATGGCGATCCCTTGGCGCCAAATAACTTACTGAAAATCTGGAGCAAAAGAAAAATACCATTTGAATAAAATATAAAGGTTTGATCCTTTGGAAGCAGTAAAAACATTCAAAGGGAGATAGGATGGACTATATTGCGCAATTTCGGGTAATGAACCCTCGTCAGTAGCCCTTTTTAAACCGGCAACGAACGCCAGACTATAATTGTGCTGCAATTTCGAGAATTTACACGAGGAACCCTGGTCGGCCAAGCAACAGACAAGAAGCTCCGGTCCCAACCAACTAAAGTGAATAGCTTTAAGTCGGGACCATCACAGAGTCTGACGCCCGACCCACTGGCGTGCAAAACTAAAGAAGGCAGCATAGTTATCAACCGTGATTGGGTAAAGCATGCAGACTGTCGCATAATATTCAAGTGATATCCTATATGTCTGTAACGTACATGTATAATGATTTTTCTGAACTGAAAAGAAAAATCATTCCTTCCTATAAGTTTCTTAAATTTGTAAAAAATTTTAGCAATGACCGAAGACCATCGCTTACAGAACCAATGTCGCAACCTTAGAGAATGGAAATAATCAAATTCACTACTAATACGTTATTGTATTACGAAAACTTGTCCATGCAATATACAGAGAATTTTTTCAGCTGTAAAAATTGAAAATTTCATCGGAATAATTTTTATATTTTTCTTATTTTTGCTCAAAACATAGATTGTGGGTACACGTTAGAACCACCTCGGCGAGGCGGTTCTAACGAGTACCCACAATCTATGTTTTGGAGCAAAAATAAGAAAAATAGGTATACCCCTGCATACCCCAGTTTTACTATACAAACGTGGGGTTTGAGGGGGTGTACATTGCACAGACATGTTTTCTTGATGAAGCAGTTTCGTCTCTCAGAGGATCGTCACTCAACAAATGAAACATAACAAATATTTGTTATTATGGTTTATTTGTAGAGGATTTACGTCCTAGTCAACATTTTTGGTCCACCGGGGTTCAACTGGTGTTCTTCTTTTGCTCCAGATTTTCAGTGATGTTGTGTTGCTTCCAGGACTCTCCATCGAAGGCAGCTTATCTGTGAGTCCTTTTTGAGTCATGGTGTTAATCATGATTTTTTGTTTGTCCTTGATTATTCATTGACTTGTTAGAGATTCACCACGATGGCCGAACAACTAACTAATTGTTGTGAATCACTGCAGAAGCTGAGGGTGAGGTTAGTATCATGTAAATCTGGTTTAGAATTTAAAGGTTTGATACTTTGGAAGCAGTGAAAACATTCGAAGAGAGATAGGATGAAAACATTCGAAGAGAGATAGGATAGACTATATTGTGCAATTTCGGGTAATGAACTCTCATCAGTAGCCCTATTTAAACCGGCAACGAAAGCCAGACTATTGTACTGTAATTTCGAAAATTTACACGAGAAGTCTAAATCAAAGACACCTTTCTAAACGGGGTCAAATGATTTAAGCATTGCTTAGAAGTATGATTCTAAACGTGAGTAATTTGAACACTGAATATCTAAGGACCTAAATAAAAAGATAATCTGCGCTATGGATGATGTACTAGGAGACTTTTAAGGGCCGCCACACAGCACAGCACCAGCTGCAGTAATATCAAATAATATATAAAGGTTTGCTCCTTTGGAAGCAGTAAAAACATTCAAAGGGAGATAGTATGGACTATGGGTAATGAACCCTCATCAGTAGCCCTGTTTAAACCGGCTACGAAAGCCAGACTATTGTACTGTAATTTCGAAAACAAAATGCACGAGAAGTCTAAATGAAAGACACCTTTCTAAACGGCGTCAAATAATTTAAGCATTGCTTAGAAGTATGTTTCTAAACGTGAGTGTTCTGAACACTCTGAATATCTGCCAGTAATTTTGTATTACTGATCGTTCCAAGGCGATACTTCTGTGGTGGTTCTAATTGTTTTATGTTTTGGTGTTGATTTTTTGTGTTGTTTGCATCTTATGTACGTGCACATATATTTAGTTAAGTTTAGGTAACTGAGTGACCGGCTATTGGGAAATAGCTGCCCACTCAGCTAGCGATATGTTTCCTTAGTGTAAGCTCATAGTTAATTTTGTTTTTGTAATGGTAGTTTTTTTCTGATTGCGCCATTCCCTGATCATTGCCTTCTATAACCTTCTTATCGGGACGGAGCCACCGCTTCCTGGGTATTAACCAGTATTTTTTGGAGCAAAAGCGTCTTGGTCAAGGACACAACGCGGTGCCCCATTTGGGAATCGAACCAGGACATATAGATTCTACCACTAGACCACCGCGCTCCCCATGAAAAATATTTTGAGACATACGCAATATATTAAGGTGGAAGAATTTGTTAGATAAAACAACAAATACACCAAATGAAACTTTTAACGCACACACTTTTGTTTTGGCATTTTCTTGAAAACTAGGTATTCGATTTATAAACCGTCATGGTGTGTGTGTGTGTGTGTGTGTGTGTGTGTGTGTGTGCGTGCGTGAGTATGTAAGCACGTTCTACTGAGGACACCAACTTCTAATAACAGCAACAACTGAGGACTTCGGTGTCAATTGAGGACGGCTCATTTGACAAAAAATCTATAACCCCTCAAAATGCTTAATTCTTCGTAAAACATATAAAAAACATACAAATAATATTTGTCCTTATTAGGAGGTCTTGCTCCGGTGTGTCACTTGTCTATACACTCGACTCCAAAAAAATCGAAACCATGGTTTAGAGATTATTACACACGCGTGTTCCCATTTGGCGCTTCATATCCTACACACTAAGGTAAGGTATTTTATTTGTAATATTTTAGAATAATCATCGTTAAATGTGTTATGCGGTCACTTACCTTGAATAAGTGCTAGCTCTGACTGGCTCTTCAACCTATAGAGTCCCAGGGATGTCCGTCGTAGTTCACAGTCAGAAGAGAAGAGAGCGAGGAACGGAAAACGTGGTCAGTCAACCATCACAGCTGTCAATCACCAGTGGGCGTGTCGTCGGACGACTTCGGTAGTAGTTCAGGCACTAGACTCGAGTCACACCTTGTGGCAATACTCCTAATTAGTTGTACAACATTCTCCCCCTTACATATTTTTTTTATTATTATTATTATTATTATTATTATTATTATTATTATTATTAATTGTCTGTTATACATCAGTGTGGTGGATAAGTGAAGTTCTTATGTTGCATTGTGGCTAAGACTTTAAGAAATATTTTATACTACTAGAATGCAGCATCAATCTTGTGAGCAGTTAAGTTTTTTCCTTAATTATCTTAATTCAATTTAACTAGAAATTTGGGTTATGAAGAGTTAAAATGCACATACACACAGACAAGACATGACTAAAGAACAAATAACACAGACTGAAAGTTGATACATGTATATATACATAATGATTTCTGCACCTTTCTTAAGGTTTGGTTGCAAATATATACTATCTGTATTTTAACAACTTCAAAGTTCTAATTTACTTTACTTAAGTAATCATAGTGAAAACCTTATCACTTATAGTTTCTCAGAAATTGATATTTCTTACCTTAGTGTTTGTATTATAGTGGTACTCTTTCCACGTTAAGCTCTAAGGTATCAGGACTACCTGATAGTATTAATAAAAATTATATATATATATATATATATATATATATATATATATATATATATATATATATATATATATATATATATATATATATATATATATATATGGATTATAATTATACCTTAAATTTGTGTTAACGCCATTACTCTGTAATCATCTAGTTTTTATTACAAAAACCAGTATCTATTTAAATATATATATATAATTCATAAGAATCCAAGTAAAGTAACCACCATGCCAGTTTCACTCCCGGATGCCATTTAATAAATAATAAGAGATGCTGCATTTTACAACTTTATAGCACAACTTGGCAGACTGTCAGACTGGTGGGCGATAATGGGCAATACAAATATACTTACAGAGGAAGGTGGACGGACCATACTCACCAAAGCAAGCCCCAAAGGCCCGATGACAACATAATAACATAACTGAATATAATTTGAAACTAAAGAGTGGAAACTAAAATGTGCCAAAATAAAATAGTGTGCAAAGCTGCACTGCAAACTGAAAAGTGTACTGTGTAAATAATGCAGCCCTCCGAGATCACATTTACAAAGTAATAGTAAATATTTATCTTAATATATGTAAATATTCATGTATATATATAAAATATGGCTATAGAACATGATTGTGATTCCATTCATGAAATTTACTATTTGTATATATCATTATTTGAATTAATATTCAATTGTTAGCTATAACATGTTTTTCGGTGCAGAAAGTCTCACTGAAAATGGATTTAGTAATATAAGATTTAACCACAGAAAGCTGATGGAAGTTGAAATACAAAGTCTTGCTAATAATGGAATCCAGAGTAACACATGATGAGAACATCTCTTATATCTGTAAACAAGAATTCTTATCTTGCTGTTATGCACCTATTATGTAAATGAACTAATTAACACATACAGTCTTTAGCTACATTTACCTGTATTTTGCCCATTTCGTTACCTCAACAAAGTATTAAAAATGTTATTTTTTGGTCAAATTTAACGTTTGAAAAACAAAATTCAATTAACTTTTCCCCCTCTTTAAAGCTATAGCCTTAAAATTTTTGTACAATTTAAAAACTTAAAATTTATATATTTTCCAGTATTTTGATTGTGGTATCAGATTACCTTTTAATGACCAAGTAGATATCAGACTCGGACCACCCCAGCATTTTATTGCAATAATTACTACAGGATGAATCAAAGCCACCTGTTATCAGCAGGAAGCCTCAAAACCTCACTTCCTTATCTAACCCGAGTTAGCACCTAGTTTCTCGGGTAACCGCACTTAGTTTTATAAGAGGATGTTCTCAGCATGATAAATCATACACATCTAAAATATATGATCTCAGAAGGCGTAAACAGAACAAAAATGCAACTAATCTAATTTCTAGCTACAGGATTATATATACAAATAATTACCTGAGCTTCTTTTACATCTGTAAATGAAAAGTAAATTATGTTTTAGAATTTTGAGTATCTGGTTTGTAAGATAAATGCATTATGTCGAATAACCTGAAAAAACCACATCAAACACTGCACTAATATTAGATGAAATTATGTGCAGAGCCGACTTATAGCAACCAGGAAATTCTAAGCTAAACGGATTGATGACAATATGGCTTATACTGTAAGCGCAATTAACCGCAAGACTAATAAAGAAACGCAAGCATTTGAAAATGTAAAACGGGTTAAAACGCAGTAGTTTTGATCATCCTGAGCTGAAAGAATATCACACTGCTTCCGACTCAAAATGATCTTGTTCTCAGTAAAGAAGCGGATAATTTCCGATTTCATTTTTTGGAAAAAGGTAATCCATGTCAAAGGTTACTGCTGGTAAAGGCTATCCAATAAAGAGTGTACTACCAAGGCAAGTTGTACAGCTTGGCAGTGTTCTTATTGCACACTCTTATTATTTCACTGGATGACATGTTGAAATATCCAGCAAGCCCCTCTGCATTGTCAAGAGCTGACAAAGGTTCAGTAGCCAAATAAGGGGCATCAGTCTCAATCATGAGACGATTCGGTTTCTCCAAGGCAGACAACAAAGTTTTAGGTCGTTTGTCCTGAAGAGATCGATCGGAGATACTAAACAGGCAGTTAGGGAGATCATTACACCAATCAGTGTATTCTTTCTCTCCCCCTACAAAGCAGTGCCTGTGGACCCGGGCTTCATGAAGCCCGCAATCCTTTATCAATTCTAGACATTTCGCAGCTGCCTCACCAGTGTTATTGTCTCTAACATGGATTACAAGGACTTTGTCCAGCCGTTTAGCCAACTGGAAGCAGAGGCGGAGGAATAGGACTTGTGCTTCTTTCTTGGACCTAATACAGAGTGTCTTGTTATGTCTTTCATTACATCGACACGATGTAGTATGATCAAGACCGATTTCTCCTATTCCCAAGGCCTCTGGAAATTCCTCCAGTTTCCTTTCCAGTTTCTGGAACTGTGACTCATAGTTGTCCATAGTAATCAAATGGGGGTGAATCCCCAGGGTGAATTTAAGTTGTGGGTTCATCCTCATCTGATTACGAATCACAGACCATCTGGAAGGGTAGACATAATTTGCAATGCCGAAAAGAAGATTGAATTTGGATGTCATCGAATTCAGAAGGACTTGCTGAGGGGTTAATAATTCTGCAGGGAGCGAATCCATGTGAAAATGGGAATCAATAATTCCCATGTTCAACAATGGATGTCCTGAGGAAGGACTGGAACCATCCAAATTGGTGTATCGCATGACGGATTTAAAAGCTATCCGAGCAGCTTCAGTTAGGTTAGGCAGTATGAAATTTGCCATATAACTAAAATGTGTGAGTTGTATAATTCTCACAGGTGGAAAAGTAGAATAGTCCATGATACCCCAAGGCTCCAGCCCTGCTCTCCTGTCATATTCTCTGAGAAAGAAACATTCTTCCTCAGAGAAACTGAGAGAAGTGGGGGGCGATTCCATGGAGGCTACTAATGTCAGCAGATCCTGCAATGTCCCCAGGCCAAGCTCCTGCACTATGAATAGGAAAATCCCATTCATAAGCAGAAACCAGGCCTGGAGCAGTCGGTCACCGATGATCTGCTGGTGCCTGTCATGGTAGTGCGCCAACTCTCTCCCACGACCCTCAGCTGTCTGGCAGTCTACACAAGCAGTAGCAGGGCTCATATACCAGGGTATATGAGCCATGAGGAAATGCCTCTTATAATGATTGTCCTCATTGTCGCAGAAGTTGCACTTTCTGGTGAATTTAATTTTCTTTGGTGGCATCCTACAAAAAAAATACAAAAAATTCTTTTAGGTCAATCATTTTATTGGATAGAAAAATAATAATTTTGAGGCATTTCTATTGGAACGGACATAAAAAAATGTATCAATGAAGGTACTCCATCCCCCAACACTAGTTATCAACCTATTAAGAGATGGAATATCTACTTTGTACATGCATGCAAGTTGAAGAAAGTGTCAAAGGAGCACCCTTGACACTCCCCTCGAAAAACATTGTACACCCACCTCAGACCATACGGCATCAACTAAATATCACACTGTAGCAGATGCCAGTCTGTGACAGGTGTACGTATGATGATGAAAATGGCACCCTAAGCATTCCAAGAATATCACACTGCTTGATCAACCTAAGACACCATTAAAATCATCATAAAATGCCTCTTCACGGGTATTCAACCCACCGAAACTACACCTCCACAAGTACACCCTATTGAAGAATGCAGGCCGCATGTGATGAATAACCGTGATAACAGCGAAAATGATGGGACCAAAAATGAATATGATGAAGACACCCACTGCACACAAACAACATCTTCACAAGTACACCCTATTGAAGGATGAAGTCTATGCGCAATGAATGACAGCAAAATGATATACTTTAATGAAGATATTCAAAACACATGAGCAACATCTTCACAAGTACACCCTTTTGAAGGATGCAGCCCACATGCATTGAATGACAGCAAAATGATCAAAAATGATTCAAAACCCATGAGCAACATCTTCACAAGTACACCCTATTGAAGGATGCAGCTCACGGGCAAAGAATGACAGTAATATCTGTGGAAAAGAATTTTTTTTTTTTTCTTTTCCACAAACTATGTTAAACTACTACAAACTGCAACATCCATTAGACTTTTGGTTTTTGAAGAAATAGTTATTTGCCAGACTAAATAATTTAAAATGGAGGGGGATATGTATTTTAGAATTATAGTGAGTCCTTTGAAAAGTTTATATCATTGGGATATGAGTTTTGATTGTTTATTGAACATAAATTATCTCAATTAGAAAGTCTAATGAATACTGAAATTTGTAGTACATATTTTTTTTTTTTTTTTTTTTTTAGTCCTGATAGCGGGCTGGTAATTTTGTTCTTCTACCAGCTCGGGTTGTCTGTGTATGAGGTAGTTGGGGTCGTTCAGAGTTCCCTAACCCCATTGTTACCTCAAGGTCTGGGTCAGTCAAGTGGGCATCCCGGGGAGTGGAGGTATTATGAAAATCTAATTCAGATTGACTGTCATGCCCCGAGATAAATGAAGCCTGCTGGTCATCTTGATCATCTCCCAGCATATAGGGCAAAGTTTGATCCGGATCACCTAACATGTATGGTAAAGTTTGATCCGGATCAAAGAGTGATCCTAAATCTGGGACTGGGTCTTCCTCTAGCTCCTCTGGCTCCCTGTCTTGATCCCCCTCATCATCCATGACCAAAGTATTGAGGAATTTACTCCTCTTCCTTTGGAGCCATAGGGGATAAGTGGAATCAGTGCAGGGCTTTAACCTGTCATGGTGAACTATCATGGATTTCTTCCTACCCAGGAGTTTATAGACTGGGGGTCGAGCAACTGTGATAAGGAATGGACCTATCCATGGAGGTCGCAATTTGGAGCTAATTCCAATCTGTGTGGATGTGTCTCTTAAATAGACAACATCGCCTGGGGAATAGGTCTTTTCGAATATCCTCAGATCATAATCCCTCTTCTGGCGAAGTTGAGTAGACCCAATTTTCTCTCTTGCCAGTTGATGAACCTGTGAGAGATTTTTGGACAAGTTTGCGACCCAAGTTGGTGGGTCCTGGGGAGAGGGCCCAGGTAGGCCTAGGATCAGATCAATTGGTTGAATGGTTTCTCTCCCCAACATAAGCATATTAGCCGAAAAACCTGTTGATCTGTTTTTCATGGAATGAAGGGCCATAGTTATGAGGGGCAGATGCTCGTCCCAGTCCTTGTAACCTCTGGATATGTATGCGCGAATCATTTGAAGGATAACGCGATTAAAAACTTCACATTGACCGTTCCCAGACGGGTGGTATGGTGTTGTCCTGGTTTTACTGATCTCCAAGAGTTTACAGAATGCTTGGAAAAGATCACTTTGGAAGTTTCTGCCCTGGTCGGTATGTACCTCTAGGGGGCAGCCAAATGTTACAACGAAATGGTTTAGAAATGCACGGGCAGTTAACTCAGCAGATTGTGCTGGCAAGGGAGCTAACTCAACCCATTTACTAAACTGATCGACCATGACAAGTACATAGACTGAGCCAGAATTACTGCGGTTGAAAGGACCCAGGATGTCAAGGTGTACCCGTTCCATAGGAAAGCCAGCATGGTATAGTTCAAGGCCACTACGTGGGGTTCGATTCCCTTTCTTGCCTTTATTGCAAACGGAACACTGTTTGACATATATGTAGCAATCCTTCGACATACCATACCAATAGAACTTCTCCTTTAGTTTGTCAAGTGTTTTGGTTTGGCCGAGATGTCCAGAGTCTTTGGAATCGTGACAGAAGTACAATACTTTGTCTCTCAGTTCACTAGGAACGATTAAGCAACAGGAGCGGCCTTCACGGTATGTCCAAGAATAGTACATAACATGGTTCTGAAACACAATATGTTCTCTGTTTAACCATAATGCACGGGTTTCAGGACCAGAAAGTTGAAGTTCCCTAGTGGTTGGCTCATAATTGTGTTCCAGCCAATGCATGACAATACCTATGTTAGGGTCATTTCTTTGAGCTTCACTCAGCTGGAGGGATGACAGACTATCTGCCCAGTTACTTGATGTTTCTTGGATTCCTTGGGGTTGAGAATTGTTTTGTACGGAATCAAGGTCTATGCTACGCACTGCAAGTGGAACAACATCGTCCACATCCTCGTTGAATCTGGCCCATTGTCTATGGGCACGCCTACAATATGCACAACCGCCACATGGGAGGTCTTCTACGGAGAGACCTGCTTTGTAGCAGTCGCATTCTTTCAGAGGATCCCTAATTCTGCTTAAACTATCCGCGTTTTGGTGGAAACAACCTCTACGATGCAATATCTTGAAGTTGTATTGGGACAACTCTTCAAGGAAACGTGCTAGTTGTCCCTCAATGTATTTAAATCGAGTGAGCCACACGAGAGAATTGTGGTCTGTCCGTATTAGGAAAAAGCGACCTAACAAATAGTGTCTAAATTGACGACAAAATTTCACAACTGCTAAAAGCTCGAGGCGGGTCGTACAGTACTTGCGGTGTTGTTTCATGAGCACATGACTGGCGTAACAAATTGGTCGTAGAACACCATCTTGGACTTGTGAAAGTTCAGCTCCAATTTGTGTACCTGAAGCATCACAATCAAGGACCATCAATCCGTCAGGTGACGGATAAGCTAAAACTTCGGAGGAAATAGCTAACTCCTTCAGTTTTTCAAAGCAGACCTGATGTCGGTCAGTCCAATTGAATGTTTTGGCCTGAGTAAGGGCATAAAGGTCAGCAGAGACCTTTGCAAAATTTCTGATATGGTCCCTATGATAGTTCATAAAGCCTAGAAATGATTGGAGCTGTTTACAGTCTGTGGGGACAGGCCAGTTTTTCACTGCCTCTAATTTATCAGGGGAAATGGACACGCCAGTCTCGTCAACTAATTTCCCTAGAAATTCGACCTGCCGCTTGAAAAATTGACATTTTTTCGGTTTTAATTTCAGAGAGAATTTCCGAAACCGAAGAAAAACTTTGCGTAGAGCTTCCAGTGAGTCTGTAAAATTTGTCCCAAGAACAATGACATCATCCAAGTACACGATTACTTCCTCCCAGGTAAGACCGCGAAGGACCAGGGACATGGCGCGAGAAAAGGTGGCTGGTGCCGTGCAAAGGCCCTGGGGAAGTCGCGTCCACTGGAAACTGCCAAATCGCGTACTGAAGGATGTTTTTGAACGGCTACTAGGATTGAGTGGAATTTGGAAGTAGCCTTGATTCAAATCCAAAACGCAAAACAATTTCTTCCCATGCAAGGAATCCAAGCAGTCATTGATAAGTGGTAGGCTGTAATTATCTTTGACAGTTTTGTCGTTGAGAGCCCGATAGTCCACGCAGTACCGCAGTTCCCCTGACTTTTTCCTGACCAAAACAGGAGCGGCGGACCACTCAGAAATGGATGGCTCAATGACCCCCTGCTGCAAGAGTTTGTCCAAATATTCTTTTTCTTGTTTTTGAAAATGAAGTGGTGTTCTCCAGAATTTTTCTGCAATAGGTATTTCATCATATGTTTGAATTTTATGTTCAATCCCACCAGAAAGACAGCCTAAATCAAATTCATCCTTCGAAAATATGTCCGAAAATTCATAAAGAAGGGATTTGAACTTTATTTGCTCGTCTTTTGAAAGTTCCGAAATATTTTTGTCATACATCTCTTGCAGATGGGGAGGTAACTCTTGAGCCATACCTTCTGCCTGGCACCCCGTTTCCTGTGAACTGCTCTTGTTAATATCAAACTTTTCCCTAGGTTCCAGGTAAGTGTCTACCGATTCTGCATGGCCTATCGGTTTGCCTCTTCTGAAGGTGATAAATGACTGAGAGTCATTTACCACTTTCAAAGTGGCATTTGGCCCAACGCCGCAGACATGCGAAAGCAAAACTTTGTGGCTACTGGGTTCGATTACATATGGCCCATTGATAGGCGTCTTGAGAGTTGCTTTCACATAACCAACAGAATTGGGCTGTATGACAGTGTGCTTGGAGACTGTCACCTTGGATATTTGTAATCCAGGAGTGGCAGAAATTGTTAAAGGGACAGTATCTCCGCAAATTCTGAGCACATCGTGGCCAAGGTCAAGCTGGCTACCTGTGGCCTTCAAAAAATCCAAACCGAGAAGAAAGGTGTCTTTGATTGGTGCCACACAAACCGTGTGAAGAAAAGTCTGCGTACCAACAGTTATAGGTACATTTGGTACAAGATAGCCTTGTACTGGATCTGTACCTATCCCTGTCAGTATGCAGATTTGGCCTTCATACTGAGGTGAGCAAACTTCGCGGAAATAACTGTCTTGAACAAGCGTTACCATAGCAGCACTGTCAACTATTGCTTTGGTAGTGTAACCGTTCAACAAAACAGAAATAGAGGCTGTTAAATTTCTATGACTAGGCAATGAAACCTCCAGGATGTCACACTTGCGACCCAAACTTGACCGGACTAGTAGTTTGTCGCCGGAACAACTAGTCCTTCGGAGTTTAAATCCTGAATTACTGTTTGTTCCGGTGACAATTGATCATTTTGATCCGGTGTTTCATTAGACACAGATCTCTGTCTGTATTGATCCCTTGATGGATCCATTTGTCCCCCAAGGGATCTGTTTGGGGGAAAACTTTGAGGCAGTCCAGGTTGAATATACTGACCTCCATAATTTGGAGGTCTGTACGATTGAGTATGCTGACCTCTAGATGTAGTATACTGACCTCCACTGTTTGGAGGTCTGTCAGATGGAGTGTACTGACCTCCACTATTTGGAGGTCTGTAAGACTGAGTGTACTGACCTCCACTATTTGGAGGTCTGTAAGAGCTTTGCTGGTCATACTGACCCCCATAAGGTTGAGAAAAGGGGTAGTATGGTACCGGTTCCCTTCTCTGGGGACTCGGCGACCTGTATCTGGTATAAGGACCTTGCTGAGGAGGTCCATTTCTGAATGATCTAGTTGGAGAGCGACCGCGATATTCCCCGTCTCCAAACCGGTTGCGTCCGGAATCCCGAGGAGGCCAACCCCTGTCGTACGACGGAGACCGTTGCCTTGGGTTGGTCTGCCTGGGATCCCAGGAATCACGGAAAGGAGGTGGTGAATACCCCTGCCTATCTCCAGTGTTCCTAAATGGTGATTGTGAAGACCTTCTAAAAACATAGTCAGTGACAGAGTTTAGCTGCTTTTCTATCTGTGAAACTCTGTTCTCTTCTTGGGCTGTAAAGGCATTTTCTTTGAAGGAGACTTTGTTGCCAAATATTGCTTTGTGGTTGGCCAACACTGTTTTAACTTTGCGACATGCCTCTTGCACAGTTTGAGGTGCTTCGTTAATAACAAGGGCTGCTGCCTCTTTGTGCTTGCAGCCCCTCAAAAACTGCTCAGTGGCCAACTGTTGGATGGTGTTATTGTCACATGTTTTGTATCCATTCATGGCCACTGTCAGCACCCTCTGGAGATATGTCTCCAGTGACTCGTCGTCTGATTGCTTCATCACATGAAGGCTCTGACGTGCCGCTACTGGGGGTTCTCTCAGGTCAAACCGCAGACCGAGCTCCTTTTTCAGTTCTTTGTAACTATGACGGCCCCTTGATTTCACGGCAAATTCAAGGGCCGTCTCAGCCAGGCAGTCAAAGAGACGGTCCAAGCGTTTCCGCTTAGACCATCTCCTGCGCCTGGCTATTCTGTGAAACTTAGTTATAAAGCTCAGCCATGTTGGTCCCTTCGAGTCCCCACTGAAAACTTCCATTTTGGGGGGTAACGGCGACAGGCTACGATCAGAACCCTCATCTGACGAATCATCACCTGACGATGAGTCACTATCAAATGGGGGAGGGGACGATCCCCCACGCGCCCTAGTTCTCTCACGCGAAGACGAGTCGCGTCTTTTTTTGTGTGCTTGAGGAGATCTCCTACGGCGCGTGCGGGTCCTCTCTTTGGAACGACCCCGTTCCCTTGTTCTGTTTTTGGGCTGCTGAGTCCCATCATCTTTTTGTTTTGACGATTGGGAACCAGCAGTCTGGGCCCCATCTGGGTCTTTCTTGATATAGATTCCATCACTGGGGTGCGGCTCAGTCAACTGACGAATGATGGCTTCATCCTTCGTCAGCCAATTGGACCGATCCCCAGTGAAGTCGAGTCTGAAGGGCATTTTGTCTTCGGTCTGTAATGACCGCAGACTTGGCAACATGAAGTCATCATTTTGACCATTGCCAGGCCCTCCAGATTCCGAATAAGCCGGGGGCAACCTAGCAACGAGGTAGTTCACCGTTTCTTGGGTTTCCTTTAATTGATGCTTGAATTCAGATTGAGTATCCCTAGCTTCTGTTATGGTGTTATGAAGCTTATTGGTTAAACCACCAATGTGGTCGTCAAACCGGTTCTTCAAATCTTTAATGTCATTCGAAATGAGCATACTCCATTCTTTCAAGTGGGTTTTCATTTGGTTGTTCATGGTTTCTATGATGGTTTGACCATAATTTTCCATCTGACCCACCGTGACCGTTTTAGCTTCATCACGCATCATTTGTTTGACTGCGGCCTCTGTGTCCGGTTCAGGCCCCTCGTCTGGGATCTGTTCAGGTATCTGGAGGGTGATGGTGCCATCATCCAACAGAGTCTGCCAGTCTCTTTGGTCAAGGCGTGACCCAGGCAAGGCACCTAAACTTTCTGGACTCAGAGGTGGTTGTTCATTGGCAAAGACTTTTTGCCTGAGCTCTATGATCCTCTTAGCTGTGGCTGGGCCAACATGTCTAAGAGACCCAATATCAGTCAGTGAACTTGTATATAAATTCATGACTGACAAAACATACACAATACAAAAAATGAAATGTCAAATGGAAATGTCCAAAATATGAGTGAAAAAATACCTGAAAGGGTTGAAATTTGGGTTGCCAACTCGCCACGTGGTCACCACGTGGTAGCGAAAATATGTAGAATTTGGTTCGGACGGCGAAAAATGTCAAATTTCGTCTAAAATGCTGCAAAAATGAATTTACCTGGTCAAAATTCTCAATGCGGAAGTGATTTTGTCGTTTAGAATGATTTCCGGTAAAGACTATCCGCAACGGACTTTAATGGCGGAAGCGGCGTGGCAGTTTGCACGTGGTTCCGGTCGAAACGAAATTCTCTAAAGGGGATTAAATAAATGCGAATTTTGCACTGAAATTGATCAAAAATGTAATTTAATTGACAAAACAATTGAATTCTGAAAGAAAAATACCTTAAATGCTGCAAAAATGGCTGCAAATCGGCCGAGACAATTTTGCAACTGAGTGAAAAATTCGCCAACAAAAATTGGCCAAATTCAGCTGCAATAAATAAATTCCAGCGCTAATACACGAGTTTTACTCGCACTACCATTTGTTATGCGGTCACTTACCTTGAATAAGTGCTAGCTCTGACTGGCTCTTCAACCTATAGAGTCCCAGGGACGTCCGTCGTAGTTCACAGTCAGAAGAGAAGAGAGCGAGGAACGGAAAACGTGGTCAGTCAACCATCACAGCTGTCAATCACCAGTGGGCGTGTCGTCGGACGACTTCGGTAGTAGTTCAGGCACTAGACTCGAGTCACACCTTGTGGCAATACTCCTAATTAGTTGTACAACAAATGTTTAAAAGACTGTTTCTAAAAGCTATATTTTATCAGAAAATGTATGCCATTTGAAAATAAGGCATACCTTTGTTTTGAATTGAAAATGTCATGTGTTTTCGCGAGTCTGAATTTTTTATTTTTTTTTTTCTTTACGTATGCTATTTATCTATCTACTGTTAATACTTAGTCGATCAATTTCTGATCATCTGTATCTGTATAAAGGGGTTCCACCCTTGATAGGGTCACCGTAGTATATACGTATCTTCTTGAGTTTTTTCTAACTTTATACTTTATTAACATTACATTTACGAGGCAGCGTTTAAAGTTCAGCACGAACTCAGGCATGTGGGCAAAGAGACGAATAGATGACTTGATATTGTCCTGAAGATCATTTATGAAAATCAGAAAAAGGACCGGCCCTAAGACCGAACCTTGAGGAACTTCAGATAGGACCGAGTCTGAGGCTTGGCCATCCAACACCACTTTTTGAGAACGCTCAGTCATAAGGTGATCCACTTATGGGTAGATCCTCTAATCCCGTAATAATCAAGTTTGTATAACAGCCTTCTGTGTGGCACCTTGTCAAAGGCCTTTGTGAAATCCATGATGATCACATTAGTCTGCTTGTGACCATGTTTCATGGCCTTGTCCAGGCTACTAACCATATGCGTATTCAAATAAATAAATAAATAATATTTCAGGAGAATCAGAATCAGAACAAATTAATGATGACACACCATATAGGGAAAATTAGTCCCTAGTGAGATATAAAATAAAATAAAAAATAAGAAATAAAATCTGATATCTCACTGTACAACCCGAGTCCCAGGTACATCCCCCCCCCCCAAAAAAAAAAAAAATAATATGTGTCAGTAAATACAATGCACAGCATCACAATGTTATTTCCAACACATCCTTATCTCAGAATATTCGATTTTTGACCATTTATAGGTTCAAACGAACTTGATGCTTATACTGTAAATGAAGCAGCATAAAAGAAATATTTTTACATAAAAATTATTACACAAATTGATAATGCCATATGGATTCGGTGTTGTAATATTTTATTGACTAAACACTCCATTTGTCAAATGATTAATCATGTAGGACACCCTCTGAATGAAGGATTATTATCATCAGTTTATTTGTGAAAAATAAATAGAGATGCATGTTCTATATTATAAAGCTTCCGATTAATTTCAAACCTTATTTAGTGTTAAAAAAAGCGCATGTAAAAAAGTTCGGAGAACAGGTCACTTTGACTTTTTGAAATCGCATAAAAGTATGCTCACTGTATTCCCCCTTTGGAGCCTCAGACCTATCAAATCAATTCA
Source organism: Rugalucina vietnamica (assembly GCA_964017185.1). NCBI lineage: Eukaryota > Metazoa > Mollusca > Bivalvia > Lucinida > Lucinidae > Rugalucina > Rugalucina vietnamica. The sequence continues at coordinate 29,268,380 of OZ024885.1, read as the reverse complement.
CAATTCTTGATGACAGTTGTGTGTAATCAAAAAGTATGAACCCATGAATTTTACATTGCAAAATAAGTTACTTATTTTGACTTTAAGGACTCTTGATACCAATTTTCATGGATAAATAAACCAGCCATTTTTAAAATATGTTCAAATATAGACGCAAATTAAGCCATCTTTTTGCATACAATTTACCCCGCCTTTCCAAGCTATATTTTCAAGATATTCAATTTCAAAGATTTAATCAAAAAAAAAACAAAATCCAAATTTACACATTATATCATGGTTCTGAAGCATGCAATAGCCAAAAATATGTTTGTCAAGCATAACCAAATTAATTCCATCAGAAATTGTGTGCATTAAATTGCGTTTTCACCAAAAACTTATCTTGATATCTAAAAAAATAATTTTTAAACAATCATTTGAATGGGTAAGAATATACTTATAGGCTTCAAAAATCAGCTGAACATAGGGTGTAGTTTCCTAAATGCTATTTTCAAAATATATTGCTTCCATGTTCCTTTTCTTGTAAACAATAATTTTATGACATTATCATGTAAAAATAATGAAAAAAGAAGACTAGAAACTGATCTATTACACCTACTTTCTCTTCTGTGCTTTACTAAATAATTTTGTCAATTTCACCAAGATAAGAAAAGATAACTAATGCATCTTTACAAATTGGGTTGTCTTTTTTATTGGTATTTAGAGTCCTTAAATAATCTTCATAAAACCTTGATGTTTTTCCTAGAATAGGTCAATTTTATTGCAGGTCATAATGTAAAGAGAAATAAGGAAAGGACACCGGGGTCAGTTCAGCCCTCTGAAAATAAAGAGAATGAAGATTTCGAGATCAATTTTATTGACAAAAGTATAGGTAATTTTTTTAAATATTTTTGTATTCATACTTAATTTCACTAGGCACTAGTTCAGGACCATCAAATGTGCACATAAAGGTCCAAATACTTAGGACAGAAAAAATACAGAAGTTTTCCTTATAAACTATCAAGATATTTACGAAAATTTATGGTTAACAATTTTAATTCCTGAAAAAATTTCTGGGCGTGTCTGGAGATTTTGGGAAGTACTTTGCTTTTGGCAAATTATGCACTAGTCATTTGTAACCACGCCCCCCACCCCCCAAGCCCGGGGAATAGCGGGGACTTTGACTTTTGGTCCAGCAAATCCCCCCCTAAAATCCCCGCCCTTTGGGGACAGCAGGTTGGTAAAACCACGGCTAATATCCCCTGCTGTCAGCTATGTTTTCATTTCACTGCCCTCTTTGTCTGTATAATGCAAACCCCGGGTAGTTCCCTCACACTGCCATGGCTAAGCTTTGGTCAAAATCCTGCTTATTTCAAAGGCTATCCCCCACCCTCCCCTGGGCCTGGGGGGTGCCGTGGTTACAAATGATTGGTGCATTACAGTATCAGTAGATGAGTCAAAACAAATATTTTTCAAGAGAAAAATGCATTCTGTCCAGCGTGGCATCTAAAGTTGTTTTTTCTTGGGCTTTTCCAAAATCATACTTCCTGTTTGGCGCCATGTAGCATAAATTGTGCTGGTGTGCCATAAAACTCAACTGACTTCTAAGGCATTGCAACCAGGGACAAGTTTCATCTTAAAGTGATGGCTCGTGTTCTTGCATGAAAGGGTGTGTTCACCAAGCGACACATCAGCGGTGGTGAATTGTTGATGGAGTACAGAGGTGACCTGAGAAAAACAAAGACCTGGGATTCGGAAAATGTTGTTTTTGTGTATTTTTTTCACACACCAACAAGAATCCTATTGGTATGTTCAGTTCTTAATGTTGTTTCTGTAGCTGATTTATTAGCTTACCTGTCAATTTGTGACCAGGTGAAGTTTTGTGGTCAAAATTTGTCCGTACATCGTCATCAACAAAAAAATTGGCTTGATGGCGTTCTAGCGACTTCATTTTTGCTTTGGTTTTAAAAATAATTGGTATACCTATTCATCTCAATGGCCTATAGTTTCCTATTTAAAACAGGTCATGCCCGAAAAAGGTCAAGGTCACTGTGACTTTGGAAATAGTCAGAAATGGACTTTTTTGGCTTGGTGGAGCTCTAGTGACTTCATTTTTCTTTGATTTTAAAACTAATTGGTATATTGCTTAATGTCAATGGCCTACAGGTTTCTATTTAAAATGGGTCAATTTTTACCAAGGTCAAGGTCACAGCAACATTGGAAATAGACAAAAATGGCTTGCTGGCACTCTACGGCTCTAGCGACTTTATTTTTGCCTTGATTTTAAAAATATTTTCTATACAGCTTCACCTTAATGGTCTACCGGATTCTTTTTAAAATGGATCGTGTCTGCCAAAGATCAGTGTGACCCTCGAAAATGTCAAAAATGGCCTTTTTCTGCTTGTTGACGCACTAGCGACTTTATTTTTCCTTTGAGTTTGAAAATATGTTTTACATCTGCATATCAATGGTTTCCTGTTTCGTTTTGAAAATGGGTCATGTCCGACAAAGGTCAAGGTCACAGCAACCTTGACAAACATGGCTTGTTTGGGCTCTACCGACTTCATTTATTCTTTGATTTTAAAAAAAATTAATTGTATACAGCTTTACCTTAATGGTGTACAGGTTCCTATTGAAACTAGGTCATGTCTGACAAAGGTCAAGGTCACTCTGACCTTGGAAATAGACAAAAAATGGCTATTTTCGGGTATTTGGTGCTTGAGCAAAATCAGAAATACAGTCTAACTTTACTCAAAGTAATGCTACAAGCCTGTGCCACTTTGTTGAATGACATAGATATAGCTGATATTGGCTGTTTGAATTAGGGACAGGTGAGCGGCTTCAGGATCCTGATCCTAATGTTTCAGTATATGGAGTAATATTTTTGGGATGAAACACTAGGCAGCCCTTACAGTAGGGTGCCTTTATATTATAGTTATTTAAAAAGAAAAGGGAAAAAAAACTGTCCATGTTCAGCTTAGCTGCTACATTGTGTAATCAATACACTGATGCAAACAAACTGTATAAAATATTTAACTCTATGCGTTTCACCACTAATCAGATCTTGAATTGAATTAAAGTCATTTATACCATCAAGGCATGTATCTGTTTGTTGAAATGGTCTTTCTTTATAACTAACCAGAGTTCTTGGAAACTCCAAATTTGGAATATTTTACTCCAACTTTTTGAATTTTACTCAACTTTTTGAAAAGTCTCAATAGAAAAGTATTGTGAAACTCCAACAGTTTAAGACAGGCCTCATTTTCAAAATCCTAGCGAGAACTCTGACTAACTGCCACTTATAATACTGTTAAAAATTGGGTGCTTAGTTAATATTTATGGTTAAAAAGTTTGATGAACAACTCTTTTGTTGTCTCTGCATTTGAAGAATGTGGAAGGACATCAAGTACCCCTGTCCATCCATTTGTTCATCATGGTTAACCCTGGGATGCGTGTTTCTATTCTATCAAGGCATGCACTGGAAGGCAGCACTTGTTAACTATATTGCAAATCAGTTGCATGAATGAATATTATAAAAATCCAGCACCTAAAGCCGGTATCTAAATCTGAATTACAACCAGAGCTATTTTTGTTTAATTTTGTAAAACAACAACTGTTTCAGAAGTGTCATTGGCTCGCTTGTGATCAAAGTAACAAAATCAAACAAAAGTTAACAACTTTTCAAGCTCTGACGTAAAAAATGGCACAATGTTACGTCATCGAAATCGGCGCAACATCATATGGTACGCCGTCACAACGTCACGAATTTACTACTGGAATTGAATTCTTACGGCGTCATTGCTGATTATTTTGTAGGTATATAATAAACGCGTTATTACTTCAGTAATTAGATCTGATGGGTCGGATCACTTCTCGTAGCTACGCCAGGAAAGACCGGATCACGCTCGTCTTCGACTCGCGTGATCCGGTCTTTCCTGGCGCAGCTACTCGACGTGATCCGACCCATCAGATCAAGTTACTGAAGTAATAATGTGTATGGACGTAATGCCCAACATCATCACATCAATGGCTACTACATGTATGACTTAAGCCCCAGTCCCACTGCGCTTACGATCCCTTAAGATCACCTTACGACCAGTTTAGGATCATATTTTTGTGATAATCACAGGTCAACTCGGTGGATCGCAAGATCGATCTTAAGTGACTTTGGGCGGTCCTCTGAAATAATCAGTTCTAGCGATCGTTTTAAGGACCCACGGCAATTCCAAAATGTCGGATGCAGTAATTTAAGAAGTACGGATGTTGCTGAAATACATTTTAAAAAAAAACAGATGCTTAATAGTATAATCTTGAAAAGATAATCTTAAGTATTTGAGATCATCCTATGATCAGTCCTAGCGTTTTTGAGCAATTGTAGGATTAAAATCCGTCTCAAGCGGTTTTTGAACATGTTCAAACTTCTAAAATCAATCTTAAGCCGGTCTCATGATTACCATGGGCGTAGCATGCCAGATTTGTGCCGTTAAATTTGAGTGAAAACGTCCATTCATGTGAATTATGTAAGAAACCGTTTGTTTTCTAAATAATTTGATGCTTAAACGCGACTGCAAGAAGGATCGGTTGATCCATTAAAAAAATATTTCCATCACATTTTGGCATATCTATGTGTGTTATTGCATGTTTTTGCCATAATCCTGTTTGTTTTGGTTTAAATGCAGATTAAATTTTGAATCTTTTTGAATTTTATATAAAGCAATGTCTTTTAATCGAGTAAATTTGACAAAATCATAGGATTGTGTTACATCCGATACGATTGGTCTTGACATCATGAAAATTGCTAAAGATTGTCTTAATATCCCCGAATCTTAAGAATATCTTGCGTTTCTGCAATCATACGATTTGGTCGGACTGGGGCTTAATGCATAGGTTACATTTGGCCTACGATTAGCTTGCGATGATCGTTAGATGCCAGTTTTTGCATTTTCGTCCGGTGGCCACATGATTAAAACTAAGCTGTCCCTACGATTTTATGGCTTCCAATGATCTCCATAGCCTCAACAATTTTGTAAAAGTTTGCCTTTTAAAACTGAATGTTAGAAAATCACAAGACCGTAGCCCGTAGACACGTCGTGCGGACACCATACGAATACCTTGTGATTATCATACGGTCGCTGCATGATTTATTTTGATAATTTGTGGACAAAACAGGGCAATCGTAGGGTGATCACAAGGGCTCAGTCAGAAATACCTCACAACCAATGATTTTGTGTTTTGCATTCACACCACCCCTAATTTTTTTTCTTACACGTTAGATGTTTACATGCTGTTCTTCCTCAAAAGCAAAATGTCATGTTATTTCTTGAATATAGAAATCATTGAAGACCAATAAGTACTAAACTTTCGCAGTCTGCTCAAAATCACAAGTGTGTCGACAAATCAACCAAAATGTACCGCTACTTTATCTTCTCACGGATGAGGCACGTGTTTTTATGAACTTTGAACATGTTTGCTAAACGCTTCTAAAACGTTCACAAAGATTTATTAATGTGAATGTGATGTTTTGATATGTATCTAGAGACTGCACTTCAAAATATGTACATTGCTGGCCTAAGTTCTTATATTCTCTTCTTTTTAAGAAGAAAAAAATGAAACACCCGGCAAAATTGACCGTAACCAGCACAATTCCCATGCATATTGGCTTTAAGAATAGACTCGTAATAACGATCGTTTAACTACGGAAAAAAACTGAGAAAATGAGAACATTTTCAAAAAATGTGATATGGTCATGTAGATTACAAAAAGTAACAACATTTACCTATTTGAATCGCATTGCAAACTAACATATTCGTTGGTTTTATAACAAATTATAACAGCTTTCAAATATTTTGACAGGAATCCATGGACGAAACTGAGCCTAGCTGCATCGGCTTTCCTATTGCTGAATCGACGATGGCGATATGGGCTGAGCCGCCGGTTCTCCAAGTTAGTTTAAGTTTACATTTATATATTTTAATTTACATTTAACTGACATGCACGTGAAGAGCTTATCTCGGCTAGTGTGCCCCACTGTTATTTGTACAGACAAGTATCGGCGTTCCCTTAATGGATTTCCATGTTTCATTTGACTTCAGTAGGTTGCGATCATGAACAAATGATAATACCAGTTTCTAATTTTATTACAGATATTGTTTTTTTTTTTTGTTTTTTTTTTTCTAATAGTTGTTTCATTATTTAGGTTCCACTGGACAAGACGGATGCCACAGACGATGACCCACAATCGCCGGTCCTGGAGAGAAGTGCTCCCTTTATCTGTTGACAGCGTGCCATCCCTGAACGACAGTGTAAGTTGTTTGAACTCCTGTTTTATATCACTTTTTCAATCTCAGCTACACTTTAAACATAGTTGCATGCCACCGGGTCATCTTATTGTTTTTAAAGCCATCCCAAGCGCACCATTCATGTTGCATACCTAAAGGTGGAGTCACACACACAGATGCTGCAGATACTACGGATACATCCGTATCTATCTGTCGCATCCCTAAAGATCCGTATATAATCCGTAACGATCCGTATCTAATCCGTAATGTTCGTAGTTGCACGTATCTATCCTCAACCGCATCTATAGGTAATTTTGTTCCGTATATATTTATCCGAAACCGAAGTAAGCAGAATGGTGTAAGCGCTCAAAACGAACTTCCATTCCCTGTATGTAAATAATTATTCAACTGCACCGAAAGTATTGGATTTTTTCTAATCTGATTCTTCGCTGTTCGCACGTAAAAAGATTCTGGTCAGATTTGGAAGATGTAAAGACTATTTTGTAATGTTCAGGTACATGTGTTTCTTTTCTATTTGACAGGACGTGTACCGACAACCACCGGTTTTGGAACGCAGTGTGCCGTTTCCGACCGACACAGACGACGATGATGGCGACTATGGTGCATCATTGACTCATCAACATGTAAGTTGGATAATAGTATTTATTAACGCCTACCAAACGCTCTCATACTCAACCAATGGCCAAATATGGAAAACTATTCCAGGAAGAGAATAAAAAATCGGGGAATGTCATGCCATAGCCTATGGAAACATACATTTGTGGTTTAAATATCAGGTCAGAAAGTTCTCTAATTTTGTCAAATTTACTTTTCGCGTACTGAAGGTGTACCCGAGTCCGACAGGAACATCTGCATTACGACGTGAGAACTTTCTGACCTGATATTAATACCACAAATGTAGGTTTCCATAGGCTATGGCATGACATACCCCGATTTTCGATTCTTCTCCTAGAACAGTTGTTTTGTTTTTTTTAATTTGACCATCGGTTGAGCATCAGAGCGTTTGGTAGGCGTGATTTACCGGCAAACATATTGTCAATTTATCACTATCGATTGTGAGACGCAAACCACGCTGTGCAGCCACTGAAAGACTATAGCTCATGGCAGGTCTCGTGGTGCAAAACACAATCTTATATTCATTTACAATGTTACCTATATCAAAGGTCTGTCACCTGCGCAGCTGATCTGTGTCTTTGTTTTGACATATGCGAAAAACCGTTTTTCTGACAACGCAGCTCATGCAGGACGACAGTGTAGTTGATGCCGCCGATCCAAGAAGAGTAAGTCTGCCAACCATTTGAATTTTTAACTTTTGACATGTTTTAAGTCCATTGTAAGCACAGTGCCACAGGTGATATTTTTTCAATTTGGAGCGAAAATGGAAGCCCATAGATACTAGAATCCCTCTTCTTCCTAAATAATTTCAAGCCTCTCGTTTAACAGCGATCTTTACTACTCCCCTGCTGCGTTGTTGATGGCCAACATCATATTGCAAGATGTTTTTATTTTATAGGTGTTTCGAGTTCTGGTATACAGGCTGGCCCAGGTTGAAGTTGAGGGCTTTGTTGTTGATTTCGAAGCAGGTTAGATGTTTTATTGTACCATGGTACTAAGCTAAAAAAATATGATAATTATCGATTTCTTTCATGTATGGGACGTATGGTCAAGTCTTTACACAGCCCAATCAAAGTAATGTTTACTCAGCTTAGTTAAAAATAAAACATTATCGCATACATATTTTTGTTACAAAGCCAACTTTGCGAACATAAATTTATACATTTAGCATTTCTGATACAATTAGGACCAAATATCCGCATAAATGTTAAGAACACCATTCAAACGTGTTCTGAGTAAATCATGACGTATGTTCTTTTTATATTGCAGCTGCTTGGCGGGGCCCTACGAGAGTCCTTCCCGGGTAAGCCGGTAAAGGGGTGCATGTTCCACTGGAACCGGGAGGTGTGGCGGCACGTCCAGCAATTCGGGCTATCAGCTATGTACCAGCAGTGTGAGGGAGTGTACGACTACATTCGGCAGCTGATGGCTCTACCGTTACTGCCAGCGCGCCACATCTCTCCAACGTTCAACCACATGAAGAAGGCCAGCAGCGAACCGTTGAAACGACTAGTCGACATCGACCGGCAGTGGTTCAACTATCCCGTGTTTGATGTGCCATCATGGAGCGTGTTCGGTGGGATCAAAAATTGAACACCTAATGAATATCCATTTCAGCAAAGGAACACTGCCATAATAGGTGACCCATATTAAATATTCAGTTTTGAACAAATGTATTTTTTTAAAACACAATAACTTTTTTTTTCTATCATGACCTCCAATTGGGGATGATACACACTTTTTCAAACGAGGACATCTTCTTCCGAGGATGCGACACACCCTTTCAACTGAGGACACGCACTCAACTTTGGAGGACATGACACACCCTTTCAACTGAGGACATGCACGCAAGCTTTGAGGGCACAACACACTCTTAAGGGAATAAAATAATAGCACAAGAAACCAGATCTTTATTTCAAAGTGCTTGAACAGTTAATGGGAGGCATTAAAGCATGTTTTGACAAAGAACAGATGCGATTCGCTCATGGAGTTCATAACATCAGACATTTAGATCTTAGGGGGTGCGGTGGCTCAGTGGTAGAGCGTCAGACTCTGGGTTCAAGAGACCCGGATTCAAAACCCCACGAGTACCCATAATGTATGTTTGAATTGAAAATAAAACTAGGTTAGCCCTTGCAAACCCCACTTATTCTATATAAAAGTAGAAATTCAGAATTCTAGAGCTTGCTAATTATATACATCGGAAATGGAATATATGTGAAACGAAAGGAGCGCAAAAATTAACGAATTTACAGTCACTGTAATCATTTAGGTATTGTAACTCGTAGCAAATATCTAGTCAAATCAAAATTTGAGCCACTGCACCAGAAAACCAACAATCTGCATAGGCAAAAACAAAGGCACATATCAGCTTTGCAGTAACTGCAAAGCTGATCTGTGCCTTTGTTTTTGCTACTAAGATAGTACAATTCCTCTACTTTCTAAATCCAAAATTTACATCTTCTAGCCATCTTATGTGCTGGTACAGCTCAGCTTGTGTCGGACCTGTTCGGAAACCACATTGTTTGTTTTCCCATGAGGCGGCTCAAATGCTTCCAATTTCACCATATGCTCTCAGAGTAACCAAATAAAGTTGATTATTAAGTGACAATTTAATGATAAATTTTGATTATTCTTCATAAAAATATGTAGTACCTGTTCCATGATTTTATGGAGAAATACATGTATGTAGAATTGAACTATCTTTTGATTGTCACAAATATACATGTACTCTGCTGAATTAAGTTACTCATTCATATTCATTACCATCCTTTTTATCACAAGCATTAGCTCTGACAAATATTTTTTCAAAAAAAGAGGAAGTGTTTAATAGCAATAAGAACATGGATATTTTGGCAAACATTGTTTCTTCAGTTACTCTATCTGTTCTTTTGCAAAATATTATACCAATATATACAAATTGTATCAGTAATAATCATATTTATGTGTATTGCCAAGTTGAGTAATAAGTCTGTAGATAATCAAAATCACCATGAAACTGCATGTATTTATTGGGGCAAATGATAAATTATTGCCTTTAAAAAATTGAACAAGTTGACAATTGAATATTGCGTTGAAATTATGTTTCCAGGCCAGTTAACTTGATCTTGTGCGGACCAAAATTTATTTCTCTTGAAGATTATAACCTTCCCTTTAGATCTGTCTGAAAACTTTGGGAAAATAAAGTTATTGGTGAATTTTAAATAGATTTTCTTGATCTGCAGAACATTGTTCAGTCGTAAAAAAATGTACAAAGTGCTTTTCTGTGTTATATTGGCTTGCATAAATTGAGCCATGTCATGAGAAAACTGGTCTTTTGGTTTTCTGACCGGGTCTAACACAAACTGGCCTGTACAGTCACAGAAGAAAGCTAGCAGCTTGAAATTTCCGATTAATGAAGAAGAGAAATTGTAAAATCGGTGTATCAAATCAAAGATGCTGATCAGCTTTGCAGTTACTGCGAAGCTGATCTGTGCCTTTGTTTTTGCATAGGCAAAAGTCTGGTTTTCTCATGACGCTGCTCAATTAAAGATGGTCTTTTCTAAAATAATTGTTGGTTTGAGCTCAGTTATACATCAGGAACCAAAAGTAATACCACAGTATCAGGGCTGAAATTTTACATTTTTGAACCAACAGGAATTTTACAATGTGTCCCCATTCATTGATAGTAGAAAACTTGTATTGTTTTGTGCTCATGTTTACACTTTTGTAAATGTTTGTTCATAATTCTCATGCAATAAACTGCTATGAAAGTCTTAATTGTTTTATTATTAAATTCCATATTAGAATGGGGCTTTCTTTATTCATTTAAGGATTGAAATTCAGATTTTAGCTTTCACTGGATGATGAAAAACATTAGGCTGTTTTAATGTCTGTGAAGACCGAAGGGCTTCTCGAAGACATTAAAACAGCTAATGTTTTTCATCACCCAGTGAAAGCTAAAATCTGAATTTCAATACTTATATTTACATTTTATATTATCAATCAAGTATCAGATTTTTAATTGCGCATATCACCGTTCATTTTCATGTTATTTGACATTAAAACCCACTTAACGTAATTTTGGAACAGCCAAAACGTCAAATTTTCGCGCCTAACGTCATGGCGATACGCGGCCAACGTCACGTCAACAAGAGTAAACAAACAACGTCACTGGATGAGTTTTGACGTCAGCCCGCCCATAGGTGTGGCCTCTAGACCACGTGACTTAATGTTTTTCATTGGGAAATGAAGAACATCAAGAAAGATACTTTCATCTAGGGCGATTGCAATAAAAATGTAAATATTAGACAATATACTGGAGTTCTCGGGCTTGAATCCTACCAGTCTCCTTGGTCTGTCCAGCCATGACTGAAACTAAGTTGAGTCAGATCTGATTATACTGTGATATTAACAGTGGGTCACATAAGCTTAGTCTGATCATTTCTTATGCTGTGAGTTTCACTAGACTGACAGTTTCTAAATCTAAAGCATGAACCCATGACTTATCGGGGCCCCCGCCCATTGGGGCCTAGGAGAAATATACTGAACAAAAAAAGAAACTACACTTTTTAGATACAAAAATTTCCATCTAGACACACCCATATTTTATCAAAAGGTATAGGCATGTGATGGTCATTCGTCAGCAAGGATGACCATATGAAAAGGTGAGCTTATAGGATGGGACTCGAGCCGGCGTCCGTCCGTCCGTCCATCCAGAAAATGTTGTCCACGCATTTTCTCTGCTATTTTTGATTGGATCTGTTCCATACTTGCAAGGAGCTCGGACGAGTTCGAAATTCGATCAGTTCTGACCATGGATTGCGGAGTTAGCTGCCCTTGTGCGTTTGAAAAAAATCCCATAGAATTAATGGAGAAAATTGAATTATATGAAGAAAATGTCCACACATTTTCCCCACAATTTTTGATCGGATCTTTTCCATACTCGCAAGGAACAAGGACATAAACAAGTGCTCGGACAAGTTTGAAATTCAGCCAGATCTAACCAGGGATTGCAGAGTTAGCTGTCAGGTGAGCGATCATTGCTCATTGGGCTACTTGTTTACAGAGCTTGTTAGCTAAATACGAACAGATTTTTATCTTATTCTAAACAATACTCAGATGTAAACAGATATTTATAATGAATCATATATCGTGTTTTAAATGTCGCAAACAATGATTGTACAAAATTCACTTGTCTAGAAGTCTTTATTTCCCTGATTTGTGATGCAGCTTGATTAGCAAAAAGAGATTTAAATGTTGGTTGATTTGTTGTTCAACATCCCGGTCAACAATTTTTCAGTCATGTTGGGACGGAGCCACTGCTTCCTCAGTAGGTGACAAGTACTTTAGGGAGCTTAAAGTGTCTTGCTCAAGGACAGAAATCTATTCAAATGAATTATGTTTGTCAACCCAAACTCGTCGACAAAACACTAAAACATGGCAAGTAAAAGCTCTGAACACTAAAATCAACAGCCCCCTCCTCCAGGAGAAATTGATTTTAATCAGTTTATGATTAACGACTTTGGCCAATCTATTTAAGCAATGTTTTCTCACTTAAAAAGAAAAACAATACCACAATTAAAGAATTATCAAACATTTATATTGTTTGTTGCTGCAATAAAGAAAGGGTAATGCATAACGGTTAAAATTAATTGCAGCATGATTAAAGACACCACAGTTTACTCCCTCAGTATGAAGAAAGAAAGATGTATGAACCTAGCTGTTGAAAAAGGCAAATAAAACACGAAGTGTAATAAGCATATTCTTCATTATTTTAATTAACCATCTCTCTATCAACACACACACGATTATACCATATGTATAAGGCCGAGTTGACCCGGCGGTGTTGACTAGACCCGGATTCGTCGTTTTCACCGTGAATTTTCCCGGTATGATATTCTTAGTTTGTAGTGTCTTCAAAGTTAGTTCTGCATACGACCTGCACAGGACGTATGGCTGACGTACAAAGCGTATAGTCCGTGTACACCAAGTATACCCTATAATTCATCATTGATATATGGTCTAATATTTACATTTTTATTGCAATCGCCTTAGATGAAAGTATCTTTCTTGATGTTCTTCATTTCCCAATGAAAAACATTAAGTCACGTGATCAAAAGGGCAACGCCCATGGGCGAGGTGGCGTTGTAACCAACCAGTGACGTTGTTTGTTTACTCTTGTTGTCGTGACGTTGGTCGCGTATCGCCATGACGTTAGGCGCGAAAGTTTGACGTTTTGGCTGTTCCAAAATTACGTTAAGTCGGATTTAATGTCAAATTACATGAAAATGAGCGGTGATATGCGCAATTAAAATCTGATACTTACTTGATAATATAAAATGTAAATATAAGTATTGAAATTTAGATTTTAGCTTTCACTGGATGATGAAAAACATTAGCTGTTTTAATGTCTCCGAGAAGCCCTTCGGGCTTCACAGACATTAAAACAGCCTAATGTTTTTCATCATCCAGTGAAAGCTAAAATCTGAATTTCAATCCTTAAATGTATGCACCAAATTTGGTACACGACGTATACGACCTGTACCTGACGTACGGCTATCCTATAATGAAGCATACGACCCGTACAGGACGTATGCCTGACGTACACCTCATATAGTCTGTGTACACCAAGTATACCACATGTATCATCGGTGATATATGGTCTAATGTATGCACCAAATATGGTACACAAAGTATACGACCTGTACCTAACGTATGGCTAACGTACAATGAAGTATACAACCTGTACAGGACGTATGGCTATCGTACAATAAATCATTCGAAGTATGGCTAACGTACAATGAAGTATACGACCTGTACAGGACGTATGGCTATCGTACAATAAATCATACGACCCGTACAGGACGTATGGCTGACGTACACTTTCTTTTACAAGATTCACTCTGGTGCAGTGTGTCAGGTGGTTTTTCTCCGGGTACTCCGGTTTTCGCCCCACCTACTGATTGGCCCGTCTCATATGAGCTTAAATAATCTTGAAAGGGACGTAAAATGAATAAAAAAAATTAAAAGTTAGTATAAACGTATTTATTCAAGATACAAGAGCAAGAAATACACATATAAATACATTACATAATGAGAGGATTTGAACGAAAGCATGATGCTTATAAAGTTCATTTCCTCAAATGGTTTTATTATACATTATGCAGTATGACGACATGACATGGTGCAGAAAAAATCATATTCAGCTTCATTTTTATTCATATATATAAAATAAAATACGTATAGGCGAGTCTAATATCGATAAAAGATTGAGAATATAGACGATATCAGTGAAAGGATACCCTCCAAGAGAGAGTAAGAAAAATAATCGTTATACCCAGTCCATCAGTAAGCTCATAGCCCAAGCCTTATCCAAGGTAAAGCAGTCCTAGCAGTAAAGTATCTAAATTTTATTTAAGTGATGCCTGTTTCGATTCGCTTAGTTGCCAGTATGTATAATTGAACTTGTCTGAATATAAAACTGTTTTCATCAAATGTAGCTTCCTGGATTCCTAAAAGAAGTTTTGGAACAGTTAATGGAGGAGGGATCATATAAGTACCGTATGCGTAGATTTCTATAATTCTCACATGTCAGCAAATAATGGGAAGCGGTTTCAATTGCACCACACAAGCATCAGGGATCAGCAACTATATTTTCATTATAAAGATGATGTTTAAGACTGCTACATTCTAATCTTAATCTAGCATGGTATATCTGACCTATTAACATCGTATGTATGGCATCAAAGTATTTAGGATATATAGGTGTGTTACTAATATGATTAATTTGGAATTTGAAGGCATTATAGTGTGTACTGTCCTTAAAGCCTGTGTGCATGTCCTCAGTTGGAAGGGTGTGTCGTGTCCTCTAAGCTTGCATTCGTGTCCTCAGTTGGAAGGGTGTGTCGTGTCTTCAACGGCTGCGTGCATGTCCTCAGTTGAAAGGGTGTGTCGTGTCCTTAAAGGTTGCGTGTGTGTCCTCAGTTGAAAGGGTGTGTCGTGTCCTCCAAAGTTGCATGCATGTCCTCAGTTGAAAGGGCGTGTCGTGTCCTCCAAAGTTGCATGCGTGTCCTCGGTTGAAATGGTATGTCATTCCTCCAAGGTTGCGTGCGTGTCCTCAGTTGAAAGGGTGTGTCGTGTCCTCCAAAGTTGCATGCATGTCCTCAGTTGAAAGGGCGTGTCATTCCTCCAAGGTTGCATGCGTGTCCTCAGTTGAAAGGGTGTGTCGTGTCCTCCAAAGTTGCATGCATGTCCTCAGTTGAAAGGGCGTGTCGTGTCCTCCAAAGTTGCATGCGTGTCCTCGGTTGAAATGGTATGTCATTCCTCCAAGGTTGCATGCGTGTCCTCAGTTGAAAGGGTGTGTCGTGTCCTCGGAAGAAGAATATGTCCTCGTTTGAAAAAGTGTGTATCGTCCCCAATTGGAGGTCATGACAAAAGAATAAAGTTATTGTGTTTTCAAAAATATATTTGTTTAAAACAGTGAATATTTAATATCGGTCACCTTATGGCAGTGTTCCTTTGCTGAAAAAACAAGTGGAAAGCACTGTCCCAAATTTGACATGGGCTCAGTTGGAGGTGCTTTATTATAAAGATGATGTTTAAGACTGCTACATTCTAAATCTAGCATGGTATATCTGACCAATTCTCATCGTATGTATGGCATCAAAGTATTTAGGATATATAGGTGTGTTACTAATATGATTGATTTGGAATTTGAAGGCATTATAGTGTGTACTGTCCTTAAAGCCTGTGTGCATGTCCTCAGTTGGAAGGGTGTGTCGTGTCCTCTAAGCTTGCATTCGTGTCCTCAGTTGGAAGGGTGTGTCGTGTCTTCAAGGGCTGCGTGCATGTCCTCAGTTGAAAGGGTGTGTCGTGTCCTTAAAGGTTGCGTGCGTGTCCTCAGTTGAAAGGGTGTGTCGTGTCCTCCAAAGTTGCACGCATGTCCTCAGTTGAAAGGGCGTGTCGTGTCCTCCAAAGTTGCATGCGTGTCCTCGGTTGAAATGGTGTGTCGTGTCCTCCAAAGTTGCGTGCGTGTCCTCAATTGAAAGGGTGTGTCGTGTCCTCGGAAGAAGAATATGTCCTCGTTTGAAAAAGTGTGTATCGTCCCCAGTTGGAGGTCATGACAAAAGAATAAAGTTATTGTGTTTTCAAAAATATATTTGTTCAAAACAGTGAATATTTAATATCGGTCACCTTATGGTAGTGTTCCTTTGCTGAAAAAACAAGTGGAAAGCACTGTCCCCAGTTAGTGGTGAAATTTGACATGGGCTCAGTTGGGGGTGCTTACTTGTATGCGTGCGTGCGTGCGTGCGGGTGGGTGGGTCGGTCGGTGGGTGCGTGCGTGCGTGCGTGTTTAATGAAATTACAATTTCTACACTGAAACGTAAATAAACTCCATTTTGTGAATTTCAATGTTGGCCCTTTTAAGTTTAACAAACTATATTTTGAAAAACTAACATTATTTTGATCTGGATTTTTACAGATCATGTGAACAGGTGAATAAAACTGTATTCTTGTTTAGAGGCAGAAAATTGAATATTTTTAAAGTAATTGAGTTTTTAATAAGAAATTGTTAAAGTTTCCTTAAGTAGATATACTGTAATGGAAAAGAAACGCAGCTAAGAAATTTAGAATTCCACCAGTCAAATACAATATGCTACAGTTGACAAATACTAGTTAGCGGACTAGTTAATCCCAGGCTACATACACCCTAGAGGGTACTTTAATGGCGAATGTTGACAGCATAAATACCTCTGAGGTGTAAATGTATCACAAAGGACTGGTGTAGTCAGTCTTGCAATAGTGACGTTCAGTTTGGGATGCTCTTACACTCATGGCTTCTAGGCAGAAATAGAATAAAGTTCAGAATCGTGCTGCAAGGTTTGTTGGAAATAATGTTGTATTTAACCTGGGAGTATGACTGGCATTCTTGGACATTTCATGTGAACCCCTTATGAAAACGAGAAATTATGGTAGACAAATACATTCGTTATACAAAGAAGCCGGATAAGTCAGAATACCCACAGATGACCACTATATCCCAAAGTATAGGCGTTGTAGAAACAAACACTCCTTGACATTTCAGATTCCTCCAGCTAGCAAAGGAGCTTACAAAAATCGATCTAGGATGACCTTCGCGATTTCTTCTGAGGAAATGCCACCTGACTGCGTGCCCAAGTTCGCAAATGGTGATGCATTGTCTGCGCATGTCCATATTGTTCGAACATTGGACTGTCTAATTTGTCAGCCATTATGGCGGCCATCTTGGTCATGTGACCTTGACCATTTATACAAATTTTCATTCCCCTTCCTAACGATGTTCCACGGCCAAACGGTTTCAGAGAAAATGTTTGAATGTTATGGTCATATACATGCACATAGCCTTGGGGCAGGGACAGACAACCCACTGGAGACAAAATTGTTTCAAAAACATAAATCGTCTCTGTCTGACAACACTCTTTATCCTGAACAGGATAGTGATGCGCCATTGCAGACAGTCCAGTGCTCGAAGAATATGGACATGCGCAGACAATGGCGGTTACGTATTCCCTAATTTGCTAGGGCGCTCTTTTTTCATACAAGGGATCGCCTCGGCATATACCATACCCTTAAGGTAGGACTTTTTTTTTCTTTGTTGTTGTTGAAAAGCTTTAACTTGTAAAATTTATATTATTCATGCAGAGAACAAACCACGTACATGTAAATTTCTCACTGAAAGCATTCATAATAAAGAGCAACTTAACCACAATCGCTATTTGACAGCGTAACATTGTCACTCAACAATGTTTCAAAATGAAATTCAGTGTTGCTGTTCAGTACTGTATTACAAGACTTCCATTTATGAGCCCACCTAAGACGTAGGCTGATCGGATCAGCTTATCGGCAATCTGCAAACCAGGAATCTCAGGTTCGATCCTTGGCATCTTTTGTCTTTTGCATGGAGGTTTAAACCAAGTACTTGTATCCGTATGATGTTTTTATGGACCCCATAATTAACCAACCAGCTGAAACGAAAATGGTTTCTGTCCCGGAACCACTCAGGTTATCCTGAGACAACCTAGACCGTAATTTTCAAATACCTTTATATAGGGAACAAGTTTCCATGGAACATTCCGATCCATTGTTATTCATTCGAGATTATCTGCTGTGGTTGGAAGGTTCTATAAATAGCACAGCTATTCGATACAATGTATCCGATAAGGGCAATCTCTAACATACTGCGTCAGGGAGTCGAGACTCTTTGGCTCAGTGGTTAGAGCATTGGATTTCTAACCTGGCGATCCGGGTTCGAATCCCGTCAGGGACGCGGGATTTTTTCACTCTATGCATTATTTCTTAGTTACGACCTATACTCGCATATTGGTTTCATCTGAGTTGGTTGTTGAGACGGTCACTTTAAGTGGAAGATTAGTATAATAGTACTCGCCGAACAGCTTTCAATAAGGTGATTGACAGATTGACAATACCTCCCACACCTAACATGGTAAAACCTAAGACTTTGCTCGAACTGGTTATTGCGCTATAAAGTGTGCAACCAACGAGTAGCACACAATGTACATGTATGTAAATGTGTACACGAATAAAAGCGACATATGGTCATGAAAACTATGTTCCTTAATGTAAATCGTAGTATGTATCTTTCTGCCAGTCAAAGTATATGCGTTAAGAAAGGTTTTGCAGGTCATTGGCCCAGGTAGAAGTATTGTCATCGAAGTAAAACATTTTTATGAATGAGTTGTAAGGTGAAAAAAGAAGAGAGCCGAAGCGAATGAAAACGTAATGGCGATTAATACAATAAGAGAAAAGTCTTCGCATGTTAGCATGATTGAGAAATATACGTAATGTGTCGATGTCGCCTTTCGCTTCCCGAGCATATTGAAACGTTCTTGTAAATATTTCTCCATTTTCAAATTATGCTGTCACTTCCGCGCCCGTCCCCCTCCCTAATCTCTATAAGTTTTTGATTCCCATGCACCGACCAAACAAGTTCAACCCTCAGGGTTTAAGGGACTTTCTCATTGTTAGCGTAGGTAGAGCTGGCTTCGCCTTGGTGGCACCGTAGCCTGAAAGTCAACTGCACTACTTAAAGCGAGACTGCAATCGAACATTTATTTTGCACAATCAAACGATTGATTATTTTATTGCAAATCGATTCTAATACTGCGTCCTTTATTGTCACACTAAACAAAAACGTCGCGGTTAAGAATACGGCTCGTTTTGAAATCCGTATACCTGTTGTAAATAAAAATGAACACCTGTGAAAAAGCTTTAATGTCGTGTGTTCATTGGACGAGTCCAATTTAAATAATGAAGCTATTCATGTATTACTCGAATGATTAACCAAGTAGTTAAGACCAATTCTATTTGAGGTTGGGGTGTGACGAAATTTTCGCGAGATTTGAACGGGAAAAGACCCCAATGCCACGCCCGTGTATGATTCACTCCTGTTCCATGAATACAATAATTTTCGGACATTCTTTTTGGGATTAAAAATATGTGCAGCCGTTTAAAGTGAAGTTACCATTAATCATAACAACTGTCTACCTGTAAAAATTAGTTGTGTAACAGTGTGTGTCATTTTATACCGGTAAATTACAAAATTAAAGTAATATTTCTGTTTGACAAGTGAGCTCGCTTAAGGAGTTATAACAGTACCGTTTTGGATATACCACATCTTGGGAGGGGCTGTGAACGTTATTTAAATGTATTAGTTTCTGCAGTTGATTTTTGGTTTTGTTATTTAGCAAATCTGTGATATAATAAAATTAAAACAATGTATTCGTTTAGGAAGATGAGAACTCGAAGGAAGCCATGTGTGGAATTATTAGTGCTATTTATTATGTGCCTTCTTTTTGGAAATATTTCTTGTCAGATTGAAAATGGTAAGTCTTGTGTTAAGCTGTTTAGTTTTTTTTTTCTTCTTCTTTTTGTTGAACGTCACAGTCAACATTTTATCAGTTACGTCGTAACGGGAGGGTATTAACCAGCACTCAAGGGAACTTATCAATATTCAGATGGTTTGAATGTATACATTTTAACTCCAAACTCAGTGATTTGGTGGGTCTATGTTCCACATGTGTGCTAGCACAGTTATTAATAGTCCCACCGTGGGGTTTGGCATATCGAGACGTAGCAATGCATTTGTTCATGTTTTCATCGTTTTATTGTATATGAATACATAAATTTGTATTTAAGTCACATGCATATTTTATTACACTCGTGTTTTCATTCATTCATTCATTCATTCATTCATTCATTCATTTATTCATTCATTCATTCATTCATTCATTCACACGTTTTTGTAAAAAGCCAAGACAGCTGACTGAATTATCCAAAGTGAGTGACGCAGGCTTACTGTAGAGCTCTTTGGAAAAAACATGACCATGCAAGGAACAAAGATTTTTCAAGTTTGATATTCAGTAGAAAAAAAATGATATTTTTCAATCCTTTCACTCAAAACATACATTGTGGGTACAAGTTTAGAGTATCCCCAATCTATAAAAAAATAAGGAAATAAGGTATACCCATGCAAACCCCAGTATTAGGGTTTAAGGGGGTATTTATTGCACGGACGCGTTTTCCTGATGAGCTCTTGGACGAAAACAATAAAATGCGCAATGTTGCATGTAGCTCCGGGTTTCAACAGCGCCTAGTCTGGTTTGGGGATATACGTCCATCTGTTGCTCTAGTGTACTGATAATATAATAAGAGGATAAAACATTCTTTTCCGTGCATTAACGTTTGCCAAGCCCAAGGGCAATAATGTGTTGCAGCCCGAACCGCGTAGCGGTGAGGGCTGCAACACATTATTGCCCGAGGGCTTTGCGAACGTTAATGCACATGGAAAAGAATGTTATATCGTCATTGTTATATACCTTTCCTTCAGCACATGCACATTTTATTTATTTATTTATTTATTTAGCTATTTATTGTACATGCTAAAATAAATTGCATAATTGTACCTTTTTTTCAAATAAAACAAACATGGTTGACTCACCCATAGAACAAATAAGCGTATAATTTTGCAATGTCTTGACTTTTGTTCAATTTCGTTCGTATGCTGATACAGTAGAGCAAGAATATTTATAATTGATCAGAATTTTATATCCTTTGTGAAAGAGAAGCAATTTTGACATACAATGTCTTGAAATCATGCATAATGACAATCCCACAAAGTTACACGTTAAATTTAGATGAAATATACATCTGGAAATGTACATCCACCTGTCAAGTTAAATTAAGATGAAATGTACACATGTTAGTGCCCATAACATGTAAACAGGTATTTTTCATAGGTTCAGGGCAATAACGCCATTATTGCCCTAGGGCAATAACACCATTATTGCCCTGTTAAGATGTCACCTCAGGGCATTAATACCATTATTGCCCTGCTATGACGTCATCTCAGGGCATTAATGGTATTAATGCCCTATGAGGCTTAAAACAGCAGAAAGTGTTGTCCGTTACAACACGACAAGTTTCTATTGTAGGGATACATTAGGTATATAACAATAAATATTATCAGCCAAAGCAAAGTTATGTTGTAAAGCTTTGAGCTTTCAGGCTATCACTTACATCTACTTGTATAATTTTCCTGATTTTCATTCGTGCGAGCTATGGACACCCCCTCACCTGCTCGGTAATCCAGACCCTATCCGCGTATGCTACGATCTTTTTAGCTCGCCTGTACGAAAGTACAGGAAGAGCTATTGCAGTCACCCCGGCGTCGGCGTCGGCGTTGGCGTTAGCGTCGGCGTCGGCGTTGCTCAAAATGTTAAAGTTTTTGGTTAAAGTTTTTATGAGTCTATATCTCTTGAAGTTGTTTATGGATCAAGTTGATACTTTGCATGTTGGTAGATATTGGTCTGAAGTTTTCTGCTGTACCATCATGACCCACCTGGGTGACCTTGAGGTCAAGGTCACGGACTTAGAAATTTTGTGTTAAAGTTTTTGGTTAAAGTTTCTATGAGTCTATATTTCTTGAAGTTGTTGATGGATCAAGTTGATACTTTGCATGTTGGTAGATATTGGTCTGACATTTTATTCTGTACCATCATGACCCACCTGGGTGACCTTGAGGTCAAGGTTACGGACTTGTGTTAGAGTTTTTTGTTAAAGTTTTTATAAGTCTATATCTCTTGGATATATAGATGGATCAAGTCGATACTTTGCATGTTGGTAGATATTAGTCTGAAGTTTTATGCTGTACCATCATGACCCACCTGGGTGACCTTGAGTTCAAGGTCACAGACTTTGAAATTTTATGTTAACGCTTTTGCTTAAAGTGTTTTGAACTGTATATTGCTGGAACATATGGATGGATCTAGTTGATACTTTGCTGTTAGATATTATTCTTTTCTTATGCTGTAGCATCTTGACTCACCTGTGGTCAAGGTCACAGACTTAGGTTTTATGTTATAATTCTATATCAAATATGTAGATGGATCAAGTTGAACTTAGCATGTTGGTAGATATTGGTCTGAAGTTTTATGCTGTCACGACCCACCTGAGTGACATTGAGGTCAAGGTCTTTGGTCATAGATTTAGTGGCAAAGCACAAGTCAGGCGAGCTACGCTGTCCTGCGACAGCTCTTATTTGAATGACTGTTAACGTGTAATACTCCGTGGGCCAGGAGGGCTTACCATGCACCCCCCCCAAGGATCCTCTGGGAGTGGTATAACATTGTTCATTGGACCTCCCTGATTAAGAATCAAGATGTTAACACTCAATATCTTGGTTCCGACCCGCCATTTTGGACGGTTTTCAAGATGGCCGCCATGTAGAAATGACAAAGCGCATGTTTAGCGTAATAGAACTCTTAAAACTTGTAATCTGCTTACTTTTATGGGCTAAACATGCATGTATAAGTGTCTAGACTCCATTTCTGATATTAATTTATCAAAGTTAGGTCTTTTAATGACGGTGTACAAGATGGCCGCCGCATTGAAAAACATATTTGGCGATTTTGGTTACTTTTTCCCACATAAAAAAAGCTTTTTTTTTCAGTTTCACTAAAATCTATGTTGTTTGAGTCATTAAGAGAGATGCAGCGATCAGTTTTATGCTAATTAAACCACAGTTCCAACTCGCCATGTTGGACGGTTTTCAAGATGGCTGCCATGCACAAATGGTGAAGTGCAATGTTTGGTATATTAGAAATCTTAAAACTTATAATTTGCTGGTTTTATTAGCAAAATATGTATGTATAAGTGTCTTGACTCCATTTCTGATAAAATATTTATCAAAGAAAGGTCTTCATATGATGGTATACAAGATGGCTGCCACATTGTAAAGCATATTTGGGGATTTTTGTTACTTGCCCCCCTAAAAAGCTTCTTTTTTCAGTTTCACTAAAATCTATGTTGTTTATGTCATTAACAGAGATGCAGCTATTATTTTAATGCTAATTCAACCAAAACAATCTTGTATAAGTGTAAAGTATAAGTCTATAATCTTCAATATGTCACAATCTGCTGACCATGCTAATTAAATAACTACTTTCATCAAGGTGTAAAATTGGTAATACTGCACAAAGAAGACTGATCAAAGATGCAACTTGATTCAAAATGTTCTGATAATAAGGAAGATTTGCATTATAAATGTGTAAACTGTGCAGTTCAAAGTTTAGATTTATTCACAAAGGTATATCTATTAACGGCTGACAATTCATCACAAGACAATCTGGCAAACTGAATTCTGGCAAACTGAATTTGCAATAATGACCACAGGTGCTAAATGACTGTTGATTATTTCAATATCGTGTAATTTGCTTAAGCAGACCCTAATTTCCAAATGGAAAAGGTGAATAGATAGCAGGCATTAGTATACTGTTAAATATGGTCTTTGTGGACTTTTCTAAATGTCAACATAAGATTAAAGAGGCTTTAATTTACATCCAAAACACATGGGACCCTAAGCATCGGGATTATTTTGCGAAGTCTCACTGGCCTGAGAGAGACGATAGGGTTAATTTTCTACTAAACAGGTATGGTGATAGTCAGTGTGGGATGTTTAAATTGATATAAGTTTGTTCATTGTTAAACATCTAGTTTGTTGATCCAATGGAAAAGATCTATCTAGTGAAATTAACCTAAAATGCCATAAAAATGAGGAGTACTACAACAAGATCCAAACGCAAAAGAGTTAAAATAAATACTTGCCTGGTACGAGCAAACAAAGTCATACCTTTAAGGTATTAACCCAGTGTGTGACTACATGTAACTGTATCAATCTTTAACAGACCAAAATAATTAAATTGGACATACATGTAGGGAGTGGTAGGTAGGTATAGTTTTAATACTGATACTGGTTGTGGTTGTGTAATGAAGACATATAATATTTACTTTCCAGTTGTAAATTCATCAGATCCCATTATTCTCCTTTCAAGATACTCAAATACTGATGAATGCCTCCAAAGCTAAGTGATATTTACAGGGGCAGATTCATAGAACCAATTAAATCTGTTCATAGAATGACACATACAGTATGTTAAAGAACATAACTTGAAATCACACTCAATGTTTTTATTGGTTCTAACAGGCTAGGCCTGCAAATTTCATTTAGCTACTGAAGATGCTCATCAGGTTTTTGAGTGCTTGAAAGCAGAACAATGAGATTTTATGTTTTTTTTCACATCTAGGATAGTGAATAAAAATACATTCTGGTGGTTATTTCTTGGGGTATTTCTAAGCAGATGATCTTTGCCTGGGTCGTATTAGCGGGTTGCTCCTCTAGGCTAGATGTTTATGGGCAGGTTGTAAACTGCTAATAAAATTATTTGTAATTGCAATGCATGTGTTCTTTGTTTTTGTTGTTGTTTTATTATTTCTCACAGTCTATGCCTACAAATGTCTTTTAGCTTCTGAAGCTGCTCATCAGATTGAGCGTTTGAAAGCACAATAGTGAGATCTGAGATTTTAACGTCTGAGATGGTGAATAAAATGTGTCTCTAGTGCGCCACTACCACAAGTATCAGAACTAAAATTTTATCTCTGTGTCAAACTTACTCTTCTTTGGTCTTCTAATGATTGATACAGCTAGTTACAGACTTGGTACATACCTGAAAAATGTATTAATTTGTTTGCTCGTACAAGATAAGGGCATATTTTAACCATTTTGGCCATTTATCATCTATTAATATATGACAGCCATTTTTGATGCCATATTACATTAAATAATTTAACACTATCAAACACCAAAAAGAATCAGACTTGTGTGGATGTTTCTTACCTAAATCCAGTTATCAGAAAGCAATTTTAGAAAAAATGTTGAAGATAACAAATCTAGCTTTAATTAGGCTTCTTTAATTATGTCAGCCAGCTTGTCTGGCATATTGGAGATTATAGACCTAAACTTTACATTTATACAAAATTGTTTTAGTTGAATTAGCATAAAAATAATAGCTACATCTCTGTTAATGACATAAATAACATAGATTTTAGTGAAACTGAAAAAAAGAAACTTTTTAGGGGGAAAGTAACAAAAATCCCCAAATATGTTTTACAATACGGCGGCCATCTTGTACGAGGTATGGCAGGAAAGTTCGTAGACACCATTAGTATTTTCAACAGGAAAAGAAATTCAGTCAAAATGAATATATCTGGGTTTGCAAAAATATTTCATGAGCAAACAGACGAAATTTTATGAAAATCTGGCCAACATGACATCTTCTACAGCCTTTTATGTGCACCTCCCTAACCGGGAGCGGGGCAAGGGTCAACGTCTCAGTGACGTTACTTTAAGTTTATTGCTGTCAGTGCTTTATATATTTGTAACAAGTTTAATCGATGTTTCAGAGTTATTCCACATAGGGTCCTTTGATATCGGTACAATTTTATTACGTGTATCCAGCTGTCAAATGCAGATCTGTGCCAACTGTCCCCAGGTTCTCTGATGACCGATTGAACATACGAAACCATTTTCATTCGCTGAGAATGTAAGACGAGTGCCCTTCCGCCGCCGTTTATCATCTTAGATGATCTATCGAGCATCCAAAAACCATCTCTGCCACTTGTAAACTAGTACCAGACAAGCTGATAGCTTTTATGTTGTTGTTTATATCATTTACATCGTGTTTGTTGGCCATTTCCATAACAAAAGCACACAAATTTATGGTTATCGGTTGTTCTCTGATGTCAAAATTACGCCATTTTTTCAAACAATTTTTTCGGACTGCATCTGAAATTTTATTCACAGATATCAAACTGTACTGCCGCGAAGGCCCAAACA
This sequence comes from Rugalucina vietnamica, assembly GCA_964017185.1. Classification (NCBI taxonomy): domain Eukaryota; kingdom Metazoa; phylum Mollusca; class Bivalvia; order Lucinida; family Lucinidae; genus Rugalucina; species Rugalucina vietnamica. The sequence goes on along the minus strand of OZ024885.1, from coordinate 29,242,280 downwards.
TTCAGAAAACGTCGTTGATTGAACATTCTTTCAGGAACAAAATATTTTAACGTTACAGCACACTTCCGTGCCGTTTCACAAGCAAAAACAGAATGTGGAAATCGTCACATTTTATCACGTTTTGACACCTGCCCCGCACGGCCCTACCCTCAAGCAGAAAAGTGGCCATACCAAGTGTGTTATTACTTCAAATTGCACAAAATTTGTGAAATATAGTCATAAGATATTGCTGCTTGAAATTATGCAAAACGCTTCTTCAACAACGCGTTACTTTTTTCTGATAGCTGAAGTGTCTACGAACTTCTCTGCCATACCTCGTATATTATCATTTAAAGACATACCTTGATTAATTTATTAAATTTATATCAGAAATGGAGTCAAGACACTTATAAATACATATTTTGCTCATAAAAGTAAGTAAATTAGAAGTTTAAAGAGTTCTATTATACTAAACATGCACTTTGCCATTTTTGCATGGCGGCCATCTTGAAAACCATCCAAAATGGTGAGTCGGAACTGCGGTTGAATTAGCATGAAATAAATTGTTGCATCTCTTTTAATGACTCAAACAACATAGATTTTAGTGAATCTGAAAAAAAAGCTTTTTATAAGAAAAAGTACCCAAAAAATCGCCAAATATGTTTTTCAATGTGGCGACCATCTTGTACACCGTCATTTAAAGACCTAACTTTGATACATTTATTTCAGAAATGGAGTCTAGACACTTATTTATGCATATTGTGCTCATAAAAGTAAGCAGATTACAAGTTTTACATGTTCTATTATGCTAAACCTGCGCTTTGTCATTTTTGCATGGCGGCCATCTTGAAAACCGTCCAAAATGGCGGGTCGGAACCAAGATATTGAGTGTTAACATCTTGATTCTTAATCAGGGAGGTCCATTGAACAATGTTATACCACTCCCAGAGGATCCTTGGGGGGGGTGCATGGTAAGCCCTCCTGGCCCACGGAGTATAAGTGTTTTGTACGGTTAACTGCGCGTTTCTGCCATAACCCTATGAATGCAGAACAAATCTTGTATCTTTGCTATAAAAGTAGAGACAAACAAGGCGACTGGGAGCAACCGACGCGAATAGAATCAAAACAAGACTGTGCACAGTATTTAAACACTTGTCTGGCAACAACTTTCCACGGTTCATACCGATCCGTGGAAGGTTGTTGCCAGACAGGTATTAATAATACTTATTGCTGCATATTGACTTTATCTGCGTCGGTTGTTCTCAGCGGCGTTGGTTGTCTCTGGATAATCAGAATGGAGTTATGGAAGGAGTCTGTGCTGAAATTCACAAACCCCATCGGTAGCGCGTTATGCCAAAAACAGGCGGTGAATCAGTTTATACCGACATTCTTTGAAGTAAAAACATGTGGGAAAATTAAAATTTGAACCAAGTTAAGCTGCTTTGGTCCACTGATTATGAAGCAAACTATAATGACATAATTCATTGTTAACTAAGTACACTCATATTGTGTGGATAGGAAAGAACCTTATTTAAATTGTAAATGAGCCGCGTCATGAGAAAACCGGGATTTTGCATATACGAAAACAAAGGCGCAGATCAGCTTCGCAGTAACTGCGAAGCTGATCAGCGCCTTTGTTTTCGCTAGACAGATAGAACAATTCCTCTACTTCAAGTTCTAAATCTAAATTTTTCAGCCTCAAGCCATCTGCTCGGTTTGTGTCGGACCTATTCGGAAACCACATTATCGGTTTTCTCAGGCTGCGCCTCAGTTGTAAATGACAAGTAAAAGCTGTATACATAGTGGGGAAGCTTGCATGTAACATAAGCCATGGCATATAAAAAAAATAAGAGCACGGCGCATTCAATCCTGCTAACCAGAGAAGAGCATGCGCATTTCCACAGACTGTTCAAGATAAATGTTGATTGGACAATTTGCTAACCTCAGTGAGTTCAAGAACTGTTTTAGAACTGATCCCCTCAGAAATAATGTCACTGTGAAGAGGCTTCATGGCAAGGTTATGTCTGGATGAGGCTACCGAATGAGTCACGTTCGAATTTAATGAGGCTGTCTTTTCAAAAATCTTTTTAGGTGTTTTATGTGTCTTCAAAATGTCTAGGACAGGATGGGGGGATTAAATCCCTGCTACTTTCAAATCCCAGTATGCTCTAATATTGTCTGATTAGTAATCTGCCAATAATTTAATAATTCCCCTTTTCACAAACCGGGGTGGTAGGTGAGCTCCGTGGCGTAGTGATAGAGCATCGGACTCCGAATCGAGATGTCTTGGGTTCGATCCCCACTGGCGACACCATAATGAGTCCTTGAGCAAGGCACATGAACTACCCAGAGTACTGGTTAAAATTCAAGAAGCCGTGGCTCCGTCCCGATATAACTGAAATATTGTTCACTGGGACCTTAAACCTCAAAACAAACAAACAAACAAGCCGGGTGATAAAATATACAACGAACAACTGATAACCCGGCGGTAAGCAGGCCGTTGCAGATCTTCTTTCGAGCTACATCTGTACATGGACATTGCGAAGGCATTTGACACTGTATTTGGTCAGCATTGTGAAAGACTCCAAACCTGGTGGATCACCCACATTGTAAAAAGCCGGGTTTTCTGCCCTTTCTATGATAAATTACAATGTTGTAACTTTACGCGTTTGATGTATATGATTATCACCTGAAGTCATTTTGAACCTGTCAACTCATGAATTTGATGACCTTCTCTGGAATGACATGTGTCTATTTGACATATATTTCAACGACATTTTCACGGTGTGAAAGAGAAGCTGGTCATTCGACAAGGGAGGGGGATTGGTAGAGTGTAGGACTCCGACCGAGAGGTCCTGTGTTAGGTACAATGTACCTACCTCTACAAGGTTATTTCATTGAACGAGGCACATTAACTCCCTTAGAATTGGTACTTCCTATTATAAAAATGTTGTTCTTTTCGATTAAGTTCTCAAAACTTTGGGCCCGGCAAGGACATCTGAGATGAACAGAGATAGGTGTTGTATATTTTAGTATTAAACTAAAGGCCTGTCAATACAATCTGTCAACACATAGTCTATCATGTATACAACAATACAAAGGGTATAAAAATCCGACAAATAGACGGAAACTGTATGTATGCAATTTATCATGAGTTGCGTTATGAAAAATCAGAACATGGCGGATTCAGGGGCTCCGAACAGCTCCAAAACAAATACACGGTGTATATCCACAGAAGATGGATGGGTGCTAGAAATCGGGAACATGTGAAGCGAAATCAAAGGCACAGAAATGTGCGCAGCTACCACGCTAACCGCGCAATTTATCGACATCCTTCGTTTTCACGCACTTAAGCAAGAAATCAGGTTTCCTCTGAATGCAGCCTTAAATATCATTGCAAACAACTGGACCGAAAAGGCAGTTATTCAGACGAAGAAGAATAAACAAACATTCTTGTCGATGATCGATTCGGTGTCAATAGTTAAGATACGAGCGATATATTATACATATGAAATATTTATGACAATAATAGTTCGACGTCTGTCTGCTTCTAGCCAAAAAATGCGGTCCATTTGATGTAAAGCTTTGCGTTTTGTCTGATCAAGTTCTTGCTCTGAGCAGAACAGTATCTTGTCCATATTTATTTTAAATCGCAAAAAGAATGGCGTTTGTTTGAATAGGGCCCTATCTTAAATTCATCCATTTTTTACCATTTTTTCTCTATTTATACATCATTTGCATTTATTTCTTAAATCCAGGCTATATACCCTTAACAAAAAAAAAATCATTTTGCACATGTCCAGGCTCTGTCTTAACCATAACCATACTAGTATGTTTTAGTGACCGAGCACTTATATACTTTCCTTCATCCATCGGTTTCCTTCTAAAAATGATGTAGATCTATTTCTACATACCCCTAGAGAGACATTCTATATATTGAGAGCTACTTTCTTTAATAATCGAACTTCTGTTTCCTGCTATCTATTTTCATCGTATTACCATTTCTCTGTTGGAATCAGAATGCATGTATACATGTTCTTTGTTTGACTATTTGTTTGCAATATTTAAAAGTATCGCGTCATGAGAAAACTAACAATGAGGTTTCCGAACAGGTCCGACACAAACCGAGCTGAACAAGCACAGACGTAGAGACTCGAAATTTTGCATTTAGAGAGAAGAAGAGTTGCACTATCCGTGTAGCGAAAACAAAGGCACTGATCAGCTTCGCAGTTACTGCGAAGCTGATCTGCGCCTTTGTTTTCGCCTATACAGATTATTGGTTTTCCCATGCGGCGGCTCATTTTACGTTGTCGCCGATAATCAATTTTATCTCTGTCTCGTTATGAAAAGTTCTCTATGGGTGATTGGGTTGATTTGATCAAGATAGTCTTCACAATCGATGCATTTTTGTACATTGTAACACGTTGTGAATGTCTTGACAAAACTTATTTTGATACTAAATATCCACACCATTGATATTGAGGCGCCCCTCCACAAGCAACTACCCATTTATGCCGATGCAGTGGCATTTTATCTTCATGAATGCATGCGTAAGAAGGTATACTGAACAAAAAAAGAAACGCAACAATAGGCCACCGAGGATTTTTGAGTTTAATGGTAAAATGTTGATAATTTCAGGTCTGTTGTTGTGTGATTCCCATTCGTGGAATATTAGAGTATATCATGCGAAAAACTGAATTTCATTTCGAGAAAAATTGAATGAGAAATTTTTGTCGTCTTAAATAATGCAAATCGGGAAAGATTTGCTCTGCGCATGCGCACACTTTTGAACCTCCAAATCATCAAGGAACAATGTCTGCTGCTCCTTAAGTAAAATTCACGAAAAAGAAATAAAGTTTAACAACACACAAGCTCGTAATTAAAACCACCAATTCGCCTATATGTTTAATTGAAAGGGAGATAATTTCAATAGTATTCATTTTATTTCTTTAACGTGTGAGTTATCTGCTGAGTGGCACATTGTGATTTTGAATGGTGGTTTATAGCGGATTTAAATTGTACCATTATTTTAATGCTTGCGCATGCGCAATTGTGTGGTTTACTACTTTCAGCATGCCCATGGTCGGCATCGAATAACTCCGTAAATACTCATTGAAATTAAAATCGGTTTCTTGCATTCGGAAGCCTGATATCTAATGCAGAAGTAGAAAATGCAATGATTTCTGATTGTATCATAATTTGCGCAAAATTTTGTGAAATATAATTGTTGCGTTTCTTTTTTTGTTCAGTATATATATAGGATGACGATTTTCTAAGTTTGGTACCGCCATTTTATTACGACACAAGATACAGGGATACCTGAATGGGCTTTATCAATCTCAGGCCAATACATGGCATAAGAGATACAGTAAATGTACAGACGTGTTACATAGCGCAAACTGGCTGTAGATGTAATGATACATATTTACAAAAGGGTAGTGAGGCGGAGGTGGGGGGGGGGGGGTCTGAAAGCATGCCCATGCAATATATTGTATTTTGTATTTTCTGAACCTGTTGAAAAAATCTGTTTTAAAAATCTGGCATTTCTTTTTGCTCACAATATTGAGTGTCAGTACCCACAATCTATGTTTTTCATAAAAATAAAACAAAAATATGTATACCCCTGTATACTCAGTTTTACCATATAAAAGTGGGGTTTACTGAATGGGGTAAATATTGCATGGACATATTATGCTGATGTGATTATCGATACATATTTTAATAAATTGATTAGACGGAATATTTCCATCGGTATTCCGTTAAACCTGTCCATACCATGTTAGGGAAGTGGACCGAGGTACCGAAGTGGAGCGGAGTGACAGTTAGCCAGCTGATCTATAAGTTGTTCAATGAGTGCATTTGCATCAGAAGACCTGTTTCATAAATGCATCATGCATCTCTATTCATATTCCGGCTTGTATATTTAGCATTCTCATATCATAAAATTATTGTAATAGTCATTCAGTTTGATTTTAAGTAAGGTATCCGTAAGTAAAATCAACAGACCTTAGCCAAAAGGCATATTAGTTGTCTTTGATCTCATAATTGAATCGATAAATTGGTAATTCCATTTTAAAATGAGTCGATTAACTTCTGTCTGTCAAAGTAAAAGTGTGATATACCATGCCTGGACAAATCGATAAGCATCTTATTTAAATATTTCCCATGCAATCCGGGTCATGTTTAGGCCGTAAATACCGGGAAATATCACAGAATGCTATCGGGCGATTTTGATTGTTCGAAATCATTGTTTTCGAATGTTGTTTTTGGTCATTTTGATCGTAGGTGGTCTTTTAGCCGTTCCCTATGCCTATACTGGTTATTTCTATTGCATGTTATTCATTGGTCACTGTTCCCAGTGCGGTTAACTAGTATTAAGACGGTCTGTCCGAAGCGTAGAAGCGTTGACTGGACGCACAAGCAGTCAACCTATTTATTTAGGCCCATAGGGCGGAGATTCCCACCCGACCAGCATTCCAGTTGTTTTGCCATTAGTATTAGAATGCAAGATGGTCTGCGACTGTGCTGGTTCTTTCTTTTCGCAAATATATAAAAATCATTAACTGTTTATTTTGCACAATTTCTTTGTCTATATTCTTACGTTCTTGTTGTGATATATCTTGTCATTAATAACCCAAACTCAGTACATTTTCAAAAGTACAATGACCATTGTGTATTAAAACAATGCAAAATTGTAATCTCAGTGAACTGGTGAAGAGCTATTTTTACAACTGAAAACGTATGACCTGTTTCATTCGAATGAATGGGAAATATTGTTTCATGGACTGTTGCTTGATTTGAATATACACTATCATGCGTTGATCTAGATTAGCCTTTATTGATATAGCTGGTCTACATATGAGCCGCCTCGTGGGAAAAACAACAATGTGGTTTCCGATCAGGTCCGACAAAAACCTGCCTGTACAGTCACAGAAGCAGGCTAGAAGCTTGAAATTTTGGATTTACCTAGAGGAGGAATTGTACTATCCAAGTAGCGAAAACAAAGGCGCTGATCAGCTTCGCGGTTACCGCGAAGCTGATCTGCGTCTTTGTTTTCGCCTAGGCAGATTGTTGGTTTTCTCATGGGGCGGCTCATATGTAAAATATTTTATCTAGAATAGCCCATTTCTAAAGCCGTTTAGACATGTAAGATCGCAGAAGGCTCGATTCGGGTTCACTGAATAGCCACAAACGTTGCATGCATCCCTTCATTATTTGTAACATGGCAAATAGGAAAGTCATGCTCATCCACAAAACATAAGAAGAATACAAAGAAAGAATAGAAAGAGCAACATACAACCAGGTATTAACCAGACTTTGTGAAGCTTAAAGTGTCTAGTTCAAGGACATTTCACGGCGGAGATACATGTAGGTATCGAACCCAGGACCTCTCGCTCAGGAGTCCTACATACTTTCCCATAACGCCACCGCTCTTCCATATATAGCTGTATGACCCTTTCTATTGCTCTGAGCATTGCTGCACTTGCAAATATATTTTTCATTAAAGGCGTATTAAGTTTTTGAACTCTGAATAAGTAGTTAAACTGTGGTTTTTGACTGTGAAAGCTTTACATAATCACACCTTCTTAAGTCTTAAACGAATTTTTGAGGTTAAGGTTTGGCAGGGTCAGTTTAAAAGCTTTAGTTCGATGCGAATCGGGGTCGTTTGCCCTCATTTGTGCCGCCTCGTGGGAAAACCAACAATGTGGTTTCCGACCAGGTCTGACACAAATCAGGCTGTACAGCCACAGAAGCCGGATAGAAGCTTGAAGTTTTGAAGTAAAGTAGAGGAGGAATTGTACTATCCGAGTAGCGAAAACAAAGGTCTCGGTAACCGCGAAGCTGATCTGCGCCTTTGTTTTCGCACATGCAGATTGTTCGTTTTCTCATGAGGCGGCTCATTTATATATCGAAGAAAAACAGTCTTTAAACCATTACATGTTTACTTTACCATGTTTTATTTCAAATATTGCCCAATCGTAAATACATTTTGGTAGATATTGCCTTTTTAAGACGATAATAGTTTATCAAATCATTAAAGTTGTATAATAGTATTAATTTTTCAAAGTTCTTCCATACATGTACGAGGCTATAGGTAGGTTTAAATGCACAATTGCATCGTAAAAGAAACATGTTTGGTGTTTGCGTTTGATTCCCACGATAAACGGCTGAGATCATGTAGGGGTGATAACTCGTAACCGCATTGTCAAACAAACAAACAAACAAACCTTTTATTGAACGCTCAGATAACACTGTTACATATGAGCAAAAAATGAAATGTCAAACAATAAACATCATGGTGGCAAGAGAGAGAGAGAGAGAGAGAGAGAGAGAGAGAGAGAGAGAGAGAGAGAGAGAGAGAGAGAGAGAACTCTTCTGTGAGAGTTATGGGGAGGCTATACTTTATACAGATCAATGTATACACTTGTATGATTCAGATATGACATTTTCAGTAAGTACATAATTTGTTTGACTTATGACACTTAATTTGAATAGCCAAAATTTGTGCGATAAAAACAAGATTGGTTATTTATTTATGACCCATCGCTAAGAAAGATTATAGTTTTCGATAGTACATTCAGGCTGCGTGCGACGAAGCTTCAGATCGTCCTACGCTATTGCGATTCTGGTCTGTGTCTCGCAATGACAGTTATCTGGAAATCCCAATATAAAATGCATGTTCGTATTTTAAAAATGCTCGTCTGTTATGGTTTGCATCGTGCCTCGTCCGAACACCCTTTATCCATGTTGTGGCTCGAGTTTATCTAGTTGCCACTGGCGACCCATTATAGGTGCGCACGTGATATTTTACATGAAAATCTAGTTAAAATGTTCAAACGTGCAACAAATTTTTGGATGTACAAAATATGGTTCTGTGTCCAAATTATTGGATTAATTCAGTTTCTGCCATTGGGATGTAGATTGTAAGTACATGTATTTTATGAAAATGATTTTTTGTCATGTTTTATTCTCTCCGTAGCGGAGCACCTAGCTAAATTGCCAGGCTCTCAGCAACGTAGAGTATATTACATATACGATGAGTAGCAAACCCAGGATGTAACCTCATGCCTCCACTTATATATTGCTTGTCTTGCTACGCTCAGAAAAAGCTGTAGACCTATGCGCAGCATATTGTACAATGATCTACAGTAGATGGTGACAGCGGATGACTTTGAGATGCCTGGGTACTCTCATATAAAAAGCATGTTGTCCGCCAAGCTCTCTAACCGAAACGAAAATGTCAGAGGCTTGTGGGACAAAGGGTAATATGTTAATGAACACATCATAGACATGATAACTGTGGAAAGCACAAAAAACATAATGGCATATTAGCACTAACAATAGTTTGTCCTTGAAGGGGTGAATTTGCGTTTAACATAAAGCAAACCTACAAACGAGTATTTCAACATGCTCAGATTTAGCCTTGTTTTCTTGAATTCATATTTAATTTAATAAAATATTTTCAGCTAATATTATTATCTGCGATTAGATATCTGTCACTTCGCATGAATTGAACCAATGATGTTGAGACTGCAGTCGAAACGAGATATATCATTTACCTTATTTGATATTAAAATGAGTAGGCGTGGTTTAGCGTGTTCGTGATTAGTTGGCGATTATTAGGTGAATCAAGAGGCGGCGTAAGTAAACATTTATTTTACGCTTTAAAAGTAAACGGGTAATTATGATGATTGAATAAATGTTTGCAACCATGGTCAATAATTGGGGTCATATCGGGACGTACTCCAAACGGTACGGGTATACATAGGATATTATGGTCTTTTAAATTCACTCATTATAATGGATACAAACTTGCTTAATTTTGATAATTTAGCGGGGGACTTTGATGAAAATAGTTCTCTGTATTTAAGAATATTTGGCCTTTTATAATAATACGGTTTAATGTACAGCTTTCGCTGCTGTTCAAAGTGTTTGCAGATTAACAAATAGTGGAATTCGTCAGCGGTGTCTTGGTCATCACAAAGAGCACATTTTGGGGGTTTACTTTTACTTTTTTTACCTTTTTTCCAACGAATGGTCTCGACCGGTAAAAAGTGGTTCGCGGTCCTGTATTTTATAAGCGGAATGTATTTTCCGCGTGGTAACAATGTGAGATACATTTCAAAATTTGGCTCCTCTTTTAATAACTTGTAATTTTTACTTTTCGATGATTTATCTAATGAATTGTACCATTTTTGGACAAATTGATTTATTAATGTTTTTCTTACTATATACTTAATGTTCTTTGGAATATATTCTTTTTGGTTTAACCATATATCGTTTCTGCCTACTTCCTGAAGGATGCTCTGAACCTTTTTTATCCATTTGCTTTGTTTCACACTTTGAAAAAGTTTTTGGTACATAACATTAGCCAATTTATCAGGTTTACCGTTTATGATTCTTGCCCAAAAGCTGATCATCCTTGTTTTTATAGTGATAGAAATTGGGTAACGACCAAGTTCGCCGTACAGCATATACATAGGGGTACTTTTTCTACTTTTAGTAATTGTTCTAAGGAATCGATTGTGGATTCGCTCAAACATCTCTAGGCATTCAAAACCCCACACATCGCTTCCATATGTTATGATGGGAAGTATCGTACTGTCGAAAAGCTTTAGTTGTAGGTCAAGTGGTAGGTTCAAGTTATATATGCGCTTATAAAGCAAATGCATAGCTTTGGTGGCCCTATCGTGAATGGACTTTCTTGCGTTTAGGAAACTACCATTACTAGACATTAATACCCCTAGGTATTTATAAGTTTTTACAATTTCAATTTTTGTTTCGTCCATAATGAATTCATACATGTCGTATTTGGTCGCGCCAAAAATGATGATTTTAGTTTTATCATAATTAATATTCAGTTTCCATAATTTGCAGTAACTAACAAAATTGTCTAAGCTAATCTGGAATTCTTCCGGTTTATCACATACGATGGCCGTGTCGTCTGCATAAAGAAGTACAAGGAATTTGAAATAGAAATACATATCATCATTCGCAAGTCAGAATATTGCTAAAACCTCTAGAAAGAAGATGCTCAGAACTGAGTGCACACCCTTTTATCATTAACTTATTGTTTCCCTTCCAAGAACGATGCAAATTTTTAGACCAAGTGTTTACTAAGCAGTATTGCTTCTGTTCTGGTCCTATTTGATTATTTATATTCATATTTGTATTATATGTGATCAGATGAAATAAATGTTCAAACTAAATGTTCACTAATGTATGTGTTTATATATGAATTCGAACATAGGACCGTTTCCATATCAGTCGGACACGCTACAGACCGAGCTTCTACGCCAAGCATAGAACATATTAACAACATGACAAAAAGTATCCTAATTGGATTGCAATTTTATCGTTTGATCTTCGGGATTATTTCTCGAGGCCCTTTGTTTTCATTTCAATATGACCTGGTACACCTTAACTCCGGTCAGTGTCAGATAAACGGAAACATTAAGGTGACACTGAACGTCCGCAGGGTGGATAACTCATTTGTGCCAGAAACCTGTGGGTTTTGACATACTGAGCTGAGGCAACATTTGAAAGTCGAATACAAGTACTTGACTGGCACAAAATCTCAATACTAGTAATGCCTTCATAGTACGTTAAAGTGCACTTCATCCTTTGCAAATTAGTTTATACCAGGGTTTGGACATGAGTCCCATAATCCGCCCGTCAAGATTTAACTGTTTACTGGCATATAAAGCAAACCAACATTAATGTTTTCACACAGATTTTGGCCATAATAAACATACACTATATGAGCCGCCGCAGCGGAAAACCAACAATCTGCATATGCGAAAACAAGCTGATCAGCGCCTTTGTTTTCGCTACTGGGATAGCACGATTCCTCTTCTACTTCTTGCCACATTTTCAAGCCTCTAGCCTGCTTCTGTGAGTGTCAGACCTGGTCGGAACCCAAATTGTTGGTTTTCTCACGCACATGCTCATATGATATATAAAATGTACACACTAAAGACCTCATTAAGACCGTGTCATCTTTGTGGCGAGACATCATCGCCCATGTTTACAATGTTGTCATGATTGATGTGGTCGTTGCCACATATTAACACTGGATATCTAGAGACAACCATCGCGACTGAGAACAATCGACGCGGATGAAATCAATATTACACTGTAGTATGCAAATACCTGTCTGAAAATAACTTTCAACGGGTCGGTATGGTCCATGGAACGTTGTTCATAAACAGGGTCCAGTTGTTCAAAATTAACGATGTTGTTAGTTAACGATTCGTTGAATATTTCAAATACATTGTTATTTTTTGTTGAATAAATTTTTCAACAAAAAATAACAGTGTATTTGCTTTTGAAGTCGATATACAGTTAACAAATTGGGGGCTTAACGACACCGTTAAGCTAACGAAGTTTTGAATGTTTGTTATACATTGTAGCATATTGGTATTCACCTGCGTAGGTTGTTCTCGGTCGCGTTGGCTGTTTCTAGATAACCAGTGTGATATTATGTTTTGTCTGGTCACATGACTACTTCTATGAGCGCGGATCTGACAAAAAGCCTCAGGGTTGTCTTGACAGTGGCGCCTCTCTTTTTGGCATAAACACTACAAATCTGTGTGCGATTATATTTTCAGTAGCAAAAAGCAGTGTCTCATTACGCAGCTCAGTATGTCGCCACGGTATCAATTTTCTTAGAACTGCATCTGCAGAACTTGGTCTTATAACTTCACATGTTGAACGAACCGAGCAATGCAGTGCATGTCTGAAGCCATTTTTATGGAAAACCCATAAAAGAATCATTTACAATGTAATTGATAATCATTGCGTGTATGACAAAAGCCCGACCTTCGGGTTCATCGTGCCACCGACATAAATTCCGCGCCGTTGTCAGACAAACTGATTTTAGGATTTCCCTATTAAGCTAAGTTCAATATGACCTTCTTCTCCGCTACTGGACCTATCAATAAACATGATAAACTGTTAATCTTATTTATTCTCATTCTGTTATACCACCATTTATATACGTTTGTGTTGTGTCCCCACGGGTTTCTAGCCTACTGGATTTGAATAAATTCTGTTTCTTTGTTTTATTTTGTGTTACAAAACTTGAAGATTTATTTTTGACCTGTCTTCCTTCACACACGTGCATGAACTGGAAAGTTCGCAATCCGTGGATCATTTGAATGAAACGTTCGAGCAGTTTTCACATACATTATTATAATGAGGGCAAGTATTAGCTTGACTAAAAACTACTTAAACGTTGTATATTTACTTTGAAGTCTTGCGATACTATTAGTGCTTTCTACTTTTATGTATATGACATTTTATATGCTTGACAGAACGAGAACTAACTATATAAATACTTATCTTAACTTTTTCATTCATAAATTGTAATTTAATATGCATGCTAGAGTGAGCTTCTTGACACAATACCACTACCTTGATATATGAGCCACCTCGTGGGGAAACCAACAATGTGGTTTCCGACCAGGTCCGACACAAATCAACCTGTACAGTCACAGAAAAGAGCTAGAAGCTTGAAATTTTGGAATTAAGTAGAGGAGGAATTCTACTATCCAGGTAGCGAAAATAAAGGCACTGATCAGCTTCGCTTATCTGCGCCTTTGTTTTCGCTTATGCAGATTGTTGGTTTTCCCATGAGGCGGCTCATTTAAAATGATTAAATGCAATAGGCGTGTAAGATTTACTCTTTTCAATTGCGTACACATTCTAGAAGCCATATTTTAACGATTCATGCTTATGGAATGACAGACTGTATTGAAGGGGGTGCGGATGGTTCAGTGGTATATAGAAACGAGAGAACGGCATAACATTACGAAGTATTCAGAGAACCAATTGGTCACTTTGGTCATACTTATTCTTCCACCGCTGTAACTCATTACGAAAACGTCCATGCAATATACACAGATTTGTTTTCAAGTTCTAACGATTCTAACGAGTACCCACAATCTATGTTTTGAAGCAAAAATAAGAAAAAGTAGGTATACCCCTGCAAACCCCAGCTTTTCTATATACAGTGGTGTTAAATGGGGTATATATTTAACGGACATGGACGTGGTGAGTGTGGTCCTCAACATCCGCTTTCTAGTTGTGTGGTTAGCCAGGATCACAAGGGTCACCACGCAATACTGACTCATCTGTAAAACGAGCTCTTGCAACAATTATATCTATATATTTTCTATTGTACATTTTAAATAAGTCATAAAAGTGCATTGCAACAAATGATTCACAAGCCAAGAAAAATGAGCCGCATCGCGAGACAACCGGTCTTCGGGGTTTCCGAAAAGGTCTGACACGAAACCGGTCTGTGCAACTACACAAGATGGCCGCAGTAGAGCATTCAATGTTTACTTTAAGTAGAAGAGGAATTTTACTATCCGTGTAGCGAAAATAAAGGCGCTGATCAGCTTCGCAGTTACGATGCGGCTCAAAATGATGTAAAAGTATACCACAATGGGACATTGTCATAAAATACAAACCACACGATTTCGTTTTAAAAAGTAACACGCAAAATGTCTATACAGAAGCACACTAGAAACACCTAACCCTGTGCATAATGTCGTACACAGGAAACACCTACATTTACTTCGATAACCCTGTGCATAATCGCGATATTGCACGATGTCTGTCGTACACAGGAAACACCTACATTTACTTCGATAACCCTGTGCATAACCGCGATATTGCACGATGTCTGTCGTACACAGGAAACACCTACATTTACTTCGATAACCCTGTGCATAATCGCGATATTGCACGATGTCTGTCGTACACAAGAAAGACCTACATTTACTTCGATAACCGTGTGCATAATCGCGATATTGCACGATGTCTGTCGTACAAAAGAAAGACCTACATTTACTTCGATAACCCTGTGCATAATCGCGATATTGCACGGTCTACCCTTTCTTGTCAGTTGCCCTGAACGTACGAACTATCAATTGGATCAGCTTATCCAATGCACTGATGTGTATCCAGATAGCAGACCAAGGCGAAGATAAAAGTTTCAATTCATCAGGAAAACATGTCCTTGAAATATACACCCCCTTAACCCCCATAGAACAAGAAAATTATAGCATGTTCTCAGTAACATGCTATATGGAGGGGTTCATAGAAATTTGGAAGTTTAAAATAATATGAGATTGTGATAGAATAAGAATGATTCCTCTAGTAACGTATAGTGCATTTTGATACCAAATAAAACAGATACTGTGTTAAACCGTGAATGGTTCCATCACCACATCTGAAAAATTGTTGACTTGACCTTTAAAACTTAAATGAAACAAACAAACATATGCAAAATTCCATCAGCAAGGGAAGTTTTATTCAAAAACATAATTTATATTCTTGCCGTCTGAGTGACCCAAAGTTGTATATATAGCGTGCTTGTGCCTAACCTGATTAGATTCTCTGAGTCTCCAAACAAAGATTTAAAATACATGATGAAAGTTTGATTTTGCTAGAGCCAATCAGAATAATACTAAATATCACAGAATCAAGCAATAATTGAAGGACAGTATGAATCCAGTATGGTTCGAATTTTATAAACCTGTGCTATAAATATAATTTAAATCTAAGGTTGTGTGTCATAAGCCAAAATCTGCTAGCACGTGACCCAAATGGTATAATCTTAAAAGTGAGGTTAAACAGAAACCCCATAAATCTGCACCCATGAGGGTTGGTTAGGGGTAGTGTGATCCATACTTTGCCTTAGCTGTTTGTTTAAATAACACTGGCAAAATATCTCGAACATTAACCTAGATATATAGACTATTTTCCGTGACAAAAATGTGAAATAATATATGTCTGTAGACATGTTACATATCAAGTTGACGTTTTCTGTGAACATACTTTCAAAACTTAAAAAAAAGTCACATAGTTGAAACAGAAAAGAAATGAATCAAAAGTTTCCGAATTCACCGAAAATTTTCCTAAAATCTGATATATCTTTTGTGAACTTTTGCACTACAGCAATTTAGATATTTTGCCACCACTTGAAACAAGCGGTTGCATTTTAAGAGTTCGATCAATATCAATACATTTTGTGTGGCGTCGTGTGATGTAGCATAAATCCGTACTGTAAGAAGTCCGGTTGCATGACAGATAAATATATGCAGGGTGCAGTAACTCTTCGGGTACGGTTTTCTTGCGTTCTAAGTAAATCACAATATTGTTGTGTACATAAAATCCTTCACATGCTACTATGTGGTGATCCATGATTAGCTTTGTAGCTTTGGTATTATCAATGTCAGTTCCGGACAGTATCGGTTCGTTTCGGACAGTTTCGGTCCAATCCGGTAACTCGTGATACCGCATGTCAATCATCATGTACAGCGAACGTGAAAGAGAACACTGTATTGGAAACAACATAATTTCATATGGATCGTTTTCCGATAAAAACAGAATAAGTAGGTCAACGAGAGAGTTCGTCCAAATCTTATAATTCAAAAGCATTTGAAACTAAGCAACCCTAGTTAATATCATTAAACAATACATCTCCAGTTTAATTTTCTGGACTGATCTTGTTAGCGTGAAGAAAATAGATTTATTTATCGAAGTGAAAGTGACAAAAATGGCCGACAAAACAAACACTAGCCTAGTGTAGCCTCGAAGTGTGAGGCCCAAGAAAGGGAATTCAATATCGTGTATAGAAACAGAAATGAAAATGCACCTTCATAAACCCCTAAGGAGCCTTATTACGCCAAATGATTGACAGAATGCTGAAAACATGGAGAGGTCAATACTACGGCTAACGGCTTCCCTCCAGAAAACAGGGGTTTGCTGGGGTACACCTAATTTTCTTATTTTTGCTCCAAAACATACATTGTGGGTACTCGTTAGAACCGCCTCGCCGAGGCGGTTCTAACGTGTACCCACAATGTATTTTTTTGAGCAAAAACATTAAAAATATCAGAAACATTCCAACGAAATATTCAATTTTTACAATGAAAAAAGTCCATGTATACAGTCAAACCTCTATAAAAGCGCCACCTTTGGGAGTGAGCTAAAGTGGCTGTTATACACAGGTGGCTGTCTTATCAAGGTTCAGTCAGAGCAGTTGTCATGTAGAAAATATTCTTACTGTCACAAGAAAAATCCTTTCTAAGGAAGGACTACCTGTATGTGTTTCATAAGTTGACATCATTTCATGCTTCGTTACACAAAAATATATACAAAGCCTCATGGGTATTAATTTAATTGATTTTTTCTGCTAATTAACTGTTTTAAATACAATAATGAATAATAATTGTCCAATTAACAGCTTGTAAATGGGAAATTTGACTTTAGGCAAGTATGATGTGGCTGTCTTATAGAGAGTTATAAGCATTTTGGGATTGATTTTACTGGCTGCTGGTTGTCTTGTGGAGGTGGCTGTCTTATGCAGAGATAAAATATAGTGAAAATGATTGGGAATGTTTCAGGCTGGCTCTCTTATGCAGGTGGAGCTCTTATAAAGGTGGCTGATTCAGCAGGTTCAACTGTATTGCATGGGAAAGTTTACGTAATGTGTATGGCCAGATAACAGACCAAGGTGAAGACGAAGGCTGCTATTGATAATGAATGTCTTCTATGGTGATGCAAGTGCAGTCAAGGCAGCTTGTAAATGAGCCGCGACGCGAGAAAACTACGTGGTCCGACACAAACCCGGTCTGTACGGTCACAGAAATGGGAATAAGCAGAAACATGGGAAATATCGGATTTAAGGAAATTCCGTGGAGCGAAAACAAAGGTGCTGATCGCACAGCTGATCTGCGCCTTTATTTCGCATATGCAGAAATCCTGTTTGTTTGTTTTTTCTCCGACTCAAACAATGCCATGCTGTAATATGTAGGTTAACGCATATTTTGTTTCAAATTTATAGTAGTTGACATGCATGTCAGAATATGAGCATGTGTCATTTAACATGAATGATTATATCACATTTTGTTAACTAAGCTTACAGATATAATCTAAATAAAAATATGGTCGACAGACAGACATACAGACACACCTACGAGTATCAGTCTCTTATGTGTTAAATTAAGTTGTCATTCAATGCCTTCATTTGTGCTTTGCATCTAATTGTATGGGGAGGGGTCGTCATGATAAATTACACACACATCTCCTTCTTTTCACATTACGAAAACTTGCTCATGTAATATACAGAGGTGTTTTTTTTTGTTTTTCAGCTGTAAAATTGAAAATTTCGATGGAAAAATATGATAGTTCTTAAATATTTTGGCTCAAAACATATAACGAGTACCCACAATCTGTGTTTTGGAACATAAATAAGAAACATAGGTACACCCCTCTTAGCCCCAATTTTACTCTCTAAACGTGACGTATAAGGGGTACACTTTTCATGGACATGTTTACATGATGTTAACCACTTTTATGACTGACTGACAATAATGTAATACTTTTTCTGAAATACATTTCTTTTGTATGAACATATACACGATATCACCTGGCTCGTACTAAAACTGAAAACCATTGATCTCTTCAAAAGTAATTACTTTGTGTACATATTTTCAAAATCACTCGAAGGAGTAATATGATTTATTACTTTGAAATCGTTTTGCGATCCATCTCCTGTATTAACTCAATTTTTATCTCAAATAGACAAGTTAAACATTCAGGACGGTAGCAGTCTGCTTAGATTTACTACAAGCAAAGGAACCACGATGCCACTAATCAAATTTGGTCCCACTATGGCATACCTACATTAAAGCAATTGACATTACGGTAAGAGTTAGAAGAGGGTTTCGAATATTCCGTATCAGCAATCAATTACAATCGCATTGGCTGGCGCTTTGCACCCCGAGCAATATTTTTCAGTCAAACACATTCGACTTATGGACATGTTTTGGAGATTCTTAAGGCACGAAGATGCCAAAGCCTATTATTTTAGTCTGTCTGACAATTATCAAATTACCCGTAACGGCATTTTGTTATCATCAGTACATGTCCGTGAAATGTTTGTCCCCTTGTACAGCACTTTTATACAGAAGAACTATGGTGTACAGAGATGTACCTATTTTTCTTATTTTGGATCCTAAACATTGATTGTGGGTACTCGTGTACCCACAATAAATGTTTTGAGCAAAAATTTTAAAAGTATAAACAAAAATTCCAATAGAATATTGGAATGTTCAAGTTTTACTGATGTATATTACATGGTCAAACTTTCTTAATATTAGGTCAAAAAGGATGAGGCAAACCACTTTTAGGCTGAAGAATGTTAATTTTCTGTCTTTTATTCGCGTAGTTCTTATGCTACCACACACAGATTTAAGCGCAAAGTTCTTTAAATATGTTAAAACTTATGTTATATGTAAACGAAGCACCGTGATTAAAACTTATCGTATGATGGCGTCAGCCCACAGACAACCCTGAACCATTCATAAATTGCACGAGAACAGTTTCATACATAATATGCTATAAACTGTCTTATTGCCTATTAAACCTCAATAACAAAATTAATATTTTGGAATAGGATAGGTAGTTAAAGCCATATTTGTAAATCTCTTTGAATGAAATTCAACACTGGTTGACCTTAGGTGAATAATTCAATAGGTAAACTGAACGTTCAATTACTACTATTACTATTAGATCGATTTGTGGTTTAAAAATTGAATTCCAGTATTGTACATAAATATTTTCACAGATTTAGAAATATAATGGAATGGGCGAGGCATGACTCGCATAAGTAGGTGTGTTGAAGAAAAATATTTTCGACTAGAATTTTAATAGATCCGGGGTTATATAATGATCATATTTTCGGTTTGATTTCAATACCATTCATGAACAAAGTCTGCCGAAAATGATAAATAATTGCACAGTTATTATGATAATAAGATTTAAAAAGTGACAAGTATCTACTGAGTTTAGACATTTATTCTACAGCGACGTCAAATTTGAAAAAGAAAAAAAAAACTAGGCGTGAACAGTGATTTTACAGAGTTATATCTCGAATCAGTTGTATCATCAGTTGTTGAAATGTAACTGGTGCACTGACTAACCCAAATGGTAAATCACAGACTTAAATAGTTTCGCCGCTTAAGTTTCTCTTAATCAAGCGTTATACCTACCTACGGTTTAAGCGGGAAGTTTTTCTTTTCTTTTTAGAAACTTGCGTCAACATGACTATTTCTGTGTGCCAATCACTAAACTATACGACTGCACGGTTGCCTAATAGATATGGCCACCAGACTATGGAAGAAGCTGACGCAGTAGCAAACACGTTCTATCCCCTTATTGCGGTAAAATTGTTGTTGGAAACGGGTTATCAGTATAGTAAAATCCTCCCACCCCCACCCCACCTTCGTTTTTTAGTTAACACTTCTGTTAGTTCTCATTCCTCGTTATGTCATGCATGTTTAGATTGTGTGGAATAAAGACGTCTTGCAAATGACATACATTCACCAAAAATTAACAAAATTAGTAACATATTACTATACTTATGTACTGTCTGCATGTTTATTATATTCCTTGTCTTAAACTAACTGCACATGTATGATTCCCCTCCCTTATACAGAAATTATTATCATTCATTATCATTATTATTATTGTCATTATTATTATTATTATTATTATTATTATTATTATTATTATTATTATTATTAGCTCACCTGAGCCGAAGGCTCACAGGTGAGATTATAGTATACCCATCTTCCGGCGTCCGTCCGTCGTCGTCGTCCGTCGTCCGTCCGTCCGTCCGTCGTCCACCATTTTCAAAGATCTTCTTCTCTGAAACCGTTTGGCAAATCAAAGCCAAATTTTATATGAAGCATCTATAGGAAGGGGGAACTAATGTGTAAATAAGAAATCCAGGTTACATGACCAAGATGGACGCCATGCCCATATATGGTAAAAACGCTTTAAAATCTTCTTCTCCAGAATCAGGGGACCGATTTCAACAAAACTTGGCATGAAGCATCGATGGCCCAAGCACTACAATGTATATATAAATCATGACCCTGGAATGACCTTGACCTATTTTACGGCAAGGTCAACATAGGTAGCCAATGCATTTGAATGGGGAAAACTTTTTAAATGTCATTTTAAGTGAAAGTCTTGCAGGAAATGGGCAGTAGGACTGAATATTAATGATTCTGAAAAAAATTGGACCCCAGGGGCTCATGTGCCCCCACCCTGGGGCAATATACATGTATATTTCCATAATATTCAAATGTCTTCTCCTCTGAAACCGCTTGGCCAGTCAAAGCCAAATTTTATGTAAAGCATCTATAGATTGGGGAATCAATGGTATATAAATGATTTAGGTCACATGATCAAGATGGCTGCCATGCCCATATATGGTAAAAACCCTTAAAAATCTTCTTGTCCGGAAGTGGTGGACCGATTTCAAAGAAACTTGGCATGCAGCATCAATGGCCAAAGTACTACAATGTTTATATAAATCATGACCCTGTGGTGACCTAGACCTATTTTACGACAAGGTCAACTTAGGTAGCCAATGCATTTGAATGGGGAAAACTTTTTAAATGTCATTTAAAGTGAAAGTCTTGCACGAAATGGTTAGTAGGACTGAATATTAATAATTCTGTAAAACATTGGACCCAAGGGCTTATATGGCCCCACCCCGGGGCAGTATACATGTTTATTACCATAATATACAAACATCTTCTCCTCTGAATCTGCTTGGCCAATTAAAGCCACATTTTCTGTGAAGTATCCATAAAATGGGGGAACCAATGTGTATATTAATAATTTAGATCACATGACCAAGCTGGCCGCCATGCCCATATATGGTAAAATCCCTTCAAAATCTTCTTCTCTGAAACCAATAGACTGATTTCAAGAAAACTTAGCGTGAAGCATCGATGGCTAAAGTACTCCAATGTATATATAAATCATGACCCTGTGATGACCTTGACCATGTTTATTGCAAGGTCAACATGGGTTGCCTAAGCATTTGAATGGGGAAAACTGTTAAAATGTCATTTGAAGGGAAAAGCCAGCAGGAAATTGGCAAACGGACAGAATATTGATTATTCTGAAAAAAGAAAATGGCCCAAGGGCTTCATCTGCCCCTGCACTGGGGTTAAATTCCAAAATATTCAAGCATGTTTATTGGTATAGTCAGCAGATGTCAGATGAGCGTTTACAGGACCATTGGTCCGCTGGTTATTATTATTATTATCATTAACTGCCTATAGTCACCACTAACATGTTATTTACAATCACATATTATCTACACGTAAAACTTCAAAGCAAATTGCAACATGCATTGGTTGGGGTCCTTTAAGCAAAATTTGTAAACATATTTACTTGAAATTAGCATTTAGGGCGAAAGCAGTGTATAATATCAATGTTTCAGACATCAGCATCTTTGAAAATCTGATCTATTAAGTTTTTTTTTCCATAATGTTTGTTGAAATCTTCTAATTAAGTCTGAGTAGTACTACTATAATTCAACTAAAACATGAGCCGCATCTTGCGAAACCTTGTTTTCCAATGCAAAACAGAAGGCATAGATCACCATCTTTCTTTCCACGCAACAAAAACAAAGAATAATTAATGATATGCCTGATATTCTATCCTGGTCAGCTTCGGTGACTAAATATCCCAATTTCTCGATGATTAAAGTGAACGAAAATCCTGACAGCAAAAATGCTTTCTCACGATGCGGCTCATGCATTTGTTAAAGGTGGGCTGCAGTCCTGACTTTCAGCACCTCATCTGCTACCTGTTGGCCCCACCCTGTTCTAAACCCAGCGTTCCTTGTAGAAGCATCTGCGAGCGTGCCCAGGCAGGATGCGGACCAATTTTGCGCCAGTACGGGTTTCCCTGGCCCGAAAGCTTGAACTGCGACTATTTTAACGACAGTGGTTGCATAGGAGAAGATGGAACGTCTACAGGTTAAAAATGAGCCGTCTCGTGGGAAAACCAACAATGTCGTTTCCGACCAGGTCCGGCACAAACCGACCTGTACAGTCACAGAAAAGAGCTAGAAGCTTGAAATTTTGGATTTAAGTAGAAGAGGAATTGTACTATCCGTGTAGCGAAAACAAAGGCGCTGATCAGCTTCGCAGTTACTGCGAAGCTGATATGCGCCTTTGTTTTCGCATATGCAGATTGTTGGTATTCCCATGAGGCGGCTCAAATGATGTAACCATAACGAAAACTGACCCATGATATATACAGAGCATCTTTTTCAGGACACAAAAAAGAGGAAAATTGGAAAAGTTTTGACATTTTCTCTTATTTTTGTTCAAAATATTGATTGTGTGTACAGGTTAGAACCACCTACGGAGGCCGGATAAATCAGTTATTTGTCATCTTAACACTGTTAAGACAATGCTATTTAGTAGTAACCACACTGCAAGACGAAATACTTGGCATAAGAATGTGGCGTTGCCACCTTACGCGACCTTTACGACACGTAATTGCGTCAACGTCAGCGAAGCTTTTAGTGGTGTCAACGTCATAATTAGTTATAACCACCTAGGTCTTGATGTGTGAACTGGCAAGATTGGCTGTTTGGTTGTTTCTTTGTCTTTTAAATAACATTAAATTGAACGTTCAGAGCTAGGGACTAATCCCCCCCCCCCCCCACACACACACACAATTTCAGATAAATGAAATGATCGTTAGCTTAACGGACATAAGCGAAAGTCGCTTAACGTAGACTTGCGCAGACTTGCGTTTTATTGTAAAAAGTAATTATCTATTGTTGGATTTATTGCTTTACGTCCCTTTCCCGACATGACCGAAGCTGTAGACTGGACCGTAAAG
The DNA here is from genome assembly GCA_964017185.1 of Rugalucina vietnamica. Lineage (NCBI taxonomy): Eukaryota > Metazoa > Mollusca > Bivalvia > Lucinida > Lucinidae > Rugalucina > Rugalucina vietnamica. Next base: position 29,218,562 of record OZ024885.1, on the reverse strand, counting down.
CAATAAATTTAATAAACAAACAAAAACTATTTTTCGCAATTAAACGCAAATCTGCATCGACAGATTTTCGCTTATGTGTGACGAGGCCTTAACCGTTTTCGTTTGCTTTCCATATCATAATTGAGCCACGACGCAAGAAAACCGGTCTTCGGGGTTTCCGACAATGTCTGACACAAACCGGCCTGTACAAGCACAGAGAAGAGCTAGAAGCTTGAAATTTCGGATTTAAGTAGAAGAGGAATTGTACTATCCGAGTAGCGAAAACAAAGGCGCTGATCAGCTTCGCGGTTACCGCGAAGCTGATCTGCGCCTTTGTTTTCGCCTAGGCAAAAATCCGGTTTTCTCACGATGCGGCTCATATATTATTTGGTTGAAAACATGACGCACCCGGTCACTTTGTTATTATTGTTCAATTATATATTACTCCAAAAATAATAAAGACATCCATGGGGGAGTAGGTCATAGAAGATTAGTTCAAAACTTATTAAATATTTATGCCGCGTGACATATTTGAACCATTAATAGTCATTTAATCACAGTTTTCTTATTTGTCAGCAATGTCTTGCACAAACGTGGTGAAACTGTTAGTGTGTGTATAATAGAAGTATTTCTTCTGTCGTGGCTTTCTTCTCTAAAATCCAATGCCACCAGCGACTAAAATCTGCAAGAAGTCATACCTGTAATCAGGTTAAAGCTTTGTTTTTATGTCAAGAATGGGTCTACAGTATCGTCGTCGTCGTCGTCGTCGTCGTCGTCATCATCATCATCATCATCATCTTCTTCTTCTTCTTCTTCTTCTTCTTCTTCTTCTTCTTCTTCTTCTTCTTCTTCTTCTTCTTCCTCTACATCATCTACATCATCTTCTATATCATCATTACTATCATCTTCATCATCTTTATCACAATCATTATCACCTCACTAGATTCTGCTTCATCTCATCTTCATGCTCTTCACCCTGATCTTCCTATCACCGCCAACACAAGCTCCACTACCACGACAAACATTATTATTAGCATCATCATCATCATCTTTCGCTTCAGTCAAAGCTGCTAAAACTCTGACCGGCAAGTTTTGCTGCCCTTTATTTTGATCCACTCTTTTACAAGTATTCAGAGACCCACAAATTCTCTACCGTGTTTAACTTCAGACCTTGGGTTCGCAAAAATTCGGGCGTTCAAAGTGACGGAAATAAAGGGATAATATCGCACCTTGTATCTCCTCTTTATCACCTTCTTAATGGACCTGTCAGGGTAATATGACTTAACATTGTCTAATATGGCGTTAGTAATGATTTAATTCTCTGGGTCAGCCAAGCACTTAGCATAGTAAACTTGAACTTCTGTCCTCCACGCCAAAAATAAAAATAAGGAAAAACAAACAGATTAACCTTCTCTTTGACGTCTTTGTCATTATTATCATCATTATCGTCAATGCAAACATCATCATCGTCAACATCATCATCAGCAGCAGCAGCAACAGCATTTTAATTTTTTTTTTCATAACGATATTCTTTTTCTCATCTTAAATTTTCAATCCTCCTCCTCCTCCTCCTCCTCCTCCTCATCATCATCATCATCATCATCATCATCATCATCATCATCATCTTCATCATCATCTTCTTCTTCTTCTTCTTCTTCTCCTTCTTCTTCTCTTATAAATATTTAAATCAAGTATTCATCTTCTTTCAGAACATCCGGGCAGCTGTCCTGTGGTAACCAATAGCAACGAGGGAGAGTGTCAAAGCACGTGCTCAAGTGATTCAGACTGTGAAACTCTAGAAAAATGTTGCTCAACTTCAAATTCTTGTAGTGAATGTATAGGTGGTAAGTCGCCTTATTTCTTTGGATTAGAGACCTGGCTCTGAGGTTATAAAACTTTCTTCATGCTCAGCTTAACTAAAACTAATTTTTAAAATGGTCATAAATGACGAAATAGTCCAAATAAATCGATATTTTAGGTTTTGATCACCAAAAAAGTACAAGTAGGCAAAGATCAGGAAAAGGCGCAATCAGAAAAAGACTCCCACTCCAAAGCTTGTAATTCATAAATTTTAGTCTCAGCTGAGCTGAGCATGAAAACAGTTTTATAACCTCGGGGCCTGGATTGCTACCTTGTTGGGAAAGAGCTAGTCATCATGCTCCTCATACATGTTATATTTTTGTGATGGTTTGTGCTCTACTTTCTTTCCCTCCTTGAATTTACGTTGTGATTTTAAATTTAATTTGGCTTAATCTCTTTGCCTTCTATTCTTACTTTTCTCTCTGTCTCATAAAGAGGGAGTGCAAAAGAGTTGTAATGTTTTACTAGGAGCTGCCTCACATATATGCATTTAGCTGTTTGTGGAACAAGCAGCCAAGGACATAGAGGAACTGCACATAGTATGTTTGAAAGCTCGCATAAAAGGCGAGGACAAAGCTTCGTATACCGTTTAAGGGAGGAATGCACCATGTTATTCATTGTATTAAACACTCATCCCTACATATTATTAGCTCGTCTGAGCCGAAGGCTCACGAGGTGAGCTTATAGGATGGCCATGCTTCGTCGTCCGTCCGTCGTCGTCCACAATTTCAAAGATCTTCTCTGAAACTGCTTGACCAATCAAAGCCAAACTTCACATGGATCATTCTTAGGAAGGGGGAACGAAAGTTTATATAAATGGTTCAGGTCACATGACCAAGATGGCCGCCATGACTATAAATAGCAAACACCTTAAAAATATTCTTCTCCAGAACCAGAAGGCCTATGATTTTGAAACTTGGCATAAAGCATCAGGGAGAGGTTCTCTACATAGTTAATATAAATCATGACCCTATGATGACCTTGACCTATTTTATGACAAGGTCAATATACATTGTAGTTGGACCATGTATTTGAATGGGGAAATTTGTCAAAATGTCATTTTGAAGAGAAAAACTTGAATGAAATGAGCAAATTGACTGAAGATTTATGATTCTGAAAACACTTGGACCCAGGGGCTGGTCTGCGCCCACCCCGGGGCAGTATACATGTTTATTATACCTCATTGATAGTCAGTGGCTTAGTGTTGATTTTGATTGGTCCAGAGCAGGTCACGCGGAAGGTGCTATTCTGTCATGTCGCATGATCATATTACCCTCTGACATCACATCTGCTTAAAAACTAACTTTTAGTTGCACTTGTAGTCACATGCGTTTGTTTACAGTGCACGTGGAGGTTGCTATTCTGTCATGGTGCATGATCATATTACCCTCTGACGTCATATCCGCCTAAATGTACAGTTGCACTTGTAGTCACATGTGTTTGTACTGTGATATGTCGTTAATTTGTTACAAAAAGGCTTCGGTATTATATTGTTGCCCTTTAGTGAGGGTGACAGGACGATTTGATCACCGTCGAGAGGTTATATTGCCCTCGGGCTTTGCCCTCGAGCAATATCACTTGCCTCTGATGAACAAATTGTCATGTCACTCTCAGTCAAGGGCAACAATTGTATAATATCTCTAATACCGCTTGGCCAATCAAAGCCAAATTCGATATGAAGCATCTATAGGAAGGGGGAACCAATGTGTACATAAATAATCCAGGTCACATGACCAAGATGGCCGCCAATGTGTACACAAATTATGATCCTGTGATGACCATGACCCATTTCACGGCAAGGTCAATATAGGTCGCCCATGACCATAATGTTGGTATATATCCCAGATCTCAGATGAGCGTTTACATTGGTCCTCAAGTTTAGATTCCTTAATAACGTTTTGTTCCCATGTAGGGTTAAGTAGCATACTTGTGTAGAACAGATTAGGGGTGTCTATATCATGGTATAAACAAATATTTACAACTTTCATAGATAAAAATTAAGGACTGTAATCTAACTCAAATAGTAGCACATCAGGAAACATGTCCGTGCAATGAATACCCCCTTAAACCCCACTTTTATACAGTAAAACTGGGTTTGCAGGGGTATACATAATTTTCTTATTTTTGCTCCAAAACATAGATTGTGGGTACTCGTTAGAACCGCCTCGCCGAGGCGGTTCTAACGTGTACCCACAATCTATGTTTTGAGCAAAAATAAGAAAAATATCCAAAAATTTCCATTGAAAATTTTCATTTTTTACAACTTTAAAAATCTCTGTATATTACACGGACATGTTTTCGTCATGATTACTATCAAATAATCTGTGAATGTGTTTCTTGAGTGAGTTATGATTAAGTTAATTATTCGGTTAAATCCATAAATGTACATTAAGAAAATATTACAGAGAATTATAGCCCACTTAAGTTCTGAATGGTTTAGGTTTCGAATGATCTAAACGTGCTTGGTACGGTGCCTTCACAAATTATGGATGTTTATACATAGCGTCTAATATTGGTCCATAAAGAGATATTGGTCCATAAAGTACAAGTTTGAATCTGGTGGGGGGTGGGAAGGGGGGGATTTTGTTACTTTTACAGCAAAATTCATATTTTACCAGCCAAAAGAAGTTTTAATCGGCTGTCGTGAGTTTTGCGGAGCGTTAAAATAGCGAGGTTATCTACATGATTATAGAGGTATCTGCCTCCAGGACAAAGGACAAAACCTTTTTGACCGATCCTAAAACATTCCCTAATTGAAACATTACAATATCATATAGTTCGGCTACATAATGATGCATCATGTAAAAACTAGATCAGTATTCACTGCGAACCCTTGCAAGGACCGCACTCTTTGGTAGCTTTAATGTGGTTCAAACACCCTAAAATATAGTATAACCCAGCTCTAAAAAATCAGTTTCTCTAGCCGAGCTTGGCGGTTAGAATCCTACATGTAGCTAGTCTGCCTCGGCTTGAATTTTAGTGTCGCGGCCCAATTACATGTTCGATACCCGGGGCGGGTATAGTTAACCTTTCGCCCTTATTATAACACCTCATTACCAGAGCTTTTATCATACCAAATACATGTACACATTGGTTCCGATAACAAATTAACCTTATTATTCATTTTTGTCGACATTTTTGGATGTTGTTTTCATATTAATGTAACGTACGGCCGAACCAAGCCACAGAAACCCCGTCGGTCATCCACCAAGGGTGGTTTACTGCACTATATACTCAACACTTACTTGATTCACAAAGTTTCGAGTTTGAATTATTTTCATATTACAAGCACTCAATATGCCGCTAATACGTTGTACCAACGTATTTTCCAAGGGAGGCTATCCCGTCAAATTAATAAGCAAGGTCCAGGAACAACTGGACAACGAAAAAATGTTTGCCTTTCTATATGACTGTAAAATACTGAAAGCTGCAATATTAAAATTTTGCAATAGGTCATCAACAAATTATGGTATCATGTGCCTCTTGGCGGTTGCATTTACTACTATTGAAGAACGCGAAAACAGCGTGTTCACCGAGTTGAAATATGCAGACAATCATGGCGATGTCACAGTGAATGTTGTCTTGCTAAAACATAGTATCCAACATAGACACTCGTGGTGCAGTGGTTAAGTCACTCGCCTTGTAAACCAGGGATCGCAGGTTCGATCCCGGGCTTCTCCTAAAACCTCCTTCTGGTTGAGCCTTCGGGTGCTCCTGGAACAACAAACCCACAAAAACAACCTCCTATAGCAGTGGTCGCCCAGGAAAAACAAAACAAAACAAAAACAACATAGACATACTTATGTATGTAGAAGAAACATTTAGCAAATGAACAGCAAGACCTCAACCAACACCAGTTTGAAGGTGTAGTATTTGCTGAAAACTAAAGCAAAAAGGACGAAATGGTTTTCTACCAATTAGCCGGGTATAACTGAAACACAAATTGCTAGTTTAGAGAGATTTTTGATGGTATCGTGCAATAATGGGATTATGGCACAGTGAGTCAGGACCGTGGGATATAACTAGGTTCAAGTAAAGGTTATCAGAGAGAGAGAGAGAGAGAGAGAGAGAGAGAGAGAGAGAGAGAGAGGGGGGGGGGGGGGGACTAGCAGACGATGACGAACAATCAACTTTTGTATTCATATTCTCAAGACATTCATTGATTTCTATCGTTTCCGAACATAGGCGGAACGACCTAATTGCTGAGATGAGAAGTGTTGGGTAGGGGTTCGTGGGGTGGTGGGGGAGGATATAGAAACTACTACGTGTAATAATCAAAAAATACTAAACACGCCTGTAATAAAACGGTATAGGCGAGACGGCGGGCATTCACACTGGGCAATAAAATAGTCGCACTGTGTAAACAACTCGTTCATTACAAATGACATCTTAACTACCATTTTATTCCACATCAGTGACAAAAAATGATGAAATGTTGTAACAAATGTGTCTGAAAATAAACTGCGTGTATCATAGTGTGTGCAAAATTTTATGACAAACATTACGCGCAATTTGCGTGTAACAAGACAGTAGTCATAGCTCTGCGGCACGGACATACCTGAAAACATGTTGACTGGGACGTTATGCAAATAACCAAACCAAAGTCTTCGTTGCATATCGGGGTGTGAAGTGTCTGTACGTTTTGGTCGCAGTTTAATTTTACATACGTTTATGTTGTTGCTTAGTCAACGTAACGTTTGCAATTTCCCTTGCCATCGTGACATATAAATTCGCATCAGGAATGCATGTCCATAAAATGTTTACCCCTTTAGTTCCCACTTTAATATAGAAAATGCTGGGGTTTGCAGAAGAATTCCTATTTTTCTTAGTTTTGTTCCAAAAAATACATTGTGGGTACTCGATAGAACTGCCTCAGCGAGGCGGTTCTAATGGGTACCCACGATCTATGTTTAAAATAAAAATAAGAAAAATATGTGTACCCCTGCATATCCCAGTATTGCTTCATAAAAGGGGGGTTTAAGGGGGTATATGTTATATGTCGGCGATGCGGTTCTAACGTGCACCCACAATGTATGTTCTGAGCGAAAATATTTTTACAGAAAAAAATCTGTATACTGCATGGGAAAGTTTTCTGTAATGGTAAAAATAACATCAACGGTTTGATGGACATAAAACACTTGTCATGCGTCCGCCTTCACACTGGCCTTTGGGCAAATATTTGAGTCGCCTCATCAGAAAACAAAACATCTGCCTATGCGAAGCAGATCAGCACCTTTGTTTTCGCTACACGGATAGTACAGTTTCTCTACTTTCTTTACCAAAAATTTCCAGTCTCAAGCCATCTTCTGTGCTTGCACAGCTCGGTTTGTGTCGGACGAGATCGGAAACCACATTGTTGGTTTTCTCGTGTTGCGGCTCATTTCTTTAAGGTGACATGCTAATAACGAAATAATGATTACATGTTCTTCCCCATCAATTTGTCTGGATGCAAATTCTGCTGGGCGACAGGGTGATGATCACTGGCCACCCCTGATACCATTTGAGCCTTCGCGTGAGAAAATCAGTCTTCGGGGATTCCGACCAGGTCTGACATAAATCAACCTGTACAGTCACAGAAGATGGCTAGAGACTGGAAAATTTAGACTTAGAAAGTAGAGAAATTGTACTATCCGTGGAACGAAAATAAAGGCGCTGATCAGCTTCGCTGATTTGCGCCTTTGTTTTCGCATATGCAAATTGTTTGTTTTCTGGTGCGGCGACTCATTTCAGGGTTAGGGTAGGTACACGCAAAACAAATTCAAATCGTCCTTCATACATGTGTGCATGAGGCATGATAAATACACATATGAAACAGAGGCATAGTGTAATAATTGTGGTCTAAAACCATTTACTGTTACAAAATACTACACCAGAATCTGACCGTACTGGGTTCCGACGTCGCGACCTTTCCACAGAAACCTGCGTCGAGCTTCCAGCTGGCCTCCACACAAGCTAACCGTGGCGAACTACAAATCTCCATCAACATAAATTGACCCGTGGGCAAAAAATATAAGATATCTCCCTGTAGGCGACATGGTAATAATCACATAATGATCACTCCCCATCACTAATCTAGGGGGTATAATACTTTTACCATCTTAATTAAGACGTTATTTGACATTTGAAATGTATGGTTCAAAAAGTGCAGAAGCCTCCGTGGCGTAGTGACTAATCTACGTGTACTCACGTTTACTCACCTTTAGCTACGTGTACTCACCTTAAGCTTTGTGCACTCACTTTAAGCTACATGTACTCACCTTAAGCTACGTGTACTCAACTTAAGCTACGCGTACTCACCTTAAGCTACGTGTACTCACCTTAAGCTACGTGTACTCACCTTCAGCTACGAATACTCACCTTAAGCTACGTGTACTCACCTTCAGCTACGTGTACTCACCTTAAGCACGTGTACTCACCTTAAGCTACGGATACTCACCTTCAGCTACGTGTACTCACCTTAACCTACGTGTACTCATCTTCAGCTACGTGTACTCACCTTAAGCACGTGTTCTCACCTTAAGCTACGTGTACTCACATTGACCTATGTGTACTCTTCTTAAGCTACGTGCACTCACCTTAAGCTACGTGTACTCACCTTAAGCTACGTGTACTCACCTTAAGCTACGCGTACTCACCTTAAGCTACGTGTACTCACCTTAAGCTATGCGTACTCACCTTAACTTGAGTTACGCGCACTCACCTTTAGCTACGTGTACTCACCTTAAGCTATGTGTACTCACCTTAAGCTACGCGTACTCGCCTCAAGCTACTCACATTGAGCTACGTGTACTCACCTTAAGCTACGCGTACTCACCTTAAGCTACGTGCACTGACCATAAGCTACGTGTATTCACCTTTAGCTACGTGTACTCACCTTAAGCTACGTTTACTCACCTTAAGCTACGTGTACTCACCTTTAGCTACGTGTACTCACATTGAGCTACGTGTACTCACCTTAAGCTACGCGTACACACCTTAAGCTACGTGCACTGACCATAAGCTACGTGTACAAAGCCCCGTTTAAGCCCCGTTTACACATTCACGATTTTCTCTACGATTCACCCCGATTTCTCATGGTCAGAAAAATCGGGATGGATCGTGGTGAATCGTGGCGAAAAGTGGAAACATTCAGTATCTCTACGATTCTAGTAAGAATGTCCACGATCTTAGTACGGTGTCTGTAAGGTATCGCTACGAATCAATGACGATTCATGACGGCAACGCTACGGTCAATGAGGATTAACCACGATGGCACAACGAATGCTCACGGTGCTTGTACGGTTCGATACGGTATTAGTACGATTCACGGCGGTAGCCGTCGTGGCCAATCGTGGAGCTCCGTAGCGAAACCGTGGATGATTCGTAGGACAACCGTACACAATTCGTGGTGAATCGTTAGAGTTCGTGGTGTAAAAGATTCCACGGTTTCGCTACGGAGCTCCACGATTGGCTACGATCTCTCACGAATAGCCGCGAATATAGCTACGGTGTCAGTACGAATAAGTAAGATTCCGCTACGGTTGCGCTACGAATTAGGCCACGCCCATTTACCACCACGATTCGCCACGGTACGCCACGAATGTTTTAAACAGTTTAAAACTTCCGTAGCGCTGCCGTAGAGTTTCCCGAATCATCACGACCCATCAAGATTCACCACGATTCACTACGGTTCTACTTAAAGCCCCGTTTACACATTCACGATTTTTGGCTACGGTGCCGCTACGATTCGCCACGATTTGTAAAATCGTCGTGTACCGTGGTGTACCGTGGTCATTCGTAGTAGAACCGTAGTGAATCGTGGTGAATCTTGATGGGTCATCGTGGTTAATCCTCATTGACCGTAGCGTTGCCGTCATGAATCGTCATTGATTCGTAGCGATACCTTACAGACACCGTACTAAGATCGTGGACATTCTTACTAGAATCGTAGAGATACTGAATATTTCCACTTTTCGCCACGATTCACCACGATCTATCCCGATTTTTCTGACCATGAGAAATCGTGGTGAATCGTAGAGAAAATCGTAAATGTGTAAACGGGGCTTAACACATTCACGATTTTTGGCTACGGTGCCGCTACGATTCGCCACGATTTGTAAAATCGTCGTGTACCGTGGTGTACCGTGGTCATTCGTAGTAGAACCGTGGTGAATCGTGGTGAATCTTGATGAATCGTGATGATTCGGGAAACTCTACGGCAGCGCTACGGAAGTTTTAAACTGTTTAAAACATTCGTGGCGTACCGTGGCGAATCGTGGTGGTAATTGGGCGTGGCCTAATTCGTAGCGCAACCGTAGCGGAATCGTGCTTATTCGTACTGACACCGTAGCTATATTCGCGGCTATTCGTGAGAGATCGTAGCCAATCGTGGAGCTCCGTAGCGGAACCGTGGAATCTTTTACACCACGAAATCCCACGATTCACCACGAATTGTGTATGGTTGTCCTACGAATCATCCACGGTTTCGCTACGGAGCTCCACGATTTGCCACGTCGGCTACCGCCGTGAATCGTACTAGTACCGTATCGAACCGTACAAGCATCGTGAGCATTCGTTGTGCCACCGTGGCTATTCCTTATTGACCGTAGCGTTGTCGTTATGAATCGTCATTGATTCGTAGCGATACCTTACAGACACCGTACTAATATCGTAGACATTCTTAAGCCCCGTTTACACATTCACGATTTTGAGCTACGGTGCCGCTACGATTCGCCAGGATTTGTAAAATCGTCGTGTACCGTGGTGTACCGTAGTGATTCGTAGTAGAACCTGGTGAATCGTGGTGAATCTTGATGAATCGTGATGATTCGGGAAACTCCACGGTAGCGCTACGGAAGTTTTAAACTGTTTAAAACATTCGTGGCGTATCGTGGCGAATCGTGGTGGTTATTTGGCGTGGCCTAATTCGTAGCGCAACCATAGCGGAATCGTGCTTATTCGTACTGACACCGTAGCTATATTCGCGGCTATTCGTGAGAGATCGTAGCCAATCGTGGAGCTCCGTAGCGAAACCGTGGAATCTTTGACACCACGAACTCTCACGACTCACCACGAATTGTGTACGGTTGTCCTACGAATCATCCACGGTTTCGCTACGGAGCCCCACGATTGACCACGACGGCTACCGCCGTGAATCGTACTAGTACCGTATCGAACCGTACAAGCACCGTGAGCATTCGTTGTGCCACCGTGGCTGATCCTCCTTGACCGTAGCGTTGCCGTCATGAATCGTCATTGATTCGTAGCGATTCCTTGCAGACACCGTACTAATATCGTGGACATTCTTACTGGAATCGTAGTCACACTGAATATTTCCACTTTTCGCCACGATTCACCACGATTCACCCCGATTTTTCTGACCATGAGAAATCGGGGTGAATCGTGATGAATCGTAGAGAAAACCGTGAATGTGTAAACGGGGCTTTACTGGAATCGTAGTGACACTGAATATTTCCACTTTTCGCCACGATTCATCCCGGTCCACCCCGATTTTTCTGACCATGAGAAATCGGGGTGAATCGTGGTGAATCGTAGAGAAAACCGTGAATGTGTAAACGGGGCTTTAGCTACATGTACTCACCTTAAGCTACGTGTACTCACCTTAAGCTACGTGTACTCACATTGAGCTACGTGTACTCACCTTAAGCTACGCGTACTCACCTTAAGCTACGTGTACTCACCTTCAGCTACGAGTACTCACCTTAAGCTACGTGTACTCACCTTACCGCACTTAATCATTCGATCATCTCACTGCTGTGTCTGGTGTGGGTTCGAACCCCGCACTGTCCACATGTGAGACAAGCCAAGTTCTGCTTGCGGGTGTGTCAGGTGTCTCCCGTTGTCGCCCCACCTACTGATTGGCCTGTCTCGCATGAGCTGAAATAGTCTTGAAAGGGACGTAAAACTGAACCAAAAATAGTTCAGACAAACGTTTGATGTAAATGACACTTCAAAGACGTTCAAGACACCATATTTACATTGGAAACGACAATATTTGTTTAATTGCAGTGTCAAATACACCGGCTTATGAAATTGTACACATTCCTATCAAATATAGTATGCGACAGACATTTGTGCATTCTGTCTAGTAAATATAGACGCATGTTTATTTACAGATGCAAATATCTTTGAGAGCATGTAATCTGGTGGATTAAAAAGGGGTTTAAGGCAATTAGATTAGTTGATACAGTCTTTCCTTCTACGTTCCTTCAGACTGAATAAAACGCCATTAATGATTAGTAACTAGGATGTAACCAATACGATTCAACGCCAACTTAGCTGCCACCGACGACTGGAGTCGTTTTACAGGTATACCGGTATGGTCCCGGGTTATTGATAAAAATCTTAAAGGGAGGTAAAAAATCTTAAAGGGAGGTAAATAAATTGTATATCAGATTTTTCAGCGTAAAAAGTCCTTTTCAGTGATATATTGTATGCGCATATATTTTTGAATAAAAATTTAACAAATAAATTAATAAAAATAATAATAACGCAATAATAGGTTTTGGGGATGCTATTTATTTTCAGGGATTTGGGGATAAGGGTCATTTATTTTCAGGGATTTTGGGCGAAAGCATAACTTTTGGGTTTTAGGGAGCAGGGAGTAAGGGGCTGAGGAAAAACATTTTAGGGAGCTGGGGAGAAAGGTCATTTTTCTTTCAGGGAGCAGGGAGCAAGAGCGAGAGTAACCAATGATTCCTTGTGCCAGTGTGGTTTGCAAACCTCATGGACTGTATGATCGTATCGCAGTTTCTAATAAAAGGTTCAAAGAAATACAGTTTGTCCCAGAAATGAAATCTCAGTCATTGACCTAGATCAGCTAGCTGACCTTCACTCCTCTCAACTTCGGTACCTCGTTCCACTTCCATTATATGGAGAGGTATCACGGAACATCGACGAGAACATCCTGTCTCTTGTTACCCCACCCCCACCCCCACCCCCCTCCCCTCACTCCCCTTCACCTTGATCGATTAGTTAGTCAGTGTCGGAAATGACAATACTACCATTAACATTCTTTTACATTTAATTCTTATGCATTGTTATGAAATTTTCTATTTTTGACAATAATTTTTATTGTATACGTTAATTTTTCAAACAAAAATGTCAAAGTGTCAAAGAAAAAATGCATGTTACTCATCAATCAAAACGTTAAATACACAAAAAAGTAACAAACATTGTATTTATTTCTTAAAATTGTCGTGAGAACCCGATTTTTGTTGAGTGACACTAACAAATACCTGTCTTACCTAGAGGTATCATTACGAAAACATGCCTATGGAATATACAGAAATTTTAAAATTTGAAAAGATTGATAATCTTTAGCAGACAAAGTTTGAATTTTCTTTACATTTGTGCTCAAGAACCGCCTCGCCTACAATCTATGTTTTGGGTCAAAAATAAGATAAATGTATACCCCTGTATACCCCAGTTTTTCTATATAAAAATGGGGTTTGAAGGGGTAAATACTTTACACGGACATGTTATCCTGGGGTGGTATGCAGTCATTTTCGTTCGGTAACTTTTATTGAGTATAGTCATGATGTCCTAAAATATGCCACTGAATTAGAAATAATTTTATTCGCAAATGAGACGTGAAATAAGATAATGAGGAAGAGTTTCTCTCCATTAAAATGAATCCCACTGAGTGAAGAGGATCGTATGTCAAGGAGAAAATATATTGTAACGGGATAGTCTCCCTTGTAGAATACGTTGGTGCAACGTATTAGCGGCATATTAGCGGGTAGTAATATGCAAATTAGAAACTCGAAACTTTGTGATTAGAGTAAGTGTTAGGTATATAGCGCAGTAAACCACCCTTGGTGGATGAGCATGCTTTTCCACCGACGGGGTTTCTGTGGCTTTGGTTCGGCCCACGTTACATTTGGTGGCAGCGGTGGGATGATGACAACTGCCAGAACGGAGTTGCCTTACCCATGTAGTCCCCAGGCCAAGACTCGGGGCGAGTCTTCTCGGAGGGGGAAGTAATGTAACGGGATAGTCTCCCTTGTAGAATACGTTGGTGCAACGTATTAGCGGCATATTAGCGGGTAGTAATATGCAAATTAGAAACTCGAAACTTTGTGATTAGAGTAAGTGTTAGGTATATAGCGCAGTAAACCACCCTTGGTGGATGAGCATGCTTTTCCACCGACGGGGTTTCTGTGGCTTTGATCGGCTGTTCGTTACAATATAACCGCTGTTCGTGCATTGAAATTTGAATTGAAAAGAACTGTTGCTCTTTTATTATTATATTTAAAAGTTTATTTTAAAGTTTATTCACCAGGCGAGCATTTAGTACGACCCGACACTTATAAAATCTGTTCTGTTCCTGTATCAATTTTGAGTACAGACCCTTTCCATCGCACATTAGAAAACTGAACTAAAGCCATGGGCACAAGTGCGCTAATTAGAACGAATACGGTATAAACGCTTTCATGTCCAACCAGAGATAAAACAGCTCGGTAAATACTCGTACTCGCGGTCCATTGAATAGGAAGGCTTTCAAAAATAAATCAAATATTTGACAAAATAGACATGAATACAGTTTGACACCCACCATAGGTGTTAGACTCATGAAAGGTTGGTCATTTTGTCAATTACCATGTCCTGACATGTAAAATATTTGCTTGAGGTACCTCATAAATAATGAGCCAGTAGAACGGTTTAAAGAGACTGTCCCTAAATGTAATGCGTATAATTTATTTCTCCAGACTATTTCTTTTATAAGCAGGTAATTATGCACATTTGGTCATTAACAGTTTCATTAACAGTATCGAAAGCCTAGGCTGATCTTTCTTCATATGACTGTTTTTATTTATTTATTTATTTATTTATTTATTTATTTATTTATTTTCAAGTTGACTTATAAGTCATGAGGGACAAGAATAACTTTGGAAGGGCCGTAGACAAAATGCTCCATTACTTACAATTGGCCCCTTCATTTTGCACGTAAAGATCCTTCTTAGCTCGCCTGTACGAATGTACAGGAAGAGCTATTCCAATAACCCCGGCGTCGGCGTTCGCGTTCGTGTTCGTGTTCGTGTTCGCGTTGCTCAAATGTTAGAGTTTTTGATTTAAGTTTTATAAGTCTATATCTCTTGAACATGTTGATGGATCAAATTGATACTTTGCATGTTAGTAGATATTGGTCTGAAGTTATGCAGTACTATCATGATCCACCCTGGGTGACATTGATGTCAAGGTCACAGACTTAGAAATTTTGTGTTAAAGTTTTTGATTTAAGTTTTTATAAGTCTATATCTCTTGAACATGTTGATGGATCAAGTTCATATTTTGCATGTTAATAGTTTTATGCAGTGCCATCATGACCCACCCTAGATGACCTTGAGGTCAAGGTCACAAAGACTTAGAAATTTTGTGTTAAAGTTTTTGGTTAAAGTTTTTATAAGTCTGTATCTCTTGAACATGTTGATGGATCAAGTTGATACTTTGCAGGCTAGTATATATTGGTCTGAAGATTCATGCAACACCATCAGGGCCCACCCTAGGTGACTTTGAGGTCATGGTCACGGACTTGCAAATGCTGTGTTAAAGTTTTGGTTAAACTTTTTATAATTAAATCCGTCTTGAACATGTAGATGTATCAAGTTGATGCCTTGCATGTTTGTAGAGTATTGGCCCGAAGTTTTATGCTGTTCCATCACGACCCACCAGAGTGACCTTGAGGTCAAATGTCATTGGTCATAGATTTTGAAAGATTTGGTGGCAAAGCACAAGTCAGGCGAGCTACTCTGTCCTGCGACTGCTCTTATTATAATGTGAATTAGACGGGGTACAATGCATATATAGATTAGATGTTATTTCTCGAAAATGGTCCCTATATCTTTCAGCACAAATACGTCTGTGCAGAAACTTCATAGCCATAAGACTGCAGCCGTGACGTTTAAAGGCAATGCAAAAGCTTTGCAGCAGCTCTTGTGACAAGAGCATTAAGAAATAATTAAAATAATTAAAATTCTATCACTTCAAGGTATAGATGACCTGGTATGATAACTTTTTCACACGTACTAACAATGTCAACTATACATGAATCTGTGAGGGAGAAAAACAACAAATTTGGTTACGACCAGGTCCGACACAAACCTGGCTGTACAGGCACAGAAGAAGCCTAGAACCTTGAAATTTCGGATTTAAGAAGAAAATGGATTGAACTAGCCGTATAGCGAAAACAAAGGCGCTGATCAGCTGTGCAATTACTGCACAGCTGATCTGCGCCTTTGTTTTCGCATATTCAGAATTTTATGCAGTGGCTTACATGTTATGATGATGACGCTGGTCGCAATAAAAACTCTGACTTCTATTTACCGTATAGATATCAGTCACAACTACTACTGTAGAACTTTTGTCTTTACGAAGAGAAATGAGATTCCTGCTGGATAGTACATGGGCAACAAATAACAAAAGCTCCAGTCCCATTATTCAAAGTACGGTTATGTTTTCGCCGTTCATGACTGTACATTGTACATATGTAACGTTTTCGTACATACTGGCTCAAATATTCATAATCTATACGTTAATAATGAATCCTCTGTTCTCACATACACGCGATTTGAATTCGAGTATTTTAGTCTGTATTTGTAATATAAGTATCAAAGTATTTTCATAATATGATCTTCAAAGATAACGTTGTCCCAAACCTTAATCGAAATCTTTGCGCCTTTTAAAATTTACAATGCTTAAATTGTTCAACTTGCACAAATATATACATAAAACAAGCGTCCCACTGACATGAATAAAATTAGCTTCTATCTACATGTTTAACCTAAGGATGCATGGACCTATTCTTTCGGCCAATTTTGAGTATTTGGGGATTTTGATTTTCAGAAGTGTATTCCATGCTACTGTGTCAAGATATTTACAATGCTCCTGCATACAACTATTCCATACATGATGCAGAAAAGAATAATAAAGCATGAATAAATCTGAACCCTTATAAAAGCTACAAGACAGTCAAGTACTCTCCCCCCACCCACTATTTTTACATACAAAATGGCCTGGATCCCTTACTTTGTCAAACTATAGAAAGTTACCTGCAAAACACCAGCTGTTGACATCTGTCAGAACAAAAAGACCAATATGCCACTTTCAAGAAAATCAACCACAAAGTGGGTCATAACCACCAAACTTTTTCAGCAATCCTCTTTGAAAACATCTTACTTTTAAAGCACAAAATCAGCTGTCACAAACTGAGCAATATGCATTATCTCCCTTGGACAAGCACAACATCCGGAGTTCACTTTTAATTTCATTTCAACTGAAACTTTATTGTATAATTAAACTCATAATTATGTCAAAAAGTACCAGTTTAAAAATTATAGACACAAACCATCACACCTAGAGAGCATGGTATTCTATATTCTGAAAATCATCCATTGCCAAATACGAAACCGGTCACTGATAGCAAAGGTGGGCACACAGTCTCGGTTGTTGTAAGCCACTCTTGTCTGTGGCAAGGCCGTACCAGATAGCAACATTAAGACACAGCCATTGTTCCAAATCGCTTTTACAAATGAGCCTGTGCGTGAGAAAACCAACAATTTGGGTTTCCGACCAGGTCCGACACAAACCGGGCTGTACAGTCACATAATATGGTTGGAGGCTGGAAATTTCGGATTTAGAAAGTAGAGGAATTGTACTATCCGTGTAGCGAAAACAAAGGCGCTGATCAGCTTCGCAGTTACTGCGAAGCTGATCTGTGCCTTTGTTTTCGCATATGTAAATTGTTAGCTTTACCATGCGGCGGCTCAAATCCAAATACTGGCTGTTATCGAAAATGGAAAAGTCTCTTGAAGGTTGTTTATCAGTATTTTGCACCCATGGTCCCGCCGTTAAGTAACAGATGCTCATCTCATCCGAGCGTATGCAGAACAGACGGTTACGGAACGGACAGACGTTTACAGGAGCACGCGCTTTTTCGCGCCAAAAATGTTTTTCCGTTCTTTTAAAGTGACTAATGCAAATATTGAGACCAAACTAGAGCAGATGTGTTACATACATACCCGTCTAGTTGTCTGTGCTCAAGAGCACAATGATTTTTCAGGGGGTTCGCCATAACTGCCCAAGACGTGTGAAAAATGGCATATTTTGTATTTTTTTGGCTGTGTGTCGAGATTGCTTGCAAAATAAGCCATTGTCAACCTTTTGGATTTAGTCCGTATGTAGTTAAATATGTCCTGAACCACCAGACATTAAATATTTTATATGTTTTCCAGTAAAAATAGCCAAGATTTGTTTTTTTTCTGAAGCGTATGGTAATTTCATGGTTACGGGGCGGTACAGTCGTTTGTTACGGAGCGGAACAGACGAAATGACGCATTTCCATACGAAACGGAACAGACGTGGGCGAGCTTTAGAATACGGATAGAAACTGGCAGACGCTGTATAGTAGAAATGTAAGATACAAACATGTTTTAGCTCACTAGAGCTTTCTGATTCACTATAGACAGCGGAAGATGCATGACAGAATCATATATGCTTACAAATCACGCCAAAGATTTTATCTCCCGCCGCAAGCTCCCTTTTGCGGCGTCTTGGCTGATTCTCACGCATCATTCATATATGGAAAGGCTTTGGAATATATGACCGATGCTTTGGAGAGTACTCCCGCCGGTGTGTACGGAGGTGGGTGTTCGCTTGATGACTTTGCTTAAGGACTGAGTATGCAAACAGGGAACCTTTTCCTTTGACCGAAATTCTAGGGTCTCTATATCACTAACGTATTCAGCACGAATGCCAGCCTTCCATATAGACCTCCGGTTAAAACAGACATGAGTCTTATTATCGGACCTTTTCAGACTTTTTTCAGTCTTTTATTTTAGAATTTATTGTTAGATATGCACTATTAGTGATGAGAAGAAAAGCCGTGATTGCCTCGTGATGCTGAGCACCAAGGAAGCCATTGGTACCATTTTAACGCATTTGATATAGCGCGGCCTGGGCGAACCCACGACATCTCGCCCCCGAAGCGGGCGCTTTTACCACTGAGCTATCGGGACCTCTCCCCCCCCCCCCTCTGATCTGCTGTTTGCCCCCAAACAAGTTTTTGTTTTCACAACATAGTCGATGCTATTCTGATACATGTACGATGCTGATCCAGGTCACCAGGTGTATTCCATCTGGTCACGTTCGAGTGCTACAATACAGAAGGTTGCCGCAAAGTGTTATATTTGACATCACAGTGTTGTTCACCGCTCCGTATGCTGATTCGTCTGTTTTTTTCGTAGGCTACGTCTGTTCCGCCCCGTAACATAAACGAATCTGTAGACTGTTCCGCTCCGTAATGTTTTTGTTGCTAAGCAACAAATTTCTGCTTAAACTACAAGGCTTCCATGCCGGAAATTATGGTGTTTTGGAAGATAGTAGATGGACATGCAAGGCCGATATAACAATACATTCGAAGCGTACAGTTTTGGATGAAAATCTGTACAAAACATTTTTGGCGCGAAAAAGCGCGTGCTCCTGTAAACGTCTGTCCGTTCCGTAACCGTCTGTTCTGCATACGCTCGGATATACACTGTGAAACAGCAGCAGATTTATATCGTAGAAACATTTCAGTACAGACACTGACTTCTTATGTTCTTATGGGCAGATTATAATTAGTTACACGCGCAGTACCGACAAAGCCAATTAAATTTCTGAAATGTGATTGTAAAGTTTTGTCGCAATATTTCTACCACATCTTTTTATCAACCGACAGCATTTTCGTTATCAACCTCCGCATCAGGATAGTTCATGTCCGCTAAATATAAACCCCCTTAAACCCCACTTTTATATAGTAAAACTGGGGTTTAAAGGTGTTACAAATTTGAACCCAAAACATAGGTTGTGAGTACCCACAATCAATGTTTTGAGTAAAATCAAGAAAAGTATCAACAAATTTTCAACGGAAAATTTTCAGTTTTGTCACCATATTGCTTGGGCGTGATTTCGTAATTATCAAGGGGAGTAATCATGTTTCCGTTGAGGTTACGGAGTGTCAGTTACCTACGCCTTGCAACGGAGAGTGAACCTGCTGTATACCATTTTAATTAGTATAATGCATCACTTTTTTATGATATTATACAATAAAACATGAATGACTCATAAAAATTATATTGTCACGCACAAACAAGACGGCCGTTTATTTTATGACGGTTATTAATGAAGCGGTAAAATTTGGCGCAAAAATGAAAAACAGTAATAATATTGAAGTTTCGTTAGTCTAGCTCCTAGACCTTGATGTACATTGTAAATCCTTGCATTATATAGTGGTTTCTTCATTTTGATACCATTCTGCTAGTGCTATACCTCGTCTTGACATATTTCAGCCAGTCACAAATATTTTCTATCTTAGAGGAAAGACAAAAAATGAACTAATTTAAAGATTATACGGAAAAAAATATAATTAAAAAAAAAAAAAAAAAAACAATATGGAGACTAGTAGCTAGTCTAAAGTTTCGTATTCATAGTATTTGGAAAGGAAAAAAGAGGAAACTTGACCAAATTTCTTAGTTTCCCGGCACTGATAAATAATTATTGATAAATTTTTAAGCAAAATATGAATATATACTTGATGGCTATCCCACATAGCCATGGAACAAAACAGAACAAATTTAACCGAAATGAGTACAAATTGATTTTAGTACTAATTTACTTTAACGTACCAGTAGACTCGAAGCATATATAATACATCAAGGAAACATGTCCATGTAATGAATCCCCATTATTTCCCACCTTTATATAGTAAAACTTGGGTGCACACTGTTTTTCTTATCTTTGCTTTAAAAGATAGATTGTGGGTACTCGTTAGAAGCGCCTCGGTACGTGTACCCACATACAATGTTTTGAGGTAAAATATTGAAAACATTAAAATTTTTCAGCTGAAAATTTTTTTCAACGTTGAACAGAAAAATTACTGTGTATTGCATGGGTGTGTTTTGGTAATGTTACCTCGGCTGTTTCGAAAGAAAGGAGACATTATGTGCCAGTTGGCCCTCCGACAAAATCGTGTATTCGCATTTAAAAAAAAAAAAAAAGAAAAAAAAAAAGAAACATTCACTTAAAGTCTTCAATTTATATAACCACTTGAGTATACAACAGGCAATTATGATAAAGTATACTATTGCGTGCTGGTTACAAACTATTCACAGATTTTCGCTTAAACTAATTGAAAAATGGGGTACACAGAAGATATATACTTTTTAAAGGCCAATACATTAACCATTTAGCAAAACACTTTTCAAATCAAATTATATTTATTTATTTATTTATATTTATTTATATTTATTTATTTATTTATTTATTTATTTATTTAAACCAAACATAACGTCTAAGGGAATGCGGTGGCGCAGTGATAGAGCATCGGACTCCGAAGGTTCGGTCCCCCCTGGCTTGGCACCGTGTTGTGTTCTTGAGCAAGACACATTAACTCCCTCCCCTCAAAGTTAAAACCCAGGTAGCGGTGGCTCCGTCCTAACTTGACTGAAAAATGTTGATTGGGGCGTTAAACATCACAACAAACAAACAAAAACGTCTGTGCTACCTTTATAAAGTCAATACATATACAGCACGAAAACATGTCCGTGTAATGTTTACCCCCTTGAACCCCACTTTTATGTAGTAAAACTGGAGTTTGCAGGGGTATGCCATTTTTCTTATTTTTGCTCCAAAACATAGATTGTGGGTACTCGTTAGAACCGCCTTGCCGAGGCCGTTCTAACGTGTACCCACAATCCATGTTTTGAGCAAAAATAAGAAAAATATCAAAACTTTTCAGCTGAAAATTTTCAATTTTTAAAGCTCAAAAAAGATATGTTTATTGTATGGGCGAGTTTTCGTAACTTGTATATTTGCTTGATCATACGCAGTATTTTGTACCGATAAAATCATTTTTCAACGGTAGACAGATCTTACGAGATTGTATGTTAGATTCTTTCAATAAATTATGGATTGCGATGCTTGAATACTTAAGTTGTTTGATTTTCAACTTGATAAAAAAAGAAAAATGTACACAACAAATATTTACAAATGGGCTACGTTTTGTATCTGTATTGGTGTATAAAATACCATTGTCAACTGGGTCGGAAAAAAATGCCAGTTTTTAAAAATTGCTTATACTGCTAATCGTTAAAACTGCTAACTTTTAACATTCCCATCTTTTGTCTAACAAAGAATTGTTAATTTCGGTGAAGCAGGTGGCTCAATGGTAGAGCGTTAGACGAGGGGGGTAGGTCCCCCGGTGTGGCCACCGTCTGCCCAATTTGCCACCGTCAAGCTTTCACAACTTTATGAACTTGCTCGAGGTTGTGAACATTTTTCGTGCTCACCTCAGCTGAGACCAAGATTTATCCTGCTCATAAAATTTATCCTTCTCATGAATGTTAAAATGCCAACAATCGTTATCATTAGCAGGATAAAGTACAGGTTTTGGAGTTATAAACCCTCAATTTCAATATATTTATGCTATTTCGGTATCTATGAGCACTTTAAATTTATGCTCAGCTGAGTTGAGCATGAAAAAAGTTTTATAACCTCGGGGCCTGGTGAAACTGTCCCTATCTCGACATAACAGAATAATGTTTACTTGGACGTAAAAATATATGTGAGCCTGTTGTCTGATGTATTTTCTCGTTTCAGCTTATTATCAAGCTTACTCCGTGTCTTTCACCCTGTTAGAGCCGTGGTCGACGGATCTTAGTGATACTTCTTCCAATCTGTATAGGGAACTAGCAACGAATATAACTAAATGGGTAAGTTTTTCGCTACGTTAAGTGAAATAATGAAACTAAGTGCCCAGTAAAAGAAAGACAGAAAAAAAGAAAGAAAACTTGCTGTGCGGCGGCTGATAAGATGGCTATAAGAACATGTTTTAGAAAGTTTGTCGAATGCACTGTTGTCGTGTCATTCTGATAAATAAAAGATTTTACACATTTTCTACATACTAGAGAATAATCTTAAAGAGGACATACATCAACCTATAGGACACTGTCCAGTATGGTTTTGCTTGATTAAAGCCATACCTTCGTTGATACACAGAGTTTGAATCTGAATTTGTTTTTAATTAGACAAAAGTCAACATTTAGAAGTTCTAAGCGTCGCTTCTATGATCTTCTAATTGCATACTGATATTACAGTGAAATAGATAACGATGCGTACTGCGTATGTACGCACAATTTTTCGCCCTGTACGCATAGAAATATCAGACCTGTGCGTACCATGTACACAGTAAAAATCAGCGGTACGCAAACAGTTTACGATTTAATGCGTACACAGATAAAAATACCTTTAAAATTTTCACAAAATGACAATTTGTATTGTGAGGCTGCTCTGTCAACAAAAGTAGTTACAATATAATATGAATGCAGCTTCTGATAGTTTCATATTACATACCATGCAATATATTATGTATCTTCAGTAGTTATACCATAAACGTGTATTCCGTTCAGTGTCTGTTAACCAAAGGTTTATAATTCATGAATTTATTAGTAGTGTGTCACTTTGGTTTATTGAATAGGCATTTTGCATCGATTTCTGGTCATATTTTTTTAAATTCAAAACTTGATGTATTCCATGTTCTACAACCATGCCAGTTATGTTTTTCCTCACTTTTACTCTCTTATTATCTATACCGGATACAAAAGTATGGTTTAACAAGCCTTAATGACAGAATAACATGTAATTTTAGGATTATCAACCAATTTACTTGAATTTTCATACTTGAATAAATGGTCTTATCCATACGTGTGCATATCTATAAGTTTGATTCTGAATGAAAGGTTAGAATATGAACCTTCAGAAAACGCGTACACAGTAATATTGTGGGTACGCACTGTACATTTATTCTGATGCGTACAGTACGCATTGCGAAAAATAATTATCTACATCACTGCAGACTGATATTCGTGGTTGTTTTTAATTTGCTTTTCAAGTTGTTCTGGACCGAAGAGAGTTAACTTTTGTTTGCGATTGCCATAATTATATCCAACTTGTATTCACGTGTTATGTGTTTTATTTTCAGTTTGAATGTGCCTACAACGCCAGTGACTTCACGGTAACAGCTACAGTAGACGGGTTCTCAGTGACCAGTACCAACCAGACTGCCGTAGATCTCACGCTGGTAGCGGAGAGACCAGTCTCACTCGTACAGATAATCTTACCGCTAGATAATTACACGCAGTCCTTCACGGTGCTGGAGAACTACAGTATAGAAAACCTCAATACTGTCCGTAAGTACTGAGATAGGTGAGGGGAGGAGTGGGGGGGGGGGGGTGGGTTGGGGAGGAGAATCTCACGCTGGTAGCGGAGAGACCAGTCTCACTCGTACAGATAATCTTACCGCTAGATAATTACACACAGTCCTTCACGGTGTTGGAGAATTACAGTATAGAAAACCGTCAATCAATACAGTCCGTAAGTACTAAGTGGGCTAGGGCACTTCTGTTAGACTAAAGTTTTTGACCCTCAATAATTTTTGTGTTCTCTTTGGATTACGTTTGAGTTAATTAGAACGAAGTTTCATTTTTCATGTGAGAAGCACCTTTAAAGTCTTAAGCCCATTGTATGCTAACTAGAACGAATACGGTAACTTAAATCTGAGCATTGCATTTTTATGTGGATAGATAGCGGGTAAAGATAGTATTTCGCTATCATGTGGCAACTAGAGACTAGAATTATAAAAGCGACCTTATCTATTTTACAAATTGTTTGTAACAATTACACATAATCATTTTATTTTCCTTCGTTACAGCTTCAAGCTCACAGCCTACAACAACAACAACAACTGCACAGACAACTCCAGGTCAGACAAACCAAGAGCAGACAACTCCAATCCAGACTTCCCAAGGACAAACAACACAGGGTCAGTCAACTTCAGGCCAGACAACCCAAGCGCCTACAACAACTGGGCCGACACAGGGGCAGACAACTGACGGAACT
Organism: Rugalucina vietnamica; assembly: GCA_964017185.1. NCBI lineage: Eukaryota > Metazoa > Mollusca > Bivalvia > Lucinida > Lucinidae > Rugalucina > Rugalucina vietnamica. The sequence goes on along the minus strand of OZ024885.1, from coordinate 29,193,791 downwards.
TCAACACAGGGGCAGACAACCCAAGCGCAGACAACGCAGGGGCAGACCACTCACGGGCAGACAACTGTATCGACAACTAGTGGCACAGATCAACAATCCTGCTCCGGGTCTTACGTCTCTGGAGAGGGTGCAGCTATTTCGTGGCAATATGGGCAAACTGATATCACATTCAAAGTTCAAGCCCCACCAAGTGTTGATGGAATTTGGGTGGGATTTGCCATTTCCGGCAATATTTCTATGGTAAGGCATTGTAATCAAAATTTTGTAACGATGTCATTATATTCTCTCAAAATCAATTTGTATTCATTACAAGCATATGGAACGCCTTTACTGTCTTATGGTGCCATGTCTCGAGGTTATAAAGCTTTTTCAAGCTCAGCTGAGGCTTAAATTTATCCTGCTGATAAATGTTAAAACGCCAACACGCATTTTAACATTTATCTGCAGGATAAATTACGGGCTTTGGTCATCCAGTTCTGAAATTTCAATCTATTTGGGCTATTTTAGTATTGATGAGCAGTTTAAATTTCATGCTCAGCTGAGCTTAAAAATGTTTTATAACCTCGCTGTTGAGTCAGTTCTTCTCTATGCTATCTGCTTACATCATAATTATGCTGAAACATTTTTCTCAGATCATTAATGTTTTGCTAATATACATGACACATTGTTTGGTGATCCTATCATGATGTTTACATACTGAAACAAAGCCATAAGCATAAGCCTGAAATTATCGACCCATACTAGCGATACACTTCATTATCATATCATAGAATGCAAAATCTAGTGAGTTGTATGTATGTGTGATTTCAGACAAACAGCGACATAGTAATACTATATAAGACTGGTACAACCTACAACGTGACAGACTGGAACGGCAACTTCAATGATATCCCCACCCTGGACCAACAGCAGGACGTTCTGGGAACCTTCATGTCTGAGCAGACCGGGAATTACGTGTCATTTACCCGGCCTTTGATCACCGGGGATAGCGACGATAGAGGGATTGTGGGGTGCCACTACGTTGCGATTGCGACAGGGTTGTTTCTAAATGGCGCCGTTTCGTTTCCGGCTGCTAACATCTTTCAGTACCCGCAGCAAGTGTGCATTACAGCATGTGGTGAGTATAATCTTGGGAAACTTGGAAGCATGTCAATACGAAAACACGCCTATGCAATATACAGTGATTTTTAGAGTTGTAAAAATGAAAAATTTCAGTATATTTTTTTAAATATTTTTCTACGAGTTAGCAGGTAGATGTCAGGATTTCTCGGTTCCAGTCAATTTATCAGGTGTACACTGAGGACAACCACGATTCATTATTTTTTGGTGGTTTTTATATATACATAATAATCTTGGGAAACTTGGAAGCATGTCATTACGAAAACACGCCTATGCAATATACAGTGTTTTTAGCTGTATAAATTGAAAAGTTTTAAAAGAAAAAAATATATATATATTTAATATTTTTGCTTGTATGTTTTGGATAAAAAAAAAAAGAAAAAAAAAGGTATACTCCTGCAAACTCCGGGTTTTCTATATAAAAGTGGGGTTTAAAAGGGGATATACATTTCACGGACATGTTATCCTGGTCTATTATCCAGTTCAAACTGACTACTTTTGATGATAGTTACTGTCCGTTAAAAACTAGAAAATACCATTTCTTATTGTAAACAATATTTTCATCTAACTGCTAATGTGCAAATTAAATGTATAGCTTGTGCTACCGTGTATGTCTGAACTGCCAGTACAAGATGTATTATTCAATTTTATACCGGTATTAAAAAAATGATTTATGGCATATTTCGGAAGCACTACACACTTTGTCATTGTGTTTGTTAGTTTATCAACGTTCTGATATACATATCTTCCAGCTACTACTACTACAGCGGCAACCACTGTTGCTACGAACACTACCGCACCACCAAGTCCAACTACATCTACATCCCATGCCACGGACACTACAAAGGCTGCGAACGCCACAGAGACTACAACCACTACACAAGTGGCACCCACTACAAACGCAACGGAGTCTACATCGCATGTCACGGAGTCTACACCAAATGCAACGGAGTCTACGCCAAAGGCAACGGAGTCTACACCTCAGACTACAGAGTCTACAACACAGGCTACAGACACTACAACTTGCTCTGGAAGCTGGACCGAAGTAGATGCACTGACAATGTCCTGGACATTAGATTCTACGAACATTACATTTGTAATCTCCATAGAGGGAAGATTAAACAGTAGCATGTGGATGGGTATCGGGATATCAGATGATAAATTAATGGTATGTTACCAAAACTTGCCCATGCAATATACAGAGATTTTTTCAGCTGATTTTGATTTTAAGAAAATTGAATGCTTTTGCTCAAAACATTGATTGTGGGTACACGTTAGAACCGCCTCACCGAGGCGGTTCTAACGAGTACCCACAATTTATATTTTGTATCACAAATAAGAAAAATCGTATACCCCTGAATACCCCTCTTTTACTATATATAAATATATAATCATATTAATAGCACCATGTATTTTGTAGACTTCCTTCTTAATAAATAGAGGATATTTGCTTTTTTGAGGTGAATACCAAAAAAAAAAATTAATATATTTCATCGAGTGAGTTGAAAACATTAGAATTTTCACGAGTGCGCAGCACGAGTGACAATTTAAATGGTTTCAACTCACTCGATGAAATATATTTGGTATTCACCGAATAAAGGCAAATTTTATTTTTATTTTATACTTTTTAACATATAAACCTAAACAAACCGGCTGAAAAAAGTAGTTCCTCTCCTACAGTGAAGATATAGGCTGATATCAGTCACTAGTGACTTTTGATATCAGTGAGATTTGATATCAGTGTTTCATATCAATGAAAATACCAATTTTATCAAGTTTTGATATACATTGGTTTTCACTGTAAAGTATAAAATAAATAGATCTATTGTATCAATGATTATGTGACTAAGAAACACAAGCAGTATTACTTACATGCATTTATTTCTGGGTAAATATAAACTGGTATGCATTTATCTTTGGGAGGGTGGGGCTCTTATTGCAAACCATCATGTGCATAGTGGGTTGTTTTCATTGAAAATAGATCGGATTTCTTTTCCTTACAGCCTAATAGTGATATCTACACGATCAAAGTGATTGGAGAGAGCGTTACGGTAGAGGATAGATGGGCGAGTGGTCGAAGTTTTCCTGCCCTGGACACACAACAAGATATCCTGGACAGTTCTATAACGCTAGCCGATGATAATGTGACGTCCGTGTCGTTTACACGACCACTTGTGACAGGTAATAAACTAGTCAGCTTGCTAATCTGTACTCCGATACACTTGGTGACTTCGCTCCTCTTCCGTGGGGAGAGGTATAGCGAAACACCGAAATCTAGTAAATAAATAAATAAATAAATAATAAAAAATAATAAATAAAAAAATAAAATTCAAGAATCTTTCTAAATTTGAAGTCAGTTCAATTTCTGTCAATACTGTTGTACTTGCCACTTTTGTATTTGGTTGAGGCTAGCCGTATGACTACCTTGTTGGGAAAGAGCATGTCATCTTGCTCTTCATGCTTGTTGTAATGGTTTTGTGTTGTTTTGTACTGCACTTTCTTTTCCGCATGGTGTCTAGGTTGGGATTTTAAATTTAATTGTACAATATCTGTGTCTTCTGTTCTTACTTAATCAAAATCTAACCTCAGTGATTTTGTGAACAAAACATATATCACTTACTCATACTTTATATTCAAGTTACTCTAAAATGTATATTTGAGGTAATCCTAAGGGTGAAGATGTGATTGGGTGTAATATTATTTGCTGTTTGCTGTTGGTCCTTAAGTAAAAGGGGAAAATATTCTAAAATCATGCCCGTTTACTCTATATGTTATGTAATGTTATGTTGTTATGTTAATTTATGTTATGTTCCAGGTGATTCTAAGGATTCAAGGGACTAATTTCTCCCCCATCCGAACCCCCTGGTAAAATAATGTCATTTGGCGTGTCACCAGTAAACTATTCAGATATAGAGATGTTATTTGCTGTTTTCTGTCGGTTCTTTAGTTAACAGGGATATTTGCTAAAACCATGCCCTCTTACTCTATGTTATGTTATGTTACGTTACGTTACGTTACGTTACGTTACGTTACGTTACGCTATGTTATGTATTCCAGGTGACTCTAAAGATAAAGATGTGATTGGCTGTCATTACTTGCTGTTCGCTGTCGGTCCTTTAGATAACGGGGATATATACTACCATGGTTCTGGTACTACCAAAACAGCTTCAAATTCAACAATATGCATCGATGCATGTGGTAGGTGATCTTTCAACTCATTGTTTTACATCTTGATTCATATATTGAAACCAATTTTAGTTCGTGCATAAAAAATAAGAAGAAATCTGAAGTAAAAAAAAGTATCATTTTATATGAAAAACAGAGCGAAATTAATTTTCATGACATAGTAAATTGTAATCAGTAATTCGGTCAGAATCGGTTAGCTATCGTCCAGTTGTTGAGACATTTGCAATGAGATGAACGCTAAGAGTCTAATTGGGACCACCGAAAGAGATTTCTGATGTTCTGCATCTTCAAAAGTAAATCAACATTACAGTTCAACCTCATTATAACACGACTCATTATAATGTTGTTTTCAATACAACACGACCGTGTCATGGCTCCTAAAATGATTATTTTGCTTTATGTCAATTGTAAGAAACCTTATTATATTATTATATTACGGTTTCACTTATGACACGATCTAGCTGTTTCTAAGGACCCCAAAGATAGCATTATACTGAGGTCCAATTGCTACAGAAATTGTACGTAACACTAACTGGTATGAAAAATGGATTCATCTTGGAAACACAAAAATAAATGTTAAGTTTCCGCTTTAAGATTAAAACAAACCTTTTATGCTGCTCTCACATATACCAAATATCTCTTGCGAATGCTAAATTTTGAAATTCACGCTGAAATTACCGAATACGGGGCGGGGCTTGTACAAAACGATGTCTTTGCGAAAGCGTTAAGAATGCTTGCGGATCCTTACAAATGTCTTAAGAATGTTGCAATTGATTGCCATCCACACTACCGAATTCTTGAAAATGCCTTACGAATGTTCCGAAAGTTTACAAATGCCGTTACAAATAATATGAACGTCTTGCAAACACCTTACAAATGAAGCGAACGTGTAGCGAATGCTTTGCCGAATTCTTTTCATTTTTTACTCATTCGCAAACATTGTAGCCAATAATATCGATCTAAAACGAAATCACCCACAATGCCAACGGGCATGGAAAAAATATGTTATTATTGATCCAAGTCTTCCCTTGAAACATACACCACTTTTACCCAGGGAGCCAAGCCCCGTTTTGGGGAGAGGAGGTGACATCACCTGCTATAGTTGGTTTGAATACATTTTTAGTTAGGCTTTGTCATCCTATTGAAGGCCTGGGTGGACTGCTCACGAAATTTTTTTGGCGCGATGGTTAAATTACACATTGTTTCATGCTGTTTAAGCTGCCTACTTATTACAAACGTTTTCAAGATATATGACCATATCCTTTGTGCTTCAGATCATAAACTGCTTAATTTTCTAGTCTAGAGCAATGCTAGGAATCGCAGATTAAGAAGTAATCTTATTATATTGTTTAATTCATACTTTTGCAGCTCTTGTTTTAGTATTTATGATGTCGAATTACCCCACCCACTTACATAATAATATGGATCATGAAAGTTAAATTAATGCATATTGATTCGTGAGATGTTGAAGAACAAATGAATATGTGATGTACGCATAAACATTATACATGTATTTATGTTTATTTCAGTCATTCAGTTTCTTTATAAATCAAGTCCATGGTCAGATTACCGTTTCCTATAAAATGACAGCTGTAAGTTCTCATTGTTCCATAGGCTGGATTATGCATACCTTTAAGCAAGTGGCTATGAAATACTACAATTGTATCTAGTTAAATATTTATTATTGTCATATCAATCATTTGATACCAATTTCAGCTCTCTAGGGATTTTGGTTGCTGAGATATAAACGTTTCCGTTGGTATACCCCCTCTATATTTTTGTGATTTGTATCTAATATTTTAAGTTATCATCAATATTTAAACAACAAGATAGTTATCATATTCATTTATCTAATCATTGGTTATGGAACATCATAATGAAAATCATTTGATGTCAATTTCAGCTCTCAATGACATTTGGTTGCCGAGTTATCATGTTTTTGTTGGCATACCCCCTCCACGTTTCTGTGATATTTCTCTAATATTCTAAGTGTTATCAATATTCGAAAAAACAAGTAAGTCAGATTGTTTATGTATCTTAGCACATGGTTATTGAACATTATCCTAGCAATCATTTGATACCAATTTCAGCCCTCTGGAGCATTTGGTCACTGAGATAGTAGCAGTTTTATTGGTATATCCCCTTCGTTTGTCATGGATTTTTCTCTTATATCTTATGTTTTCTTAAATATTGGAGCAACAAGAAAGTCAGCTTGTTTATGTATCTTATTGCATGGTTATAGAAAATTGTCATAGCAATTATTTGATACCAATTTTAGCTCTCTATGGCTTTTTGTTGCTGAGATAAATACGTTTCCATTGGTATACCCCCTCTAATTTTCTGAGATTTTTATCCAATATTTAAAATTTTCATCAATATTACAACAACAAGAAAGTAATATTATATATGCGTCTTATCACATGATTATAGAACATTATTATAGCAATCATTTGAAACCCATTTCAGCTCTCTAGAGCTTTTGTTCACTAAGATATTATCAATTTTATTGGTATACCCCCTTCATTTACCAATGATTTTTGTCTTATATCTTAAGATTTTTTAAATATTGGAGCAACAAGAAAGTCAGCTTATTTATATATCTTATAACATGGTTATAGAATATAGTCATAGCAATTATTTGATACCAATTTCAGCTCTCTATGGCTTTTGGTTGCTGAGATATATACGTTTCCACTGGTATACCCCCTCTATTATTTTTAGATTTTTTATCAAATATCTACAAGTTCTCATCAATATCCCAACAACAAGAAAGTTGTATTATTTTTGTGTCTTATTTATGATTATAGCACATTATTATAGCAATCATTTGAAACCAATTTCAGCTCTCTAGAGCTTTTGGTCACTAAGATATTTTCAATTTTATTGGTATACCCCATAGAATTCCAATGATTTTTTTCTTATATCTTAAGTTTTCTTTAATATTGAAGCAGCAAGGAATTAAGCTTATTTATATATCTTAATATATGGTTATAGAATATAGTCATAGCAATCTTTTGATACCAATTTGTGCTCTCTATGGCTTTTGGTTGCTGAGATATAAACATTTCTGTAGGTATACCCCTCCATTTTCTGTGATGTTTCTTTAATATTTTAAGTTTTCATCACTACTCGAACAGCACAAAAGTCTTAATATTTATGTATCATATTTTGTTGTTGTCAAAGCAATTATTTGTTACCAATTTCAGCTCTCTATGGCTTTTGGTTGCTGAGCAATAAATGTTTCTGCAGGTATACCCCTCCATTGTTCTGTGATTTTTCTCTTAATATACTGAAACAGAAAGTTCTCATCAATATTTGAACACATAGAAAGTCAAATTATGTCTGTATTTTATCACATCATTAAAAAACATTAGCATAACAATAATTTGATATAAATTTCTAGAATTTTTGGTTGCTGAGATATCAGCAATGATGTTGGTATACCCCCTTCATTTATCTGTTATTTTTCTACAATATCTGAAGATTTCTTTAATATTTAAGCATAAAGTTATCCAGCTTTTTTATATATCTTATTACATGGTTATAGAACATTGTCATAGTAAACATTTGATACCATTTAAAGCTCTCTAGATCTTTTGATTGCTGAGATATAATCAATTGTGCTGGTATACTCCATTTTTATGTTTTTCTTCCTAATATAGAAAGTTCTCATTGATATTCAAACACCAGGAAGTCAGTTCGCTTTTTTCTATCTTATTACATGGTTAAAGAACATTGTCAAAACAATCATTTGATACCTATTTCTGCTCTCTATGTCTATCAGTAGCCAAGATACATGTGGTAATATAGGGGTACCACATTACTTCCTCTATTTATTATGGGTGTGGGTGAACACTCTGTGATTTTATGTGACACAAATGGGCATTAAAGTGGCCCATTTGTGTCACATGATCAAACTGGCACCACGTCCTAAAGATAACCCATCCCAAACACTTCAAAACTAATGGTGATAAATTTTCCCTTTCTTTAATCTTGATTTTCATCATTTTCATTAATATTCATGAAAATGCAAATTAGAATTTTTATTTAGGCCCATGGCATCAACAAATTTGTCAAATAGTACTATTGGTACAATAACAATGAGCCACAATGATAGTTTAGGGCTGAAATTAGTTTTTATGGGATAATTGATTTTTAATTGTTTCTGTTTATTCATTTTAATATTTTAATAAAAATTCATGAATATGCAAAAAAGGAATAAATATGCAATAAAATTTGATATAAAAATAATGATTACATCAACATTTATTGATAAAAATGTTCTGATAAAAATATATTGATTCTCATAATTACACATAAATTTTTACATATACATTAAGTGGGTGGGGTGATTCAATCGAGCCTTAAGATGACACAATTTACTCAAATGACACATTTACAGCTTTATACATGGCTAAGACATACTCAGCTGCAATCAGACAAGATAAAATGACATCAGGATAGTATACGATATTGAAGAAACATATAAATATGACTGTTCGTAATATATTTGTGTAGTGCATTTCAGCTGTATATAACAAATAGTACGTCTAAATACCGTCTGATTAAAGCATCACGCCAAAAAAATTTCCAGAGCAGTCCACTTAGACCTTCTTTTGGAAGGTCAGAGCTATCCAAAAAAGCATTCAAAACAACTATAGCAGGAGATGTCACCTCCAACCTTTTTTTGCGAGATAGAGACTTTTGGCTCCCTGGGTATTTGTTGTTTCTCTCAAATTGCGATTTACACAGTTAAAAAGACAATTTTACTGAGCAAACAAAAATTTCACATACTTTTAGTGACAACAACAACAACAACGTCAACACCTGCCGGAACAACAGCAGCAGCCACAACTTCAGGGGCCAGTTCAACACAAACCGGTGTGAATACAACTATAGGGGCCGTCTCAACGACATCTTCCACAGCTGTAACGACGACAGGGGTCAGCTCAACGTTATCTGGAACTAATACAACTACAGGGACCGTCTCAACAACATCAACGACGATGTCAACTGGCCCACAGTTTTTGTATATTAGGGGTCAATTCAAAATCACGAATTTGGGATATGTTGATGATCTTTCTGACAAAACCTCTAGTTTATATGACACATACGCTGGTCTTGTAAAACAGGTGGTGAGTAGACATTGCAGACATTTTCAGTACATTACGAAAACATGACCATGCAATATACAGAGATTTTTTTCAGCTGTAAAAATTAAAAATTTAATTGGAAAAAATATTTTTTGCTCAAAACATTGCCTCTGGGTATACAACCGAGGCGGTTCTGACGAGTACACACAATCTTTATTATGAAAAAAGGTATACCCCTGTATACCCCAGCTTGACTCTATAAAAGTGGAGTTTGAGGGGTATACTTATCATGGATATGTTTCCTGATGTATGCTGAAACATATTATGGAATTGAATTGATCTGTATTAATTTTCAAGTTTTTGTGATAACTAAGTGGAATGATTAATCTGAGAGAATTAATGCATCTAAAATGAAAGCACCCGTCTCCCTGAACAATATGATACAAGTTTTATTAAAATCGAATGAGAATAAAGGAAGATAAGTCGGTCCTCCATTACGAAAACACGCCCTTGCAATAAACTGAATTTTCCTTTGTTGTAAAAATTGAAAATTTTCACTAGATTTTTTAAAATATTTTTCTTATTTTTGCTCAAAACATAGATTGTAGGTACACGTTAGAACCGCCTCGCCGAGGCGGTTCTAACGAGTACCCAAAATCTATGTTTTGGAGCAAAACTAAGAAAAATAGGTATTCCCCTGCAAAACCCAGTTTTACTATATAAAAGTGGAGTTTAAGGGGATATTTATTGCACGGACATGTTTTCCTGATGAGCTTGGATACTCACAAAGCTTTATGACGTCATAAAGCCATAATTAAATTATGTATAATCAATATAAACACTACACCGTTACTATTTATCTAACTGTTTCTCGGTTAGTGAAATATAACTATCTTCATTTGAACATGGTGTCAATATGTAAAATTCTGAACGGACTTTCCATGTTAAAGATTCGATTGTAGAGATTCAATATTTGCATACTGTGCATGCTTTACACTATCTTATTTCAGGTACCCCAAATAATAAACGGAACAGGTCTTCTTCGTGATATAATGGACATAGATTTCAGGTAAGGCAGCAAATTGCCATTACAAAAACTTGCCCATGCAATAAACAGAGATATTTTTAGCTTTAAAAATTGCAAATTTTCAGCTGAAAAAATTTGATATTTTTCTTATTTTTGCTCAAAACATAGATTGTGAGTACACGTTAGAACCGCCTCGACGAGGCGGTTCTAACGAGTACCTATAGTCTATGTTTTGGAGCAAAAATAAGAAAAATAGGTAAACCCCTGCATACCCCAGTTTTACTATATAAAAGTGGGGTTTAAGGGGGTATACATTACATGGACATGTTTTCCTGATGATTAAGTTCCGTACAATGTTGCTTGGCTTCGGCTATTGTGCTTTTCGAGTGTTTAGACAGATTCGACATATGTTTTAAATAATTTAAATAAATATATAGAGGTTATTCAAATGTTTCTGTTGAATATGGCTTTTATTTCACGAGTGAAGTGAAAAATATTTATATTAGGTGAGGCAAATTGCTTTTAGTGCCGTACAATGTTGCTTGGCTTTGGCTATTGTGCTACTCAAGTGTTTGGACAGAGTCGGCATATGTTTTAAAAACATGTAACTGACGAAAACTTGCCCATGCAATATACAGAGATTTTTTTCTGCTGTAAAAATTGAAAATTTCGTCAAAAAACTTTTTTTTACTGTTTTTAATATTGTGTTCAAAACATAGATTGTGGGTACACGTTGTAACCGCCTCGCTGAGGCGGTTCTAACGAGTACCGACAACCTATGTTTGGACCAAAAATAAGAAAAATATGTATACCCCTGCATACCCCAGTTTTACTATATGAAATTTGGGGTTGAGGGGGTATACATGTTTTCCTGATGTTTGAATAAATATAAGCATATATTTTCCGTTCTAATCCTCTGCATGCTCAAACATTATATTTGTAATATTTACTATATAATTACTGAATAAGATGTGCTTAAACCAAATATGATGAAATGTGTTAAAACCGTTGATGTTTGTAGATAGTTTCTTCATTCTATACGAAAACGTGCCCATATTCTTTTCAGAAGCAAAACCCGAAAATTTCATTTGATTTTTCTTAATGTTCTGGCTAAACATAGATTGTGGGTACACTTCAGAACCGCCTCTAAGAGGCGGTTCTAAAGTGTACCACAATCTATGTTTTGCAAAAATAAGAAAACAAGTATCCCCTGTATACCTCTCACGGTTTTACTATATAAAAATTAGATTCAAGCGGGTACTTTTCATGGACAGGTTTTCATCAGTAAAAAGTAAAATGTGTGTAAAACTCACAAAAGTGTCCTGTCCCTATATAAATATCTAAACTATACTCTTACTTTGTTTCAGCCCTGGCAGTGTAGTGGTAGACTTCACAGCTAAATTCTTGAACGATGGTGTTACAGATCTACTCTCATCAATGACAGATGCTATGACAAATGCTGCAATGTTTAATATGATCCCCGGCGTTATCATTGATCCGAATTCCATACAAAACTATGGTAAGATTTGTTCGACATTTACCTGCTAAAAGTAGTGTTCAATCACAGATACAGTTAATGACAATTTAAAAAAAAAAGTTGTATTTAAAACTGAATGCATGTCTTTGTTGAAAAAATGTTATTTATCCTCCATAGAGTGTTCACAAAACTTGTGAAGCCGTTTTAGGACATGCTGTCAGACATACACTGAGAGTTTGTTAGACGAAATATTTACACTACCAAAACATACAGAGATTTTTTCAACATTAAAAATTGAAACTTTCTTTGGAACAAATGATATTTTTCTTATTTTAGCTCAAAAAAAAAAAAAAAAAAAAAAAAAAAAAAAAAAGATTATGGCGGTTCTGAAAAAAAAAAAAAAAAAAAAAAAAAAAAAAAAAAAAAAAGATTATGGCGGTTCTAACTAGTACCCACAATCTATGTTTTGGAACAAAAATAAGTAAAATAGGTTTACATAGGTTAACCCCTGTATATCCCAGTCTTGTTATTATATAAAGGTGGATTATAGAGGGTATACATTACACGGATATGATGTTCTTGCACACCAGATAGAGAAATCCGACGTTTTACCCCATGTGAGAAATTCTTATCTCACCCTTGTTATCTCACCCCGGTCGCACCCCACGTTCAAGTGTTCTTTTTTAACATTGGTTGCAAAGGACGTCACGTAATTTCGTCGCTAAGCGCACACGTCACAATGACGTCAAAAACGTTTAAATTCAAAATGGCGGACGCCGCGATTGTAGCATTTTTCTAGGTAAATAGTATTTAAATCAAGCTTCGCCACATTAAGGCGTGCAAGAAAAAGAATCCATCATGCGTGTCAGGTATGGATAGACAAATCTGTCCCTCGGGTCACAGTTTGGCATCACTCGGCGAGCCTCGTGATGCCAAAATGTGACCCTCGGGACAGATTTGTCTATCCATACCTGACACTCATGTAAGATTCTTATAATCTGAACAACAGAATGTTAGATCTGCTTCGCCCAAATTGTTCATAGGACTTCCGGTCGTGTGTGTCAGTTTTTAATCTGACCGAGGCTATGAATTTTCTGATATGTCAGGTCAGACATACTTTCGTGAACAGTGTAGATTGTTGGAACACATTTTGAACTTTTAATTTAGGAAGTTTAATCATTTAAGCCTGACGTCCTTTTTGTGGGCCATAGGCAGCACCATAGCGGCGTCCCATCTGGGGCTATTCTGTTTGTCCAGAGAAATTTCATCGAAAAATATGATAAAAAAATAAAATCACTCCTAACACCCCTAAAATGAAAGTGGACTCATCCAATTGAAAATGATGGGAGAATCCATTCGTCAAATATGGGTTAAATCATGCACTCAACTATGATGTTCTCTACCAGCTAGGAGCACCGAACGTACATTCGTGCCTGCAAGAACAAATGTATTAAATTCTCTTGAGCCTATTGTGTTAAATAATGTTTGGAGAAGATTAGTCTTGCCATCTGGTTAATAGAAGATAGGATTTGTCGCGATAAGTATTCTCAACCACTAAAGAAAGTAGCAACTACTATTTTTTTTTTTTTTTTTTTTTTTTTTTTTTTTTTTCTTCAGTTTTTCGACACAAAGTGAAATCGCTGTTCATTCGCTTTTTAGTGCATTAAACAGAACTATAGCAGTCTTTGATGCATAAACAACACAGGTAACAAACGGTATGATGGTTGGAGTCCAATACTTTTTCAAAGTGCATTTTATTTTATGATATATATCTTTTATTTAGTTATGACAACAGCAACAACCCTTCAACCCACAACATCAAGTGCTACAACTGAAAGTACAGCTGCACCAAATGTTACAACTGAAAGTACAGCTGCACCAAATGCTACAACTGAAAGTACAGCTGCACCAAATATTACAACTGCAAGTACTGCTGCACCGAATGTGACATCTGAAAGTACAGCTGCGCCGAATGTGACAACTGCAAGTACTGCTGCACCAAATGTGACAACTGAAAGTACAACTGCGCCAAATGTGACAACTGAAAGTACAACTGCGCCAAATGCTACAACCGAAAGTACAGCTGCACCGAATGCAACAACTGAAAGTACTGCTGCACCTAATGTGACAACTGAAAGTACAACTGCACCGAATGTGACAACTGCAAGTACAGCTGCACCAAATGCTACAACAGAAAGTACTGCTGCACCGAATGCAACAACTGAAAGTACAGTTGCACCAAATGTTACAACTGAAAGTACAGCTGCACCAAATGCTACAACTGAAAGTACGGTTGCACCAAATGCTACAACTGAAAGTACTGCTGCACCAAATGTTACAACTGAAAGTACTGCTGCACCAAATGCTACAACTGAAAGTACTGCTGCACCAAATGTTACAACTGCAAGTACAGCTGCACCAAATGCTACAACTGAAAGTACTGCTGCACCAAATGTTACAACTGCAAGTACAGCTGCACCAAATGCTACAGCTGAAAGTACTGCTGCACCGAATGAAACAACTGAAAGTACAGCTGCACCGAATGTGACAACAGAAAGTACTGCTGCACCAAATGCTACAACTGAAAGTACGGTTGCACCAAATGCAACAACTGAAAGTACAGTAACAAGCCCTGTTACAGATACTACAGTTATGGACACAAATACAACAACAACAACGCCAACAACAACAGCAGCAGCGCCTTATGTTGCTATTCGAAGCAGTTTTAGGATTATTAACAGGGACTGGAATGACGCCTATTATGACCCAAATTCTTCAGCATTTAGGTCACTGTATAATGTTGTGGAACGCGAGGTATGTATTACTTTTGTATTTCTGTGCAATATACTTGTACATGTATTTTGTCTTAATGTGATCTATCAATGTGGCAGTTTTTAATGTTTCTCATATTTTGAATAAAATATTTGAGGTATTTCAACCATTCCTAAAAATCACTATTGGTAACTATCTTGCTTAGCAATTAAAAGGTGTCAACTGGGAAATTGAGGTCATTTTCATTTTGTCAGTGAGCTGTTAGTATTTATGAGCAGAATTACTACTAGTCTCAGCACAATTGGGCACGCTTTTTTCAAAACCTTAGAGCCTGATTTTAATCTATTATATCTTCTGTTACAGATGAGGAATTTGTTTGGAGATACATTCAGAAGAACGCTAAAAATCTCTTTTACGTAAGTGTTATTACTGAAGCTAGCATTCAGAATTATTCCGTAATCAGATTTTTTACCAGAATATGGTCATGAAAGTTTCACAAGAAGCACAATGCCTAGTGATAGTATACATGATTCTGGAGCGAGAGGTCGTTGGTTGGAACCCTAATGTCACTGGGTTGTTTTGTTAAGCAAGGTGCAGTTAAACCGCCAATGGTACTGGTAAATATTAAATACCAAGAAAGTGGTGGATCCGTCCTTACGTGGCTGACCTGCAATAGTCATGCAGCAATCACGGAAATGACGTCATAAAATTAACTTATATGGTTGGCTGGTTTGCTAGAGCAAATGGTTTTAGAAAAATATCCTAGTCTAAATATAAAAAATACCTTATCATTTAGGTATTGTAAGTACCCTTTATTCTGAGGAATATTCAAATACGATTGAAAAAAGGTGCAAGTAGGCAATGATCAGGAAATGGCGCAATCAGAAAGAAACTCCCACTCCATAAACCGAGGAGTGGGAAAAAACTAAAATGACGCTTAATAGGTACTTATACCAAGAAAACATATCGTAAGCCGAGTGAGCAGCTATTCCCCAATAGGCGGCCACTCAATTACCCAAACTGCAAAAATAATGATTCATAAGTAAGCATACAATCTTTGGCATGCTAATTTTACTAAAATAGGTTACAAATGTTTCATTTTGCATATTCCAGACCTGGAAGTGTAATAGTAACAGTTGAAATGGAAATCAACCAGCACCCAGCTGTTCCAGATACCGGCGCTGAAGTGACCCGTGTTATCAGGGAAGCTGCTCAAGAGGGACAGCTACAAGACATGGTTGTTGATACCAACTCTATACAGAGTAATGGTAAGTCATTTGTGGCTATGTTTACTTTTTTATTTTATTATATTTTCTAGAATACAGAGTGTGGCGTAGGCAGGATTTTTAAGGCATGACTTGTTAGGGCCGCAGCTCTATTTAGAGTGGCGCTAAGTATTGCTAAGTATTGCAGATTTTGATTATGTTCTCTTGTTTTGTGATATATATATATATACGTTTAACTCATTTAAGCCTAGCGTCCTTTTTATGGGACATAGGCAAACAGAATAGTCCCAGATGTGACGCCGCAAAACGCGGCGTCTCATCTGGGGCTATTCTGTTTGCTTAACGAAAATTCATCGAAAAATGGGATAAAAAAATCACTCCTTACATCCCTAAAAATGAAAGTGGACTCATCCAATTGATAATGATGGGAGAATCCATTCGTCAAATATGGGTTAATGCATCTTTTACTGAGACTAGAGATACGAAACAAATGCTGGAGACTTTACGAAAACATGCCCATGTACTATACAGATTTTTCTTAAGTTGTAAAAATTCAATAACAATATTTTGATATTTTTCTCATTTTTGCTCAAAACTTAGATTGTGGTTACACGTTAGAACCGCCTCGCCGATGCGGTTCTAACGAGTACCCACAATCTATGTTTTGGAGCGAAAATAAGAAAAATAGGTATACCCCGGCATACCCCAGTTTTGTTATATAAAAGTGGGATATAAGGGGGTATATATTACACGGACATGTTTTCCTGATGGTAAGCATTTAATGTAATTTCTCGAAAAATACTTATGATCCTCGCCTACGCTGCACTCATAGGGAGATATATTTATTGTGTATTAAACATTGAGTATGGATGCGGTATTATGACTTGTTTGCCGTGTGTTGATACACTTTGCTGTTTTGCTTGTTTTCCTATGTTTTGAGCTTTTATTAATGAAATACATATTATAATATTTATATAATATTTATTTGAACATTAAAAGTACATTTGTGCATGTACATTTTGGAAACTTTTATGGTTTATATCAAGTATCTAGTAACTGAAATAATGATTCACGTACATATTATTAACAAAACAATGACATAATTACATTTCCTAATGAGTATTGCATGTAGACGAGTATACAATGAACATAGGCATTAGAGTAAGATAACTAACAAACAAAACTAATTTGTGAGGAATCATATACTATGCAGTTGAAAGTGTTTGCATTTATCCAATTTATGTAAAATATTTTCATTTTTATTCACAAAATCTCAAGCCGTACATTCTGATATCTATCGAAACGTTTGTAATTTTAATGTACAACTTGTTGTAAAATACGTGATTATTTAGATCAATCAATTGGTGTTAAAACTGGTAATCATTGTATGATGATGTACGTGACGTACACACAATCCATACATGTAGATACAAATACGATTTCAAAGACACCAATTCATTAAAAGAAAAATTCACATGATCTTTTATCAAGAAATAGACCTGAGGCTCAAAAACTTCTTTTTCTGTGGCATGTAACACAGTTGTATTTTAGCACATTCTTTCTTGCTAGTAGAAAATCCAGTAGAAAACAGCATTTAATTCTTTCTGCTAGCGACTTATTTTACCTTTTCTTTTCCATAAAAGCTATAGATTAGACTTCATGACACAAACACTCGATATGCATTCTACGCTCGTATATCGTTTTACATCAGGAAAACATGTCCGTGCAATGAATACCCCCGTAAACCCCACTTTTATATAGTAAAACTGGGGTTTGTAGGGGTTACCTATTTTTCTTATTTTTGCTCCAAAACATAGATTGTGGGTACTCGTTAGAACCGCCTCAACGAGGCGGTTCTAACGTGTACCAACGATCTATGTTTGGAGCAAAAATAAGAAAAATATCAAAATTTTTCCACCGAAAATTTTCATTTTTTACAACTTTAAAAATCTCTGTATATTGCATGGGCATGTCTTCGTAATGCTCGACACAAACTTTGATGCCTAATTTGATACATCTGGCTTAGGATAAGCAGCAGCATGGAAGAATGTTGCTATGCATCAGAAGTGTATCTTATTTCCCATAATTTGCATCCTTCTGTGTAGGCAAATTGTCATCGAATCATCAATACATTTAGCTTGTCCCTGAAATTTTAAACTTAGAACTTTTTACTTTGTATTTCTTACTCGGAATCAACAGAATCAGTTGCTTTAAACGCAATATATGTGCATTTATTAATACTGATATTAACGATAACAAACTAAAACCAGTTTCAGGGAGATGCTAATTAATGGAAACATTTAGTGTTCCCAGCGGGCACATGACGTCACAATGACGTCATATCAACGTCGATGCGACGTAATGACGTCGCATCGACGTCGATCTGACGTCATGTTGACGTCATGTGCCCGCTGGGAATTTATTCTAACCAGTAGCATGCTTCTTTTATTCTTTTCATCTCAATAAGAATACGTAGCACCAACACCATCGTCACCAACCGTAAGTCCATCTCCAACGAGCAGACCGTCAACAAGTGTGACCTCAGTCAGGACAACAGTATCACCAAGTATGTCATCCAGTGTAACATCTGTAGCAACCTCATCGATGTCAGCAAGTCCTAGTGTTTCACCAAGTGCAAGTGATTCACCAAGGATGACAATGTCGCCAAGTCCAAGTGTTTCACCGAGTCCAAGTGTTTCACCTAGTGCAAGTGTTTCACCAAGCATGACAATGTCGCCAAGTCCAAGTGTTTCACCGAGTCCAAGTGTTTCACCAAGTCCAAGTGTTTCACCAAGCCTGACTATGTCGCCAAGTGCAAGTGTTTCACCAAGTGCAAGTGTTTCACCAAGTGCAAGTGTTTCGCCAAGTCCAAGTGTTTCACCAAGCATGACAATGTCGCCAAGTCCAAGTGTTTCACCGAGTCAAAATGTTTCACCAAGTCCAAGTGTTTCACTAAGCCTGACTATGTCGCCAAGTGCAGGTGTTTCACAAAGTCCAAGTGTTTCACCAAGCCTGACTATGTCACCAAGTCTAAGTGTTTCACTAAGTCCAAGTGTTTCACCAAGTCCAAGTGTTTCACTAAGCCTGACTATGTCACCAAGTGCAAGTGTTTCACCAAGTCCAAGTGTTTCACCAAGCCTGACTATGTCACCAAGTCCAAGTGTTTCACCAAGTCCAAGTGTTTCACCAAGCCTGACTATGTCACCAAGTCTAAGTGTTTCACCAAGTCCAAGTGTTTCTCCAAGCCTGACTATGTCACCAAGTCCAAGTCTTTCACCAAGTCCAAGTGTTTCACCAAACCTGACTATGTCGCCAAGTCCAAGTGTTTCACCAAGCCTGACTATGTCACCAAGTCCAAGTGTTTCACCAAGCCTGACTATGTTGCCAAGTCCAAGTGTTTCACCAAGCATGACACTGCCAGCAAGACCCAGTGTTTCACCAAGTCCCAGTGTTTCACAAAGTCCAAGTGTTTCACCAAGTCCAAGTGTTTCGCCAAACATGACAATGGTTCCAAGTCCAAGTGTTTCACCAAGTCGAAGTATGTCGCTGAGCATGACAATGTCAAAAAGTCCAAGTGTTTCGCAAAGTCCAAGTGCTTCACCAAGTGCAAGTGTTTCACCAAGCATGACAATGTCAGCAAGTCCAAGTGTTTCACCAAGCTCAATTGTTTCGTCAAGTCCAAGTATATCGTCAAGCATGACAAGTTCTTCACCAAGTCTAAGTGTCTCATCAAGCATGACAATGTCAGCAATTCCAAGTGTTTCACCAAGTCCGAGTGTTTCACCAAGTCAGTCAGTGTCACCAAGTGTAACGCCAAGTCCACCACTATCGTCAAGAATAACAGCAAGTCCATCAGTGTCACCTAGTATATCACCAAGTCCATTTGTATCGCCAAGTGCTACACCAAGTCGATCTGTATCGTCAAGTGTTATAGAAAGTTCATCAGCATCTCCAAGTGTAAAGTCAAGCCCATCAGTGTCACCAAGTATAACATCAAGTCCATCAGTGTCACCAAGTATAACACCAAGTCCACCAGTGTCACCGAGTGTATCAGCAAGTCCATCAGTTTCGCCAAGTGTTACACCAAGTCCATCTGTGTCGCCAAGTGTAACACCACTTCCATCAGTGTCGCCAAGTGTAACAACAAGTCTATCAGTGTCACCAAGTGTAGTACCAAGTCCATCAGTGTCACCTAGTATGTCACCAATTCCATCAGTGTCACCAAGTATAACAATGAGTCCATCATTATCGCCAAGTGTAACACCAAGTCCATCAGTTTCACCAAGTGTAACACCAAGTCCATCAGTTTCACCAAGCGTTACACCAAGTCCATCAGTGTCGCCAAGTGTAACACCAAGTCCATCTGTGTCACCAAGTGTAACACCAAGTCCATCAGTTTCACCAAGTGTTTCACCAAGTCCATCAGTGTCGCCAAGTGTAACACCAAGTCCATCTGTGTCACCAAGTGTAACACCAAGTCCATCAGTTTCACCAAGCGTTACACCAAGTCCATCAGTGTCGCCAAGTGTAACACCAAGCCCATCTGTGTCACCAAGTGTAACACCAAGTCCATCAGTTTCACCAAGTGTTTCACCAAGTCCATCAGTGTCGCCAAGTGTAACGCCAAGTTCATCAGTGTCGCCAAGTGTAACATCAAGTCCATCAGTATCGCCAACTGTCACACCAAGTCCATCAGTGTCACCAAGTGTAACACAAAGTCCATCAGTATCACCAAGTGTATCACCAAGTGTATCCGTGTCGCCAAGTGTAACATTAAGTCCATCAGTATCACCAAGTGTAACACCAAGCCAATCAGTGTCACCAAGTGTATCACCAAGTGCATCCATGTCACCAAGTGTAACACCAAGCCCATCAGTGTCACCAAGTGTGTCGCCAAGTGTATCAGTGTCGCCAAGTGTAATACCAAGCCCATCAGTGTCGCCAAGTTTAACACCGAGTCCATCAGTATCTCCATCTCCAACGTTTGTGACTCCCTCTCTGACCACGACGCCGTTCACAACGTCACCATCTGTCTTACTGACGCCAACGTTGACGTCCGTAACAGCAGGTATTTATATATCGCATGAAAGGCAATCTGTTTTCAAGGGGTTCAGACTCGGTTTGATACAAACCGGTCTATGTATCCGCAAAGGCTAGTCTAAGTATGAAAATCCAGTTATAGGAACGAGAAAAATAAAACATTGACTAGTAGGCACTAAAAACAAAATAATCATCATGAAAACATGTCCGTGTAATGTTTACCCCCCTGAACCCCACTTTTATATAGCAAAACTGGGGTATGCAGGGGTATACCTATTTTTCTTATTTTTGCTCCAAAACATAGAATATTAACTGACTATGATACACTTCACTGCTGTGATATCCGAATAACTTGCATTTAGTTATCAGTTCAACCGGGATTTTGTGACTTTTTGTTTTTCATTCATATTATATAAACATCCAATTTATTGCATTACAGACCATCGATTTTTGTGAAAATTACAGACAGTAAAAAAATAGATGAACTTAATGATTGTCTTGAAAATTTCATGAAGATCAGTTAAACGATTTTTGAGTTATATCCAAAAATGTAAGTGTTGCGTTAGAAGTGCCCCTAAGTGTAGTTTGTAGAAAAAAAAATCAATTTTTCTAGAATGACCAGTGAAACTGATCTTGTTATGCCCCCTGTTGTAGAATAATTTAAGCAGAGTGATACATTTGGCATCTTCTCATTGCCCGGACAACACAAATTTTCTCTTCACTAGTGTAGTTGACTGTGTAATGCATTGCTCCAGATGTCAAACTGATTATTTACCTGGATTTCAGGGATAAAAAATGGGGAAAGTGACTTTAATGATAAATTGACAAAATAAACACTGCTGCAATTTCTTGTCTCATTTACTGTGTCAACACGTCTGATTACAACATAATTGGTCTTTGATCTCACTACGTGCACAGCTGACATCTTTAACTCGGTCAGTGTGTATTTCATGTGTTATCGGCTAAGTGTCAATCGGGGATGATTAGTCCAACAGTGCTTGTTTACACTTGAATTAGTGTCAACGGCTTTCATGCAAGCAGTCAGAATACAAGGGAAAAAACTTTGTTCCACTTCCGCTTTTATGAAAACGAAAATAAACGTTCAAACTCGCCAAAAAACTCTGATACTGCGGGAAGAGGAAAACTATCGAAACTATCGATAGTTCAACACACTATCAGCATGTATAATTTTACCATCGATGCAGTACAATTGGCACGGTCACTAGTGCAATACATTGATAGTCCAATGCATCGTTACACCACTATTCAAGAGACAGAGACTTATAAAAACTTAAACATAAAAATTTAGCATTTCAGCAAAGCCGACACTAATGGTCTGCAATAGCTCTTCTGTACTTTCGGACAGGCAAGCTAAAAACAGTCTTATACTGGGGCTATTGACCCGGTCGGCAAGCTACTCTTTCGTTAGTAAAAATCAATATTGGTTACCGGAACTGCACCTTTCCCGCCTTTTCGCTCATTCGGCGAAGGGTATAACTCGGTCAATATCGCTGTGATTCAATCATTTTTAGACGCTTATAAAATCATAATTTGTCAGAATAATAACGGGGTTCATACCTTGAGTTGAATAAATAATAAATATCTCAAAAGACATGCAAAGCTTTTATTAGTATTTTTAATTTGTTTTCATATTTTCTGATTTTAATTCAGTAAGGTTACAGCGATAAAAACCGAGGAATTCACGAACGAATGACTTATGACATCACGACGACCGTATCAATGCTTGCCTGTCAGTCTGTCGCCAAGTTGGTCTCTATTTAACAGTTTAATACTCGATAATGACTTACCATGTTTTTGGTTGAGTCAACACTTTGTACTTCTTGTATTTAATTTTCCAGTCAATGACATCTTTGCAACGTTTACACACACCAGATACTTCAGTTCCAGCAATTTGTTTGGACTTTTTACTTGTATCATGATAAACATTTTTCCAGGCTGACTTATTCTGGTGCTTCGGGGGCCCTTTCTTAGAAACATTTCCTCTTTGACTGCTCATTTTGAATGATATGAAATCAAAACTAAATCGTCTATTTAATGTTAGAGGACAAAGAACAACAAAATATCAGCTGTCAACAAAAAATTGCAAAACCGGATATTGCACATGTTACCGGTGTTACAGTAAAATCCAGCCTACTACTAAAAACCGGCACGCAGCCCCTTCGACCGGTTACAATTTTAAAAATCTCTGTATATTGCATGGACAAGTTTTCGTAATGAAAAGCAACAACAACAAGTAAATGTATGCGCAGCATCTGTTTGCCTTTGTTTTGGTCACAGTGTGCACATTGTCATGTTTCAGGGGCGGGGGGGGGGGGGGGGTTGCATCTTTTTATCTTCAAATTTTCAGTTTTTCAATTTTTGGATTTGTGGGAGCACGTTTTTATCATAGTTTCTATTGGTGCTGTTTTACCATTTTCCTTCATAGAACACATAGAATAGTTAGGCATAGAGCTAGAAAAGTAGATTTTTACCTGTATCGCGTCATTGTATACATTTGCTATGTAATACGAGGTTGGAAATAATTCTTTGACAAGCAATCTTAAAAGAAAGCCAGTTGATATTATTTACATTTTTTACAGATTTTGAAGGAGTTTGTCGTTCGCTTTCTAATATAAGTAACATACAATAACCTTTAGCATGTGATTATACTAGGAACATATGCATATGTTTGCAAAATATAATACTAATAGCTGTTACTTACAGTCATTAAATATCATTATCTACAATGTACGATAATAGCATCTTTATCTTGTAATTATCTTAATTAGGACAGGGTTTTATGTCATGTTAAATTCAATTTATTTGCAAAAAAAATGAATTCTTGTATGATAGGATGATTTTTCGGATATGTTTCCCTGTAAAAAGATAAAGAAATCTACTTATGAATTAACTCATATGAGCCTGGCGTCCCTTTTATGGGACACAGGCAAACAGAATAGCCCCAGATGGGACCCCGCAGAATGCGGCGTCCCATCTGGGGCTATTATGTTTGCTTAGAGCATTTTCATCGAAAAATTCAATTAAATTTAAAAAAAACACTCCTGACGCCCCTAAAAATGAAAGTGGACCCATCCAACTGATAACGATGGGAAAAACCATTCGTCAAATATGGGTTAAAGTAGGACAGTGTTTTATGCCATATTAAATTCAAATTATATGCGGATAAATTTAATTCTTGTATGATAGGATGATCTTTGGATATGTTTCCCTTTCAACTGAACAGAAAAAAGAAATATTCTATTCATACATATATACTTTTGAATTACAGATGCAATGTTTGTTTTCATTCCGTAATACCTATCTTATGAAGTACTCGATTTTTCAGTAGTTACACCAACTCCGACACCCACAGTGACCTTGACCCCGACCTTGACCCCTACCCCCACGACCTCTGTGGTGACAGTCACCCCTACCCCACCGGCGTACAGGGCAGTTGTAACAGGCAGCTTTACAATACAACAAGATTTCAACCCGGAGCTGAATGACACTTCGTCAACTGCCTATCAGGAGTTAAGAGATATGATATTCTCATCGGTAAGCAGTATGAAAATAAACAGAGATTTTCTGAGCTTCGAAAATTGAAAACTTGCAGCAGAAACATTTTGATATTTTTCTTATTTTTGCTCAAAACATAGATTGTGGGTACACGTTAGAAACGCCTCGCCGAGGCGGTTCTAACGAGTACCCACAATCCATGTTTTGGAGCAAAAATAAGAAAATTAGGTATACCCCTGCATACCCCAGTTTTGCTATATAAAAGTGGGGTTCAAGGGGGTAAACATTTCACGGACTTGTTTTATTGATTGTATCGATACGTCAATGGGAAATATTCGAAAGATTGATTTCCTCGAAATTTAGAGCACCGCTTGGTCGTGCGACATGCAATTGAAGTTTAAGATTCTTCTTGGTAATCGACGAAGTAATAAGTAGACATTGTGAAAACACCCCATGCAATATACAGATACCTTTTCAGCTGAAAAAAAAAAAAAAAAAAAAAAAAAAAAAAAAAAACCGAAAATTTCATTCGAAAAATTTTATAGTTTATTTTATTTATTTATTTATTTATTTATTTATTTATTTATTTTTATTTTTGTCCGTAACATTGATTGTGGGTACACGTTAGAACTGTCTCTAACGAGTACCCTCAATCTATGTTATGGATCAAAAATTTAATCCATGTAAACACCAGTTACATTACATAAAAGAGGGATATAAGGAGGTATTTATTTTACGGACTTGTTTTCCTGATGAATACATCAGGAAAACATTTCATTGAAAAGTATACCCCCTTGAACCCAACTTTTATATGGTAAAATTATGGTATACAGGGGTCCATATGCAGTTTTTTCTTATTTTCGATCCAAAACATAGATTGTGGGTACTCGTTAGAACCACCTCGACGAGGCGGTTTTAACGTGTACCCACAATCAATGTTTTGAGCAAACATATTAAATTTTTTGATTCTTTAAATCAAATTTTCAGTTATTTAGAGCTGAAATAAATCTCTGTATATTACATGGTCAAGTTTTCGTAATTAGAATGAAAAACGCTTTGATCACATCAGTTGTTTCGTTTGTGGGTTCTAAGGTGAGCACCATTTGAGCTGCTTGTCGTTCAGAAATAACTGATTTTTACATCTAAACCTGTAAAAAGTCGTTCTCCCAGTTCAAATTTCATTTATCAACACTGGCACAGTGTATATCTTATGTTCTACCGCCATTTACTTATGTATGGCTTTGTATTTTTTATCCTTCGTTGTTTACACTGTAAACAAGAGAAATTTGAATAAATTTGCGACAGACTTGTGAAAGTGAAGTTTATAAAAATGAATATGAAAGGCCCGGCTAATTCTGCTACTGAGAATTATTTTTCTTCCTTTTTTCAGATTCGAGATGCATTGGACGCACGCTACCCAAATAGAAATATAAATCTCTCCCGGATGAGCTTCAGGTACGTGTAGTGTTGTTGCTATATCAGGAAAACATGTCTTTGCAATGAATACCCCCTTAAACCCCACTTTTATATAGTAAAACTGGGGTATGTAGGGGTATACCTCGGCGAGGCAGTTCTAACGAGTACCAACGGTATATGTTTTGGAGCAAACTTAAGAAAAAAGATATACCCCTGCAAACCCCAGTTTTTCTATATAAAAGTGGGGTTCAAGGGGGTACTCTTTTCATGGACAAGTTTTCCTGATGTTTTTCAATAAAGTCCTCAAAAGAGAATCTGTGTTTTGTAAAATTGGAGATTATTTATTAAAATAAAAGAAAATCATCAAAAAAACCTTAAACCAAAAATTAAAAACAAAAAAAAATAAAATGCGTGCTTTGTGTTTCATATGACAAAAACCAACACATAAAATTTACCTTGTTTATCTGTTGCAACCGCTGCTTTAACTCATTTAAGCCTGGCGTCCCTTTTATGGGACATAGGCAAACAGCATAGCCCCAGATGTGACGCCGCAGAACGCGGCGTCCCATCTGGGGCTATTCTGTTTGCTTAGAGAATTTTCATCGAAAATTGAATAAAATTTAAAAATCACACCTGATGCCCCTACGAACGGAAGTGGACTCACCCAAATGATAATGATGGGAGAATCCATTCGTCAAATATGGGTTAAAGTATTTTTCTTATTTCTACATTGTAGAAGTGGAAGTATAATTGTCGACTTTGGATTGACTATGGACGGTGGGGACATAACACCCAATGGGGTCACAGAGGCCTTGCAAGATGGGGACTTTGGAAACCTGTCAGTAGATGCCACAAGTTTTAGTGTTGATGGTATGTCTTTTAACTTCTTTAAATCCAAAATTTCAAGTTTCTAGCCTGCTTCTGTAGCTGTACATGTCGGTTTGTGTCGGACCTGTTCGGAAACCACATTGTTGGTTTTCCCACGAGGCGGCTCATGCTTTGAGTCAGTTATCCGCCATTTCAGCATTTTGGGGTTGGTTTTCATTTAGCTGTCTGGCATTAATTGTACGAAAACATGTGTTGTCACGATGATAATTTACAAGAATTTTTGGTTTACTTTGGTGATTATTTTTTCAAGTACATTTTGGGTGTAATGACGTCCTAATTTTTGGTAGAAGTCCCATAAAATGGAGACAACGTCCCGACATGACCATAGCTGTTGACTGGGACGCTAAGACACAACTCTAACAAACAAATTTCAATATTTAAATGTATTTTGAAAAATTGTGCATGCTTTGGGGAAAAACCCAAGATTAAGTGTGGAGAAGCAAGCATAAGTACAATTTACAGAAACATGGAATTCAAGAAATTATCTTAAAACACCAAATATACTTACAGGAGCTATAGAGGATATTTACTTTTTTGAGGTGAATGCCAAATATATTTCATCTAGTGAGTTGAAAACATCAGAATTTTCACGAGTGCGCAGCACGACTGAAAATTTTTATGTTTTCAACTCACGAGATGAAATATATTTGGTATTTACCAAAAATAAGCAAATTTTCTTTTTATTTTATACAATACACGGTCATTTTCCAATTCACAAGGCAGACGGTGAAAATGCAAAAACCAAAAGTTTTCGAAAACACAAATAATTTTGGTACCACATTGTTCCTCACGTTCTTACTAAGAAAATGAATACCCACACTTTATGTTTTCGTTCATAAATAAGTCATAGGCGTTTGATGAGACACATTTAATGACGTCAAGTAAATGGAAACGTCAGAAGTAATCCAAAATTTACAGTGAAGATATAGGCTGATATCAGTCACTAGTGACTTTTGATATCAGTGAGATTTGATATCAGTGAAATTTCATATCAATGAAAATATCGATTTTATCAAGTTTTGATATACATTGGTTTTCACTGTAAAGTATAAAACAAATTGAAATTTTGCTTCTAAAGACTATGATTTTGTTTTATGTAAAATTCATTTTTATCCTGTGTTTATTTCAGTGACCACTACTCTGGTACCAACTACTAAACCATCTGTATCTGTACCTTCTCCAACAATCACTGCAACTCCAAGCTTGACAACAACTCCAAGCCCTACCTACACACCAACTCCAAGTGTAACGGCCACGCCAAGTGTAACTGCAACTCCTAGTGTAACTGCAACTCCAAGTGTAACAGCCTCGCCAAGTGTTACTACAACTCCAAGTGTAACATCCACGCAAAGTGTAACTGCAACTTCTAGTGTAACTGCAACTCCAAGTGTAACATCGACGCCAAGTGTAACTACAACTCTGAGTGTAACTGCAACTCCAAGTGTAACTACAACGCCAAGTGTAACTGCAACTCCAAGTGTAACATCCACACCAAGTGTAACTGTAACTCGAAGCGTAACAGCTACGCCAAGTGTAACTACAACTCCAAGTGTAACTGCAACTCCAAGTGTCACTTCATCTCCTAGTATAACTTTGACACCAAGTATTACTTCAACTCCAAGTGTAACTTCAACAGTGACAATTTCATCGACTACACCATTTTCTACAGTATCATCAAGCCCAAGTGCATCCTTAACTCCAAGCATTTCACCAAGCGTATCACTCAGCGATACAGTTGTACTAAGCCTCTCGCCAAGTGTAACACTAAGTGAAACACCAAGTATTACCGTAGTACCAAGCTCGACACCAAGTGTAACACCAAGTGTATCACCAAGCATAACGGTGGTACCAAGCCCGACAACAAGTGTAACACCAAGTGTATCACCAAGCATTACGGTGGTACCAAGCCCGACAATAAGTGTAACACCAAGTGTATCACCAAGCATTACGGTTGTACCAAGCCCGACAACAAGTGTAACACCAAGTGTATCACCAAGCATTACGGTGGTACCAAGCCCGACAACAAGTGAAACACCAAGTGTATCACCGAGCATTACAGTCGTACCAAGTGTAACACCAAGCATAACAGTGTTACCAAGCAGTACAACTAGTGTATCGCCAAGCGTGACAACGAGCGTTACAGTTGTTACAACTTCAACTCCTACAATATCGCCAACACCGACTGTTACAGCTTCTCCATCAGTAACACCCTCGTCAACACCTACAACCAGCCCAACACCAAGTGTATCACCAAATGTAACAGTGGTACCATCACCAAGTGTATCACCAAGTGTAACAGCGGAACCATCGCCAAGTGTTTCTCTCAGTATCACGGTATCTCCAAGTCCAACTACAAGTATACCACCAAGTGTAACGGTTGTAACAACTTCAGCTCCAACAGTAACGCCTACACCATCCGTAACGTCGACATCCGTAACGGTAGCAACATCAACACCTGTTACAAGCGTTACGCCGACGTCCGTAACGGCAACAGCAACTGTAACGGCAACAACAACTGTAATGGCAACATCAACTTTAACGACAGCCACCGTAACACCAACACCAACAGTAACGGTAACACCAGTAACAACACCAACTTCAACACCTGTTACAAGTGTTACGCCGACCTCCGTAACACCATCCGTAACGATAACAACTCCGACATCAACACCTTCGTCGACTCCTGCTCCTAAGCTTGTCAAGTATTATGGAGCCTTTACCATAGTTGATACCTGGAATCCTAACCTTTCTGATACAAATTCAGCAGAATATCGAACCAAAAAGGAAGAACTCGAGAATGGGGTAAGTGTTCACATATTTGCATGTATATTATTTTCAAAGGCAATTTATTCGTTTATTTCTACAGTGTTCTGAACATGATGATCAACTCATTGTAAGATTAGATTCTTAGGAAATATTTGACTTGAACGTTAAAAATACGAACGTTACACTACTTTAACTGAAAATCTATGACGCTTGGATTTTTCACATGACTGTGAATTAAATTCATTTAAAGAATAGACAGTTTTGCCTTGCATTTTACGGAGATGTTCTTTTCTTTTATGATATAGATATTTCATTTCAATTTTCAATTGGAAAAAATAGCGTAAATTGTCTGTGTTTTTATTCATAATAAATTTAACATCTTAAGAATATGCAATGCTCACACACTCACAAGTACTCGTACAGATCAATCACATTATAACGTTATCTTTTGGGGTCCGTACACCGTGTTGTAAGTGAAACCGTGTCTTAATGAGGTTTATAGCAAAAAAAAAAAAACAACTTGGGACACATTGCATGGCCGCGTTATATTGAATAAAATATAAAAGTTTTTATATTCTTAAAATATAAAAGTTAAAAGCCGCATTATAATGAGGCGCGTTATATTTAAGAAATGAATTTCATTTTTCTGATGTTCATGGAGCTACGAACTACAGTGGGTCGCGTGCAAAGTGAATGAACCCCTAACCCCATGTAAGCTTTGCTAGCGACCCACTGTGGTTCATAGCTCCATGACCATCAGAAAAAATAAACTCATTGCTTATATTTACATTCATTTCTCTCGTTCGCTTGTTGAAAAATTATCAAGGCGATCACATTTATAAGCAAATAGGGAATTTACACACAGTGTCTGTTGAAACAGCGGAACGTTTACAACGTCCAATCACATTGGTGAGAGCCATGGTTTTTCATTACGTCAAATTTGATCATGTGACGTCGCGTGAAACGATGTTGTTCATGGAACTATGAATCGCATTGCAATTCTATAGATTCATTTAAGACTTTGCATCAGAAATGTAAATATTTAGATTTAATTGCAATATTGTGTTTCCTTTCAGCTCAACTTGTCCTTCATGCCTGTACCTTCACTTCGGAACAGATTTGTTAGATTAGAAGACTTGAGATTTGAGTAAGTTGGTTGGGCAAATAGTTTTCATGAGTCGATATAACCACAAAGGCAGACTTTTTTAAGCCAGGACTTTGATGCTCGTTACGGAGAGTTACGGAATAAACTGCATCCAGAAAGTTGTTCCCCTTTACAATTAAATAAGAAAATGATAAGCAAATTAGGTTTATTCCGTGTTTAATATTTCATAACTTAAGTCTGAGAAATCTAGTTGGTAGGTATGGCGGGAGGTGGTGAAAATATTACGGAAATATACGACGAGCATCAAAGCCCTGGCTAAAAAAGTTTGGCTAACCACAAAGCCCTAAGTCGTTTGTCGGAAGCTATTTCGTATGCAAATACAGCTTTGGGGTAAAATTATAGACATCAATGATGAAAAATAAAAATAAAAAAAAAATAAAAAAATAAAATAATTTTAAGTATATTGTTATAAAATAGCTTACCTGCTTTGGTATGCTCTTGCATGCTCTTGTCGCTCTAAGCTCCAGAGACACCAAAGGGACGTCTGGTCTGGTCAAGGGCTTAGAGGAAAGAGACAGTGCACGGGATTCTCTGTTCGGTGATTTGTTCCATTGTCAATCAGGGTGAATGTTGGACAAGTTGTTGTTGTGCGGCAATTACAGCCAGAAGTGAGCAACGATACCAAATATGGGGAGAAGTGCTATCACAACAATATAAATGTATACCAAATGTTTTAAAAGATGAGCTTAATTTGTATTGATACAGTACTATGACATGATGACTAAATAGGAGTAATTCTTATTGTTAATTATTTTTCTTGATTTGTTCTCAGGGAGGGCAGTATTAAAGTGAGCTATATCATAGTGCTGAAAGAAAACGATACCATGCCCACAGATGAGGCCGCAGTCACCCAGGCTGTAAATGATGGCATCGACAACAATGTTTTCACGTTCAACATTAATAAGACTACAGTTGTGCATCAAGGTAGGTGGAGGACTTTTTTTAATTTGTAAAATCGATAGATGAAGATACTGTCACCCAAGCTGTGTATGAAGGCAAGCATTGATGACAATGCTTCCTCGTATGACATTAACATCAAGACAACTGTAGTTCACCAGGTAGGTGGATAATAAGATGATTCATTTTCAACCTTGCTTCCAGTTCCTCTCCCCCACCCCCTCCATTTTAGGCGAAGGAATTATATAAGAAACGAAATCTGAAAAAAAGTGTATGCTATCTGATAATTGTTTTTAAAGGATTTTATCGTTGATAAAATATACAAATGTAATTTTATATATTTACAATGACTTTAAGACAAGTAGCCCATATTGTCATTTTGCAAAATAAATTTACAGCTGAGCCTTTCACGACACCGTCACCGTCGACTGAGTCGACACTATCTTCGACCAAATCGACACCTTCTCCCTCGACCCCATCGCCACCGACGTCAAGTGAGGGATCAACCGAACCGACAACAACAGAAGCTCCTGTGTTACCGAACTGGGCTATAGCTGTGATAGCATGCGGTGCGGCTGTGCTCATCTTCCTGCTAGTAATGATCTGTATATTGGTAAGATGCCTTTTTCTTTTACATGGCTATATTAATTGTGAATTCGACAATTTAGCAGTAAACGTAGAAAATGGGCCAAAGGAGAATCAATGTAACAAAAATTGTACCATTGAAGATGAAATAAACACCGTAACAGAGCAGTCGAGCTCCACAGTTTGTGTTACTGATAATTTAACTCGAACAGGAAACTATCATTGACATGGAGCTTTGGTTAAAACATCAATTTATAGTGCACAAAGGACGAGAAAAAAAATATATGTAATCAATTTTACAAGTATGGACTCTTTACAAATGTTCTTTTGCAGGTATAATATTATAGATATGCATCCTTCTGTCTGAAATTTCAGTTCTATTGATAAGGTGGGTAGGGTTTTTTACCATAAGCTTAAAAAATAAGTTATGCACACGTCTCTATTTCAGTGTCGACGACGTCACGTGACTCATAAATATGCATTAGAAGACCCAGATGACATTGGCTATAGAAGACAATTTACAAATAACACAGAAGCAAGCCCACATTATGTTTATGATAATAAAACTTACGACAGTTTCGCTGACGGTGGGGAAATTAAGAACCCCGCCGCATACTATAATTTATCCGACACAGACTTAAAGGAAGGAAATGGACTGGCACAGTCTAGTCAACCGAATGGATCAAGTACAGACCCGGTAAGTTGGTGTACATGCATGTATATAAATTTCGATATTAACTGAAGTGCAATATAGTTCTTGTTGTGGTAGTGTTCATAAGTTGTGGACCATTCCACCACCTTCTTTACACAGGAATACAGATCGATGTGATGTCATTTTATGAGTTCTGAACGCTTGATTTACACTTTAGTGATAAATACGTACATGTATTTTCATAAGCATCAAACAATTTTAGATAATATAAGTAATTATAGCAGGACAACCTGTCCCCCGCTTGAAGAAATAGACTGGCTGCTTGTGCCTCCAGGCAAAGCTTATGCACTATTGACTGACCATCTGATTACTGGTTAGCCGCTCAGTTCTGAGCCTGCCCAGGAAAAGTGGTTGAAGTCAAACCATTCATTTTATAAGCCTTTTGTGGCTTAGTTGGATGGTTATATTTAAAGCAATTGTTGGATGTCATGACATCCTCATTTTGGGTAAAAGTCCTATAAAATGGAGGCACTGCCCCGACATGACTTAAGCTGTTGACTGGGACGTAAAGCATTAATTCAAACAAACAAACATAAAAACATAGGACAACCGCGTTATGAATATATGTTGCACGTGGTGTACAAAACGAGTGAAGGCTGAACTTAATAATTTCTTGCGCATTATTTCTACAATGTATGCTTTAATTCAGTAACAATGATAATGTTTTTTGCATGCAGGACATATTAACAATTTTTATTTACTTGAAGTGGATTTAATTATAACTTATATTGATATCAATACAGATTTATTTGAATAACGGAAATACGAAGCTAAATATGATTTTGCTAACATTTTAAATATATTTTATAGAATAAAACAACAATCCTTTGATAAAGGGAGGGATATAGGTACCATTTATAAATAATAAGTAAGTGATTTGTATATGTAATATCCATGTGTTATTGCTTCTAACATATATATTGTCTTGTAATCATCTACATATTCAAAGACGTTCGATTGCATCAGAATAATATGTCCTTGAAAAGTTAACTCCTTTTAAATAGAAGTTAAACTGGGGCCAGTTGTTCAAAACTTTGTTAGCTTAACATCATCGTTAACACCTCAAATTGTTAAGTAAATGCTGACTACACTGTTACTTTTTGTTGATAAAATGTGAGAATCCTCTGCAATGCAAATGAATCTCACATTTTTTTCAACAAAAATAACAGTGTATTTGTAATATTGCCATTTGAAATATTAACGAATCGTTAACTAACGACATCATTAATTTTGAACAACTGGCCCTTGGTGTTTACAGGGGTATATCTATTTTTTATGAAAACATAGATTGTGGGTACACGTTAGAACCGACGAAGCGGTTATAATGTGTATCCATATAATCAATGTTGTAACAAAAGTATTAAACATCAATTTGTTTCGGCAATGAAATTTTAGATTTCTACAGCTGAAAAAAATATCTCTGTACTTTATACGCGGGGATATACAGAAGTTTGTAGAAGTTAATACTGTACATATATTTGTCTGAAAATAAATGGATCTATAACTTTGATTCCACCATGAACATTATTCAATATTTGATGCAAAAATACAAATTATATTGTCCGTGAAATACTGATTATCCCCTTGTACTTATATAAAATCTTGAGCCGCAAACTAATAATGCTGAGCTCAAAGCCTTATAATGCTGAGCACCAAGCTTTATAAGCGCCAAGCAATGTAGCCACTGGTACAATTTTCAAAGTCTTTGGTATGACCAAATCGAACGTCTTTCAAGTCATCATGCTAATATGTCGTTCTTATCTACATGTATACCCTCGTATATCCTACTTTTATATAGTAAAACTGGGGTGTTCAGTGTAAATCTACATTTCTTATTTTTGATCCAAAGCATATATTGTGGGTACTCGTTAGAATCGCCTAGACAAGGCTTGTCGTTTCTAAGGTGTGCCCACAATCTTTGTTTACAGCAAAAATATATTATATAAAAACATCAAAATTTATGACCCTATAATCTTCAATTTTGTCATCAATACAACATTTCTACATGTTGCATGAGCGTGCTTTCGTTTTTTATACCATTCCTGTCTATTGTCCCTTTTCTAACTTAATTATCAATATCTCGTATTAATTTCTCTGTTCAGTAATTTTTTATGAGATACATACGTTGCAATAACTTCTTAACTACTTATACCTCTTTTTTCCATTTACAGTCGAACACTTAAGGTGAGTTTGTGATAAAATTTTGCTAGAAGTGAGTTTTAGTGCTCTTATAAAACATTTTTTGTGTGTCCAAGCAACGCCACTTAGACCACCTTTACCACATTTTGCTAACCGAGTGCTGATTAACCCATTTAAGCCTGACAGTCTATTAATGGGACGTATGCAAACAGAATAGCCCCAGATGTGACGCCCCGTCCCATCTGGAACTATTTTGTTTGCTTAGAGTAATTTCATCGGAAATATGAATATGAAATATGAATAAATTTGAAAATCACCCCCCAGCAGGCACATGACGTCAGAATGACGTCAGATCGACGTCGACGTGACGTCATTCTGACATCATGTGCCCGCTGGGCCCTGATTCACCAAAAAATCAAAGCGAATTCATTCGTTCTTACTGGGTAAATAAGAACAAGGAAGCAATGATCAGGAAAAGTCGCAATCATTAAGAAATTCCCACTCCAAAAACCGAGGTGGGAAAAACTAATTAATAGACAATTAGGTACTTCTACTAAGAAAACATATCGTAAGCCGAGTGAGCAGCTTTCCACCTTGGCCATCAAAATCGCCCCTCCTATATGCTAATCTGCTTTTAGTGACCACTACACAGCAATTTTACTAATGAGAGATCATAGAAAAACTTGTTCGTTATACGCATAGGAAAAAAGAGCAAATTTTAATCTTAATCAGACATCACAAAACATGCACCATAAGTGTTCTTCTGATTCTGTTTTAACTAATATTTCTACCTTTTTGTGTAACCTTAACACTACAAAGAATCACGTGGTAATACGGTAAGATTTAAGAGGTAAATGGTTTGTGCCGCGACGAGAGAATGCCGGGCTTCGGGATTTCCAACCAGCTCTGACACAAACCGGCCTGCACAGTTTCAGAAGAATGCTAGAAGTTTGACATTTCGGGTATAAGAAAAAAAGGGATTGTACTATCTGTTTTGCGAAAACAAAGGCGCTGATCAGCTGTGCAGTACAGCTGAGTTGCAAGCGCCTTCGTTTTGCATAGGCAAATTCCCCAGCTATCAGCCAATACAGTAGACGCTTCAGGAGAAATTTCGAACATTGAACCAGTTTGTATACATTCCGTATACCACGTGGTTCTCAGTATTGCTTGAGCTTTGTCTTGTTTATATTTGTTCCGATTATTAACCCTCTCATTCCTTACTACTTTTGAACCTGAGCTCTTATTAACACTGAAACGTAACAGTTGTGTTACTTATTGCATAAAACGAGTTACCATTACGAAAACTTGCCCATGTAATAAACAGAGATTGTTTGAGCTTAAAAAAATGAAAATTTTCAGCAGAAAAAAATGATATTTTTCTAATTTTGCTCAAAACATAGGTTGGGGGTACATGTTAGAACCGCCTCGCCAAGGCGGTTCTAACGAGTACCCACAATCTATGTTTTGGAGCAAAAATAAGAAAAATAGGTATACCCCTGCAAACCCCAGTTTTACATATATAAAAGTGGGGCTCAAGGGGGTATACTTTTCACGGACATGTTTTCCTGATGTTATTGTAGAAAATTTCAATATTTTAAATTTTCCACTACTAACCCTCTTGTATCTCTAGAATTCATATTAACTAAGTTAAACTTATATATTTGTTTAACGCTGCCACTCTTGCTGAGTGCTTTTAGTCGCTTATTTTATTACCGCTCTGAGTCATTCTTTCACTGCCGTGTCCAGTGTTGGTTCGAGCCCCGCTGGAGGAAAAATTTGGACAAGCTAAGTTCTGTGTGCGGGTGTTTCAGGTGTTTGCTCGTACCCCTTTCATTTGAGCTGAAATAATTTTGAAATGGAAGTAAACTGAACATATTGCATACACTGTGGACCATCAACTATGGTTTTCTATTAAAAAATTTAAGCAAAAGGACTAACCTCGATGTAACAGTTTATAGTATTTTCTAGAATAAGATAGTGATTAATTTATTATCGATAGAATATATTATTTGCTTGCTAAAAAAACCCTTAACAAGCATTCAATAAGTTATGCGACGTTTTCCTGAAAATTATTCTGCACGAAGGTTCATAACAATAGGCCTACATTGAATATTCTACATAACGGCTACATCAATGTTGTACAATCAGCAATGTCATAACATAACATAACATAAATTTTATTTGGACTTAAGCATATACAGCTCATCCTCACCAAATGTCTCATATATTTAATGAGCCGACTCGTGGGAAAACCAACAATCTGCATAGGCGAAAACAAAGGCACAGATCAGCTTCGCAGTAACTGCGAAGCTGATCAGCGCCTTTGTTTTCGCTACACGGATAGTACAATTCCTCTACTTTCTAAATCCAAAATTTTCTTCTGTGCCTGTACAGCCCAGATTGTGTCGGACCTGGTTCTGTGCCTGTACAGCCTAGTTTGTGTCGGACCTGTTCGGAACCCCAAATTGTTGGTTTTCTCATGCACAGTCTCATTTAATATTCATATGTCTTTCAGACCTTGATCAATGTCAACGATTGGCCACCGCCATCAAATGGCTCGGTGAACAGAGATGTCTTCAGTAGCTATGACAACACTAAGCGTTTCTATGACCAAGAAAACAGCGTCTGGGACACCAAGATGTGATGTGTGATTGTTATTTCTCATGTCATATTTTTAAGAACAATGTATTTGAATAATACACTATAAATACGTTGGAGACATTGGTGAGAAAAAAACCCGCTTCGAGCCAATGACGAAATGTATTGGCTGATTAGCAGGCAATGACGAGAGAAGCCGTTTGTATGGTGCATTTTCTCATTCACTGGTGCTCGGTCATCAGTCACCAAGTCGAAATTTTGAGTCACTCAATTAGCATATCATAATGTTGTCATAATTATCATCGTTAGATGTTCGGGGCACGTCATAAGATACCATGTTTTCTGACCAGGTCCGCCATAATATGACTGTACATCCATGGACGATTCAGAGTTTGGTGTTATATAAAATGGCTTTTTTTTTCACCGTAGACACACGTCAAAGATTTATTACCTTATAAATTATTAATGGCATCTGAATCTAAATCTGAATGGTTTACTGGTTAAACGCCAAATTGACAATACTTCACAAGGGGTTACGCCAGGAGGGAAATTAATCCACGTCTCTTACCAGAGATGCGAACTAAAATTGGACACACATACACCAGATCTTTTAGCAGAGGTCAGAGAATCAGGGAGGTCATTCCAATCCCTGATAGTCTGTGAAAAGAAACTATTTCTTTGCTGGCTGAAGGTATCTGAAGACATGCCTGTTTCTATCAGTCAAATACATTCATTTATCAGAAAAATATGTCCGTGTAATGTATACCCCCTTATACCCCACTTTTACATAACAAAACTGGGGTTTGCAGTTTTCCTATTTTTCTTATTTTTGCTCTAAAACATAGATTGTGGGTACTCGTTAGAACCGCCTCGGCGAGGCG
Organism: Rugalucina vietnamica; assembly: GCA_964017185.1. NCBI lineage: Eukaryota > Metazoa > Mollusca > Bivalvia > Lucinida > Lucinidae > Rugalucina > Rugalucina vietnamica. Next base: position 29,155,288 of record OZ024885.1, on the reverse strand, counting down.
GTTCTAGGTACTCGTTAGAACCGCCTCGCCGAGGCGGTTCTAACGTGTACCCACAATCTATATTTTGAGCAAAAATAAGGAAAATATAGAAAATTTTCTTCTGGAACTTTTTCAGTATTTAGAACTAAACTTAAGGGTAAACATTACTATTGTTTATGAGCACACTGTTTGCGCAACGTCGGCGTTTAGTATGTGCATGTTACGCGTAGTTTTTAACGTCGTTTTGTTTTGATTTCTCAATGACGTTGCAAGATGTAGAATCTGATTCTGTTTGTTTCTGCATAATAAAGTCATAAAGCGTTCATTTTTATTTTAAAAGAAGTTCTGTGGCAATTTATATACCCAAATTCGTGTATAAGATTAATTATATGTGAAAACGTATTTCGCTGTTGATGACGTCGCATAAATATACGCGACGTCAGTGCAACGTTTGGCGTTAAAACGAAAAAGGCGGGAGTATTGAACGATTTTTCTCTTTTATCTTCCAACTCAATCCGGTGACCGCAACTTTTTATTTGAACTTTTAAATGGTTACCACGTTTCCTATCTGTTGGTGTAATTTAATCAAAATCATATGCGCAGTTTATGAGATATCGCAAAAATACGTACTTTTCTAGGTTTGAAAAGATGGCGGGAAAGTTAATTTTGCATGTAATCTCCTCAGTTTAAGAGAAAATAGTATCAAAATGTAAGAAAATAACACTCATCGTGTGTTTAAGTTGTTTTTGCAGTAATAACATAGATATTAAAACACATGTCCGCTACGAGTGCGGTTTTCTGAAATTCACGAGAAACATCCAAAAAGTTCTGATACTATGGAAACGAGGCCGGTGACTCCCAACTTTTATTTCGATTTTAGTCCAAGGATACAATCATCTTGAAGCATAGGAAGTTTCATGAAAATCATATGCGGGAATTAAATAGTAATGTTTCCCTTTAAATCTCTGTTTATTGCATGGGCATGTTTTCGCAATGTCATTTATATTAAGTAATCTGAGACATGAATCTACGGCGATGGAAATCAAATAATATGAGCCGCCGCATGGGAAAACCAACAATCTGCATAGGCGAAAACAAAGGCGCAGATCAGCTTCGCAGTAACTGAGAAGCTGATCAGCGCCTTTGTTTTCGCTGCATGGATTGTACAATTCCTATTCTCCTTAAATCCAAAATTTCAAGCTTCTAGCATTCTTCTGTGACTGTACAGGTCTGTTTGTGTCGGACCTGGTCGGAATCCCAAATTGTTGGTTTTCTCATGCACAGGCTCAATTATACTAGACATTGTACTAATTGCAAAGCATATCGACGTTGACATGATTGTTTCAATGTCAATGTGCTCATCTAGAAACGTCGGTCATGTTCTTTGGTAGAAAGAGCAACGCCGTAGATAAATGTGCATATACCCAGCAGGCACATGACGCCAGAAGGACGTCAGATCATCGACGTTGATATGACGTCATTCTGACGTCATGTGCCGGGTAACAATTGCTAAATTGTGATGAACCCATGTCATGCACAAACTAATTCATTGAGGTAATGGGGAATCAATGCGTTAACTGGCATGACTGTGCCATGACATATATACATGTTTTGTTGTATTAATTCATTCAACCTCGAAATTGGTGTGGTTTATGTCGAGTAAAGTATTGTCACAAATAAGGCTTGTCACTGCATTTTGAAGAATACGAGTACTTTTTAGAACTCTGTCTGCACCCAGCGGGCACATGACGTCAAAATGACGTCATATCAACGTCGATGCGACGTCTACGTCGCATCGACGTCGATCTGACGTCATGTGCCTGCTGGGTGGTGTCAAAGCCAAAGCATGGCCATTACGAAACCATGCCCATGCAATGTACATGTACATAGCATTTTTAAAGCTGTAAAAACTGAAAAATTTCAGTCGAAAAATTTTTATGTTGTTTTCTTAGTTTTGCTCAAAACATAGATTGTGGATTCACGTTAGAACCGCGTTAACGAGGCGGTTCTAACGAATACTCACAATCTATGTTTTGAAACAAAACTATGGTGTACAAAGGTATACGAGCTACGTACCTATCTGTTTTCTTAGTTTTGCTTCAAAACATAGATTGTGGGTATTCGTTACCGCCACGCCGATTGCGGCGATTCTAATGTTTATCCACGATCTATGTTTTGAGTAAAAGCAAAATAATAAAAATAAATAACTTCAATGCTTCATTTTTACATCCGAAAACAAAAATCGTTTCATAGGCATGTTTTCGAAATGGTGTATTTCGGTAAATTCACCTGCATTTGGCGACAAAAAGCGGGAAATATACGATTATTCTGGTTTTGACAATTTTTGACATCTAAAATGGTTGCCTTTGCATCATAAATGAGCCACCGCATGGGAAATCCAACAGTTTTGGATTCCGACCAGATCCGATACAAACCGGCCTGTGAAGCCACAGAAGCAGGCAAGAAGCTTGGAATTTTGAATATAAGTAGAAGAGGGATCATGTAGCGAAAACAAAGGCGCTGATCAGCTGTGCAGTTACTGCACAGCTGATCTGCGCCTTTGTTTTCGCATATGCAGATTGTTGGTTTCCTCGCGCAGCGGTTCAAATATCATTTCAAGAGATTATTTCATCCCCATTTTTGATGCTGCAATAATATATTTTGATCGTTCATACATGTATCATTATTGCATTCTTTTACCCATGCATAATCTTCATTTTACGTTTTCAAGTGAAAGCGTGTTGATCTATGTCTCTAATTATATATGTAAAGTATTGTATGTTTTCATTACGAAAACACGCCCATGCAATATACAGAGAATTTTGAAGTTGTAAAAATTGATAAATTTTAGTAGAAAAAAATTGATATTTTTCAAGCTTATTTTTGCTCAAAACATAGATTGTGGGTACTCGTTAGAACCGCCTCGGCGAGGCGGTTCTAACGAGTTACCATAATCTATGTTTTGGAGCAAAAATAAGGAAATAGGTATACCCCTGCATGCCCCAGTTTTCTATATAAAAGTGGGGTTTAAGGGGGTATATATTGCACGGACATGTTTCCCTGATGTATGGCATTTCGTCTAAAACATTTTGCCAAATGCAGCTTTGTTGGATCATATTTGTAACAAATTATATATGTAACACCTGTTACATATATGATCACATATGTAACATGTGTTACATATATGACTCGGAAATCAAGAATAAATGTAACATATTTTGTGACGAATATGATCGATGTCGGTTTTTGATGTGACATGAAATCACATATGTCACAGGTCAATTTTGATTTAAAAACAGTACAAATTTACATCTGAAACACATTTGTAGCAGGTTTTTATTCACCAGATGGGCCAATATCTTGATACTGATTTGTTGTGTCACTTTGTCCATCGTCGTCATCGGCAGTGACGTCGACGTCACTCTTTCGCGTCCGCTCCATATTTCCTCAACTCTTTAAAGGATATTCATGAATATAATGTCCGGTATCGTGGCTGCTCTCTGTTTATATATATAAACACACACACACACACATATATATATATATATATATATATATATATATATATATATATATATATATATATATATATATATATATATATATATATATATATATATATATATATATATATATGGGCCACAACGTGAGAAAATGTACCTTCGGACAATTGGTGAGTATTTGCTAAACAACGTTATTTTGAATGTATAATATTTCTGGAGTATGTTAGTCTTTATTTGAACAGATTATTCAGGTTATTTTGTGAGTTATGACCAATTTACTATATGAACCCTACAAACGTCATTTACCTGAAAAATGAAGTCAAAGTTGCGTAATGCATTTCTGCGTGTTAGTAGAACCTACAAAACTCGATGCATTTGCTTAAAACTGTTTAAGCACTGATCCAACCCCGTATTGTTACGGCAATATGTTGAAATTATTTTGTGTATTTTATTGCGATGTGGTTGCTATGGCTACCTTTTAACGATAGATATAGGAAAATATATAAAATGGGCTGAGACAAGGGCAGATAACTCCAAGTATTGAAATAAATATGTTTTAAAACTCATTCAGTTGAAAGAGTACAATTACAGTGATATTTTTAAAACATTTACATTACATGATTTTTCCTCTTTTTGCAGCTTTTTACTAGTGATGACAGAATATCTGAAGGTACATTTTGTCACGTTGAGGTTCATGCGTTTGTGTGTGTGTGTGTGTGTGTGTGTGTGTGTGTGTGTGATAACACACGTGTTACATATGTGATCATATATGTAACACATGTTACATTTGTGATCATATATGTAACACATAATCAACTAAACCTGTTACATATATGCTTCTCATGTCAACCCCCATTTCGGACAAACACATGTGTAACACACTTTACGAATGTGATCATGTACGTTACAAATGTGTTACATATATGATTTGTTACAAATACGATCCAACACAGCTTTATGCCGCATTGATTTTGTGTCAAAATTTCGCCGAAAAACTTATAATGTTCACATGTCATCAGCACCTTGCTGATAGTCTAACTTGACAAGATTTCAAGTAAAAAACACCAGCATCATTAAATACTCCAACAATACATGGGCCTCACCCTTTGGGGCCTAAAGAAGCTAACCGCTCAGTGCTGAGCCTGCACTGGATATGTGGTTCAAGTCAAACCATTCATACATATAATCCTTGGACACTTACTTAGGTGGTTACATATGAAGCACACTTTTGGGTGTCATGACATCCTAATTTTGGGTAAAAGTCCCATAAAATGGAGGCAACGTCCCGACATGACCATAGCTGTTGACTGGGACGTAAAGAATCAATTCCCACAAACAACAATATAATACATGTGTTTTGTAAGATCAATGAAACACATGCATTTGTTTCTTCAGCACAAAAAATATAACAATTTTACAACCCTCAAACACTAGTAATTGTCAGTGTTATAGATATGTAGAGATGCTGTTTTGAGCATTAATTATATGTGATGTAAACATTTGCCTTAACTCGGCTGTGTCTTAACCCCTTTGTTGAAACATACGAGTATATATATATAATGCATGTATAATGCTGCAAGTATAAATTATACATATCAGTACTACAAATGTGTTGTAAACATTTGCCTTAACTCGGTTGTGTCTTAACCGCTTTGTAAAGGAACAGTGATATTGCTGCAAGCATAAACTATACATATCAGTACTACTAAAAAGTACAAATGTTATGTATGTATTGTGGGTGAGATGCGCATAATAATTTTTATGTACACATCACGATCACATGTCCGTGTGATGAATACCCTGGTGCATTGAACCCCACCTTTATAGAGAAAAATCGGCGTTTGCAGGGGTATCCCTATGTTTCTTATTTTTGCATCAAAACATAGATTGTGGGCACTCGTTAGAACCGCCCCGCCGAGGCGGTTCTAACGTGTAACCACAATGTATGTTTAGAGCAAAAATAAGAGAAATATAAAAAAAATCTACTGAAAATTTTCCATTTTTTACAACGTAAAAATCTGTATATTGCATGGACATGTTTTCGTGATGATGTAACATTTTGCATTTTTTATTGAAACATCAATCATCTACTGTTGTACTTAAAATCAAATTCATTTGATGAAATTATCTTAACTGATATGGTTCAATTATTTTCAGTGACCAGCATTTGCTTTAAACTGCTAAAGACGAGAATCTCTTTGGGTTATTGTATGTTAAATGCGTTACGTTATTCTCGTATGAACCACGTTTGTATAAAAATAGTTTTCATTATTTTAGGTCAGGTTTGACAGAAACTGCATTGTGCAGTTTTAGTAAATGGAAATGTGAAATGGAATGTACTGTGTACAATGATACAAACAGGTTTGACGTGGTACCACGTGCACTGAAACGCATATAAAATATGGTGCGTATCAAACTGAATTTTATAGTTCAACACATCTGTTTTTAAACCTCTTTAAATAAATTAATGTATAATAACAGAAAATCACCTATTAGATGTGCATGTTTGACTTTATCAGAAAGCATTATGTATTAGTTTGTTGCAAATGAAATAGTGTATGACTGTAGTTTATATATAATACATTCTAGATTTTGTAAATAGGAAGTGTAAATAGTTCCTGTATATTTAGATTAAAAAATGATATTAAGTGTGAATCCTGAATGTACATAAGAAGTCACATGACGAAATCTGTTAACATTCCAACATTCCTCGCCTTTAATGGGTTAATCATATTTCAGGTTTTACCTGAACTTTTTATGTATAACTCGAAATAATTTATTCTAGTATCCAAACTCGGAGTTCATGGTATTTGCAAGATAGTCATGATATTATAAATATGCAAATGACAGTTTTGATTTCTGGTATGTTTCATTATCTGCATAATATGAGCCGCGACGCGAGAAAAACGGTCTTCGGGGTTTCCGACCAGGTCCGACACAAATCGGTCTGTACAGTCACAGAAGCATGCTAGATGCTTGAAATTTTGGCTACAAGTACTATCCGAGAAGAAACAAAGGTGCAGATAAGCTTCGCAGTTACTGCGAATCTGATCTGCGCCTTTGATTTGCTCAATGCTGTTGTAAATGAGCCGCCTCGTGAAAAAAAAAAAAAAAAAAAAAAAAAAAAAAAAAAAAAAACAATCTGCATATGCGAAGTAAAAGGCGCAGATCAGCTTTGCAGTAACTGCGAAGCAGATAAGCGCCTATGTTTTCGCTGCACTGAAAGTACATTCCCTCTACTTTCTAAATCCGAAATTTCGAGCGTCAAGCGTCTGTAGCTGTACAGCCCGGTTCGTGTCCGACCTGTTCGGAAACCACACTGTTGGTTTTCTCATGACGCGGCTCAAATATTGTTTAGATCCTAATAGGGCTGTCACACATTCGCGTATCGACTCACGTATCTACGGCGTATCGAGATACGAAAGGTACGTCACGTACGTCGTAGATACGTGGGCATACGTAGCTCATACTCTTCGATACGTAGCTTATACTCCTCATACGCCGAGGTGCTACGTTTTTTTTATGTGTGCACTTAAAAATTCGTAGCACGTACGTAGCAGGTCCGATACGCCGTACATAGGTCACACATACGTGGTACATACGAAAGCAACGTGGCAGGTACGTCGTAGATACGTAGCTCATACTCCTGATACACCACACGTACGTAGCGGTTAACATGCCACGTAACCGTGACGTATGTACAGCGTACCTTTCGTATCTGCTACGTATGTGTGACGTATGTGTGGCGTACATCCTCGAATGTCTTTTCCTATCTATGGCGTATCAGCGACGTACGTGTGGCGTATCTCGCGTATCAATGGCGTATGTGCTACGTATGTGCTACGTTCGTTTCTCTGCTGTGGAGTATGTGTGACGTATTAGGAGTATTAGGAATATTTTGTGTCGTTCCAAGAGAATCTTAATGCTTCTATATGTATGTTTTCGTTTTTTCCGTAGTCATGGATCAGATATTTCTCACGGTTCGGGGTTTCGTGCATGGTACTTACATGGCTACGCTTGGTTTAGCCTCCGTCTTTGTTCATGTCGTCTTACGACCAGGATGGAGAGCTTGAAGATGTTCCCCCACCACCACGACCACCACCACCACCTCGTTTTTTTTTCTTCGGTGTTAATCTAGATTATCTAGATTTCTCCGGTGGCATCTTCGACCTCTGATAATTGATAACTATAATGTGCGAATTGCATGATCAAAGTGAACACAACCGTTTGTTCTCATAGGTATTAAAAAGCAATTGGTACAGAACAGATACGCCGCAGATAAGAATGGAACGTAGTTCATACGCCGTAGATACGTCACGCGTACACTTCATACGCCATACATACGTCACACGTACGTAGCACATACGAATTGATACGCCGTACATACGAAAATATTTACATTTTCCTAAAACCTCCTTAGATGAACCATTAGATGTTCATCTGTGTTCATACTTCCATGAACAACATTGTGTCACGCGACGTGACGTAATCCAAACTTAACGTCAAAAAACATGACTTTCGCCAATCAGATTGGTCGTTGTAAACGTCGACGCCGTTCCGCCGTTTGAACACACTGTGTGTAGATTCTCTGTTTGCTGGTAAATGTGACCGCCTTGGTGATTTGTCAACAAGCGATAGAGAGAAATGAATGTAAATATAAGCAATGAGTTTAATTTTTCTGTTGTTCATGGAGCTATGAACCGCAGTGGGTCGCTAGCAAAGCTTACATGAACCCCTTCGGGGTTCATTCACTTTGCACGCGACCCACTGCGGTTCATAGCTCCATGAACACCAGAAAAATGAAATTCATTTCTTAAGTGAAAATCCATACGAATACAGATACGTCACGGATACGCCATGGGAACGTAGCAGGAACGTCACACGTACGTGGTACATACGTCTCTCGAGCAAAATACGGCTCAGACCTCGGCGTATCGACATTTTCATAGATACGTGAGCGATACGCCGCTGATACGTGAATGTGTGACAGAGCTATAAGTATCAGGCTATGCAAAATATATAGCCATATGATCCGTGACGCTAGAAAATCGGTCTAAAGGGTTTCCGACCAGGTCTGACACAAACCGGCCTGTTTAGTCATAGAAGATAGCTAGAAGCTTGAAATTTTAGATATAAGTAGAAGAGCGATTGTACTATCCGTGTAGCGAAAACAAAGCGCTGATCAGCTTCGCAGTAACTGCGAAGCTGATCTGCGCCTTTGTTTTGCATCTCACGATGCGTCTCATATACCAACATGACTTGCAAAGATTTGTTTAATTTGTATATTTGTCTTAAAAGTTTACATTATTTTGTGAATGGTAATTTTCATAAATGTGACATTAAAATCTGTGGAACAATTCTATCAAAGATATATTGATAAACGAAACTTTTGCAGTTTTGTTGTTTTATTTACGACCTCCTTTCACTCCCATACAAACAATACATATATACAAAAAAGTAAATCGGGGCTTTTTAACGTACGCGAATTGCCACAATAAAACGTTTCTCACGCCGCTGCTGACTGAATGAATACATTTTGACAAATGAGGTCCATATTTGCATATTTAGCCCAGACAGGTATATGGTATACTTAAATAAAAAAGAAACGCAACATTCATTATGTTTCTGACATTGGCATATGTTGTGTAAAAGTTAAAGATCTGATCATCTAAAGCCTCCGTGGTGCAGTGGTTATGTCACTCGCCTTGTAAATCAGGGGTCGCATGTTCGATCCCGGGCTTCTCCAGTCCGTCGGCCGGATGGGACTATAAACCGAGCCCGTCTCCATATGACCTTAGCTGTTGGTGGGACGTTAAACCCCAATCAACCAACCAACCTAAAGATCTGATCATCTAAATACTGTTTTAGTAGTTGACTTATTCACTGTTGAAAAAAAAATCACTATTGAAAGAATCACGAATGAAATTGAACACTCGTTTAAGCTATCAATGATCAGTGCATAATGCTACGACATCAGGAAAGCATGTCCGTAAAATAAGTATTAAAAATATGGATTTTTTTCCATTAAAATTTTCAATTTTTACAGCTGAAAAAAAAATTCTCTGTATATTGCACGGGCAAGTTTTCGTAATGCTGCGACGCCATTTACTGTAATTCTGTTTCTGTATCTTTAAAAAAAACCTGCTCTCCACAATGGATACATTGAAAAAAAGGTATCTTATCTGTTTTCTATGCTAAAGGCGATATGTGCAGTAATTAATTTTCATATGAATAACAAATTTGCTCTAGTATACTGGACGATATACCTTTACGAAATACGTTACATTTGATAATTGGCGGGGTAAAGAAAATACAAACAAATTATCCCGTTTTCGTACGCTTATCCGGGCCTTATAGCCGCACAGAACTGTGACGGTCGGTCGACCGTCTTCCGCTGGACTGTCCGTCGTCCGATAGGCTATAGAGCGAAAGTACATCCTTGTGTCACTTTTTTCAAGAGACAGAAACACTTGCAAAATTGCCATCAATGGCATAGGGTCATTCGTATTTATGCACGTTTTCTTTTTCAAAGCAGCGTTTACTAAGTTGTCGTAATGTTTATAGTGTGTTCGTGAGTTCATCACTGGGATTAATTAAAGGAAAAACGGATTATCTATATATTTTTATTAATATGCATAGCAAATGAATCATGTTTTAAACTATGCGAGAGATGCATTCATTATGCTATTGTCCTTCGATCTTTTTGTGATGTATCGACGACAGGAAATGAAATTTGTGAAAATCTCCATCTGATAAAAATGATTATTTCGACATAAATACTAACTTACCTAGTTATTTGATGATTATAAACCATTTTAAGATTTTGGTGATGTGCGTTGGCCTGTTTACGTTTGAGTAATCTCGAATAAAAATAGATTAAATCTATAAATCAGCGTCGGTATAAAATGTAAATTTGAGTTTTAACTGATAGCAAAACTTCTTAAACACACACATGTGCAGAACAACAACAACAACAACAACAACAAACCGGAATTGTACTGTCAGTTACTGGGATGAATTGGAATTTGAGATATGCATTTGGGCGAATATTAATTGTGTTTTTGTGCATTGTTCTTTTTGTGTCGTATAAAATGAACTTAAACGTGGACACCCTGTTGAAACTGATTGCGAGCCCATTTTCAAATGTAACCCGCCATTTAAGAATAGATCACCGACAGAATAATCATCATTTTTGTTCTGGATATGGAAGACTCAATATGTCAATTCACTATCCTACAAATGGCTCTTGCATCAAGAGGTTGCCAAATTGTATTCTTATTGGAGTAGAAAAGGCGGGAACGTTTGCTTTGCTCAGGTTTCTAAGTGCACATCCTCAAGTAGTTAGAAACACAAGCTACACTGAAGTCTACTTCTTTGACCGATATTACGACGAAGGACTAGACTGGTATAGAGACAGAATGCCTTACAGTCTCCCAGGACAAGTTGTGTTCGAAAAGACGCCATCTTATTTCGTCAGAAGTGAAGTTCCGGTGCGAGTATTCCAAACATTGCCGGATATCCGGTTGTTGCTTATTGTCCGGAATCCCGTGAAACGATCAATATCGGATTATGTCATGCAAAAAGAAATACATCACGGAGTTTTGAAAGAGTTTGAGAAATTTGTGCTACATCCATCTGGGCAGTTTGAACCTGCATCACCATTTATTCAGCACTCTTTATATGACTTTTATTTACAAAACTGGTTAAAGTATTTCAGTATGGATCAAATACACATCATCGACGGGGATGCATTTTCTTCTAATCCTTTAGCAGAGCTGAAGAGTATTGAAAATTTCTTAAACATTGATTCTTTCTTCAAAAAAGAAATGTTTGTGTACAACTCAACGAAACAATTTTATTGCCTGAAAACAGTGGACACAGGAGGCAACGTTATAACAGACTGCCTAAAGGAATCAAAAGGAAGGAAACATCCCAAAATAAGTTCACTAGTCATCGAAAAGATGGAGTCATTTTTCCGTCCACATAATGAACGGTTTTATAACATGACAGGGCTACATTTTAAATGGGACGAATGAATAATCGTACAACCTCCAGTAATATATTCACAAAATAAGAATTTTGTTCCATACATTGCATTTGTTTTTCTTTCAATGAGTAGCAAAACCTAGGTATTCCCCTTTCAGTGCCCTCTACATCCGATGATTCTTTCGTCTTTTCGGCCGACAGTTACTACATAATCCATCAACTCCTTTGTTTTTGCTCCATACCCAGAGTTGCAAACACTTAGAAATCTTTTTGCTGCAAAAAGGTTACATCAAAACTTGAGGACCATGGGTCCTTAAACGCTCACCTGACATATTTGCGGTTGACAATACTTCACCAGGGGGGTGCGCCAGGGGGAAATTAGTCCCTGGCTCTCACACGACACGCGAACTTGGACACACATTCATCAGGCATTTCAGCTGAGGAGATCAGAAAATCAGGGAGGTCATTGCAGTCCCTGGTAGTCTGTGGAAAGAAACTACTTTTGTACGCTTCTTTGCTAGATGAAGGCAATGCCATGCTTTATAGTGCACAACAATTCATTACGGAAACATACCTATGCATTGTAGAGCATTTTTTAACGCTGTAAAATTTGAAAATTTTATGTTGAAACATTTTTATATTTTCCATATTTTTGCTCAAAACAGAATGTGGATACGTAAAAACCGCCTCCACGAGACGGCTCTAAGTTGGGGCGGGTCTAACGAGTACTAACAATCTATGTTTTGGGTCAAAAATAAGAATAACAGATATACCCCTGTAAACCCCAGTTTTGCTCTATAAAAGTGGGATATAAGTGACAAAAATAAAACTGAGACCCTTTAAGAGCAGTGACCATATTAATGATAAAGGGGATGGGCCATACCGCGGTTTCGGCTACTTAAGCCTCTTCAGTGACCCTATGATTTGGCAGCATGAAGCCAAAGAGAATTACTGTAATTTAGCATCTTTCAACAAGATAGTCGATACAAAGACTTTTATAATCCAAATGGGGTCAAACATATTAAACGTTGGTTAGAAAATGAATCTAGACCAATAATAATTTTCTGATTTCTCAGAATACCCTCACTGATCTCAAAGGACCAAAAGGAAAATATAACCTGCACAATGGATGATGTACGGGGAGACTTTTTAGGGCCGCCACACGGCACAACACCAGCTGCAGTAATAGCAAATGAAAATAAAACTGAGATACTTTAAGAGCAGTGAACATATTAATGAGAAAGGCGATATATATGAGCCGCCACATGGGAAAACCAACAATCTGCCTATGCGAAAACAAAGGCGCAGATCAGCTTCGCGGTAACCGCGAAGCTGATCAGCGCCTTTGTTTTCGCTACTCGGATAGTACAATTCTTCTTCTACTTAAATCCGAAATTTCAAGCTTCTAGCTCTTTTCTGTGCTTGTACAGGTCGGTTTGTGTCGGACCTGTTCGGAAACCACATTGTTGGTTTTCCCACGAGGCGGCTCAATTATATTATGGATATTGCATGGACACGTTATCCTGATGTGACAGCTTGAACGCCAAGTTTCAACAAAATTGGAAGTTGGGTTCTGAAAAAAAAAAAACCTATAGTATGGGTTTTTTTCCATATAGAAGCAAGGCGTTCATCTTGGTCATGTGACAGTGTCCATAAATATAAACTTTCGTTCCTCCTTTACATCTTATTTGGTTTTGAGGTTGCAGAGAAAATGTTTTAAATGTATGGTAAAACGGGTGTATTTAGCTATAAGACCAAGGACAGGGCCATATGACAACCTGGTCTTGAGGTTTTAAAAAACAAGAACTCCGCGGAGGTCGATATCGCACCTGCATCGGGCAAAGTCAATAGACCGTGAAATATAGTTCAAGGGCACCGGGTCAAGGTGCGTGCTTGAAGGGCATGTCAAGGACAATTACTATGCAAGGTTTCAGACTCGCAGCTATCTCTGATGTCCAGAAAACCAAACTTTGACGTAAAAATTTTCAAAGTCAGTGGACCATGAAATATAGGTCAAGGGCACCGGGTTAAGGTGCATGCTTGAAGCGTATGTCAAGGACAATTACTATGCAAGGTTTCAGACTTGCAGCTTTCTCTGATGTCGAGAAAACCAAACTTCAACGTAAAAATTATCAAAGTCAGTGGACCGTGAAATATAGGTCAAGGGCACCGTGTTAAGGTGCGTGCTTGAAGGGTATGTCAAAGACAATTACTATGCAAGGTTTCAGACTCGCAGCTATCTCTGATGTCGAGAAAACCAAACTTCGACGTAAAAATTTTCAAAGTCAGTGGACCGTGAAATATAGGTCAAAGGCACCGGGTTAAGGTGCGTGCTTGAAGTGTATGTCAAGGACAATTACTATGCAAGGTTTCAGACTCGCGGCTATCTCTGATGTTGAGAAAACCAAACTTCGACGTAAATGTTGACAAAACTTCGACGTAAAAATTTTCAAAGTCAGTGGACCGTGAAATATAGGTCAAGGGCACCGGGTTAAGGTGCGTGCTTGAAGGGTATGTCAGGGACAATTACTATGCAAGGTTTCAGACTCGCAGCTATCTCTGATGTCGAGAAAACCAAACTTCGACGTAAATGTTGACGGACGGACGGACGAACGGACGGCGAACGGACGAACAGAAATTTGGACTCCTATATCGCACCCTGCTATAAGCAGGTGCGATAAAAATCAGGCTCAACTCAGCTGAGCATGAATTAAAACTGCTCATACTTACTGTTCTAACCAATATTGGTTGAAATTTCAGGTTAAGATTGCAAACGTTTGTAATTTATCCTTCTGATAGTTGGCATTTTAACATTTATGAGCAGGATAAATTTTAGTCTCAGCTGATTTGAGCATGAAAAAAAGTTTATTACCTTGTGAATCATTTTTGTCCTTTAAGAAACAAGACTTGTTTGCCCATTGACCAATTGACCAGTTTCCTGCACAAGTAAGATTATGTAGTGAGACAAGCCAAGTTTTGCTTGCGGATGTGTCAGGTGTTTTTTCTCGGGGTTCTCCCGTTTTTGCCTCACCTACTGATTGGCCCGTCTCATATGAGCTGAAATAATCTTGAAAGGGACGTAAAACTGAATTAAAGAAAAAAAAAAAAAAAAAAAAAAAAAAAAAGATATAAACTTTTGTTCCCTGTTCCGAATTCGACTACACTTAAATAGTAGATTCAATAGGCCAATCAATTCCAAAGTAGATGGCCGACGCTGGGGGTATATGCGACCTTCAGCATATGCAACCTAACAGAGACAATTAAGGCGCAAAGATTAAGATAGCTAAGCGGGTGACCTTTTGTAATACAGCAGCCCCACTGTATGACTGTGCCTCGCTCGAAATCTGCCAGACAGCTGCCCAGCAGCATAAAAAAGATCATCAGGAAAACATGTCCGTGTTATGTATACCCCCTTGAACCCCACTATATAGCAAAACTGGGGTATGCAGGGGTATACCTATTTTTCTTAGTTTTGCTCAAAAACATAGATTGTGGGTACTCGTTAGAACCGCCTCGGCGAGGCGGTTCTAACGTGTATCCACAATCTATGTTTTGAGCAAAAATAAGAAAAATATCAAAAAATTTCTACTGAAAATTTTCATTTTTTTTTTTCACTTTAAAAAATCACTGTATATTGCATGGGCAAGTTTTCGTAATAAGTTTGCGAAAACTAAAACAATCCCTAGAAATTGGTGAAAAACAGATAAACCACAAGATGTGGGTTATTTTCTTTAATCCATTTCAACAATATTATGCTTAACAAGAGGCAAACTACTGTCAATACACCATCTTTCAGAAACCACATTTTTCAAAATTTCTATTTCCTGAAACACCTCAAGAAAACTATGACCATTTCATCCATTAACAACCCGAAATTCATAAAAAGTGACACAATTTTTTAAAAATCTGTTCACTAATAAAAACATTATGCCCAAAAATAGTTTGGATAGGCCTCATGGATGTGCAAGGGAGGTAATCAAAACACCTTAAAATTGAAAATCTAGCAAATAATTTTGAGTAAGGTGCTTAGCTTTTTATCTTAACAATTCCAATTTGGTTTGGTGCATTTTACATGAAAAATAATCAATTTAGACTTCTTCTAGGAGATAGTTACTTCCCTTGCTGACATTTTCACAATGGAAAACGTCCTGTACAAAATCATTTTCTATGATAAAAATTTTATTTGTTAACTTATTTTCATTTTTTGCAGAACTTCTTAAGACTTTGGCAATGCAAAAAGGATGGCATGGTCATATTTTTCTTGTGGTGTTTCAGAAATGTGAGAAAAAGGCAGTTTCTGAAAGACAGTGTTTAGACATAAACTGTATTAGATTAAGAAACAGTCAAAAACTAGAATACTTAAAACAGAATCAACAAAATTCATATGTATTTCACATTTTTTTCTTAAAATAATAATCTAAACCGTCAGGTAAACATGTACCTGAAATGTATACCCCATTAAACCCCAGTTTTATATAGTAAAACTCGGGTATGCACCCTGGGTGTACATTTTTTCTTATTTTTGACCCAAAACATAGATTGTGGGTACTCCTTAGAACAAGATAATCTTATAAATAGGAATGTATCAAAGAGTGTCATAATCATAAACAAGAGGACCAATGGTCCTGTAAACGCTCACCTGAGATCTGCTGCATATACCAATAAACATGTTTGAATATTATGGTATTTAACCCCAGTGTAGGGGCAGATGAAGCCCTTGGGCCATTTTCTTCTTTATTTTCAGAATAATCAATATTCTGTCCATTTGCCAATTTCCTGCTGGCTTTTCCCTTCAAAAGACATTTTAACAGTTTTCCCCATTTAAATACATGGTCAACCCATGTTGACCTTGCCATAAACTGGGTCAAGGTCATCACAGGGTCATGATTTATATATACATTGTAGTACTTAAGCCATAGATGCTTCACATCAAGTTTCTTCGAAATCCGTCCACCGGTTCCAGAGAAGAAGATTTTGAAGGGTTTTAACCATATATGGGCATGGTGGCCATCTTGGTCATGTGACCTTGATTATTTATATACAGTATTTCTGACAATACTTTCAGCCCATTGCATATTTTGTCATATTCTATGACCTGGGGTTTTCCCATTGAATATATGTTACCAACTTACCATTACGGAAACTTCTCCATGATTACTTTGGGAATTTCTTTAAATTACATATTAAATACCTATTTATGAACTAAATTTTAATTTTACAAATATTTATCTTGCCTATGATAAAAAAAAATGATTTATTATATTGATTTTTGTTAGAATTTAGCATTTTTGACTTTTAAATTACATCAATTATTGATTTTCTCTCTTGACCCCGTCAAACCTCAATTTTACTATATAAGTATAGGTTTGAAGGGGTTAAGTTCCACACGGAGATGTTTCCATGATGCTAAATTTAGAACTCTCTCTGTCATTGGAAATGTACTCGTACATTGATCACTGTCAAGCAGTAATGTTGATGAAGTACAAATGATGTTTATACTGTTTAGTTTATTTATTTGAATTTAGACTTAATGTCCTAATGAACATTTTTCAGTCATGCTGAATCTGAGAATATATGTATACACTTATTCATTTACAGATAAAAATAGTTATTTTAAAATTATTTTTATCATGTTTGTATAATAAGAGTGTTTTATAATAAAACAATTGTTGACTATTGAGTCATTGAATATGACATGATATCCAACAGAGACTACCAATATTGACCTCGGCTTCGCCTCGGTTAATATTGGTAGTCTCTGTTGGATATCACATCATATTCAACAACTCAATAGTCAATAATTGTATAATGCTATATACAAAATATTATGGTATGTCACAAACAAATGTGAAACAAAATCTTTTTTCTGTCAAAAAAGTTATATAAAAGCACAAAATCATGCAAATAAACCATACATGGCAATGCAACAAAACACAGATATGGTACAGAATAAAAAACTTGGTCAGTGTTTGAAATAAACTGAGCCGCCTCATGGGAAAACCAACAATCTGCATAGGCGAAAACAAAGGCGCAGATCAGCTTCGCGGTAACCGCGAAGCTGATCAGCGCCTTTGTTTTCACTACTCGGATAGTACAATTCCTCTTCTACTTAAATCCGAAATTTCAAGCTTCTAGCTCTTTTCTGTGCTTGTACAGGTTGGTTTGTGTCGGACCTGTTCGGAAATCACATTGTTGGTTTTCCCATGAGGCGGCTCAATTACATGTATATCTGATTTTTTTTTTTGCTTTACCAGATGTTATGCTAAAAATATCACATCACTAACACAATTTTAATCAATGCACAGCATTTGCTTCTCCAACTTTGTCTGATGGGAATACAACATGTCTAATAAACCAAGGCTTTACATAAAGGTTTAAAACTTCAAATACATGTATATGAAGCAAAGAGGTTGTACATGTACTTTTTGAGCCATCTCGTGAGAAAACCAACAATGCTGTTTCCGAACAGATCTGACACAAAGCAGGCTGTACAGTCACAGAAGCAGACTAGAAGCTTGAAATTTCTAATTTAAGAAGAAGAGGAATTGCACTATCCGTGTAGCGAAAACAAAGGTGCTGATCAGCTTCACAGTTACTCATGAGGCTGCTCATGTATGTAGCGAAAACAAAGACCAGGATTAGCTGGATACAGCACAGCTGATCTACTCCTATAAATATGTGCAAAAAAAAGCAGGATTTGACATGACGTAATTTCATGATAAAGGAATGTTCAGCAAAGATCAGCAATCAAGCTCTCTCAATGTGTATTTTATCAAATCAAGTAAGTTTTTATCACAATAACCCAAGTACGTATTTAATAATGTATTGGTCCAGGAAAATGGAATGTAATCATTCTCAAAATTGTTCAACATGATACTGATATTTGATATGAAAAGCACAAGCAGTCATATCAATGTTTCTAAATAAAATATTAGAATTTACTGAATACAATGTTAAAACTAGAATTTGTTTTCTATGTGAAAACTGATGTCTCCCCACTTTCTATGTGCATGTCCAAAATATGCAAGCAAGAGTTATAGTTCTTGTGCATCACATATCCTGTCATTCTGTTTTATAAGTGTACCAAGTTTCATTGAAATATCTCTTACGGTTTTCAAGTTATAGAGGGGGCACGAAAGTGTTTGGAAAATAATCAAAGGGAAATAACTCCAAAGATATGAAAGCAAGAGTAATGATTCTTGTGCATCATGCTTTATAAGTGTACCATGTTTCATTGAAAAATCTCTAATGGTTTTTGTGTTATAGAGCAGACACGAAATTGAATGAAAAATAATCAAAGGGAAATAACTCCAAAGACATGCAAGCAAGAGTTATGGTTCTTTAGCATGACACATCATCTCATCGTGCTTTATAAGTGTACCAAGTTTCATTGAAATATTTCTTATGGTTTTCAAGTTATAGAGTGGACATGAAATTGTATAGAAAAATAATCAAAAGGAAATAACTCCAAAAATATGAAAGCAAGAGTTATAATTCTTGTGCATGACACATCGACTCATCATGCTTTATAAGTGTACCAAGTTTCACTGAAATTTCTCTTACAGTTTTCAAGTTATAGGATGGACACGAAATTGTATGGAAAATAATCAAAGGGAAATTACTCCAAAGATATGCAAGCAAGAGTTATGGTTCTTTAGCACGACACGTAATCTCATTGTGCTTTATAAGTGTACCAAGTTTCATTGAAATAACTCTTATGATTTTCGAGTTATAAAGCAGACACGAAATTGTATGGAAAATAATCAAAGGGAAATAACTCATATAATACTCAAGCCAGAGTTATGGTTCTTGTGCATGACACATCGTCTGATCATGCTCAATAAGTGTACCAAGTTTTACTGAAAAATCTTAAACGGTTTTCAAGTTATACAGCGGACACAAAATTGTATCACAAATAATCAAAGGGAAATAACTCCAAAAATACTCAAGCCAGAGTTATGGTTCTTGTGCATGACACATCGTCTCGTCATAGTCTACAAGTGTACCAAGTTTCATTGAAAAATCTTTAACGGTTTTCAAGTTATACAGCGGACACGAAATTGTATCGAAAATAATCAAAGGGAAATAACTCCAAAAATACTCAAGCTAGAGTTATGGTTCTTGTGCATGACACATCGTCTCGTCGTGGTTTACAAGTGTACCAAGTTTCATTGAAAAATCTTTAACGGTTTTCAAGTTATAGAGCGGACACGATTTGTGACGGACAGACAGACAGACAGACAGACGGACAGACGCACGGGGAAAAACAATATGTCTCCCGACCCTGTCGGGGGGAGACATAATTATATCAGTCAGATATATGTGAAACAATGTACAGTATTTACTGGTGAACTGACACCAAGAGGCTGGTAGAAAAACTGATTAAACTAGAATTTGTTTTCTATGTGAAAACTGATGTCTCCCCCCTTTCTACGCGCATGTCCAAAATATGCAAGCAAGAGTTATAGTTCTTGTGCATCACATATCCTATCATTCTGTTTTATAAGTGTACCAAGTTTCATTGAAATATCTCTTACGGTTTTCAAGTTATAGAGCCGGCACGAAACTGTATGGAAAATAATCAAAGGGAAATAACTCCAAAGATATGAAAGCAAGAGTAATGATTCTTGAGCATGAACCATCGTTTCATCATGCTTTATAAGTGTACCATGTTTCACTGAAAAATCTCTAATGGTTTTTGAGTTATAGAGCCGACACAAAATTGTATGAAAAATAATCAAAGGGAAATAACTCCAAAGATATGCAAGCAAGAGTTATGGTTCTTTAGCATGACACATCAACTCATCATGCTTTATAAGTGTACCAAATTTCATTGAAATATTTCTTATGGTTTTCAAGTTATAGTTATATAGAGTGGACATGAAATTGTATGGAAAAATAATCAAAGGGAAATAACTCCAAAGATATGAAAGCAAGAGTTATAATTCTTGTGCATGACACATCGTCTCATCATGCTTTATAAGTGTACCAAGTTTCACTGAAATTTCTCTTACGATTTTCAAGTTATAGGGTGGACACGAAATTGTATGGAAAATAATCAAAGGGAAATTACTCCAAAGATATGCAAGCAAGAGTTATGGTTCTTTAGCACGACACATTATCTCATCGTGCTTTAGAAGTGTACCAAGTTTCATTGAAATAACTCTTACGGTTTTCGAGTTACAAGGCGGACACGAAATTGTATGGAAAATAATCAAAGGGAAATAACTCATAAAATACTCAAGCCAGAGTTATGGTTCTTGTGCATGACACATCGTCTGATCATGCTTAATAAGTGTACCAAGTTTTATTGAAAAATCTTAAACGGTTTTCAAGTTATACAGTGGACACAAAATTGTATTGAAAATAATCAAAGGGAAATAACTCCAAAAATACTCAAGCTAGAGTTATGGTTCTTGTGCATGACACATCGTCTCGTCGTGGTTTACAAGTGTATCAAGTTTCACTGAAAAATCTTTAACGGTTTTCAAGTTATACAGCGGACACGAAATTGTATCGAAAATAATCAAAGGGAAATAACTCCAAAAATACTCAAGCTAGAGTTATGGTTCTTATGCATGACACATCGTCTCGTCGTGGTTTACAAGTGCACCAAGTTTCATTGAAAAATCTTTAACGGTTTTCAAGTTATACAGCGGACACGACATTGTATCGAAAATAATCAAAGGGAAATAACTCCAAAAATACTCAAGCTAGAGTTATGGTTCTTGTGCATGACACATCGTCTCGTCGTGGTTTACAAGTGTACCAAGTTTCATTGAAAAATCTTTAACGGTTTTCAAGTTATACAGCGGACACGAAATTGTATCGAAAATAATCAAAGGGAAATAACTCCAAAAATACTCAAGCTAGAGTTATGGTTCTTGTGCATGACACATCGTCTCGTTGTGGTTTACAAGTGTACCAAGTTTCATTGAAAAATCTTTAACGGTTTTCAAGTTATAGAGCGGACACGATTTGTGACGGACAGACAGACGGACGGACGGACGGACAGACGGACGGACAGACGCACGGGGAAAAACAATATGTCTCCCGACCCTGTCGGGGGGAGACATAAAAAGTAAAGAACAATAAAAAATGAGCCGCCTCGTGGGAAAACCAACAATGTGGTTTCCGAACAGGTCCGACACAAACCGACCTGTATAAGCACAGAAAAGAGCTAGAAGCTTGAAATATCGGATTTAAGTAGAAGAAGATTTGTACTATCCGAGTAGTGAAAACAAAGGCGCTGATCAGCTTCGCGGTTACCGCCAAGCTGATCTGCGCCTTTGTTTTCGCATATGCAAATTGTTGGTTTTCCCACGAGGCGGCTCATATTATTTAAAATCTCATGAACCACATCACCAAAAAGTAGAAAAGCTTTCATATTAATACATTCCAACACAAACACAAAGTTTTGGTTAATATTCGATCAACAGCTATGGCCATATTGAGATGGAACCTAGGTTTTAATTTAGTCATGATTGAAGCAACTTCCGGCCCCCTGTTTTACAAGGTGAACAGCTTATCACTTTGATATTTATGTTTCTTGCTTTAGAAAGCAGTGTTTCACTTTATTATGGACAGCATAGGTGTGGCTGATCAGCACTTTGTTTTAAGCTCAAAACCATGCAAAGCCTGTTTTCTCATCACAAACTTTATCACACTGGCATCCAGAGACAATCTATGCAACTGAGAACAACTGCAGATGGTGCCAATCGCGTGGGTTATTTCTGATAAAACAGTGTGAACAAATATTCTTGCATAGATATCTATGCGCATAGCTGTTTGAAGCCATTTTCGATTGGTCGAAAGCCGTGTTCAAACAGTGAAACCCATGTTCAAATCATGAAATTCACGTGCCGTTTGAACATGGGTTTTGGCCGACGTCATTGGTCAATGCGACGTGACGTCATGTGTTTTGCAGAAACAAAATGGCCGACGTTGAAGAAGCTCCGCGGTTTTCGGTGAGTTTTTACGTTGTTAATGTTATTTTCAAGAGATTTTAAGTGGATTAGAGAGAAAATGCAAGAATAGCGATCAACCATGGTTTGTTTCAGTGTTCAAACATTCGCTGGATCACTCGGAAGGCGTTTGAACACGCGGCCTGCGGCCTTGTGTTCAAACGCCTTCCTCGTGATCCATCGAATGTTTGAACACTGAAAACCATGGTTGATCCCTATAATATTAAGGAATGTGCTTCAGAAATCAGAATGAAAATATTTTACTCTGCAAAAAAATAAGCAAATATGGTAAAAAGCGAAAAAGCAATATATATATGAACATATAGATCACTATATCAAAATAATCACTATATTAACAAAACATTGGTCCTTAGAAAGTGGAATGTACAAAATGATATAAAAGTATTTTGTAAAAATCAAACCTTTTCTAATTGTTATGTAACAAATAAATTAATATTAATTTTGGACCCTTAAGTCATTGCTGCAGCAAGAGGGGTACATTCGTAACATGACCACTGATCACAAATCTAAAATCTAAAATGATACACAGCATATACATGTATAAATCGTCACAAAAAAATTATAAGCTTCAAATTTAAACAAGCACTACTCATTTGAGCTGCCTCATGGGAAAACCAACAAACTGCATATGCGAAAACAAAGGCGCAGATCAGCTTCGCAGCAACTGCGAAACGGATCAGCGCCTTTGTTTCTGCTACACGGATAGTACAATTCCTCTACTTCTTAAGTCCAAAATTTCCAGTCTCTAGCTATCTTCTGTGATAGTACAGCCCAGTTTGTGTCCCACCTGTTTGGAAACCACACTGTTGGTTTTCCCACGAGGCGGCTCAATTTTGTGCATGTAGGTTTAAATACTGAAATGGCAAGAAATAACCAAATGTTCTGATTTTTTGGTCATTTAAGCCAGACATTTATTCTACCTATTTTTTTAATATTTCATGCTCACTATAGGTGAGAGTTAACAATCTAACTCAGTAACCGCAGGTCCACCTGAGGCTAAAATCATCACAGTCAGTCATTTGTTTGTACTGATGGTTAAAATCCCAGTAAACAACTTTTCAGTCATGTTGAGATGGTGCCATCACTTCCTAGGTAATAGTTATATCCAGTACTACGAGATGTTAATGTCTTGCTGAAGGACACATGATCCGCATCATGAGAAAAGCATATTTTTGTTTATGCAAAAACAAAGTCGCAGATCAGCTGTGCAGTAACTGCACAGCTGATCTGCGCCTTTGTTTTCGCTATACAGATACTACAATCTCTCTTCTTGTCAAATCTGAATTTTCAAGCGTCTAGCCATCTTCTGTGACAGAACAAACCAGTTTGTGTCAGACCTGGTCCCGAACACTGAAGACCAGTTTTCTTGCAACACGGCTCACATGTCAGTGTCAATTTCTTTCAAACTAGAAACCTATTGATCCGACGCTTTAAGACTAAGTAATCACACATCCTTATTGATTGTTTAAAATACAAGTTATAGCACATACATTGATTAGCAGGAAAACCTTGCATGTCTATGTTCACATACGAGGGAAAATCCAAAATAACATAAACTTTTGCTGTAGCTTCAACATACGTGGACAAATTTTAGAAAATTGCATATTGCGATAAATCAGAACATTCGTATATCAAAATAAGATGAAACAATTACACATTTCGTAAGTATCGCAAACACGCCGCGCCATTTTAAAACCATGGTGACGCATAGGCGGCGCACACGAATTTTCGGTTGTGTACTGTGTCATTCAAATCTCGATAAAATGTGAAATAGGTATGCGAATCGCGCCAAACTTGGTCCAGTAAAAGCTTGGTGTTTAGATAATGCTGTGCATAAGTTTTAACAAATTTGAGTCATGCGTTTTGAAATACTAATATCAATCGTGCGCTTTTCATCCTGCATTTAACGTTAAAAACGTCGTCGCCAGACACCGCTTAAATCTATGCCATTACTAAACTTGCCGCGATTTTTGAAAGCACAAACACAAAGACCGAAAATAACTAAATGTAGACAAAACGGGAACATTCAATGAATAAATCAGTTGTGTAAAAATATCCCCCTTGTGATTCTGACGATAAAGTTGCATAGCGAAGATGGAAAAAGAAACAAAAATAACGAGCGTCACTGGTGACGCAAATGCGTAATGCTCTGACCGCATGCATTTGGCGGATGATGAGGTGATTTTGAAGCAATTTAAAGTTAGAATTTGTATCGAGTTTTGGATATTGAAGGAAAACATGTGAAGTACAAAGCACAATAACTATTAAAAATTCTGTTATCTATGGTACATGTTGAATAGATGGCCGACAGCGCTGAGAGGGTGTTTAATTCAAAATGAATAAAAAACGCCAACGACGTTACGAAATCAAAGCTGACGTGCGCCGGGTAGACCATAGTGACCTTTTTGTTTTGACTGTAGATTTTTAACGGGTCGTTATTTTTGCCTGATATTTTGCCAAGATATTCTAGACACATTCCGATTTATGTTCATGTTATTTTATACGCATTTGATTGAGCTGTATAGAAGCTACAGCAAAAGTCTACGTTATTTTGGATCATCCCCCGTACATGAATGGGCAGGATATATTTCATGCTCACTCAAGTTTTGGCACTGACGAAGGAAAGTAATAGATCCGAAACTAGTTTGCAAGAAAATCTGACTTCTGATTTATATTCCTATAAAGTTGAGTATAAAATCTGCATCATAGCAATTTCAAGCTTTATATCAGCGGGCTTTGCTGATCTGTGTCAGGTACTTTTCCTGCTGTGTATCAACGCATGAATGGCTGAACTATGTATGTTAAGAAGAAAAGTGAGCAGGATATATTTCATGCTCACTAAAGCTGAGCATAAAAAACTAACATCACAGCAACTTCAAACTTTGTACCCTTAAGCTTTTTTGATCTGTGTCGGGTACTTTTCCTGCTGCATATCAATGTGTGAGCATAAAGGATTTAAAACCATCATCAAAGCAACTTCAAACTTTGTACCCACATGCTTTTCTAATATGTGTCAGGTATTTCTCAAGCTGTGTATCGATGCTTG
The DNA here is from genome assembly GCA_964017185.1 of Rugalucina vietnamica. Lineage (NCBI taxonomy): Eukaryota > Metazoa > Mollusca > Bivalvia > Lucinida > Lucinidae > Rugalucina > Rugalucina vietnamica. Next base: position 29,129,789 of record OZ024885.1, on the reverse strand, counting down.
AATCGATTAACTATGTATAAGAAGAAAAGTGAGCAGGGAATATTTCATGCTCACTGAAGTTGAGCATAATGAATCAAAATCAACATCACAGCAATTTCAAACTTTGTACCCACAGGCTTTTCTGATCTGTGACAGGTATTTCTCCTGCTGTGTATCAATACTAGAGTCGCTAACTTGCCCGTCCTCGTAAACGAAGAAAAATCGGGTGCACACGTGATCAGCTTCAGGACACACCCAGATCCCGCTATTTTTCTTCAAAGTCGGCGATGTGACCACCTCACAGATGGCTATACACGTGATATTGGAACTCGTCAGGAAACGTGTCTCGCTCTTCGCAGATCTATTTCTCTTGACATTTTGGGAGCCGTAACCCATTCGGGAGTAGCCCATGGATGTGGAAATAAAGGGGCTGAGATAGATCCCTTTTCCGTAGGCGGCTCCGTTGACTTGAAGTTTGGTCCCCGATGCATTTAATAAACCTTGTCTGAAAAATATTAAAGGAAAGTCTGTATATAATGTATATGTATGCAGTGGATACTGAATTGTATATGAGCCTGTGCAAGAGAAAACCAACAATTTGGGTTTCTGACCAGGTCCGACACAAACCAGGCTGTACAGTCACAGTATAAAGCTAGATGCTTGAAACTTTGGATATAGGTAGAAGAGGAGTAGTACTGTCTGTATGGCGAAAACAATGGCCCTGATCAGCTGTGCAGTTACTGCACAGCTGATCTGGGCCTTTGTTTTGGCCTAAGCATTTTGTTGGTTTTCTTATGCAGCGGCTCATATATGTATTTCGTTGAATCTAAATGGTATACTCCAGCAATATGGCCATTTGCAACCAGGCAAGTAGAAGTTTAGCAATCCAGGTGTTTCAAAAAAAAAAAAAACAAACAAACAAAAAAACTGTCAAAAACTTATGGCAAAAAATGCCACTTCCTGTCCAATATGTTCCCAATTAGGCTAAAAATTGCATTTCCCCCCCCACAAAATCTTGCTATTTTAATATTCATTACCAAAGTTATGCTATTTTTTCCCTATTTCATTGGGACCAAAAATTTTCCAAAAAGGTCAGAAACTAACCTTATAATATGTAAGGTTTAAAAAGAGAAATTAACATCATACCCCACTTTTCTACAGTGAAAATGGGGTTAACATGAGTAAGCGTTTTTTCTTATTTTTGCTTCAAATCATGGATTGTGGGTACTTGTTAGAACCATCTCAGTCAGGCGGTTATGTACCAACAATGTTTTGAGCAAAAAGATAAAAATAACACATTTTTTTTTTCAATGAATTTTTTTCATTTTTACAGTTGAAAAATCTCTGTTTATTGCATGGACATGTTTTTGTAGTGTAACCAGTAATCAGATGGTTAATCAGCATCATAGAAGCTTTGCCTGGAGGCACAAGCACCACATTTCTTTAGGCCCCAATGGGCCGGGGCCCTTTTTGTAATGAAAATGTTACTAACCTTATAATGGAATGCCAGTTCTCTATACTGGAACCATGGAAACAGAATGTAGAACCGTGCTTCTCCTTGGCAGCACGGAACACCGCCTCTTTAGCAGGTGGGCTACTCATCAGCAGGAACTGGTGGGGTGTGTGCATGAAGTCTAACTGACGCTCCCCGGGGAGCTTCACAATATGAGATCTGAAAATTAATTATAACAGAGGAATATAATGGATTCAATAACATTGAATTTGGGGAATGCTGAAAACTGATGGTTGAAGGCTATGCCATCAGTTTTCAACACTACCCGAGGGATCCTGCAAATGTTAATATAAATGACAAAATCAAGTTTCATTGCTATTACTGCATAAATTCTGAAAAAAAACGCAAGAAATAATGGCACACTATATTTTATAGCCTCGTCACATTTTCATATGCGTGCAAGCTTTCTTGTTCCGTGCAGAGTTTAAATTACACAATATTAGATGTGCTATACGTGGCACCAGGCAATGAGCATAAATAAAAGTAATGTATGCCCTCATATGACTCGCCTGATTTATACACAGCTTTCTTCCTCATAAATACATGCCTTTTAATATCAATGTTCTGAGCAAAATTACTAAAAGTATCAAATTAAACTTTCAATTTTTACGAATGAAAAAAATCTCTAGATTGTATGAGCCGCATCGTTAGAAAACCGGATTTTTGCCTATGCGAAAACAAAGGCGCAGATCAGCTTCGCGGTAACCGCGAAGCTGATCAGCGCCTTTGTTTTCGCTACACGGATAGTATATTTCCTCTTCTTCTTATATTCGAAATTTCAAGCTTCTAGCTCTTTTCTGAGCTTGTACAGGCCGGTTTGTGTCGGACCTGGTCGGAAACCCCGAAGACCGGTTTTCTCGCGTCGAGGCTCGTATGGCAACTTTTTGTTATCCAGTGCTACTCACCTGTTACTAGCTATTATCCACTGCATCAGAGGGTAAATCAGCATGTTTCTATCATCCAAATGTTTCTTCAGCGACGTCGAGGATATTTTACTCATCTCCTCCATTGGCATGAAAGCATCCATGACGCTCTGAACCGCATTAAAGTTCTTATTTTTCGGATGAAACGCCAACTCTGATGGGTTTGTTGGATCCACCACTGTTGGATAGGGATCGAATATTGTCGCCTTTCGCGTGGATTTACACGCGGCCTTAGACATTGCAAGAAGTAGGTCGACGACTTCAGCGCCTGTGGCTATGTCATCTGCAGCGTCACTCATGACACCGAGGGTCTGGAATGCGAATACGCACAGCTCACGACTACAGACCGCAGGTTTCAACATGGCACCATTTTGGAAAATATGGGGTTCATCACAGACAACGCAGTATTCGTTAATAGTAGGGATCCTCTGTCGAACATAGCGGAAAATTTGAATCAAGAAGCCGTTCTCAATACTTGGAATCTTTTTAGCATTTTTCCCATCTAATGTTGACAATGGAACAAGGTTGAGATCCTCCAGCGGAGCCGAGGATGAAATGCTGGGGTCGGTTGCCGAGGGAACCATGCTTGTAGCACGATTAAAACCGGGGAGCATTCTCTTTAGAGATTTAAGCAAGGGAGGATGGGATTGCTGTCTTTTTGGTGCGGGTGGTTTTGCTTTAAATTGTTCATCGGCGATGTCTTGCTCAGTGTCTAGAGTAATGTCAGTACAACTTTCAGGGTTGCTAAGCAACAAGTTTGAGGCTTCCTCTATTTCACCTCTTGTGATTATCAAAGCGTTTCTCGCAAGTTCTGCAGAAAAACCAAGTCCCATTACTGTTGATAAAGATTCATCATCAACTGCAAAAAGTCCCCTTTTAACACCTTTTCTTGACTGTCCAGACAAGTCATTGGGAAAACTTTTTGACTTTTTAGCTTGTGACTGTTTAGCTTCGTATAACTCTCTCCCTAAATTTTTCCAATTCAGAAGCAGAAAGTTTTCTAAAATTTTCTTTATCTGGCTTCCGAAACCAAATTTCTCTTTCTTCGAAGGCTGAAAAACCTCCACCTTTGGTGGAATGGAAAAATCCAAATATCCGCTCAGGGACATATGCATTCTAACTGTAAGTGGCTCTTTACGATTCACTTTCCACGCCTCAGCTGTCTCGGGTTCCAGAAAACCTAGTGGAATATTCAATTCAATGTCAATTTCATCAATGCTCTTCAGCAGTCTGAAATTCAGTGAATTTTCTCCGTAAATATGCACCAAATTTTCCATATCTGAATAGAGTTGCGGGTTCATAGATCCTTCTGCCTCATTGTCGAAGTCGTCATCGTTAACATAGTACATGTCGTTATCATCATCATCGTCGTCCGTGAAGGCTGACATGGCGTCAGAGTAGTTTGACTCACAGCTTATCATTCTGAAAGTGCATGTGTATCAACCATTACAAAAACATGCCCATGCAATATAGTGAATATACAGAGATTTTTAAATTTGTAAAAAATGAAATCTTTTTGTAGAAAGTTTTTGATATTTTTCTTATTTTTGCTCAAAACATAGATTGTGGGTACACGTTAGAACCGCATCGCTGAGGCGGTTCTAAAGAGTACCCACAATCTGTTTTGGAGCAAAAATAAGAAAAATAGGTATACCCCCGCATACCCCAGTTTTGCTATATAAAAGTGGGGTTGAAGGGGGTATACATTTCACAGACATGTTTTCCTGATGATGTGTATCAACAGTATAAAGATTTACAAGACTAGAGAATGGTTGTTTCACTTTTAAACTCTTAGTGGCCTGTCACACTCACAAGTTGAAGCCCCGACATACTACCAGTGTGTGCGAGTTATAAGTTGCCGCTTGTCAAGCAAGTTGCCACAAGTTATGTTAGAAAAGTTAAGAAGCTGCCATACAGTTGAAGGTACAAGTTAGCACAAGTCAACTCGCCGCTTCGCGGCTTGTCAGGTGAGTTGTCACCTGAGTTGCCATGATTTATAATGCCCTATGAGTTCTACATGACATCCATATGATATATATCCTGGAAACTCGCAGATACTCATAGGCATGTTGCAGTAGACTCATAAGATATTGTAGCATTTCAGACCATCTGCTAGTATAGAGGCCAATGAATGCAGTTTCTTTCCCCAGACTGTCAGGGACTGGAATGAAATCCCTGACTCAGATTAGTGATTACCACCGCTGAAATGTCAAATGATTGTGTGTCCAAGATAGCTTCCATGTGCATTCTAAGGAGTAATTTCTCCCCTACCCGAACCCACTGGTGAAATATTGTCATTTGGCGTGTCACCAAAAAACTATTCCGATTCAGAGTTTTCTGTTCTTGGCCCAAATTACCAAGTGATGGATTTAAAAGTTGAAAATTGATTGCATTTGTTTATTTATTATTTTTTTTTTTTTTTTATGTTTTTTCTTTTTACGGTTTACCGAGTCGATACGTTTCTGACCATTGCCTCAGGAGCTGCGGAAATGTGACTTGCTCAAGGCCACAACTAAAGGCGCCCCAGCTATGGATCAAACCCGGGACCTCTGGGACCCGAGTCAACCACTCTACAGGAAATGACTGACAAAAGCTTTACGCTTCATGTCAGATCCTGTCTCACATGACATTGTACACATGTACTTTATATGAAATAAATATTGTCTAAACCAATCACTCTGCCCCTGAGCCAGTCTGCTCAACATTTGAAACATACTGTACCTGTCAACCAATGAATGTTGCTTTGCCATCGGACCACTGCCATTGGCATCAGCCATATCACCATTTGGTGGCTGAACAAAATTGTCAGCATCACCCTGGGACAGGCTGTCAGTCAAAGAATTGACCTCATCCCCATTAGTTTCCATCTCTGTTGACATTTTACTTCCTTCCTTTAGCTTGTCACCGGTTGGTTGACTTTGTTCCTGGTGCAGTGTTCAATCTGCAGCTGATCTGTCAAAATGAAAGTGCAAAAAATAAAAAACCTGAAATTGAGACAAAAAGAAAGACTTATTTATTCCATTTAAAGGATGCAAAGGTTTCTTTTGCAAAACGAAATGAAACAAAAACAAGCACTGTGAAATGCCATCAAGCTTAAAATAAACATTACGTTTTCATTTTGTTGGGAAATGTCATTTTTCCCATTTTTTGCGTTGTTTGTTTAATGTCTATTGACGATACGCCGTTTTTATACAAATGGAATAAAAGCCGGACCTAATTATTTTACCGGCATATCGGTATTCTTAAGCTGCTAACATTTAAAATTTTTGTCAATGTCCTGTTATCCCTCACCCCCATCTACGGAATAAACGGCAATATACTGTTTTACTCCTCGCGCTATATTTCCACCACCTCCCACCTAGTTGCGAGATCTCACTCCGCTATATTACACATAGGTTCCATATCTCTGCGTTGCAAAACCACTTCTACTTCTACTTCTTACTCCCAACAATCAATTTCTGATTATTACTGGGAGGCGCTGTTAGGAACAGCTATGAAAATGATGAAAATGGATGATATTAAGTCAATTTTATGCTAAAATATAGCATTTAACGGCGCTGCAGTTGTTTTAAACTTGACTTTTATGCACAACAGAGTGCATTTATCTGGATGTGGTTTTAAATTTGTGAATTTTTACACGGTGAAAGGGAAAAATTGATGAAGTTTGTGTTCAGCAAAGAAGAAAAGATTACTGCGCCGAATTTCATGCAGTGTGTGCAGCGGTTATTCTCCCATTACCTTCCTTTATCCCGAATATCCCCGATTTTATGAACTTTTAAAGACATTTTTAACAGTAACATACTCACCTGGATTTTAATTTTGACATTTTAAGCAGTTTTAAGGACATTTTACATACCATTTACATTATCCTCTTAACACATGAAAAATGGCTAAACAAGTACAAGCTTCTTGCAAAGAACTGTCAGTTCCTGAAAATCTAGACCTGTTTGCTAAGTCTAATGAGCCGTTAAATAATAATGACAATGCCCAAGTCTATTCTACTAGAAGCTATGCCCTGAATATCAATAGAGCCCTGCGTCATAAAATTGATTCTTGCGACAAAGTCAACGTTGAATACGAAGTCACAGGGGGTGGCATTAGGGGTTCAATGGACACTGGCACATTTGAACTGTTCCGCCTGGCATGCTCAGCATTCTATAAGGGGCTACCGACGAGTGAGGGGCGAAGCGTGATTGATTACAGTGAGGACCGGCATCGCAGAGCTATTGTGCAGCAAACATACAAAGTCGAGCGCCCATACAATGGAGAGCAATTGGGGTATACACTGAACCTGTACACAACCAAGAACAAATTGTTACTAAATGGCAAAGACATTGACCAATTCATGGACCGGCACCTTCCCATTATACATGAAATAATGTTAAAACCAATCCGCGATGGACAGCTTCGCAGCGTTTCACATTTTAACGAAATACTCAGTTCTCAGATTAACAAGGTGCTACAGCAGAGACAAGCGCAGAAGCAACCGACTGATGTTAATACAAATGGTGAGGCGAGTTTGTCACAGCTGCCAGAGACTGCGGAGAGTGCCGATAACATACAATGTCCCAGGTGTAGAAAGAACTGCTACCGTCGGAGTGCATTTTGTGAGATTGGTTCACACTGGATCCATTATGGGTGTGATAAACTTAGTGAATCAGATATACAGAGACTTACCAATGATAAAGGATTTATTTACAACTGCAAACGTTGTGCAGCAAGTGAGAATACTTTACGCAAGCACCCAGTTGGTACTACTAGTCCAAGGGAAGTAATAGGCCCAGATACACATAAGAATGGTAAACAATTGCCTGGGGCTTTGAATAAACCTGTGCCCAACCAACAGATTGTAGCAGGTGATATAATCAACCAGACTTCCGCTGATGTCGATTCAGGCGTCATTATGCCTGATATTCAGGTCAAAAACAAGGACTGTCGAACCCAAGCTGAGGCAATATTGGATGATGAGAATGACGCCACCTGTGCTGTTTGCCTAGGGAATATTATCGAAACTCCAAACAGATGTAGCAAATGCTTATCCATGTGTCACGATTCCTGCCTTGCTGCTACAGAAGCTGATACTGATGCTAGTATTTGTCTTACCTGTCATGCAATTGAGGCTCAGATAAAGCATGGTGAAGAAATACAAGGAGCCCACATCAATAGAGACGCAGATACCACCTTGGTTCCCAGGCAAGCTAGTAGCGTGTCATGTTCCAGTGGAGACAAAACACAAGTGAAGGATGGGGCAGAGGATGGGATGACCTTGAAATTCCAAGAATCGTCTCAATGCACAAACAAGAACCAGGAATGTACCTCTAGTGTACAAGGGGGGGGGGGGGCAACGGTGAAAAGTTCTCTCAATCCCACCAATAAAGATAAATCAACGAATGATAAAGCAGTTATCAAGTTGCGAGAAGTTCGACAGCTTGAAGGAAAGCTGAAGAAGTGGGAAGAAGATCTGAAGGTCAGAGAGGCAAAGTTGAATAGTAGTTCAGTTGACGCACGTAGGCTCGAAGAGTATTTGTCCAGAACTGAAGCACGTAATGTTGAGCAAGAGGAAACCATTAGAACTCTTCATAGAAAGATCAGTCTCCTAGAAAATGAACTTAATAGCTTAAAGGGGACACATAGGCCTCCTGATACATGTCAATTTGTGAAGTGGACAAATGCTTCTGGCCCCAATGATCCACCACACCAGGGGCCCGCGGGAAATTCTCAAGATACAGGGAACGGCTATGCATACACCAGAGAAACAACCGATCTTGTGATAGGCTTGCACCAGCAAGTAACCCGTTTTGTGTTAAACAAAGTGTCCCGGCAGCTTACGCAGATGGAGATTATGGATCATGCCCAGTGTATGCCATCAGTCCCTGTTGGTGGATGGCAGAGCAGTGTCAACAGTCAGATCAAGTCCCCACAGCAAAACACCTATCAACCTCCTATGTATAGCATGCCACAGAGGCAATCGTCACAACATTCTTTCCATAATGAACCCCAAACGACCTATGTTCCTTCAAACCACAGTAACATAGATAAAACTGTTACAACAGGTGAGCCGATTAACCAGGTACATGTACAGGTGAAGCAGGCATCATCTTCACTCCCTGTAGACCGGAGGGAGAGATTACCCAAGCGAGATGTCAATGCCCAGGGTCAGGCTCCAGAACGCGGAGCGAGGCGAACAAACAGTCAAACAGCGAGGTCAGCGAAGCGAGGTATGCATGTCACAGAGGCATGCACTGGTACTGGCCACAGCCTCAGCGGAGGAGTATGTAACAGCAATAGAACAAACGAGGCCATGGAGAATGATGATTCTATACTATTTGCCCAAGTCATGGGACAACCAGTCTTCTATGGTAATCCAGTGTCACCTGCCATACCTCCACAGCAGCATACATCTACGACTGCTTCTTTTTTAGAGATGGGTCGGCCTGCAAGGGCAAGGAGATAGGAGCGGCTGATAATGGACATCCAAAACACACACCTGTAAATAAAATATGTAATCAAACTATACCTGTAAATACAAATATAAAGAATGAACTCAAGATAGTTACGTTCAATTGTAAAAATATGGAGACAGCTGGACCTGCTTTCGAGGCGTTATCCAGGGATACGGATGTGGTACTTGTGCAAGAGCACTGGTACTTTGATTGCCAGTTACATCGGTTGAATACAGTATCTAGTGAGTACATTGGTCAGGGCAAGGCAGTGGATACAGGGGACCCCATACTCCCACTTCAGATGCCACGCGGCTATGGGGGAACAGCTGTGCTATGGAAGCGTGGCATAGACCATCTGATGGTGGGGCTACCCGATGGGGGGAACCGTATACAGTGTGTGGAAATGAGGGGGTTGGAACCCTTACTTCTTGTATCGGTGTACATGCCATGTAGGGGTCTTCAAGGCTGCGTCGAGGAATATGAGGATACGCTTATCCAGCTGAATGAAGTACTCAGCAAATACAGTAATTCCCATAGGATAATCATTGGTGGGGATTTTAATGAAGACATCACAGTACCAAATAACTCAAATCGGTGCCAATTGCTGAAGCAGTTTCTGTCAGACGGTAATTTGAACTTTCACTCAGATGGTAAAACCTATGTGGGTCCCAAAGGAGCAGAGACAAGTACAATTGATTATATCTTTCATGACAAGCGGATGAAGGCCAGGTTGTTGTCAACAACTCGACTCGAATCTTTACATGAGAATGTATCAGATCATATTCCTGTTGCCTGTACATTCAGACACAGTGTTCAGCAGTTTTGCCATACCAGTGAGAAGTCAGATATGCCAAGCAGGGTGAAATGGGATAAAATAGACAAGGAGCTCTATCAATCTACAGTTACGACAAAGCTGTTGGAGATGTGCTGTGATGATTCCTTTACCCTGGATACACAAGTGCGAAAGATCAACGATGTTCTTGTGGAGGCGGTCAACGAGGTCAAACCGAAGGCTGTCAAGAGACACAGGAAAGCCCGTCTTAAAGTTTGGACTCCGGAGATCAAAAGCGCAATAAACGCCAAGAAAAAGGCATTCTGGGAATGGAAGCAACACAGCAGACCAAACCAAGAGGGCAACATATACATGTTAAACAAGAAACTGGCAACTAGACATCTCAGACGACTTTGTAGAGTGGAGTCAGCTAGTGTCCGGGGAGCCGCACGCCAACAGATTCTTGATGCAAGAGCAAGTGATACCAAAACATTCCACAAACTGATTGACAAGCAGCGAGGCAGGCTTAGCTTATGTGTAAATGAACTTCATGTTGGGGATGCTACCTACAGTACAGCCTCTGGTGTCCTTCAGGGCTGGAGAGAGCACTTCAGTAACCTCGCAACACCTGACCCAACAACGAAGTGTGACCATGTCTACCAGGAGCTGGTCAGAACTGAGGTGCCAGAAATTGCAGATATCTGTACACATATATCCAAGTCAGCACCGACCACTGATAGTGTTACTGCAGAGGAAGTAGAGAAGGCTATCTCTTCCTTGAATAAGGGAAAGGCTGCGGACGCATATGGTGTGGTTGCGGAGCATATTCTATATGGTGGAGACCACCTACTTCACATGCTCACCAGAGTTGTCAACAGGCTATTCACTGCCGGAATGATACCAGATTCACTTAAACTTGGCATACTGACTCCAGTCTACAAGAGGAAGGGCCTGAATACTGAAGCAAAGAACTATAGAGGAATAACCATCTTACCAGTCATTACCAAAATACTAGAAGCTGTCCTAAGGAGCAAGATTCAGCCAATAATCGACAAGCATCAGAACGCCTTGCAGAGAGGGTTTACAAAGAACTCGTCACCAATGAACTGTTCATTGATAATTGAAGAATCTCTCCGCGAACAGCGTGACAGACATCAACCACTATACATCACGTTCCTTGATGCCAAGGCTGCGTTTGATGTTGTGTGTCACGACAGCCTGCTGAGGAAGCTGTATCATATGGGTGTTGAGGGAGCCCCATGGTTGCTGATTCGATCATTACATGAGGGTAGCACAACGGCTATCAAGTGGGAAGGATCCATCTCCGAGCCATTCCAGGTGCACCAGGGCGTAAAGCAGGGTGGGGTGTTAAGTACAGATCTCTACAAGGTGTACAATAATCGTAGCTTAGATCGGCTAGCTATCACCAGAGGGGGTTTCCGTATTGGTGAAATTTGTTGTGCTGCTCCCACGTGTGCTGACGACACCGCCCCAATGAGTGAAGAATTATCTCCCCTGCAGTCTCTTGTGTCAGAAGCAGAGGACTTCAGCATCATGGAACATTTTGTAATACAGCCTGTCAAGAGTGTGGTATTGCCTGTTCCATACCATACACGGAAGCACCAGGACAGTAGTATCCGGATTAAAGTAGATGGAAAGGATCTGCCAGTAGTGACAGAGACAATGCACATGGGAATAATGCGCTCAGCCAACACGCAAGAGTCTGCTGTTCAAGAGAATATAAAGAAAGCTAGAAGAACTATCTACAGTTTGATGGGGGCTGGGCTGCATGGAGAGAATGGTCTTGATCCGGATACATCCATACATCTACTTCAAACATATGTTATACCGATTCTTGTCTATGGGATGGAGGTGGTTTTGCCTACGGGTAGCTACTTAGAGAAATTGGACAAAGTTCATAAGAAATTCATGAAGCAGATCTTGTCGCTGCCCCAGAACGTCGCGGATCCGGCTATATACATCATCTCAGGATCACTCCCTGTGGAAGCCATTATCCATACAAGAGCGTTGAGTTTGTACGGCAGTGTTGCTCGGTTGGCTGAAGAGTCTGTGGAAAAACAACTAGCGAGAAGACAACTCAGTGTAAAGGTATACAGAGGTGAAAGTTGGTTTGTCGAGATCAGACGGTTATGTGTCAGATACAGTCTGCCGGATCCTTATACACTTTTAGATATTCCTCCAACAAAATATCAATGGAAGAAAGCAGTTCAAAAGGCGGTGTTCACCTACTGGGTCAATATGCTGAAACAGAGAGCCTCACTTTTTACGAGCCTGGAGTTCCTGTGTGTCGATAGCTTTTGGCCAGGGAAAAAGCATCCTTTGATACAGAATGTAGGGTGTGTAAGTGATGTCCCTAGAATCCACACGAAACTTAAACTGGTCACCGGAGTCTATGTTCTGCAAGTCAACAGAGCCCGCTTTAACCAGAATCTTATTGATACCAGATGTCAACTCTGTTTTCATGCTGATGAAACAGTTGCCCACTTCCTTTTGGATTGTCCTGTGTTGGATCCTGTAAGGCGACCGGCGTTGGAGGCCATAACCCGCATAGGACGAGAGCTGCATTGTCCCACGGACTCTGATAATCTGCTTCAGCTTATACTGGATAGTAGTTGCTTCACTAACATTGCCAGGGACATGGTCAGTCATGGATCACACAGAGACCTTGATATGCAAACTAGACGCCTGTGTCATACCCTCCATATTGAACGATATAAGAGACTTGCTTTAATCCCCAAACGAACTAGAAAATAAATCCAATGGTAAGAGATGTACCGAAGCACACACCAGCATGAAATAGCTTAAAATGGGTGTTTTTGGAGTTGTAAATAGGGTGAAGGGCATTGAAGAGTAACCACATACATCTAATCCACTTCGAGAGAAGGTGTCCCTTGACTGGGAGAATTTATACAACAACAACAACAACATAGATGAAATGAATGATCATGAAACTAAAAAGATCTACATTTACTAAGGCTAAAAGTTAAAACATAAAAATGATGTGATGATTAGAATGTAACAGTGGCCAGCCAAGAAGTGAATTCACCTAGGCTGGAACTGGCCTTTAGACTGTAAGGGAGACTATTCCATTGCCTAATTGTTCTGGGAAAATATGAGTTCATATGGTACCGAGTCCGGGAATATGGTATGAAGAAATTCAGGTTTTTCGTTTCAGTGAGATGATGGTGATCTACAGCAACTAGATTGTGTTTAATTTTATATAAAAGAATAAGTGAATTTTGGATTCTTCTATTTTCAATTAGTGTTTGCCAGTTTAAGACTTTTAGCATTTCTGTTACACTGCTGGTGAAGTTGTAATCATTTAGACAGTATCTAGCTGCTGCTCTCTGGACCCCATCTATCTTATAAGTAAGTTTCTCCTGCCATGGATGCCATACTGGGGCGACATCATCTTGGGGAATGAGTCATGGTTAACCCCTGATATTAAGAACTCGGAAATTTTTCCAGACTCCTTTGATGCTATCCGGAAAGACAGAGTAGGTGACAGCCATGGTGGTGGTGTTTTCATTGCTTTTAGGCGTGACCTACTTTGTACGGAATCTCCGGAACTGGACGCCAATTGTGAAATCATTTGGTGTAAACTGAACATAATTGGATGTAGGACTCTGTACCTTGGTTCTTTTTATCGTCCCCCTAGATGTTTGGATTCAGAATACCTTACGGAATTAAATAAATCATTGACTAGGATAATGACAAACAAAAATGCTCATGTTTTGTTAGGAGGTGACTTCAACTGTGGGAATGTTGAGTGGAGCACTATGCAGGTACCCGAAGGGGTACCGCAAAGGCAGGTACAGAGTCAACTTTTGGAGCTTGTAAAAGACCACTGCCTATCCCAAGTAATCAAGATACCTACTCGCAACGACAGAACCCTTGATCTTTTATTTACAAATTCCCCATCACCGGTCAATCGAGTGAAGGGGATGCCCCCGATCGGCAAGGCAGATCATGATCTATGTGGAATATGATATTAAGGCAAAACGAATCCAACAAGCCCCGCGAAAGATTTATCTCTATAAAAGAGCGGATATGGAAGGTCTCCGTGACCATCTTGCGCGATTTAGGGATTCGTTCCTTTCATCTGACCATAGTCACATGTCAGTAAATGATATGTGGGTCAGTTTTAAGTCCGAGTGAAAGGTTCATACTAACAAAAATGACCAAGACAAAATATAGCTTACCATGGATCGACCATTCGATCAAACGTCTTATTAGGAAACGAGAAAAACTGTATTTCCGTGCTCGAAAGTCAAGCAGTCCTGACATTAAGAACCATTACAAACGGTTCAGAGCACATGTACAGAAAGCCATCAGAGATGCATATTGGAAACATATTTCCAATATATTCTCCTTTGAAACTGATGATAATGATCCCGATTGCCCAAGAAAAACTGAACAATGTAAAAGGTTTTGGTCATTTGTTAAGTCCCTCAAAAAAGACGCGTCAGGGATCACTTCACTAAGAGAAAACGGAATCTTAAAAACTGACACTGTTGATAAGGCAAACATCTGCAATAAACAATTTCAGTCTGCATTTACGCGCGAGACTGACTCTGAAATTCCCTCCAAAGGCACAAGCCCTTTTACCCCCATGGGTGAAATCACAGTTGACCCTAAAGGGGTCCTCAAACTGTTGAATGGGCTCAAGGTTCACAAGGCACCTGGGCCAGACGGCTTGAGTGATAGGGTATTAAAAGAATGTAGTTCTGAAATTGCTCCCATCTTGGCCTTTATCTACAATGAGTCGCTTGCTCAGGGAACTGTACCAGATGATTGGCGACAGGCAAACGTGGCCCCGGTGTATAAGAAAGGTGAGAAATATGACGCAGCTAATTACAGACCGGTGTCGCTAACTTGCATCTGCTGCAAAACCTTAGAGCATATAATAGTCAGCAACATAAATAAGCATCTTTCCCTTGAAAACATTCTTGCTGACTGTCAGCATGGTTTCCGTAGTCAGAGGTCTTGCGAGACCCAGCTGGTTCAGTTCTTTCACGACATGGCTAGTAACCTTGATCGAGCTCTGAACCGGGGTCACAGACAAACGGATGTGATCATCATGGATTTTGCAAAGGCCTTTGACAAGGTACCACATAAGAGGTTACTATACAAACTGCGCTACTACGGGATTAGAGGATCTACTCACAAGTGGATCGCTTCATGGCTCTCTGAGCGCTATCAAAAAGTGGTGTTAGATGGCCAAGCCTCAGATCCAGTCCCGGTCTTATCTGGAGTCCCCCAAGGTTCGGTCTTGGGACCGGTCCTTTTCTTGATATTTATTAACGATCTTCCGGACAATATCAGGTCATCTGTTCGTCTTTTGCAGACGATTGTGTTTTGTTTAGGAACATAAATTCACTCACTGATTGCCAGATTCTACAAGACCTGAATAGCCTTGCACAATGGGAGACCGATTGGCAAATGAAATTTAACGTCGCCAAATGTCACTCAATGAGGGTGACTCGGCACCTCCATAGCAATCAAATATATTTCAACTACTCCCTACATCAGCAAACTCTGGAACAGGTTCGATCCGCCAAATACCGTGGACTTACTATCACTGACGACTTGGAATGGGGTCAACATATTTCAGAAATTTCTTGTAAAGCAACTAAGACATTGGGTTTCCGTCGGCGCAATTTGGCTCTTGCACCTCGGCACACAAAGGAAGTTGCATACAAAACATTGGTTCGTCCTCAGCTTGAGCATGCAGCTCCTATTTGGCATCCCTATAATGAAACTGAGAAAAAAGGTGGAGAAAGTGCAGAGGACAGCAGCCAGGTGGGCCTGCAGGCGATGGCATAACAAGAGTAGCGTTGACGATATGTTGGACGAACTCGAGTGGCCATCTCTGGAGGACCGCAGGGTGAAGTCTTCCTTAACTTTCTTTTACAAGATTCACTCCGGTACAGTGTCTCTTGATAAAGATAGATATCTGACCCCAGCACCAAACTTAAGAAGTACCAGGGCATCTCATAATTCACAATACACAAGATATAAATTGTCCGATACTGATGCTCTGAAGAATTCTTTTTTCCCGAGGACTATCCCTTTATGGAATAGTCTTCCCTCTCCAGTGGTCTCGTCAAAGACTGCTGAAGAATTTAAGGCTCTCATTTAGATCAGGGGTTCAGACGTGTACGTTAAGTATGCCTCTGTTTAGCTTCTTGTAAATAGTTTTAATGGCCCATCCCGAATGTTCTCTCCATCTAGCTTAATTCAAAATTTAGCACCCACCCAACACCTGAGATGATGATCAGAAATTATGAAGATAGATTGATAGTATATAGTAATCTTCGTTATTCGCCAATTTTGCATAATCTCCTGGTTTCCAGCTCACCAAAAATCAATATTGGAAATACAGGTAACCAAAACCACCCTGACCTCAACTCAGGGTCAGGGTGGTTTTGGTTACCTGTTTTTCCAATATCGATTATTTCAAAGCTGGAAACCAGCTGACAATGCAAAATTGGTGAATAAATCCTGCAAACAGAGCGCCCTTGGGTCCATGCAGGAACCGCCACGACGGCGTCAAATGTTATCTGCCATAGTCATATAATGGGACATACATGAAAAATTATTCTTCTCTGAGCCCATGAGACCCATGCTTGTATATTTGGTATGCAGAATTGTTATTTAGGGCTTTACACAAAAAGTACAAATAGGCAATGATCAGGAAATGGTGCAATCAGAAAGAAATTCCCACTCCATAAACCGAGGAGTGGGAAAAAACTAAAATGACACTTAGGTACTTAAATACATGAAAACATGGCGTAAGCCGAGTGAGCAGCTGTTCCCCAATAGGCGGCCACTCAGTTACCCGAACTGAACTTAAAAAAATTGAAAACGTACATAAGGCCCAAACAGCACAAAAATTCGACTCCAAAACACAAAGCAATTAGAACCAGAACAGAAGTACCGCATTGGAACGATCAGTAATATAAAATTACCGGGGTGGGGGTGGGGGCTTAAACCGGTTTTACGGCAGGCGCATAACCTCACCCCAATCTTCTGCTGTGGTTCACAAGGTTTATGTTGTTCGGTCCTCGTGGTGAATCTCTAACTAGTCAATGAATCATCAAGGACAAACGAATAAATCATGATAAATCCTGTTAATCATGATAAATCCTGTTAGTCATGCCCCTGGGGTTCAAAAACGGCCCCACCCTGGGGGTCATTAGATCCCATAACCGTGCAATGGGAAAACATTTTAAAAATCTTCTTCTCTGAAACCACAAGGCACAGAGCTTTAATATTTTGTGTGTAGCAATGAATAGTACTCATCTTTACAAATACTGCCAACCGTGCCCCTGGGGTCCATACAGATCACATCCCGTGTGCGCCATTATTTGCTATAGGCTTATAATGGAAAATCTTCTCTGAAACCGCAAGGCCCAAATCTTGTACATTTAGTATGTGGAGTTATACATAAATCATGCCAATCATGCTCCTGGTGTAAAAATGGCCCTGCCCAGGGGGATCATTAGTTCCCATAGCCTTACAATCGTAAGAAAAAATATCTTCTTCTCTGAAACCAGAAGGCCTAGAGTTTTCATATTTTGTGTAAAGCAATGTATAGTTCTCGTCTTTATATATCCTGCTCCCGGATCCTGCTATAGCTGTGCTCCTGGGTCCATAGAGGCCACATCCGGGGTGCGTCATTACTTGCCATAGGCTTATAATGGAAATAAATGAACTTGAAAAAAAATATTCTTCTCTGAAACCATAAGACACAAGCTTGTATATTTGGTATGCAGAAATGTCTTGTGGAGTTCTACCCAAATCCTGCCAATCATGCACCTGGCCCCACCCTGAGGGTCATTAGCTCCCACAGCCTTACAGTGACTCTCATTCTCTGAAAACCAAAAGGCACAGGGCCTTCATGTTTTGGTTGAAGCAATGTTAGTACTCCTCTTTATAAACCCTGCCAATCGTGTCCCTGGGGTCCATACAGGCCACACCCCAGGGGCACCATTATTTGCCATAGTCTCTTAATGGAAATACATGAAAAATATCTCAGAAACAGCAAGACCAAAAGCTAATATATTTAGAATGCAAAAAAAAATGTCATGTGGAGCTCTACATAAATCGTGCCAATCATGTCCCTGGGGTCAAAATTACCCATCCTTGGGGGTCGTTATAGGACCATGACCTTATAATATAGGATGATTTTTTTTCAAGCAAACCAAAATGGCGGACAAGTAGGGTTTCCAGGTCACGACCAAGATGTCCGCCGTATCCATATATGGCAAAATCCTTCAAAACTCTTCTTGTCTGGAACCGGTGCTGCTGGCATCAGAAATTCTATATGTATATAGTGTAGTTTTATTTATTTATTTTTTCTTTGGTAGCTAGACTCTTCGTTTTCTTGGCAGCACAAAAGTTCGATCGTGTATTAAAGCGGTCAATCAGTAAATTAACGGCAGTATACCTTAAAGAATGGTAAACAATGGTTTAAAAATTATAAAGTATGTCTCATACCCTTTTCTTCTGTCGAAACGACATTATGTTGGGAAGCCTGTCCGTACTTATATGGAAGTCCCTGCGTTTCTGAGGAAGCCTATATGCGTTTCCATTGACCATTTTGTGATCGTTCAACGGCGATACTTCTGTTGTGGTTTTATTGTTTAATGGTTTGGTGTTGAATTTTTGTGCTGTTTGCACCTTATGTACGTTTTAATGTATTTAGTTAAGTTCGGTTAAATGAATGGCGGCCTACTGGGAAATAGCTGCTAACTCGGCTTACAATTTGTTCTTTTTGTATAAGTACCTGATTTTCAATTTAGTTTTTCCCACCTCGATTTTTAGTGAGAATTTCTTATCTGATTGCGCCATTTCTTAATCATTGCTTATTTTAACTTTTAATGCTTTATTTTTTTTTTTCGTGTATTAATCCCAACCTTTTCAAATTAAATGTAGTGGGGAAACTTAAATAAGGCCGAAAAAATAGCCGTGTTTCCGCTAACCCAACCGATCCTGATTTTTTGTGCCGACCCTGGTTTTTATTGCCATTTTGAAAGAAAATATTTAAAAGATTTTCATCCCTACCGACCATTGAAATTTTCAGGTAAATGGACATATGACTTAAAATATGTAAAGACGGCAACAATAATACTTTAAAATCATTTATTTAAACTTCATTATGTTTTAAACCTCATGATCAATGTTATACAATTAATGACTTTTGAGGCATTGGATATGATGTGATATCGACCCGAGAATACCAATATTGACCGAGGCGAAGCCGTGGTGTCCCCCTTTCTCTACAGACACGGACGATCATCAGCGTCGAACTGTAGCACTATGAACTACACCAGTACGTAAGGCTTTTACCCATATTTGACGAATGGATTTTCCCATCATTGTCATTTGGATGAGTCCAATTTCATTTTAGGGTAATCTGGTGTGTTTTAAAATTTTTATTCCATTTTTCGATGGAATTTCATTAAACAAACACAATAGCCCCAGATGGGACGCCGCGTTCTGCCGCGTCACATCTGGGGCTATTCTGTGTGCCTATGTCCCACAAAAAGGAGGTCAGGATTAAATGAGTTAAGGTTAGTTTGTGGCAAGGGTTTGTGCCGTAAAACGAAATTGATTTTTTTTTTTCAATTTATTTATCAATTTATTTTACACAGTACTGCTTCCATGATATCTCCAACTTTAATAGCTCTTTATCATCATTTTAGTCGCTTTGAGCGTGTAGTTAGCAGGATGAAACGTACTCCAATGGATGCCCTTATAGTCTCTGTTGTAGCTAGTAGTAAAGTATTCTCCGTGAAGGTTCGACATATAGCAATCCTTGAACCACCAGGCAGATTTGAAGTACTCTGCACAATCGGAAGAATGTCGATATCCTGGATATTGTCGATGATAACTATTTGCAACATCGTTGTCCCGGTCTTGAGTTGAAAACTTCATGCCGTCATGGTAATTCATAGCGTCACCTGAAGCAAATGGAACTTTATTAACTCATATAAGCCTGGTGTTCAATGTTACACAGGTAAACATAATAGTCCCAGATGTAACGCCGCAGAACGCGGCGTCCGAGTTCTGCGGCGCTTCAACTGGGCTAAATATGTTTGCTTAATTAAAGGAATTTCATAAACCTGAAGACCACTCATTACTACATCACACCGTACATACGGCTCGTCAAATTCCAACTGGTACGTCAAACTCCAAATGTTTATATCAGCGCGTGCGTTTTGGCGGGTAAGTTAATTCTGTTGTTTTTTTTTCTCGTTTTATTATACTTTAGCTATACTTTAAATAATAATCGGCAGTCTTGTGTGGACACCTACGCATCTGTACATACAAACGTCATTGTCAGCTTATCTGTGGATTGGCGAAAACATGGCATGAAAGTCTTAAAATTGCACGTTTTCAGAAAACATCCATACTTTCTGCCAAATATCTTCTGCCATATTTTCTGCCAAATATCTTCATAAAACTCTGGCATTGTTTGACTGAACTGATTACTGGTTAACCACTCTGGTCTGAGCCTGTCCAAAACGTAATTCAAGTCATACCATCCATACGTATAAGCCTTTTGGCTTAGTTGCATGGTTATATTTCAAGCACTTGCTGGATGTCATGGCATCCTCATTTCGGGTACAAGTCCCATAAAATGCCGGGAGGCAACGTCCCGACATGACCTTATCTGTTGACCGGGATGTAAAGCATCATTTCAAACAAACAAATAAACATGTATTTGTTCGGTATGTATACAAATTATATTCCATCAAAGAAGCATATCGGCAAACAAATAAAGCACAGGTAACGACATGGTGTTTCTAGGGTGTACACTCAACAGAGCGAATGCGCGAAAACACCAGTGATGCCTAACAACGCCACTGGACATTGGAGCATAAGGAAATCAACAATCAGTTTGAAACCTGGTATGCCTAGGCACAGACCGCAAAGTTCAGTTCCGGCTCTTGTCATACTGAATGATTAAAATGTTTTTAAGGGGCACGCATATAATTAAAGATAGAAACAATGAATTATTCATAAATAATCCCCCTCCCCCGTTTCATGGCGCTTAAACATGCACGTTTAGTCGCGTAGTGGTCTATTTGAATATTTAAAATTGTTTTGCAGTAGCCATATGACGAAAACATGTTGAATATTATCAAATGTTCACACTATCTGCATTCATTTATTCCAAATTCCTATATAGTCAAAAGTACAATCAGCTTTTTTGTTTATCGACTGGCCATCTTGAGTCAAAAACGGCATATAAATAAAAATCTAAACTGAGATCCTTTAAGAGCAGTGAACACATTAATGAGAAAAGTGTTTGGCCATACCGCGGTTTCAACTATTAAAGTCTCGTCAGTGACCCTTTAGATTTGGCAACACGGATAAAAATCGTTTAAAGACAGTCGTTCCACAATTTATGTTTTCTATATGCAATTCATGTTATTAGCAATGCAAATTAAACCATATACTAACTCTTGCACAACAAAGAAGTACTATGTTTTTAAATTACGTTTGTAGCAGACCCGTATCATAAAATGTTGAGCTACCGTCTGGGTCATTCCTTATCGGCCGTCCGTAATTTCACTTATCAAATGACCTTCGCCCATCTGTACTTTGGCGTATTGTTTTTGTCGCCAAGCAACGGAATAAAACGATAAATACACTCTAAAAGTTGATCATCAATGATCCTTCAGATGGATCAGTTCATCTTTATCTCAGGATGGATATTGCCCATAAGATTATACCATGAAAAGTTTAGGTATTCTGTGAAAAATACAGCAAAATAACTTACCCGCCAAAACGCACGCGCTGACACAAACATCTGGAATTTGACGTACCAGTTGGAATTTGACGAGCCGTATGTACGGTGTGTACATGAAGCCTGATCTTGGAGCATTGAGTCATAATGAAATGACATTGACCATGAATACTCACACACCTTTATTGCCTTCATAAGTTGTCTGCATCTGCTAAGTTTCGGGTCTCAGGCTGCGATAGTTTCCAAAGCCAGTGATTTCTGAGAAAACCATAATCTTAATTTTGATATTTATGACCAAACATATGAAAACCAGATCAAACCAGGTCCTGGAGGTTAATTATTTTGACAGATTTTCTATATTGACCTCCAAACATCAGTATCAATCCCCTGAGTACCCAAAAATAGCTTCAACATGAAATTAGCATTTTTTTTTTTTTTTTTTTTTTAAAGAAAAAAATGATGGTTTAAAAAAAAAAATGATGGCCATGATTTGATGTACGAAGGTACATGTAGCTACAAAGGGCCAAAACTCAGTTCAGTGCATGAAATCAACATGGTTTGCAGAACCTCACTATTACAGGTAAACAAAGTTCTTGATAATAAGGAGTATTTGGTTATAATTAAGGAATAGTTTTGCTTAATTTTCATAAAAAGGGTATAAGTAGGCAATGATCAGGAAAAGACTCAATCAGAAAGAGAATCGATCTCCACAAACCGAGGTGGCAAAAATCTAAATTAACATTCAGGCACTTATACAATGAAAACATATCGTAAACCGAATGAGCAGCTATTTTCCCAATAGGTGGCCACTTAACTAAAAATATGAAAACGTACATAAGGCGCAAACAGCACAAAAAGTTTTAACACCAAGACATAAAACAATAAGAACCACCATAGACGTATCGCCTTGAAACCATCAGTAATATAAAATCACTGGCGGGGTTAAATAGTTTTTAGCTCGCCTGTACGAAAGTACAGGAAGAGCTATTGCAGTCACCCCGGCGTGGGCGTCGGCGTCGGCGTCGGCGTTAGCGTCGGCGTCGGCGTCGGCGTTGCTCAAAATGTTAAAGTTTTTGGTTAAAGTTTTTATGAGTCTATATCTCTTGAAGTTGTGGATGGATCAAGTTGATACTTTGCATGTTGGTAGATATTGGTCTGAAGTTTTATGCTGTACCATCATGACCCACCTGGGTGACCTTGAGGTCAAGGTCACGGACTTAGAATTTTTTGTTAAAGTTTTTGGTTAAAGTTTTTATAAGTCTATATCTCTTGAAGTTGTTGATGGATCAGGTTGATACTTTGCATGTTGGTAGATATTGGTCTGACGTTTTATTCTGTACCATCATGACCCACCTGAGTGACCTTGAGGTCAAGGTTACGGACTTAGAAATTTTCTGTTAGAGTTTTTGGTTAAAGTTTTTATAAGTCTATATCTCTTGGATATGTAGATGGATCAAGTTGATACTTTGCATGTTGGTAGATATTGGTCTGAAGTTTTATGCTGTACCATCATGACCCACCTGGGTGACCTTGAGTTCAAGGTCACAGACTTGAAAAATTTTATGTTAAAGCTTTTGCTTAAAGTGTTTTGAAATGTATATTGCTGGAACAGATGGATGGATCTAGTTGATACTTTGCTGTTAGATATTATTCTTTTATTATGCTGTAGCATCTTGACTCACCTGTGGTCAAGGTCACAGACTTAGATTTTAGGTTATAAGTCTATATCAAATATGTAGATGGATCAAGTTGAACTTAGCTTGTTGGTAGATATTGGTCTGAAGTTTTATGCTGTACCATCACGACCCACCTGAGTGACATTGAGGTCAATGTCTTTGGTCATAGATTTAATAGATTTAGTGGCAAAGCACAAGTCAGGCGAGCTACGCTGTCCTGCGACAGCTCTTATTATTTAAGAAATGAATTTCATTTTTCTGGTGTTCATGGAGCTATGAACCGCAGTGGGTCGCGTGCAAAGTGAATGAACCCCGAAGGGGTTCATGTAAGCTTTGCTAGCGACCCACTGCGGTTCGTAGCTCCATGAACAACAGAAAAATTAAACTCATAGCTTATATTTACATTCATTTCTCTCTATCGCTTGTTGGAAAATCACCAAGGCGGTCACATTTACCAGCAAACAGAGAATCTACACACAGTGTGTGTTCAAACAGCGGAACGGCGTCGACGTTTACAACGTCCAATCAGATTGGCGAGATTCATGTTTTTTGACGTCAAGTTTGGATTACGTCACGTCGCGTGACACAATGTTGTTCATGGAAGTATGAACACAGATGAACATCTAATGGTTCATCTAAGGAGGTTTTAGAAAAATGTAAATATAGGTACCTAACCTCACCCTCAGCTTCTGCAGTGCTTCACAACATTTAGTTAGTTGTTCGGTCCTCGTGGTGAAACTCTATCTAGTCAATGAATCATCACGGACAAACAAATAAATCATGATAACCACCATGATGAATCAAAAACGAGGACTCGCATATTGAGTAAGCTGCCTGACGATGGAGATCCCTGCGTGCCAAATAAGTCACTAACTCCTGAGCAAAAATAAAACAACAGTTGAACCCAACGTTGTTGGTAGATCTACTCGTTAGAATCGCATCCCCGTGGCGATTCTATCAGTGAGTACCCATAATAAATGAGCCGCCTCGTGGGAAAACCAACAATGTGGTTTCCGAACAGGTCCGACAAAAAGCGGCCTGTACAAGCATAGAAAAGAGATAGAAGCTTGAAATTTCGGATTTAAGTAGAAGAGGAATTGTACTATCCGAGTAGCGAAAACAAAGGCGCTGATCAGCTTCGCGGTTACCGCGAAGCTGATCTGCGCCTTTGTTTTCGCCTATGCAGATTGTTGGTCTTCCCACGAGGCGGCTCAAATGTTATTAAGCTACAGTCACACTGTCACGTTTCGAGGCCTACGTTTTACTACGTTTCTGAAACGTAGCAATACGGCAATATACGTAGCAAAACGTATTACAACGTAGTGGAACGTATTACATACGGCTATATACGGCTATATACCTGGCCCATGCCACGTTCGAACTAAAAAAAAAACAGTTCGAACGTGGCACTCTGATTTACGTAGCTTATACCTAGTAAAACGTAGCAAAGCGTAGTCGAATCGTAGTAAAACGTAGTACATACGTAACAAATACGTACTAAAACGTAAATTACAACCCGGTGGAACTCTACGTATCAATACGCATGGACTACGTTTCAATACGTTTTACTACGACTTGCTACGTGTTACCCTACGTTTTGATAGGTTTCAGTAGGTTTCAGCAGGTACATGTATTACTAGGTAGTACTGTATAACTTCGTATTGACACGCTCTACTACGATTTAACTAAGTATTACTACGTTTGGTTACGCATACGGGCCTTCATGATTGTGTAAGAAAACGATCATCGAACGCTCAAGTTCATGGCCAGTACGCATGGGATTAAGAATTGGGTGCAATTTTGAAACAAATAGTAATATGCACTAAATGTGTACATTTTGGTAGTGAGTTTTTTTTTTTTTTTTTTTTTTTTTTTTTTTTTTTTTTTTTTTTTTTTTTTTTTATGCAATAAATCGAGTCACAAAATATAGAGAAAAAAGGTTACCTATTCTGTGTCATCTTGCAGTGCACTTAAGAGCCCCGGTGTACGCGCAGATTTGCCACCCCTGGAGCTTTTCTTTGATCCTCTCTTGGTGGTCATCATGCAACTAATTAATTTTGGTGCGGTAATTCCAATAAATACGTCACGGGTACAAGTGATCTATCCGGACGCTACGTAGTAATAACCTGATAAAACCTACTGAATCGTAGGAAAACGTATCGGCACGTAGTAAATGCGTGGCTAAACGTACCAATCCCTAGTAAAACTGTGGCCCTAAGCCGTTGGATAACCGGACAATACGTAGCGATACGGAGTAAAACGTCGCAAAACGTAGCTATAAACGTACTGAAACCTAACAACCTGCAAAACCGGACAAATTTAGGGCAAAACGTGGGACTTGGAAACGTAGTAAGACGTAGGCCTTGAAACGTGACAGTGTGACTGTAGCTTTAAGGACTAGCGAAATTATCTTAAAGTTTTGAAGTCATCATTAAATACTCTTCATTATCTAGCCTTCAGTAATTAAATATGCATTTTAACGTGTTTTGATTTTGTTTATTTATTTAATGAAAATAAATATTGATCAATATTGAAACAGTTGTGAAGTCTTATAACAGTTCTTGACTTCAATTTCGGTGCGGCCTAGGTAATTATCACTTTTTCAGGTAAATAAATCCTTATGCCAACATCAAAGTCAATAATTGTATAATATTGCCCAGGGGCGGAGCAGATGAACCCCTGGGATACAATTGTTTTCAAAATCATAAATATAGCCCAATTGCTCATTTCCTGCAAGGGCGGCCTCCGTGGCCGAGTGGTTAAGAGCACTGATATTTCATTATCGCGTTTAGCCATTCAATTATCGCACTGCTATGTCTGGTGTGGGATCGAGCCCCACACGGGGCATACGTGACACAATCAGCCATTCAAATGCATGGGTGACCTATGTTGACCTTGCTGTAAAGTATGTCAAGGTCATGAGAGGACCATGATTTATATATACAATGCAGTACTGTCGTCATCATTGTTACGGGCCAAGTTTCGTTGAAATCGGTCCACCGGTTCCCTGAGAAAATTTTCGAAGGTTTTTTTTACCACATATGGGCATGACGGCTATCTTGGTCATGTGACCTGGAACTTTATTATACATTGTTCAACCTTCCTTTAGATGCTTCATATAAAATCTGGCTTTGATTGGCCAAGCGATTTTCGAGGAGAGGCTATTTGAATATTATGGTAATATACATGCCCCCCAGGGTGAGGACAGATGAACCCCTGGTGTCCCATTCTTATTTCAGAATCATAAATATTTAGTCACATAATTGCCTATATGCTACAAGAGTTTCTCTTTAAATGACATTTTAATAGTTTTCCCTATTCAAATGCGTCTATTTTATTATTAGGCGACCTATGTTGACGTCGTAAAATAGGTCAGTGTCATCATAGGGTCATATATATTTATATTTACATTTCTTTAGTGATTAATGATTTTCGTTGAAATAGGTCTATCGGTTCTGGAGAAGAAGATTTTTGAAGGGTTTTTACCATATATTCGTTGGTTCCCCCTTCCTATAGATGCTTCATATAAAAGTTGACTTTGATTGGCCATGTGGTTTCAGAGAAGAAACTCTTTGAAAATTTGAACGCACCCGCGCATGGGCGCCGGCTCGAGTACCCCATGAAACAGAGCTACAAATAAAAAAGACAAAACATCATACACGTACATATAATTTATTTATTCACTTAGTCACTATTAATACAGCGATGCTTCCACAGGTCCAAGTTTAATAGCCTTTATCATCATTTTAGTCGCTTTGAGGGTGTAGTTAGCAGGGTGAAACGAATTCCAATGGATGCCCTTAAAATCCCGGTTGTAGCTAGTTGTAAAATATTCCCCGTTTAGGTTTGACGAATAACAAGCCTTGAACCACCAGCCCGATTTGTAGTATTCTGCACAATTGTATGGATAGCCTTGAACAACATCATTGTCTTCATCTTGAGTTGAAAATTTCATGCCGTCGTGGATATTCAGAGAGTCGCCTGAAGTCAAGGAAACCTATGATGACCAATGGTCGCAATGAACGCCAATCTGGTATATATTACCGGTCCCGATTGCGTACTGGTTAGAGCGTTGTAAATATGATAACCTCAATGATGGGAATGCAGTAAATATGTTAAGGTGACGGTTGGTGGCGGGCATTGTGGTTCTATCATTTGGGTCTGGTGATTCGGGGTGAAAACGACGGTTCGCCGATAAGTAAAGTATTCGCCGTTTAGGTATGACCACCACCACCACCACCACCACCACTACTACTACTACTACTAGTAGTAGTACTTAGTACTATTATGGCTCCATTAACGCACACAACACATTTGGGAAAAATGAAACAGACGTTAAGCCGCTCGCCAATATTTGGTCATGTGAAAGGTTTTAAAGGGGTTTATTATACACGGACATGCAGTAGTGTCAAGACGAAAGGTAACAGTAAGTGCACTTGGTGTGCACGACAAAGTGCACTTTTCTTGCAATGTTTGATAGTGATTAGTGCACTGACTAGTGCACTCCATGTGAACAAGGGTGTTACATTTGAGCCGCCTCGTGGGAAAACCAACAATCTGCATAGGCGAAAACAAAGACGCAGATCAGCTTCGCAGTAACTGCGAAGCTGATCAGCGCCTTTGTTTTCGCCACTCGGATAGTACAATTCCTCCTCTACTTAACTCCAAAATTTCAAGCTTCTAGCTCTTTTCTGTGCTTGTACAGGCCGGTTTGTGTCGGACCTTGTCGGAAATCACATTGTTGGTTTTCCCACGAGGCGGCTCATTTGTCTTACGAACAACATGGTCACTGATGATGGACCCTACGGCCTTGAGATACATGTAGTAAGTTTTGGGTATATCGGCCAAGATTTAAAATGTTGTTCGTTCAAAATGACAACGGCGTTCCGGTGACCGGGGCCCAGAATTACAATGCTTCCTTAACTCTTAAGGTAGACCTTAACTTAAGATTTTCCTTAAATTCGACAAAAGTGCATTACAATCGATTTTTTTACTTTAAGGTAGACCTTATCTTGAGGAAATACTTAAATATTTAAGGTTACTCGATAGCTACCTTAAGTTAAGATTTTACTTAGGCAATACAAAAAAATGCCCAGTTTATGCATTATTTACAGGTTTTTGGCAATATGTTTATGCCCTTTATGTAACTGGGCCCAGAATTACAATCATTCCTTAAGTTAAGGCCTCCTTAGCGGTTTAAGTTAAGTTTATACCTTAGCTAGGATTTTCCTTAAAAAGCGCATTTGTAATACACTTTATGACAGACCTTTACTAAGGGGAAGTTTTCGTAAAACCTTACGGGACTGCTTCGGAAACAGTCGAAAACCTTAACGGAACAACACGAAAATTGATAAGTTTTATATCGCGTAAGCGGCATAATGCATAGTTGCAATATTTTATTTATAAGCATTGGTTTATCATTTCACCCGTATTAGACTCTGTAGTGCAGTGGTTAAGACGTCCGTTTGACCACTTGCAACTTGAAACTTGGTTCTGAGTTCGATACCTAATGAAGGCAATTTTTTCTTTTTCTTTGTTATTCTTTTCTTTTTTTCTTTTCTTTCGTCTTTTTTTCTTTTTTTATATTATTTTTGTTATTTGAGAATCCAATGAACGTTATTCATCTTTTGCTTTGTTATCTTTTTATCAAAAGTTATTTTTCTTGCAATTCATCATTGTTACACATCATAGTATTACATGTACACGCGTGCAAAGACTCATGTCGAAGACAAACGTGGTGATGGAAATAATCCAAGGTAGCATTATCATAATAGTATATAATGACGACTGCAAATAAAATATAAATGTTAGATCCTTTGGAAAGCAGTGAAAACATTCAAAGGGAGGTAGTATGGGTAATATTTCGCAATCTTCAGTTCATAAAAATTAAACCCTGATCAGAGACCCCTTATAAGTCGACAAAGAAAGTAAGACAAGGCAAAATGTCCGATGTGTGAGTGTACGAGAATTGTTCTTTCCTTTCTTTCTTTCTTTCTTTCTTTCTTTCTTTCTTTCTTTCTTTCTTTCTTTCTTTTAAACATTCACCCACCATCACTCACATGTGCATGTGCGCAGGCAGGACCAAAAAGATATGATATTTTTTT
This sequence comes from Rugalucina vietnamica, assembly GCA_964017185.1. NCBI lineage: Eukaryota > Metazoa > Mollusca > Bivalvia > Lucinida > Lucinidae > Rugalucina > Rugalucina vietnamica. The sequence goes on along the minus strand of OZ024885.1, from coordinate 29,100,597 downwards.
CATAAATTTTTATTTTACAAAGATGATCTTCAGAAGGCGCTCATGGGGAGCGCGAATGTATGGATTGCCGAATTCTATGGCGAGAGCCCCTGTATTACTAACCTTCTCCCACTGTTTTGGTTCCCAAACCCAACACATTCATTTACCCATTGGGGCCGTGAGAAATAGATGGTCTGTTCGTACATGCAGTTAAAATTTATAATTGACTGACCGACTAGCTCTGGGCCTGTCCAGAAAAAAATGGTCAAACATGCGCCATACATATAACCTTTTGTTGTAAAATACTTGGGTGGTTATATCTTAAAGCACATCTCGCCTGTCTTGACATCCAAATGTTGGTAAAAATCTTTATAAAACTGAAGCAATGTATCGGCATGCCTATATCTGTTGATTATGACGTAAAGCATCAAAGAAACGACTAACTTACCCAACACATTACCTGTAAATTTTCATGGAAGCAATACCTCGACATGACTGAAAATTGTTGACGGAGTAGTTATTAAGCCACATCGGGCATGCAACATCTTAATTTTTCAATTTATAATAATTCTACATGCACATGTGAACATACAAGTTCGAATCTCGAGTTGTTTCGTTTAACCAAAAATAAAGTTAAACTAAAACAAGAGTATTTGGAACTGAAAATGTCTCCCTTTCTTGCACACGATCTACACAACCATCTCCGTTACGTGAAAAAATATTATGGCGAAAAATGTGATATACGTAACGTAGCATTGCATGGTTACACAGTGTGCATAAACATATATATTAGTAAAACTCCCTTGAATAATGCATTAACCGTGCATTATTTGTCTAGCCTAAGTAAAATCTTAAGTTAAGGTAGCTATCGAGTAACCTTAAATATTTAAGTTTTTCCTCAAGTTAAGGTCTACCTTAAAGTAAGAAAATCGATTGTAATGCACTTTTGTCGATTTTAAGGAAAATCTTAAGTTAAGGTAAACCTTAAGAGTTAAGGAAGCATTGTAATTCTGGGCCCAGGGCAACGCTACGTAACATACGTATCACATTTTTTTTTTTTTTTTTTTTTTTTTTTTTTTTTCATGAAGGAAGACGGTAGTGTCTGTGCATGCAAGATTGAGAGTCTATTTCACTTCCTAATTTTGTTTTATTTTAATTTTATTTTTAAACAAAACATCTCGAACATTAAAGATGTTACTTGTAGGATGTGGCTAACCAACCAGTCAACAATTTTCAGTCATGTCGGGATATTAGCATTGCTTCCATGGAACTTTACTGGTAATGTGTTGAGTAAATTTGCCGTTTGTTTGATTATTTGACATGTTGCTTTACGTCCCTATCAACAGATATGTTTATGTTGGTACGTTGCTTCAGTTTTATGGAATTTCTACCTAACATTTGAATGTCATGACTGGCGAGATGTGCTATAAAATATAACCACCCAAATAAATGACTAAAGCTTATATGTATGGACCACTTTTTTCTGGGCAGGCCCAGTTACATGTAGCAAGTAACCAGTCATCGGATGGTCAGTCAGTCAGTTAAAAGCTAAACATGGAGGTACGAGCAGCCCATCTATTTCTCACGGCCCCACTTGAATGTGCGGGTTCCCGTACTGAATGTGTCTGGTTTCAAAACCAATACGGCGGGAGAAGGTTCTTAATCTATGGCCTTTCGCCACAGATTACGGCAATCAATGCGCTCGGGCTACCCGGGCGCGCGTTCTCAAAATCACAGTTGCAAAATAAGAATCTGAGAGAACACATAACATTGTCTCGCTCCTTACCACCAGCCTGTCTACATGCCCACGTGGCTAGGAAATATTTATAAGAAAGAAAGAAAGAAAGAAAACATATCGCACATATCGAACTTTATAGCCTTGTCCGGATTTCGTAGTCGGTTTATAAAGCGTCACTGATGAGGGTTCATTACCCGAAATAGCGCGATATAGCCCTTACTACCTCTCTTTTTGAGTGTTTTCGCTGCTTTCCAAAGGATCTTACCTTTATATTTTGTTTGCGGTCATCATCATTATTATTATTATTATTATTATTATTATGAAATCATGTTTCCTTGGATTATTTCCATCACCACATTTGTCTTCGAGAGGCTATGACATTACACCTGTGAACATGTATGTGTGTGTTGCTATGTTGTATTTTCACTGCAGGGCACAAGTACGGCTCGAAAATTACTCAATTTAAAAGAAAAAAGAAAAAGAAAACAAAGCATAAGGAATGTAAAATGATAATAAAGTAACAAAAATAAAAAAAAATGACACGAAAAAAAAATCAACTCCTGCAGGTTTCGAACTCAGAACCAACGAGTTGTAATTGCGAGACTGCAACGAGAATATACAATAAACCAATGTTGATATTCAAAATCTTTTGTCTATGTATTATGCCGCTTACGCGCTATAAAATTATTAAATTTTCGTGTTGCTCCGGTAAGCTTTTCGACTGTTCCCGGAACGGTTCGTTAAGTTTTTACGGAAACTTCTATTTAGTAAAGGACGGTCATAAAGTGTATTATAAATGCACTTTTTAAGGAAAATCCTAGCTAAGGTATAAACTTAACTTAAACCGCTAAGGAGGCCTTAACTTAAGGAATGATTGTACCAGCAAGATATAACCACGCCCACCCCTATTTCCTTAGACAAACATTTTGTTTTTGCATGAACATTTACCTGTAAAAAGCACGTGTTGGTGTGTTTGTCTAACCCACATGTTGTCTAAGCGTCATTGACCGTTAGCTAATGCGCTGATTTGAATGGTCAATATAAAAATGAATATTAATGATGGGTGGTTTGACGGAGGACTCAATTAACGGTCAATGACGCTTAGACAACACGTGGGTTAGACAAACACACCAACACGTGCTTTTTACAGGTAAATGTAGGCGCAAAAACACAATGTTTGTCTAAGGAAATAGGGTTGGGCGTGGTTATACCTTGCTGCCGGAGAAGTCAATTCTGGGCCCGGGACAATTTGTAATTATGAATTCTACTCGGCATTCTCTCTTCCCAAGGTGGCTTCTGAAAATTTTCTTTGGTAAAAGCGGTTTAAGGAACACGGTTATTATTATTCTTTATGTAAATGACCAAGGGTCGAGGACAAAAATGACATAGAACATAAATCAGAAATCAGTTATGACGTACTAATACCGACTTTCAGGTCACAGACGACAGAGGTTTATACAAAAGATTTGAAAGTGGTTATTGTATTATGGCTTGGTGTTAAAACTTTTTGTGCTGTTTGCGCCTGATGTATTTTTTCATATTTTTAGTTAAGTTTTGGAAACTGAGTGGCCACCTATTGGGAAAATAGCTGCTCATTCAGCTTACGATATGTTTCCATGGTATAAGTGCCTGATTGTTAATTTAGTTTTTCCCACCTCGGTTTTTGGAGAGGGATTCTCTTTCTGATTGCGCCTTTTCCTGATCGTTGCCTACTTGTACCTTTTGATGTTATTTATTATACTTTTCCATAGAAATACCTAACCTTGTCGTTAATGGGCCAAGGCCAGCTCAGGGTCGCGTAAGGCTGCCTACCTAGCCCAGCGGGCACATGACGTCATAATGACGTCACATGACGTCATAATGACGTCATATCAACGTCGATGCGACGTCATGACGTCGCATCGATGTCGATATGACGTCATTATGACGTCATGTGCCTGCTGGGGCTAGTCCAAAACCTGGTAGCATCATAATAATTTCCAACAACTCAAAACCAATATAATGATCGTGCTGTTAAGAGATCATCTTTCACTCGTTTCCAGACTGACACTGTAGTATCTAGTCGCAACTTCACTAGCACACTAGAGTTTCGAGAAGCCTCCGCGGTGTAGCCAAAATGTCTTGTAAAGCGGGCGTCGTTGGTTCGGTCCCGGGCTTGTCCAGTTTTTCAGATGAGACTTAAAACCAATGCCCCGTTTTTATATAATCTAAATTGTTGAATGGGACGTAAAACACAACTAACTAACAAGTTTCCATTGCCTACAAACTAGTACCTGCGTTGCCGGAATAGCCCCAGACAGACAAGTAATAGTCATGGTCCTCGTCAGCCACTCTAAATGATCGATAGTTGGCGTATCTCGTCACATTCTGCCAATCCGTTACAACGACCCGCAGAATGTTGTTTCCGTTGTTTGTCAGAATATGGATGAAGTCGTTTCCTGTAAAAGATTGAAGATTAACGTTGCGTCTCGAAAACATTCCTAAGCAATGAAATTGCGATTGAAAGTGAAAAAAAAATGAAATTCATATTTTTGCTCAAAACATTAATTGTTGTTACAAGTTAGAACCGCCTCACGGGTATGGCCAAACACGTGCAGAAGTCCTAGGCGACATGTGAGAGTTTATAGATTCCCGGGTATAGATTTTGGTTCTCGTACAAGACAAACGGGGCGTCAGATTCTATGATAAGCTAATTCATTGTAGTCGGCGGGCTTTCATTTCTGTTTCTTAGCCATGTTCTGGCACGGTTATTCCATGAAGCAAATGGGAATATTTAGAGTGCTCTTGGCTTCGACGCAGATAAGGCCGTTTAGGACTTTTGACTAGTACAGATGGCTCAATGTAACACATGTATTGAGCCGCGACGTAAGAACATGATTTTTGCATACGTGCAAACAAAGGCGCAGATCAGCCGTGCAGTAACTGCACGGCTGATCAGTGCCTTAGTTCTCGCTATACGGATAGTACAATTCCTCTTTTTCTAATACCCGAAATTTCAAGCTTCTAGATATCTTCTGTGGCTGCATAGATCGGTTTGTGTCGGACCTGGTCGAAAACCATGAAGACCGGTTTTCTTGCGCCACGGCTCAATTAGAATAGTTTATCAAAGCGCATGTGTCGACCTCACGGTATCATACCTAGCCAATATTCTCCATCACTCCTTCCAAACCCAGACTTGTACGCATCCCAGGTACGGTAGAAATCAACTGAACCGTCATATCGCCGTTGAATAACCTAAAATAAACTCACTGACATAATTTTCCCGAGATTTTCATCACTGACATCACTTGACATGAGACCTGTAAATGAATTACTAAGTCACGCTTGTCGCTTTTATTACTGTAACAGGTAGTCACCAAATTACTACAAAAACAAAAGAAATGATGGTGCACTTCATTGAAGCCTCCTCACATTTTCAAACGCGTATACAATTTTATACTTTAATACGATCGCTTCGGGCTGAGCCCATTTACCATCACGTTTCAGGTAAACATTTAAAACTACGTACGGTCCATGCATCACTCCCGATGAATTCACATCTAACAGAAGCTGGGAACTGTTGCGTGCCAAAGGGAAATATTATGTAGGACCCATTTTGACGATCAGCCAGCACAAGCTCGGAACAGTCTCTTGGTAACCTGACAGCTACAATGAACACATAAGATGATTTTATTAGATGTACACGTAAAATACAAGATCTTTGAGGCCCATGCGAATTTTATGAAAACTAAAGTCCTTTTTGCATACACCAAATTTGCATGTGTGCAAATGTGCTCCGGTGTGCAATAATTTTGCTCGGGGTAATCAATTTCGAGAATAGACATAATTATAAATTAGCATAATAATGAAATGGAGCGGAATCGAGAGGCCCTGAGTTCTAACCCCGCTAGTGCGCCATGTTCCATAGATAATTTACCAAAACAGCCAGTTATATGTATGTGGTCAATGTTTCAATATTTTGAAGAAAAAAAATCCTATCCCATCTTTTGGGTTGCCCGATGGCTACCTTGCTGGGAGTCTTCATAGATGTTCATTACGTGTCTTTTGTTGTCACTTCTTTTACGCCTGAAGTATGCGCTCTTATTTATAACTGAATTGGATAAATTCCCCTTCTTCAAAAAAAAATAAATAAATTAAAAAAAAATCATAATAATAATAAAAGAAAGAAAGAAAAGAAGAAGAAAAAACATTTATGTTTCAGCGAGTAATATACCATACCGAAAGGACTCGGTAACATGCGCATAGGCGGAACTGTGACGGAATTGTGACCATCAAGGTGGTGCCCACAATATTGGGTCTGTTTTATTGTTATGCCTACTCTGTATGGTTAGAATCTAACCTCCAATAGACGATCCACCACAAGTCATGTTTTGATTGCAGAGAGCTGTATCATTGCAACACGCCATGCATCGAAAATGGTGACCTTCCGCTCTCTTGCCAAGGATTGGTGCTATAACACTTGGGCAGGCCTATAATGTACACTTAACGGATAAAATAAAATTCTTTTCCTATTTTCGAGTAGGATTCTACGAAAGCCTAGAAGGGCCACTTGCAGAAAAAGAAAAAAAAATTATCTCGTTATAACGACTTAATTATGTCGTAATAACGAGATAACTAAGTCGTAATAACGAGATCATTATCTCGTAATAATGAGATAACGAGATAGTTATCTCGTTATAATGAGATAGTTATCTCGTTATTACGACTTAGTTATCTCGTTATTACGACTTAGTTATCTCGTTATTACGAGTTAGTTATCTCGTTATTACGACTTAGTTATCTCGTTATTACGAGTTAGTTATCTCTTTTCTAAAACTGATCCTTCTAGGCTTTCGTAGGATTCAACATTTGATATGGATAAACTCTTGTATAATACAATGCCGATTTGTCGTGTCAAAGGTCATTTTGATTCCGTATTCCGTTAATGAACAGTTAAAACGGGACACTGCTGGTCACGGGGAGGCGACAACAAACAATGCGGCCACAAAGCTCAGAAAATATCTTATGTGAACGACTTTGGCGGTAATGTCGCTCGGTGTCCCTTTTTTCGATGTCCGTCATATGGTGGTGTCTATAATATATCTTTCTAAAATGTTCAAGCCTTCTCATATCGCTATATAGACTTCAATAACCGTAAGAATTTGGAAGAATGCCTATAACTTTTTTGTTTCCGGCCTCTGTCTCCAGAAGTTTAAACATAGTACGTTTTGATAAGAAGTGGGTATATTTGTGGCAAAATAAAAGTTGTGGCCGAATATAACTGTGCATTATATATTCTTTGAAAGTGTGGCACCGATTGTCTGAGAAAAAAAATGTGTCTTGCCAGATGATGAGATCAAAGTTCATTTTTTCATTGAGGTTTTACAAGTTCACATAGCAAAAACTAGTTCATATTAAAGATAAGAATTCTTTTCAATGTTATCTTTAGAAAACCCGGCACGTTTCTACTCTTGTCGTTCTCACATGTGGAATTCGTAGCTTGTTTTGTATTGGTCAGGCGTACGCATGTCGCGTCTAAAATGTCGACTGCCCCAGAACAAATAAAGAAAAAAATCTATGTTTTTCTACATATGCCCAATACAATTTCTGCGTAAAATCGAACATGTACGATTTTCTCTTTACTATACTACACGCATCTATACGCGACTACAAAAGGGCCCTCTGTGACCAGGTCCCGAGGTTATAAAACTTTTTTCATGCTCAGCTCGGCTGAGACTAAAATTTATCCTGCTCATAAATGTTAAAATGCAATTGTTGGCATTTTAACATTTATTAGCAGGATAAATTACAGGCTTTGGCGTTCTAAACCTTCAATTTCAATATATTTTGGGTTAGCAGTTGAAATTTCATGCCCAACAGAGCTGAGCTTGAAAAAAGTTTTATAACCTCGGGGCCTGGTATTAGGAAATATTCGCGTGCCGCCAGAAACGTGCACCGTATACCCGAATAGTCTAAGTACTCCGATGCGAACGCAGTCTCTTTGGCTTCATGTTGAAAATTTATACAGGGTCACTGAAGAGGCTTAAGTAGCCGAAACCTCGGTATGGACATCCCCTCTCTCATTAATACGTTTACTGCTCTTAAAGGATCTCAGTTTTATTTTTATTTACGGCGCAAATACTGTACCTGTGGAACAGTGCAGCCTAGATCAGAGAGCTCTACCCCGGATTCTGTCTGGTACTTGTGTACGTAACATTCCTGCAACAGTGATCGAACCCTAAAACTTTGTTTTTACTGAGTGTTATTACGAAAACGCGCCCATGCAATATACAGATTTTTCGTAAGCTGTAAAAACTGAAAATGTTGGGAAGAATTTTTTTTTTATTTGTTTATTAGACCCACCTCTCTCTATATGTTTTAGAGCAAAAATAAGAAAACTAAGTCTACCCCACTTCACCCCGGTTTTACTCATAAAACTCATAAATATGTAAAAATGGGATATAAGGAAGGGTATATATTTCACGGACATAAGTTATCATGACGATTCTAGTTATTTATTTATTTATTTATTTATTTATTTATTTATTTATTTATTTATTTATTTATTTTGGCAAATGGGGTATTTTTCCCATACACGAAGTGCAGCTTCTGTGTTTATTTCTGTAACATCTGACCGAACTTGCCTTCAAATAGGTCCCCAGCGGGCACATGACGTCAGAATGACGTCAGATCGACGTCGATGCGACGTCATGACGTCGCATCGACGTTGATATGACGTCATTTTGACGTCATGTGCCCGCTGGGGATCAGTTGTGTTACGACTCCTGCTCTACATGAAAAGTTTAATATAACATACCACAAAGGGCTTTAGAGCTCTGCGGGTGTAAGACAATTATTTACCCATATTTTACTAATGGAGTTCCCATCATTATCATTTGAGTGAGTCCACTTTCAGTTTTGAGGGCTTCAGGTGTGATTTTTTTTTTTAATCTACGATGAAATTCATCTAAGCAAACAGAATAGCCCCAGGTGGGACGCCGCATTCTGCGGCGTCACATCTGGGACTATTCTGTTTGTCTATGTCCCATAAAAAGGACGTCAGATGATTTAATTAATTGAAAATCAGTGTTGATGCCAAAAATGAAAGTCTCGGGGCTCTCCCAAATGATAATAGTAGGAAAGTTAGGATATAAAAACCCAGATAATACCTCTGTATCGTTACATTTTATCTGGTGATTGCATCCTTCTTGCATGTCGACCCCACTGCACGAAGAGCAGGTTTGTCCGGCATCTGTAAGGTACAGATCATCATGAGTGACAATTTTGTATTGATAGTCGAATAACTTTTTTTTTTTTGGGGGGGGGGGGGGGGGCAGGACGGGGAGGCATTTATGTGTGCAGCTACAACTTGAAGCCTAACTTCATGGATTTTTAGCAAGTAACCGAGAAAAAGAAGAAGAAGAAGAAGAAGAAGAAGAAGAGAAACACAGCTTTTGGCACATACGATAGGCTGTTTGGAAAGACAATCTCATGACCTTGATGACGTCGCATAACACGGATAAGCTGCTGAACAGAGCTTATTGATGGGAGGAGTTGAAAATTTGAATAAATAGATAAAATAAATAAAGATTTTAGCAAGCTTGATTAATTTTGGTACCAAAGTAGTCCCGAAAACGAATGTTTTCATGCACAAATATGAAAGTATTCTGAAGTGGCCTATGTATAAAGCAGACTGGGGTAATCCAACAATGTTATACGTTTCACATATGAAAATAGAAAAAAATACATGTATAATTTTTTTTCACATGTAACTTTTTTAAACACATGAATATTCTTCTATGTTTCGTGACTAATCATACAATGAATAATTATATTTGAGCTGTTGTTATTTATATTCATGTTGCGTGTTTTGTCCGTTCGTCTGTCTGTTTTGCTCGTCGGGGTGTTTTTGATTTATTATGGTTGCTGCTTTTCTTGTTGGGCTCTTGTTTAGTTTCGTGAATGAACATCTTGATGAACCAGTAGAAAATGTCTCATCTTTAGGTTGAGGTTTTGGCTTTATTGCAGCAACATTTTGTAATACAGGTGTTAGCCAGATGAAATCTTGGTTTTATTTTATTCAAATCCGTTTTTGATCATAATATATTTTCGCTGTACTGATAGAAATGGTAATTTCGCTGTCCTAGTAAAACTGGTTTTATTATGATGATGGTATCTTCTGGTGTCTTTGGTTGGGATTTTAACATAATTACATCAACACCCTGGTCCGTCATTACGTACAGGAAACTAAAGCAACGTATAGATTACTAAAGCGCAACGTATAGTTTACTAAAAAAAATGGCGGATTTTGGTGGACACGAATCGGTGAGTAAGATTTGTTTATTGATTCTGATGTTCCTTTTTTGTTTATCTTAATCAAACACACCTTACGGACCAGCAAAACTATTGTGTTATTTGCCTCGATCTGGCCAAAAAAATTTTTCAAATGTCCTTTGATAGCGAAATTATTAATGATTTTTCATTACAACGCATTCGACACCTGAAACGGTACAACGAAAAAACAACTAAAACGTTCTAATTTGGGTAAAATAAACCTTATTACTTTATTTATTTTTTTATTTATTCCGAAATTTTAGTCAACATATTTACATACATAGTTACAAGTGTTTACATGATAACATTGGGGAATATATATGTGACTCGGATTAGGCGTAGGCATGCCTATAATTGCCTTCTCCGTATAATGTACGTGTTGCAATGAAACATCAATATACAAGTGGAAAATATGAAAGCATATGAGCCTTCGCATGAGAAAGACATCAATGAGAGTTTCTAATCAGGTCCGACACAAACTAGCCTGTACAGTCAAAGAAGCAGGCTTTCTTAATAGCTGGAAAATTCCAATTTTAAACAAAAAGAGGTGTCATACTATCTGTGTAGTGGAAACAAAGACGCTGATCAGCTGTGCAGTCTCTGTACAGCTGATCCGCGTCCCTGTTTTTGCCTATGCATGTTGCCCATCTCATGCGGCGGCCCGTTTATATAGATCTACATGATTTAGTTACATGAATACAATAGGGTAATATTGAAAAAGAAGAAAAAAATCAATATGACTGCCTGTAAAAAATACCGTGCACCGCTACTGGGGGCCCCCAAGACATCCCCCATCCACTCCGTAGGCGCTAGACAAAGTGACAGAAAAAAGAGAGAGAGAGAAATGAGGCCAACAGTACCATGTCTTCACAAAAGGTATTTCTTCAGTACAGTGGTAGTTGTGTTACTCGGTTTGTTAATCGAACTCGCCAAAATTGACGTCATAATCTTTTCTGGACCGGATGTCATGAGAAGCGTGTTTACAAAAAAATTGACCTTCGGAAATGAAAAAACTGACCCAAATACTGAGGAATTTACAGTGTTAACAGTTAACGGTTACGGTAAGTATGTCTTTGAAGCTGAGGGTGAGGTTATGGCCATGTAAAACCGGTTTAAGCCCGCCAGTAACGTTGTGTTACTGATCGTTCCAAGTCGATACTTCTGTGGTGGTTCTTTTTGTTTTATGTCTTGGTGTATAACATTTTTTGTGCTGTTGGCGCCTTATGTATGTTTTCATATTTTTAGTTAAGTTAAGGTAACTGAGTGGCCACCTATTGGGAAAATAGCTGCTCATTCGGCTTACGATATGTTTCATGGTATAAGTACCTGATTGTTAGTTTGGTTTTTTCCCACCTCGGTTTTTGGAGTGGGAATCTTTTTCTGATTGCGCCTTTTCCTGATCTTTGCCTACTTGTACCTTTGAGTGGTTTTAGTCAACAGTAAATGTCTAGACATTACTTTGTTATGTAATTTACTATCAGCGATAACGTGTATTGATTTTATTATGCGGTAATAAACCTTATTACGATACTGTATGTAACATTCTTTGTTGCTATAGCGTTTTATTTCATCCAAAGTTTTCATTTGTATACTTTTATCTCAAGATTTGCTGATATAGCTCACAGGTTAAACCCTAAAACATTAAAATAGGCATCAAAACCATCATATGAAGCCAAACTCGAGTTTTATGGCGACTTAATGTTTAAATTTAACAAAAATTTCGGATGAGAGTAATGAAAAGACAAAATCTGATTGTTTTGCTGTTAAATTTAAAAAAAGAACTAAGCATGCAGTATATTGCATTAAATTCAACCGATTCTTCGATATCGATTGAATTTAATGCAATATACTGCATGCTTAGTTTTTTTAATCCAGATACGGTAAAAAACTTTACTTTCCTCTTTAAGTGCACGCCGGTGGGTGCATGGGCCCTCAGACTCAATGACGGTACAGAACTAAAGCTGTCTTACAGATGAGAGGGACCTGACAACAAGTTAAGGTTACGGGATAAACATATGTCTCTGGTCGGGTCCACCAAGGTTGAAATAGTTGTTTTGTTTTGCTCCCGGCGGTTTTTCAGTGTCGGCGTTACTGTTGAGTCGTCGTTTTTGTTTCATCACAGTGTTTACATTTGTTTTCTGTGATGCTTCATTGACGAACTAGGACGCTTCTATGAGAACCGAACATTGTTTGTTATTGAATCACAGTAGACTAAGGGTGAGGTTTGGCGCCAGTAAAACCGGTTTAAGCCCTCCAGTAAAATTTCTTTTGCTGACCATTCTAAGGCGTTTCTACTGTGATTCTTTATGTTGTATGTTTGGCATGTCAGCTTCTGTTGTATACGCTTAATTTGTATTTAGTTGAAGGAAGCCGGATGGCTACCTTCCTTGGAAAGAGCTAGTCATCTTGCTCTTCATGTGTGTTGTCACATTTTCATGTTCAGGCATCATGGCCTGAACCTTCTGTTGATCTATTATGTTTGTTCTTGTTAAGTCTATATCTTTCCCGCTTGGTGTCTGGGTTTGGATTTTAAATTTAATTGTGTCTATTCCTGGGCTATATTTTCTACTTTATCTAACGTATAATAAACCTAAATTGATTTTTTTTTTGCTGTATTTCAGGCCAGAATGTGTCAGTGATGCTGATGAATTACCGACTGAGACGTTAAGCCAAGTGACACAAACTAACTAACCAGCGCCCAAAGAGAAGTTCCTGTTGCGACGTTGTTCCTGTCCTATCCTTTCTGTGTAAATACAAAGTTATCAACTCGTTCAAGAATTTTTACGTTAATACGTTTTTGATTGTTTTTAGATTGTGGACAGACATTAAGAGGATCTAACTGAGTCCATAGTATCGTAATAAGGTTTATTTTACCCAAATTAGAACGTTTTAGTTGTTTTTTCGTTGTACCGTTTTAGGTGTCGAATGCGTTGTAATGAAAAATCATTAATAATTTCGCTATCAAAGGACATTTGAAATTTTTTTTTGGCCAGATCGTCTTATTAGGTCAGTATCTATGTTCGACATCAAAAATCAACCCATTTACCATCGAACTTTGACCACAATATAAGGTTTTCTTCTCGGAGAAGTTCAAAACACACGATTTGGCAATCAGCTGTCTAAGGGTGTCGAACATTATACTTAAATGGGTGATTTCCTGCAGAATGTACCGATCGAGGCAAATAACACAATAGTTTTGCTGGTCCGTAAGGTGTGTTTGATTAAGATAAACAAAAAAGGAACATCACAATCAATAAACAAATCTTACTCACTGATTCGTGTCCACCAAAATCCGCCATTTTTTTAGTAAACTATACGTTGCGCTTTAGTAATCTATACGTTGCTTTAGTTTCCTGTACGTAATGACGGACCAGGGTGATCAATGTGTTGTGTTCATTTTGTGGGACTCAGTTTACCCAACATTAGGATGTCATGACACTCAAAGTATAACCACCCAACTAAGCCAATAAGACTTGTATGTATGGATAGTTTGACTAAACCACATTTCCTGGGCAGGCTCAGACATGAGCGGTTAACCAGTGATCAGATGGTCGGTTAGTAGATTAGAAGCTTTGCCTGGAGGCACAAGCAGCCCATCTATTTCTCCTAGACCCCATATTCCAACCGACCACCCTTACACAGACGAGTTTGTATCTGACTTGGTCGGAAACCTAGAATGTTGTTTTTCTCACGCGAAAGCTCATATATAAACTTCATTACTCACCAATGTGTAGACATCACATCCCCAACAACACGACGGTCAGCAGTAACCCTGAAATTGGGCAAACAGAGATGTTCAAGTCCGTAATGTTTGCATAACGTTTAAGTTCTATATGGCTTCCGCTTTCTTGGGGTTACGTGCCAAATTATTTGACATCAGAGAGGCAGGTTAATTTTTCTAGTAAACATGAAAATACATTGAAGTCTGTGGTGTTTTTGACGTTGAGGACATAGATTTGGCACGTACTTTATCAGAACCTTTGACACTGTGCCTTGTTCAGAAGAATCAGCCATTTTTCTTTTTATTTATGTTTTTTTTTTTTTTTTTTTTTTTTTTTTTTTTTTTTTTTTTTTTTATTTATTTTTTTTTTTTTACTTTTTTAGAGGGGGTGTATTTTTTTTTTCTTTTTGCAGCGGTATGCTTAAAGCCCAATAATCTGACATTCTATCTATAATAAGCTTTTCGCGGTCCTTAGATTTGATCTTTGACCCATTACAAAAGATTGAGATATACAAATGTATAAAATTGGAAATTAACATTTAAAAAATTTGTTATATCTTATAAATGTGCAAAATATAACATTACTGAAAACCTACATTCAATCATTTTATTTCATTTAATTTCAATCAATCAAAATAATATATAGAGGATATTTGCTTTTTTGAGGTGAATACCAAATATATTTCATCGAGTGAGTTGAAAACATCAGAATTTTCACGAGTGCGCAGCACGAGTGAAAATTTTAATGTTTTCAACTCACGAGATGAAATATATTTGGTATTCACCGAAAAAAAGCAAATTTTCTTTTTATTTTATACAATACACGGGCATTTTCCAATTCACAAGGCAGGCGGTGAAAATGCAAAAACCAAAAATTTTTGAAAACACAAATAATTTTGGTACCTCATTGTTCCTTACGTTCTAACTAAGAAAATGAATACCCACACTTTATGTTTTCGTTCATAAATAACAGAGTTATAGGCGTTTGAATTTTTGAAGTGAGACACATTTATTGACGTCAAGTAAATGGAAACGTCAGAAGTAATCCAAAATCTACAGTGAAGATATAGGCTGATATCAGTCACTAGTGACTTTTGATATCAGTGAGATTTGATATCAGTGAAATTTCATATCAATGAAAATACCAATTTTATCAAGTTTTGATATACATTGGTTTTCACTGTAAAGTATAAAATAAATAGAGGATATTTGCTTTTTTGAGGTGAATACCAAATATATTTCATCGAGTGAGTTGAAAACATCAGAATTTTCACGAGTGCGCAGCACGAGTGAAAATTATTATGTTTTCAACTCACGAGATGAAATATATTTGGTATTCACCGAAAAAAAGGCAAATTTTCTTTTTATTTTATACAATGCACAGGCATCTTCCAATGCACAAGGTAGGCGGTGAAAATGCAAAAACAAAAAAATTTTGAAAACACGAATAATTTTGGTACCACATTGTTCCTTATGTTCTAACTAAGAAAATGAATACCCACACTTTATGTTTTCGTTCACAAATAACGGAGTTATAGGCGTTTGAATTTCTGAAGTGAGACACATTTAATGACGTCAAGTAAATGGAAACGTCAGAAGTAATCCAAAAAATTTGACGTCATTACAGTGACGATATAGGCTGATATCAGTCACTAGTGACTTTTGATATCAGTGAGATTTGATATCAGTGAAATTTCATATCAATGAAAATACCAATTTTATCAAGTTTTGATATACATTGGGTTTCACTGTAAAGTATAAAATAAACAGCTCTTTAGGCAGTTTTCGCCTAAAAGTTCTCAATTAAAATCCACAAACTTACAAGTTTTCAGCGTCATTTTTTTTTTCTTGTAACCTACACCGCAGCTGTTAAATGCCCTTTGTGCAAAACCACTGACTTTATACTTTAAGTGCATTTCGAACATGCCTGATAAACTTCTGTCCTTGGCCAGTTCCATGAATTCCGCAAGTCGATGTCTACGTCAAAAGTTGTTTATCAAACTGTACCGAAACACTGGTACGCCAACTTAAAAAGACGGAGTTGAAATGAGTTTGTGACAACTTAGTTTCAAAATTTAATTTCATCAGTTGCGTTGAATATATGATGGTAATTTCAATCTGTAATATACCTACAATGCAACAGGTGTATTTAAGAACTGAATTTCATTTTTCTGGTGTTCATGTAGCTAGTTCATGGAACCGCAGTGGGTCGCGTGCAAAGTGAATGAATCCCGAAGGGGTTCATATAAGCTTTGCTTGCGACCCACTGCCGTTCATAGCTCCATGAACAACAGAAAAATTAAACTCATTGCTTATATTTACATTCATTTCTCTCTATCGCGTGTTGAAAAATAGCTAAGACGGTCACATTTACCAGCAAACAAAGAATCTACACACAGTGGGTGTTCAAACAGCGGAACGGAACGTCCAATCAGATTGGCGAGATTCATGTTTTTTGACGTCAAGTTTGGATTACGTCACGTCGCGTGACACAATGTTGTTCATGGAAGTGTATTTACATTTTTCTAAAACCTCATTAGATGAACCATTAGATGTTCATCTTTGTTCATACTTCATTTTTTGACCCCTTCGGGGTTCATTCACTTTGCACGCGACCCACTGTTCATAGCTCCATGAACACCAGAAAATGAAATTCATTCACTCCATGAACAACAGAAAAATTAAATTCAAACACGTTATTTTTTCTTGAAAAAGGCCTTCGGCCGAAATATTGAATAAGAGTTAACTTTAAAAAATTGTGCGTTATTTTTTCAATCTGCATTATGCTGTCAATCTGCAGTTGAGACTAAGAGCCAAAACCAAGGCCAATCCGGAACGAGGCAGGGCCAATCCGGAACGAGGCAGGGCCAAATCGGAACAGGGTAGGGCCAAATCGTAACAGAGGAGGGCCAGTTGGAAATTGTAGATGGAGTAGTAAAAGATGCTACAAACGTGTTTTTCTAGTACAAATGAGATATCAATGCAGTAGAATATGATATATTGTACCATCAAAGAATGCATAATTATATGTTTAAATATTTAATCAAACAAGTATTCGATAAATATTTTTCCACACTTGAATATATTATTCAAATATTTGAAAAATCATATCTTCGGTTAATATCCTAATCGGCTCAATTAAACCATTAAAGAAGGACTTAATATATTCTTCAAATATTTGAGAAAACATATATTCTTCAAATGTTTTGTCGAAATTAGGTAAACGGTCACAAAATAACCATGAATCAAATACTCAATATATTCCTCAAATATTTGATAAAGTTTATATTCATCAAATATTTGAAAAAGTTTATATTTCTAAAATATTTGAAAAAAGTACATATTCCTCAAATATTTGCGCAAACACACTTAAATCATTAAATAAGGAAAGACATATTCTTCAAATGTTTGATAAACATAAATTGGGCAATTAAATAATTTTAAAAGTATATATTCCACAAGTATTTGAAAAAGTATTTGACCATTAAATATTTGCGAAATCACACTCAATCATTAATAAGAGTAGACATATTCTTCAAATATTTGATAAACATACATTTGGCAATTATCTTGAATGTATAGCTTTACTCAAATCGTTAAAAGAATACATGTTTATTCATAAAATATTTGATAATATATGTTCGTTCAACAACTAAAACATTAAGGAGCTATTTAGTTGTTATGTCTCCTCCTTCAGGGGTCGGGGACATGTTCCTTTTGGTCGAGTTGTCTGTCTGTCTGTCTGTCTGTCACAAATCGTTTCCGCTCTGTAACTTGAGAGCCATTTAAGATATCTTGATGAAACTTCAAAGGATTATCAATCATTATGAGTCGGCCTGCAGAACACAAGAACCATAATCATGTATTGCGAAATGTTGGAGTTATGGCCCTTTGAAGTGGAAAATAGCAGAATTTGCATTCTAGTCGTGTCCGCTCTATAACTTTAGAGCCGCTCAAGATATCTTAATGAAACTTCACAGGATTATTAACCAAAATGTGACGACCTGCAGAACACAAGAATCATAACTCTTGACTGCGATATTTTGGAGTTTTGGCCCCTTTAATTGGTAAACCTCAGAATTTGCATTCAAGTCGTGCCCGCTCTGTAACTTGAAAAACGTTTAAGATATTATGTTGAAACTTCATAAATTAATCATTCAACACAAGCCAATGTGCAGAGCACAAGAACCGTTACTCTGGGTTACGTATTTTTCGAGTTATGGTCCTTTGAAATTGGAAATAGCAGAATTTGCATTCTAGTCGTGCCCACTCTATAACTTGAGAGCCGTTTAAGATACCTTGATGAAACATCACAAGATTATTAATCAAAATGAGACGACGTGCAGAACAAGAACCATAATTCTAGATCGCGTAATTTTGGAGTTATAGCCCTTTGAATTGGAAAATATCAGAATTTGCATTCTAGTCGTGCCCGCTCTGTAACTTGAAAACCGTTTCAGATATAATGATGAATGTATTAATCAACACAAGCCATTGTGCAGAGCACAAGAACCGTAACTCTGAGTTATATATCGAGTTATGGCCCTTTGAAATTGGAAAGCAGAATTTGTATTCTAGTCTGGATTGCGTAATTTGTCGTCATGGTCCCTTGAATTGGAAAATATCAGAATTTGTATTCTAGTCGTTCCTGCTATGTAACTTGAAAACCGCTCAAGATATTATGATCAAACTTCATAAATTTATTAATCAACACGAGACGATGAGCAAAACACAAGAACCGTAACTCTGGATTACATATTTTTCGAGTTACGGCCCTTTGAAATTGGAAATAGCCAAACAGGCATTTAAGTCTTGTCCGTTCTTATCTTGCAAACCGTTAATAATACTATGATGGAACTTCATAGGAATATCAACCAGCATGAGACGATGTGCAGAGCACAAAAAGGCATAAAAAGGTACAAGTAGGCAATGATCAAGAAATGACACAATCAGAAAGAAATTCCCACTCCACAAACCGAGGCGTGGAAAAAAATAAAATTACACTTAGGTACTTATACCAACAAAACATATGTAGCAGCTATTCCCCAAAAGGCGGGCACTTAGTTACCCGAACTTAACTAAAATATGAAAACGTACATAACTCCAAAATACAACACATAAGAACCACAACAGAAGTGTCGTATTGGAACCATCAGTAATATAAAATTAGTGTGTGGGGGGGAGGGGGGGCTTAAACCAGTTTTACAGGCGCCTTACCTCACCCTCATCTTCTAAAGTGGTGCACAATATTTAGTTAGTTGTTCGGTCCTGGTCGGCACCAATTTAAGTTTGTGGCTATTATGTGGTATGTGGCTGTACGGCTATGTGCCGGTTCGACGGCAGGTCGGCACCAATTTAAGTATGTGGCTATGTAAGGGTATAAAATATCAGGTCATATCACCAAGAATCACCAATCTATATTTAGATCTGTCTTAGTGCCGACCTGCCGACCCGCCGACCTGTCGACCTGCCGACTTACCGGCTCATGCCAACACTTTGTAATATACATTTAGGCCAATATTACTGTCGACCTTCCGACCTCCCAACCTATATTCAGATCCATATTAGTGAGACTGCGGGTTATAGGAGCTTGGTCTTTATAAATCTTAAGCCTTATATTACTGTAGGGCTATGTGCCTGTAGGTCGGCAGGTCGGCAGGTCTGCACCAATTTAAGTATGTGGCTATGCAAGGGTATAAAATCTCAGGTCATATCAACTAAAATCACCAATCTATATTTCGATCTGTCTTAGATCCGACCTGCCGACCTACCGGCACATACCAATACTTTGTAATATACATTTTGGCCAATACATGTATGTTTGTCGGGGGTCTGTGCCATCTTTGGGTAGTGGCTATTATGTGGTATGTGGATGTCCGGCTATGTGCCGGTAGGTCGGCAGGTCGGCACCAATTGAATTATGTGGCTGTGTAAGGGTATAAAATATCAGGTCATATCAACAAGAATCACCAATCTATATTTAGATCTGTCTTAGTACCGACCCGCCGACCTACCGACACATACCAACGCTTTGAAATATACATTTAGGCCTCCCAACTTATCATAAGATCCATATTAGTGCGACTGCAAGTTACATACTCTTGGTCTATATAAATCTTAAGCCTTATATTACTGTAGGGCTATGTGCAGGTAGGTCGGCAGGTCGGCACCAATTTAAGTATGTGGCTATGCAAGGGTATAAAATATCAGGTCTTATCAACAAGAATCACCCATCTGTATTTAGATCTTCCCAAGTGCCGACCTGCCGACAAACCAAGTAGATGTAGTCGGCAGGTCGGCACTTATATGGGCCAAAATATACATTACAAAAAGGTACAAGTAGGCAAAGATCAGGAAAAGGCGCAATCAGAAAAAGATTCCCACTCCAAAAACCGAGGTGGGAAAAAACCAAACAAACAATCAGGTACTTATACCATGAAAACATTTCGTAAGCCGAATGAGCAGCTATTTTCCCAATAGGTGGCCACTCAGTTACCTTAACTTAACTAAAAATATGAAAACATACATAAGGCGCCAACAGCACAAAAATATTTTAAACACCAAGACATGAAACAAAAAGAACCACCACAGAAGTATCGACTTGGAACGATCAGTAACACAAAGTTACTGGCGGGTTTAAATCGATTTTACATGGCCATAACCTCACCCTCAGCTTCTGCAGTGGTTCATAACATTTAGTTAGTTCTTCGGTCCTCGTGGTGAATCTCTAACTAGTCAATGAATCATCAAGAAAAAACAAATAAATCAAGATAAACATCCTGATGAATCAAAAACCAGGACTCACAGATTCAGTAAGCTGCCCGACGATGGAGATCCCTGGGCGCCGAATAACTTACTAACTCCGGAGCAAAGAAAAACATCAGTTAGACCCCGGTGGACCAAGCAACAGACAAGAAGCTCCGGCCCCAACCAACTAAAATGAATAGCTTTAAGTCGGGGCCATCATAGAGTCTGACGCCCGACCCACCGGCGTGCAATTAAAGAAGGCAGCATAGTTATCAACCGTGATTGGGTTAAAAACTAAGCATGCAGACTGTCGCATAACATTCAAGTTATAACCTATACGTTTGTAACGTGTTATGATTTTTCTAAACTGAAAAGAAAAATCATTACTTCCTATAAGTTTCTTAAATTTGTAAACCAAGTCACCATAAAATTCTGGTTCCGAAAGGCCCTCACTTAAAAGCGTCTTTAACCCAACATTATATTTGGAAATCAATTCATAGTGTCTACGATAGAATTTAGAAAAGGTTTTTCGAAGTTTATGATACCGATAGCCCTGTTGGAGAAGTTTGGCCGTTAAACATTTATTTCGAGTGTTGAAGTCTGTAACATGATTGCAGACTCTAGCAAACCTAATAAGTTGCGAAATGTATACACCATAAGAAGCATAGTTTGAATATGGGGGTGTATCAAAGTTTGAATATGGGGGTTTATCGGCAGGTCGGCACTAATATGGGCATAAATATATATTACAAAGGGTTTGCATGGGGATGTGCCGGTAGGTCGACAGGTCGGCACCAATTTAAGTTTGTGGCTATTATGTGGTATGTGGCTGTACGGCTATGTGCCGGTTGGACGGCAGGTCGGCACCAATTTAAGTATGTGGCTATGTAAGGGTATAAAATATCAGATCATATCAATAAGAATCACCAATCTATATTTAGATATGTCTTAGTGCCGACCTGCCGACCCGCCGACCTGCCACCTACCGGCTCATACCGACACTTTATAATATACATTTTAGCCCATATTAGTGCCGACCTTCCGACCTCCCAACCTATATTCAGATCCATATTAGTGAGACTGCGGGTTAAAGGAGCTTGGTCTTTATAAATCTTAAGCCTTATATTACTGTAGGGCTATGTGCCGGTAGGTCGACAGGTCGGCAGGTCTGCACCAATGTAAGTATGTGGCTATGCAAGGGTATAAAATCTCAGGTCATATCAACTAAAATCACCAATCTATATTTCGATCTGTCTTAGAGCCGACCTGCCGACCTACCGGCACATACCAACACTTTGTAATATATATTTAGACCAATACATGTATGTTTGTCGGGGGTATGTGCCATCTTTGGGTAGTGGCCCTGTCATTACACGACGCCTGGGGGGCAAGCCCCTCAGACCCCCCCCCCCCTGCAACAGATTAGATACTCCATATCTGGCATTGACAATAACCTTGCTGGATAGTCACATGTCTTTTGATAGAGATGATTAGCTAGGAGTTAGTTAGACCTGTGATTATATCGATGTTAACCGAACCAGTAGAATGACATGCATAGAATACATCGAATGTGTGAATCATAGGTTTGAAAATGTGTGTGGTGTCGGTGTTTTGTGGAGAGGGTCCCCAGTACTGTACTTGAGCCGTTTATAACTGACCGTTCAATGGTGGTGCTACTGTTGTGGTTCGATTTTATTCAAATTATTCCAATTACTAGTTTCAAGTTGCATGACTTTGTGGCCACCCGAATATCATTTGGCTGTTCACTTAGTCCTCTGAACTTTACTTGTTCCGTCCAAGCTAGCACTGTGACCACCTTACCTCTAATAGCTGCTCGTCCTGGTTTTCGTTATGCTTGTTAAATGTTGGTTTCATCGTCGGGCAGCTTACTCAATCTGTGGAGTCCTCGTTTTTGATTCACCAGGGTGATCATCATGGTTTATTCGTTTGTCCTTGATGATTCATTGACTAGTTAGAGATTCACCACGAGGACATAACAACTAAATGCTGTGAACCACTGCAGAAGATGAGGGTGAAGTTAGGGCCCTG
Source organism: Rugalucina vietnamica (assembly GCA_964017185.1). Taxonomy (NCBI): domain Eukaryota; kingdom Metazoa; phylum Mollusca; class Bivalvia; order Lucinida; family Lucinidae; genus Rugalucina; species Rugalucina vietnamica. The sequence continues at coordinate 29,078,050 of OZ024885.1, read as the reverse complement.
TAAAACCGGTTTAAGACCCCCAGTAATTTTATATTACTGATCGTTCTAAGGCGATACTTTTGTTGTGGTTCTAATTGTTTTGTGTTTTGGAGTCGAATTTTTGTGCTGTTTGAGCCTTATGTACGTTTTCATATTTTAGTTCAGTTCAGGTAACTGAGTGGCCGCCTATTGGAAAATAGCTGCTCACGCGGCTTACTATATGTTTTCTTGGTATAAGTACCTAAGTGTCATTTTAGTTTTTCCCACCGGTCGGTTTATGGAGTGGGAATTTCTTTCTGATTGCGCCATTTTCTGATCATTACCTACTTGTACCTTGCTATGAATACTATATATTTTAACATGATGGTCCTTATTTATTGTTAGCTCATTATACTTGTCCCCAGTAAAAACGATAATCGGTGTCCCAGGAACAGTGGTTTATCTTTATTGTGCTACTGTTTATTGTGCCTGCCTCTCTGTCGTGCTCGTTGCCTTTCGTTCTGGTCGAAACTCAGCCGGTTGGCTACCTTGCTGGGAAAGAGATAGTCCTTCTGCCGTTCGTGTGTGTTGTTGGAAGAATGTTTTGTTGTGTTTTATGTATTTTCTTTCCCACCTGGTGTCTATGTTGGAACTTTAATTGCATCGATCCCTGGTCCCTCAATTCTTACTTTCTAAACGAACGAAAGGCGAGAAAAACATTTTCCTAACGTCAAAAGTTGCGGTACCCGAAATGTAGCGACCCACCGCTTAAGATTTTGCAGATAAGATGCGAACGGAAACGCGTAGCTTCAAATTTTTCATGCCAAAGAAAAGCTTACTAGGCAGGCGTGTCTTTATCGGAAATAAACTTATTTTTGTTTTCGCGTTCACAGACTTGGGTTATAATGCTCTTCTCCTTCCATACGGCACACCGAATTTAAACCCCACTTTATACAAACTACGTCATTGTGAGTGAAGCCCAAAGCACTATGTTCTTGTTCTTTATTAATGTGATTCTTAATAACTTGTTCATTTACTGAACACCTGCAGCATAGTTTTGATTTTATGCCTTTTTTTAATTTATTTATTTATTTTGTTTAACATCCATGATAGCAAATACACACTGAAGACTTATTATGGGTCTAATTAAATTATAATAGGGGATTCAAATCTGCACCCGGGATCAAATACTGCAAATGAAAACGGCTTCGGTAGGGTAAAATACATGTAACTACCCAATCTTTGATCATCGTTTCAGTCTGCTTGTTTTGTACATGTATCTATTTCGATTTGAACCTCGCAGTGCAACGTTTCCAATTATGAGAAATTTGATGCAGATATTATCCTCCTGTGAGCCATAGGAATATTTTCGGTTTAACAAAAATAATCATTTTAGGGATACCATTGCTCTATTTACATTATATACATATATATGTATTACATGTATAGAGATGTTTTACGGATGAAAATAAATGAATAAATGAAGAAATAAATGAAGAAAAAAAAAAAAAACAGACAAAATGAATTGAAACGTTGGACTACATGTTGAATCGACATCTGAAGAGAACAAAATTAAAATCACATTATGTAAAACCCTAGTCTTTAGTCTTTTATTGTATAGAGAGAACCATACGAGCAATTAGATTCGGTCAGTATAATTCGTTTCATTTCCTGCGTACATACGACCACCAAGCTTGTTTTTCTTTAATCAAAGAAAACCATAAACCACTGGATTTATTTCTCATTAACACCAAGTTTCAAGTGAAGGAATCCTGTATTGCAAATAAATGGGCATCGTCTCTAAAATTAAATGCTACAATCACAACGCCAATGAGCTAAATGCATTTTGTATAAATTCACATTGTTCATCGTTTCTAATCTAAATCGTATACGTGTATAAGTCTGATCGAAGGTGTTTGTTTCTACACCTGTCCATGGAATGTATACCCCCTTGAACCCCACTTTTATATAGTGAAATTGGGGTATGCAGTAGTATACCTATTTTTCTTATTTTTGCTCCAAAACATTGATTTTGGGTACTCGTTAGAACCGCCATGTACACACAATCGATGTTTTGAGCAAAAATAGAAAATATCATTGTTTTTTCATTGAATTTTTCATATTTTACAGCTTTAAAAATCTCTGTATAAAAGCATGGACAGTTTTTGTTAATGAAAGCCTCGTCACATATTAGCGAAAATCCCTCGATGCAGTCTTACGTAAAAATGTTATTCTGTCATGTTTTGCGATTTCTGGACAAAATTGTTATCCTTCGAGTTCCGTTCGCTTAAGAGAGTAGTTTTATAAAGCATCAACAAAACGTTTCGACCAGAAATGACAAAAAAAGATAGATATACCCTGTACGCAAATCTGTGCAAGTCTGCGTTGAGAGATTTTCGCTCCTTTCGAGCCACTAACATTGCACATTAAATCGAATAAAGATTTGGATCAATTTAGACAATTAAAAGATAAAGCAAAACCAGACTATAATATGTGCATTATAAGTCACGATTCACGCGAAAGCCTATATTCTGGAACATGCCGGGCACATGCGAGGTTTAGATTTGGTCTCTACGCAGTCGAAGAAAACAGGTTTTCTGTGTAATCCAATGATTATACGGACACCTCTCTCTAATAATAATAATAATAACAATAATAATAATAATAAAGACTTTATTTCAAGAGGATAACACAATTAGTACAAAACATATCTCCCTTGCGGCCCTCTACTTTGTGATAAAGACTGAACGGGTGCTATAGTTGAATCGTGGAATTAGTTTTTCTTCCTATTTTGAATAGAGCATATGTCTTTAAGCTGTGGAAGAAATGTGCACTATATACTGGTAATCTGCATCTGGGAGACCTGTTATTGAAACGACTGGTTAGGATATTAACTGATCGCTCAAAATCTATAAGGATTCATATATACGTAATGAACATGGAACTGACGTGACACACAATACTGTCAGACTGTGGCACATTCCAGTGTGTTTAATCAAAATATGCATGAGAAAACGCATTTTCGAACACGCCCATGCGTGTTTGGCAGACAATATATTTCACGAACTACAAATAAATGTTGTAATTGGTTGCTATACTGTTTATTAAGTTTTGCGTCAGTTTCAAAAGGTAAAAGTAAGTAATAGGAATATATCATAAGCTGAGTGAGCATCATTTTAATCGCACCTGCTTATAGCAGGGTGCGATATAGGAATCCAAATTTCCGTCCGTCCGTCCGTTCGTCCGTGCGTCCGTTCGTTCGTCCTTCCGTCAATATTTAGGTCGAAGTTTCATTTTCTCAACATCAGTGATAGCTGCGAGTCTCAAACCATGCATAGTAATTGTCCTTGACATACCCTTCAAGCACGTACCTTGACCCAGTGCCCTTGACCTATATTTTACGGCCCCTTGACTTGTATTTTTTACGTCGAAGTTACGTCAAAGTTTGGTTTTCTCTGCATCAGTGATAGCCCCGAGTGTGAAACCTTGCATAGTAATTGTCCTTGACATACCCTTCAAGCATGCATCTTGACCCAGTGCGTTTGACCTATATTTCATGGTCCATTTACTTTGTTTATTTTTACATCGAAGTTTGGTTTTATCTGCATCAATGTTACCTGCGAGTGTGAAACGTTGCATAGTAATTGTCCTTGACATGCCCTTCAAGCATGCACCTTGACCCGTTGCCCTTGACCTATATTTCATGATCCATTGACTTCGTTAATATTTACGTCGAAGTTTGGTTTTCTCTGCACCTGTGATAGATTGAGTGTGAAACCTTGCATACTAATTGTCCTTGGTGTACCCTTCAAGCACACACCTTGACCTGTTGCACTTGACCTATATTTCACGGTTCATCGACTTTATTATTTTTTTAAGTCAAAGTTTGATTTTCTCTACACCTAAGGTAGCTGCGAATGTGAAACCTTGAATAGAAATTGTGCTTGACATGCCCTTTACCTCTATTTCATGTTTTGAATTATTTTGCCCGATGCAGATGCGATATCGACCTCCGCGGCTTTCTTGTCTCCAAAGGTGGTCACTCAATTACGCTAGCTAAACTGAATATACATGTATGAAAAGGTACATTGAAACACACTGCGAAAAATCTGAACAAAACACAGGACAAATAGAACCACTTCAGAAGTAACGGTCAGCAAGTCTATTTCAGCTTCACTGTGACGGAGCCCCGTCTATCGGGGCTGTGAAAAAAGGACGGACTTCTTGTGTGGCCATTCAAAGCTGACTACCTTCTGGCTGACCATCTCATCCCTTGCTAACCGCTTAATAAATAAAGTCTAGAGCGACTTGCCCTAGTGGTAGAGCATCGGAATTCGAATCGAGAGGTTTTGGGTTCGATCCCTTGTACCGGCACCGTGTTGTGTCCCTGAGCAAGGTACGTTAACTGGTTAATACCCAGGAAACGGTGGCTGCGTCTCGAAAAAATGTTGACTGGGACATTAAACCTTAAAACAAACAATAGATAATTAAAGTCTTAGCCTGGTTAAGCCAAACTATCCAAACATATTAACCTTAGTTCTCTACTTGGATGTCACGACATCCCCAGTGACACGACAAAATGGTTTTTCATCAAGTTCACGGTAGCTGCCTTTCTGGAACAGAGCTAGTTACCCTGATATTATTTCTTGTCCTACTCGATTCCTGACCTAAAACTGGATTAGTTGTTGTTTTGTCTGGTTTTGCAACTTACTAACGGCTAGTGCCGTATGGTGACGAGGTATGTCGTAAACCACATCCAAAAAGATGGAGAAGCCCTGGATCGAACCTATGACTACTGCAGTTTTGTCTGCAAGAAAGAAAGCATGGAAGATTCACTGGACTGGCCCCCATCTATTTGCAATCTAATATCCATGGAACGTGACCATTCATAAGACGTACACTACATGCAAAAGGAGAATTGACAACATATATAGATTTGTGTCATGCTGTTTTTATGAATGATAAAAATGAATCATAGATTTTAATCATTTAACAAAAACGGATGACCTTATTTTCAGGAGGAGTTTTTTACGTTTTTTTTTTTTTTTTTTTTTTTTTTTTTTTTTTTAATTTCAAATAAGTAATGCGCCATGAGCTGTTTGATAGATATTTTCTACGTAACATTAAATCTATTGGTGATTGTCATACGTCTGGTCATATTACGTTTAAGGTTAGATATCGCCAGATAGTGGCTACATGTTAATAATGTCGATTCATGTAAGAAGTATACTTTACCCTTTAGCGTCATACATTCACACTAAGAGTCTCGAAATATCAAGGCCCCGCCCATCGGGGCTGTGAGAAATAAATTGATTTGTATCCCAGTATAGTACTCGCCAGCCCCCGCATAGAAGCATGCCCAGGAAAAGTGGTCTTATCATACCACACATACATATAAGCGTGTGCTGTTTAGTTGATTGGTTGTATTTTTGAAGAATATTTTGTATGTCATGGCATCTTTATAAGAATTCCCATATGGCTAAAACCAGTGTGGTAAAATTATAGAATCAAGAAAGCCAATGAAAGCGTATGATGAAAGCAATTCGGCTCGGGGTCACGATGTCGTTCTTGTGTCCCTCTTAGTCTTACGGAAACTGATAATTAAAACAAGAATGTTCATTAGAATCAAAGGAATGCTACACAGAACGAATGATAAACTATAAATGCGTGTTTGTCAAACACTATGCCCCAACTGTATGTTTGCCCCTAACCCAGCGCAGTTTATACGATTTATTCATTTTAATTGAACGAAGTGAATTTTCATGTACCGGTGTAGCTCGATCCAGAAACAGAATGCAAGCTTTTTGCACAAAAGCTAAAATGGAAAGAAATGTCTCTATAGTCAATCAGGTGATCTATTCCTCAGTGTCAAACAGTATACCAAAGATGAACACTGTAGCCTCAATACATACATTATGAGATATCTTGCACACAATATTTTCAAATTATGATTTCAAAGGTATAAATTAAGAAAAGGGAATGACTCGGATATGACAAAATACTGGTCAATTTTTCCAATGAGAAATCTGTATCTGTAATTCCACAATCTTAGCGTTCGCCGTTGAAAAGTCCGTATTTCGTAAATAGTTGGCGAATAGTTCACCACACACATAACAAAACGCGCGACGTTCGTACGAATGTCATACGATTGTAAGCCATATACGAGCGTATATATATATATACTACAAGACTTGAGTTTAGCAATTTTTTCATCCATCATTATTTTCAAAATCAAATGTTTGAAAACTTTACATACGCTTTTAATATGTCAAGTGATGCTCAAATTCACGTTTCGAGACGAGTTTGTATGCTTTTCTCACGTCCACGAGTTGCTACGTTACATTTAAAAAATCATGCAAATCACGTGCCCAGCATTCCAAGTGCATCACATGTTATCAATTTTTGCCTTGTTTGATTGGTAAAAGTGTCGTAACGAATAAACCGGAATGACAATTGAAAAATTCCGTGAGGGGACGCAGTCATGCCCTGACGTTAAACCAGCGTTACACGAATATCAATATGCTCAGTGCAGACATGAAGAAAAAGGAAGCAAATTGAAATTTCTTAGTTTGCTAGAGTACGATACAGTCTCCTAGAACCATATTCCATCAGCCGATAGCATCAAAAATTGACATCATGACGCCAGACAACGTAAGGCTATCATGATATAGGGCAATGCCAATTTGACGTCATAGTGACGTAATCTATTTTTAGGCAACCTCGAATATCAGGTTTGATAATTCACGGCATGGAAGATGGATTTGTATCAGAACAGCTGACAGGAAACAACCTGCGTAGTGCGAATACCGTGAATATCGCCGTTACGTTTTTGGTCCTGAAAACGTTAAACGTAAACGTGCAAGACTAGACTTGACATCACATCAAAACTTATAGGGCTACTAAGCGAAATGTTTATCGTAAAAGCGAAGCCGCACGTCATTTCAGCAATTAAACACATATGGGTTCACCTCGGGAGAAAAGCCAGGGAACAAAATGACGTCAGTTACGTCATACACCGGGGGCGTTACCTGGTACCATAATGGAACCAAATACCTACGATCATGGTACTATACTCTTTTTGAGCACAAAACATGTGAAATGACTGTTTTGGGAATGAAAGGTTAACTTTTCATATGGCGAGAAACAATGTGAATTTTGAGGTGACACCCCTGTAAACTTTGACGTAGCGTAATTGCGCCAGGAAAAGATGGCTTTCCGGCGAAAAGTGGAAATTGTGGTTCCTTTAGGATTAAATATTGATGGGTTAAATGGTTTAGTTCAGTTCATCTTTATACCACTTTGCAATTTCAAAATCAAATAAAAATTGCTAAACTTAAGTCTTATAGTATATATTGTAAATTCTACGCTGTCATTTCATTTTGTGATGCATTTCAACATTTATAAATTGAGAACCGTATGTTAGACTGGCATAAAGTCAAATATAATATTTTCTTTAAATGAGCAAAGAGCCGTCACATTATCTTGCTCCGATTTGCCGGCTACGTCAAAGGCGTGTTTCGTGCAGAGCAGTTGGAAAAACTGAATCAATCTTTTACAAAAGGTGGATGCTAAGAATCATAACTTTGGATCAATCTTCAATTCAATATCATTTACTTGGTTAAAAGGATTTTTTTTAAATGACCTAGTATCAGGGGACATACAATAAGAATTTTCTTGGTCGGCAAGTTTCAGTGACTTCTAATTCATTGTATAAGATAGTTGTTAGTATTATCAAATCAATTCAAAGTCATTAATCTTTTGAAGAAAATCGTAAAACAATTTATCGGACCAAAAGGTCAGGTCAAGATTGACTACTGTTATACAATATTCAGGTTCGGTGTTTCCTCATTACAAAATTCAACAATGTTGTCTATTGTATTGTAAAGCCTAGTTTAGACGGTATGCTTTTACATATATGCTTTTGTGCATATGTGCTAAGCATACCGTCTAAATTGAGATTTTTACTGCTATGCTTTAGCACATCTGCTAAGCATACGGAATAGAACTTGCTCTATCCTTATGCTAAAAAGCATACGCTTTTGGCCAATCAACAGAGAGTTCAATGGGGTTAATTGCTTTTTCAACCTCAGCAAGACCTGATAATGCCACAGAGGTATAATTAGTATACCTGTCTTTGAGGAATTTTACATTTGTACATGTATGTTTACTTTGTTAAATAATGAGTTCTAATAGAAAAAATAATGAGCCAGAATTAAAACTGACAGAAGAACAGACATTTAAAATAAAAATATACGCTGCAACTGCTCATAAGCATGTGCAATAAACAACATGCAAATTGGAACCATGAACATGTCCTCAGTCTCCATTCTTGTGTTTTGCAACACAGACAATTATTAATATCCAGGTAAATGGAGGGAAAATCAGAACATATGTGCTCTCAGCATACTGTGTAAACGGAAAAGCATATGTGCTTTTTAGCATATATGCTTTAGCACATATGCTAAAGCATACCATGTAAATAGGCCTTAAGGCTACTCTTTACAAATTGTGGGAATGATTCGTTTCAGTGAGCCGCGACATGGAAAAACATGGCTTAAACAAATTCGAAAATAAAAAGACAGCAGATCAACTGGCATAATATTGCGTTTCAGCTATATAGAAAGTATTAACAACTCTTTGTTTCTAATTACAAAATTTCAATTGTGTAGTAGTCATTTGTGATTGCACTGTTCAATTACGTCAGAAGCCCAAAACGACAAATGAGCTCGTGTCATTCATGTTCCATCTCACGGGGACCCAACTGTTAATCGTGATTATTGATGCGACGTGGAATGTTAATGCATGCTAATATGAAGTTTCGTATGCGTCGGCGAGATCGTTACGAATGCGACGTTCCACATCCTCTGGCCTTTGACCGTAAGAAGCACATGTTTTGCTCTCGTAAAAATAAACAATGCCGAGTTTGCAAAATCGGCGTCCACTATGATCTGCAAAATTCTTCTATGTTCCTACTTGAAGTCGATTGGAATACTTACGGCACTTGTGTTTTTCAGCTAATGGTTTATAAAGTTGACATGTAGATACAATTTTGCCATAGAAACTCATTACATGCTTAAATTTCTTTTGTTTTTCTTTGTTTGGTCGTAAACTAAGAAGTATAACACAGTCCTGTGGGTGTCTTTATTGAAATTTGTATCCAAACGGCTTTGTAAATGCACATTTATTAAACTGAGCGTCAAAACAGTAAGATACGCATCTTTTGTATGCATCGAAGACGAAGGTACGTACTACTAGAATGAGTCATGGAAGAATTAGCATTGTTGTTGTGCTCTTTCAAAAGTTATTTACGTACATGCAGAAGCATAACGAGTGCCTTTATCAAGCGAAATATTGCATGGCGTTTTTTCCTTGGACTACACGCACTTCGTTGAGTGAGCTTCAAAGCATATACCACTTTTATTTTGAATGAGGTCACAGAGTGGGGTTTCTGATTCAGCTTGTGACACAACTGATTTATTCTTGTCTCGAAACAGCTAATCATTTTCGGACATATCAGTGACAGAGCTTATATGTTTTCTTACATTAAATGAATCTGTGGCTAAACCAAATAATTTTTGATCATTGAATATGGGTGGCTCCATGCATTTCTTATATGCAGGGGGAAAAACAACAGAATTAAAGGGGTTTATGCGGTTTTTAGGTGCGGTTGCGAGGCAGTTTTCCATTGGAATGGTGTGTTATACAAGAACAGCGATCAACTATGTTTTTTTTTTCATTGCATTTACATTAGAAGAATCTTCGGGAGCACTTTTAACCCTCGGCCTCGGGCTCAAACAACTTTCTCCAGCCTCTGCAAGTAATAATACAGTATAAAAACCATGGTTGACCCCTTTAACATGTATCTAAAGATATTTGTTGAAGAAAATGCATCACTGTCTCCATATCGCAACATTTGCTATTTTATTTTACTGAATCATCGGTCTCATTCTTCCACGATGCATTTCTGTGTCGCATATTAAATTTTAACAACGTCTTCGATGCATACAACGGATGCTTATCTTACTGTTTTTCACGCTCAGTAGTTAATGTGCATTTACAAAGCCGTTTGGATACATATTTCAATAAAGACAACCACAGGACTGTGTTATACTTGTTAGTTTACGACCAAGACAAAGAAAAACAAAAGGAATTTAAGAATGTAATGAGTTTCCGTGGTAAAATTGTATCTACATGTCAACTTTATAAACCATTAGCTGAAAAACACAAGTGCCGTAAGTATTCCAATTGACTTCAAGTAGGAACATAGAAAAATTTTGCAGATCATAGTGGACGCCGATTTTGTAAACTCGGCTTTGTTTATTTTCGCGAGAGCAAAACATGTGATATTTACCGTTCAAGGGCAGAGGATGTGGAACGTCGCATTCGTAACAATATCGCCGACGCATACGAAACTTCATATTAGCATGCATTAACATTCCACGTCGCATCAATAATCACGATTAACAGTTGGGTCCCCGTGCATCTTAACAAAAACGAGATACACCCGTATCAAATCATATTCTAGTTTGTTCTGCTGAGCCACAGACTGTTCATGCGAGCGTATAGTGTACCACAATCCGGCGTATGTCTGTCGTATGTCCGTTCGTCTGTCCGTCCGTCTGTCCACAAATTCAAAATTGATTTCCTATAAAAACCGCTCAGAAACGTTCCTGAAAATTGGTACAATATTCCACCATCAGAAATTTGCCAAATGTGAATATTATTATAAGATTATTATTATCATTATTATTGTAGCTTTTATTGTTATTATTGTTAATAGCCGACCTAAGCCGTAGGCTCACAATGTGAGCTAATAGTATAGTGCTCGAGGCGGCATCTGTCCGTGCGTATGTCCATCCGTCCGTTCATACTTTCAAACATAAATACCTCCGTGGCCACTAGGACAGTCGCAATCAATTTTTAGCTCACCTGAGCCGAAGGCTCACAAGGTGAGCTTATAGTATAGTAGTCGAGCCGGCGTCCGTCCGTCCGTCCGTGCGTCCGTCCACATTTTCAAACTTGAATATCTCTAAGACAACAAGGCCAAACATGACCAAATTTTATCTAAAGCATCATTGAGGAGGGGGAAAGGTTGTATTAGGTTTTGGGCCAGGTCGGATCAGAACTCTGGTTTCCATGGCAACAGATAGCTCCCATAGACTTACAATGAGAAAAAACATATAAAAATCTTCTTCTCTGAAACCACAAGGCCAAGATCTCTCATATTTTGTGTGTAGCAATGTCTAGTGGTCCTCTTCATAAATCCTGCCAACCGTGCCCCTGGGGTCCATACGGGCCCCGCCCCGGGAGCGTCTTTGGGAAAATATAAAAAAAAAATTCTTCTCTGAAACCACAAAGCCCAGAGCTTTCATATTTTGTGTGTAGCAGTGTTTAGTGGTCCTCTTTATAAATCCTGCCAACCATGGCCCTGGGGTCAAAAATGGCCCCGCCCCGGGGGTCATTAGCTCCCATAGACTTACAATGGGAAAAACATAAAAAAAATCTTCTTTTCCGAAACCAAAAAGCCCAGAGCTTTCATATTTTGTGTGTAGCAATGTCTAGTGGTCCTCTTTATAAATCCTGCCAACCGTGCCCCTGGGGTCCATACGAGCCCCGCCCCGGGGGCGTCATGGGAAAAACTTTAAAAAATCTTTCTTCTCCGAAACCACAAGGCCCAAAGCTTTCATATTTTGTTTTTAGCAATGTATAGTGGTCCTCTTTATAAATCCTGCCAACTGTGCCCCTGGGGTCCATACGGGCCCCGCCCCGGGGGCGTCATGGGAAAAACGAAAAAAAATCTTCGTCTCTGAAACCGTATGGCCCAGAGCTTTCATATGTTGTGTGGACCAATGTATAATACTCTCCTTTATAAATCCTGCCAACGGTGCCCCTGGGGGTCCATACAGGCCATACCCCAGGCATGTCATTATCTACCATAGACTTATAATGGAAATCTTCTCTGGAACAGCATGACACAAAGCTTGTATATTTGATATACAACATTGTCATGTGGAGCTCTACATAAATCCTGCCAATCTCGCCCCTGGGGTTAAATATGGCCTCACCACGGGGATCATTATAGGACCCTGACCTTGTTAGATGATTTTTTCAAGTGAACCAAAATGGCAGAAAAGAGGATACACAATCCAGACAAGAGCTCTTCTGTTGATTAAGTAGGGTTTCAAGGTCACATGACCAAGATGGCCACCATACCCATATATGGTAAAAACCCCAATTACTTTGTCCAGTGACTGTACTTGTTGACTCTCAGGTGAGCGATCGTTGCCTCTGGGCTACTTGTTATCTGAAGCATCAATGGGGTGCCGGAAAGGTTGTTTTATTATTATTATTATTATTATTATTATTATTATTATTATTGTCAGGTTGGAACAAAACGCACTGGTCTCCGTGGCAACAAATGGCTTCAACTGATTTACACTGGGAAACATAAGGAAATCTCCGAAACCTCAAGGCCCATGAGCTTTTTTTTTTCATGTTTAGCAATGTATTGTAAGGTAAACTATGCAATAACCATAAAATGGCGTAACCTCTCCAAAAACCGAGAAGGGAAAAAATCTAAATTGACAATCAGGTGCGAATAATAAGAGAACATATCGATAGCCGAGTCAGCAGCTGTTTCCCGATAGGTGGCCAATCAGTTACACGAACTTAACTATAACCCTAACGCTAACCCCCTTTCAACAAAAAATAACTGTAAGAGTATATGTATATTGCCATTTAAATTTTTAACGAATCGTTAACTAACGACATCGTTAATTTTAAACAACTGATATGAAGATGTTTGGTGTTGACGTTGGCTCTGGGATGATTTTAAGTTCTTCTTATAAAAGGAAGATGTGTTTTTTTTTATACCAAATTTATTACAGAGTGTACACAGCTAGAATGCAAATTCGGTTGTTGGTTTTTCTATTTCAAAGGGCCATAACTCGATAAATATGCAATTCAAAGTTATCATGTTATATTTACATTTTTCTAAAACCTCCTTAGATGAACCATTAGATGTTCATCTGTGTTCATACTTCCATGAACAACATTGTGTCACGCGACGTGACGTAATCCAAACTTGACGTCAAAAAACATGAATCTCGCCAATCTGATTGGACGTTGTTAACGTCGACGCCATTGCGCTGTTTGAACACACACTGTGTGTAGATTCTCTGTTTGCTGGTAAATGTGACCGCCTTGGTGATTTTTCAACAAGCGATAGAGAGAAATGAATGTAAATATAAACAATGAGTTTAATTTTTCTGTTGTTCATCGAGCTATGAACCGCAGTGGGTCGCTAGCAAAGCTTACATGAACCCCTTCGGGGTTCATTCACTTTGCACGCGACCCACTGCGGTTCATAGCTCCATGAACACCAGAAAAATGAAATTCGTTTCTTAAATGTTTGTTAGTATTCCAATGAAGTTTCATCACAATATCTTAAACAGTTTTCAAGTTACAGAGCTTATATCTTAAACGGCTCTCAAGTTATATAGCGGACACGACTAGAATGCAAATTCTGCTATTTTCCATCTCAAAGGGCCATAACTCCAAAAATACACAATCCAGAGTTATGGTTCTTGTGTTCTGCAGGTCGTCTCATGTTGATTAATAATCCTGTGAAGTTTAATTAAGATATCTTAAACGGTTCTCAAGTGATAGAACGGACACGACTAGAATGCAAATTCTGTTTTTTTTCCACTTCAAATGGTCATTACTCCAAAAATACGCTATCGAGAGTAATTGTTATGATTCTCGTGTTCTGCACGTCATCTCATATTTGTTAATAATCGTGTGAAGTTTCATCAAGATATCTAAACGGCTCTCAAGTTATAGAGCGGACACGATTTGTGACAGACAGACAGACAGACAGGCGGACATACGACACGGGCAAAAAGAATATGACTCCGACCCTGAAGGGGGAGAGATTAAAAATAAATAGCTCCTTAAATTTTTAGTTGTTGAGCGAATATATATATCAACTATTTGGTGAATATACACGTACTCTTTTAACGATTTGAGTAAAGCTGTACATTTAAGATTATTTAATTGCCAAATGTATGTATATCAAATATTTGAAGAATATGTCTACTTATATCCAACGATCCGACTGTGATTTCGCAAATATTTGATGGTCAAATACTTTTTTTTTCAAATACTTGTGGAATATATACTTTTAAAATTATTTTTTGCCCAGTGTATGTTTATCAAATATTTGAAGAATATGTCTACCCTTATTTAATGATTAAAGTGTGATTTCGCAATATTTGAGAAATATATACTTTTTCAAATATTTGAGGAATATATACTATTTCAAATATTTGAGATATATACTTTTTTCAAATATTTGAGGAACATATACTTTTTCAAATATTTGAGGAATATATTGAGTATTTGATTCATGGTTATTTTGTGATTTTGAAAAACATTTGAAGAATATATGTTTTCTCAAATATTTGAAGAATATATTAATTCCTTCTTTAATGAACAGGATACTAATTGAAGATATGTTTTCTCAAATATTTGAATAATACATTCAAGTGTGGAAATAATTTAACGAATACCTGTTTGATTTAATATTTAAACATATAATTATGCATTCTTTGATGACACAATTTGTATGAAATATATCATATTCTACTGTATTGATATCTCATTCGTACTAGAAAATCACGTTTCTAGCATCTTTTACTACTCCCTCCGCAATTTCCAACTGGCCCTCCTCTGTTCCGATTTGGCCCTACCCTGTTCCGATTTGGCCCTGCCTCGTTCCGGATTGGCCCTGCCTCGTTCCGGATTGGCCTTAGTTTTGGCTCTTAGTCTCAACTGCAGATTGACAGCATAATGCAGATTGAAAAAATAATGTGTTTTAAAATCATTGCTTATATTTACATTCATTTCTCTCTATCGCTTGTTGAAGAATCACCAAGGCGGTCACATTTACCAGCAAACAGAGAATGTGTTCAAACAGCGGAACGGCGTCGACGTTTACAACGTCCAATCAGATTGGCGTGATTCATGTTTTTTGACGTCAAGTTTGGATTACGTCACGTCGCGTGACACAATGTTGTTCATGGAAGTATGAACACAGATGAACATCTAATGGTTCATCTAAGGTGGTTTCAGAAAAATGTAAATATTTCTTAAATGAACACAGATGAACATCTAATGGTTAAACTAAGGAGGTTTTAGAAAAATGAAAATATATTCCCGTAACCCCTACGTTTCAGAGAAGCAGCGAGTCTGCAACGTTAATCTCCAGGGGCCAGTTGTTTAAAATTAACGATGTCGTTAGTTTACGATTCGTTAACATTTCAAATGGCAATATTACAAATACACTTATATTTTCTCTCTTTTTTCAACAAAATATAACAGTGTATTTGCTTTTGAAGTCGATATCGTATAGTTGACAAAGTGAGGGGAAAAACAACGGTGTTAAGCTAACGAAGTTTTGAACAACTGGGCCCAGTATCATTACTTAACCGTTCCAAGGCAGTTATGTTGTAATTGGTTGTCTGCCTTTCCATCAGGATAACATGACCGTAATGCATACCCCCTTATACCCAACTTTTATTTAGCAAAACTAGGGTATGTAGGGGTATACCCTTTTTTGCTCCAAAACAAAGATTGTGGTTACTCGTTAGAACCGCCTCGCCGAGGCGGTTCTAGCGAGAACCCAAACTCTATGTTTTAAGCAAAAAAAAAAAAAAATCTGCTGCAAATTTTCAATTTTTACCGCTTAACAATATTTATATTACATAGGCGTGTTTTCGTAATTGCTCTTGTTCCTATTCTTCTGGTCGATACTAACCTGACGGCCGCTACCTTGGTTGAACTTGCTCTTCGGTGATGTTAAAGTTTGGCTGGTTTTAAGCTGTTAAAAACCTGCTCCTTCTATCTCGGAAATTATCGACTCGCTATGTTTTGTATGGGACTGTGAAACACGTTTAGTATGGGACTGAAGCATGTTTCGGATGAGACTGAAGCACGTTTTGGATGGGACTTAAGCACGTTTTAGATGGGACTGAAACATGTTTTGGATGAGATTGAAGCACGTTTTAGATGGAACTGAAAACGTTTAGGATGAGACTAAAGCACGTTTTGGATGGGACTGAAGCACGTTTTGGATGGGATTGAAGCACGTTTTGGATGGGACTTAAGCACGTTTTAGATGGGACTGAAACATGTTTTGGATGAGACTGAAGCACGTTTTAGATGGAACTGAAAACGTTTTGGATGAGACTGAAGCACGTTTTGGATGGGACTGAAGCACGTTTTGGATGGGACTTAAGCACGTTTTAGATGGGACTGAAACATGTTTTAGATGAGACTGAAGCACGTTTTAGATGGAACTGAAAACGTTTTGGATGAGACTGAAGCACGTTTTGGATGGGACTGAAGCATGTTTTAGATGAGACTTATGCCTGTTTTGGATGGGACTGAACCATGTTTGGGATGAGACTGAAACATGTTTTGGATGGATCTTAAGCATGTTTTAGATGGGACTGAAGCATGTTTTAGATGGGACTGAAGCATGTTTTGGATAGGACTGAAGCATGTTCTGGATGGGACTGAAGCACGTTTTGGATGGGACTTAAGCATGTTTTAGGTGGGACTGAAGCATGCTTTAGATGGGACTGAAACACGTTTTGGAAAGGACTGAAGCATGTTCTGGATGGGACTGAAGCACGTTTTGGATGGGACTGAAGCATGTTCTGGATGGGATTTAAGCAAGTTTTGGATGGGACTGAAGCATGTTTTGGATGGGACTGAAGCATGTGATGGATGAGACTTAAGCAAGTTTTAGATAGGACTGAAGCATGTTTTAGATGGGACTGAAGCATGTTTTGGATGGGACTGAAGCATGTTCATGATGGGACTGAAGCATGTTTTAGATAGAACTGTAGCATGTTTTGGATGGGACTTAATGATGTTTTAGATGGGACTGAAGCATGTTATAGATAGGACCAAAGCATGTTTTGGATGGGACTGAAGCATGTTTTGGATAGGACTGAAGCATGTTCTCTGGATGGGACTGAAGCACGTTTTGGATGGGACTTAAGCATGTTTTAGGTGGGACTGAAGCATGCTTTAGATGGGACTGAAACACGTTTTGGAAAGGACTGAAGCATGTTCTGGATGGGACTGAAGCACGTTTTGGATGGGACTGAAGCATGTTCTGGATGGGACTGAAGCACTTTTTGGATGGGACTGAAGCATGTTTTGGATGGGACTGAAGCATGTTTTGGATGAGACTTAAGCATGTTTTAGATTGGACTGAAGCATGTTTTAGATGGAACTGAAGCATGTTTTGGATGGGACTGAAGCATGTTCTTGATGGGACTGAAGCATGTTTTAGATAGAACTGTAGCATGTTTTGGATGGGACTTAATGATTATTTCGATGGGACTGAAGCATGTTTTAGATAGGGCCGAAGAATGTTTTGGATGAGACTGAAGGATGTTTTAAATTGGACTGAAACACCATTTGAGACCAGCGTTCTGGTACATTTGCTATATATGGGCACAGAGGCTACGATTGTCATATTTGAATGGTAAAGATCCTTTCTTGGACCATTTGAGCCGCATCATGAGAATCTGGGTTTTGTCTATGGGAAAGCAAAGGCGCAGATCAGCTTTGCAGCACCTTTATTTTCGCTGCACAGATAGTACAATCGCTCTTCTTCTTTAATCCAAAATTTCAAGCTTCTAGCCTGCTTCTGAGACTGTACAGGCTGGTTTGTGTCAGAACATGTCAGAAACCAGGAAGGCCGATTTTCTTATGTCGAGTCTCATTTTATATAAATTTTCATTTCCACCTTCCAAAAGTCATCCATATAGTACACATATTTGGCATCCACTTACCAAGTCATTTTAGAGGTCTTCATGATGTCCGACAAAAAAAGCCTGTAGAGTCTCAGAAAAGGCTAGAGGCTTGAAATTTTGGATTTAACAACAAGAGAACTTGTACTATCCATATAGCGAAACAAAGGCGCTGATCAGCACTTATGTTTTGGCATTGGCAAAGATCCAGTTTTTACAAGACACAGCTCCTGTAAGCTCACCTGGTGAGCCTTACAGCTCAGGTGAGCTAATAAGAGCTGTCGCAGGACAGTGTAGCTCATCTGACTTGTGCTTTGCCACTTAATCTATCAAAGTCTATGACCAATGACCTTTGACCTCAAGGTCAATCAGGTGGGTCCTGATGATAAAGCATAAAACTTCAGACCAATATCTACAAACATGCTAAGTATCAACTTTTCAAGACGTATATACTTATAAAACGTTTAACCAAAAGTTTAACCAAATTTTAACACAAAGTTTCCAAGTCCATGACCTTGACCTCAAGGTCACCTTTGGTGGGCCATGATGATACTGCATAAAACTTAAGACCAATATCTACCAACATGCAAAGTATCAACTTGATCCATCAACATGTTCAAGAGATATAGACTTAAAAAAAAAACTTTAACCAAAAACTTTAACACAAAATTTCTAAGTCCGTTACCTTGACCTCAAGGTTACCCAGGGTGGGTCATGATGGTACTGCATGAAACTTCAGACCAATATCTACTAACATGTAAAGTATCAACTTGATCCATCCGCATGTTCATGAGATATATACTTATAAAAACTTTAACCAAAAACCTTTAACATTTGAGCTACGCGAACGCTAACGCCAACGCAGACGTGATTGCAATAGCTCTTCCTGTACTTTCGTACAGGCAATCTAAATAAGAGCTGTCGCAGGACAGCGTAGCTCGCCTGACTTGTGCTTTGCCACTAAATCTATCAAAATCTATGACCCATGACCTTGACCTCAAGATCACTCAGGTGGATCGTAATGGTACAGCATAAAACTTAAGACCAACATCTATAAACATTGCAAAGTATCAACTTGATACATGTACATGTTCAAGACATATAGACTTACAAAAAGTTTAACCAAAACTTAAACACAAAATTTCTAAGTCAGTGACCTTGACCTAGAGGTCATCCAGGGTGGGTCATGATGGTACTGCATAAAACTTCAGACCAATATCTACCAACATACAAAGTATCAACTTGATCCATTATCATGTTCAAGAGATATAGACTTATAAAATCTTTAACCAAAAACTTAACACAAAATTTTTAAGTCCATAACCTTGACCTCAAGGTCACCCAGGGTAGATCATGATGGTACAGCATAAAACTTCAGACCAATATCTACCCACATGCAAAGTATCAACTTGATCCATCAACATGTTAAAGAGATATAGACTTATAAAAACTTTAACCAAAAACTTTAACACAAAATTTCTAAGTCCGTGACCTTGACCTCAAGGTCAACCAGGGTGGGTCATGATGGTACTGCATAAAACTTCAGACCAATATCTACCTACATGCAAAGTATCAACTTGATCCATCAACATGTTCAAGAGATATAGACTTATAAAAACTTTAATCAAAAACTTTAACATTTGAGCAACGCGAACGCGAACGCCGACGCTGGGGTGACTGCAATAGCTCTTCCTGTACTTTTGTACAGGCGAGCTAAAAAGGTATGAATAGAACACAAGATATCATTGCATTATCTGTTTATTTCATTCATAAACTAGAGCTGCCTACATTTGAGTCATCTCATGAGAAAACAAACAATGTGTTTTAACAGGTCTAACACAAACCAATGTACAAGCATAGAAGTTGGCTAGAGGCTGGAAATTTTGGAATTAGAAAGTAGAGGAATTGTACTATCCGTGTAGCAAGAACAAAGGCGCTGATCAGCTTTGCAGTTACCGTGAAGCTGATCTGCCTCTTTGTTTTTGCACATGCAAGTTGTTTTCTTATGATGCGGCTCATTTTGAGCCCTTATAAGTCGAAAGAAAACCTGTTGTTGGTGTTTATTTCCAAGTTAAACTCCAAAAAAACCTGATTTCAACCTGATTTAGCTTCAGATCATCAAAGACAAGTCATTTAATTTGCAAGGCATTGATTAAACAATACAATGACTTTCTCAGAATGTGTAAAAACTCCTTGGTGTAACTGAGCATGATAAATTTTATGCGCAGTAAGTTGACAATTGAGAGGTTTCATGTCCAGGTTTTCTCATTCCTAGAAAACCAACATTTTGCATATGCAAAAACAAAAACGCAGATCAGCTTCGTAGTAACTGCCAAGCTGATCAGCATCTTTGTCTTTGCTTCACAGATAGTACAATTCCTCTACTTTCTAAATCTGTAATTTCCAGCCTCTAGCTGTCTTCTGTGGCTGTACAGCCGGGTTTGTGTCTGACCTGGTCAGAAACCACAACATTGGTTTCTCGTATCGCGGCTCAAATGTAAAGAATTACTTAGACAATCAAAGACAAAATCTGCTAAGAATTTATCATTTTACATGATAAAGAAATGTCAAAATTTAAAATATCTCACGGTAGCATTTGACGAGCCTTAACAAAAACACTTGAGACCAAAATAAAATTCATAAACAGAAAAATTCTTCTGTCAGGTGTCTTAAACTCTTTGTTTGTATAATTGTGGTTTAACACCACAGTCAACAATATTTCAGTCATGTCGGGAATTTTGTTGGTTTTCTCATGCAGTGGCTCATTTATGAATGACAGTACATAATCAATATGAAGGATTAAAATGCACAAAAATACTTCTCATTCTTATGATAAACCTTTATGTTTGGATTTTGTAGTTCACATATAATTAAAGTTGTAACATAAATTACATACTGTAAATCCGGAAATATTCGCAAGAGCTTAATGGTCGCCTAACGTAAATTAAGGTCTCACTAATAAAGAATTACTTTAAGCTTTATAGACTGCACTAGTACTCACTCCGGAATTCAAGTAATCGCTAATAATGTGGAAAACGATAATACGCCAAAATAGAAGTCACACGAAAATTTTCAGACTTACAGTAATTGTAGTTCAAACATGAAAACTCAAGACCAAACATACATATAATAATGGCACAATAAATAGAATTCCTGGCCTATATATTCATACTCCAATGACCATAATACTGAGGTAACTATTCAGGCCTTGGCAGTATTTGCACAATCAGTTTTAAGTGTGCAGGACAGCTGTCTGGCAGATTGAATTTTCTTGCTGAACAAATTTTTATTTTGCAGGACAGTGCCTTTATCTTCAACTTGTAATCTTGGCACTTTTGTTGAACAATTGTTTGACAAAACGAAATATTCTTTGTGACAAAATGAAATTGTTGATTTTCTCGGTTGGCCCTGGATCACCGGTGTCACCATCAGGTATCACCATCTATAGTCTTTTTCTTTATGGTGGTTTTGTCAGTACTGTCCCTAGGAGAACTGGTTGCACTTGTTTGGTCTGTATCTGTGTTTGCTGCACTTGTTTGGTCTATACTGGCTTCATCACCAGAAAATTCTTCTTTTGCTGTAAAAGATGAAATTCTATGGTTAAGATTTTTAGTGAAACAATGTCACATGGAAACAACAAAGTTTTGCATGAATTGCCCCTAGTCCTTATCACAGTAGAATTGCTGTTACTAAAATTTGTTTCCAAAATTGAATAATTACTATTCATTGACAGCAGACAGTAGTGGTTAACCAAGTCGTCCAGAGATAGATAATCATTACTGAGTGCACATTCATTCACAAATAATCTGATAACTCCTTTTCTTGAGGAAACTGTTGAATGGTTATAGCAACATTTCATGACAAACTTTTACAAAAGAATGAGTATGAGCTACCGCATCAGAAAACCAGCAATCTACATATCTACACAGCTGATCAGCGCCTTTGTTTCGCTACAAGGATAGTACAATCTATCTGTTCTTATATCGGAAATACCAAGCTTCTAGCCTGATTCTGTGACTGTATTTACAGTAAATGCTGATTTGCGTCTGACCTGGTCGGAAACCCATATTGTTGGTTTTCTTGTGCAAAGGAAGAATTTATTGCATTCTTCCTGACAATGCATCAGGATTACTGCTGAAAGAGCTACCTATTTTTTATGCTGAAACAATGATAAACATATAAATACTGAACAGTAAATGAACTTAAACCAAAAATAACTTCTGATCAAACATTAATACAAACTCATTTACCTTTCTTTAGAAGTAAATACCTGAACACAAAATGAACGTTTTACACATATGTAACACAGATAATCTAAGGTACCAAATACAGTACATGTACATGTGTTATAATTACAGGCCACTCTCGTTATCTCTAATTCGAGGAGATCAAGTTTATCACTAGGAGCTAGCCAATTTGTGCATCTGACATAGCAACAAATATCGTAAGCCTTAAGAAAATGATATTGAGATATGAAGAAAATGTAGCTTGGTAAAAATTTCTTTGATTTTAGTGGGACGATTATTTATTTAATTCCATTTTCAACTAATTCTGAGGAACCTTAGTAATTCAAATGCATTGAAAAATATATGTGTACTGAGTGTTAATTAGAAGCAATATGGAGTATTTAATCTGGTTATTTTAAAACGGATATCATAGAAACAAGGACAGGTAACCATGACAACCTACAGTCAACATCCTCTTCTGTTCCATTTTCAACAAATCCTGAGGAACCTTAGTACTTTAAAAGCGTAGAAAAAGCTATGTGTACTGAGTGCTAATTAAAAACCAATATGGAGTATTTAGTCTGGTTATTCAAAAACTGATGTCATAGAAACAAAGACAGGTAACCATGACAACCTACAGTCAACATCCTCTTCTGTTCCCGACGTTGAACAATGGCTTTCTCCTGATTCCTGCTTCTTGAGAGACTTTTGAGAAGCTGAAAATATAAAGATTAACAAGTAGCCCAAAGGGTAACAATTGCTCACCTGAGAGACACAGTATACCTAATTATCAAGTGTGTCAACCCCAGAATCAGTGATCAAATCTGGCTGAACTTCAAACTCTTCCCAACTTTTATGCATGTCCTTGTTCCTATAACAACAGCAAAGTCAAAGCATCAATGCATCATTTTATCCCATTTATAAACAACTGTAAACATTTTTTTTTCAAATGCACAAGGGCAGATAACTCAGCAGTGCATGGTCCAATCTGGCCAAATTTTTAACTTGCTCAAGTTGTCATCATTTTTCGTCATTAGTTCAGAAAAGATTCCATCAAAACTAACTGTCAGAGAAAATACACAAACATCATTTTTTTCCACACAAAAGACTTTTAGGGGCACACAACTTCCCAATGTGGGTTTGGATCAGGCAGAATTTTATTTGAGGTTTTAATACTCAAAGTGGATGAGGCAGAATTTTATTTGAGGTTTTAATACTCAAAGTGGATGAGGCAGAATTTTATTTGAGGTTTTAATACTCAAAGTGGATGAGGCAGAATTTTATTTGAGGTTTTAATACTCAAAGTGGATGAGGCAGAATTTTATTTGAGGTTTTAATACTCAAAGTGGATGAGGCAGAATTTTATTTGAGGTTTTAATACTCAAAGTGGATGAGGCAGAATTTTATTTGAGGTTTTAATACTCAAAGTGGATGAGGCAGAATTTGTCTTCATGCCCAAACTAACTGGACAGGTATTAACTAGGTATTAACCATTACTACGGGAAGCTTAAATTGATCGCTCAAAGACACTACACTTTGAAGGCAGGTACCGAACCCAAGACTTCTTGCTCCAGAGTGGTACTCTACCAAAAGGCCACTTTGCCCCCAACACCTCCTGCCCCCCTACCCCCATTTTCATCAACCGTATCCAAACATACCAGTATCACTCTTCTCTTTGTGTTTTCTTTTTCCAACCAGGATTTCTGAAAACAGAATGAAGCACATCATCAGGTCCTATTATTTAGGCTTTTTTTGCAAGTTATGCACCTTGAAACAAGAATAATTAAATCAGAGAATGTCCTTAAAGATGCCAGCTCATTTGAGCCGCGTCATGAGAAAATCAGATTTTTGCCTATGCGAAAACAAAGGCGCTGATCAGCTGTGCAGTAACTGCACAGCTGATCAGCGCCTTTGTTTTCGCTACTCAGATAGTACAATTCCTCTTTGACCTACATCCAAAATTTCAAGCTTCTAGCCTTTTTCTGAGACTGTACAGGGTGGTTTGTGACGTATATGGTCAGAAACTCCGAAGACCGGTCTTGTCGCCATGCGGCTCATATGGTAAACTCAAAGGTTAACATGATCAATATTTATCATGAAGATCAAATATCTGCAAAATCAGATATCACCCCATCCCCCACCCGGACAGCCCCCCCCCCCCCCTCCCCCCCAATTATTATTGATTGATCATCTGATTACTGGTTACCACCCAGGTCTGAGCCTGCCCAGAAAATGGGTGCAAGTCAAACCACCCATACATTTAAGCCTTAGTGGTTATATTTTAAGCAGCTGTCGGATATCATGACATCCTCAGTTTGGGTAAAAGTCACATAAAATCGAGGCAACATCCCGACATGACATTAGCTGTTGACTGGGATGTTAAGCATCAATGCAAACAACAAACAAGGATTATAAATGGTTTCAATACAGTTTCAGAGTTCTCAATCCCCTTTTCCTGTCATTTACAAGGTACAGGACATAACAGGAGTGAAAGCAAAAATTGGCAATAGTATAGGTCAACCTCATTATAATGCTATCTTGGGGTCCGTGGAAACAGACCATGTTATAAGTGAAACTATGATATAATGAAGTTATTTACAATAGATGTAAAGCAAAATAATAATAATTTTGGCAGCGATGACATGGCCATGTTTTATTGAAAGCCACGCTATAGTGAGACACGTTAAAATGAGGTTTAACAGTACCTCGTTCTGGTGTTTTTTCTCCGACCGAGTCCCAATCTTCTTCTAAAACCATGGTAACGCCCCCTCGTGGTCGGTCTTCTCCTTCAGTAGCATCTGTATAAATAAAATTGATGTCAAAACAATTATAAAACATTTCTGACTTTATTTAAATATTTTTTCATTTTTATTTTATCTGACTCGTCAGCGTCATTAGAAAACAATGTTTTGCATATATGAAAACAAATGCGCAGACCAGCTTCACAGTAAACCTTATTTATAATTAACCAGTTACCGCAAAGCTGATCAGCGCCTTTGTTTTCGCCACAGTGATAGTAGTTATTCTGCTTTCTAAATAAAAAATTTTCAGCCTCTAGCCATCTTCTGTGCTGGTACAGCCTGGTTTATGTCAGACCTGGTCCCAAGGTTATTTAACTTTTTTCAAGCTCAGCTCAGCTAAGACTAAAATTTATCCTGCTCATAAATGTTAAAATGCCAACAATTGTTGGCATTTTAACATTTATGAGCAATATAAATTACTGTACTAGTTTTTGAGTTTTGAACATGAATTTTCCATTAATTTTGACTATTTCAGCATTTATGAGCAGTTGTAATTTCATGCTCAGCTGACTGAGCTGAGCTGAGCTTGAAAAAAGTTTTATAACCTCGAGGCCTGGTTAGAAACCAAATTGCTCTTCTTATGAGGCGGCTATTATATGATAAACTAGGAAACAGCACTCCTGTTTTCAAATAAACACTTAGGTAATATCAAAATGATGAATAATTTAGTTCGATTGAAACACAACTTTTTCAATGGAAGACTGATTCAAATATTTAGTCAGACTGTGACACCAAATATATTTAGCCAGACTGGTACACCAAATATTTACCTTCTGGTTTGAAATGGCAGACTGGTTCTAGTATTTCAGGACAGGTTATCTCCCAGTCATTCTCTGTCAAACTTGGATCTACATTCTCTTTGGTTCCCTTTGGGTCTAAAAAATGTATATTTATTTTCGAGATTCTATTTATAGTAATTTTCAACTTTGATAAACTTTATACATTTCACAAACTATTGACTTTTTCCATAAATACTTCAATCAACCTTCTTATACTATATATCAGCCGCCCCATGGGAAAACCAACAATCTGCATAGGCGAAAACACAGGCACAGATCAGCTTCGCGGTAACCGCGAAGCTGATCAGCGCCTTTGTTTTCCCTACTCGGATAGTACAATTCCTCCTCTACTTAACTCCAAAATTTCAAGCTTCTAGCCTGCTTCTGTAGCTGTACAGGCCGGTTTGTGTCGGACCTGGTCAGAAACCACATTGTTGGTTTTCCCACGAGGTGGCTCATATGTATGTTCACAATATCTGCTTTGTTCGTTTATTTTGTGGTATGATGTCCATGTCAACAATTTTTCAGTCTTCATGTTCAGATAGAGTCAATACTTCATAAGTTTTAATCAGTAATATGTTGAGCTAAAGTGTCTTGATCAATGATATAACCCTGCTCCAGTGGGGTTGGATCCAACCTCTCAGTCTAACACACTAACAGTAAACATTACGCTACCACACTCCCCAGTCTCCATTTTGATCATGTATTCGAAAAACCAAGATATTCATTTTGACAGCCTTACATTATGAAAACTTTCAGTGCAATATACAGTGTTTTTTTTCAAGCAGTAAAATTTGAAAATTTCAATAGAAAAAATTTGATATTTGTAATATTTTTGGTCAAAACATTGATTATAGGTACATGCTGAGGCGGTTCTAACATGTACCAACAATCATATTTTGAGCGAAGAAAAAGTTTTTTTTCTACTGTAAATTTTCAATTTTTACAACTTAATATCCCTTGCGAATGCTAAAATTTGAAAATCCCACTGAAGTTACCGAATATGGTGCGAATGGACGGGGCGGGGCTTGTAGAAAATGATGTATTTGCGAAAACGTTAAGAATGTTTGCAGATCCTTACAAATGTCTTAAGAATGTTGCGATTGATTGTCATCCACACTACCGAATTCTTGAAAATGGCTTACGAACGCTTACAAATGCCGTTACAAATAACGCGAACGCCTTGCAAACACCTTACGAATGAAGCGAATGCGTAGCGAATGCTTGCCGAAATGTTTTCATTTGTCACTTATTCGCAAGCAATGTAGCAAACAATATCAATGTAAATTGAAATCCCCCGCAATGCCACGGGGCATGGAAAAAATTTCAATCATTACTGATCCAAGTCTTCTCTTGAAACACTCAACTATTTATTGTTTCTCTGAAATTGCGATTTAGATAATAACTAGAAAAAGTGCCTTGAGAGGCACATATACCCCCGGCTGGTAGCCACCAAGCCCCCTTCCCTACCCCCTACCTAAACAACCCGGCACATGCTCACCCCTGACATTGAACCTCACATCACCAATGAAAGACAGTACCCTTATCAAGTACATTTTTTAAATAAGCAGTGTAAAGTACTTTACATACAAACATGGGGAAGTGTAGTTTTAGAATGACATATCTATTTTAGAGTGGTATACAGAGCTGACGTGTATACCCAATCTAGGACATAAGCGCGACATTTTGGGTCAGGTCCTCAGTCCTAGATTGAAATGAAAGTAGAATGTCATTCTTAAAAAAAAAAAAAAGTCCTAGATCTTGACCTCAGGTCCCACCCCCACCCCCATGCATGGACCCTTGGGTCTAGCCCTTATGTGGTACCTATGTTGTGTTGTAAGCATGAACGCTTTCTAATACATGGTTGTCAAGATATAGACACACAGAATATTAATCTTGGTAACTGAATTTTATGTGTCCTAGATTTTGACCTCCAGCCCCACCCCTAGAGTTTGGTGCCATGGAAGTTATTTCAACCCTAAAGGTATCTATGCTCCAAAAAGGAATACATTCCTATAAGTATTTGTTATGATATGAACTTTAGAGATGAAAAAACACTATGTAAATAGCACATTTTCAAGGTGACCTAGATTTTGACCTCTAGCCCCACCCCCGTGCATGGACCTAGGATCCGAACTGACAGAAAAAAAGCAAACCCTATAGGGTACCTATGGTAAAAATATGAATGGTTTCTGATCATTGGTTCATGAGATATACACCACCAGAGAAACTTAAACCAAAACTTTGACCCAAAGTAAAGGTGACCTAGATTTTGACCTCTAGCCCCACCCCCGGGCATGGACCCAGGGTCCAAACTCACAGAAACAAAGCAAACCCTATAGGGTACCTATGGTTAAAATATGAATGGTTTCTGATCATTAGTTCATGAGATATACACCACCAGAGAAACTTTAACAAAAACTTTGACATAAATTCCACGAACGTTCCGGAATAACGAACGAACTAACGAACGAACGAACAAACGAACATACGAACGGACGAACGGAAAAGCGAAAACTATATACCCCTCGGCATAAATGCCGGGGGTATAAAAAAGACAATTTTACTGGGCAAACCAAAATTTCACGGGGCTTTTATTTGTCAGACGTACATTTATGAATAGCTTACAGCTTAACACCATAAATAATGGCTTTTACATGGTTAGCGCCAGAATAAATAAACTATGCTAAAAACTTAGTCTTGAATGTGAAAATATTATGATTCCCTAGCGATTCTTTATGGACATCAGAACTCAATAGAATTTAATGCTACCGAATCCTAACGAATGCCTTGCCATCGTTACAAATGTCTTGCGATCAATCAAAATTGTTTACGATTATTTTACGAAAATGTTAAGAATTCGTTTTCCTTCCCAATTTTAGGAGCATGCTCCTAATTTTCGCAAAAACTTGAAATTTTCACCGAATGCTTACGAATGCTTGCAAATGCTACTGAATGCTACCGAATTTAAAGCAATTAATGCGAATTTGCGCAAAACTGCATTCCGAAGGGCATTCGCAAGGGAAATTTGGTATATGTGAGAGCAGTGTTAAGAAAAATCTATATATATATGGTCATGTTTTCGTAATGCGGCATAAGTGTAAAAATCTTACCAGTTTTCTTAACTTTCAGCACAGCTATACCAGTAAAGAACACTTGCTTGCTGTAGATACTTCTATGATGACTAGTCCTCTTAGACTTTCCAACCTTTGCTGATTGGTCTAATTTCTTATCTATGACCTTGACCCCTTCTCGACTTGTTAGCTCTTTATAGAGGTCCTCGTTGGTTTCTTTGATATGGGATTTCAATACTTCATACCTGAAAGATAAATGAGGCGCTATGTGATAGAACCGGTCTATGGGGTTTGTTTCCGATCTTGTCAGACACAAACCGGCCTGTACAGTCTTAGACATAGACTGGAAGCATGAAATAGAGGAGGAATTGTACTATCCAGGTAGCAAAAACAAAGGCGCTGATCAGCTGTGCAGTTATGTTGTGCGTCTTTGTTTTCCCATATGCATGCTGTTAGTTTTCTCGTGTGGCAGCTCAAATAGAAACCGTCATTTGTATTGCGAATGGACAGCAAAATTCCAACCCTTGAGTCCATGATGTCAGTAGGTACCAAGGTTTCCTGAATTTCCCGCTGGAACTGTTGACCTAAGGGTTTTATTTCACAGGAAAACAATGGTCAAATCATCAGGAAAACATGTCCGTGAAATGTATACCCCCTTGAACCCCACTTTTATACAGCAAAACTGGGGTATGCAGGGGTATACCTATTTTACTTATTTTTGCTCCAAAACATAGATTGTGGGTACTCGTTAGAACCGCCTCGGCGAGGCGGTTCTAACTTGTACCCACAATCTATGTTTTGAGCAAAAATAAGAAAAATATAAAAATTTTTCAGCTCAAAATTTTCAATTTTTAAAGCTCAAAAAATCTCTGTACAGTACAACCTCATTATAACGCTATCTTTGGGGTCCACAGAAACAGACCATGTTACAAGTGAAACCGTGTTATAATGAGGTTGTTTACTATAAGAACTATAGACAGTTTAGCATTTGGGAGCCATGACATGGCCATGTTATATTGAAAACCGTGTTATAATTAGGCGTGTTATAATGAGGTTGAACTGTATATTGCATGGGCATGTTTTCGTAATGTTTTTGCCACTGAAGTTTGATGTACATAAAATATTTTACACAGACATGATAATTGACTGTTTCACAACTTTAAAATATTTTCGCCTTCTTTGGGCTTAATGTATTTGTTCAGAGTTGCAACCTTTGTTTAATTGCTTTGAATATCTTCGCTGGGAATGGTTGCTATAGCTATAGAATGAACCGTCATGCCCTTCTAATCTTAGACCAAGGCAGCAATTGTCAGACAAATTTTTCTTATACTGTAAATATTGAAATGTTCGTGAGAACTTTACTTTCTTTAATTCGATGCCTCGCAAAATATCAGGGTTCTCCCAATTAAAGAATCTCTACAGTCCACAAGGACTCCATGTTCATACATTCGCGAATTCAAAACCTTGCGAATAATTATGTGCAAAACAAAACGTTGCGAATAATAATGTGCAAAACCTTGCGAATAATAATGTGCTAAACAAAAGTTACGAGAAAGTTTTCAAATTCACAGTAGTAATTTATTACTCTTTTCCCATTTGTCAGTTTAATAGTGGTGAATGAAATGGCACTATTTACTAGCAAACTGCCTCTGAGAGGCTTGCATAGGAAGTGTGATTTAACATTACCACAGCTTTTGACCATAGATGTAAAGCTTTGTTTATTTTGTTCTTTAGAGGTTTAATGTCCCTGACAATTTCTCAGACATGTCGGGACAGAGCAACCGCCTCCTGGGTATTAACCAGTACTCAAGGGAGTTCATCTTTCTTGCTCAAAGACACACCACGATGCCACCAGTGAGGATCAAACTCAGAACTTCTTGATTCGGAGTCCAATGCTCTACCACTATGCCACCTTGCTCACAAATTTAAATTAAAATAACTTTTATAGCTTACCCTGCAATACCATGTTGAGCCAACTTTTTCAACAAGAGTTTGATTTTCTTTGCCCTGGTTCCCTGCTTATCTATCTCCTCTTTAATATCATCTTCAACAAGTTTTGACTTTTTTAAAACTGTCAGAAGATTTTTTGTAATTTCTAGCTCTTCACAAAGGAGGTCCATTTGGTCTTCAATTGGGTTCTCTTCTGGTGAGGATGATTTGGCTGAAATTACATGAAAGCTACAAGTTTTAGCTTTGATTTAAAATGCAATCCATGTCCAATTCTGTGATAAGCACTATCATGTGCATGTAGAATTCAAACTGGCTATGTACAGATAACTGGGTTAAAATAAAAGAGTATTTAAACAATATTTAAGCTGCCTCATGAGAAAACGTACTGACATACATGAAAAGCAAGGATGCAAATCAGCTAGGCTGCAAATTCATAGATAGACTGATATCAGTCGTAGATGTTGTCTTTAGATTCCATACCAACTATCCATGCCTTATTTTATCTTAAGCTAATATGCCACTCCACATTTTATACTAAGCTGACTCAAACATCTACGACTGATCAAATCTGGCAGAGCAGTAGCCGGAATCCTGGGCTACTACAGACATCAAAGCCATTCATAAATGTGTTCCAGGTCCCTAATGGGAATAACATCATCATCAGTGTTTAGTAGAGGTAATCAAGTAAACTCAATAAAACAGGTGGTTCTGATATTGCTGACCTAAGACCAGCACTAAGATAAGGGTAATAAAATTGTAAAAGCAACTGCATTCATTTCAAGTTATAAAGTGTAACAGTGCTTGTGCTTTAGTAATAATTGATTTGGATATTCATTTTATGTATTTTATTAAACCATGCATATATATATATATATATATATATATATATATATATATATATATATATATATATATATATATATATATATATATATATATATATATATATATATAACATGGAAGATGCAATATCATATATATATATATATATATATATATATATATATATATATATATATATATATATATATATATATATATATATATATATATATATATATATATATATATATATATATAACATGGAAGATGCAATATCATATGCCCTTGGAAAGCTTAATTACACAGAATTACGCCCAAATCAAAGAACTGTCATTGAAGGATATTCTAGTGGCAAAGATGTGCTTTTCTGTTCACCAACTGGAAGTGGAAAATCATTAACTTTTGAAATTGCGCCTTATGTGTTGAGTTGGACAAAGGACAAAATAGCATTGCCTAACTTGTGCTGCATTGTAGTTTCTCCATTAGTTTCACTAATGAAAACTCAAGAGACAAAGATGATTTCCCTAGGACTTAAGAGTTTGTATCTTGGTGAAGGAGATCTAAATCTCACTGATGTTGAAAACGGGAAGTACGACATCTTATTGACCAGTCCTGAGACCATTTTAGGTGGATGCAGAAAGACGGTTACTGCTCTGGCAAATAAGAAGCTTCTGGCGGCAGTATTTATTGACGAAGCCCATTGCATTCGAAAGTTGTAAGTATTCTTATATATCTAAATCGATTTAGTGTATAATATAGAAACTAACACAACTATATACATGTTTATTTAATGTCTCCATTAAAGTTTGAATTAATTAATTGAACTCATATGAGCCACAACGTGAGAAAACGTACCTTCGGACAATGTTTTGAGTATAAGAAAAACAAAGTTACTTTGAATGTGTGATGCTTCTAGAGTCTGTTAGTCTTTATTCGACCAGATTATTTCAGTTATTTTGTGAGTTATGGCCAATTTACTATATGAACCCTACAGACGTCATTGTCCTGAAAAATGACGTCAGAATTGCGTAATGCATTTCTGCATGTTAGTAGCGGCTTACAAAACTCGATGCTTTTGCTTAAAATAGTTTAGGCGCTGGTCAGAACCTATTGTTAGGATAGAAGCATATCATCCTTACAGGCAATCTGTCTTAATTATTTTGTCTTTTGGTACGATGATGCGGTTGCTATGGTAACCGTTTTATGATAGATGTAGGAAAATTATTTGTATTTTGGGCTAAAACAAGGGTAGATAACTCCAAATATTGAAAAATAATATGTTTTAAAACTCATTCATTTGGTAGCCCAAAGTTCAAAGATTACAAATGCAGTGTTATTTCTAAAACGTATATTACATCATTTTCCCGCTTTTTGCTGATTTTTACTAGTAGTGTCAGAATTATCGAAGGCACACTTTGTCGCGTTGAGGATCATATGTGTTTGTATTGATTTGCCCATCTCAATATGGGGGACATATTCTTGACATGGACATTAAACTGCAAAGGATAGGAAGGTTCAATACATTTTGTAACATCGATGACATTAATAATTTATCTTATCTGTTTAACAGTCATTGGTTACAGCTTTTGTATATTTTTATAACATTTCACTGTATACAGTATGTCCAGAGCCATTTTAGCTGCGACGCGTGAAATTCGGTCTCCTGGGTTTTCATCCAGGTTTGATACAAACCGGCCTATACACCCACAGAAGAAAGCTAGAATCTTAAAATTTTGGGTATAAGTAGAACAGGTATTGTACTATCCGTGTAGATCTGCGCATTTTTCGCATAGGCAAAAATCTGGTTTCCTTACAACGCAGCTCATTTAATAATAGTGAAAGAAATATGCACCCAGTGGTTAACCGTCTTTATGGATGCGTGTCTGTGTTCTTACTTGGCTAGCTTTTGACCATGTAATCAAGCATTAAATCAATCAAAAAAGCAAATAAACAAAAACAAATTATTACTTTGTACCCATAAAATACATTTTTTTCAGTGGTCAGAAGTCGAAAACAACCAACACACCAGCATTTCGGCCCTTCTACGGGAAATTGGGGGAACTACGCTCACTAGCCGGACCAGATACGCCTGTGATAGCCCTAACGGCGACTGCTTCACTAGAAACACAGGCCATTATAAAGAAGAGTTTGTGCATGACTGACAGCCTAGATGTAATTATTTCTCCAAACAAGCCAAATATTAAGTATACAGTGAATTCTTGTGACACTGGTGATGTTCGGATTAACTTTGCTTGGTTGATACAGTTGCTGATTGAAAAGGGTATTGAAACACCTAGGATGATAATTTTCTTTAGAAAAGTAGAATACATGTCTACAGTGTACAAGCATGTAGTTTATGAATTAAGAAACTCAGATGCATACAAGTAACGGGATGAAAACAGTAGACTAATTGACATGTTTCATATGAAAACAACCGATAGTGTAAAAGAGTCAATCTGTAAATCTTACCAAGAACAATTTGGATCTCTCAGAGTTGTTCTTTGTACCACGTCTTTCAGCATGGGGCTTGATGTGAAAGGCGTTGATACAGTGGTACATTATGGCCCCGCCAATGATTTAGAAGACTACATACAGGAAACGGGAAGAGCAGGTCGCAATCTTAGTGACAAATGTCATGCAGTACTGATGAGGTACAAGAGATGTACAGGCAGCAAAAACATATCAGCGGATATGAAAAACTATGTTACATCAACAACATGTAGGCGAATACAAATTCTCAAACCATTTATGCATGAGACTGTCAGGAATTCTATCTGCCCCACTGTCAGTCATGACTGTTGTGATATTATGTGCAAATACATGCAAATGCTTATGTGACTGCAATGATAACTGCCGGTGTAGTGTTCTGTGTTCTGGTAAGCTGTGTACAGTTAGTGAATATATGGAAAAATCTAAACAAATCCTATCTTCATCCCCGTCATCTAGTGAAGAAGACAGCACAGGCTTTCTGACTGATTCAGATTTTGAAGGCTACATTTCCAGAAAACCCCGAGTACTGAGCTCTGATGATTCATCAGATTAACTGCTACACCAATAAAGACTATGATACATGTATGTTGTCAACATACATGTTAATTTAGAAATACGTTATTTTAGAAATATGCTTTGCATCTGCAGAAACCTTCCAGAGTTTTGTTTGTGTCACACTACAATTGTACTAATCCTAGAATAAACAGAAGCATTTACGGACGACGGACGGACGCCGGATCATGGCCATCCTATAAGCTCACCTTGTGAGCCTAACGGCTCATGTGAGCTAATAAGGTTTTACAGATACAATATGAGCCGCGTCATAAGAAAACAGAATTTTTGCATAGGCGAAAACAGAGGCGCAGATCAGCTTCGCAGCAACTGGGAAGCTGATCAGAACCTTTGTTTTCACTACTCGGATAGTACAATTTCTCTTCTTTCTAAATCCAAAATGTTCAGTCTCTAGTCATCTTCTGAGCTTGTACTGCTCGGTATGTGTCGGACATAGTCGGAACCCCCGAAAACCGGTTTTCTCGTGTTGTGGCTCATATCATTTCCCATTGGTGTACGGACAAAAATCAAAATATTATTTTGCTTAACTGAAAGTCTCGAACAGTAGCATACAATATTTGTAACTTTAATAGGACAAATCAATATATATTTTTCACAGATTCTCTTCTTCTTCTTCTTCTTCCAGTAAAGTACAGGGCCCACTCTGGAGCATTGTCGTACTTGTGGTTTAACTGGTTTAGTTTTAGGTCTTGTCGGAAGACAGGTTTAATAGCGAGTTGTCTAAATTATCCAACCTATCATTCCAATCAGATAGCTAAATAATAGCTGATCAAAGTCATTACTTGCCCAGTCTGACCAAAATTATCAAGAGCTACATAACAGATTTACGACATCACTGATATTATATAAACCAGGAATTATAAGAATAATCGAAATATAGGCCACATCGCAAGGAAACCAGTCTATGGGTTATTTCACAAAATCCAAATCAGTCTGTAGAGTGACAGAAAAAGGCTAGACCTTTGAATGTTGGGATTTATGAATCAGTGTAATTAAAACTAAGGCCATGATCAGTTGTGTAGCTACCTCACGGCTGATCTATGTTGTTTGCACTATCAAAACCTCCTAAATTTAGTGTGTAATTTGTTATTATTTGATGTCCATTTATTACATGTTTTGTGGATGCGCTAAAATGTATTTGGCAATCTGAATAAAGAATTGAATTGAATTGAATGTTGTTTTGTTGTTTATTTGCATGAAGCTGGTTTTCTTATGATGTGGCTGGTATTGTTATTTGCTGTGAAATTTAAAGTACACTGTTTTTCTTCTAGCATGGCATTGTTTGTGCAAATATTTTAAAACAGTATCTCTTTCAAATGTAAATTTTTCAGTTAAATCATTGCGCAGTGTATCTGCATATATGGTTCGCATTGTTTTCATTTGACAATGCAGTGTGGGTGTTAGATGAACTCTACTAAGTTCTTTCGTCGGTGTCTGTGTACTCATGTTGAAATCTTCCTTTTATAGCATATATAATTGTAATACTTTTTACTCATTATGATATATTATTACATCTTGTCAAAATCCAAATCCAAAATATTTCCATATGAGTATGTATTTTTTTATCCCATGTTGAAAACTGGCATAGTGGTAGGATTTGAAATGAAACTCAGCCGAAAATGAAATGAAAACTAAAATGAAAGGCAATATGTTCTCAGTGCCAGAAAACCAATTTCCTCACTGATAACATCTGTGGGAAATTTTACTTGGGTAATTAATCTGTCTTGTGGTCAGAGTTTGACTGCTGCTGTTAGTAGTTAATGGTGTTGTCATTAGTTAACTGTTATACAGATGGGCAATAAACAGATTTGTTGCATAAGCACTGACCAGATCTGATAAGTCTGATGAGATAGCCATAGAGAAGTGAAGTGTTTGAGAAGAATAGCTATTGCAGTCAAATTATAAAGTTCTAAAGGATGAATATGAATAAAATTTCATCTCATCAGACTTTATAAGTCTAATTCATAGATAGTGTAATACCTCTTTGTCCTCTATCCAAAACTAAAGTTTCTAGCCTTCTTCTGTGACTTTACAGGTTGGTTTGAGTTGGACCTGGTCAGAAACCATGGAGAAAGTTTTCCTCAAACGTGACTCATTTAACTCAATTAAGCCTGGCATCCTATCTATAGGACATAAGCAAACAGAATAGTCCCGTGAAATGTGGTGTCCCAACTGTGACTTCTGTTTGCTACTAGACATTTCAGCAAAAAAAAAAAAGAATTATAATCACTCCTGAAATCACTCCTGGTGCCCCTTTAGAAAGAAATTGGACTCTTCCAATTGGTAATGATGGACAAGTCCATTAAGCACAAATGAGCCCAGTCCATGAGAAAACAAACAATCTGCATAGGCAAAAACAAAGGTGCAGATCAGCTTCGCAGTAACTGCGAAGCTGATCAGCGCCTTTGTTTTCGCTACACAGATAGTACAATCTCTCTTCTTCTTAAAATCCAAAATTTCAAGCTTCTAGCCTGCTTCTGTGACTGTACAGCCTGGTTTGTGTCAGACCTGGTCGGAACCCCAAATTGTTGGTTTTCTCATGCACAGGCTCAAAAGGGACATACCTTCAGCTGTTCCCTGGTCGGTCTCCAGATGAAACATGGCTTTCTTCTCTCCTTCTGTAATGAATGAGCCAAGATGTGAGAACCAGAGGACCAATGGTCCTGTAAACGCTCACCTGAGTCTGCTGCATATACCAATAAACATGTTTGAATATTATGGTATTTAACCCCAGTGCAGGGGCAGATGAAGCCCTTGGGCCATTTTCTTTTTTCAGAATAATCAATATTCTGTCCATATGCCAATTTCTTGCTGGCTTTTCCCTTCAAATGACATTTTAACAGTTTTTCCCATTCAAATGCATGGGCAACCCATGTTGACCTTGCCATAAAATTGGTCAAGGTCATCACAGGGTCATGATTTATATATATATTGTAGTACTATATCCACGGATGCTTCACACCAAGTTTCATTAAAGTCAATCTATTGGTTTCAGAGAAGAAGATATTTGAAGGGTTTTTACCATATATGGGCATGGTGGCCATCTTGGTCATGTGCCCTAGATTATTTATATATACATTGGTTCCCCCATCCTATAGATGCTTCACATAAAATTTGGCATCAATTGGCCAAGCGGTTTTAGAGGAGAAGATGTTTGAATATTATGGTAATATACATGTATATTGCCCCGGGGTGTGGGCATATGAGCCCTTAGGTCCATTTTTTTTTTCAGAATCATTGATATTTAGTCCTACTACCCATTTCCTGCAAGATTTTCACCTCAAATGACTTTTTAAAATTTTTCCCCATTCCAATGCATTGGCGACCTATGTTGACCTTGTCCTAAAATAGGTCAAGGTCACCACATGGTCATAATTTATATACACATTGTAGAACTTCAGCCATTGGTGCTTCATGCCAAGTTTCTTTGAAATCGGTCCACCAGATTCGGAGAAGAAGATTTTTGAAGGGTTTTTACCTTATATGGGCATGGCAGCTATCTTGGTCATGTGAACTAAATAATTTATATACACATTAATTCCTCCATTCCATAGATGCTTCACATAAAATTTGGCTTTGATTCGCCAAGTGGTTTCAGAGGAGAAGATGTTTGAATATTATGGTACATGTATATTGCCCCGGGGTGGGGGCAGATGAGCCCCTGGGGTCCATTTTTTTTCAGAATCATTAATATTCAGTCCTACTGCCCATTTCCTGCAAGACTTTCACTTTAAATGACATTTTAAAAGTTTTCCCTATTCAAATGCATTGGCGACCTATGTTGAACTTGCCGTAAAAAAAGGTCAAAGTCATCACAGGGTCATGATTTATATATACATTGTAGTACTTGAGCCATCGATGCTTCATGCCAAGTTACTTTGAAATCGATCCACCGGTTCTGGAGAAGAAGATTTTTGAAGGGTTTTTACCATATATGGGCATTGCGGCCATCTTGGTCATGTGACCTGGATTATTTATATATACATTGATTACCCCTTCCTATTGATGCTTCACATAAAATTTGGCTTTGATTGGCCTACCGATTTCAGAGGAGATGATGTTTGAATATTATGGTAATATACATGTATATTGCCCCTGGTTGGGGGCATATGAGCCCCTGGGGTCCAATTTTTTTCAGAATCATTAAAATTCAGTCCTGCAAGACTTTCACTTTAAATGACATTTGAAAAGTTTTCCCCATTCAAATGCATTGGCGACCTATGGTGACCTTGCCGTAAAATAGGTCAAGGTCATCAAAGGGTCATGATTTATATATACATTGTAGTGCTTGAGCCATCAATGCTTCATGCCAAGTTTCGTTGAAATCAGTCCACCGGTTCTGGAGAAGAAGATTTTTGAAGGGTTTTTACCATATATGGGCATGGCGGCCATCTTGATCATGTGACCTGGATTTCTTATATACACATTGGTTCCCCCTTGCTATAGATGCTTCATATAAAATTTGACTTTGGTTGGCCGAGCGGTTTCAGAGAAGAAGATCTTTGAAATTGTGGACGGACGGACGACGGACGGACGACGGATGGACGGACGCCGGATCATGGCCATCCTATAAGCTCACCTTGTGAGCCTAACGGCTCAGGTGAGCTAAAAATGGTCTTTTAGGTTTTCGACCAAGTATGACACAAACCGGCCTGTGCAACTACAGAAGATGGTAGATTTAGGACTAAGACGAGTAGCGAAAACAAAGGTGCTGATCAGCTGTGCAGTTACTGCAGAGCTGATCCGCCCCTTTGTTTTCGCAATAGAGAAGCTAAGGACCTTTTTAGTCATTGTACTTGATTTGCAAGTCCAGTAGATTAACCACTACACCAACATCAGGAAAACATGTCTGTGTAATGTATACCCACTCAAACCCTACTTTTCAAAACTGGGTTTTGCAGAGGTATACCTATTTTTGTTACTTTTGCTCCAAAACATAGGTTGTGGGTACTTGTTCTTACGTGTACCCACAATCTATGTTTTGAGCAAAAATAAGAAAAACATCAAATTTTTTCTACTGAAAATTTTCAATTTTTACAAGTTGGCAATAATCTGTATACCAAATGGGTGCATTTTTGTAATGAAGGAGGCTTCTCATTTTTTAGCTTGATTTGGTTACAGCTTACACAGCATCCCAGTCTTAAATTTTTCAATACTGTTGGGATGGAGCTAATGTTTCCCGGGTGTTGACCAGTAGTTGGTTGGTTAATTGATTTAGTGTCTGGTTACGGCTTAGCATTGCAGTCTTAAATTTTTCAATATTGTTGGGGTGGGGCTACTACTTCCTGGGTGTTGACCAGTAGTTGGTTGGTTAATTGATTTGGTGTCTGGTTACAGCTTAGCATTCCAGTCTTAATTTTTTCAATATTGTTGGGGTGGGGCTACTACTTCCTGGGTGTTGACCAGTAGTTGGTTGGTTAATTGATTTGGTGTCTGTTTACCGCTTAGCATTCCAGTCTTAATTTTTTCAATATTGTTGGGGTGGGGTTACTACTTCCTGGGTGTTAACCAGTAGTTGGTTGGTTAATTGATTTGGTGTCTGGTTACAGCTTAGCATTCCAGTCTTAAATGTTTCAATATTGTTGGGATGGGGCTACTGCTTCCTGGGTGACCAGTAGTTGGTTGGTTAATTGATTTAGTGTCTGGTTACAGCTTAGCATTCCAGTCTTATATGTTTCAATATTGTTGGGATGGGGCTACTACTTCCTGGGTGTTGACCAGTAGTTGGTTGGTTAATTGATTTGGTGTCTGGTTACAGCTTAGCATTCCAGTCTTAAATGTTTCAATATTGTTGGGATGTGGCTACTGCTTCCTGGGTGACCAGTAGTTGGTTGGTTAATTGATTTAGTGTCTGGTTACAGCTAAGCATTCCAGTCTTATATGTTTCAATATTGTTGGGATGGGGCTACTACTTCCTGGGTGTTGACCAGTAGTTGGTTGGTTAATTGATTTGGTGTCTGGTTACAGCTTAGCATTCCAGTCTTATATGTTTCAATATTGTTGGGATGGGGCTACTACTTCCTGGGTGTTGACCAGTAGTTGGTTGGTTAATTGATTTAGTGTCTGGTTACAGCTTAGCATTCCAGTCTTATATGTTTCAATATTGTTGGGATGGGGCTACTACTTCCTGGGTGTTGACCAGTAGTTGGTTGGTTAATTGATTTGGTGTCTGGTTACAGCTTAGCATTCCAGTCTTATATGTTTCAATATTGTTGGGATGGGGCTACTACTTCCTGGGTGTTGACCAGTAGTTGGTTGGTTAATTGATTTGGTGTCTGGTTACAGCTTAGCATTCCAGTCTTATATGTTTCAATATTGTTGGGATGGGGCTACTACTTCCTGGGTGTTGACCAGTAGTTGGTTGGTTAATTGATTTGGTGTCTGGTTACAGCTTAGCATTCCAGTCTTATATGTTTCAATATTGTTGGGATGGGGCTACTACTTCCTGGGTGTTGACCAGTAGTTGGTTGGTTAATTGATTTAGTGTCTGGTTACAGCTAAGCATTCCAGTCTTATATGTTTCAATATTGTTGGGATGGGGCTACTACTTCCTGGGTGTTGACCAGTAGTTGGTTGGTTAATTGATTTGGTGTCTGGTTACAGCTTAGCATTCCAGTCTTATATGTTTCAATATTGTTGGGATGGGGCTACTACTTCCTGGGTGTTGACCAGTAGTTGGTTGGTTAATTGATTTAGTGTCTGGTTACAGCTTAGCATTCCAGTCTTATATGTTTCAATATTGTTGGGATGGGGCTACTACTTCCTGGGTGTTGACCAGTAGTTGGTTGGTTAATTGATTTGGTGTCTGGTTACAGCTTAGCATTCCAGTCTTATATGTTTCAATATTGTTGGGATGGGGCTACTACTTCCTGGGTGTTGACCAGTAGTTGGTTGGTTAATTGATTTGGTGTCTGGTTACAGCTTAGCATTCCAGTCTTATATGTTTCAATATTGTTGGGATGGGGCTACTACTTCCTGGGTGTTGACCAGTAGTTGGTTGGTTAATTGATTTGGTGTCTGGTTACAGCTTAGCATTCCAGTCTTATATGTTTCAATATTGTTGGGATGGGGCTACTGCTTCCTGGGTGTTGACCAGTAGTAGGTTGGTTAATTGATTTAGTGGCTGGTTACAGCTTAGCATTCCAGTCTTATATGTTTCAATATTGTTGGGATGGGGCTACTGCTTCCTGGGTGTTGACCAGTAGTTGGTTGGTTAATTGATTTAGTGTCTGGTTACAGCTTAGCATTCCAGTCTTATATGTTTCAATATTGTTGGGATGGGGCTACTGCTTCCTGGGTGTTGACCAGTAGTAGGTTGGTTAATTGATTTGGTGTCTGGTTACAGCTTAGCATTCCAGTCTTATATGTTTCAATATTGTTGGGATGGGGCTACTACTTCC
Source organism: Rugalucina vietnamica (assembly GCA_964017185.1). Classification (NCBI taxonomy): domain Eukaryota; kingdom Metazoa; phylum Mollusca; class Bivalvia; order Lucinida; family Lucinidae; genus Rugalucina; species Rugalucina vietnamica. The sequence goes on along the minus strand of OZ024885.1, from coordinate 29,036,149 downwards.
TGGGTGTTGACCAGTAGTTGGTTGGTTAATTGATTTAGTGGCTGGTTACAGCTTAGCATTCCAGTCTTATATGTTTCAATATTGTTGGGATGGGGCTACTGCTTCCTGGGTGTTGACCAGTAGTAGGTTGGTTAATTGATTTAGTGTCTGGTTACAGCTTAGCATTCCAGTCTTATATGTTTCAATATTGTTGGGATGGGGCTACTGCTTCCTGGGTGACCAGTAGTTGGTTGGTTAATTGATTTAGTGTCTGGTTACAGCTTAGCATTCCAGTCTTATATGTTTCAATATTGTTGGGATGGGGCTACTGCTTCCTGGGTGTTGACCAGTAGTTGGTTGGTTAATTGATTTAGTGTCTGGTTACAGCTTAGCATTCCAGTCTTATATGTTTCAATATTGTTGGGATGGGGCTACTGCTTCCTGGGTGTTGACCAGTAGTTGGTTGGTTAATTGATTTAGTGTCTGGTTACAGCTTAGCATTCCAGTCTTATATGTTTCAATATTGTTGGGATGGGGCTACTGCTTCCTGGGTGTTGACCAGTAGTTGGTTGGTTAATTGATTTAGTGTCTGGTTACAGCTTAGCATTCCAGTCTTATATGTTTCAATATTGTTGGGATGGGGCTACTACTTCCTGGGTGTTGACCAGTAGTTGGTTGGTTAATTGATTTAGTGTCTGGTTACAGCTTAGCATTCCAGTCTTATATGTTTCAATATTGTTGGGATGGGGCTACTGCTTCCTGGGTGTTGACCAGTAGTTGGTTGGTTAATTGATTTAGTGTCTGGTTACAGCTTAGCATTCCAGTCTTATATGTTTCAATATTGTTGGGATGGGGCTACTGCTTCCTGGGTGTTGACCAGTAGTTGGTTGGTTAATTGATTTGGTGTCTGGTTACAGCTTAGCATTCCAGTCTTATATGTTTCAATATTGTTGGGATGGGGCTACTACTTCCTGGGTGTTGACCAGTAGTTGGTTGGTTAATTGATTTGGTGTCTGGTTACAGCTTAGCATTCCAGTCTTATATGTTTCAATATTGTTGGGATGGGGCTACTACTTCCTGGGTGTTGACCAGTAGTTGGTTGGTTAATTGATTTGGTGTCTGGTTACAGCTTAGCATTCCAGTCTTATATGTTTCAATATTGTTGGGATGGGGCTACTGCTTCCTGGGTGTTGACCAGTAGTAGGTTGGTTAATTGATTTAGTGGCTGGTTACAGCTTAGCATTCCAGTCTTATATGTTTCAATATTGTTGGGATGGGGCTACTGCTTCCTGGGTGACCAGTAGTTGGTTGGTTAATTGATTTAGTGTCTGGTTACAGCTTAGCATTCCAGTCTTATATGTTTCAATATTGTTGGGATGGGGCTACTGCTTCCTGGGTGTTGACCAGTAGTTGGTTGGTTAATTGATTTAGTGTCTGGTTACAGCTTAGCATTCCAGTCTTATATGTTTCAATATTGTTGGGATGGGGCTACTGCTTCCTGGGTGTTGACCAGTAGTAGGTTGGTTAATTGATTTGGTGTCTGGTTACAGCTTAGCATTCCAGTCTTATATGTTTCAATATTGTTGGGATGGGGCTACTACTTCCTGGGTGTTGACCAGTAGTTGGTTGGTTAATTGATTTAGTGGCTGGTTACAGCTTAGCATTCCAGTCTTATATGTTTCAATATTGTTGGGATGGGGCTACTGCTTCCTGGGTGTTGACCAGTAGTAGGTTGGTTAATTGATTTAGTGTCTGGTTACAGCTTAGCATTCCAGTCTTATATGTTTCAATATTGTTGGGATGGGGCTACTGCTTCCTGGGTGACCAGTAGTTGGTTGGTTAATTGATTTAGTGTCTGGTTACAGCTTAGCATTCCAGTCTTATATGTTTCAATATTGTTGGGATGGGGCTACTGCTTCCTGGGTGTTGACCAGTAGTTGGTTGGTTAATTGATTTAGTGTCTGGTTACAGCTTAGCATTCCAGTCTTATATGTTTCAATATTGTTGGGATGGGGCTACTGCTTCCTGGGTGTTGACCAGTAGTTGGTTGGTTAATTGATTTAGTGTCTGGTTACAGCTTAGCATTCCAGTCTTATATGTTTCAATATTGTTGGGATGGGGCTACTACTTCCTGGGTGTTGACCAGTAGTTGGTTGGTTAATTGATTTAGTGTCTGGTTACAGCTTAGCATTCCAGTCTTATATGTTTCAATATTGTTGGGATGGGGCTACTGCTTCCTGGGTGTTGACCAGTAGTTGGTTGGTTAATTGATTTAGTGTCTGGTTACAGCTTAGCATTCCAGTCTTATATGTTTCAATATTGTTGGGATGGGGCTACTGCTTCCTGGTTGTTGACCAGTAGTTGGTTGGTTAATTGATTTAGTGTCTGGTTACAGCTTAGCATTCCAGTCTTATATGTTTCAATATTGTTGGGATGGGGCTACTGCTTCCTGGGTGTTGACCAGTAGTTGGTTGGTTAATTGATTTAGTGTCTGGTTACAGCTTAGCATTCCAGTCTTATATGTTTCAATATTGTTGGGATGGGGCTACTGCTTCCTGGGTGTTGACCAGTAGTTGGTTGGTTAATTGATTTAGTGTCTGGTTACAGCTTAGCATTCCAGTCTTATATGTTTCAATATTGTTGGGATGGGGCTACTACTTCCTGGGTGTTGACCAGTAGTTGGTTGGTTAATTGATTTAGTGTCTGGTTACAGCTTAGCATTCCAGTCTTATATGTTTCAATATTGTTGGGATGGGGCTACTGCTTCCTGGGTGTTGACCAGTAGTTGGTTGGTTAATTGATTTAGTGTCTGGTTACAGCTTAGCATTCCAGTCTTATATGTTTCAATATTGTTGGGATGGGGCTACTGCTTCCTGGGTGTTGACCAGTAGTTGGTTGGTTAATTGATTTATTGTCTGGTTACAGCTTAGCATTCCAGTCTTATATGTTTCAATATTGTTGGGATGGGGCTACTACTTCCTGGGTGTTGACCAGTAGTTGGTTGGTTAATTGATTTAGTGTCTGGTTACAGCTTAGCATTCCAGTCTTATATGTTTCAATATTGTTGGGATGGGGCTACTACTTCCTGGGTGTTGACCGGTAGTTGGTTGGTTAATTGATTTAGTGTCTGGTTACAGCTTAGCATTCCAGTCTTATATGTTTCAATATTGTTGGGATGGGGCTACTACTTCCTGGGTGTTGACCAGTAGTTGGTTGGTTAATTGATTTAGTGTCTGGTTACAGCTTAGCATTCCAGTCTTATATGTTTCAATATTGTTGGGATGGGGCTACTGCTTCCTGGGTGTTGACCGGTAGTTGGTTGGTTAATTGATTTAGTGTCTGGTTACAGCTTAGCATTCCAGTCTTATATGTTTCAATATTGTTGGGATGGGGCTACTACTTCCTGGGTGTTGACCGGTAGTTGGTTGGTTAATTGATTTGGTGTCTGGTTACAGCTTAGCATTCCAGTCTTATATGTTTCAATATTGTTGGGATGGGGCTACTACTTCCTAGGTGTTGACCGGTAGTTGGTTGGTTAATTGATTTAGTGTCTGGTTACAGCTTAGCATTCCAGTCTTATATGTTTCAATATTGTTGGGATGGGGCTACTGCTTCCTGGGTGTTGACCGGTAGTTGGTTGGTTAATTGATTTGGTGTCTGGTTACAGCTTAGCATTCCAGTCTTATATGTTTCAATATTGTTGGGATGGGGCTACTGCTTCCTGGGTGTTGACCGGTAGTTGGTTGGTTAATTGATTTAGTGTCTGGTTACAGCTTAGCATTCCAGTCTTATATGTTTCAATATTGTTGGGATGGGGCTACTACTTCCTGGGTGTTGACCGGTAGTTGGTTGGTTAATTGATTTAGTGTCTGGTTACAGCTTAGCATTCCAGTCTTATATGTTTCAATATTGTTGGGATGGGGCTACTACTTCCTGGGTGTTGACCAGTAGTGAGTAAACATATCCTACTCATGGACAATACATGGTTATGGTAGGTAACGATTCTATAACCTCTCACACCATGCGCGGATCCAGAAATTTTCATGAGAGGGGGTCCAACGAAAATGGTAATTTTTGGTCACAGACGAGCGGGGGTCCAACCCCAAAAAAATCCCGAAATTACCTTTTTTTAGGTAAAATTTTCAAATTCCAGGGGGGGTCCGGACCCCCGGTCCCCCCCCTCTGGATCCGAGCATGCACACCAGAGTCCTGTACTCTACCTCCAGGCTACCATTATCCCAATAATATCAAAATGCAGGTTTTGGTATATGAAAGCCAATGACATCAAAATCTGCATGTGCCAAAACAAAGACGCAGATATCAGTAGCGCTTTTGTTTACACTTCATGGATAATACAATCTCTCTTCTTCTTAAATCTGAAATTTCAAGCTTCTAACTACTTTCTGTGGTTGTACAGCCTGGTTTGTATCGGACCTGGTCGTAAACCCAGCTTTTTTTTCACACAAAGGCTCAAATAAAGCAAGTTTCCACTTTACCTTCTTGGCTCTGTCCAGGGTGAGAATACGCCGGCAGCGTATAAATCGTAAACCGAAGTCTGTACTCCCCATCTTTCAATAACTCCTGAATTGCTTCATTTTTATACACATTTGGAATGAAATCCTTAATTTTCCCGCTAAGACAATTATCTTCAAGTTTCTTCCAAGATTCTGCAGACCGAGGCTTCAGTTGAATAATAATAGATCCCTTATTCACTGCGTCCAGATCAAAGTCTAAATCTTCCGCAGCAGCGTTTTTTAGTTTTGACGCAGATTTTTGGATGGATGCCACTAGACGGTGTTCGATACAGGAGTCGACACATTGACGTCGGACTTTGGCTTTGGGACGTGAATTTGAGGTTGATGCTGCGTCTTCTGTATCTGTAAAAGAAAACTGGTGTGAAGTTTAAAATTTTAAGGAGAATTGTAGTTAATAAAAGAAACAACACCAACGCGCACTTAAGTCCAGTTTTATTTACATTTATCACTTTATCCAACGTTTCACCATCTTGGCTTCTTCAGGGATATAGTGAACAAGTATATGACGTTGCCCACCGTAAAATGTAATGTGTGACAGCCCGCCACATCAGATACGTTTTGAGAAACTAGTGGAAAAAATATACTATGTGACAATTTCATTTATTTAATATATTTTTTTAAAAAAGAAAGGTACTAATTTAAAAGATATGGGCTCATTACTGATCGATTTGTTTATGGATATGCAATATACAATTAGGGGATAACTTGTATTCAAATTTTTCATTTGAGCCAGTACGGTCGGAACTTTTGTTTTACGACAACACGTCAGCAGAGCCCTAATACATCATGATTTCAGACCATATTTATGAGGATATACCACCCAAAATGAAAAATTTGAATATTGTTATCCACATTCTAATGTATCTTTTAACTATAAATATCAATAATGCAATGTTTTTCACACAGAGCGTGAGCATCAAAAGCGACGTATAACCACAACATAAGCCAAGGAACATTGCTTATGAACTTGGGTTTCTGAAGTTATATCACAGAATATACTGTAGCAAACTTTTGACATTATCCAATCAGGCGTCCTGTTACATTCTCAAGTGAATTATAATTGGCTACCGTAGTATATTACATTATCAGTTTACCACGTATTTGTGTCTTATTTTGACATCAGGAAAACATGTCCATGCAATGAATACACCCTTACTTTTATATAGCAAAACTGGGGAATGCAGGGATATACCTTTTTTCTTATTTTTGCTCCAAAACATAGATAGTGGGTACTCGTTAGAACCCCCTCGGTACATATGTTTATGTCTATGTTTTGAGCAAAATTAAGAAAAATATCAAAATTTTTCCTCTGAAAATTATTGATTTTTGACCTGATAAAATTAACTGTATATCATTTGGGCGTGTTTTCGTAATGATTATTTAAATGGTTCAATAATAGACCATATTCATCAGGAACTAGGGCATTATGCAATAGAAAATTTTGTTTTAAGCCCTATTATGGTTTGAGCGTCATGAGAAAACTGGATTTTTGCCTATGTGAAAACAAAGGTGCAGTAACTGCACAGTGCCTTTGTTTTTGCTACACGGATAGTACAATTCCTCCTCTACCTATTTCCAAAATTTCAAGCTTCTAGCCTTCTTTTGTGACTGTACTGGCCGGTTTGTGTCAAACCTGGTCTGAAACCCCATAGACCGGTTTTCTCACGTCGCGGATCTTTTGCGTATATACCTGGTGTGGATTTCCGTTTCCCTAGCGACTGCCGTTTTCTCTCTAACTTCCTGATCACATGATCCATCTCGACGAACGTCAAAATTTCACAGAAGGTCGGGAAAATTTTGTCTGAACACAATTTCATGGTATCTAAAAGTAATGAGACCCTTCTTTCATGGTCCATTGAACACAGTACGATATTGGTATGCTCTCGAATACTGAAGAAAAACCTGAAAGAAATAGTAATATAAATGAAAATTTACATTAAATGCCATCTCAACAAGTGCAAAATTTTGCTTAACATCAGAAAAAACCCAGCGGGCACATGACGTCAAAATGACGTCATATCGAAGTCGATGCGACGTCATGACGTCGCATCGGACGTCATTCTGACGTCATGTGCCTGCTGGGACAGGTTCATCCCAACGGGCACATGACGTCAAAATGACGTCATATCAACGTCGATGCGATGTCATGACGTCGCATCGATGTCGATCTGACGTCATGTGCCTGCTGGGATGGCATCTAATGGTAACAATACTTGTTTTTCATCGTCAATTGAACATAGTGCAATATTGGTATGGTCGCAAATACTGAAAACCTGTAAAGAAAAGGAGTCAATATTCGTAGCTATTTTTTGATGAATTTATCTTCACTAACTTTTATTTCTTTTTTGAGACAACACAATGCACGTCATGAAAAAACTAGTGTTTTTCATATGCGAAAACAAAGGTGAAGATCAGCTGTGCAGTTACTGCACAGCTGATTTAACTGCACAGCTGATTACACAACTCCCGTTATACTTCTTCCAAAATTTAAAGCTTCTAGTCTGCTCAGGACTGTGAATATGCAGGCCAGTTTGTGTCAAACTGTGTCAAAAAACAAAAAGACGTGTTTTTATATTATATCTTACCTTGACAGCAAATTATCATTAACAGTATCAATAGTCGTAACAGTATTGAGGTAATAGGTTAGAGTCTGATAGTCACTGCTTGTCAGTTTGAACCTCGGCTCGTCAGAACAGGGGCGGGGGCAACGCTGCAGGGAGGCTTCTTCTAGGGTGGTAAACACTGAAATTGGGAAACAAAGTGGTTGATTTGATGTTTTATGTCCTACTTAAGAGCTTGGGTTATAATTAGATGGGACCTCAGTTTGTGTGTGTACAGTTTTTGTCCTTGAGTCAGGTCTGAAGATTAGATCCCTTGGACTTAACACATTAGGCACAGCATAGTCTCCAGCCTTGTCACAGTATGTCGTTGTTGCATCAACCTGTGCCGTAACAAATTCAGTTGCATCAACGGTAAACAGGGCATGCAACCTTAAAATTTCGATTTCAAAAACAATTCGGTAACTATAGCTGAAAATTGTGAGAAGAAGGCGGTAACATTTTAGAAATTTGCTGCCGCATCCGAAAACCAACAATCTGCATATATGGGAAATCAAAGGCACAGATCAGCTGTGCAGTAACTGCACAGTTATCAGCCTCTTTGATTTCGCTACATGGATAGTACAATGCCTCTTCTCCTTAAATCCCAAATTTCAAGCTTCTAGACTTCTCCTGTGATTCTACAGGCCGGCTTGTGTCGTACATGGTCGGAATACCAAATTGTTGGTTTTCCAAAGGAAAGGCTCAAATATAGGTGCAGTATTAGTATTACCTTGAATTTCTTCCTCACTAGGCGCAGTACAAGTCAATTTCTTCGCAATATGATCTTCCTCCTGATCCTTTAAAATCTCGATAAAAATATCGAAGATCTCGTCCGGGCCCATCAATACTCGTTTCAACAGCTGTTCGACAGCGTCTCTGCGCAACTTGCAATTACAAATGTTTTCGTGTTCGGCTGCTGACAGGACATGTTGGTCGTGTTGGTACATGTAGTGAGCTATAGAACGAGCAGAAGTACGGGACATTTCTTCCTTAATCCAGGCATAAAGTTTGACAAGAGCGACTCGTTTTCTGATGATGTCGTCTGGTGAGGAATCTGTAAAGAGAGAAAAACAGAATATGAATCTGAATGGTTTACTGGTGACAAGCCAAAACGTGCACTTCACCAGGGGGAGCGCCAGGAGGGAATTTAGTCCCAGGCTCTCACAAGAGATGCAAACTTAGACACAGTCGTAAAAACGAATGCATTTGTAATATTTGTGAATAGAAATACATACTACATTGTAAACCTACGGCGCATGCAAAATTTGCAAATGATATGCATATCCGTCTAACCTGTAGCGCATGCACATGAATGAAATGCATATCCGTCTAACCTACAGCCCATGCACATGATATGCATATCCGTTTACCTTATAACCATTCTGCCGAACTGTCTTACAAGTTTTTGGTGTTGGAGGCTAGAGTTTGGTTAAGGTGTCCCCTATACAATACTTGCACCAATCTGAGATATTTACCCTTCCGAACAGAAATTTTTCAATTTCGACGACTCAGGAAAAATCTGTATATTACACAGAAGTGTTTTAAAATATACAAAATCCTTTACCTTTAGTTTCCTTGCTATCCCCTTCTTCCCTATCCTCAGGGCTTGGCAGGTTTTCTGAATAAAAAATAATTATAGAAACGAAAATGTAATTCAAAAAATCTCTAGGCAAAAATCTAAATTATACAAAGAATCTTAAGTATACAAATTATACAAACAAGAACACCGCGGAGGTCAATATCACACCTGCATCGGGTAAAATAATTACAAGAGGACCAATGGTCCTGTAAATGCTCACCTGAGAACTGGGATATATAAAATAGGTCAAGGTCATCCCAAGGTCATGATTTATATAAACTTTGTAGAGCTCCTCTCCCTGATGCTTCATGCCAAGTTTCAAAATCATAGGCCTTCTGGTTCTGGAGAAGAAGATTTTAAAGGTTTTTGCTATTTATAGCCATGGAGGCCATCTTGGTCATGTGACCTTGACCATTTATATAAACTTTCATTCTCCCTTCCAAAGAATACTCAACAAGACGTTTGGCTTTGATTGGCCAAACGGTTTCAGAGAAAAAGATCTTTGAATATCATGGTAATATATACATGTATATTGACCCCCGGGATGGGGGCAGACCGGCCCCTGGGGTCCTTTTTTTCAGAATCATAAATATTCAGTCCATTTACCCATTTCCATAAAGTTTTTCCTGTCAAATGACATTTTGACAATTTTCCCCATTCAAATGCGTGAGCGACCTATGTTGACCTTGCCGTAAAATTGGTCAAGGTCATCCAAGAGTCATGATTTATATAAACTTTGTAGAGCTCCTCCCCCTGATGCTTCATGCCAGGTTTCAAAATCATAGGCCTTTTGGTTCTGGAGAAGAAGATTTGTAAAGGTTTTTGCTATTTATAGCCATGGCAGCCATCTTGGTCATGTGACCTTGACTATTTATATTAACTTTCATTCCCTCATCCTAAGGATACTACATATAAAATTTGGCTTTGATTGGTTGAGCGGTTACTGAGAAAATTAAGTTTAACATTTAATTTGTAAATGACCTTTGGCCAAGGTCAAGAAATGACCTTGACCTTTAATACTCACATCACTTCATTAGCTCAACATGTTGTCTGCATCTACCAACTTTCAGGTCACAGGCTACAAAACATCCTGAAAAATTCAATGTTTTCACTTTTTTCAATTGAAAAGCCAATGTAACCAAAATTGACCTTGCCGTAAAATAGGTCAAGGTCAACCCAAGGTCATGATTTATATAAACTATGATGGGCCAAAGTCCCTGATGCTACATACCAAGTTTCGTTGAAATCGGTCCACCGGTTCCAGAGAAGAAGAATTTTTCATGGTTTTTACCATATATGGGCATGGCGGCCATCTTGGTCATGTGACCTGGACCATTTATATAAACTTTTGTTTCGCCTTCCTAAGGATGCTCCACATGAAGTTTGACTTTGATTGGCCAGGCGGTTTCAGAGAAGAAGATCTTTGAAATTGTGAACGGACGACGGACGACGGACGGACAACGGAGCATGGCCATCCTATAAGCTCACCTTGTGAGCCTTCGGCTCAGGTGAGCTAAAAAACATGAAATATAGGTCAAGGGAACCAGGTGAAGTTGTGGGCGAAGACAATTATTATGCAAAATTTCACATTCGCAGCTACATGTATCACAGGTGCAGAGAAAACCAAACTTCGACCTAAAAATGAACAAAGTCAATGGACCATGAAATATAGGTCAAGGGCATTGGGTCTGGGTGCATGCTTGAAGGCTATGTCAAGGACAACTACTATGCAAGGTTTCACACTCGTGGCTGTCACTGATGCAGGGAAAACCAAACTTCGACGTAAAAATTAACAAAGTCAATGGACCGTGAAATATAGGTCAAAGGCACTAAGTCAAGGTGTGTGCTTGAAGGCTATGTCAAGGACAATTACCATGCAAGGTTTCACACTCGCGGCCATCACTGATGCAGGGAAAAGCAAACTTCTACATAGCTTCGACATAAAAATTAACAAAGTCAATGGACCGTGAAATATAGGTCAAGGGCACTGGGTCAAGGTGCATGCTTGAAGGCTATGTCAAAGATAATTACTATGCAAGGCTATCACTGATGTAGAGAAAACCAAACTTTGACGGAAATGTCAAACTTCGACGGAAATGTTGACAGATTAACGGACGGACGGACAAACGGAAATCTGGACTCCCATATCACACCTGCTATAAGCAGGTGCGATAAAAACCTAAATTGTATCAAAAATCCTAAGAAATTTGATATCAAACATGTCTGCTTAAGGAAGCATTGTATTCTAGTGGTTAGATTGTCACACACCCAAAACAGCCACAACAAGCCTCATAAAGACTGTAAATTCTCACAAAATTCCTTGTTAAGGAGCAAGTAAATTTTGAAAATGCCACAATCTAAAATAAACTTGCCATACACTGACAGCTTACGATTATTCATCATTAAAAATGGGTTTAATGCAAACCTTATCTCATACTGCTTAATACTTTTAAATCTGGCCATTTTCAATTAAGCTGCCACAAAAGAAAACCAACACCATCCATAGGCGAAAACACAGGTGCAGATCAGCTGTGCAGTAAGGTCCCGGGTCGTTTCGCCCGTGAGTTGTTTCGCCCCTGAGTCGTTTCGCCCTAGAGTCGTTTCGCCCTGGGTCGTTTCGCCCGTGAGTCGTTTCGCCCCAATTTGGTGAGTCGGTTCGCCCTTATGTCCAAATATGTAATCAGATGTATTATTAGTTATTTTATAACTTAAAGATATGTCTTGGGCTGATCATTCATAACATATTCACCAGGTCCAACATGATTTTAGAAAGAAACACAAAAAGCCAAGTATATGCTGTTAGGTGACTTTCAATAGCACTACAACTGTGGTAATTACGTCACTTCAACTTTAATGAAGAACACTTTCATTTTTGTGTGTAAAATGAAACGAATTCGTAAGTTTTCAAGCACGGACTTGCGTAAAAATTACCCTAACTTTTAGCGCTGTAATCGTATACGAGTACATGTCTGTGTGCTTTGACCAGTTTACGCTTGAAGTCAGCGAATAACGCTAGCTCCTTAAACGGCATTGAACGAAACTCATTTTTATATTTTTTTCTTGTGCTTAAGGTTGCACGCTATCATCGGAGTCATGTTTTATTCTTTTACCATTGAACATTTCAAGAATGCCGGCGATCGGTCACCGCCAAAGACAAAGCAGTCACACATCGCCTTTAATTAACAAACACAATTATTGTCACCTTACGTGCGATTAAAGGCTTAAACATATTAATGGATTATCGCATTAATCAATTGACTTGGACAAATATCACCCTTCTGTTAATTATTTGATTAGTTTAGCTGACTCGAGATCTATCTATCTGTCTGTCTGTCTGTCTGTCTGTCTGTCTGTCTGTCTATCTATCTATCTATCTATCTATCTATCTATCTATCTATCTATCTATCTATCTATCTATCTATCTATCTATCTATCTATCCATCCATCCATCCATCCATCCATCCTTCCTTCCTTCCTTCCTTCCTTCCTTCCTTCCTTTATCTTTCTACATCATTAAAAGCCACAGAAGCAGAAGCGCTAACATGTTTGAATAAATATTATGTTATGTTTACAAGATACGTCAAGATACTCATTTTAACCGAACCTACCTACCTACCTACCTACCTATTTATCAGAATAAGCATCATCGACAATAGCAATATCAACAACAACAATACTACTACTAATAATGATAATAATAATGGGCGAAACGACTCACGGGCGAAACAACTCACGGGCGAAACGACCCACCTAATAAGGGCGAAACGACCCACCCATAAAACCAGGGCGAAACGACTCAGGGCGAAACAACCCGGCGAAACGACCCGGCGAAACGACCCACGGGCGAAACGACCCGGATTCGTGCAGTAACTGCACAGCTGATCAGCGCCTGTGTTTTCACCCCATAGATTGTACAACGTCTTTTCTTTCAAAATCTGAAATTTCAACATTTTAGCCAGCTTCTGTGGCTGTATAGCCTCGTTTGTGTCGGACCTGGTTGGAAACAAAGATTGTTGGTTTTCTCATGTGGCAATTTAATTAACATTGCAAGAAGATATAGCTACATCAGCCACATCGTGAGAAAACTGGTTTACGGGGTTTCTGACCAGGTCCGACACAAACCGGCCTGTGCAGCTACAGAAAATGGATAGAAGCTTGCAATTTCAGATTTAGGAAGAAGACGAATTTAACTATCCGTGTAGCAAAAACAAAGGCCCTGATCAGCTGTGCAATTGAGTCCTCCGTCAAACCACCCATCATTTAATATTCATTTTATACTGACCATTCAAATCAGCACATTAACTAACGGTCAATGACTGTTAGACAACATGTGGGTTAGACAAACAAACCAACACATGCTTTTTACAGGTAAATATAGGTGCAAAAACACAATGTTTGTCTAAGGAAATAGGGATGGGCGTGGCTATACCTTGCTGGCGGAGGAGTCAATTACTGCACAGCTGATCTGCGCCTTTGTTTTTGCATAGGCTACTATCCAGTTCGGTCATGTCGTAGCTCACAAGTACCTGAGCTTTCTGTATTTTCAGTAGTAGAAGAACAACTTTGGATAATTTTGGGACTGGTTGATTCGTCGTTGAACTCAACGTCTTCTGCTTTGTACCTCATCTCTTTCTCTATAACATTACAAAAACACGCCTATGAAATATACAGCTTTTTTTTTCAACAGTAAAATTGAATATTTTTAGTTTAAAAATTTGATATATTCCTTACTTTTGCTAAAAACATACATTGTGGATACTTGTTAGAACGTCTCAAATTACGAGTACACACAATCTACTGTAACACACTGTATTAGCAGCAATGTTGAATGTGTGATTTTATACAAAACTGCTTTCCCGTCTGCCAAAAAAGGTGTTTTAGATTGCCAAAAAGCACCTGTTGGCAAACGTTCAATTTACATTCTACATTGTCATTTTGGCAATCCCATACATGTAACACCTCCCTCATCATCAGGGAGACAAAAGGAAATGAGCCATAAAATTGGTCAAAATTCTTCCAAAATATACCTATTTTTCAAGTAAAATTCAAAATCTCCCTGAAATGAATCAGGAAGTGTTCTATATATTCTATGCATTTTTTAAAAACCTCCCTGAAATGAAAGACAAATCTCCCTGAAGCTCCTTTTCAACTCATCACATGTATGCAATCCAAAATGCCTCTTTATGGCAAGGTGAATCTAGAACGAGTGTAGGACATGTTCCCCCCCCCCCCCCCCCCCCCCCCCCCCCCCCGGAAATTTGCCCCCTGCCCAAAAATGGCATGTAAGGACATTTGCCCCCTAACTGATTGACAGTGTTGGACATTTGCCCCCTCATCATTGTGCATACCTAGGACATTTGCCCCTTCCGTGTTTACACCTAATCAATGAACTTAAAGCTTGATTTACAATCATTAGGTCAAGTGCAATTTTCATTGACAAGTTATCAAATTAATATCACACAATTAAGTGAGTGAGTCCTAATAATTATAATATTCTGTAACATTCTGTAATTACAAAACAATTTTAATCAGCATGTATAGTGTAAGTATTAATTACATGTATAAACATTGTTACAATTCTAAAAAGGCAATAGGCAATGATAAGGTTAGTAAATCATCTTGGTTCTTAAACTTTGTAAATGATCTTGCTATTCTGTGACAAAAGCTCTGAAAGAATGTTATAACCTGTGTGTCCGTCCCCTGGCTGGGGAGAGGGGGGGGGGCAAATGTCCACCTTTATACATTTGATGAGGGGGCAAATGTCCTCACCCTTAGATGAGTTAGGGGGCAAATGTCCTTACATGCCATTTTTGGGCAGGGGGCAAATGTCCGAGGGGGCACATGTCCGTCCCCCATCTAGAACTCCTTTTATTTATCAACATGGTTGTTTGCGATTGTCGCTAATACTGTACGTGTAAGTTCAGAAATATTTGCGAGAACTTAATTTTCGTGAATTTGTTTCCTAGCTCAGTGCCAGTTCATCAGGAAAACATGTCCGTGCAATATATACCCCCTTAAACCCCACTTTTATATAGCAAAACTGGGGTATGCAGAGGTATACCTATTTTTCTTATTTTTGCTCCAAAACATAGATTGTGGGTACTCGTTAGAACCGCCTCGCCAAGGCGGTTCTAACGTGTACCCACAATCTATGTTTTGAGCAAAAATAAGAAAAATATCAAAAAAATTCTGCAGAAAATTTTCAATTTTTACGACTTAAGAAAAATCTATATATTATACTGCGTTTACACTATGTTCCCGGCGGCCCCGGCAGCCCTGTTTGCTAGAAACGTAGCGTGCCATGGCGTTTTGGTAATTCATTTATCTGATTTTCAGATCTATTACGTTTTGTTACGTTTTCTTACGTTGTATTACGATATCCGTAACAAGCCGTGGTAGTGATAAGCCGGTGTGTCACGGAGGCGCTACGGTACGTTACGGTTATCCACGATCTATCACGATCATTAGCACATTCTATTATGGCATGTTACGTTCTGTTGCGGTCAGTTGCGTTTTGACCAAGGCGTAACACGTTTTTTCGGTCTGTCAAGGTCAGCTACGGACGAAACGTAGGCACCATACAATATAAAGCATATTTTTCCTTTTGTATACGAATAAGTCCTTTGAAATAATAACAATCGCGCTACTCAACAACCGACTGCAAAGTTGATTAAGAAAGTTCGGGATTGTAATTCTTCTTCAATTGCATAGTGCAGCGTATGGTCTGTATTGTTCACTATAGTGACTGCTCCAATATGAAGGAACTTGTCCCCATGATATGCCATTTTATATCTATAAACTTCACGCGCCGTGATAACCGTAACAGAACGTGACATACATAGTAGAACGGGGTGAACACCGTCATAGACCGTAACGCACCGTAACTTAACGCAACAAAACGTGTTGAGTATTCCGTAGGAAACGGGACGAGACGTGAGATGACCGTGATCAAACGCAACAGAACGTGGAAGATCCGTAGCTTGCTGGGCTATTCACTAGCTTCCCGTTGCACTACGGACCGCCTCCACATTTCGCTACGTACTGTTACGTTCTGTCACGGTGTGTTACGTTCAGCCCGTTTTATCACGGCCCATTACGTTTCTCATTTCCGCCGTGACTGCCGTGGCAGATTTTTAAACTGTCAAAAAAATTGTCACGGTGTCCACGGTTATCCCGGCGTGCTACGTTTGCATATCCCGTTCCCCTGCATTGCCTCACGGTTATCCCGTTTTGCTCACGGTTGTCTGAAACGTGGCCGCCGTGACCGCCTGGAACATAGTGTAAACGCAGTATAACATGGGCATGTTTTCGTAATGTAGCGAGGAAAAACCTCAGTGCCAGTGGATCCTAAACTCTACCACTAGACCATTATGCACTAAAGATGATTCTGTAAATTGTCATCCCCGGGTTACAGGAAAGTGTGTTGAGTATTTAACCGAGAAGACTCCAACCCCCTCTCTCCACCCCCACTCTCCACATACACACACACCAGATGGACAGGAACATGTTATATAATAATACTGACCTTCAGTTACTAGATGAGAGGTTGTTTCACACTCCCAACTCCCATACCAGATCCAATATGACTGAAAGTATTCAACCCAAGTAGACCCCCGTCCCCTCTCTCCGCCCCCACCCCCACATCTTAAGCCTTAAGGACAGCAATGTGACGTTATAATACTGACCTTCAGTTACTATGAAAGGTTGTTTCACACTTACCAGACCCCATATGACTGAAAGTATTCAACCCAAGTAGACCCCCGTCCCCTCTCTCCGCCACCACCCCCACATCTTTAGGACAGCAACATGTTATAATACTGACCTTCAGTTACTATGAGAGGTTGTTTCACACTCGCCACGCCCATACCAGACCCCATATGACTGAAAGTGTGTCGAGTATTCAACCTGTGTAGACCTACAAGGTAAATAAAAGTGGTAGAACTATGTAGTGGGCGATATCACCAGGGACACTGTTAAATTTGTTTTAAGCTTATATTACAGTAATGGCTATTCCAAGGTTGTATGTCTCTAGTGGTATTACATTACGAAAACTTGCCCATGCAATATACAGAGATTTTTTTTCAGGTGAAAAAAATGAAAATTTCGTTGGAAAATTTTTGATATTTTTCTTATTTTTGCTCAAAACATAGATTGTGGGTACACGTTAGAACCGCCTCGCCGAGGCGTTTCTAACGAGTACCCACAATCTATGTTTTGGAGCAAAAATAAGAAAAATAGGTATACCCCTGCATACCCCAGTTTTGCTATATAAAAGTGGGGTTCAAGGGGGTATACATTACATGGACATGTTTTCTTGATGTTTGGCAAATAGGTTACTGTATAGGCGGCAACTTTAATATTCATATCTGGGCATGGTCGGCTAGTCCATCTGTTCAAGTGGGGAGATTAGAAAAGACGAACTCGGCTATCAGCATAGACTAGTGTAACATATTTTGCATTAGAAATCAGCTACCTGTATGTTGTCCAATCCAGTGAATTAGGTTATTCCTATTTCATTCTTATTTTCTAACGGTCAACCTGTGAGTTGAATCTTTTAACTGTGTGTATACCTTTAGCTTTTACCTATTATTAAAAGTAGTATAGGTCTAATAAAGTATTCATGAGGTGCCGCCCATACAGTAACCTATTTGCCGAATAATACTTGTATTAATTTTCATGCTTCTTGTTTTTGTGTCTGAGTAATTTTTCACCTTTCCTGTGTCCTGAAGTCAAACAAGTTAACGTTATATAGAAAAGGTAACTGAAAGACCAAGTTTTGGGAAAGAGCTGCTCTCTTTGACGACCCATTGTATAAAATTTAATTGTTATTCTGATTGTTTTCTACCTTTTGGCTAAGTCTGTCCTCACTCTTAATCATAGTTAACATTTTACTCTAGAAAAAGACATCAGGAAAACATGTCCGTGAAATGAATACCCCCTTAAACCCCACTTTTATATAGCAAAACTGTGGTATGCTGGGGTATACCTATTTTTCTTATTTTTGCTCCAAAACATAGATTGTGGGTACTCGTTAGAACCGCCTCGGCAAGGTGATTCTAACGTGTACCACAATCTATGTTTTGAGCAAAAATAAGAAAAAAAATCAACATTTTTCTGATGAAATTTTCAATTTTTACGGCTAAAAAAAATCTCTGTATATTGCATGGGCAAGTTTTCGTAATGATTGGTCAATTCATCAGTCACTGTATATGAGTAAGATGGCCTTATTTATGCAAATGATGCTTGTTAACAAGACATGTGGCAGTTTTTCCTCATTCAAAGACTGAGGCACTTTAGTCAGCCCTTTTTAGTAATTTGGTTTTTCTCAAAGGCACAGGGCTCAAAAATTGAATGACCAGAAACACAGATACATGGAGTAAATCCACTGCATTTTTCAATACATGTACTTTGACATTCTAACATTTATACAGCACTTTTTTTTGTATGTGAAGACTTTCTCATTACGCTGCTAAATAAAACCAGAGGACCAATGGTCCTGTAAACGCTCACCTGAGATCTGCTGCATATACCAATAAACATGTTTGAAAAGTATGGTATTTAACCCCAGTGCAGGGGCAGATGACGCCCTTGGGCCATTTTCTTTTTTCAGAATAATCAATATTCTGTCCATTTGCCAATTTCCTGCTGGCTTTTCCCTTCAAATGACATTTTAACAGTTTTCCCCATTCAAATGCATAGGCTACCTATGTTGACCTTGCCATAAACTTGGTCAAGGTCATCACAGGGTCATGATTTATATATACATTGGAGTACTTTAGCCATCGATGCTTCACGCCAAGTTTCCTTGAAATCAGTCTATTGGTTTTAGAGAAGAAGATTTTTGAAGGGTTTTTACTGTAATTATATGGGCATGATGGCCATCTTGGTCATGTGACCTAAATATTTAATATACACATTGGTTCCCCCATCCTATGGAAGCTTCACATAAAATTTGGCTTTGATTGGCCAAGCCGTTTCAGAGGAGAAGACGCTTGAATATTATGGAGATAGACATGTATATTGCCCTGGGGTGGGGGCACATTAGCCCCCAGGCCTGGGGTCCAATTTTTTTCAGAATCATTAATATTCAGTCCTACTGTCCATTTCCTGCAAGACTTTCACTTTAAATGGCATTTTAAAAATTTTGCCCATTCAAATGCATTGGCGACCTATGTTGACCTTGCCGTAAAATAGGTCAAGGTCATCACAGGGTCATGATTTATATATACATTGTAGTGCTTGAGCCATCAATGCTTCATGCCAAGTTTTGTTGAAATCGGTCCACCGGTTCTGGAGAAGAAGATTTTTGAAGGGTTTTTACGATATATGGGCATGACGGCCATCTTGGTCATGTGACCTAAATTATTAATATATACATTGGTTCCCCCATCCTATGGATGCTTCACATAAAATTTGGCCTTGATTGACCAAGCGGTTTCAGAGGAGAAGATGTTTGAATATTATGGTAATATACATGTATATTGCCCCAGAGTGGGGCCATATAAGCCCTTGGGTTCAACTTTTTTCAGAATCATTAATATTCAGTCCTACTAACTATTTCCTGCAAGATTTTCACCTCAAATGACTTTTTAAAAGTTTTCCCCATTCAAATGCATAGGCGACCTATGTTGACCGTGTCATAAAATAGGTCAAGGTCACCACAGTGTCTTGATTTATATACACATTGTAGTACTTTAGCCATCGATGCTTTATGCCAAGTTTCTTTGAAATCGGTCCACCAGTTCTGGAGAAGATTTTTGAAGGGTTTTTACCTTATATGGGCATGGCGGCCAACTTGGTCATGTGACCTAGATTATTTATATACAAATTGATTTCCCCATTCTATAGATGCTTCACATAAAATTTGGCTTTGATTGGCCAAGCCGTTTCAGAGGAGAAGACGTTTGAATATTATGGAGATATACATGTATATTGCCCCGGGGTGGGGGCACATTAGCTCCTGGGGTCCAATTTTTTTCAGAATCATTAATATTCAAGTCCTACTGCCCATTTCCTGCAAGACTTTCACTTTAAATGACATTTTAAAAATTTTCCCCATTCAAATGCATTGGCGACCTATGTTGACCTTGCCGTAAAATAGGTCAAGGTCATCACAGGGTCATGATTTATATACACATTGTAGTGCTTGAGCCATCAATGCTTCATGCCAAGTTTTGTTGAAATCGGTCCACCGGTTCTGGAGAAGAAGATTTTTGAAGGGTTTTTACCATATATGGGCATGGCAGCCATCTTGGTCATGTGACCTGGATAATTTATATACACTTTCGTTCCCCCTTCCTATATATGCTTCCTATAAAATTTGGCTTTGATTAGTCAAGGGGTTTCAGAGGAGAAGATCTTTGAAAACTGTGGACGACGACGATGCTGACGACGCCGACGGACGGACGCCGGATGCCTACCTATCCTATAACCTCACCTGTGAGCCTTCGGCTCAGGTGAGCTAATGATATATTTACCATTTATTTGAGGTGGTTGGGCAGTATTTGTCAGAGTTGCTCCCCTTGATACCTTATCACACTGCAATAACCTCCCACCTAAAATTAGAAACATTTGAGCCATGTCAAGAGAAAACCAACATTTTGCATATGCAAAAACAAAGACCCAGCTGATCAGCACCTTTGTTTTTGCTACAGGGATAGAACAATTCTTCTGCTTTTTAAATTCGAAATTTCCAGCCTCTAGCCATCTGCTATATTTGTACAGCTGGTTTGTGTCGGACCTGATCAGAAACCATATTGTTGGTTTTCTCATAACGCGGCTCATTTAAAGAGAAGCTGAGAGTAGGAGAATCATGAGTTTGTGGATAAGATAGCTTATCTGTCCCAAGGGTCGCATTTGTTTTAGCATAATTAGACAAAAATCTGCATTTCTCATGATGCGGCTCATCTATAAATCCAGAATGCAGGGACAAAGCATAATCTCTTTTCAAAAACATGAGGTCTCAATTTCAAGGAAAACTCAATGATATTTCCATTATCAAAAACTATCTTAAAATTTTAGCTTGCATTAATCAAATCAACCAGAGGACCAATGGTCCTGTAAACGCTCACCTGAAACCCAAGATATATACCAATAAACTTGTTTGACTAGAATGGTAATATACATGTATATAACCCCCAGGGCCGGGTCAGAGCAACCCCTGGAGTCAATTTCTTTTTGAAAACATAAAACTTCAGTCCATTTGCCAATTTACTGCAAGTTTTGCCCTTCAAATGACATTTTAACAATTTTCCCCATTCAAATGCATGGGCGACCTACGTTGACTTTGCCGTAAAATAGGTCAAGGTCATCCAAGGGTCACGATTTATATAAACTTTGTAGAGCTCCATTGCCTGATGCTTCATGCCAAGTGTCAAAATCATAGGCCATCTGGTTCTGGAGTAAAAGATTTTTAAAGGTTTTTGCTATTCATAGCCATGGCAGCCATCTTGGTCATGTGACCTTGACCATTTATATATACTTTCATTCCCACTTCCTAACAATGCTCCTCATAAAGTTTGGCTTTGATTGGCCAAGCAGTTTCAGAGAAGAAGTTCTTTGAATATCACTGTAATATACATGTATATTGCCCCGGGGTGGGGGCAGACAGACCCCTGGGGTCCAATTTTTTTCAGAATCATCAATCTTAAGTCCATCTGCCCATTTCCTGCAAGTTTTTCCCTACAAATGATATTTTAACACTTTTCCCCATTCAAAGGCATGAGCGACCTATGTTGACCTTGCCGTAAAATAGGTCAAGGTCATCCCAGGGTCATGATTTATATAAACTTTGTAGAGCTCTAGTCACTGATGTTTCACACCAAGTTTCAAAATCATTGGCCTTCTGGTTCTGGAGAAGAAGATTTTTAAATGTTTTTGCTATTTATAGCCATGGCGGCCATCTTGGTCATGTGACCTTGACCATTTATATAAACTTTCATTCCCTCTTCCCAAGGATGCTCCACATGAAGTTTGGCTTTGATTGGCCTAGCGGTTTCAGAGAAGAAGATGTTTGAATATTATGGTCATATACATGTATATAGCCCCAGGGCAGGGGCAGATAACCCCCCAGGCGATAAAATTTTCCATTAACATTAATCTTCTGTCCATTTGCCTATTCCCAGTAAGTTTTACCCATTAAATAGCATTTTACCATTTTTTCCCATTCAAATGCATTGGCGACCTTAGTTGACCTTGCCGTAAAATAGGTCAAGGTCATCCTAGGGTCATGATTTATATAAACTATGATGGGCCCTCATCCCCGATGCTACATACCAAGTTTCGTGGAAATCGGCCCACTGGTTCTGGAGGAGAAGATTTTTAAAGGTTTTTGCTATTTATAGCCATGGCGGCCATTTTGGCCATGTGACCTGGATCATTTATATAAACTTTCGTTCCCCCTTCCTAAGGATGCTCCACATGAAGTTTGGCTTTGATTGGCCAAGCGGTTTCAGAGGAGAAGATCTTTGAAATTGTGAACGACGGACGGACGGACGGACGGACGACGGACGGACGGACGACGGACGGACGCCAGAGCATGGGTATACTATAAGCTCACCTGTGAGCCTTCGGCTCAGGTGAGCTAAAAATCAAAATTCAATTTATAATAAACAAAGCGATTTTCACTTATAAATTTTACATTTTTAATGATCTAAGCATACAAACAAAAAATTCTAAGCATTTCCAGTAAAAAGAACTGTCTTCTTAAAAGTGAAAACTTGTACATGTGTCAAAGAACTATCTGTGAGTTCCAAAATTACGACCAATGGAAACACAAAGCAATTCTCACTTTTTTCAATGAATACTATCCATGCATGAGGCAAAAAACAAACGTAATCATAATTATGCAGTCTTGAAATGGATATTTTCTCTTTGTAACTCAAAATAGCTGTTAACAAATGAGCCGCCTCATGAGAAAACCAACAATCTGCATAGGCGAAAACAAAGGCGCAGATCAGCTTCGCAGTAACTGCGAAGCTGATCAGCGCCTTTGTTTTCGCTACACGGATAGTACAATCCCTCTACTTCCTAAATACGAAATTTCATGCTTCTAGCTGTTTTCTGTTACTGCACAGCCTGATTTGTGTCAGACCTGGTCGGAAACCACATTGTTGGTTTTCCCAAGAGGTGGCACAAATACAAATCAATATTTACATGTATTATGCAAAATGCAGGGAAATCAGAGAGACAGAGTGACTCATTCATGAGTCAGTTATGCAACAAAAGACACTGCCATATGAGCCATGTAATGAGAAACCTGGCTTGTTGCCTATGCAAAAACAAAGACGCAGATCAGCTGTGCAGTAACTGCACAGCTGATCAGCGCATTTGTTTCTGCTACAGTGGATAGTACAATCCCTATTCTTCTTTAATCTGGGATATAAAGCTTCTAGCTATCTCCTGTGGCTGAGCAGACTGGTTTGTGTCAGACCTAGTCTGAAATCCTGAAAACCAGTTTTTTCGTGTCGCAGCACCTATCAACCCATTTCTGATCCATGGACTTGTCCGTCATGACCATTTGGGTTGAGTCTATTTTCAATTTAAGGGGCATAAGAAGTGATTTTAAATTTTTATTACATTTTTTTATGAAATTCCTCTCAGCAAACAGAATAGCCCCAGATATGGGATGAGGCGTCACATCTGGGGCTATACCGTTTGCTTATGTCCTATTAAAAAGGATGCCAGGTTTATATGCTTTAAAGCGTAATTGAATATTTCCAATGGAAACAGCTGCATCATGAGTTAAACTGGATAACATGTTTGTCAAATTTGAGCCTGTGCGTGAGAAAACCAACAAATTGGGATTCCGACCAAGTCCGACACAAACCGGGCTGTACAGTCAAAGAAGATGGTTATAGGCTGGAAATTTTGGATTTAGAAAGTAGAGGAAATGTACTATCCGTGTAGCGTAAACAAAGGTGCTGATCAGCTTTGCAGTTACTGCGAAGCTGATCTGTGCCTTTGTTTTCGCCTAAGCAGATTGTTGGTTTTCCCACGCTGTGGATATTTTTTTCTTAGCATCAGAATAACATTTCCGTCTAATATATATCCCCTTCAACCCCACTTTTATATAACAAACTTGGGGTATGCAGGGGTATACCTATTTTCCTATATTTGCTCCAAAACATAAATTGTGGGTACTCGTAAGAAGGTGGTTCTAATTGTGTACCCAAAATTTATTTTTGAGCAAAAATGAGGAAAATGTCAAAAATTGGGAAAAATCAATATACTCAGTGTATTCATGTTGTTTTTTTTTGTTTGTTTGTTTTTTTTTGTTTTTTTTTTTTTTTTTTGTGTTTTTTTTTTTTTTGTTTGTTTTTTTTTTTTTTGTTTTTTGTTTGCTTGTTTTTTGTTGTTGTTTTTTTTTGTCTTTTTTTTTTTTCTTTTTTTCATAGGGGAACTTGTTGGATATGCCTCAGAATCTATTTTGCAGCAAGAAAAAATCAAAAAAAAAAAAAATCAATTTTTACCACTGAAAACTTCTTTGTGTATTTCATGGGTGTTTTTTCTAACCTATTAAACTTGGCAGCTGTTTTGTTGCAATGCATGAGTGATCCAGTTAAAATATTAAAGAAAGAAAATTTAACAATGTAATCATAACTTAAATGGAAGGCTTTTCAATGCAGTGCACAGATATTATATAATACCAGAGGACCAATGGTCCTGTAAACGCTCACCTGAGATCAGCTGTATATACCAATAAACATGTTTGAATATTATGGTATTTAACTCCAGTGCAGGGGCAGATAAGCCCTTGGGCCATTTTCTTTTTTCAGAATCTTCAATATTCTGTCCATTTGCCAATTTCCTGTTGGCTTTTTCCTTCAAATGACATTTTAACAGTTTTCCCAATTCAGATGCACAGGCAACCCATGTTGACCTTGCCATAAACTTGGTCAAGGTCATCACAGGGTCATGATTTATATATACATTGGAGTACTTTAGCCATCGATGCCTCACGCCAAGTTTCCTTGAAATCGGTCTATTGGTTTCAGAGAAGATGATTTTTGATGGGTTTTTACCATATATGGGCATGGTGGCCATCTTGGTCATGTGACCTAGATTATTTATATATACATTGATTCCCCCATTCTATAGATGCTTCACTTAAAATTTGGCTTTGTTTGGCCAAGCGGTTTCAGAGGAGAAGATGTTTGAATATTATGGAAATATACATGTATATTGCCCCGGGGTGGGGAAACATGAGCCCCTGGGGTCCAATTTTTTTCAGAATCATTAATATCCAGTCCTACTGCCCATTTCCTGCAAGACTTTCACTTTAAATGACATTTTAAAAGTTTTCCCCATTCAAATGCATTGGTGACCTATGTTGACCTTCCCGTAAAATAGGTCAAGGTCATCACAGGGTCATGATTTATATATACATTGTAGTGCATGAGCCATCGATGCTTCGTGCCAAGTTTCGTTGAAATCGGTCAACCGGTTCTGGAGAAGAAGATTTTTGAACGGTTTTTACCATATATGGGCATGGCGGCCATCTTGGTCATGTGACCTGGATTTTTTATATATATATTTGTTACCCCTTCCTATTGATGCTTCACATAAAATTTCGCTTTGATTGGCCAAGCGGTTTCAGAGGAGAAGATGTTTGAATATTATGGAGATATACATGTATATTGCCCCGGGGTGGGGGCGGATGAGCCCCTGGTGCCCAATTTTTTTCAGAATCATTAATATTCAGTCCTACTGCTCATTTTCTGCAAGATTTTTCCTTTAAATGACAATTTAACAATTTTTCCCATTCAAATGCATTCGCGACCTATGTTGACCTTGTCGTAAAATAGGTCAAGGTCATCATAGGGTCATGATTTATATACACATTGTAGTGCTTGAGCCATTAATGCTTTATGCCAAGTTTGGTTGAAATCAGTCCAGTGGTTCCGGAGAAGAAGATTTTTGAAGGGTTTTTACCATATATGGGCATGGCGGCCATCTTGGTCATGTGACCTGGATTATTTATATACACATTGGTTCCCCCTTCCCATAGATGCTTCATGTAAAATTTGGCTTTGATTGGCCAAGCGGTTTCAGAGGAGAAGATCTTTGAAAATGGTGGACGACGGACGGACGACGGACGGACGGACGACGGAGCATGGGTATACTATAAGCTCACCTTGTGAGCCTGACGGCTCAGGTGAGCTAATAAAAAAGAACAGCAATTTTGAAAACAAAGTTTTGCATACCCAAAGTGTTTTTATGAGCACCTACAAATGACGAAATGAGCAAAATAATTCCTTTTATAATGCAACAACCCTACATATCGACCTAATACAGGGGGGTTCAAAAATAGAGGCTTTATATAGCTACTGACCTAATAAAGGCCATCTCTACTGACTATATAAAGACCGTGTTGCAATTTTGTTTAATGAAACAAAAAGAAGCGCATCAGTGACATCAAATTTAGTCTCGTTTTGTGACATCAATCTCCGCCATTGTAATGCAACGTTACTAAGATGAAACGATGGACAAGAAAAAAATAAATTATCAACAAAATCTACTGCTATGGAGGCGAATTTTGAGGAGTCATTCTGCAGAGTGATTGCTGAGCTGTTGACTAAATAAACACTATGGCGGAAACAAAATCTCCTCACATCAGATGAGTTTTTTTGCAAAATTTGTCCGCTTTCGTTGCATTATAAGGTGAATAACTACCCAGTGTCCAAAAATAGACCGATCTATCATGCTCGGAACGTAAGCAGTTGAAAGGGCTCGCTGAAAGCTCGCACTTTCATCTGCTTACTAATCCTCGTGTGATAAATCGGTTTATTTTTGGTCACAGGGTAGTTATTTACTATTTCAACAATAATCAGCAGATACTCCCATTAGCTAACTTTCTGTAAACAGCACCTATCATTCTCATAGAATAAACTGATGAATGATGTTGATCAAAATATAATTATTAGGTGCTTAATAAGGATATTCATTGTGCATCAGGAAAACATGTTCGTGAAATGTATACCCGCTTAAACCCCACTTTTATACAGCAAAACTGGGGTTTGCAGAGGCATACCTTATTTTCTTATTTTTTATCCAAAACATACATTGTGGGTACTCGTTAGAACCGCCTCGGCGAGGCGGTTCTAACGTGTACCCACAATGTATGTTTTGGGTGCAAATATAAAAACAATCAAAAATTTTCCAATGAAATTTTCAATTTTTGCTTCTTGAAAAAATCTCTGTATATTGCATGGGCAAGTTTTCGTAATGGGGTGCTCCTAAGAATCACCAAACCTGCTAGATGGTTCTAATCAGCTCCCACAACATAGATTCTTTATGATAAAATGAGCAACCCTGAATTATCACCAGATGCCCGCTTTAGCTGAAAACAACACCCTGTTCTCATAGTACAATGCATTTGATAATTGATAATATTACAAGATATTTAGTTAGTTCTTCATGAAATCCTATGTTGTGGTTGCTCATTATGCACCAGTCATTTGTATCCCCGGCTCCCCTAGGGCAGGGGAATAGCGGGGCTTTTAACTTTTCAATTTTTAAAGCCCCGGTAAAAGCCTGGCCCTGCGGGGTCAGATTTGTGGTTGGTAAAATCCCTGCTAAAAGCCCCGGCTCCCCGGAGGGTGACAATAATGTGGAACAACATCTGGGAGTTGTTCTGGTGAAACTGAAATTATGGGATATGGGTTTGAATTTCTTCATGTATATTACAGGTTCATTTGCAAATTAAATAAGGACCATTAAAGTAATTAAATTGTTAAAATGCAACTAATATCTAATTTGAATGAATTTGACTCTGTATTGATGGTAGATTAAGGCCCCGGCACTGCCGGGACTCATCAGAGGTAAAATCTTGGCACTTTAGCCCCACTGTGTCTCCACCAATGACTGAAGCATTAAAAATAAAATTGTCTCACCAAGACCATTCAATGAGCACCCCCAATATAGGTTTTTGCAAGGTAATGAGCAAAATTATCCCATAATTATTATCATTATCACCATCTACACCTTTACCCACCTGTCATATTCTGGTTGAGGTCTACATGCTCACACTGGCAGTGAGTGCCACAGGTAAATCTTCTTTTCATTCCTTCTTACAGTTTTTCCCATACAAAGTCTGCAATATGAAACAAAAATTTGTGGTTCCGACCAGGTCTGACAGAAATCGGCCTGTTCAGACAAAGCCGAAAGCTAGAAGCTTGAAATTTCGGATTTAAGTAGAAGAGGGATTGTACTATCTGTGTAGCAAAAACAAAGGTGCGGATCAGCTGTGCAGTTACTGCACAGCTGATCTGCGCCTTTGTTTTCCCATGGGCAAATTATTGTTGCCCAATGGCCTGGCCCATACAGAGTCTGCAATCTGAATAAAAAATAATGTCCCTTTGGTTTGGTTGTTTGGTTACTACTTAACACCCCAGTCAACATTTTTCAGTCATGAGGAATGCAGACAAGTGAAACAGCATCTGTTTGTTTGTTTGTTTGAATCAATGCTTAATGTTCCAGTCAACAACTATGGTGTTGTCAGGACGTTGCCTCCATTTAATGCGACTTTTAGCCTTAATTAGGATGTCATGACATCCAAAAAATGCTTAAACTATATATATTTAGGCCTAAATGGGCAGGGGCCCATATTCCCAACCCGACCATCCTTCAAACGTCATCTGTGTACTTGAATCAAGAGCTAATGGCGAGGCGGCTCTAACGTGTACCCACAGCAAAATTAAGAAAAATATCAAAATTATTGTTCTACCACAAATGTTTGATTTTTACATCTTTTGGAAAATCTGTAATAGGCGTGTTTTTGTAATGCGACACCATAAAATGAGCCGCCGCGTAGGAAAACCAACAATGTGGTTTCCGAACAGGTCCGACACAAACTGGCCTGTACAGTCACAGAAAAGAGCTAGAAGCTTGAAATTTCGGATTTAAGTAGACGAGGAATTGTACTATGCGAGTAGCAAAAACAAAGGCGCTGATCAGCTTCGCGGTTACCGCGAAGCTGATCTGCGTCTTTGTTTTCGCATAGACAGATTGTTGGTTTTTCCATGAGGCGGCTCAAATTATACAACTCAACATGCATGAAGAGACGCAAGATGAGCAGCCCTTTGCCAGCAAGGCGTCGAAATAGCTCAGTGGTTTCTTACAGGAATTTCTGAGCTACATACCGATTCCGTAGGTTGCAGCTTTGCGTCCCAGCTTGGACGAATATATTTCTGAAAAGAAATACAAAAGAAATTAATCAAGAACCCGATGGAACCATGCGTATGTGGTCTGGCTGTCGCCTTCGAAACACGGTGGTTTCACAGGCACATTCCGGGAAGCTGAGATGTGACCGGGCTTTCCTCCACCTCAGGCAGCCCAGCGCATAATACTCAGTAATGAGGGTGTCACAGTATCTATAGATAGATAGATAGGTATCCATTGTGCTATTAGCATCATCAAAATCAAAACAAGATAAAGAATGACAAGCATAACTATGTCCGCTTAAAAACTAATGAAGGTAAATCACAACAGACCCATTTTGTAACAGCCTGTGATTGTGAACAAATTAATATGAAATAAGGCACCACCTTTGGCGCGACGCTCTGCTCCTTTGCGCCAATGATTTCTAAAGCTGATAGGCCTAAGTTCCTCATCCTCACCCTGGGCTCAGATACAATAAATTGGATTATTGGGTTATTTTGGATCCGAGCCCTGGGGCCCTGCCAGGTGTCTTGCGGATCTGGGGAGGTCATTTATTTGCAGGGATCTGGGGAGCAAGCATTAACGTATGGAGATTTAGGGAGCAGAGGAAATGGGCAATTAGGAAAACAATATTCTTTCAGAGAGTAGGCAGTAAAAAGACCCACCGGGTAGAACCATACCCAGATGATCAGGGACATACAAGGGCATGGGCCATAAAATTCTTTTGTTTTTCTTTTCGCACACTTTACAATGATTTCCGTACAACATAAAGTTCTACTCTAGATCTGTATTTTTGGGATAGACCATTCCGAAATAAGGGAGATCATTTGTTTCATACGAACCTTCGTCGCTCGGTGCGACAAAGGTCATGCACTGTGCAGTTAACCGAACGCGACCATGTGACGTCATACTAAGCAAAACTGTGACGTCATGTTGTCATGATCTATCGGGAACAAAAACGACAGATATTCTTGAGTAAGTATCTTTGTTTAATTCGTCCATTTAGGGCAGCTGCAGTCGAACAAAAAGTTTTTCAACACAACATTTACAATGTTTCCACGTGAATTGTTGTTGCTATTTGCTACCCCGAATTCCGGTTCCGACCGACGAAAGATTTTTTCTCTATCAATATGATACTGGCTATCCGCACGACGGTCGTGCCGATAACGCCGCTTACCGGCACGACCGTCGTGCGGATAAGCGGCGTTATCGGCACGACAGGGAAATCGATATCCAAATGTTAAATATGTTTAGAAATTGATACATTTTAAGTTGAAAAATATCTTACACTGGCTTCAAAACTGAAACAGAATATGAGACATGCAGGATTTTTTACTTTTTAATTAACAAAATTGTTATTTTGCTGAAATTGGTTTACCTGTAAATTTACCTGTAAAAATCAGTCATGAGACAGAAATTATCATTACCAAAATACTGAAATAATGTGGTAATCCAAAAGAATAAACAGCCTTTGATTTTAACAGTGGAGTATGGAAACATTTCAGTAACACAATTAAAAAAATGCAATGATTATATTTTTATCCGCTGTTACAAATCTACTTTGATTCAGTTTACATCAGCTGGATTAATCAAGTCAAACTAGTTTTCTTATTCATAATTAACAAAAATGTCAAACTTGAATGTATTTCAATAGCTAAACACATAATTAATTTATTTAATGACAAATTAAAAGTTTAATGCATACGTAAGCGTGTTAGAAAATCTTATATTCATGTCGTGCCGATAGCCAATACCTGTAGCATTGGCTATCCGCACGACAGTCGGGCCGATAACGCCGCTTATCGGCACGACCGTCGTGCGGATAACGCCGCTTATCGGCACGACCGTCGTGCGGATAGCCTCAGCCAATATATCTAGAACAGAATAGAACATAACATTTTACCACGTCCTACCATAAGAGCGACGAGCGTCGCTATGAAATAACTGGAGGGCTGAAAGTGTTTTCCAATTGGATAAGGTTCCTTATTTTAAAAAAAAAAAGTCAAGTACATGTACATGTGCTATTCTATTTTTAGAAAGGGGATTTCCCACTTTGAGTGGGCTTCACATACAGGTTTTTTATGAATAGTAAAAAGAAACTGAATTCATGCTGCAAGTGTATGGTCGCATAGAGTTCATTTTCAATGAAACTTAAATAAGAACCTCGCAAATTGGACGCGATGTACAAAATAATTGGTCTTCTGAGCAGGGATCTCTAAAACTCGCAACTTTTTGTTTCGCGGCGAATGTCAACATCACAAAAGCGCATGTGCAACCATTCGACCGGATATTGTAGACGTTTCGATCCTAATGTGTGTTTTCTAGTTTCTGATAACTGAATTTCAAATATTTTCCTCTACCTTTAGTCTACCTTTAGTCTTCTGGGAAACTTCTTAAGCCCTTTAGGCTTGTTATTCCCATCTGCACTCTTTTATTTTAGTCGTCGCTTCCGGTTTTTGTGATTTCTCGTAGTTAGTAGATGTCAGATAATTCCCCGGGTTCCATACTTGAATATTTCGCATTGGAAATGAGTTCAGCCTTATAGATTTATTTACCCGGGGTTTGGTCAGTTTAAGATTATGCCCTCTTAGTTGGCTGTTATCAGTGAATGTGAAGAATTTGTTCATGTCAATGTCATCTATTTTATGGACTATTTTAAACACTTGAATACTGTCATATCTTTTTCTCATGTACTCTAAGGTTGATAAATTCAGTTCCATGAGGCGCTCTCTGTATGACATACCACGTAACTCTGGCACCATACGTGTAGCTCTACGCTGTGCATTCTCAAGTACTTGCATGCTTGTTTTTCTTGGTTGTTGGGTAATATATCAGATTTCCATAATCTAGATGGGATCTCAATAGTGATTTATATAATGTCAAAAATAAACTTTTGTCCATATGTGTGAATTTTCTTTTGATTAAACCACTTATACGGTTTACTTTATTCACTACATTGTTTATATGTTCATCAAATTTTAGGTTTCTCTTGAACAGAATACCTAGATCACACTCTGAGTCATCTGATGATAATGTATGGGAGTTATTGTCACTGTCAGTCAATTTATATTCAGTTTCAAAATGGATATTTCCATATGAGACTAATTTGCACTTTTTGATGTTGAATCCTAGTAACCAGTCCTATCTATCTATCTATCTTCTGATACTGAGTCGATCAATTTCTGATCATCACCTCAGGTGTGGGGTGGGTGGCTAAATTTAGAATTTAGTCCAAAATAGGTTCCTGAAAACAGGAAGCGTCACGAACGTGCGCATGCGCACCCTTACTCCATTGACAAAGCCTGTCAATGTCTTCTTGTAATTCCCTCAAGTCAGCTTCAGATTTAATGTTCCTGTATAATTTGCAGTCATCTGCAAATAATTGACAGACACTTCCAACGACCCCAGGTAGGTCGTTTATGTAGAGGATGAACAGCACAGGACCGAGGATAGATCCTTGCGGAATTCCCGACAATACATCATTCCACTTAGATGCCTTTCCATTTATCACAACTCTTTGTTTCCTTTCATTTAGAAAGTTTTTCAACCATGTTAACAATGTTCCATCTATACCATAACCTGCCAATTTCTTGATAAGGCGTTTAATTATGAGGCACACTGTCGAATGCCTTTCTGAAATCCATGTACACTGTATCTACTTGCAAATTATTATCTAATGCTTCAGTCCAATCTTCCATAACCGTTAACAGTTGCAATATAGTGCTTCTATTCTTTCGAAATCCGAATTGACTGTCCGATAGTAAATTATGTTTCGACAAGTGGTTCATTATTTCTTCTCTAATATTACTTTCTAACAGTTTACATATTACAGATGTCAATGACACTGGTCTATAATTCCCTGGATCTTGTTTATTTCCCTTTTTGAAAATACATGTTATGTTTGCTCTTCTCCAATCCTCAGTGATTTATTTTTTTTATTTTTTATTTATTTATTTATTTATTTTTTTCGGAATCAGAAACAGAACAGATTACTGGTGAAACGCCAAACTGACTAAGCCACACCCATTTTTAAGAACAAAGGCTAAAGACCACAAATTATATCCTACGTATATGCCTTAACATCACCCATTTTCATCATTTCTAGCTGTTTCCCGACAGCGCGTCTCCCAGTTATAGTCAGCAATCGACTGTTGGGAGCATCAAGTAGAAGTAGAAGTAGAGTAATTATGTTTTGACGCACCTAAGCATTCTTTGCAGACAGTACCATTCTAATGAAAATAATAATACATTTTATTTTGGAGGGTTCGAGCCCCGCTCTGGCCACATGTGAGACAAGCCAAGTTCTGCTTGCAGGTGTTCCAGGTGGTTTTTCTCGGGGCTCTCCAGTTTTCGTCCCACCTACTGATTGGCCCATCTCATATGAGCTGAAATAATCTTGAAAGGGACGTAAAACTGAATCAAAAATATTTTGGTTATGCAATGTGTTAAGTGACCTCTCACACAGAAGTTAACACTATACTATTAAAGAATGTCTTTCATAGCCGTTTTGTGAAAAAATGAGAAAAAAAAAATAAAAAAAAAAACTCACTCTGCACTAGTTTACACTATCATCTTTCAATCATTCTCACTATTTTACTTTCACATCTGCAAGAATCTATCTGCTAGAATCTAGCTTTCATTCTTGCACTGACAGCAACTGCACATAATGCTCGTGAGAGGGTGCTGCAGTATGAAAAGATAGATAGATCTACCTTAAATTCAGCCATTTTGGTTTTCAGACATAGGAAATGGCGCACTACATTCATTTTTATATTCTTGCTTAGTTTAATAATATTTAATTGCATATAATACAATGGGGTTGGGTCACAAGTGCTCATCACATCTCTTGTTCCTGAAGGCATTAAAAATTGTACCCTAAAATGATAATTTTGCTGACTTGGAGAGATACCCTGACCTGAACAGCGAAAGAAAAAAGTGGGAATATTTCACTCTTTGTCTCAGACACATGCCTATAATTTCAGATTTAGTTTACAAAATGACCACCATTCATGCCCACAAATTGTGAGGGGGTAGGGTATTTGATGCACATTTGTTTCAGTCTTTGCTGTAGGTGTTGGCCATAATCACAGACAGATGCTAAGGGTATTATGTAAGGTCACATCGACATCCAATGTTTATCAGGCTGAAAATAAAATTTTGTTTGTTTGTCCTCCACCTAGGCCTACCTACGTTACATTTGGTGGAAGCGGTGGGATAATAACAACTCCCAAGAAAGAATAATTGCCTTACCCAGGTAGTTCCATGTGAAGTATTTTTGGGATCGAATCAGGATCTCTGGCGTGACAAGCGACCACCCTAACCACGCCGCTAAAGAGCTAGCCCAACAGCGATGCTGTTGGAAGTGGCCTTACATCAGGAAAACATGTCCGTGAAATGTATACCCCCTCAAACTCCACTTCTATATAGCAAAATTTGGGTTTACAGGGGTAAACCTATTTTTCTTATTTTTGCTCCAAAACACAGGTTGTGGGTACTCGTTAGAACCGCCTCGCGGTTTATAACCTCGGACCCAGTGGCAAATATGCCCTAAAAACACACCAGTAGAAGATGTTCTGCAAGAACGTAGTATGTCCAAAAGAGGATAAATCTGCTGATGTAAACATTATTTGTTTTGCTATACGCGTATTGTGGGGTTAGGCGTAAAATAAAAGTAGCCGTGTTTTCCACTAACATGCAGAAGACGGGATGGGGTCGGTAGGTCGGAAAATGTTTTTATTTTTCATGTTTTTTTTTTTTTTTTTTTTTTTTTTTTTTTTTTTTTTTTTTCTTTGTTGAAAATGTGTATAAAAGGTGAAAACACGCTAAATCTAGAAACAGATATTCAGTGAAGTTAAAAACAATTTGGAAGCTAAAGAAAGTGAGTTTAATTATGATTGGTGCAGTTCTAGTGGTTTTTAAATCATTGTCTTCTTTGTTCTTAAAATGTTGAGGGTCGGTCGGCATGAAAATATTTATACTTTATTTTAAAGGAGAATAAAAACTGCGGGTCGCCGCAAAAATGCAGAGTCCATCGGGTTAGTGGAAACACGGCTATTCTTTTTTTATTTACGCCTTAGCACACATGCACAGTATACATCCACTCACGACTGTCCTCTTTGTCGGCAAACAGAAAAGTCGCAGACGCGACGCAGCCAAACGCGCGGTCTGATCTGGGGATATTTTGTTTGCTCAGAGAAAAATTTCAATGAAATCAAAATTGAAAACCACTCCTAAATTATGTTAAAATCATTCCTAATAATAATTATTATTATGAGCAGCGACGCAAGAAAACCGGTTTTCGGGGTTTCTGACCAGGGCCGACACAAACCGGTCTGTGCCGCCACAGAAGATGGCTACAAGCTTGAAATTTCGGTTTCAAGAAGAAGAGGAATTGTACTTTCCGTGTAAAGAAAACAAAGGCGCTGATCAGATGTACAGTTACTGCACAACGATCTGCTGTGTAGTTACTGCGCAGCCGATATGCGCATATGCAAAATCCGGGTTTCTCATGATGCGGCTCATTATTATAATGATGGACAAGACCATTCGTTTCAAATGGGTTATTAACCCGTTTATGGACTTTCCCATTGTTTATTGGGTGATTCCACTTTCATCTCTAGGGCCTTTAGGTGTGATTTTCAAATTTTATTCCATTTTTAATGAAATTTCTCTAAGCAAACAGAATAGCCCAAAATGGGACGCCGCGTTCTGCGGCGTCGCATCTGGGGCTATACTGTTTGCCTTTGTCCATTGAAAAGGACACCAGGCTTAAATGAGTTAAAGTGCACAAGGGCTTATCGCAGACCAAATTATGGACAAAATTGCCTATATTTTCGGAGGTGGCAATGACGTCACATTGTTTCTGATATCATATCTTACAGAAGGTCAAAGATGTCATTTTCGAAGCAGGTGCAAGTTAGAATTAAGAAATAATGTAAATAAGTACTTTTCCCCCAAATGATACAAACGTCCAAAAATTAAGGAAACGCCAAAAATATAATAGATCGACGCTCTTAACAACACCAGGCTACATAAATCCCTGTCACACCAGCGCAGCGCATGTACGACAGTCCCACGACGTAAATGCAGAACGCCACATTGTGTACAAGTATGTGCGATTGCATGCACCTCCACGGCAACGCAGTGGATTCACCAGCCAGCAGACACCTGGGGGTCGCACAGAACGACCGTCAAGGTAAACGTCCGTGGTCTGATTAGAACTCACTGTGATCGACGGTGGTATGGTGACCGGCTTTGACAAAGCTGTAAGGTTTCCGACAAAGCAATATAAAGGCAGTTACTACGCAATTAGCCTTCCGCGAGCTCGTACAAAGGACGCCGTGGTCATCCGTTGCGTGGCGGCAGCGCACCTGTAAACGCCGTGGCCAGAGCAATGCACGCGCTCCGAGCGATAAAGGCCTAGTATTAATTAATATATACGCTGCGAGCAACATGCGACTGTTTTCATGTCAGGGTCACTTACTGAATTGATCGCCGATCGATTTGCTCGGGGCCACCGTCCGATTGATCAGCGTATTATCGACGACAGGGCGTCGCGATTAGGTTTCGATGCGCTCACTGAATCAATGCTAAAATGGAACAGGAGTAAACTGTCAACACCTTATACATAGTTGGTCGACTTTTATATATCACGCCTCCATTCCAGAGACAAACGTATTGTATGTACACGAGTCAAAGCATTAATAATTATTAGCAAGTAATTTGTTTAAATGAATAATCTTAGGTGGTCGTATTTTGGCAATTCCACGGATAGGACAGTATCTGACACAGGGAATAACTTAAGTTTTGTCCATTTGTTTATAGACCGCATTAGCTTTGAACTTTTTGATCGCGTTTCATGTTTACAACTTACAAGCATGCGTAAATGTTACTGATAAATTACCTTTGTCTAAAATTTTACGATAAGAATTTTGCGATTCGAGAAAAGAAAAAGACATTGTTACTTCCTTTTCGAAAATAATACATACAATAAAACCTTGAAATTTGAAATTAATAAAAATAAAGATTAGGATAACAGTTTAATTAAGGAGTAGTCCACAAACTTCGAAATTTTACAGATCTCAATTACACATTCCGAAATGGACATTTTACTATTCATGGCTTTATTTGCACCAATTTTTGTCAAAGGTGAGCTTTTTGTGAAGACTCTCTCTCTCCCTCCCCTCTCTCTCTCTCTCTCTCTCTCTCTCTCTCTCTCTCTCTCTCTCTCTCTCTCTCTCTCTAAATCAACGCCTGTTGTATTTTCGTAGAAATTCTGCTTTGTTTGAAATAGACAGAATAAGTCGTACATACAGCCTTTGCCTACTATTAGAATGTGCTTTTATTTATTTGTTTGTTCTTGATGATTCATTGACTAGTTAGAGATTCACCACGAGGACCGAAGAACTAACTAAATGTGATGAACCACTGCAGAAGCTGAGGGCGAGGTTATGGCCATGTAAAACCGGTTTAAGCCCGCCAGTAACTTTGTGTTACTGATCGTTCCAAGGCGATACTTCTGTGGTGGTTCTTTTTGTTTTATATCTTGGTGTTTAAATTTTAAATTTTGTGCTGTTGGCGCCTTATGTATGTTTTCATATTTTTAGTTAAGTTAAGGTAACTGAGTGGCCACCTATTGGGAAAATAGCTGCTCATTCGGCTTACGATATGTTTCAATGTATAAGTACCTGATTGTTAGTTTGGTTTTTTCCCACCTCGGTTTTTGGAGTGGGAATCTTTTTCTGATTGCTCCTTTTCCTGATCTTTGCCTACTTGTACCTTTTTATATCAGAGTTCTTGTGGTTGTGCCGTGTGGCGGCCCTAAAAAGTCTCCCCGTACATCCATTTAATGCTCTTATTTTTCCAATCCTCAGGGATTGCTTGCAATCAGTTTGTATTTTCCTATCTCTAACTACCACAACTCTTCGATACCATATTGAAGGTCATTAGTTGACCGTCACTCGTATCTCGTTGTATAAGCGATTATTACGTTTCTATCCATGGACTTGTATTAGACATGGACCTGAGATGTGGGCTTCGGTTATACCTTTTTCTTTCATTCGAAAGATTTTGCATTACGATTAAGTGCATTATTTATTCTATAACCGGTATGAGTGTCGCGTTTCTTTTGGCAGTATCAATACAATACTCCCAACTATGACTATCACAAAAAGATTAGGAATTACATTAACTCCCCTTAGGTTGCATGCCGCTCTACTGTACGGATTCCTCATTCAACTAACAATTTTCAAAATTTATTACCTACTGTTAGGGTGACACCTCTTAATTTATTTTCGGCATCTACTGTTAATCTACATGGAGCTTCTAATTCAAATATGTTTCGTAATAATCTTCAGATTAGGTTATCTCCACTCAAATCACCAATTTTACGTAAATAAGTGCAATGCCAAGAAGTGCAACTGTTGCAATCTTTTATGCTCTAAGACTACTATCACTTCATCTGTGAATGGTAGGACATTTTCAGTGGTTAATGATTCTGATTTAGACTGAAAATCAATGGATCCTGTATATGTTCTTACTTGAAATACAAATAATTGAAGGATGCAATAAGTTGGACAAACTTGTCGAACTTTGCAAAAACGATTTGGTGAGCACTATCGTAGAATCAGAAAGCCAAAAAATAATGATACCTTTCTGTACCAGCATTTTAAGCGCACTGGTCATTCTCTCAATGATGTTATAGTTCAACCAGTGGAGAAAATCTCATATGATGAAAATTCTTCAGTTAGATTCAAAAACATCAAACGATTTTAAACTGAACTTAAATGGATAAAATTACTGCAAACACCCTTTCCACTGGGACTTAACGACAACATTTACCATGAAGGCAATATTTCCAAAATGCCCGATTTTGATGTACTTACACTTTCAGAGTCCCGTAAACGTAAATCTAGATCTTATGGTATACGGAAAAAGGTTAATGACAAACGTAAACGGTGCGCTGCATTGAAATTGAACATTTCCCTTAATGATTTAGCTGTTAAACTAAGGATTCACGGTCGACACCCAATGTTGTCTTATCTCAGTTCTCTACCTATTGCTGCATTACGTTCCTTGGACACAGAGTCTAATAGATTTTACGATAGAAATCATCAAATGTATGACGCTGCACTGTTAATAAGATGTTATACTCAGCATGCTCTTCGTCCATTTATCGATTCCGAATCTAATCACATTAGAAGTTTTATTAAAATTCCTTTCATTAATAAAGGAATTGACTTTATTGATTTACCAAGCATATTTCAGGATAAATCAGTGATACAGTCTATACCTACCTACTTCCAAAATTCAGAACCTCCTATTATTTGTTACAAATATAACAAACCAATCAGAAATACTATTTTTAATTTCAATAAACTTGTTTCTGATCTTGATATTCATGCTAATACTCCTAAGTCTTGAGATTGTAAAGATTCAAAATATGTTTATCAACCAGCCGGACATATAGTTACTGGAAATTTAAAAATAATTTCGGATTCTAGAATTCGCAAAATTGTTTCTAAAGGTCCGAAATATAGATTCCCTTCCTACATTAATTTCGACAAATGTAGAGAGGAGATTGCATCTGCATTAAATTATTTCGGTAATCGATGGTGTAAACGAGAGGGCGTTGAGGACAATGCTCTTAAAGAATAGAAAAGAAGTATCTTCACTATCGCGGATAATCGTATTAAGTTTTATTCACAAAATTCTAATCTTTTACCTCCTAAACCCAAATCGTCATTTAGGCATTTGAAGCAGGGTATCCAAGAATTTCATAGAAAGTATGTTTTGGTTCCGGCAGACAAAGCCGCAAACAATGTTGTTGTCGTTTGTAGGCTTCACTACGTTAACACCTTAAAACAGGAGCTTGATGGTACCAGGGCTTATCTGGAGACAGATTCTGATGAAGTGTCTGTAGTTAATGCCCACTTAAACGATTTACCTGTTAAGTTTTCTGTTTGTGTCAATGAAGGCCAAGACAAACTTCATACGATGAATTGGTTACCTAAGCTTCACAAAAGACCATACAAAGATAGATTTATTGCCAATTCTAGCTCTTGTACTACCACTGAACTTTCTAAATTATTAACTTCCTGTCTTACTGCTATCAAATCTCATGTTGTAAGATACTGTGAGACAGTGTATGAAACTTCAAATAAAAATTGGTTTTGGTCAATAAAAAATTCTGGTGGGGTGCTCAGTAAATTGAAGTGTAGAGGGTTCCGTGCGACAAGCTTGTCCACATATGATTTTTCTACTCTGTATACAACATTACCACATAATCTAATAAAAGAAAAACTTCTGGATTTGATAGAGTGGACCCTCAAAAGGGCATTAAAAACTATGGTTCGCTTTATTTGGCATGTAATGACAGGAAGGCTTTTTTGTCGAAGACATCTCAGATCATATTTGACCTGCATCCGGGTTTGTCCAATATGGAAGATGAAATAGGCAACAAACTGCATCTCTTTAAAAAGTACTTTTAGATGATGTTTTTTTTTACTATACAAGCCATCATTGGTCCCTATTGTTATTGATTTTAATCCCTTTTTGTGTGAAGAAAGCTTTTGTAAAGAAAAATCAAAATCTAAAAACTGTGGATTTCGAAATTTTATGATCCATGCAGGCCATCGTAGATAAGATGCGTTCGGATTTTCTCCATTGAATACAGGCGTGTTCGGATCAACGGCTCTGCTCAACAGATTGAGTCGTTTCGGTCCTGCGACTCTTAATGACTCTCGCCGTAAGGACATTTGAAAAGCATTTCCTCTCAGTCATGTCTGGGGTTGGCTCTGCAAGAGTCATACTGTCTGTCTGTCTGTCTGTCTGTCTCTCTCTCTCTCTCTCTCTCTCCTGCAGATTTGCCACCACCAACGGCCAGATTTGCTGATTTACGGATAACCTTTGTCCAGATAAACCTGAACTCAAATCATATCTGCAGGATGTGAAGGGATTAAGTTGACATCTTTTCAGATTTTCCTGGTATAAAGAGAACAAATTTAAGCAGTGCATTAAAGAGCTTAGATTAAATGAAATTTTATTTGGAGACTGCTTGGATCTGAATCTGAATAGTTTACTGGTGACACGCCAAATGACATTATTTCACCAGGGGGTTCGGACGGGGGAGAAATTAGTCCCTTGAACGCACGAGTGAAGCGAACTTGTACACAATCATCTGACATTTCAGCAGTAGAAAACAGAGAGTCAGGGAGGTCATTCCAGTCCCTGATAGTCTGGGGAAAGAAACTACATTTATAGGCCTCTATACTAGTAGATGGAAGCTGAAATGCCTTGGAGTGGCTATTTCTACAACGCCTAGTCTTTGGGATAAGGTCATCTGTAGGTATTCTGGCTTTACCCTTCAGACCTTTGTATAGTAATATAAGTCGATTATCCGTCCTCCTTTTCTTGAGAGATTCCCATTTGAGTTGTTCAAGAATGCCAGTCATACTACCTTCCTCGAAAGTATAATTCCTAGTTACAAATCTAGCGGCACGATTCTGTACCTTCTCCAATTCCTCCAGGAGGCATTTAGTATGAGGATCCAACACAGAGCTTCCATATTCCAGGACTGGGCGCACCAGTCCTTTATAAGCTGCTTATAGGTACCCTATTACAAAATAGATATTAATCTTCGACAATTATCTTTTTAAAGATGTTTCTTGTTTCACTTCTGACCAAAGTCGGTATACACTTTGGTCATGTCAGAATGTGTGCGACGCCTTGTCCTATCTTCTTGATAATAATTATATTAGATTTGGGACCAAGTTATACAGACAAATTGTTGGGTACCGATGGGTACAAATTGCACACCTCTCGTAGCTGATTTATTTTTATACTGCTACGAAAGAGATTTCATGGATTCTCTTAACCATGATAATCAAGCTGATGTTATCGAGGCTTTTAATTCCATATCTAGGTACCTCGATGACCTTTTGAACATTGACAACCCTTATTTTGAAGGTATGGTCAATCAAATTTATCCACGAACAAAGCCAATATCTCAGATACCGAAGCCCCCTTTTTAGATCTACATCTTTCTGTTACAAATGGATTTGTTTCTTCTAAAATTTATGATAAGCGCGATGACTTTGATTTTGATATAGTAAATTTTCCGTTTTTGGATGGTGACGTTCCTCGTCGTGCTTCTTATGGTGTATACATTTCGCAACTTATTAGGTTTGCTAGAGTCTGCAATCATGTTACAGACTTCAACGCTCAAAATAAATGTTTAACGACAAAACTTCTCCAACAGGGCTATCGGTATCATAAACTTCGAAAAACCTTTTCTAAATTTTATCGTAGACACTATGAAATGATTTCAAAATATAATGTTGCGTTAAAGATTCTTTTAAGTGAGGGCCTTTCGGAACCTGAATTTTATGGTGATTTGGTTTACAAATTCAAGAAACTTATAGGAATTAATGATTTTTCTTTTCAGTTCAGAAAAATCATAACACGTTACAGACGTATAGGTTATAACTTGAATGTTATGCGACAGTCTGCATGCTTAGTTTTTAACCCAATCATGGTTGATAACTATGCTGCCTTCTTTAATTGCACGCCGGTGGGTCGGGCGTCAGACTCTATGATGGCCCCGACTTAAAGCTATTCATTTTAGTTGGTTGGGGCCGGAGCAACGGCAGTCCATGGTGTTTTTCTTTTGCTCCGGAGTTAGTATGTTATTCGGCGCCCAGGGATCTCCATCGTCGGGCAGCTTACTCAATCTGTGCGTCCTGATTTTTTGATTCATCAGGATGTTTATCATGATTTATTTGTTTGTTCTTGATGATTCATTGACTAGTTAGAGATTCACCACGAGGACCGAAGAATCAACTAAATGTTATGAACCACTGCAGAAGCTGAGGGCGAGGTTATGGCCATGTAAAACCGGTGTTACTGATCGTTCCAAGGTGATACTTCTGTAATCTTTTTCTGATTGCGCCTTTTCCTGATCTTTGCCTACTTGTTGCTTTTTGTAAATTTTTCTAGTTTTACGTAGGTACCTTCTAAGAATCAAGATTATTTCAGGTTATACGAGACAGGCCAATCAGCAGGCATGGTTAGATTCGTGAACCCCGAAAAAAATACCTAACGCACCCACAAACATTACCAACCTACTCACATGAGCAAGACGCATAAAATGTCCAGAGTTTTTATTAATACCCAAGAAGCGTTAGCTCTGTCCAGACATCACTGAAAAATGTTGACTGGGACGTTAAGCCATAACCAAACCGAAAAAGGTTACTAAAAATATCGAAGCATGTTTGTGAATGTTTACAGGTGATCCTAACTGGACCCACAAGCTTATCTGCTATCGGTAACTAAGAGTTTTGTTTTCATATCAAGTGACTCTGTATGTGGGTGCTCGCCCCCTGAACCTAACTAGGTACAAGCTTATCTGCTATCGGCAACTAAGAATTTTCAAATCATGTTTGCGTGTTTACAGGTGACTCCGTAAGTGGGTGCCCACCCCCTGACCCTAACTGCCACCCCTCAGACATAGTCTACGATGCTCCTTGTCGATACTGCAGGACGTCAACCAGTGAGTATCATGTTCATTACGAAAAAAACGATAATTTTATATAATTCGATATGTCAAGCAATGGCCACAGATTTACTTTGGTGTTTGAATAATATTAGCCACGTCATGAGAAAACCGGGTATTTGCATATGCGAAAACAAAGGCACAGATCAGAAGTAAACGCACAACTGGTCAGTGCCCTTGTTTTCGCTATTCGAATAGTATAACTCCTCTCCTTCTTAAATCCAAAATTCCAGGCTTCTGGCGATCTTCTGTAGCTGTGTCACTCCTGGTCGGACACCTCGACGACCGTTTTCGTGCGTCACGGCTCATATATACGTATTTTTAGCAAAAAGCCAGAACATTTGTTTTATTCTGCCATCTTTTGCCTTTTTGTCTTTTCTTTCTATCGGAGAACAGGGTATAGAAATCTAGCATTATGTAACAAACTATGAGCCGTGTGTCAACCTTTCGTGTGCGAAGGGGTTTGCGAATGATTTCACACAATATAATGTGTACATGCTTTTGTCCAACGATTAATTATGTGAACTTTTGGAATTATTTAACTCGCATTAAGAGAAATTTACGTAAATTTCAGGTTTTATGAGTTCTGGCAGCTCCGGAAGTAGTTCTAGCTGGACAACCGGAAGCGGAAGTAGTAGTGGAGGTGGGAGCGGAAGTTCTTCATGGGACAACAGTTTCGGCACCAGCGACTGGGCTACAGCCGTTAATTCAGAAAAAGACGCATTTTCATCGTTTGGTGTTTCTGGATCTGGGACTTCGGGTTCTGGAGGCAGTTTTTCAAGTTCAAATGGGAATTCCTTTGGTGGCAATGGATTTTCAAGTGGGACCTCTTCAAACTCTGGTGGTCATTCTGAAACCACTAAATACGTGATTATTGAAAAACAACCTGAGCATACGTACACTGAAAATATTTATCCAGATATACATCCTGGCACTTCCTCTCTTTTGCCAAGTTCAATTCCCGGCTCT
This sequence comes from Rugalucina vietnamica, assembly GCA_964017185.1. Lineage (NCBI taxonomy): Eukaryota > Metazoa > Mollusca > Bivalvia > Lucinida > Lucinidae > Rugalucina > Rugalucina vietnamica. The sequence goes on along the minus strand of OZ024885.1, from coordinate 28,991,776 downwards.
GGATCCCCGTTTTCGATACCATCAAACATGGGACCGGGCCCTTCGGGCATGGGGCCGGGATCCATTCCGTCATTTTCACGCGCATCAGTTTCATCCGGGTCTTTGGACTATACTACGTCATCGTCTCATGGAAGGGTCGTGCACGTGCCGCTACTGGCTCCCGGTATACCGAAATATTGTGTACGCGGTAGAATACTTAGTTGTCCATCCACGTGTGAAAAAATGGACGAGTGGGGATGTAAATCATGCCCTTGTGCACCGGGTAAATATTGAAACCATTGCGTGTGCTCGGAGTTCTCCGAGTGGTACCATTGTTTTGGTAACATTTGTACCGTTGGTACCAATTGCATTACCATTTTTACCATGTGTACCAATCTTTTCCTATGGTATCGTTGGTAATTACAAATGGTAAAAATGTTACCAACCAATGGTACCATTGGAGAACACCGAACACACGCATTCACACACCATATTAGCGGCAATCACGAACAACATATTTGATATAAAAAGACAGTTCTCGATTTCCAAAAAGGCATTTTAAGATGCCAAAAGCAACGATCGTCGAACTCAAATTGAACTTTATCGATTGCCAACTGTCTTTTTTTGCAATCAAGAACGCAATTTTGTTTAAAATTACAATTTTACATCCCGGATTGCCGCTGATAACGTTACTGTGTGATTCTGGTGGCTTATTTTAACTCTACAAAGTACATATTTCAATTCATCTGTAAAATGATTAGCCTCTGTCTGCAGAAATTTATATACGTTTATTTAATTTTTCAAGCTTTTCTCTTTCTTTGAAAATTTTACTTAACTACAGTTATCAATCATTGATGGAGATACATTCCAGATTATTCTGGACTGTTGGACTCTCGTACAAGATCAAACGATATAAAGCATACAACACACAAATTACCGAAATTGAATAGAAACTGGAAGATGATGGTCAGTATCCTGAAGCCCCTTTTGCCAAAAAATGAACTTTTTAAGTGGGACATATTTAGATGGCATTTCTGTTATCCGAGACATTTTGTAGGTGCGAAAACGCAGAAATTTTCATTTTATTTTCAGGCGTTCAAAAATTCCACCATACCTATGCCTTTAGGGCCTATGGGCCTACATATTTAAAAAACATAACATACATTATGGCTAATGCAAGGTTAGGCGGTTCTAACGTGTGCCCACAATTTATGTTGCATTGAAAATAAGAAAAAATATCAAGATTTTTCAGATGAAATTTTCATTTTTTACAACTGAAAAAATTCTCTGTACATTGCACGGGTAATGGGGGTATTATGCACATTTTCAGCACGGTTCCAGACCATGCCTGTATTAATGGGAGGATCGGAAACAATCACTGTGGAATGCGCTGCGACTAAACTTTGTCAGAGAGTATGTGAAAATGGATATACGCTCGGCGATGTTGGGCATGACGGCTGCAGGAAATGCACGTGCAAAGCGACAAATGGTATGACAAAACTTTTTTCTCGTCACAAAAACATGTACACGTATGTTTAAAGTATTAAAGTAAAAAAAAAAAAAAAAAAAAAAAAAAAAAAAAAAAAAAAAAAAAAAAAAAAAAAACACTTTCGTAGCCGTTTAATTAAGACAAACTATTCTGTCTTTCAGAACCTTAAACTTCTTTGGCTCTTATGTTCGACCTGTCAATATAATGGTATTATCTATGCATTTCATTTCAACAGCTCCTAGCAACAAGGAACCAAGTTGCCCTGAGACACTGAAATGTATGCTGAAGTGCAAAGATGGTTACTTTCTCGGCGACAAACAGTCAAACGGATGTCCATACTGCCGATGTTTGAAACCTCACGAATCAGAGGGTCATTCCGGCTCCAGCCATGGACACTCATCTGGTGATAGTCAAACAAGCAATGGTCAAAATCCTAAAAACGGCTGGAACTTGCAGGGGCAAATGAAGGATAATTCTGGGTCATCACCGTGGACCGGAAGCGGAAGTAATCATTGGACTGGTTCTGGAACTGGAGGCAAAGTTTCTGGTTCAGGAAGCTCCGGATCTAGCAGTATACTACAAAGTAAGCATTCAGAATACATTTCGAGAAATAATGTTTTGCGAGCCCAAAATGTCCAATTATGTCGGCTTTCAAGTTATTATAGAACCCGCCGATTTTAAGAATAGGTTATTTCAAGAATGGGGATCTGTAGAGAATGGCCATTTCCAGGGATCTGGACAGAAGGTTCATTTATATTTCGGGAACTGTGTTGGGGATCAAGCCAAAACTTGGAGGGGTTGGGGGGGGGCGAGGGCATACGGAGCAGAGATATGACGGAACCATTTTAGGGAGCTGTGTCGAAAGGTCTTTCTTTGAGGGCATAGAATAAAAAATACTTAAGATATTTTATATGTATATATAATACCAGTAACTTTGCCTCTATTATGACCTAAACTTATATTGACAACAGGGTAGGCGAACTTTTACACTTTTTATTTATCTTCTCTAGGCAAGAACGGTATAGGCAGCGGTGATTGCAAGCCTCCATTGTGTTTTGATGCCAACATGTCTGGTAAGAGCTCTTTTTCATGCTCAACTCAGCTGAGCATGAAAGTTCAACTGCTCATAAACACAAACATAGCCATTGTATATATAAATTGAAGATTTAGAAGTCTGTAAGTTATCCTGCATATAAATATTAAAATGCCAACAGTTGGCATTTTAACATTTATACGACGGATAAATTTTAGTCTCAGCTAAGATGAGCATGAAAATAAGTTTAATAACATCGGGCCCTGGTAAATAACACATCAAATGAACACAGATTTTTTATAGATGTAAAATATAGCTTACTTCCCACCGTGAGTACTAGCACTTCCAATGAAAGTGTTGGCTCTGTCCCGACATGGCTGAAAAAAGGATGACGTGGACGTTTCACAAAAACAACAAAAAAGAAAATCGTATCTTTAAGCTTTAGGGAGCGACTATTTGATTTTTAGTTTTAGGTGGAGAGAGAGGGGGGGGGGGTCGGGGAGGGAGCTGGAAGATGTTTTCGGGCCTGGATTTTTTTTTCACTCGCGATGCGGTCCTAGACATTTTTCACGGGCAAAATTCTCTCCATGGAATTTTTTCCCCAAAAAAATCCCCCAGCCCCCACCCCTCCCACATAAAAATCAAATGGTCGCTCTCTTACTATCACCCACAGAAAAGGATGCTATGGAGATGGGAAAAGCGAGCGCAGGCGGTGGATTTAATCATGCTGGGATAGGTGGGGTCGGCGGAGCATCTTCCCCGGGGACGAGTGGCAGCGGGTCAGGGGGTGACGGATGCACGGCACCCATGTGTTTTGGGGGAGGTCAGACATTAGGTAGGTGCATGTTGCATCAGGAAAACATGTCCATGTAATGTGTAGACACTCATTCTAAAATAAGGTGCAAATCCTGGAGAAAAAAATTAAGAAAAATAAACTTTTAAAATTACACTTTTTCGACATACCATCACTATTGTGGATCATTCAGGCTTCATCCTGTAAAATTTCACCACCTTCCCGATGTTCTTGCAATTTCTACATCATTTTGAAACTTGATGGGTATATTCCAATTTGGTAATCAACGTGACGCACTACATATGAACTAAATGTAACCATAACACAAACTCAACGTATATCTCTGACTAGCAGACTTCAGTTTCTCAAATATAGAGCAATATTAAGTAAATTAAATCAAACAATAAACGTCCTTTTATATCTACTATCGAAAAATGTTAGATAATATGTGTATGATGCAGGCTTCTTGATTCAGAATTTTTATGTGTTGTTAACTTGCAACTATAATAACATCTAACATCTAACATCAGAATTATTCCAAAACATATAATGATAATTACATTTGTCCTACATGAGTGACGGAGCTTATAATTACTTTTCTAAATACATCTTGTTATATGGCAGATCTTGTTTTATTCAGCGTCACGTAAATTACTTGCAAACCGCAACATAAATTATTTTTGCAATACAGATACACAATGGCATTAAATATTATCTGAAAGACTTTATCTGGATACGTTTACTCCAAACAGACAATCTTGTGTGATCCTATTTCAGTTTTTAATATTGTTTTACTTTTTGCACAACATTCTATAAAAATGTAATATACGTGACGGAATACTGTAATTTACGTGATGGTAATATTTAAGTCACCTACATTATTTTTAAACCTAGATATGTTTGAGTTTTTGCTAATTTAAAATGAAGCATGGAATTTGAACCAGTCTGCACAAGAAGTAAATCCTTCGATTAATTAACCACGTAATTATTTAGTAAAACAAAACTGTTTTATATTGATAAAAATGTATATTAATCTCAGGGCTGATATTTTTCTGTTGGTCAGTATTTTGGAATGGACAAATGCGAATAACAAATGTAGTATTGCTATGTCTTTGATTGAAGGAGGTGTGATCCTTTTAGATTCAACTGTTTTCAGCTATAACTGATAAATAGACTTAAACTACCTTTGTATTTTACGTGACAAATGCGTAATTTACGTGACACTGCTTGAAAAAACATCATATTCCGTAAACTTAACTACTGAAAAGTATATAATGGACATTAAAACATTTATTGACGCTGATTCAAAGCACAATCTTAGCTATATAATATGTCATATTGACATTTTGAAAGTCAGTACCGTCACGTAAATTACTGTCACGTTTATTACATTTTCAACTTTAGCATCCGAAAAAACCACCTTAGGGTCGTTTGATATTAACTTTGTTTTTTGTGACATGTATTCATCCTCCATACTTTCATATTCAGATAACGTTGTTCCAAATACCATGTTGGATTTGTAGAAAAATGGTGTCACGTATGATTACATCTTAAAAGGGTCGCAATGGTTAAGCAGGGGGATTAGATATATTTGACCAAAATAGTAAAGCAAAATGAAAAATCCATATGTTATCCATATAAAGGACATATTCAACTATTTAATTGACACAGTTTGGTCTGCAATAAGAGAAAGCAGTATTAAGATTTGGACAATCTTCTATAGCGTCACGTAAATTACAGAAACTCTGTGACATGCTTTTTTCGATTTTTGATGTTTGATATTTTTGTTTGTTTACAAGATATAAAATAACCATTTCTTTTACCAAAAGATAATGTCAAATTAAGTAAATCGAACGATGCTGTTTCGTGTGAAAATAGAATTTGTTCATTCTATCGCCTTTTGAATTTTTGCATTTCAGTTTGTGACATGCCGTTTTTGGTGGGGTCATGCATTATTCACTACTACCAGAGATCTAAAAAACATAACTGGGTATCATACTTTATTCCGTTTAAATGGAGATAGTACCAAATTTTGAAAATACAGCCAACCTTGGTGATATATTGAACAATGTCACTCCAATTTTTATTTAACACCCCGAGACAGGGGGTGCGCTGCTTATTTTAGAATGAGTGAGACCCTTAAACCCCACTTTTATGTAGTAAAATTGGGGTATGCAGGAGTATATCTATTTTTCTTAGTTTTGCTCCAAAACATATTATGTGGGTACTCGTAAGAACCGCCTCGGCGACGCGGTTCTAAAGTGTACCCCCATAGTACATCAGACATTAGGTAGGTTCATGTTGCATCAGGAAAACATGTAATGTGTACCCCCTTAAACCCCACTTTTATAATACCGAAAATGAGGTTTGCAGGGGTATAACTATTTTTCTTAGTTTTGATCTAAAACATATATTGTGGGTACTCGTTCGAACCGCATCGACAAGGCGGTTCTAACGTGTACCCACAAGCTATGTTTTAGCGAAAATAAGAAAAAATTAAAAACAATTCCGACAAAATTTTCAATTTTTTTCAGCTGAAAAAAAATCTGTATATTGCATGGGCTAGTTATTGTAATGGTCACCGGCTTTGTCAACTTTGGCTCACCTTTTTTTGTTTATAGTAGTATACGCGTATTGTGGTTTATGTCCATATTAACAACTCTTAAGTTATGTCAAGACAATGCACAACCCAACAGGAGTTGGTGTTTCCTGTTAAACGGCATATTACATTACGAAAAAATGCACATGTAAAATACAGAGATTTTTTTATTGAAAATTTCATTGAAAAAAAATGATATTTTCAATGTTTGTGCTCAAAACATTCATTGTGGATACACGTTAGTACCACCTTGCCGAGGCGGTTCTAAGAAGTATCCACAATCTATGTTTTGGAGCAAAATGAGGAAAAGTAGGTACACCCCTGTAAACCCCAGTTTTGCTATGTAAAACATTTCATAGACAGATTTTCCTGTTGAATCGGCGCAAGGGGGCCCAAGTTTGAAGTTGAACGCACTGGCCTGCTTGTTGCTTTTGTGAAATTCAGCTGCATTGCGTTTTTGCTTGCTGTATTTAGCCAAAATCAGCTTGTTCACTTACTTCATTGAATCGTCAGTCCGAATGACCACACACCAGTTCCGACCTATTTAAATGTAAATTTATCGTTTCCTTGCATGCAGTTCACATAATTATTGTAATACCAGTTTAAACCATTCAAGACGTCATCTGTTTGCACCAATGGATGCAGTCGCATCGAGCATATAGTAACAAAATGCCGCGAGACGAGAAAACCAACAATGTGGTTTCCGAACAGGTCTGTCACAAACCGAGTTGTACAAGGAACGAAAATGGCTATTCTCTAGCCGGGCTGGAAATATTGGATGTAGAAAGTGGAGGAATCGTACTATCCGTGTAGCGAAAACAAAGGCGCTGATCAGCTTTGCAGTTACTGCGAAGCTGATCTGCGCCTTTGTTTTCGCATTTTTTTTTTTTTTTTTTTTTTTTCATAAGGCGGCTCAGGTAATGTAGAGTTTGCATACAACCTGACATTTCATTTAAACGCTGATGTGTTATTTCATGTTTCAATCTACCCGCAGCGTCTTCTTGGTGTTTGAATTACTTCAAATAGCATTTTCTATACGTTTTCTATAGGCTCACTTTCTGGAGGATCTACCGGAAGTTCCGGTGGTTGCTCAGGACCCTTCTGTGCATCCGGAAATGGCATGGGCATGGGCGGAGGAATGGGTTCAGGTTCCGGTTCCGGTAAAGGCACAGGTGGTATGCGTAAGTAATTTTGTCGAACTACAAATGATTTATGCTCAAAAGTCCCTTTTGTCATATAATAATTTCTTATAAATTCTTCAGCAGTTATTTTTGTTATATTTTAATGGTGGAGTTATTTCGCAATCTTCTGATTCTCTTCTGGTTGAGGTACCACAAAAACGACAGCAACCCCCAACATACATGTCGCTGTTGAAAGCAAATAATGGTCAAGTACTGCAGCAATTTTAACAGATGTGACTTTCATGTAGCTCATTTTTCTGTTTCCAGCGTTTAGTCCATTTTCATCAGCTTTGTCCGGTGGTGGACCAAGCTTGTCAGGGAGTTCAGCTCTAACAGGAAGTTCTGGTTTGACGGGTAGTTTAACTCTTACAGGAAGTTCTAGTAGTGCAGTTACATCCGGAGGGAGTTCAGCTTTGTCCGGAGTAAGTTCAGGTAGGTTTGTGGAGCATTATGAAAACTTGTCCATGCAACATACAGAGATTTTTTCAGCTTTAAAAGTGGATGTATTTCTTCTTCTTCATCATCATCATCATCATCATCATCATCATCATCATCATCATCATCATAAAATCATCTATTTCTGACTAGTTTCATTATTAGTACATGTACGAGGGTCATTCAGGAATTAATGACAATGATTCCATTAAACTTTATTTTTAACACTTTTGTGCTTCTCATATACTAATTACCAAATTTGAAGACGTATGCTATTCAATGGTTCCTCCAAAAGTTCGATAAGATGCCAGTTCTTTGGTTGCTAGGCAACCAAGGAATACAAGGTAAATGAGCTTGGACGCGACATACTGTTGTTTATAAAAGCTAGTACTTGCCTGGATGGAAGACCAGTATCTTGGATATGTTAACAACATTTCATGAGGATTAAATATGTGGTTGTTGTAAGCACGACTGTCAATGGTATTGATCACAGTGACACTGTACACAGAGTTTCGAAATGAATCAGCACCGTCTCCAGTTCAAATTTAACTGTATCAAATCTAGCTAGTCTTTTTAAAATCTAATACTTGTTCCATAACAGTCTCAGATTTTTGAATTTTTGTTTTTGTTAAGAAGCCATAGGAATACATTTAAGATTAAACACATCACTAGCTGTTGGAATTTATTAGATTGTCTCATTATTTGGTTTAAAACACACTGTTAGGTTCAGAATGGGTTAATTTTGTCCTGTTCTGCTGTTGCTTAGCAACCGCGCGAGTTGCAAATCAGGAAATTGACATAAATGTTATGGTTGCCCTTGTTGACCTCTAGTGCTTTCACTAATCATCAAAAATCACTGATAAGACTGTCCAAGCAACAATCCTACACGTTTTACTTACCCTACCCCCATACAAAAATAATTAAAAAGTTTCGCGTCCATGGACACTGCAGGGGTCATATTCAAATTAGCATAGCGTCAAATCTAGACATGATAAAAGCAAAACATTTTCAGCACGAATGCATAACATATGTGTCCACATGTAACATATCAAATAAAGCTGAGCTAAATTATACTTTCCGAGATATGGATCCATTGTCATTAATTCTTGAATTACCCCCGTATTGTTATTTATTTCAGCGCAAGTGACAGCCCAGAAGAATTGCCCCGGTTTATTTCACTGCCTTGTGACGTGTGATGGCAATTATTCTCTCGGACCTCTCGATAGTGCAGGATGTCAAACATGTTCATGTTCATAACCATTTTCTTACTTGCTTGTTATTTAAAAGAAACAACCAACGCGACCGGGCACAACCAACGCTGATGAAATCAGTGTAAGATTATATGATGCAAACACATATGAGCCTGTGCTTGAGAATACCATCCATTTGGGTTCCGACCAGGTCTGACACAAACCGGCATGTACAGTCATAGAAGCAGGCTAGAAGCTTGAAATTTGGGATTTAAGAAGAAGAAGGATTGTTCTATCTCTGAGCAGCGAAAACAAAGGCGCTGATCAGCTGTGCAGTTACTGCACAGCTGATCTGCGGCTTTGTTTTCGCCTATGCAAATTGTTGGTTTTCTCATTCAGGGGCTCATATCTGTTAAACAACTGCCAACCGATCAGAAATATATATATATATATATATATATATATATATATATATATATATATATATATATATATATATATATATATATATATATATATATATATATATATATATATATATTGGGAGAAATAGGACAAACATCAAACAAAAATCTTCCCGGTGGCACTGGATCCTAAGAAAGGATTCGAAAATGATTGAAATAAGTATATAGGGGGATTAAACCATTAACAGTGCAATAATAAATCAAACTAAGCGCGCTTTCGGCTTTCGCCTTCTTCAGAGTCAATATGTATTTACAGGTAAAAACTGGAAAAAAAATGAAAATAGGTAAATAAACAAAATAAATCAAAAAAATGCAAAAATACACAAATACACAAAAACCACATGAAATATGACAAAGTTGACACCACTGTAATGTTCGGCAGTGGGTAAACGAAAGCGCGCTTAGTTTGATTTATTATTGCACTGTTAATGGTTTAATCCCCCTATATATATATATATATATATATATATATATATATATATATATATATATATACATATATATATATATATATATATATATATATAATCTGAGGTCTGTCGGGGTATACCTGTTTTTTTTTTCTTATTTTTGATCCAAAACATACATTGTGGGTGCTCGTTAACGTGTACACACAATCTATGTTTTGAGCCAATATATATATATAAAAAAAATCAACATGCGCGGATCCCGATGGCAGAAATTTTCATGAGAGGGGGTCCAACGAAAATGGTAATTTTTGGTAACAGACGAGGGGGGTCCAACCCCCCAAAAATCCCGAAACTACCTTTTTTTAGGTAAATTTTTCAAATTCCAGGGGGGTCCGAATTTTTTCAAATTCCAGGGGGGTCCGGACCCCCGGTCCCCCCCTCTGGATCCGTGCATGATCAAATTTTTTCCAATAAAAATTTAAATTTATGCTTCTGAAAAATATCTTTGTATACTACATGGACGTGTTTTCGTTATCGGAGTACCCACAATCTCTGTTTTGGAGCAAAAATAAGAAAAATAAATATACCCCTGCATACCCCAGGTTTGCTATATAAAAGTGGGGTATAAGGGGGTATATATTACACGGACATGTTTTTCTGATGTTGATTTCGTATGTGTTGGTTGTATCGGGAGATTTTTTTTTAATTTAAACATTTTGGAATGTTTATTATAAATTGTGCGGAAATTGCCAGCCACAAACCAGTCCTCAAACATCAGATATAAAACTGGCAACATCCGATTTATATACACATATTACATGTCATCCAAATAACACAAAGTTGTTCATGTTGAAGGAGCCCCCAAAAAAGAAAGAAAAAGTAAAAAAGATAGCTATTGTTGTTGTTGTTTCGTAGAGTCCCGCTGAATCTGAATATCTGCATCTGAATCTGAATGGTTTACTGGCGACACGCCAAACTGACAATACCTCACCGGGAGGGGGGGGGGGGGGGGGGGGTGTGCGCCAGGAGTGAAATTAGTCCCTGGCTCTCACAAGAGATGCGAACTTGGGCACACAGTCATCAGACATTTCAGCAGAGGAGATAAGAGAATCAGGGAGGTCATTCCAGTCCCTGATAGTCTGTGGAAAGAAATTACTTTTGTACGCTTCTTTGCTAGCTGAAGGTATCTGAAAAGCCAAAGAGTGTTGATTTCTACAACGCCTATTCTTTGGGATAAGGTCATCTGTTGGTATTCCGGCTTTACCCTTTAGACCTTTGTATAGCAATATAAGTCTACTATCCTTCCTCCTTTTCTTAAGAGATTCCCATTTCAGTTGACCTAAAATGCCAGTCATGCTCCCAGTTTCAAAAACATAATTTCCCGTCACAAACATTGCCGCACGATTTTGGACCTTTTCCAGTTCTTCCTTGAGGCCAAGAGTGTGAGGGTCCCAAACTGAGCTTCCATATTCCAAGACCGGCCGCACCAGTCCTTTATAAGCTGCTTCTTTCACGTCTGGGGGACAAGAATACAAATTTCTCCTCAAGAATCCGAGAGTTCTGTTAGCCTTTGTACAAACATTGAAAATACGAGTATTCCATTTCAAATCATTTGTGATAGTTACACCCAGGTATTTTATGCTTTCAACGTTTTCCATTACAGTGCCCTCAAGGGTGTAATTAGCCTGTATCTTAATTACTAGACCGTTTATTTGTCAGCTGCATCATGTTGCATTTGACGGGTTGAAATCTCATTCCCCATTTCCTAGCCCAACTGCCCAAACGATCAATGTCTCTCTGAAGTTTCAATGTATCCTCTTTGTTCTTGATTTCACGATAGAAACACAATCATCAGCAATGAGTCTTATTTCACTGAGATGTCATTTATATACAAGGAAAACAGCAAGGGGCCGAGAACGGTGTCCTTAGGGACACCCGACACAACTGGAGCCCAATCGGATTTAATACCATTAACCACTACCCTTTGTTGTCTGAAACAAAGGAAAGCATTTATCCAATTCAGTGCTGTTCCACCTATTCCATAGCTTAAACAATTTGCTTTCAAGTTAAGGAGTTCATGGGGAGGAGTATCGAACGAGTATAAAAGTGTCGACCTGGCCTTTTTTGTCTAAGATTTTTGCCCAGTCATTTATCACTGTAGTCAACTGAGTTTCACAGCTATGCCATTTCCTAAATGCGTGTTGCCTGTCCGACAAGAGTTCATGTTCATCAAGATGGGTCATAATATTTGAGCATACAATATGTTCAAGAAGCTTACAAGGAATGCATGTCAAAGAAACAGGGCGGTAATTGCGGGCTAGTGACCCGTGGCCTTTCTTAAACAGGGGGCAAATATTAGCAAGAGACCATTCTTTAGGAATTTCACCTATATCAATTGACTGCTGGAAGAGATGGGCGAATACCGGACCTAATTCCATAGCCAATTCCTTTATGACTCTGGGATGAAGCTCATCAGGCCCTAAGGCTTGAGACGGGTTTAAACCGTTGAGAAGTTTGGTCACCCCTTCCTTTGTGACCACAATATCATGCATGAATGGGGCAGATCTATCCATCAGAGGGACTTGACCTGTTTGTATTCACTTTTAGTGAAAACATCCGAGAACTGACCATTAAATTCTTCCGCCTTCTCAAATTCGGATTGTGCAATTCCACTTCCATTTCTCTTTTTCAACGGGGGAATACCTTGGGTATCTTTTTTCTGACTGTTTATGTACCTGTAAAAATCCCTAGGATTAGCCTTAACATCTCCTACCAAGTTGTTCACGTAAAGAACATGCTGCTTCCTGATATCAGCTTTGATTTCTCTCCGTAAAGATTCAAATTTATATCTAAATTTTGCACTACCAGTCTTTTTAGCTTTTGCACGAGTTGCATTTTTTCTGCGAATCTTCCTTCTTATTTCAGGTGTTATCCAAGGAACAGAGGAAACTGAGCGACTAGTTTTTGAGGGGATATGTTTATCTGCCGATTCCTGAATAAACAATGTAATGAGATTGAAATTTTCCTGGACCGACCGAGTATCTGAGTAACCGTTGAAGTATCTTTTCTTTGCAAATTTACTGTTTTTGCTCTCATAGATTCATGATCGCCTACACTTTTCTCCTAGGTTTCTTTATTGGGGGGTAGCAATTTTCAATGTGCCAGAAACAATGTCATGATCACTGAGCTTATCCTGGGAATGAATGTCTACAAACTGACCAGGAAGAGAGGTCAAAATTAAGTTATCGGCGCACCCGGTAAAACCGGTAAAAGGGGTGCGGTGATTTTGGATAAAAGTTAATGCCCTATACAAATTCAATATCTTGGTGAAGTCTAAAACGTTTTTATATTAGCTTGTACTTGTTTTCACAGTCAATCGTGTTTTCTGAGAAACAGACTGGCTGCTCCAGGGCAATGCTTATTACTGGCTGCCCAGCGGACTCATGTCGGCAGAATGCATTGATTAAAAAGACATTTATACTGATCCAGACATGCTATATCTTTCTATTAGTAAATGCACAGCTGATAAACACGTGGTATGGAATGGGTGACGCACAATGTAATTCTGCACGAAGTTGAGATGAAATTTTTGAGTTTTCTCCTATACCATTTACTCTATTGACTGGTAGGTGCAGTCAATGCAGATAGTGAACTTTAATTGAATAAAGGAACATAAGGAATCCGGGTTATTTCTTTTTCGCAAACACTTCCGCCCCATGAACATATAGTGCTCACAATAACATTGAAGTGTTTGCGAAAACGAAATTACCTAGATTTCTTATGTTACTTTTAAAGGTTCAATTTCTGCATTGACTGCACCTATCTATCAGTCAGTAGAAGAAACGCTGTATGAGAAAACTCAAAAATCTGACCTCAACTTCGTTCTCAATTGCAGTGCTTGTTACCGATCATTTATCGGTTTGTATGTAAACAATACCACGTGATTGTCAGTATTGTAATGGTATAGAAGAACGGGCACTGGATAGTACATCAAGAAACATGTCCGTGCAATCTATACTCCCATAAACCCCACTTTTATATAGAAAAACTGGGGTTTGCAGGGGTATACCTAATTTTCTAATTTTTGATCCAAAACATATAATGTGGGTACTCGGCGAGGCGGTTCTAATGTTGCGTCTACACTGGGCCATGTTCTCACCACGTCCTTATCACATCCTAAATAATTCAAGAACGGTCAAAATGAAACAATTTCTGGTTTATAAGTTCACACTACGTCCTTACTACGTCCCCACCAAGTCCTCACTGCGGTCCTTAACCCAGCGGGCACATGACGTCAAAATGACGTCATGTCAACGTCGATGAGACGTTATGACGTCGCATCGACGTCGATGTGACGTCATTCTGACGTCATGTGCCTGCTGGGTTACTAGGTCCTGGTCCTCGCTACGCGCTCACCAAGCTCATTCCGTTTACACCACGTCCTTACAACGTCCTCACGAAGACATTGGAGCAGTTCACGCCACACGCGTACTACGTTTTCAACACGTTCTAACTGTTTATGTATTATAATAATAATGTGCTCAGTTGAAGAAAGAGTACTGAAATTCCACCCTCAACGCTGCTAATAATCTACTGTAATGTCCATAGTGAAATCATCATCATCATCATCATCATCATCATCATCATCATCATATCCATTTTCATATATCATAGCTAGGGGCGCACCAAGCAAGATCTCATCCTATACTGCGAGTGCACCGAGTAAGTTTTGGCGTTATTCGTTGCAAGAGTACATCTCGGTTCATTTTTTTTATCATTTCATCTCATCTCAACTCAATTTCATTTGAAATTCATATAACATTTAACATTTCAAAATGATTAACGCACAAGCTATTGCTTGAGGGAACGAGTCAATTAAAACAAAATTAATAAAACGAGAAGGACGTGATAAGAACCTGGTGTGAACGTGGTAAGGGTATTTTGACAGAACCTATTTCAGTAAAACAAGGTGTTCACCAAGGCAGTGATTATAGCCCACTACTTTTTAATATATTCATAAATGATATTGGCGATAATTTTAATGACGGTGCACCTATTTTGCATGATTCTAGCATGAGTCATTTATTATATGCTGATGACCCAAGTTTATTGTCAGAAATGTGTTTACAAAGCAATATTGAAAGAGTTAACACATTTTGTAAAAATTGGAGACTAGCAATTAACATTACTTAGTCAAAAATTATGGTATTTTCTAAAAATGGGCGTCTTACTAAAGATAAGTTTCGTTTTAGTAATATGGGAGGTGAAGAAATGGGATATTTCAGTCATCACAAATATCTTGGGGTGGATGTTTCTAGTACAGGGAAATTTTCCTTGGCTGAAAAAACTTAAGCCTGAAAGCAAACAGAGCGCTCTTTTCTATTAAACAAAGTATCTTTGATAAAGGTTTAAAGCCTTTAGCTGTTCTTAATACATTCGAAAGCCTCGTTAAGCCTGTAGCATTGTATGGGAGTACGATTTGGGCTGTGTATAAGCCATGTTATTAAAACACAGGATGAAATGTTTGAAATGTCATTTAAAAGCACCTCTGAATTTGACAAAATGCACGCATATTAGGTGTACATAAAAAGACCTGTAATATTGCAGCCTTTAGCGAACTTGGTCAGTTTCCTTTATTAATTTCAATTGTAACAGGCTGTATTAATTTCTGGCTACATATTCTTCAGTCCGGCGGTGAAACCTTATATCAAAAGCATATTTAGGACAGTATCATAGTTCTGATAAATGTCTATGGATACAGTTTGTTAAAAATATATTACAAGATCTCGGATTTTCTCATGTTTGATATAATCATAGTACTTTTAATTCGGTTTCTTTGTTGTCTTCAATAAAAAAATAAGCTCAAAGAAAGGTTCGTTTCGTTTTGGAAGCAACGCATGTCCGGTGATGAAACAAAGAAAAAAATGTGAATGTACAGACTTTTAAAACAAAATTTTGGTATTCAATCTTATCTCGAATGTATTAACGACAAGACAATAAGATTGATTGATTGATTAAGAATTAGCCCGCATCGATTAAGAAATTGAACATGGTAGGTATGTAAGGCCAAAAGAAGAGTTAGAGGATATATAATGTTTATTATGTAACACTGTCGAGGACGAGGTACATTTTCTGGTTAAGTGTCGTAAAAATGAAAATCAAAGGTCTCTTTTGTTACTAAACATAAAAAATAGTCTCTCTTCATACTCCAAACCATTGATATTGTAATAACTGAATCATCGTCAGGAAGGCAATAGTTAAAGCCAGAATCCTATCTGGGACGTGTCTCCTGCAGTCGAATCTACACAGATTTACTTTCATTCTCTATATACTGCCATACGCCCTCATGGACATTCTAGGCAGGTGCGCTAGCCTGAGTTACAGAAAATTAATATTAAAAAAAAACCATAAAAGCAAAGTTGATAGTGTAAGAATAAAAGATGACAGTGAAGGGGATGAAAGATGATAGGTTATGATAGGTTAGATGACATTAAAAGCAGGTTAAAAACAAACTACTCAGGGTCTAGGGTCTAGAATGCTGTAGCATGCAAACTGCAGCCTTGAAAGCTTCAAGGCTAGGCAGGAATGCAACAGATAAAGGCAAGGCATTCCACTGGACAACTGCAAGGGGGAAGAAAGAATACTTATAATAATCCCTAGATGTTTGCAGTTATCGGAATATCATGGAATGACAGTATCTAGAGATACGGGTATTTAGTTGGACATAATCAGGGAGAGGTATTGCTACAAGGCCGTGAATAATCTAGTAAAAAAGGCAAAGACGCGCATCAGCCCGTCGCTGCTGTAAACTGCACCAACCCAAAGTTTCAAGCATGTCCGATACACTGGCCAATCTTACATATTTGCAGGAAACCCATCTTGCAGCTCTGCGCTGCACCTTTTCAACCTGTTTAGACTTGTCTTTTGTATGAGGATCCCATACTGCAGCAGGCGTGTTCCAGCTGCGGCCTGACAAGTGTATTATATGCCATCTCTCTCACGCCGGGATGTTTTGTTCTGAAATTTTCTTCAGACAAAATTCAGGGTTTTAGTTGCTTTGCCGGTAATCCTGTCTATGTGGGAGTTCCAGGACAGGTCACTGGAGATATCAACCCCCAGATATCTTGCACAGATAACAGTTTCCAGGACCTGACCATGAAGACTGTAATTTGCATTTATAGGTTTCCTGGACCCCGTCACCTGTATAACCTGACACTTCGAGGGGTTGAACTCCAGTCCCAGTCCCGCTCCCACATAGACAGTTTGTCAAGGTCGTGTTGTAGGGCTGCACTGTCATTCTCACCTTCAATAGTCAGATAAAGGGCTGTATCATCCGCGAACAGTCGTACTTTAGAGGTTTAATATTGAGTCGGGTAGGTCGTTGATATACATGAGGAACAGGATCAGCCCAAGAACAGAGCCCTTGTGTACACCAGAGCAAACTGGCACCGCATCCGATTCCTCATCCCCAACAACTACGGACTGAGATCTGTTACTAAGGAAGGCTTGAACCCAGCGCAGGACATTAGATCTTATCACTATATTGGTGTAGTTAGCCAATACCGATCCCATGTGTAAACTGTGTAAACAACAAGAGGAAGACATTTTCCATGTGCTGCTGTACTGTCCTTTGCTGGCTGAGGTGAGAGGAGTCGAATACAAAGTGCTCAGAGACTATGTAAAAAAAAAACTAAGCGGGGCCCGATGTCTGGTGTAATGTCTTCACCACAAAAGAGAGTAGTATCCAGTTAATAACTGACTGCAGCAAGTTCTCCAATCTGTTCTTGGACATTCATAACATGTTTGAGGTCGAGAAACTATCCAGAAATTTGTGCTATAAACTTTACAATAAGAGACTATCACTTCTTCGAAGTATTGAAGATGGTGGCCCGGGAGATAACACCTAATCTGATGTACCGATAAGTTTTTTCCCCTGAAATAGCCCAGAGACACTCAACGCCTACCCTGAGTACATGGGTGCTCCTACATATAGGCTCGGGTCCAAAATAACCCGGATAAGGCACTAAAGCGAGTGTCAATTCATGTTGTCTCTGCTTGATTTTAAGTATCACAAAACACATTAGGATGGTCTAAAATGAGTTTAAGTGACAACTAAGGCTCTAATAAGCGGTTTTTATCATGTTTGATCAAAAATTTTAAGTTACTTTGAATGCAAATGGAGTTTTTCCCTTCATTTTTACCAAAATCTGGTGATTTTCTGTCAAAAAAGCTGAAAACAGTGAAATTCGATACCTAATTTTCTTGACGAATTGTGCAGAACATGTTGGTTTCTCCAGAAATAAAATAATACTTTTTTTAAAGTTAATATATTAGGCTATTGCTTTATGAAAAAAATATCATGGATATTTGCTCAAATAATTAAATTATCAGCTTTTAAACTAATTTATCAATTACAGCTTTGTGTTTATAATTGTTTAGATTTCAGCTTAGGTTGATTGAGACCAGTGAAATATACTTGCTGGTCGCCAATTTATTGACAAATTCAAAGTTTATTGAGGATTTTTGCCCTTTGAAAATTTTCCCGCCATTCACTAATACAGTGGGTGGGGTATTCGAGAAAAAAAATTAATAAGTGCAGAAATTGACTTTGCTCTGTCAGAGTCTTTGAGTCAGAATAGTTTACTGGATTTTGAGTTTATCAGTTCTTGTTTTTCCTGTAAGTGACACATTAGGTAGGGAAACCACCCAGCCAGGTGTTTACTTGCAGCTTGTTTGAATTGCTTTGGATTTCTGTCAAGTTTTCTTGCTCATTGATCAGTGCCAGCCAACTTGCGCGTTTGGTCAGCTAGATCGCTAACCGGCTGGTATTGTGAATTGTGAGCTCCCCCCCCCCACACACACACACTACCCCCCTCCCCCCCCCCCACCCCAGTAACCCGGTAGATCTTAGATATTTTGACTGTCACTTGTGTTTGCTTATTCAGATTGTTGTTGTTGTTGTTGTTCAAATTGTATTTATCACATAATGTTCTACAGGTTGGCCTTGTTCCTTGCTTTAGGCTTTTGTTTTTGTAAGTGGATTAACTCTACATGTTCCTTGGACCCGAACCATGACTGCAACATTGGTAGTGAAAAAACTTCTGGCAATATTTCACACTTTTTGGCATACTCAAGGAAGCTTGGCAATCGCAGGAGTTCTGAAGGTCTTCAAAGTTTTAAGCCCTCCAAGGGAACCAACCTGCTCACCCTCATCATCCTGGCTGGAGACATTGAAATGAATCCAGGTCCCAGGTTCCTGTGTCGGCTATGCAAAAAATACTGTAAAGCTACCGACAAATTTGTCACATGCAATGACTGCGAAAAGCGCTTTCATGCGACATGTGCAAATCCCAGCGAAAAAGAACTTTCCAGTTTGAAAAATGAAAATGAACCTTGGTATTGTTCATACTGCAAAGCAGACTGTGGTCTTTGCAGTGGGGCTGTCTTAAATAGTCACAAGGCTGTTCAATGTGACAAATGTGAAATGTGGGTCCACAATAAATGCTCCCTTGTCTCAGATAACCAGTATGAAAATATACAAAATTCAAATTGTTCATGGATTTGCCCAAAATGTGACTTCTTCAACTTTTCGGATTCATTCTTTTCTGATCAATTAAACTTGGAAGAACAAAATAGATTTGCTCCATTGTTAAACGATAGTAGCTGTGGTACTAAAACTTGTGGTCCAGGTACAAACAAAAATAAATTTATCAGTGGGTTAAAATTCTCAAGCATAAATATCAATAGTATCAGAGGTAAAAAACTTGGGTTGTTGGCATTTCTTGATCTCCATCAACCTCAGATTGTTGCAATTCAAGAAACTAAAATTGACAACACTATTTCAACTTCAGAATTGTTCCCAGAAACTTGTCCTTACAATGTGTATAGAAAAGATAGAACTCTTGACGGCGGTGGTGTGATGTTACTCATACACAAAGATATTCCTCATATGCCGATCACTGAATTGGAGTATTTGCGAACAAAACTTCCCATTCAGTTGTGGCAAGTTGGTATCGACCTCCAGATGGTAAGATAGAGGAACTTGAGTTATTCAAAGACCAACTTGAAAAGGTGAAAACTTTACATAAAGGAAACAAACCCCCCTCGGTCCATGTCTTGGGTGATTTCAACTTCAGAGATATTGTTTGGCCAGATAGACTCAACAAACACGGTTGTTCATTGAGCGTGTCTGAAGGTGCAAAGTTGGTAGAACTTATAAGTGACCATGAATTGGAACAGGTAGTGCACTTCCCCACAAGAGGACAAAACACATTGGATTTGATTATCACTTCACTTCCCGGACAATTTGTTGATATTCATTCCCGATCATGACATTGTCTCTGGAACTTTGAAAATAGTTATTCCCCCCATCAAGAAACCTAAGAGAAAGGTGTATAAATATCAGAAAGGTGATTATGAATCTATGAAAGGTGATGCCCTTAAATTTGCAAAGGAGAAATATTTCAACGGTTACTCTGGCACACGGTCGGTTCAAGAAAACTTTAATTTGATCACATCTTTTATCCAGGAATCAGTGGATAAACATATCCCATCAAAGACTAGTCGCTCAGTTTCCTCTGTCCCATGGTTAACTCCTGAAATAAGAAGAAAGATTCGTAGAAAAAATGCAACTCACGCTAAAGCGAAGAAAACTGGGAGTGCAAAATTTAGAACAAAATTTGAAACTTTGAGAAGAGAAATCAAAGCAGATATCAGAAAACAGCATGAGTTGTATGTAAATAACTTGGTTGGTGATGTTAAGGCTAATCCAAGAGATTTTTATCGGTACATAAATAGTCAGAAAAAAGATGTTCAAGGTATCCCACCTTTGAAAAAGCGAAATGAAGGTGGTCTTGCTGAATCAGATTTTGAAAAGGCTGGTGAATTCAATGGTCAGTTTACGGATGTGTTCACCAAAACTGAACATAGCCAGGTCCCTCTTTTGAATAGAAAAGCCCCGTTTATGGAAGACATAGTGGTATCCAAAGAAGGTGTCACAAAACTTCTGAAAGGTTTGAACCCGTCGAAAGCTTTAGGTCCTGATGAGATTCATCCTAGAGTCCTTAAGGAATTGGCATCTGACCTAGGTCCTGATTTTGCACATCTTTTTCAACAGTCAATAGACTCGGGTGAAATCCCCAAAGAATGGTCTTTAGCAAACATTTGTCCCCTGTTCAAAAAGGCTGACAGGTCTCTTGCTTGCAACTATCGTCCAGTTTCCTTGACCTGCGTACCCTGCAAACTTCTGAAGATGTGAGAGAAGCTGCCTATAAAGGTCTGGTGAGACCTATTCTTGAATATGGTAGCTCAGTTTGGGACCCTCATTATGAAGGTCTGATAGATGATTTGGAGAAGGTGCAAAAGCGTGCGACTAGGTTTGTAACTAGGAACTATACATATGAAAAAGGTAGTATGACTGGCATCCTTAAAAAACTAAAATGGGAATCCCTGCAGAAAAGAAGGAAGGATAATAGAATTATATTACTTTACAAAGGTTTAAAAGGGAGAGCAAAAATACCCACGAATGACCTTATCCCCAAAAATAGGCGTTGTAGGAATCAACACTCCTTGGCATTTCAGATACCTTCAGCAAGTACAAATGCCTATTTACACAGTTTCTTCCCCCAGACCATTAGAGATTGGAATGAACTCCCTGATTCTCTGATCTCCTCTGCTGAATTGTCAGATGATTGTGTGTCTAAATTTACTTCTCTTGTGAGAGCTCGGGACTAATCCCCTCCGGTCAAGCCCCATCTCCCTGGTGTGGTATTGTCAGTTTGACGTTTTACCAGTAAACTATTCTGATTCTGATTCTGATCTTGCCGAGACCACAATATTTCCAATAAATACCATAAGTATACCGTAGTTACCGAGATATAGGAGGCTCATACGAATCAGAAGAAGTACAGAGGTGATTTCATTTGTGTGTGCCTGTGTATGCGTGTGCATGAATGTGTATGACATGTATTCATTGTAAATGTATTTTAATCGTTTGCCTATAACCCAATGATTTGTGCAATAAAATTATTCTATTCTATTCTATTCTTGTATGCACGATTGTCAAGCGAATAGACAGGAGACTATTCCATTTTTCCAAATTTCATTTTCAGATTTCCTTCATTGTCTACATCGTTTTATTTTTAACCGTCTTGGTCTATGATAAATAAAAAAACCCCAAAAATATTCAGTGGAATACTTATTGCTTTCAAACTAAACATTTCACACCCCTAGCAACCGAAATGGAATAGACCAATTACATTGGCGGCCATTGAAACAACAAAGTGATTCCCGATCTTAATTTTCTGTTTTCTTGACCGCAGCTAGTCAAAATGGTAATTAAGTATTCAATTCTCCAATGTTTTTGATTGAAATTCTTAAATGACTATTCTGAAATAATAAAATTGAACGCAATATTTTGGTAGAGCAAAAAAGTACGTTTTATTTATATTACACAATGGGAATTTTGTGGGTGGGGTAATGGTAAATGTTGATTATTGAAATAATTTGGATATATATTGTTGGAATCTAGGAAAAGCCAGTTATAACAGTACAGATGATCGAAATATATATCGTTGTATAAAATTAAATGCCTCATAGTTGCGCATCCACTATTGGGTCTGTAGTTTTAAAGAATCCGGGTCAAGTCGGCCTCAGGTCGTCGGGGAAAAATGGTATTTTGAGGCTTTCCCATGAATTGTCGTAAATCTAAAAAATATGGAAACCTCCCTGTATAGAGACAAAAATGTGAATACCATTCTTTTTCTAGTGTTATAATGCCAGGGCTAGAAATGTGGTGTTACATTGTCACATTTTTATACACACAACCTTTTGACATTCACGCAATTTCACGGAATAAGGGCAATCCTTGATCAGTTGTACTTGATCGAAAAAAATGACCAGATCATCCTTAATGAATCAACCAGACAAGGCTCATGTTTTACCCGAGAAAAGCCCGGAAACAGTTCTACAAAATGGCTGCTAAAGATCGCTTATTGGAGATATGCTGAATAAAAAAGACTGTCAGTAGGTTAATTTTGACTGCTTTTCTGATCTCAATATCTCTATACCAAGTTGAGATATTGATATATCATTTGGGTTTAAGGTATCAACATTTCCTTCTCTATATACGAGGAATCCGAGGGTTCCCTTATGATCGAATAGACCCCAAGTCGGCCCGGGTCAGCTCGGCCTAGTCAACTCGGCCTGGTATATATTATATATGAAGTTTTGTTTGGTGGTATCATTACAACACTGAAAGGCTGTTCAAATAGTTATTTTTTTATTGTTTGCTGACTATCATTTTGTATCTCCTTTAGACGAGGGATTTTAACATACAGGTTTTCCCTGATTTTAACATTGCTGCAGTTGGGTGCTCCCTAGATCAGCTGGCTCACTTCGGTACCGAGTTCCACTTCCCTGACAGCTTAGCATAGTTTGCATTAAGATTTAAACCAATGTCGAACTGATTGCAGATTTCGTAAGTGACTTGCAGCTTGTTATTTTGCTATGAATTGTATTATTTTTGTTATGTACTTGTACCAGTGCTGAAGATCTTCCAGTAAACACATAAAAATGCCTTAAACGTTTGAAATAATGTAGAAAAACACACAATTTTCGACTTTGAGTCGCTAATTCTACAGTAGTCTCCCCTCATCTATTTATAGACATCACTGAAATTTTCCATAGAAAAAAATGTAGTATTTAATAGGGCTGCAACGATACGCTTGGCTCGCGATACGATACGTATCGTGATACATAGCTCACGATACGATACGTATCACGATACATCTTCAGCTAGGGAAATCAAGGGAATACTTGAATATTGACAGACACTTGTACATAAAACAATGGAAAATTGAATAGAACAATAAAAATAGACTTTAACTGATGGGACAACACCTTTCACTGACTGAGATGGCTTACTATCTTTAGATTTGCTAGCCTCAATTTCTTCGTGAAGTTTAGGATGTTTTCTCTGAAGATGAGTGAACATGTTTGTGGTGTTGCCTGTTCCATAGGGTATCTGAGCCTCACAAACTTTACAAACAGTTTTTGTTTTGTCCAAAGTTTTAATGCCATTTTGATCTGTGACCCTCGCGAAACCAAAATATTTCCAAACTTTCGATTTGAAATTTGCGGGGGCATCACCAACAGGATCAACAACTTCAAAGTCCGCCATTTTGTTTAACAACGCCGCTCGCGAAACGTAAAATTTGAATTTATTTTTACAAGATTCTTGTAAATAAAAGTCGTTTGAGGTGTAAAAAGGCCATGTTTGAGTCTTATAAAATCAATCTTGCATTTCGGAGGGAAGAAAATGCATTTTTATTTCTTCTCTTTTTAGCTCACCTGAGCCGTCAGGCTCACAAGGTGAGCTTATAGTATACCCATGCTCCGTCGTCCGTCCGTCGTCCGTCCGTCCGTCCGTCGTCCACCATTTTCAAAGATCTTCTTCTCTGAAACAGCTTGGCCAATCAAAGCCAAATTTTACATGAAGCATCTATGGGAAGGGGGAACCAATGTATATATAAATAATCCAGGTCACATGACCAAGATGGCCGCCATGCCCATATATGGTAAAAACCTTCAAAAATCTTCTTCTCCGGAACCACTGGACCGATTTCAACCAAACTTGGCATGAAGCATCGATGACTCAAGTACTACAATGTATATATAAATCATGACCTTGCGGTGACCTTGACCTATTTTACGGCAAGGTCAACATAGGTCGCCTTTGCATTTGAATGGGAAAAATTGTTAAATTGTCATTTAAAGGAAAAATCTTGCAGAAAATGAGCAGTAGGACTGAATATTAATGATTCTGAAAAAAAATTGGGCACCAGGGGCTCATCCGCCCCCACCCCGGGGCAATATACATGTATATTATCATAATATTCAAACATCTTCTTCTCTGAAACCGCTTGGCCAATCAAAGCCAAATTTTACATGAAGCATCTATGGGAAGGGGGAACCAATGTGTATATAAATAATCCAGGTCACCTGACCAAGATGGCCGCCATGCCCATATATGGTAAAAACCCTTCAAAAATTTTCTTCTCCAGAACCGGTGGATCGATTTCAACGAAACTTGGCATGAAGCATCAATGGCTCAAGCACTCCAATACTTATATAAATCATGACCCTGTGATGACCTTGACATATTTTATGGCAAGGTCAACATAGGTTGCCAATGCATTTGAATGGGGAAAACTTTTTAAAAGTCATTTGAGGTGAAAATCTTGCAGGAAATGGGCAGTAGGACTGAATATTAATAATTCTGAAAAAAATTGGACCCCAGGGGCTCATGTGCCCCCACCCTGGGGCAATATACATGTATATCTCCATAATATTCAAACGTCTTCACCTCTGAAACCGCTTGCTAAATCAAAGCCAAATTTTATGTGAAGCATCTATAAAATGGGGGGAATCAATGTGTTTATAAGTAATCTAGGTCACATGACCAAGATGGCCGCCATGTCCATATACGGTAAAAACCCTTCAAAAATCTTCTACTCTGGAACTGATCGACCGATTTCAAAGAAATTTCGCATGAAGCATCGATGGCTAAAGTATTACAATGTGTGTATAAATCATTACCCTGTGGTGACCTTGACCTATTTTATGACAAGGTCAGCATAGGTCACCTATGCATTTGAATTGGGAAAAAATTTAAAAAGTCATTTGAGGTTAAAATCTTGCAGGAAATGGGTAGTAGGACTGAATATTAATGATTCTCAAAAAGTTGGACCCAAGGGCTTATATGGCCGCACCCCGGGCAATATACATGTATATTACCAAAATATTCAAACATCTTCTTCTCTGAAATCGCTTGGCCAATTAAAGCCAAATTTTATGTGAAGCATCCATAGGATGGGGGAACCAATGTGTATATTAATAATTTAGGTCACATGACCAAGATGGCCGCCATACCCATATATGGTAAAAACCCATCAACAATCTTCTTCTCTGATAGATTGATTTCAAGAAAACTTGGTATGAAGCATCAATGGCTAAAGTACTCCATTGTATATATAAATCATGACCCTGTGATGACCTGGACCAAGTTTATATAATATGGCAAGGTCAACATGGGTTGCCTTTGCATTTGAATTGGGAAAACTGTTAAAATGTCATTTGAAGGGAAAAGCCAGTAGGAAATTGGCAAATGGACGGAATCTTGAAGATTCTGAAAAAAAGAAAATGCATGCCCCCAGGGCTTTATCTGCCCCTGCACTGGAGTTAAATACCATAATATTCAAACATATTTATTGGTATATGCAGCAGATCTCAGGTGAGCGTTTACAGGACCATTGGTCCTCTGGTTTTTTATTTTCTCCATTTTTGGCATAAGCGGCACAAAATTGAGATAAACCGAACCGAACCGAAAATTAAGGAAAACGTATCGTGAATCGAACCGAGCCGGTCATATCGCGATGCACCGAGTTTTCGGTGAATCGTTTCACCTCTAGTATTTATTTATTCATAATTTTTATAATTTATGTCATATATACAAGAAAAGATCTAACTTAAGTTAGAATAACACAGTTTCGCAGTTTTGCTGAATGTTCATTTTCGACCAAGGGCTGAATATATCCCGTTTCCGTCGGTATGGAGAGGTTTAATGGAATACTGATGGAAATATTCCGTCTAGGTGCTCCCTATCTTTACTGAAACACAGATAATAAATAACTGTGAGCATGTTACTTTCATTGCCCTTTGAATTAATCACAGTGGCTCCTGCATGGTTGACTTCCTACTAATTACTCAAAATAATTTTGATTATTCACCAAATCCACATTAATTTGCTGGTTCCCAGTTTACCAATAATCAGTATTGGAAATCCAGGTAACCAGTAAAACCCCCTCAGTTAGACATTGGTCGGTATTGGACACACCTTCAAATATTGACCAATGACTAACTGAGGGGGTTTTGCTGGTTGCCTGGTTTTCCAATATTGATATTTTGTAAGCTGGATACCAGCAATTAATGTAGATATGGTCAATAATTACTCCAGGTGACAACACTTCAAATGAAGTTTGAATATTTGTGGACCCCGATCATCGCCTTATCACTCATGAAACAAATCAGATTTAATGACATGAGGGCAAAACACATCACAAAACGGAGAACGATACTGATTCGATACTTCAACCGATACGTTATCTTTTGATATGGCATATCTATCAAACGTAAATAACCGGTTTTCCCATAAAACCGTATACCCGTACACAGTACTAGTTCAAACCAGCCAAGAAATTAAGGGAGAAGTTTTGTCTCCCCTCAAGAAAATTTGGTAGAAGTTTTTTCTTGAATTTCAGGTTTACCTATATATATTCTATACATTTTCACTTCTCCCTCAGCTGAAAATAGGGAGAAGTCTGCTCATTTAGGGAGACTATTTCTCCCTAGTTGCCCTGTAGGCTATTCCCTGGCCAGTTTCCTCAATCAGCCAACTTCACTGTTGGTTAAAAGTCCTGTAAAATGTAGGCACCATCCTGACAAGGCTGACATAATAAAGTGACATTACCATAGTTGTTGACTGGGACATAAAGCAAAAGTAAACTCAAACAAAAACAGTAGGGTTGCTTCCCTTAAATCATGTAAATCAGGAGTTTAAAAGGTGGAGAGAGGTGAAAATATAGTGGTGGGAGGATGGGGGTTGATTGCCACAATCTATAAGAGCTGCATTTCATGCTATTGTTGAATTCTCCATCTTCATATGTCAATTGATCTAGCTGAATAAATCGCTAGAAAGTGTTGGCTTAAATTGAAGCACACTTCATGATTTATCCAGTTTCAAAGTTATAGCAGAATATGCAAAGAATGGCTTATAAAATGTTTATCAGTCTGATACCAATTATCGGTAATTGGGTTCAAATTGTCACTGTCTCCTACTACACAATGATTATTCTCTTAGCAAGTCATTGAACAATTGAATTGTTCACACCGTTTTACAAAATTTAAACAAAACCTTCATGATGGATCACACAAGGATTAAATAACTGATGTATTATAAAGAAATATCAAATCCAGAACTTCTACGACACATAAGAAACAATTTTATGTATCAGAGCACGGAAAGTTGTGCAAAATTATTTTTATGGATTTCACAATCTGCAAAAATAAGTCACCACAAAAATGTCACCAAAGAAAAATAGACGCCAAAATATTTAAATCAGGTAACTGTATTCCAACCATTGCAAACTTGTTTTAATCATTTAAGATTAAGTTTTAATATGTCTTGGCAGTCGTCTCAGAAATAGCGGTGTGAAATTCAAAGGTCAGCCTTGCAGTGTGCTCTTATGCACAGATTTTTCAAAAAGGATGGGTGTGCACTTATTGAAACATGTGCGTTAATTAAGACGAATATGATGTATTTCTCAAAGACCAGAAAATGAAATGACTTTGAATGAAAGCTATCTATTTGTCTCAATTTCAGGCGATGGTTCGACGCTCACAGCAGACAATCTCAAATCGGGAGCGTCAGCTGGAGATGACTAGAAGACAAGAAGAAGTTCGGGGTGAAACACTCAAAAATCTCAGTCGGGAGAAAATGTTGGAATCTAACATGAATCGGGAGCAACGTCTTGATGACAAACGTTTTCTACGACAGCAGATGACAGAACAGAAAGAGCGGGAAATGGAAGAAACAATGTTAAAGGTTTCTTTATAATCTTTCCTGAAGTTTTTTTGTGTATACATATATTTGTTTACCATCTAAGCTCAAGCTTATGTAAAGCATGTACTTTTCACTTTCATTGGGTTTTTAATGCAGTGCATGCTTGTACATATACAACATGTTAATTCTAATGAGCTTCATCATGAGAAAACCAGATCTTTGTCAGTGCGAAAACAAAGGCGCAGATCAGTTGTGCAGTATCTGCACAGCTCCTTTGTTTTCGCTACATGGATAGAACAATTCCTCTTCTTCTTCAATCCGAAATTCCAAGTTTTTTTGTTTTTTTGGGGTGTGTGTGTGTGGGGGGGGGGGGGTTAAGTGGGTAGGGTCTAAATAAGATGAGTGTATGTTAGCAGACTCATTTTGCTAAAATTAGAACCCTGATAGTGATTATCCAGAGACAACCAACATTGCTGGGAACAACCAACACAGATGAAAACAATAAAGACTGTAGAGTGCAAAAACCTGTCTGGGAAAAACATGTCACAGAGCATGTCCCGAGGTTACAAAACTAGTTTCATGCTCAACTCAGCTGAGCATGAAGTTTAAAATGCTCATATATACAAAAATAGCTCATATAAATTGAAATTTCAGGTTTAGATCACCCAAAGCCTATAATTTCTCCTGCTAATAAATTGTTGGCATTTTAACATTTATGAGCAGGATAAGTTTTACTCCCAGCTGAGTTGAGCATGAAATAAATTTTATAACCTCGGGAACAGAATTTGTTCCGCTAAAGGTATTTACTCCAATGTGTCTTCTATTGATTTCATCTTCATCCCCTAATTGGTTCCCCTGGCGTTAGTTGTCTCTGGATAATTGGTGTGATTTTTCAGGCTCAGCGAGACAGATTGATACCAGTAGTTGTCTCTGGATAATTGGTGTGATTTTTCAGGCTCAGCGAGACAGATTGATACGAGTAGTTGTCTCTGGATAATTGGTGTGATTTTTCAGGCTCAGCAAGACAGATTGATACGAGTAGTTGTCTCTGGATAATTGGTGTGATTTTTCAGGCTCAGCGAGACAGATTGATACGAGTAGTTGTCTCTGGATAATTGGTGTGATTTTTCAGGCTCAGCGAGACAGATTGATACGAGTAGTTGTCTCTGGATAATTGGTGTGATTTTCAGGCTCAGCGAGACAGATTGATACGAGTAGTTGTCTCTGGATAATTGGTGTGATTTTCAGGCTCAGCGAGACAGATTGATACGAGTAGTTGTCTCTGGATAATTGGTGTGATTTTTCAGGCTCAGCGAGACAGATTGATACAAGTAGTTGTCTCTGGATAATTGGTGTGATTTTCAGGCTCAGCGAGACAGACTGATACGAGTAGTTGTTTCTGAATAATTGGTGTGATTTTCAGGCTCAGCGAGACAGATTGATACGAGTAGTTGTCTCTGGATAATTGGTGTGATTTTTCAGGCTCAGCGAGACAGATTGATACGAGTAGTTGACTCTGGATAATTGGTGTGATTTTTCAGGCTCAGCGAGACAGATTGATACGAGTAGTTGTCTCTGGATAATTGGTGTGATTTTCAGGCACAGCGAGACAGATTGATATGAGTAGCTGTCTCTGAATAATTGGTGTGATTTTCAGGCACAGCGAGACAGATTGATATGAGTAGTTGTCTCTGAATAATTGGTGTGATTTTCAGGCTCAGCGAGACAGATTGATATGAGTAGTTGTCTCTGAATAATTGGTGTGATTTTCAGGCTCAACGAGACAGACTGATATGAGTAGTTGTTTCTGAATAATTGGTGTGATTTTCAGGCTCAACGAGACAGACTGATATGAGTAGTTGTCTCTGAATAATTGGTGTGATTTTCAGGCTCAACGAGACAGACTGATATGAGTAGTTGTTTCTGAATAATTGGTGTGATTTTCAGGCTCAACGAGACAGACTGATATGAGTAGTTGTCTCTGAATAATTGGTGTGATTTTTCAGGCTCAGCGAGACAGATTGATACGAGTAGTTGTCTCTGAATAATTGGTGTGATTTTCAGGCTCAACGAGACAGACTGATATGAGTAGTTGTTTCTGAATAATTGGTGTGATTTTCAGGCTCAACGAGACAGACTGATATGAGTAGTTGTCTCTGAATAATTGGTGTGATTTTCAGGCACAGCGAGACAGATTGATATGAGTAGCTGTCTCTGAATAATTGGTGTGATTTTCAGGCTCAGCGAGACAGACTGATATGAGTAGTTGTCTCTGAATAATTGGTGTGATTTTCAGGCACAGCGAGACAGATTGATATGAGTAGTTGTTTCTGAATAATTGGTGTGATTTTCAGGCTCAGCGAGACAGACTGATATGAGTAGTTGTCTCTGAATAATTGGTGTGATTTTCAGGCACAGCGAGACAGATTGATATGAGTAGCTGTCTCTGAATAATTGGTGTGATTTTTCAGGCTCAGCGAGACAGATTGATATGAGTAGTTGTCTCTGAATAATTGGTGTGATTTTTCAGGCACAGCGAGACAGATTGATACGAGTAGTTGTCTCTGAATAATTGGTGTGATTTTCAGGCTCAGCGAGACAGATTGATATGAGTAGCTGTCTCTGAATAATTGGTGTGATTTTCAGGCACAGCGAGACAGATTGATATGAGTAGTTGTCTCTGAATAATTGGTGTGATTTTCAGGCTCAGCGAGACAGACTGATATGAGTAGTTGTCTCTGAATAATTGGTGTGATTTTCAGGCTCAACGAGACAGATTGATATGAGTAGCTGTCTCTGAATAATTGGTGTGATTTTCAGGCTCAGCAAGACAGATTGATATGAGTAGTTGTCTCTGAATAATTGGTGTGATTTTCAGGCTCAGCGAGACAGATTGATATGAGTAGTTGTCTCTGAATAATTGGTGTGATTTTCAGGCACAGCGAGACAGATTGATATGAGTAGCTGTCTCTGAATAATTGGTGTGATTTTCAGGCACAGCGAGACAGATTGATATGAGTAGTTGTTTCTGAATAATTGGTGTGATTTTCAGGCTCAACGAGACAGACTGATATGAGTAGTTGTCTCTGAATAATTGGTGTGATTTTCAGGCACAGCGAGACAGATTGATACAAGTAGTTGTCTCTGGATAATTGGTGTGATTTTTCAGGCTCAGCGAGACAGACTGATATGAGTAGCTGTCTCTGAATAATTGGTGTGATTTTCAGGCACAGCGAGACAGATTGATATGAGTAGTTGTCTCTGAATAATTGGTGTGATTTTCAGGCTCAGCGAGACAGACTGATATGAGTAGTTGTCTCTGAATAATTGGTGTGATTTTCAGGCTCAACGAGACAGACTGATATGAGTAGTTGTTTCTGAATAATTGGTGTGATTTTCAGGCTCAACGAGACAGATTGATATGAGTAGTTGTCTCTGAATAATTGGTGTGATTTTCAGGCACAGCGAGACAGATTGATATGAGTAGCTGTCTCTGAATAATTGGTGTGATTTTCAGGCTCAGCGAGACAGATTGATATGAGTAGTTGTCTCTGAATAATTGGTGTGATTTTCAGGCTCAACGAGACAGACTGATATGAGTAGCTGTCTCTGAATAATTGGTGTGATTTTCAGGCACAGCGAGACAGATTGATATGAGTAGTTGTCTCTGAATAATTGGTGTGATTTTCAGGCTCAGCGAGACAGACTGATATGAGTAGTTGTCTCTGAATAATTGGTGTGATTTTCAGGCTCAACGAGACAGACTGATATGAGTAGTTGTTTCTGAATAATTGGTGTGATTTTCAGGCTCAACGAGACAGACTGATATGAGTAGTTGTCTCTGAATAATTGGTGTGATTTTTCAGGCTCAGCGAGACAGACTGATATGAGTAGTTGTCTCTGGATAATTGGTGTGATTTTTCAGGCTCAGCGAGACAGATTGATACGAGTAGTTGTTTCTGGATAATTGGTGTGATTTTCAGGCTCAGCGAGACAGACTGATATGAGTAGTTGTCTCTGAATAATTGGTGTGATTTTCAGGCTCAACGAGACAGACTGATATGAGTAGTTGTTTCTGAATAATTGGTGTGATTTTCAGGCTCAGCGAGATAGATTGATATGAGTAGTTGTCTCTGAATAATTGGTGTGATTTTCAGGCACAGCGAGACAGATTGATATGAGTAGTTGTTTCTGAATAATTGGTGTGATTTTCAGGCTCAGCGAGACAGACTGATATGAGTAGTTGTCTCTGAATAATTGGTGTGATTTTCAGGCTCAGCGAGACAGACTGATATGAGTAGTTGTTTCTGAATAATTGGTGTGATTTTCAGGCTCAGCGAGACAGATTGATACGAGTAGTTGTCTCTGAATAATTGGTGTGATTTTCAGGCTCAGCGAGACAGATTGATACGAGTAGTTGTCTCTGGATAATTGGTGTGATTTTACAGGCTCAGCGAGACAGATTGATACGAGTAGTTGACTCTGGATAATTGGTGTGATTTTTCAGGCTCAGCGAGACAGATTGATACGAGTAGTTGACTCTGGATAATTGGTGTGATTTTTCAGGCTCAGCGAGACAGATTGATACCAGTAGTTGTCTCTGGATAATTGGTGTGATTTTTCAGGCTCAGCGAGACAGATTGATACGAGTAGTTGTCTCTGGATAATTGGTGTGATTTTCAGGCTCAGCGAGACAGATTGATATGAGTAGCTGTCTCTGAATAATTGGTGTGATTTTCAGGCTCAGCAAGACAGATTGATACGAGTAGTTGTCTCTGGATAATTGGTGTGATTTTCAGGCTCAGCGAGACAGATTGATATGAGTAGCTGTCTCTGAATAATTGGTGTGATTTTCAGGCACAGCGAGACAGATTGATATGAGTAGCTGTCTCTGAATAATTGGTGTGATTTTCAGGCTCAGCGAGACAGATTGATACGAGAAGAGCAGATGATGCAAGAGGAAAGGCTCGCTATGGAGCTAGAGAAGAGGAAATTAGACGGTATTAGAGATGAAAAGATGAGACAACAGATTAGAGAAACAAGGTAATAGGGAGCACATTATGTGTGACATGGAGAATAATATAAATCTTAGTTAAGTTCAGCATCTTAGTTTTAAATAGTTCAGCTATCGCTAGCAGGTGAACATTGCAACATCTGGCCACAAGGTGTAAAACATTTTTATAGTCAAACTTAGCTGAGCATGGGATTTTACTGCCAATATGCTTTTTTGCAATCAACAATATTCAACATAGTTCATGTATCAACTACTGTATTTCTACTTCATGCATTTGGTCAAACCTAGTACATAATAATTATTATAGACGGAATAAACAAAAAATTGAATTTCAGCTACTGAATCAATTATGTTGAACATGATAATATGTTATTATGGCACACATCCTAAAATTCAAACTACATGTATTTGGCCAGACTGTTATTGAATAGATCAAAGATAAAGATACAAATATTCAGATCATGTCATATTCTGCTTTCAGTTTAGAATTACGGGAACTTGAAGCCAAACTAAAAGCAGCTTACATGAACAAAGAGAGAATGGCACAAATGGCGGAAAAAGAGGCTGTAAAATATGACGTTATGGTGAGTCCAATGTCAGTCAAACAACATTGCATTACGATAACTTGCCCATGCCGACCAAAAAAAGAAAAAAAAAAAAAAAAAAAAAAAAACTTGCCCATGCAATATACAGAGATTTTTATAGCTGTAAAAAATGAAAATTTTCTGTAGAAAAAAATTGATATTTTTCTTATTTTTGCTCAAAACATAGATCGTGGGTACACGTTAGAACCGCCTCGCCGAGGCGGTTCTAACAAGTACCCACAATCTATGTTTTGGAGTAAAAATGAGAAAAATAGGTATACCCCTGTATACCCCAGTTTTGCTGTATAAAAGTGGGGTTCAAGGGGGTACATATTACACGGACATGTTTTCATGATGTGGGGCTCAAACGGCTGAGTTTTTAAGGTCAATGATTTTTAGCACTTTCTGGCCCCAAAGTTATAAAACTTTTTTCATGCTCAACTCAGCTGAGCATGAAATTTAAACTGGTCATAATACTGAAATAGCCCAAGTAAATGTAAATTTCAGGTTTAGATCACCAAAAGCCTGTGATTTATCCTGTTCATAAATGTTAAAATGCCAACAATTATGAGCAGGATAGATTTTAGTCTCAGCTAAGCTGAGCATAAAAAAGTTTTATAACCTCGGGACCAGGTCATTCTGTTATCTGTAGGTCAAAGCATTCTTAGCCTAATGTACATGTAATTGTTACAATCGTAATGTCAAGTGGAAGACCCATAAAAATGATGGCGACATCTCAATATGATGAGCTGTTTACTGGGATATAAAGCAAAAACACTACCACATCACTATAAAAGCCTTAATATCACAATGCTGTGCAATTGGTCAAGACACATATAAGCCACATCATAAGAAAAACGGATTTTTGCCTATCGTGCGAAAACAAAGGCGCAGATCAGCTTCGCAGTAACTGCGAAGCTGATCAGCGCCTTTGTTTTTTGCTACTTGGATAGTACAATTCCTCCTCTACTTGTATCCTTAATTTCAAGCTTCTAACCTTCTTCTCTGACTGTACAGACTGGTTTGTGTCAGACCTGGTCAGAAACCCTGAAGACCATTTTGCTCGAGTCGTGGCTCATATATCCTATGACAAATACCTTAAAAAATATAATCTTTTTCTTACCATCAGATCCTGTATCATAACAATGTGAATGTATCATATGAATCTTGAGGTATTTGTTAAACTGAAGTAACTGTTTAAATCAAAATTTTCTGGAATCGTGCCTCAGAAATCGCCAGACGAATGAGCCGCCTCATGGGAAAACCAACAATCTGCATACGCGAAAACAAAGGCGCAGATCAGCTTCGCAGTTTTGCAGAGCTGATCAGCGCCTTTTTTTCGCTACATGGATAGTACAATTCCTCTACTTTCAAAATTTCCAGTCTCTAGCATTCTTCTGTGCTTGTACAGCCCAGTTTGTGTCGGACCTGTTTGGATACCACATTGTTGGTTTTTCCATGAGGTGGCTCATTTATTAAACTTAAGTAAATGTTAAAATCGAAATTTCTTGGAATCGTAACTCAGAAATCGCCAGACAAATGATGGAAGAACACAACCGCGCCAAGAAAGTAGAACATCAGCGTGAGATTGAACATTACCGAGAGGCAGTACGGTATCAGCAGGAGCTTGAAATGAAATGATTAACTGTTTAAATCTACATTTTTTCCCAGAAACGAGACTCAGAAATCGCCAGACAGATGATGGAGGAACACAATCGCGCCGAGGAGGTAGAACGCCAACGTGAGATGGAACGTTATCGAGAGTCAGTCCGGTACCAACAGGAGCTTGAAAGACAGCTGGAAGAACAGGAAGAAAAGAAGCAGCAGGCTTACGAGGAATTCCTCAAGGAGAAACTCATGATCGACGAAATTGTACGGAAAATTTACGAGGAAGATCAAAGGTATGAAAATTCAGAAATTTGTGAATTTCATTTCACAAATTTTCCATTTACGAATTATTCACAAAGTCTTGAATGTGAACAAGTGTTCATGTAGTCTTTATGGCTTGTAAAGATTCTTTATTAGCAAAAACCTTGAATTTGCGAGGCATCCATTTTGCAAAAATACATGAAAAATTATGTTGTGAATATTACCCAACTTACAGTAGTGTATATTGTTTGTGGATGTTTTTGAAGGACAGACTGGTTAAACTTCAACCAAGAGTCTGTTTCTGTTCACTGACAACTCTCTCATAATTTTAAGTTGTAAAGTAAGAAATAAACTGCAAGTCAAGAACAAAATGGAAGCTTATGATCTACAAAATTGTATGTGGAGGAAGATCAAAAGTTCAAACTTGAAACTTAAGAAAGAATGTTCCTTAACCCCTAAAATATTTCCGTAACAGTACAAATGATTGAGTCACACCAAACGATAATGCAGGCGCAGAGAAAACACTGATCTAAATGCTCCTCTAAGGGAACCCTCTAAAGGAGCAGGTGGACTTTGGAGCCATATCAATATTTGTTGTTATTTGTCCAAAAAATCATTGAAATATTGATGAAACACAGTCAAACTTTTTCGCAGCTAGATTCCTACCTATAGCTATGATATCTTTTTTAGAGAACGGGAGCTGGCACTCCAGAAGCAGAAGGCAACTCAGGCATTTATCCAAGATTTCAAACGGGCCCGAGAACAGTGGAAAGAACTGGAACGACAACGTATGGAAGAAGAGAACAAGAAAATCATGGAGTTTGCGAGATTACAACAGATACGAGAACAAGAGAGATTGTCAAAAAAGAAAGAAAAAGACGCATCCATGGCTAAAGTCCAAGAGGCGGTAAGATATTATGTTACTTTTTGATAAAGCCGTAGAGTGAGTGCTCAAAGAAAAAAGGAAAGGATGCTGCCATGGCTAAAGTCCAAGAGGCAGTGAGTAAACTTTCAGAAGCTTCCCATGCATAACACAAAAGGTGATGCTTTTGATTTAGAGCAACTAAATTAAGTTATATTGTTTTCAAAGCTTTAACTTATAAAAGATAAAAATTGAAGCTTTATCCTTTAAACAGTTTGTTTCCTCAGTCCTAAATGACAAAAAGTGAAGAAGAAAGACTAAATCTATCGGCAAGGGCACTCTTTTTATACACAGTGCACATGTTGTGTTATTGAAAATAATTCTAAGAAAATGCTTCTCTGGTCTTGCAGATGGCCCCTTCTCAACTTGATAATTTAATTCTGTCGTTAAATACAGCTAATAGTTCCATTATAATTACTGATATATTTTTCAGTTGGCTGAAGATATTGCTCGTAAGGATGCTGAACGTGACGAGATGGAAAGAATCCGAATGGAGCTCCACCTCGAAGAACAGGAAGAACGGGAACGCCAGAAAGAACGAGAGCTCTTGGAGAGAAGGATCAGACAGCGCCTGGAGTTACAGGGACAACATGCTCAACAGATGCACTTCAAACAGCTCAGACAACAAGCAGAGAAAGAAGAGGAAGAGAACTTTAGGCAACAGGTATCTAGTTACCCCACCCACTTAATGTCTCTGGCTACCTGGTTACCCCACCCACTTAATGTCTCTGGCTACCTGGTTACCCCACCCACTTTAGACAACAGGTACTTATTGGTTAGAATAGATAGCTTTAGCTTGGATGATAGATTTAATCATGAAAAGGTTTCTTCAGTCATTTTTCCTCTGCTGCTGAATTAGTCTATACCAAAATGAAATGAGCCGCGACGCGAGAAAACCGGTCTTCGGGGTTTCCGACCAGGTCCGACATAAACCGGCCTGTACAAGCTCAGAAAATAGCTAGAAGCTTGAAATTTCTGATTTAAGTAGAAGAAGAATTGTACTATCCGAGTAGCGAAAACAAAGGCGCTGATCAGCTTCGCAGTTACTGCGAAGCTGATCTGCGCCTTTGTTTTCGCATAGGCAATAATCCCGTTTTCTCACGATGCGGCTCAAATAGTAGTGTGGGTTTGAGCCTGGGCATATGTCATACTGTCAGACATGCCAAGTTCTGCTTGTGGGTGTGCCAGGTGGATTTCTCAGGGGTCTTTCATTTTCACACAACCTGCTGACTGGCCTGTATTAATAAGCTGAAATAATCTTGACAGGGCTGTAAAACTGAATTTTGAGCCTCTGTATAAGAAAACTACCAACAACCTGCATATGCGAAAAACAAAGGCGTAGATCAGCTGTGCTGTAACAGCACAGCTGATCGACACCTTTGTTTTCGCTACATGGATAGTACAGTTCCTCTTTCAATCATCTAGCATTCTTATGTTACTGTACAAGCCGGTTTGTGTCAGACCGGATCAGAAAACCTGAAGACCAGTTTTCTTGCATGGTGGCTCATATCAGAGGGAGATTATCGATGATGCGGTTAATACTTATTTGCTTCATTATAACAGATGATGGCTAAATTCGCTGAGGATGACAGAATTGAACAGATGAATGCCGCCAAGCGACGTATGAAACAGCAGGAGCACAAACGTGCCGTCGAACAGCTGATCGAGAAACGAAAGGCTCAGTTTGCAGCCGACAGAGAACGAGAACTCGACGAACGCCGGGAGGAAGAGAGGATGGAGAATTTCAGAAAACAGATCATCGAGGAGGAAAGACAGAAATTGTTACAAGAGCATGCTATGCGGCTGCTTGGGTATTTACCAAAGGTATGTCTTTGGCCTAAAAATATTAGATTTTAGGTTACATAAATTTTTAAGATAGAGATGGTAGGTAGGAATATATAATTTTTATCATTTTTTTTACACAGAATTGATAGGAAAACAGAAAAAACGAATAAAAGACAAACCTGTTTAAAAGAGCAATTTTTGAAAGTCAGTAAGGCATCATTCTCAGCTAAATCAAGCAGATCAAATCATGAGCGCGTAGCAGGAGTGATTTATCTGCATACAACTGACCGACAAACAGTGAATTATTACTCAACAATTCACTGCTAGAGCTGATCTATTTCGATTCTAACACACAAAAAAAGAAATAAAATCATTTTAAACCTCCAGTTTCTTTAACTTTTCCATCATTGCAGTGATGAAATCCCGCCAAACTTTTGATTGTTCCGCAAATGTAAATATGTTTGTTATGTTTTTAATGCGTTGAAATGACGTTCCACCATCTAACGTAAAGGTAACGTGACTTATGGGATAGCTGACATCATAATTTAATGAAAATGGCGCAAAGTAACGTCACCCTTATTTGCCCAGTGAAATTGTTGCTCAATATAACACATTTTTTAACCATATATATAGGAGAGGTGTGATAGAATCTGTCTTAATTTCAGTGTATCCTTTTTGCTTCCAGGGTGTTATTCGGGACGAGAAAGATTTAGACCGTCTTGGCGCGGACTTTAAAGACGCATACACAAAACGACAGATAGACCCCTTCGATGATGATGCTTGGGATCGTTGATTATTCTCTGTGATATTAGGACAATAAATTAAACTTTTGTTTGTAATACATGTATCAAATAACGTCCCAGTCAACAATTTTTCACATGTTCTGCTTCATGGGTAAAAAACAGTACTAAAGGGAGATAATGAGTCTTGCTGCAGCCCACAAACTTAGCCCTGGTTCATAACCTTGATTCATCTCTTGATTGGCAGTCTGACATTGCATAACTAGGTCACCGCGCTCCAGAATTATTTTTATATTGACATGTTTTGTTGATATGAGCTGTATCATCAGAAACTCTTCACTAGGGTGGTTTCTGCCAAAATCCTTACAAAACAGAGCTATACTGTTCACCAACCAAGGATAAAAGCATAAAACTAGAGGAATCATTCTCTTTTACATGGCAAAAAATGTGCCAATGTTTTTTTTTTATATAATATATATATATATATATATATAGAAAAAACAGTCAGAATTCTATTTATGACTATATTATCATCTATTGGCTGAAATTTGATGTGAATGGTCTGAAGTCTAGTGAGAAAATGACAACTGAATGCTAATCCCCTTTATATAGTCCAGCCCTGTCTTTAACGTAATGTGCTATTATACGGCAAAACATTTAGCGGAAGACGTAAACGTAACGTTTGTTTTGTGTGGTTTCTACGTTACGTTTAAACGTCATCATTTCTTGTTATGTCTGCAAATCAGCCATGAAGCTGTGAAAGCGCTTACAGAAAAAAGGAAAAATACAACAAAAGACTTTCTATTTATTTCTCTTACCAGACTTTTATTTATATATATATATATATATATATATATATATATATATATATATATGCAAAGGATGGGGTTTCTCATGACATGGCTCATATTAACATATTAATTCTTATTTTGTCTTTTGTACATTCATCGTCCTTTCTTTCGATGACTTAGATGACTTGGATTTTTAAAAAGAATACACAGTTAATATTGAATATATATAGGAGCCTTTGCTTGGGGAATACCAACAATTTGGGTCTGACCATGTCTGACACAAACCAGTCTGTACAGTCACAGAAGCAGGCTATAAGCTTGATATTTTGGGTGAAAGTAGAAGAGGAAGTGTCCTATCTGTGTATCGAAAACAAAGGCGCTGATCAGCTGCGCGGTTACTGCGAAGCTGATCTGTGCCTTTGTTTTCGCCTATGCAGATTGTAGTTTTTCCCATGCGGCGGCTCAAATAACAATATTGGTGTAATATGGTACACTCAGTACACAGCCACCTTATGAGAAAACCAACGATCTGAATATGCGAAAAGACGCATATCAGCTTCAAGGTAACAGGATAGTACAATATCTCTTCTAATTTCAAGCTTCTAGCCTGCTTCTGTGATTGTACAGGTCGGTTTGTGTCAGACCTGTTCAGAAACCATGTTAGTTTTCCCATGAGGCGGCTCACTTGTCGACTGTACAAATAAAAAACTATACAAAGTGCTTTATATTAAAGTTTACAGTGTTCACAAAAACATACTTTATATGTGCTGATGAGAATACAGTGTTTGAGAAGTGACACAAAAAAAACAGTCTTTGGGGTGTGAGACCAGGTCCGACACAAACAGACCTGTACAACTGCAGAAGATGGCTAAAAACTTGATATTTCGGATTTAACAAGAAGAGGGATATACTATCAGTGTAGCCAAAACAAAGGTGCTGATCAGCTGTGCAGTTACTGCAAAGCTGATCTGCACCTTTGTTTTCGCATAGGCAAAACTCCGGTTTTCTCATGACGCAGCTTGTATGATACAAGAAATGTGTTGTGGGAAAACCTGGTTTGGCAATCAAGGTGCATGCATCAGGAAAAAAATTTTTGATCCAAGACATACATTGTGGATACTCATTAGAACCGCCTCAGGGTACCCACAGTCAGTGTTTTGAGGAAGAAAGATAAAAACGTAAAAATTTTTCGAATGACATTTATATTTTTTGCTGCTGAAATGTCTGTGTAATGCATGGGCAAGTTTTCCTATTAAATGAGGTTTATACTCTTTGTTTCTATCTGATATGTGATGCAAAAAACGACAGCAAAACATAAAGACATACAGCTCCTGTAAAAGTAAGTTGTCTTGGCTGAAACCCAAATCCCTGTTACAAGTTTTCTCATGACTCAGTGCTCTGTTTCAAGAATACTAAAAATGTCAAGTTTATATACATGTGTAAATGTACATGAAGATAAAAGGATCTGTAAGGTTGATAACCTTTTTTGCTTTTCTTCGCATCCCAGATGATCATGTTTAATACATTCAAACCATGTTAACCTTTAGCATGCTGAGCCATATAGTGAAATCGATATCGCAGCCCACTGACGTTTTTTCCAATTTTTTTCCGTGTTTTCTTAATTTTTGAGCCATAAAAACAGCTGAATAAATTCAACAAACACAGTAAACAAATCTACTTTCGGTTTCGGAAGTCTTTGTTACGCCGATTTCTAGCGTAAAAATTCATCATACGTACCGTTACGATGTCATATTTCGGGTGTAAATGCACCCAATTTTCCATTTACCAGCGAAAAAAGCGCTGAAAATGCATTTCTAATGTAAAAATAACGAAAATCCGATCAAAATCGGCCGACAAATCGGTCCCAAAACCACAAGCCGCCATGTTGTTTTCATGCGCAACTGTCTGGGCATCGCTCATTAATATTCATAAGTAGGCAGTGGGCGAAAAGTGCGGGAAATTTGAAAGCGGTTTTCTTGTCGACCGCAGTCGCCTCTAGTTGGCACAGATAGGTATTCCACGGTCGACCGCAGTCGCCTACAGCATGCTAAAGGTTAAGTAATTATGTCTGTTCAATCGGATGCATGTCCAAAACATGTTAGAAGCCTTTGTGGCACAGTGGTTATGTCACTCGCTTTGTAAACCACAGGGGTAGCAGGTTCGATCCCAGGCTTCTCCAGTCTCTTCGACGAGACTATAAACCGAGGTCTGCATTGGTTTTGTCACTCGCTTTGTAAACCAGGGGTTGCAGGTTCGATCCCGGGCTTCTTCAGTCAGTCGGACCAGTCTATAAACCGAGGTCCCGTCTCCATATGACCTTAGTTGTTGGTGGGATGTTAAACCCCTATCAACCAACCAAGAAGCAGACCCTGATAGATCCCAATGTCTGGCACGTTTCTTTAATGAGGATTTGTTCAGGAAAGTTCAGGGTTGCCAAGCATCTGGGAAAAGCTGTTAGAATGAAGTTGAACTGTTATGTGGTAGGAGTGAGAGGTGTATGATGCTGAGCACCAGACAAAGTAGCCTAGTAGGGCATGGCAGGGGTTCGAACCCGCAAACCCCCAGTTTGGAAGCAGACATTCTACCGCTTGAGCTAACTAGACAGGTAGTTTTTATGCCCCCAACTTCGAAGAAGTTGAGGGGGAATATTGGTTTGGGTCGGTCCGTGCAGCGAGTGCGTGCGTGCAGTCAGTCTGTGATCATACTAATGCATGAGCACTCGGTCAGGAACCGTTAGAGCTAGGATCTTGAAATTTGGTATGTAGTTTGTATATGAAAATTAAGAGGACCCATATTTTTTCTTTCAGGTAAATTCAAGGGGCTAGGGGCCAATTCTGTGAGAGTTATTTCC
Organism: Rugalucina vietnamica; assembly: GCA_964017185.1. Lineage (NCBI taxonomy): Eukaryota > Metazoa > Mollusca > Bivalvia > Lucinida > Lucinidae > Rugalucina > Rugalucina vietnamica. The sequence goes on along the minus strand of OZ024885.1, from coordinate 28,949,028 downwards.
CTTTTTAATTCTTGATAAAGTGAATAGATAGTAGATACCTTGTGTGCGCAACTCCTCCTACAGTTTTATTCCGATTCTCTTGAAACTTTACAGATGTTGTGACCATGCTTTGAAGATATGCATGTGGTTTGGATATAATCCTCAGATTAATTTTTGTCACTTTTTTCGCAATTTGAACTTGACCATTTTTTGGGCATTTTGACAATGAAAGTGAATGGGCAGTGGGTACCTTGTGTGCGCAACTCCTCCTACAGTTTCATGCCAATTCCTTTAAAACTTTACATGTATTATGGGCATGGTCTGAAGATATGCATGTGGTTTGGATATAATCCTTGGATTATTTTTTGTCATTTTTTTCACAATTTGAACTTAGTCATTTTTTCGGGCATTTTAGTGGATGGATAGAGGGTAACTTGTGTGCGCAACTCCTCCTACAATTTAATACCGATACTTTTGAAACTTTGCAGACATTGTGACCATGCTTTGAATATATGCATGTGGTTGGGATATACTCCTCAGATTAATTTTTGTCACTTTTTTTACAATTTGAACTTAGTCATTTTTTGGACATTTTTACATCTTGAAAGTGGCTTACCAGTTGGGTAAACACATTTTCTAGTTGCAAACCAGGTTCAGTATTCAACCTGTCTGTCCCTTGTCATCATCATTTAAGGTTTTTGAGCCACGTCATAAGAAAACCGGATTTTTAGCTCACCTGAGCCGAAGGCTCACAGGTGAGCTTATAGGATAGGCAGGCATCCGTCGTCCGTCGTCGTCCGTCCACAATTTCAAAGAAGAATATTTCTGAAGCTAGTAGGCCGATCTTGATCAAATTTAATGTGAACCATAATTGGGTTGGGGGATTGATGGCATTAGGTTTTGGAGCAGATTGTATCAAAATTGTGGTTTCCATTGCAACAGATAGGTTACATAGACTTACAATGGGAAAAACTAAAAAAATCTTCTTCTCTGAAACCACTAGGCCCACAGCTTTGATATTTGGTATGTAGCAATGGCTAATGGTCCTCTACATAAATTGTGCCATTCATGCCCCTGGGGTCAGATTTGGCCACGCCCCGGGGGGTCGATAGTCTCCATAGACTTACTATGGGAAAAAATTAAAAAATCTTCTCTGAAACCACAGGGCCCACAGATTGTATCAAAATTGTGGTTTCCATGGCAACAGATAGGTTCCATAGACTTACAATGGGAAAAACTAAAAAAATCTTCTTCTCTGAAACCACTAGGCCCACAGCTTTGATATTTGGTGTGTGGCAATGGCTAATGGTCCTCTACATAAATTGTGCCAGCCATGCCCCTGGGGTCAAATTTGGCCACGCCCCGGGGTTGGATAGTTTCCATAGACATACAATTGGAAAAACTAAAAAAATCTTCTTCTCTGAAACCACTAGGCCCACAGCTTTGATATTTGGTATGTAGCAATGGCTAATGGTCCTCTACATAAATTGTGCCATTCATGCCCCTGGGGTCAGATTTGGCCACGCCCCGGGGGTCGATAGTCTCCGGGGGTCAATAGTGTCCATGCATAGACTTTCATTGGTCGATTCTCAATTAATTTAAATCTCATGAGCTTACAATGTGATAATCTCTCAGGTGAGCTACAGGACCAATGGTCCTCTTGTTGCCTATGCAAAAACTAAGGCACAGATCAGCTGTGCAGTGTGCAGTAACTGCACAGCTGATCAGCACCTTTGTTTTTGCTACACGGCTAGTACAATTCCTCTTCTACTTAAATCCAAAATTTCAATCTTCTAGCCTGCTTCTGTGACTGTACAGCCCGGATTGTGTTGGACCTGGCCGCAAACCCCGAAGACCGGTTTTCTTGTGTTACAGTTCTTTTATCTTATGACGAGAATCTACCTCATACAACAGTCACAAAACTCCGTATTCTGCTTGTAAACTTGTTAGCAAAAGTTTTGCAACACATACACATGTATGATGCACTAACTTGAAGCTTATATACTTATACTGAAAATGACTTGCATTAATATGTAAGTTTGATCATTTTTCTTTCATGCAATATGAAGATCAGAATTTGTGATTATCAAAATTGCAACGAGAATTTCAAGATAGCACTATTTTCAAATTTACTTAGATACCTGTTTTAAGTGTCATGCAAATCAAAATCATATCAATATTGCTTTAATCAAATTGATACATTTTAAACCTTCACTGATATTCATTTGGTCAATGTCATCGTCTTTAATAATGCCCATTTACTAGATAGTCAAAAACAAAAGCCAAATTGTTTTAGTGCCATAAAAAATACAAAGTTTGTAACTGGCTGCAGGAGTTACTATAGGAATGAATTTTATTTTTGTTGATTTTATCGATGTGTAAACTCAGGCGAATCACTCACAAACTAAATAGGGCTTTATGAAAAAGTTTGTGAGTGATTCGCCTGAGTTTACACATCGATAAAATCAACAAAAACAATAATTCATTCCTTATAATTCCACCTTTGTCCCATTACACTGCATTTATTTACATTGATTTCATTTTTATAGCCAGCGGAAGGTAAATAGAGCATAACGGATCTTCATGAGGCAGCCATCTTGAAAATTTCCAAGGCACAGAACTCACTTCTCGCAATTAATAGAAGCTATAACTGGCTTCCTAAAGGCAAGCTGTAAAAGCGGGAGCTTTAAAACATCTCCCCTTCATTCAAAATTGTTTTTTTGGGAGGAAATGTCGCCGTCTGGGCCGATAGAAAGACATGTCGATTTTGAACTGGGGCTCGGAACATTAGAAATTCAAACGTCAAATTTCAACACACTACAAGAAGATAAAAACGCTTACCTTACGATTTTGTATTAAAAGAAAAAGCGTCCATGTTTATTAAAAATTCCAAATATTCATTTCGACGCCTTCAAAACGCGTTCATCCATTGTTTTTATGACGTTTAGATTTGGTGACGTCAACGTTTCCTCGAGGAAACGTCACGTAATCACGTAACGTCGCGCCGTTTTTAAGGTGAAAACCAAGTATTCTTACGCATTGCTTTTATCGAAGTATAAAGTCTTATAAACAACCAATCAGAATGTAGGAAATTAGTGAAGTTGGAATTATATGCATATGAATGGACTTCCTGCCCCTTCAAAAGTTGTTCCAAATACTAGATGTATGACATCAAAGACACATAAGCTGAAGTGCTGACAGTGACTTCCAAAATATTTCAACTTTTTTTTTGTGTTTTCTGTAAAAGCATCTGGCTATCACTTCATATTGTCTAATTGCAAATCAACTGGATTTCTATTGTTTCAGATGCTATTTAGTGAAGTATTTTAACATCATTACATCAAAAAGAAAGATGCTACCCAAGCCAATTTTCGGTAGATCATTATCATACAGGAACCTAGTTTTGAAACTGTAGGCCTACTCAGGTGAATCATGTACAAGAAAATGTGGATACAAATTGCTGTGTTTCTTTTGTGTTTTAAGTATATATTGGAGCCGCATCATGAGAAAACCGGATTTTGCCTATGCAAAAACAAAGGGGCAGATCAGCTGTGCAGTAACTGCACAGCTGATCAGGGTCTTTGTTTTCGCTACACAGCTAGTACAATCCCTCTTCTACTTATATCCAAAAGTTGCTTCCAGTCTGCTTCTGTCACTGTACAGGTCCCTTTGTGTCAGACCTGGTTGGAAACCCCGAAGACCGGTTTTCTTGCGTTGTGGCTCTTATTGTATCTGAATATAAGGGAAAGAAATGAAAATTTCAAACTTCAAATTGTCAGAATAATCTTATTTACAATTCTTAAAACTATACACATTCATATAAACACATTCAATTCATTTCAAATATAAATTCAGGCATCACAACAAACAGCTGGCCCCGAGGTTATAAAACTTTTTTCATGCTCAACTCTGCTGAGCATGAAATTTAAACTGCTCATAATAATCAGAACTGGTTGAAATTTCAGGTTAAGAATGCTAAAGCCTGTAATTTATTATGCTCATAAATGTTAAATTGCCAACAATTTTTGGCATTTTAACATTATGAGTAGAGCAGGATATATTTTATGCTCAGCTGAGTTGAGCATGAAAAAGGTTTTATAGCCTCAGGCCTGAATATATTACTAGAGCCACCTCACAAGAAAACTTGCTTTGTGTTTGCAAAGAAGAAAAAAAGATTAAAATCCTTCCTAAATATGAACCGCCCCATGGGAAAACCAACAAACTGCATATGCGAAAACAAAGACGCAGATCAGCTTCGCGGTAACCGCGAAGCTGATCAGCGTCTTTGTCTTCGCTACTCGGAAAGTACACTTCCTCCTCTACCTAACTCCAAAATTTCAAGCTTCTAGCCTGCTCTTGTGACTGCACAGGCCGGTTTGAGTCGGACCTGTTCGGAAACAACATTGTTGGTTTTCCCATGAGGTGGCTCAAATGTTTCAACTCTAACCAGCCTAGTTTTTGTAGCACCTGGTCAGAAGCACTGACAACATTTTTTCTCATGGTGTGGCTCATTTGATAAATAATGTGTTTGACACAAGATTAACAGCACAAGTGCAAAGTAACGGATAAATAAATACTGATCTTTTTGTTTCGTTTTCATGAAACAATTTTTTGCAATGTTGATACTACAGGTATGGACACCTTATGACCCAATATACACGCTTGAACATATGCAAAATATTCATTTTATAATGCAACAATATTGGCCTAATAAAACGGTTTCATCAATAGTCCCTTTACTTATCTACTGACATAATAAAGACCGTATTATGGTTTTAACGCATCATGATAAAAAGAGCGCCAGTGACATCAATTGTAATGACGTTCTGTGACGTTAAACTCCACCAATGTTATAAATACATGTAACAACAACCCAAAAATAAACAGGTTTATCACACTCAGATTGTATATTGAAGAAATGGCTCAGTAGAAACTCGCCATTTCATCAGTTTACTAATCCTCGCATAATGAACTGACAAGAGCTTTGAAAAATCTTTCCTTAATACGTGTGTGCAATGTGCACCTGGTCACATAAAGCATTACCAGTTAAAACAATTTCATGAGAACAAAATAAAATGACCTTGGAAAGCAATTACAGTAGTCATCTTAATTGCATCCATGCTTTAGATTTCATTCATTTCTTGAAATATATCCATATTTCTGAATCTTTCAACATACTTATACAAGATATGCAAGATCATCTACATTTTTTTGTCTTTAAAAGCAAAGATGCATGTAAAGATGACCTGTCATATATAACGGAAGCCATTTAACAGCCATTTCAGGTATTGAGCTTGAAAATAGGGGAAGAGGAAAAGTTGTGTAAATAAAGGTTTAATCTATATCATTATGTAAAATTGCTTTTCACTCGGATTACAAATTTATAATGGCTATATAAGAGTACAAATTTATTTTAATAGACACCATCAAATAAATTTATACAACTTGTTTATGAGAAAAAAAACAACAACGCAGTATAAAAGCTATCTGCTACACCAAATACGGTAAGCTTTAACTTTGGTCATCATCATTATAATTAATAAGTTTATGTATTAAATCGCCAACAGGATTGGTTCTAAAATGTTTTTACCACAGATGGGCATGGCAGCCATCTTGGTCTTATGACCTTATACAGAATTAACAAAATTTGACATTCAATGACCAACTGAGTGTGGGAATCTGTTCCAGATAGAGAAATCCTACATTTTACCCCATGTGAGAAATTCTTACCTCACCCTCGATATTTCACCCCGGTCGCACCCTGCGTTCAAGTGTTCTTTTTTTAACATTGGTTGTAAAGGATGTCACGTAATTTCGTCGCTAAGCGCACACGTCACAATGACGTCAAAACATTTTATTTCAAAATGGCAGATGCCCCGATTTTAGCATTTTTCTAGGTAAAATCAAGCTTTATGGCGTGCAAGAAAAAGAATCCATCATTCGTGTCAGGTATGGATAGACAAATCTGACATTCTGTGAACCAAGCAGGAGCAGACAGCCTTCTCTGGTCAGAATTTTTATTCCAACATGTGTCATTAAATGACTTTTGTAAGGTTCAGGTGAGCAAAGTACTGAACATGACGTAAAATTAGGAAATAAATCAACAAAAACAGAATTTAAACAAATCAAAACTTTTGAAAAGTTGCAATAACACAATTTTTTTTATATCAAAAAAATCTTCTTTAAGCATAATCAAACATATGCAAAGATAAGGATACATGCTCAAAAAATCACTCCTCATTGTGGGTGTATAATATTTAAACCTTGCAACAGGATGCTCAAATTACTGTCTATACACCAACTTTCAGAAACTGCATTTTTCAAAATCTCACTTTCCTAATAGACCTCAAGAAAACCATGATCATGTCGCCATTTTGCATTTCAAAAGCCTTAAAAAGTGCTACAAAAATTTAGAAAAACGGTTAACAAATAAAAATTTTATACCAGAAAATAATTTTGAATAGAACTTTATGTCAGCAAGGGAAATAACTACTTTCCCGTAAAAAATCTAAATTGATTATTTTTCATGCATAAAATGCACCAAACCAAAACAAAATTTTGTAATTTGTATGCATAGCTGAGTGCCAAACTCTTTCAATTTTAAGGTGTTTGGATTACCTCCCTTGCACATGCAGATGGCCTATTGAAAATAATGTTTGGGCATAATTATTTTATTAGTGAACGGATTTTTGCGGCACTTTTTACCACTTTTGGGTTGCAAAAAGATCACATTATCATATCTTAAGAGGTATCAGAAAGGTGAGATTTTGACAATACAGATTCTGAAAGATGATGTACAGACAGAAGGTATTTAGAGCAGGCTGAACACCAACCCTTATTTTAATAAAGTAATTTAAGGTAGTCTGATTACAGTCAAAGTCTTTTTAATTAAATCAAGATCTTAAGTAATCAACTGTAATCAATTACAGTTACTGGACTATGCAGTACTTTGTATTTTATTGATTACAATGCGATGTAATCAACCCCACACCTGATGCACAGCATCAAACTATTTGAAAAGTACATGCCATGGTTGTTTGCTATTTTAGGTTTCACATCCTAGTCAACAATTTTTCAGGTATGTTGGGACAGAGCCAATGCTTCCTGGGTATTAACCAGACACAACACAATGTCCCATGTGGGAATCTAACCCAGGACCTCTCGATTCAGAGTCCGATGCTCTACTACCAGGCCACCAGACCACCCTCTGTACCCGTGATACAATCAATTACCTTACGTCGGAGACCGATACAACTAGACGCGGCGCGTGGCGGAAGATGGAGTCAGGTGAGTTGACGATTATTTTAATTTTACAGGCATTTATGCGGGGGAGTTTGGGTCAAGAGTTGGCAGAGAAATAAAGTGTACATACCTCTGTTTGTTTGCCATCAACAGTATTCTAAACAACATCTCCTTGCCACAGAAACAATAGTTTTCTCGGCGAAAAATTCCACCATCGTCACGAAAAATGATTGCATTTCCTAATTTCTCCAATCATTCGTCACCTATTGACATTTTTAACATTTCAATATAGACCAAAAACATTCTTTGTTACATACACACAGAAAACAATAATGAAGTCAGGCTGGTTTGTTCACAATATGGTGTTGAACACACACAGGGTTGATCGATTAGGATACAACTAACCTATACGAGTCAATTACCTCGATACAACTCACGTATAAGACTTTTGGATAGAAAATGATGCTCCTTACGTCGGAGAATAGAGCAAAAAATGATACTACTTACGTCAAAAGACTATTGTACATTGGACCAAAGCCTTGCCACGACAGTGCGGGGCCACTATCATATAGACAAAGAGGGCAGTGAAACCAGCAGAAGAAATTAGTTGTGATTTTACCAACCTGCTGTTGCCATGGGGCAGGAGTTTTAGCGGGGATTTGCTGGACCAGACGTCAAGGTCCCCGCTATTCCCCGGGCCTGGGACTAGGGCATAAGATTCAGCAAATATTCTTAGGACTGCCGGGGTAATCCACCTCCGGGGTAGGATTGAGAATACCATGGCAAAATTGCGAGGATATACTTTTTGATGGCCATCGCCATGCAGGGGAACTGATGCGGTTTGACAAACGAAAACATTTCTTCAGTGAAATTTTCTTCATTCTAGAGCGAAGCAAAGAACGGAACTTTCATCTCAAATCTGTCCCTACATGGTATGATGAACAGGGCAAATAAATTGTGTAGGTCCTAAAAGCCAAATGTCCATGCTATGTCGTAGTTTGAACAAGTTGACATTAATAATCACGAACATGTATTTTTAATCTATGTTGGAAATTAGTATCGGTACTTCGTTCCATTCAAGAAAGGGGCCTAACGGAATGCCAGTATAAATAATAAAAAAAAATTGTGTCGTGTTAGAGGTGTAGTGGGGGGGGGGGGGGGGGGGGGCTACGTGAAGAACGTCAATTGAACGAACAATGCAGACATTTCCTTTTTTTTTTTTTTTTTTTTTTTTTTTTTGAGATTGAGATTGCGATACATTCAGCTGATAAAATTTATGTGTTTGTTGGTGGAAATGTGTGAACTGTTGGTCAACCTTAGACGCGTTGTGACTAAAGTAATAAATAAATAAATAAATAGCATGCCGTATTACCAACTGTTAAAATTGCACAAACAAGAGCCCTTGGAACATGTTGATATAAGGAACGCATGCAAACTTGCCCTGCCTGACACACTCGTGCTCGCTAGTCCGCATGGGCTTTTCAATGTACAGTAGTCTTTTGACGTAAGTAGTATCATTTTTTGCTCTATTCTCCGACGTAAGGAGCATCATTTTCTATCCAAAAGTCTTATACGTGAGTTGTATCGAGGTAATTGACTCATATAGGTTAGTTGTATCCTAATCGATCTACCCTGTGTGTGTTCAACACCATATTGTGAACAAACCAGCCTGACTTCATTATTGTTTTCTGCGTGTATGTAACAAAGAATGATTTTGGTCTATATTGAAACGTTAAAAATGTCAATAGGTGACGAATGATTGGAGAAATTAGTAAATGCAATCATTTTTCGTGACGATGGTGGAATTTTCCGCCGAGAAAACTATTGTTTCTGTGGCAAGGAGATGTTGTTTAGAATACTGTTGATGGCAAACATACAGAGGTATGTACACTTTATTTCTCTGCCAGCTCATGACCCAAACTCCCCCGCATAAATGCCTGTAAAATTAAAATAATCGTCAACTCACCTGACTCCATCTTCAGCCACGCGCTGCGTCTAGTTGTATCAGTCTCCGACGTAAGGTAATTGATTGTATCACGGGTATAGAGGGTGCAGACCATTACATACATAAATAGATTGAACTACCGGTGCCCATGTGGGGATCGAACCCAGGACCTCTCGATTCACAGTCCGATGCTCTACTACCAGGCCACCAGGCCATTACATACATAAATAGATTGAACTACCGGTGAAGTGAAAATAAGATGCTCACATGTGCCTTTGTTTTGGTATATGCATAAAGTATGGTTCTCATAATGCACATCAGGAAAAAATGTCCGTGAAATGTGTACCCCCTAATACCCCACTTTTATATAGTAAAACTGGGGTATGCAGGGGAATATCCATTTTTCTTATTTCTGCTCCAAAACATAGATTGTGGGTACTCGTTAGAACCGCCTCGTCGAGGCGGTTCTAACCTGTACCCACAATCTATGTTTTGAGCAAAAATAAGAAAAATATCAAAATTTTTCTTAAGAAATTTTCAATTTTTAAAGCAGAAAAAAACATCTGTATATTGTATGGGCAAGTTTTCGTAATGAAATATGTACTACATATCACTCGAAAGCAATCTGGGCCCAGTTGTTCAAAACTAACGACGTCGTTAGTTAACGTTTCGTTAAAATTACAAACGTTAATATTACAAATACACTGTTATTTTTTGTTGAAAAAATGTGAGAATCCTTTGCACAAAGGATTCTCATATTTTTCAACAAAAAATAACAGTGTATTTGTTACTTTAGCTGATATTTGCTTAACAAATTTATGTCTTAACGATATCGTTAAGCTAACGATGCTTTGAACAACTGGGTCCAGTTTTCTTGATAAAACTAAAACAATGACAAAAGGATCAATCTTTAAACAGATTGACAAAACAAAAAATGAGCCACCTCGTGGGAAAACAAACAATGTGGTTTCTGAACAGGTCCGACACAAACCGGCCTGTACAAGCACAGAAAAGAGCTAGAAACTTGAAATTTTGGACTTAAGTAGAGGAGGAATTGTACTATCCGAGTTGCGAAAACAAAGGCGCTGATCAGCTTTGCGGTGACCGCGAAGCTGATCTGCGCCTTTGTTTTCGCATATGCAAATTGTTGGTTTTCCCATGAGGCGGCTCAAATAATTGCGCAGAATGAAATATATACCGGCAAGAATATATTATTTCAACACAAAATTGGATAAATTTGAACAACATTCTTCATAACAACATGAAGAAACATACATGCTATATAGCCCTATTTCTGAGGAAGGACAAAAATATTTCTTCCCCCCTAAAAAAAAAAAAAAAAAAAAAAAGTTTTTTATATAATAAATCTCCATATTTTGACCATTTTTTGGCTAAAACAAACACTACTTTGCTGAATCATATTGCTTCTCTATGTCTCGAGTGTCAACATTGTAACAACTACGTTAAAATCATAATTTTGATACAAAACTATTGACTAGTTTTAAAGTATGAGTGACTTGAGGGCAAAACTGAGCAGGTAGACCTATCAGCTTGTTACAGTTGATCCGCATCGTGAGAAAACCGGGTATGCGAAAACAAAGGCGCAGATAGCTTTCGCAGTAACTGCGAAGCTGATCAGCATCTTTGTTTTGGCTTCTCTGATAGTAAAATGCCTCTTCTTCTTAAATCCGAAATTTCAAGCTTCTAGCCATCTTCTGTAGGTGCACAGGCCGGTTTGTGTCAGACCTGGTCGGAAACCCCGAAGACTGGTTTTCTCACGTCGCAGCTCAGTTATAACTCGGCTAACCAGAATAAACAGTTTAAAAAAATGCAAGCGCCATGCAATAGAGCCTTTACATGAGAAAACCAACAATCTGGGTTCCCGACCAGTCCAACACAAACCAGACTGTGAGCACAGAAAATGGCTACAGGCTTCTCATTTTGGACTTAGAAAGTAGAGGTATTGTACTATCTAAGTAGCAAAAACTATACAGCTGTACAGTTATTGCACAGATGATCTGCGCCTTTAGTTGTGCATTTGCAGTTTGTTGTTTTTCTGAAGCGGTGACACAAATACTACTTTTATGTGTTTTAGGTAACAAAATAATCATGCTAATTTTTCCATGTGCTAAAATATTTCATAAAAGGTACTATAGCATCATTTTAAACTTTCAAACAAATCATACAAACTTATATATAATGAAAATAATAATTTAAAAATAATTCATGATTGTAAACTATGACTTGCATTGTTTTGTTTTTCCATTCAAAAAAATGAGTCTTACACTAATTTCTCTCAAATATTAACGAAACATTTTATTGATATACTACAGTTGAAATCAAGCACACATTGTCTATGAGTCTAAATTTACTAGCTAAATATGTAATGACAGCCAGAGTAACTGCACAGCTGATCAGAGCCTTTGTTTTTGCTACACATATAGTACAATTCCTCTTCTACTTAAATCCGAAATTTCAAGCTTTTAGTCATCTCCTGCAACTGTTGTGACAAACCTTTTGGTAAACCCCTAAGACTGGTTGTCACACGCCCCAGATCTATCTTATTTCACACATTCCTTGGACAGGCAGTACCCTTACACAGTGCTGATAATGTCATCCACTAGTGAAAATATTGCTACACTTAGTACAGACGTGTGTATGCAGGGCTTTTTCTGACCTTTTTGGCAAATTTTTGGTACCGATGAAATTGGGAAAAAATTGTGATTTTGGGGAAAAATACGACGATTTTGGGAAAAAATAGTGCAATTTTTAGCAAAATTGGGAAAGTTTACCTTTTAAATTGGGATTTTTCTGCTAATTGTAAATGGTCTGGGTAATTTTTTCAGCCAATTAAGAAAAAACTTGGTACCAGAAACCGGACCCAGTTTTGTATAGAGAAAAAGCCCTGGTATGTTAACATCAAAATACAAACTATATGAGCCATGATGCCAGAAACCGGTCTTTGGGGTTTTTGACCAGGTCTGACATAAACCAGCCTGTTCAATCACAGAAGAGGGCTAGAGGCTGGAAATTTTGGATTTAGAAAGAAGAGGAATTGTACTATCCGTGTAGCGAAAACAAAGGTGCTGATCAGCTACTGCAAAGCTGCGGCAAAAATCCGGTTTTCTCACGACGTTCATTTTAGAACAGGCATGTTATATAGTCTTGAACAAGGATAAAACACAACAAAGATCATTACTAAAAAGTTGGAGGACTGAGAAATTTAAAACTTTTCAATATTATCATGGCAAAATATGTTATATATAGAATTTCGTTCTTATTGTGCAAGTAGGAAATGGAAGTCACAATAATGGAAATATTACATGCAAAAAGTTTTGAATACGACTGGACATCTCTCTACTGAAAGACTTGTGTCTGCTGACTCTGGTCAGTGCCTTTGTAATCAGCCAAAAAATAACTCCTTAAACCGCAAAGGATTTGTTTCTGTTTTGTGCAATCCCAGACAACAACTTTTCTGTCATGTCGGGATAAACTAGAAATTGGCTGCAAGCAAGGCTTTCAGTATACCCCCCGCAAAATTATCTAAGGCCAATAACTTCCTTTAAGTCAAACATGCAAAACATTTGTCAAAAATATCTTTTCAGCATTATAATCCTTCATGAAAATCCTCCGTAAGTCTGACTCATGTCTGTAAGGTATTAAATAATATACTGAAAGCTCAGGGAGTAAAATTATTGTTGATTTCACTGTACACTGTTGATCATTATTTATCATGAGAAATGGTCAAAAATTTGCTATGCTAAAAAAAAGCTGTAAATTTGTCAAAAATAAATTATTCAGCATAAGAATTATTCATGCACATCTGAAATATATCTGGAACAAGTGTGCAAAGAATTCAAATGAAACAATGAAAGCACTAGGAGGACTTGATTTCATAAAGTATGCTCTACCAGCCGTATTGTATATTAGCGATGGTTGAAAAATGTCTAAGTTGAAAAATGCTGTAAATTTGTCAAAAATTATTTTTTCACCAATAAAATTCTTTATGCACATCTTCAATATGTCTGTAACATGTCTGCAAAGTATTGAAAAGAATTACTGAAAGCCCCAGGAGGAGTTGGATTTCACAAAGTATGTACTATCAACCATAATTGAATATAAGCAGAAATGGTCAAAATTGGCTAAGTTTAAAAAGCTGTAAATTTGTCAAAACTAAAATTTTCAGCATAAAAATTCTTCATGCACATCTTCAATATATCTGGAACAAATCTGCAAAGAATTAAAAAAAAACAATGAAAGCCCTAGGAGCAGTTGATTTCACAAAGTATGCACTTCCAACCATTATTGTATGTAAGCAATAGTCGAAAAATGGCTAAGTTAAAAAATGCTGTAAATTTGTCAAAAACTATTTTTTCAGCATTATAATTCTTCATGCACATCTTCAATATGACTGTAACATGTCTGCAAAGTACTGAAAAGAAATACTGAAAGCCCTAGGAGGAGTTGATTTTACAAAGTATGTATGTAAGCAATTGTCGAAAAATGCCAAAGTTAAAAAATGCTGTAAATTTGTCAAAAATTATTTTTTCAGCATTATAATTCTTCATGCACATCTTCAATATGTCTATAACATGTCTGCAAAGTACTGAAAAGAAATACTGAAAGCCCTAGGAGGAGTTGATTTCACAAAGTATGTATGTAAGCAATAGTCAAAAAATGGCAAAGTTAAAAAATGCTGTAAATTTGTCAAAAATTATTTTTTCAGCATTATAATTCTTCATGCACATCTTCAATATGTCTGTAACATGTCTGCAAAGTACTGAAAAGAAACACTGAAAGCCCTAGGAGGAGTTGATTTCACAAAGTATGCACTACCAACCATTATTGAATATAAGCAATTATAGAAAAATTTGCTAAGTTAAAAATGCTGTAAATTTGTCAAAAATGATTTTTTCAGCATGACAATTGTTCATGCACATCTGCAATATATCTGAAACATATCAGCAAAATATTTAAAGGAAACATTGAAAACTGTAAGAGGAGTTGATTTCACAAAGTATGTACTTTCAGTACTATGGCAAACATGTTATAGGAAGACTTAAAAAGTCCCATAACTCTTGCAACACTGACCCTTTGGCCCCTAAATTCATACCACACATGTATTGTCTGATGGTGCAAGTGTGGTGAAAATTTGAAACAAATCAGGCAAAAGCTACTCAAGTTATTCAGCAAAGATGTCCAAATGTTGACGGAATGACGGAATGACGGAATCACGGAGTCACGGAATCACGGAATCACGGAATGACGGACAGGCTGAAAACAGTATACCCCCCTAAAACTTCGTTTTGCGGGGGGTATAAAAACACTGCTTCCACACCCTGGATATTAACCAGTACTTTGAGGAGTTAAAGTTATCATGCACTCAATTTATTAAAATCTTTCATCAGGAAAACATGTCCGTGAAATGTTTACCCCCTTGAACCCCACTTTTATATAGGAAAACTGGGGTATGCGGTTCTAACGTGTACCCACAATCTATGTTTTGAGCAAATGTAAGAAAAATATCAAAGATTTACTATTGATTTTTTTTCAATTATCACAACTTAAAAAATCTCTGTATATTTCATGGTCGTGTTTTCGTAATGAAACTACAAAAATATTGTAAACAAATTACATATAACAAGCTTTTATCCAATAAATAATAAAATTCAACAAAAACTAGCAAACAAGTAACAGGCACACATCAAAATTGAGCTGCATAATGCGAAAACATGCTTTTGTTGAAAGGTAGCTGTGCAGCTGACCATCATCGTTTTTTTCTACTAAAAGATGGTACAAGAAAGAACAGAAAGACCAGGGCCCAGTTGTTCAAAACTAACGACGTCGTTAGTTAACGCTTTGTTAAAATTTCAAACATTAATATTACAAATACACTGTTATTTTTTGTTGAAAAAATGTGAGAATCCTTTGCACTGCAAAGGATTTTCACATTTTTTCAACAAAAAATAACAGTGTATTTGTTACTTTAGCTGATATTTGCTGAACAAATTTATGTCTTAACGATATCGTTAAGCTAACGATGCTTTGAACAACTGGCTCCAGGATTTGAAATTAATGATGGAATTGGCCTAAAAGTTGTTTTCATGGCAGATTTGTGAAATACAGCTTTTTTTATTATTTTTTTTTTAGTTTAAACCCTTTTATGTTCAGTTAATTTTAACTATCATTCGCCTATCACATGTGAATGATATGTCTCATTTCTTTCAAGGCACATCAATGTCATAAACGTCCTACCCAATTTCAACAAATAGAACCCCAAATTTTAAAACCACACTTCAAAACCACTAAAACACTATATCAAGGTTGTCCTAGCCAACACTCATGCAAAATTCAGAATAATATTCAACTTTAACACATCAATACTATAATGCATATCTGTTCCCCAATACGCATATCTTAACAGTCAAGACAGTTTCAATTTGAGCCGCCAATTCAGAAAACTAACAATCTGCATATGCGAAAACAAAGGCACAGATCAGCCGTTTTGTTTTCCCTCCATGGTTAGTACAATCCATATTCTTCTTAAATCCAAAATGTCAAGCTTCTAGCCTGCTTCTGTGGCTGTACAGACCAGTTTGTGTCGGACGTAGTCGAAACCCCCAAATTGTTGGTTTCCTCAAGCGACAGCTCATATGGTATCAGATCATCTACAGTGGAGTCATATCACTCAGTATTAAGAGAGCACATATGATCTATTCTTCACCATCTTCACTGACCCCTGTGTAGAAGTCTGTCATGGGACTATTCAATCTAACCACTGGAAGACTGCTTACTTCACATCACACAGGGGTACCACTTCCTTCACATCACATAGGGGTACCACTTCCTTATGTTATCACCTTGTCTTAATCCCCTCTCTTGAATATTTACCACTGTACCCGACATTCCCGACTGAATATTCACATACCCTGTTCAGCTACGCCATTGTGATCAAATCCTCCGAATCTCCCTTGATATATCACCATCTGCTTTTTACCTGCATATTTTCTTCCAATCTCACCTCACTGGCATTTGGTATCTGCAATTCTGCATATTCCAATCAATACTACAACATTGCCACTTCACATTTGCGTATGAATTCACATAAACCCATGATTGCATACTCGGTCATTGCTTTTATTCATCACATTTCAAATGCTACATTGCATATTTATCATTGCTTTTCAATTTCTCTTCTACACCACAAATTGCCAACACAACATTGCATATTCTTTAATAATCTCAAACCAGACTTGCACCAAAATTTTTACCGATTTCCCATCCTTAACCCATCTTCAAGCCACGGCATCAACTAATTTTGAACTATCAGAATCGTCTTTTGATTCGGCATCTTGCACTGAATCTTCTTTGAAATGATGTTGCTGTGTTTCCTTAACCCAAGACAAAGTCCTGCTCTTCTTATCTATAGCACTCTTAGCTTTCAGAGTTAATGCTGTGTTTTCTGAGTTCTTAACATCCACCTTAAGAACCGAACTATCCCCTAGAGTCCTTGCAGAATGAGTTGTTTTTGATGAATGATTAGAAATTTCTTCTACATTTTCACCTACAGTCTTTTCAGTACTCGACTGCTGTGATAGGATTTCGTGGAGATTTAGGTCATAATTATATATAGAATCTATGTAATTCTTGTTCAGATTTGTCGGAAGATCAAGCAGAGTATCTCCTTCTTCTGTTAATTCTTCCACAGTCAAGTTGTCTGAATTTGTGTCTGTAAAATTTAGAACCTCTTTCGAATTGTCTAGACCATTTTCAACATTTTCGTTGTCATTTTCATCTAAGGCATTCTCCGAAGCAGCAGGAGAATCTGGATTAAGTATTTTTGGAGTCATTGCTACATCATCACCGGATACAACACTATTGCTCGCTGAATTTGAATTTGAGTTCCTAGTCTTACGATGTAAACTAGTTTGTTTTGTGTCGGTTTCATATTCATTTGTTATACTTTCATCATCACCCTCATAACCATTTTCAACATTTTTATCATTTTCATCATCATCGTCATCATCATCGATTTCATCATTTCCCGCCAGTTTTGTTTTAGATTTTTCTATTTCATTCCCATATTTATCCGTCTCAGGCTCCGAGCAAGGATAATTTTCAGAAATGGGTTCTGATAGGATACTGGAAGTAAATGACAGAACACTGCAACCACTTGGTGTTCGAGAATGACCGTAATGAGCAAACACATGAGGAACACCGGGAGTTGCTAGTCGGGGAGGATACTCCTTCATTTCAAGCTCGATCTGGGCAATCATTTCACGATAGGATTCCCGGGCTTTTTCTGTCAAGTCTACTAGTCGTTTGAAGTTTTCCTGCAAAATCAAATATAGATTATGTTGAAAATTCAATATATAAATTAATTAAGTTTACAAATGTAGAAACACATGAGATATGAGCCTGTGCATAGGAAAACCAACAATTTGGGTTCCGACCAGGTCCGACACAAACTGGGCTGTACAGTCACAGAAGATGGTTAGAGACTGGAAGTTTTGGATTTAGGAAGAAGAGGAATTGTACTATTTGTGTAGCGAAGCTGATCTGTGCCTTTGTTTTCGCCTATGCAGATTGTTGGTTGTCCCATGCGGCAGCTCATATCAAAGAAGTTTTAACTCTGATTCTCTTTTGCCCAAGATGGCAGGATAGCTCACGACACTTTGTAACTGTATTTAGCTTCTCACAAGCCAGATATGCCTGCTTTTATATTGCATTTGGATTTTATCGAGCTAGCTGTATTTCATTTTCTTACATTTAAATCAAGCTATTTAAGTATTCATTCCATTTACCTCCGATCCTTCGTAGCTGAACACCCGGATCACACTGACAGAGACCAGTTTGGCTGGCACAGGCTGTTATTTCATTTTCTTACATTTAAATCCAGCTATACAAGTATTCATTTAATTTACCTCCGATCCTTCATAACTGAACACCCCGACCACACTGACAGGGACCAGTTTGGCACAGGCTCGTCCCAGGGCCCTACGCCCCAGGGCAAACACGAATGGCACCTCTTGCTCATTGCATAGATCAAGAATAATATTCAAGGCCTCATCCAAACCACCTGAAACCAGAGTTGATATATGTCGAGTTATTCACTCAAATCTACAGGAGCTGCCGAGTTATTCAGTAACTACTTCTGTTCAGGGTTTCTTGTGTGGCATTTTAAATATCTGCATAGGTTGGACTTCTTAATTCTGAGTCCTACATACTAACAATAGGTATGTACACTTCCCCAATTCCCAAGTCTTGGTTTTTGATTGTTTGTACTAGTTTAGTTTTAACATATTTATTGCTCTTGTTAAGCAAGGGGTTGGGCCACAAGTTTTACCAACATTAGATATGGCCCTTACCCTAATGTACCAGTCATTTAAGCTGTTTTTTTTGTGTGTTTTTTTTTTTTTTGTTGTTCTTGTTTTTTTTTTTTTTTTTTTTTTTTTTTTTTGCTGTTGTTGTTTTTCTTGAAAACCAGCTTCCATCAAGCTACTTGGCTTTATTTTACCTTTTGACTGTATTTTCTCCAGGTTAGGCGAGATAATCACGCACTTGATCTTCTTCAACTTGAGATGTTTAGTGACCTCCCTCAGTCCGAGTACGATCCTCCGTTTAGCCTTCGCCTTGATAGGGTCTTTGTGGTACTGTCGGTCCTGGAATCGTACCAGGTCGCTCAGCAGCGTCGTGCAGCAGGTGTCGATCTCCTTGTCTAGAATCTGGTTGCAGTATCTGGAAAAAGAGACAATTGATTTGAGCCGCCCCATGGGAGAACCAACCAGAGGACCAATGGTCCTGTAAACGCTCACCTGAAACCCTGAGATATATACCAATAAACTTGTTTGACTAGAATGGTGATGTACATGTATATAACCCCAGGGCTGGGTCAGAGCAACCCCTGGAGTCAATTTCTTTTTGAAAACATAAAACCTCAGTCCATTTGCCAATTAACTGCAAATTTTGCCCTTCAAATGACATTTAAACAATTTTCCCCATTAAAATAAATGGGCGACCTATGTTGACCTTGCCGTAAAATAGGTCAAGGTCATCCAAGGGTCACGATTTATATAAACTTTGTAGAGCTCCATTGCCTGATGCTTCATGCCAAGTTTCAAAATCATAGGCCTTCTGGTTCTGGAGGAAAACATTTTTAAAGGTTTTTGCTATTTATAGCCATGGCAGCCATCTTGGTCATGTGACCTTGACCATTTATACATGCTTTCATTCCCACTTCCTAACAATGCTCCTCATAAAGTTTGGCTTTGATTGGCCAAGCGGTTTCTGAACAGAAGATCTTTGAATATCACTGTAATATACATGTATATTGCCCCGGGCGTGGGGGCAGACAGACCCCTGGGGTCCAAATTTTTTCAGAATCATCAATCTTAAGTCCATTTGCCCATTTCCTGCAAGTTTTTCCCCACAAATGACATTTTAACAGTTTTTCCCATTCAAATGCATGAGCGGCCTATGTTGACCTTGCCGTAAAATAGGTCAAGGTCATCCCAGGGTCATAATTTATATAAACTTTGTAGAGCTCCAGTCACTGATGCTTCACACCAAGTTTCAAAATCACTGGCCTTCTGGTTCTGGAGAAGAAGATTTTTAAAGTTTTTTTTCTATTTATAGCTATGGCGGCCATCTTGGTCATGTGACCTTGACCATTTATATAAACTTTCTTTCCCTCTTCCCAAGGATGCTCCATATGAAGTTTGGCTTTGATTGGCCAAGCGGTTTCAGGGGAGAAGATGTTTTATTATTATGGAAATACATGTATACATGTATATATCCCAGGGGCAGGGGCAGACAACCCCCCAGGGGCTAAAATTTTCCATTAACATTAATCTTCTGTCCATTTGCCTATTCCCAGTAAGTTTTACCCATTAAATAGCATTTTACCATTTTTTCCCATTCAAATGCATTGGCGACCTAAGTTGACCTTGCCGTAAAATAGGTCAAGGTCATCCTAGGGTCATGATTTATATAAACTATGATGGGTCCAAGTCCCCGATGCTACATACCAAGTTTCGTGGAAATCGGCCCACTAGTTCTGGAGAAGAAGATTTTTAAAGGTTTTTGCTATTTATAGCCATGGCGGCCATCTTGGTCATGTGACCTGGACATTTATATAAACTTTCGTTCCCCCTTCCTAAGGATGCTCCACATGAAGTTTGGCTTTGATTGGCCAAGCGGTTTCAGAGGAGAAGATCTTTGAAATTGTGAACGACGGACGGACGGACGCCGGAGCATAAGCTCACCTGTGAGCCTTCGGCTCAGGTGAGCTAACAATCTGCACAGGCAAAAACAAAGACGCAGATCAGCTTCGCGGTAACCGCGAAGCTGATCAGCACCTTTGTTTTCGATACTCGGATAGTACAATCCCTCTTCTACTTAAATCCAAAATTTCAAGCTTCTAGCTCTTTTCTGTGACTGTACAGGTCGGTTTGTGTCAGACCTGTTCGGAAACCACATTGTTGGTTTTCCCACGGGGTGGCTCATTTATGGTTACAATTCCTGGTTGACAACTACGGTAATGTTGTAATGTTTAACTCTCTTGTCTAAGATCTGGCTGCAATTTTTGAGAAAAGATTCACCAATCATTTTGTTGTTTATATTACAATCATGGTAAAAGTATCTGGAAAACTATTTACCAATCTGAAAATTCAGGTGAGCTTAAAACTTTACCATATGAAGCAGGATACCCAAAAGAAGCTTCATCTGAAATAAATGATTTATGTGACAAGCGTTAAAGAATGTTGACATGCTTACTCCCTGAACCACCGACTATGTATCTTCAGTTTCACTTGGAATGACCCTGTTATAGGACTGTTGCCTCCCGACCCTAGGGGGCTAGGGCCGGGAGATAAGGGGCTGAGACAACTAGGGGATGGCTGTCTAATGGGAGATACTCTATACTTACTCCCTGAACCTCCGACTATGTATCTTCAGTTTCACTTGGAATGACCCTGTTATAGGACTGTTGCCTCCCGACCCAAGGGGGCTAGGGCCGGGAGATAAGGGGCTGAGACAACTAGGGGATGGCTGTCTAATGGGAGATACTCTATACTTACTCCCTGAACCTCCGACTGTGTATCTTCAGTTTCACTTGGAATGACCCTGTTATAGGACTGTTGCCTCCCGACCACAGGGGGCTAGGGCCCAGAGATAAGGGACTGAGACAACAAGGGGATGGCTGTCTAATGGGAGATAACTCTGTATACTTACTCCCTGAACCTTCGACTATGTATCTTCAGTTTCACTTGAAATGACCCTGTTATAGGACTGTTACCTCCCGACCCTAGGGGGCTAGGGCCTGGAAAGGGGCTGAGACAACTAGGGGATGGCTGACTAATGGGACATAACTCTGTATACTTACTCCCTGAACCGCCGACTATGTATCTTCAGTTTAACTTGGAATGACCCTGTTATAGGGCTGTTGCCTCCTGACCCCAGGGGGCTAGGACCTGGAGATAAGGGGCTGAGGCAACTAGGGGATGGCTGACTAATGGGAGATAACTCTGCACTAGGAGGATTTTCAATTCCAATTTCTGCTGTAGTTCTGAAGCCCACTGCTGCAATACAGAGAAAAGACAACTGACAAGGTGGTATTTGATGTTGAAAGTGGAACAATTTTGTTTTTTTTTTTTTAGGCTTAACGTCCCAGTCAACAATTTTTCAGTCATGTCCGGACGGAGCCAACCCTTCCTACTGTAGGGAGTTAATGTGTCTTGCTCAAGGACACAACATGGTGATGCCTGTGAGGATCAAACCCAGGACCTCTCGATTCGGAGTTGGACGCTCTACCATTAGGCCATTGCGCTCCCTAAATTTGATGTTGAATGTGGGAACAATTTTAGTACATGTTCATGTGCAAAGTATGTGTTGTAGGTACTCTGCTAAATTACATTAGTAGAAAGGTACAAGTAGGCAAAGATTTAAAACTACTTTAAATTTGTACCCACACCAATTATGAATTATTACAAACTTTTGTGCAATATATCTGTTTTGGTGCCTTAACCAGGATACAACAACCATATTAATATGGAACACACAGGAGCTGCTTTAGTCACTCACATTTACATGTATTTGTCCTATTGCTTGAAACCATAAAACAAATGTTGAAATGATTCAATAAAACATATATTTCTTGCAGTGGGAATAACATACCAAAAGTTCATTGAGGAGAACAATCAATTTTCCAAAGGTATCCCATTGCCTTGCAAAATTAGTTGTTGTTGTTTTTTCCATTTTTTTTTTGGAAGTGGCTACTGACAGCCGGCTGTCAATAGCGAAAGTTCGCTACTGACAGCCGGCTGTCAATAGCGAAAGTTCGCTATTGACAGCCAGCTATATATTTCTTTATATTTGTGGGTTTCTAACAATTGGCTTATCTTTAATATTGTCAGATATATGAATGACATTAAATCTTATGACCCTAGGTTCATCACATGTATCCTTTAAGAATATGTTTTGTATGTATGTTTGGGATTTGGGCCAGAATTCAGACTTTCAAAAAAATGTTAAAATTTGTGGTTATAACTTAATGTTTTTCTTTTCAAGTTTTCCATATTCTGACAGCCACTTTGTGACTTACAAGGCATTCATTAAACCATAAGTACCTTTAAGGGCAGATTTCATTCAATGACATGGGGCTTTAGGGACTACAGATCAAAATAATCTAACATCTTTTAAATATAAAACTTTCTACAAACTAATGTCCATCTTTTATAGGTATACAAAGGCTAGTTCTCCTCATATGACATAAGACCCAAGGAACCTTTGATTTGGTACTGTGTGGGGGTGGGGTAAAGGCAAAAATCTAGACCCTTAAAAATTTGAAAGTATGCCCAACAAAATGAGAAACACATTTGTAAGATTTTCCCATTAAGCTTCTCATGAGTTGGATACAAAATGCCTTACCATTTCCATGTCAGATCACATCTTATCATAACTGTAGTATGGCATATCTAGATGACTAAGTAATTTATAAACCACTTTGATAAACGACTAGGCAAGCTGGCTGTCACTAGGGAAAGTTCGCTACGGACAGCCAGCTGTCGATAGCGAAAATCCGCTATTAACAGCCAGCTATATATTCCTAATCTTAATTGATACGTATCTATTGGTTTCTGATAAGGATTTAGATTTTAACATCCCCAGGCTTTAAATGATGCCTGAGGTGAGTTGAATCATCAAGTCTAGGATATCATCACAGGTCATGGCTGAGTTCATACAAATTTTATGCCTTATTGGGGACTAATTCATACTGGGAATAGCATTAATTGAGAAGTCATTACCACATGTAAGACATGTAACTATTTCGGAGATTAGAAGTAAATTTTCTGGCCATGAAAATGTAAACTGAGGTGAGCTGAATCATCCAGACTAGCATAAACGGGTCATGGCTAAGACTCAACACATAAATTTATGCCTTACTGGGGAATAATTCACACCGGGGATAACACTTACTGGGAATTAAATAAATATCAGATTTTGGAAAAAATCTCCAAAATGTAGAATTCCTGAAGATTTTGACTGTTCTCAATCTGGTATTTAACAAACACACGATGATTTAAATATATATTAATATTTGCTTGGAAACAAAAACTCATCAAAATTACAAATTTAAATAGATATAAAATTTTCATGTAAGATCACGCCTTGTTGAAACGTTAGCATATAATAGATTCTGACAATGATCTCCACTCAGAAACTACTTTATTCACACATTCATGCATGTATTGGAGGAATATTGTTATATAAAGTCATTTAATGGCTATAAACTTGCAGGAAATATGTAAATGGATAAAAAGTTTATCATTTTGAATACAATTTGAAATTTTGTACGTGCCTCAGTCTGTACATATATGTTCATGGCATTATATTTCTACATCTCTTTCAGACTACTAATAAATAAATAAATCTCTTTCAGACTACTAATAAATAAATAAATTTGTGTATAAATAAATGAATTAAAAAATCATAAAAACTTCAATATTGAATCTGTGATAGCAATATATTGCTGCAGCTCTGATAGAATATCAAATATTTTGATCAAATATTTTGATAAATGAAAGTAAATACTGAATTTCAAATTGTTCACTTTCCTTGTGATCTGTTTGATTGTCACCAATATTTATAAAACCATTCTAAATATAAGGAAATAAACTTATACTCATTAATATACATGAAAATGTGTAGCTGGCTGTCAATAGCGAACTTTCGCTATTGACAGCCGGCTGTCAGTAGCGAAAGTTCGCTATTGACAGCCGGCTGTCAGTAGCGATCGCCTTTTTTTTTTTTTGCAAAATATGTCAATTCCTTTTTTGTATGGTGATAAGAAAAATACTTTTGAGTGTTTATTCTCTTTCGGACTTTGAATAATTGACAAGCAGTACCTACCGTCTTGTGAAAGGTCACTCTCTCCACTGACAACTCCTATACCAACAGGGGCACTGGAAAAACAAGAAGAGAACATTGACAATATTTTCAGTTTGAGAAGGAATTACAAATGAGCCGCCGCATGGGAAACCCAACACTCTGCATAGGCGAAAACAAAGACACAGATCAGCTTCGCAGTAAGTGCGAAGCTGATCATCGCCTTTGTTTTCGCAACATGGATGGTGCAATTCCTCTACTTTCTAAATCCAAAATTTCCAGCCTCTAACCATCTTCTGTGACTGAACAGCCCGGTTTGTGTTGGACCTGGTCGGAGCCTAAACTGTTGGTTTTCTCACGCACTGCGCCTTTGGTTTTCAATAGGCAAAAATCCAGTTTTCTCATAATGTGGCTCATATATCTAGTAAAACTGTTATATTGAGATCATTTATAAAATAGTTGTATGAAAATTATTTGGGAGAGTCAAGACATGAGCATGTGAAAATTGAGCCCCAAGGCGAGAAAACCGGTCTTCAGGGTTTCCGACCAGGTCTGACACAAACCGACTTGTGCAGTCACAGAAGCAGGCTAGAAGCTTGAAATTTCGGATTTAAGAAGAAGAGAAAATGTACTATCCGTGTAGCAAAAACAAAGGCGCTGATCAGCTTCTCAGTTCCTGCAAAGCTGATCTGCGCCTTTGTTTTCGCATTGGCAAAAATCCGGTTTTCTCACAACGCAGCTAAATTCATTTCATAATCTAAACACCCATGATATAGAGGCGTAACAATAAAATTGAAATGTAAGAGGCATTTATTAGTAATGGGAGTGATGAGATAGAATTAATTGTTTTTAAAGCCAGATGTACGTAATTGACCTCACGGTAGAATTTTTTTATTTTTTGCATGTGAGTGTATTTTGATGTCCTACATTCGAAAATGAAAAGAAATCAATACCGTTCCGAACTTGTTTTCGAGATATCAGCCTTCAAAATCGTCAAATTTGAGAGCGAAAATACATTGACGCCAACGTAAAATGCGATTTTCAGACCCCATTTTTGTTAATTTTCTTGATATATTTCAAAAATTCCACGGTAGGATTTTTTAAAAAACTGATATGTATTAGAGAAATTCCTGAACTACATATAAATAACGAGAAAGTCCTTAGTTACCGGATTCGTTGTCCTGCTATAGGCGTGCGAAGAGAGGTAGTCGCTGCTGAATTCAGTACATTTTACGCGCGACGTCAGTTTTGCGCCAAAATTTCCGACACTGTTTAGTATTCAATATTGCTAACTGTCGCGGAAATGTTGTTTTCTTCGGGATAACATGTCCACATCTATATTTTGAGCAAAAATAATAAATAATATCAAACTTTTTACATTTCTGAAGTCCTCTGCATAATTGTATGGATATAGTTTCGTATTCCGAACGTAAACTGACGCTAGAAATGACGTTTCGAGCGAAAACTGATGTTACGAATGCGGCATAAAAATGACGTTTCGACCCTTAGATACGCACGTTCCTTTGAGCGCCTTCAATTACGTACATCTGTCTTTAAAGAGGCATTTTCTAGTTTAGACAGAAAGTCATCAAGAGGTATTGTAGATTTTTTTTTTCAATTCAGTTTTACGTCCCTTTCAAGATTATTTCAGCTCATATGAGACGGGTCAATCAGTAGGTGGGGCGAAAAAAAGAGAACCCCGAGAAAAACCACCTGTCACACCCGCAAGCAGAACTTGGCTTGTCTCACATGTGGCCAGAGCGGGGCTCGAACCCACACCAGACACAGCGGTGAGATGATCGAGTGATTAAGAAACAGCGCTCTTAACCGCTCGGCCACGGGGGCCGCCACGTAGAATTATTTGAAGGTGATGAGCGATGCTATGTCTTATACGTTCACCAGCTTTAACCAGTAAACAGAAACAAATAAAATGATTACTTATCATACATAAAAGCAAAGTAAGCAACATAAATAGCTCTAAAGAAACACCTCTTATTTGTACAAAATCTAAAGCAATGAAAGCATTAACTGCTATAGCTACAGGGATTATTATGGCTCCGAAATATCATGAGAGAAAATCGCTCTCGACCGAAATTGGCGAGATTTTCCTATCATTTAGCCAATTTGGCAAAAAATGTGCAAATGAGCCGCCCCATGGGAAAACCAACAATCTGCATAGGCGAAAACAAAGGAGTAGATCAGCTTCGAAGTAACCGCGAAGCTGATCAGCACCTTTGTTTTCGCTCTTAGGATAGTACTAATTCTCCTCTACTTAACTCCAAAATTTCAAGCTTCTAGCCTGCTTCTGTAGCTGTACAGGCCAGTTTATGTCAGACCTGTTCGGAAACCACATTGTTGGTTTTCTCACGAGACGGCTCAAATCTCTCACAAAAAGAGTGGTTCTGTTCTACACAAATTTCAGGAGAAAACTCAAGTGAGTTTTATGATAATAAAGAGGAATTCACAACATTGCTCTATCCAAACTAAAAAAGAGTATGTATACATGGGCCATTACTACAACTTCACCAGTCATTTGTACCCACAGGTATGTAGTAGTTAGTACCTGATTGGTGTGTGTATAAATTTGTAAACCGGGCACAAAAATAATGGATTCAGCCTGAAATCATTCACAACAGTTGTCTTGGTTACTTACTTGCACACTGGCTTCAGCTCAGAATGGACATTCTGTCACGAACTATTCCTTATTTGAGCCGCCTCATGGGAAAACCAACAATGTGGTTTGCGAACAGGTCTGACACAAACCGACCTGTACAGTCACAGAAGATGGCTAGAGGATTTAGAAAGTAGAGGAATTGTACTATTCATGTTGCGAAAACAAAGGCGCTGATCAGCTTCGCAGTAACTGCGAAGCTGATCTGCGCCTTTGTTTTCGCATATGCAGATTGTTAGTTTTCCCATTGGGAGACTCATTTATTAACATTTTTACCAATACCATCAATATAACAATGCAGATATTCACACCGTTCATCCAGATACAACAAACGCGGAAAGGTCTTCCAAACGCGGATATAAACAATAGTATTTTGAACGCCGGGGAAAAATCATTGAGTATTTATTATCTTTAATTTAAACGAATATCGGTTGAGTTGATTTTTGCTTGACATACAATGAAAAAGTACATAACTTAGCAAATGTTTACCTAAAATCCTGTCTCATAAATTTTATTAGTTGGAGAAATATAGGCTTCTAAATCTGACTTGGGTGCACGAAAAGAGAAAAATCATGGTAAGAATGTCTGTAAATCATTATTAAAACACGAAAATATGACCAAGTTGATGTTTTTCGGAGGATCGGGGATCGCTTCAAGTGTTGCCGTCACAAGAACCTCCGCAAATTTATAGGAAGAGAATAAGAACTATTTGAAATAGGGTACTCGCATTTCATATGGTGCAACATACCACGGTTCAAATTCTCAAGCAGGTGAAACAAACTCGGACCATTCGGTGCAACAAAAACGGATAATGAAAACCAAATTTTTGTCTGCTTTTAAGAAAAACTGGCTGCAATCATTGTTAAAGCCAATTTTGTATGATTTAGAGTCCATAAATGGTTGGTTTAAGACCAATTATGGCTTAATATGGCGTGATAAAACCACAAAGAACGTGAATGAGCACTTTCACTACGCTTTGGCCACGACATTAGGAAACCATGTTAACATGTTTTACAAAGCGATAGTCGCATAAAGAAGCTGCATGTTAACCGAAAAATTGACCGAGTTTTTGTTTTAGTTCTTTAAATTCGATGTTTAAAAGCCTTCATGCTGTTTAATAGTGCCATATATGGTCAGAGCTCCAAATGCTTTCGCCTTTCATATTCAAACATCAACTTTCATGAAGATATGGTCAAGAATATATTTATCATGATTGTCTCTGTCCCTCTTAAGTGTGGTGAAGTGAAAGCCTTTGTGGAAGGCCCTCTATGACAACATGTGAAACAAATTATGAATACAAACATACGTGGACTACGAAGATCCAAGACAAGAAGAGCAGTTATACGTGGTGAATGATGTGCACAAAGAACTCGTTACCATGTGGTGTTAAATATGACTGACCGTATCTACACTCAGGGGCACTTCTAACGCAACACTTACATTTTCCGTCATATCTAAAAAATTAAACCACCAAATTAATTTAAATTTTCCGCAAATATAAATCAATTATGCTTGCGTGCTGTGTATATTTTTCATTGAAATTGATTGTCGACAACATATAAAATATTTAGTTTATCTAACAAGACTCAAAAATGAAAAGTCGCAAAACAGCCACTCTACTGAAGAATTTAATAGTATCACAGCGGCGTCTCAAAAAAGTATCATATCCAGCTCATATCCCGTATCCCCAACACCACGAGCTTGCAAGTAAGTTTCCAAGCAATACAAACAAATATGACGTATTTATTCCAAGAAATTTTGCGTTATTGGTCATTTCTGGGATGCGTTTAAAAAACATGCGTATGCAGAAAATACCGTGTTGTATCAAGAGATTTGCAGTAACTGAAGTAGATCCTTGTGGAGGAGTGGAGAAACACCCCACAGGGGTTTGGTATGAAACTGATAAATATTGTCCATGAGGAGGAGGAGGTGTCCCCGTGTCGCCCAGTTCCATTCGGGACACACAGGATATTAACTGACTATGAAACACTTCACTGCTGTGATATCCGAATAATTTGCATTTAGTAATCAGTTCAACCGGGATTTTGTGACTTTTTGTTTTTCAGTCATATTATATAAACATCTAATTTATTGCATTCTAGTCCACCGATTTTTGTGAAAATTACAGAAAGTAGACAACAATAGATGAACTTAATTTGTTGAAAATTTTATGAAAATCGGTTATACGATTTTTGAGTTATGTCCAAAAAGGTAAGTGTTGCGTTAGAAGTGCCCCTGAGTGTATATGACCTTGGCTATTGATCCTGTAAATTTTAGTTTAAACATATTTTATTCAGATTCACAAATAACATATCTACACACATTGGCTAAAGGTACATGGCGAAAAGGATTAGAACGAAAGAAGAGCTTATAGAGTTCTTCTCCATGCAAACGTTAATCCTGATCCGGCGAGGTCGGGTTGGGGGACAGTCTGGCACCAGGGTTTTGTCTTTGAGCAAGACATTTTAATACCCAGGAAGCGGCGGTTCCTTCCTGACACGGCTGAAGTGTCGTTAACTGGGATGTGTATTCACAAAACAAACACACACACAACCTTTACAGGTGTATACATCGTTTCTCTCATTCTACGAAATAATAATCCATAGCAAAAAGCTGTTGGCAGATATGTTATAATATGGTGTTATGTTATATGCCATCCCCGAATTCGATCATAAATCAGGCGCATTACCGACTAAAATGCCAACAGCATGCATTTGTAGCACGTTTACTGTATAATAATCTATTTTCATCATTGTATTTTAATTAGAAAGCGTTTTATCAGTGTTTTTCATGTTAAAACCAGATTTTTGAATCCGTGTTTGTTTTACCCAAATTATGTGGGTCATCCGCGTTGTGTAGTATCAAAGACCGTGGTAAGTTGTACCTTGAAGTAAACAAGGCTGATTTATAAACATGGATATCGACACCTAAGAAAACTTTTCCAGTTTGATGCATGGTATAAATATATTCCATAGATGTCGAAAATTAGATTTGAAGAGATATTTGCACAAAATCAAACAAATATATTCTACAAATATGAAACGAATCGTGAAGTAGGCGAGAAAATAACGATTTACGAATTTAAATCGTTTGTATCTACAGTTTACAGAAATCTTTTGTTATGATACTGTACCATTCTCAAGATAAACCATTCGCATCAGTTTTTCATAAACACATTTTATATAAGAACATTTTAAATGCTATATGTTAATGTTTTCTTACCGTGTGTATTCCCGCGATACAATTGTTTATATCCGCGTTTGGAAGACCCTTCCGCGTTTGTTGTATCTGGATGAACGGTGTGATATTGGTATAATGTAAATTACTGTTTTTTTGATGACAAGAGCTGTCGCAGGACAGCGTAGCTCGCCTGACTTGTGCTTTGCCACTAAATCTATTAAAATCTATGACCAAAGACATTGACCTCAATGTCACTCAGGTGGGTCTTGATGGTACAGCATTAAACTTCAGACCAATATCTACCAACATGCTAAGTTCAACTTGATACAACTACATATAGACTTATAACATAAAATTTCTAAGTCTGTGACCTTGAACCACAGGTGACTCAAGATGCTAAAGCATAAAACTTAAGAATAATATCTAACAGCAAAGTATCAACTAGATCCATCCATCTGTTCCAGCAATTTACAGTTCAAAACACTTTAAGCAAAAGCTTTAACATAAAATTTCAAAGTCTGTGACCTTGAACTCAAGGTCACTCAGGTGGGTCATGATGGTACAGCATAAAACTTCAGACCAATATCTACCAACATGCAAAGTATCAACTTGATCCATCTACATATCCAAGAGATATAGACTTACAAAAACTTGAACCAAAAACTCTAACACAAAATAAGTCCATTACCTTGACCTCAAGGTCACCCAGGTGGGTCATGATGGTACAGAATAAAACACCAGACCAATATCTACCAACATTGCAAAGTATCAACTTGATCCATCAACACCTTCAAGAGATGTAGACTTATAAAAACTTTAACCAAAAAACTTTAACACAAAATTTCTAAGTCCATGACCTTGACCTCAAGGTCACCCAGGTGGGTCATGATGGTACAGCATAAAACTCCAGACCAATATCTACCAATATGCAAAGTATCAACTTGATCCATCCACAACTTCAAGAGATACAGACTCATAAAAACTTTAACCAAAAACTTTAACATTTTGAGCAACGCCGACACTAACGCCGACGCCGACGCTAACGCCGACGCCGGATTGACTGCAATAGCTCTTCCTGTACTTTCGTACAGGCGAGCTAACAATGGAATGTTTTTGCATCATTATACCCTGGTGCTAGCTATATTGTGAGATTTTTGCTGTCTGTTACAAAAAAAAAAACAAAAAAAAAAAAAAACTTTTTTCCAGATCTGGGGCCAACTTTTTGCAAAGGTTTATCAAGATTTGTTGTTATCTTGTAAAATGTGTGCTAATGCATGTGCTTTTAAATTAATGTGTGCTTGTAAATGCATGTTTCATTTGTTTGTTCTGTGGTTTAACATCGTCCCATCCAAATTTTCAGTCAAGATGGG
This sequence comes from Rugalucina vietnamica, assembly GCA_964017185.1. NCBI lineage: Eukaryota > Metazoa > Mollusca > Bivalvia > Lucinida > Lucinidae > Rugalucina > Rugalucina vietnamica. The sequence goes on along the minus strand of OZ024885.1, from coordinate 28,917,257 downwards.
ATGAATTCGAAACTTCCTGAGCCTGAGGTTATAAAACACAAGATACAAGTCAGTGTACAAAGGAAAGCCACAAGCTATATCAAGAAGTTGCATACTGCTCTAAAATTACAAAACACACTGAAAAGGAATCCATTCCAATACAATACACAAACAGTTCTATTTTCATACAGGCAGTTAAAATGCACCTTGTATGGGTATGAGGAAAGGACAAAGTTTAAAGCACCACTGTAAAGTCTCATACAGCATATAACACAAAGTTCTAACTAATGATGAAAGCAAAGCTTAAAGTTTAGTAAGAGAGCACAACAAAGTAAGTACTAAAGGTAAAAGAAATTGATAAACTACACATATTTTCAACATTATAGAAGAAAGGAATATCAAAAGCTAAATCACAATGTTCTAATACATGTATTTGCAAACTGCGCTAGATTCACAAAGTATAACAAAGACTGAAATCACAGATAACTAATGTAAAGAACACTGTTAGAAAGTATTATGTGAGCTGCGACGTGAGAAAACCTGTCTTCGGGGTTTCCAACCTGGTCTGAAACAAACCGGTCTGTGCAGCTACAGAAGATGGCTAGATGCTTAAAATTTCGGATTTAGGAAGAAGAGGAATTGTACTATCCGTGTAGCGAAAACAAAGGCTTGATCAGCTTCACAGTTACTGCGAAGCTGATCTGCGACTTTGTTTTTGCGTAGGCAATAATCCCATTTTCTCACGACGCAGCTCATGTAGTGACCAGTCTACATGAAAGTATGTCTGGTTGTTGAAAAGCTATAGCTCACACAAAAATGTATTGCTACGTAACACATGAGGCTTCATTACAAAGCATGATGAGCTAAGAAGTGAGATGTTACACTGCACACATGAAATTCTAGTGTTACATTGCACACATGAAATTCTAGTGTTACACTGCACACATGAAACTCTAGTGTTACACTGCACACATGAAACTCTAGTGTTACACTGCACACATGAAATTCTGGTGTTTCACTGCACACATGAGCTTCTACCATTACACTGTACATAGCTCTGCTCTAGAGTAACAAAGCATATTAAAGAGCTGAAGCCAACAGAAATACTATTATCACAGCAAATTGTATCACAAAGCATCAAGTAAATAAACTACATAGTAGCATGTAACACACATAGCCATGTTACAAAGCACACTGAGCTTAGAAGCGAGATGTTACAATGCACACAAAAAGTTCAAGTGTTACACTGCACACAGTTCTGCTCTAGAACATTATCTGCTGTAGTTGCTACAGTATACACAAAGTTTCACTACAAAGCACACTGAGAAGACTTAGTGAGATGCTACAATGCACACACAGAGTTCTAATGTTACACTGCACACAGACAGTTAAATGTACCTTATAGGGGTATTGGGGAAGGAGGAGGTAGATAAGATGTCAATCCTGAAAATTCAATCACATGCATGAGAATATCATTCTTTAATATGAACCCTAGAATAAACAAACAATCTGAGTTTCTGACCAGGTCCGACACAAACCAGGCCGTACAGTCACAAAAGCAGGCTAGAAGCTTGAAATTTCAGATTTAGAAAGGAGAGACATTGTACTGTCTATGTGGTGAAAACAAAGGCACTGATCAGCTGTGCTATTACTGCACAGCTGATATGTGTCTTTGTTTTTGCCTATGCATACTGTTTGTTTTTTAATGTAACAGCTCAAATAGTTAAAAATGGGTATTTTCCTATAATAAATAGATATTTTTGCATACAGCACAAAAGTACTCATACACACACTATGTTAATGCCAAAATCATATCCTATGATAATCCCTCATTGAAATAAAAATGTAATATACAGAAATTACTGATTATTGGGACATTTCTCAAGCAAAATTAAGTTGCTAAGCAAAATATTTAGAGTCAACTTTAATAGTTATCCCAGCATTGCTTGTACAAATTCCATCTGTATGAAAACATGTTACTTTTATCACACACTAAATGACTTGGGTCAAATGAAAACAGGCCCTTAGTTTACAATCTCCTCTCAAAGACTTGTTTGCCTCCCCTGGTTTACAAGGCACTATAAATGCACTATAATGCGAGCCGCAACACAGGTTTCCTACCAGGTCGGACACAAACCAGCCTGTACAGTCACAGAAGGAGGCTAGAAGTTTTAAGTTTTGTGATTAAGAAGAAGAGGAATTGTACTATCCGTGTAGCCAAAACAAAGGCGCTAATCAGTTGTGCAGTTACTGCACAACTGATCTACGTCTTTGTTTTCGCATAGGCAAATATCCAGTTTTCTCATATCCCTTGCATCTGTTTGTCCCAATAATCAGCATTTCTGTGGTAAAATGAAAAGTAAACCTTTGCCATGAAATGATATACATACTTCCATGGTAAACTTCGGAGACGACTTTAATGTATAAAGATATATGGTTAACCCTTTTTTGACGAATGTTTTCTCCCATTTTTATCATTTGGAAGAGTCCACTTTTATTTTAGGGGTGCTAGGAGTGTTCTTTAATTTTTATCCCATTTTTCGATGAATTTTCTCTAAGCAAACAGAAAAGCACCAGAATGGACGCCGCATTCTGTGGCGTCACATCTGGGGCTATGCTGTTTGCCTATGTCGCATAAAGAGGATACCAGGCTTATATGAGTTAATGAGGGAAAGATTGGAAGTATTCAATACAACTTCAGGGCTTTTTCTAAACTTTTTGGGAAAAAATTTGGTACCGATGTAATTGGGAAAAAATGTCCAATTTTTCTTGAAATTGGAGAAAAAATAGTGTGTTTTAGCCAAATTGGGAAAATTTTATCTTTCATAAATTGGGATTTTTCAGGGAATTGGGAAAGTTAAAGGTCAATTGGTAAATTTTTCTGCCGATTAAGAAAAAATTTGGTACCGGAAACTGGATCCAGCTTTGTATAGAGAAAATGCCCTGAACTTACTCCCACAGTATGTTATTGAGTTTTCAGCCAAAAAAATTATGCTGCTGCACAATCCAGTAGAACTTATTCTAAGACTGATTCCAAGACTGTAAACTTCATCAAAAATTTTCAAAATTCCTTTGCCTAAATTGTTGCCTTAAATAAGAGCTGTCGCAGGACAGCGTGCTCGACTGCTTCTGACCTTTGTCAAACATAAGGCCAAACCCGACTAGTAACCCAAAGCATTATGCTCATACATCTTTTTGCCTTGATGCAATAAGGCAAAATCACTGAACCATGAAAGTTAACTATAACTACCTAAGATTTAAAGGTCTCACTCATATTGTGAAAGAAGTGTGTTCATATACCAACTGAGTGCCAAGACACAAGGCAAAATCACTGAACCGTGAAATAAGGTCACACTGACCTATAAGTATTTCAGGGTCAAAGCCTCAAAGGTCTACTTACTCATAATGTGAAAGAAATCTGATCATATACCCATTCAGTGTTGAGATATAAAGCAAAATCACTGAACCATGAAATTAGGTCATAGTGACCTATAAGTATGTTTGGGTTCAAGGTCTGGTCATACTCATTCATAATCAGAAAGAAGTATGAAAAATACCAACTGAGTGTTGAGATATAAAGCAAAATCACTGAACCATGAAATTAGGTCACAGTGACCCAGGAATACTTTACGGTCAAAGGTCTTGTCATACTCATACATATCGTGAAAGAAATATGTTCATATACCAATTGAGTGCCGAGATATAAAGGAAAATCACTGAACTGTGAAATTAGGTCATATTGACCTAGGACTACTTTAGGGTCAAAGGTCTTGTCATACGCAAACATAGTGTGAAAGAAGTTTGTTCATAAACTACTTAAGTGCCGAGATATAAGGCAAAGTCACTGAACCGTGAAATTAGGTCACAGTGACCTATAAGTATATTGGGGTCAAAGGTCTGGTCATACTCACTCATAATCTGAAAAAAGTATGAAAATATTCTAATTGAGTGTCAAGATATAAGGCAAAATCACTGAACCGTGAAATTAGGTCACAGAGACCTAGGACTACTTCAGGGTCAAAGGTCTTGTCATACGCAAACATACTTTGAAAGAAGTTTGTTCATAAACCATTTGAGTATCGAGATATAAGGCAAAATCACTGAACCGTGAAATTAGGTCACAGTGACCTATAAGTATATTGGGGTCAAAGGTCTGGTCATACTCACTCATAATCTGAAAAAAGTATGAAAATATACTAAATGAGTGTCAAGATATAAGGTAAAATCACTGAACCGTGAAATTAGGTCACAGTGACCTAGGACTAATTCAGGGTCAAAGGTCTTGTCATACGCAAACATACTTTGAAAGAAGTTTGTTCATAAACCATTTGAGAACTGAGATATAAGGCAAAATCACTGAACCGTGAAATTAGGTCACAGTGACCTATAAGTATATTGGGGTCAAAGGTCTGGTCATACTCACTCATAATCTGAAAAAAGTATGAAAATATACTAATTGAGTGTCAAGATATAAGGCAAAATCACTGAACCGTGAAATTAGGTCACAGTGACCTATAAGTATATCGGGGTCAAAGGCCTGGTCGTACTAACTCATAATCTGAAAGAAGTAAGAAAATATACTAATTGAGTGTCAAGATATAAGGCAAAATCACTGAACCATGGAAAGTAGGTCAACCGACCCTTACCGTCATGACATACAAGTCAGTGTCATAAAGTCAAAAGATGAATGACCAACCATCTTCCTAAGTTGTTTCTATTAAGAAATAAAAAGAAAAAAAAATTGGGGAGTTCTAGATTTTGACCTCTAGCCCCGCTCCCCTGACTCCGACCCAGAGGTCCGATGTCATGGAACCTAAAGTGTATGAAGTATGAATGCTTTATGATAAGTTGTTGTCAAGATATGGACTCATTGTAAAAGTTACACAGCAGTACATCTATTTTTGACAGTGTTCTAGTTTTTAACCTCTAGCCCCACCCCCCAGGCATGGACCGAGAGACCCGATGCCATTAAATGAAACTCAACCCTACAGGGTACCTATGGTCCGAATATGAAAGCCCTCTGATAAAAAGTTTTCAAGATATAGACTTCTAGAATACTATATCACAGAAAAGCCATTATTATTAATGGTGTTCTAGATTTTAACCTCTAGCCCCACCCCCTGGCATGAACCCAGGGATCTGATGCCATGGAATGAAAGCCCACCCTACAGGGTGTCAATGGCCCAAGTATCAATGCTTTCTGATGAGTGGTTGTCAAGATATGGACTTCTAGAAAACTTTAACACAAGAATTGCCATTTTTGAAGGTGTTCTAGATTTTAACCTCCAGCCCCACCCCCTGGCCTGGACCCAGGGGCCCGATGCCATGGAATGAAAGCTAACCCTACAGGGTATCTATGGTCCAAGTATGAATGCTTTCTGATGAGTGGTTGTCAAGATATGGACTTCTAGAAAACTTTAACGCAAGTGTGACGCGCACGCGCACGGGAACGGGAACGTGGACGACCGAGGTGACTGCAATAGCTCTATGCACTTCGTGCAGTCAAGCTAAAAATGTCTTCATCCAAAACATTAATAAAACATTAATACTGGTGCTCAGGTTGGCTGATTTGTAAGTGATACCTGAAAGAAATAGAACAAACATCTGTTGCCCATGCAATAACGAGCAATTCTCATGCTTCAGTGTTTCTAAATGCTAAAAATATTCCCATGAAGTGATGACATTAATCATAAATGAGCCACCGCATGGAAAACCAACAATTTGCATAGGCAAAAACAAAGGCGCAGATCAGCTTCGAGGTAGCCGCGAAGCTGATCAGCGCCTCTGTTCTCGCTACTCGGATAGTACAATTCCTCTACTTTCTAAATCCAAAATTTCCAGCCTCTAACCATCTTCTGTGACTATACAGCCTAGTTTGTGTCAGACCTGGTCGGAAACCACATTGTTGGTTTTCTCACGCACAGGCTCAAATAGTCTTGACCGAGATTCAGACACATTTAAGCATAAATGCATTTGGCATGGCAAAATGTCAAGGTCTGTTTTACCTTCTTGGCAAAAACACCTGCTTTTTGTTATAGTTTTTGTTTTTGTTTTAAAGTTAACGTGTGATATTAAAATTAAATGAAGGCACAAATTACCAAGTTATCATCATAGGTAACCAGTGTCTTTCTTAGAATATTTGTTTCTGTCAGACCGAGTCGAAATTTTATCATAATGTCAAACATGTATTTTGCACATGCAAACTTGTCTTTTCTTTTCTTAGCAATATATAGTGTTGTGTACTTGTTATTTTGGGGAATGGTTGCATAAATTTACATGCTTAATTGTTGCAAATCATTCCATACTCGACAACATCTCACCACTGATTAAGTTTGCTGTACTCACGTTGTTGTTGGTTCATCTTCATCCAGCATTCTTAGTCTCTTCTTTTCTTCTCTCTCTTTTAATATCACCTAAAATTGATTGATTTGATTTAATTCTTAATGTCCTATTCAACAATTTTTCCATAATGTTGGCTTCCTGGGCCCAGTTGTTCAAAACTTCGTTAGCTTAACGTCATCGTTAAGACCTCAACTCGTTAAGTAAATGCCGACTACATAAGCAAATACACTGTTATTTTTTGTTGATAAAATGTGAGAATCCTTTGCATTGCAAAGGATTCTCACATTTTATCAACAAAAAATAACAGTGTATTTGTAATATTCATGTTTGAAATTTTAACGAATCGTTAACTAACGACATCGTTAATTTTGAACAACTGGCCCCTGGGTGTTAACCAGTAGGGAACCTGTGCCTTGCTCAAAGACACTACATAGCGAAGGTAGGTATAGAACCCAGGACCTCTTGCTACTGTACTCTACCTCTATGCCACCGCACTCCACATCTGAGAAATGAGACAAAACTTATTGCCAATTGCGAATTAGTGTCTCCATTTGTCAAAATCAAAGACAACCCCAAGATGTTTCAACATCAGACTTCAAAGACTATGAAAACCCTTTGTAGTAAAAAGTGAACCAAGTTAACCTCGAGACAGTGGCATAGAATTAGCCAATAATAGTTTACTCAAGCTGGTAGATAAACCTAAGTCCCGCCCATATAGTTTATGTGACAGCTGGTCAGTTCACTGACTCAGTTGAATTGAAGTACATTGTAAAATCAATTAAATATTTACATGCTTCAAAATATCTAGTCTTCTTATGATTAGATCAAATTGCAAGATTAAATGTTGTTATGTGCTTTTGTATGTGTCCACAAGACACGTATTTCATGTACTTTATTGAAATAAATTCAGCCACTGACAAGTGACAATAAATAATAATTAGAGGTCAGGTAGTCCTTCCTCCAGTGGTGGCAGGTGGGCGGAGCTTAACTTGTCCTTAGTAAATGGCTAGTTGGGTAAATTGTTTGTACTGAAAATGAACTGTTATAGTGGTGCTATTTTGGGAACTCAAATTCTTTGATCTTATGATTAGACATCATGCAGGTGTTATGTCAGAAAACCACAAAAGGGGCTGGAATATCGCAAACAGCCATATTCAAAGCAATGTAAAATTGGTCAATACAAAATATAGTTCAAACATGATACCAATATTTTGTTGGAACTGATTTTTTTTTTTTTTAAATGTTTTGTTGGTACTGTTTTTTTGTTGTTTTTTTTTTTTTTTTTTTGGGGGGGGGGGGGGGTCTGTTTTGTTTTGTTTTGTTGTGTTTTTTTTTTTTTTTTTTTTTTTTCCAAATTTCCTTTCTCTTGAAAACAACTGATAACCTGACTATTGGGTGAACTAAGAGAAGACTATGAAGTGGAGATTAAGCTATTAAGCTACTCTCCTTGAAAAATCCGAGGCTTCAACAATCATTCAGATGAGACCATAAAGCCAATGACAATTTTCGAGGACAAAGACATGACGAGGATATAATGTGAAGAGGCTGGAGACTATGCTGTGTCTAATGTGTCAAATCCAGGGGACCAAGTCTTAAGACCTGTCTTACGGACAAAACCTGCACAAAGAACAACATGCCAGGGGAATACCCTGACCTAAGGTGTGCTCCAATACACAGAAGTTGCCCAAATTGGTACATGTACCATTAAGACAAAGTCAAAATTCATGTTAAATTATTTAAAAACAGATTTTGACTGTGACTTTGTACCTAAATTACTTACCTTTTTCAATGGGCTGTGTTTCTTAATCTTGGGATTTTCACGTTCTTTCCCTCTTTTAGCTGGTGCACTGGCATCCAGAGGATTTACCTGTAATAACAGTGCATTGTAGAGATATTTCTACCTTCAGAAAGAAACCCAAAATCAAAACAATAGCAAAGGTTAATATAATTATGTGACATAAAAATTTTGCGATATAATATAAATCTTAATATTTTTATCTGCACTGGCCAGGGTAGTCTAATGAATAGCGTATTTGCTTAGCAATCTGGAGGTCGCAAGCTCAATACCTGGCTGGTGCACTCCTGCCATTTGGTGACAACTGTTCATCCTAACGTAATAAAAAAAACAACACCAGTAGGGTGTAACATTTTTAGGATAACATGTCTCTGTAATGTGTACCCCTTTATATAGTTAAAGTGGGGTGTACTGAGACATAGATTTTTTTCTTATTTTTACTCTCATAGATAATGGAACCACCTTGCCAATTCAAATGGAAATCGATTAAATGAGCCGCGTCATGAGAAAACCGGATTTTTGCCTAGGTGAAAACAAAGGGGCAGATCAGCTTCGCGGTAACCGCTAAGCTGATCAGCGCCTTTGTTTTCGCTACTCGGATAGTACAATTCCTCTTCTACTTAAATCCGAAATTTCAAGCTTCTAGCTCTTTTCTGAGCTTGTACAGGCCGGTTTGTGTCGGACCTGGTTGGAAACCCCGAAGACCGGTTTTCTCGCGTCGAGGCTTAAATGATGTCTGTAATTGGGATCAATTGCAACATTTTACCGTGTCTGTTGAAAAATCGTCTGAATGGAAATCTCTGAACATATCCAATTTTTATGCATTTTGAACTCTCCTCATTCAAAATATTTCATACGACCCCTTGAACTTTGAATAATCAAATTCAGACTGTATAATATTTTGTCAGAATGAAGCTACTAACCACATTTTTGAGATCATCTTTCTTTATCACCACTGGGTCTTTCTTTGCAGGTGGTGGGGTAACCTCTTTCTTTTGCTGAAACAATGAAGGAAGGACTTTCAAATTAAGGGAATCAAAATTAAAAGCATTAAATATTGACTTTCACATCAGAAAACAGTTTTGGAAAGCAAGTGTTTGCACTCCTACATCTATCGCCAGTTTTCAGAGTTTTTTGCTGTTTTTTCTAATCTTTAAGGCTGTCACAATAAATTCTTATGCTTTACGAAAACCAGATAAAGTGCTTGACTCTGGCCACCTGTTTGTTTCAAGAATTAGATGAAATATGACATTAACATCTAATTTACTCTTTGTCTCAATATTATAGACAATGGATAAAGTCTGATCAGACTAAATGAAACACTGATCTGAGTCTATAAGATATTAAGGTGGCATTTTTTTCCATATGACTTTCAGTTCACATGCATATGCAAACTTTCTGCATTTTCACCAAACTATTTTAGGTACCCACATGTTGAGTACCCACAATTATCTAGCACACTGAGTGCTTTAATTTATGAATACACATTGTACATACAAATAACTTGAACACCAACGATTCCATGAGAAATCCAAGACCACACAGTTTATACGAACAGTTTCAGTCTTGACTCATAATTTTATGACACAGCTTATTCTGAATACCCACAATTTTGTGTGATTGAATTTCGTGAACATTCTTATAGTGAAGACCAGCATAATTTGCCCATGCTTTTTGTAACAAGACAATATAGTTCTAACATTTTCAATACCCCAAAATATTTATATGCACTTTTGAATACCCACTTATTTTGAATACACTCATGACTCATAAACATTTCGAGTGCCATAACTTTATGTAATAACATAATTACTAAAATATCAATATCTTCTAATTGCCACCAATTTTGAGTGCCAACAAAATTTGATCATCCACACTTATGAATACCCACATATTTTGAGTACCAAAAAAGTTGAAGACCACAGGCTGCCCAAAAATTTGAGAAAAAAGTATAAGAAGTTTCAAGAATTTTATAAGTGCTTCCAAATTTTATATACCCATGATTGTGAGTAACCATATAAATTAGTACCCACAGGCTCGAAATATGACATTCATGATTTCTTACACAAAATGGTCCAAGAGAAATGAAAAATATCTGAAACCTGTAGAATCTGATATCGTACATCTGGAGACTGTTGCTCTTGTTATTTTCACAGTTTACTGATAATGATGATAAAAGCTGAAATAGTGGAGCGGCTTAGTGAGAGATTTTGAGGAAATACTTCAGTTGATGATACAAGCATGAAATTTTCACCATATGTTCTTTACATGACACTAATTAAATTCTGATCCCTGGCCACTTGAAATTCAGCACTTTTCAAGATGGCCGCCAAAAAAAAAAAACAAAATGGCCGACAGTTGTGAAAGGTGTACATGTAGTAAATTGCTCATACCTTAGGTTCTTTTCATCATAGAACAACAATATTGATACCAAAATGAAGCTAAATGATTGCTCTTTCAAATAGAGTTCCAATATACAAATTACCTTATTTACATATTTATGAATATTAATGAGATCTAACTTTTTTTGGCTAAAAATTTAGAAAAAAAACACATCTTATTTTCTGAACGATGTAAAATGTTAAATGAAATAGATAACTGTGGGTTTGATGTTGCTAGACCATAAATTATCATAAATTGACCAAAGCTAATTAGCATGTTCATGAACATTCATTTTAGAATATTTCAAGACTTTGTATGTAGTTTGGTTTAGAAAGTTCATACAGTAAATTGCTCATATCTTTGGTCCTGTTCATAATAGAACAACAATATTGATACCAAAATGAAGCTAAATAATTGTTATTACAAATACAGTTCAAATATGCAAATTACCTCATTTGCATATATATGAATATAAATGAGGTTTTTGTTTTGCTAAAAACTTGAAAAAAAAATCACATCTGATTCACTGAACGATGTCAAATGTTCATGGTGTAGATTGTTTATAAATATCACCTTCATTATAAAATAAATGTCATTAATAAAAGGTCTATGCCATTGTGCTTTCCTTCAAAAAGTGGGAGCTAAGTCTTGAAGAATTTAATTTCTACATTGCAAACAACATCATTCCTTTTTGTCAATTTGACCTTTGCATAATTCTGCGCAAGAATAAATTTATCTACAAGAAACCCAAATATTTCCGTTTTGTTTTCATCACATCTGATGAAGTTCTTTCATGATTTTGGAGGTCTGCAGTTATCAATTACCTTTCAGTATACACCAGTTACTATTTTCTGCCTGGTCTCATCGTTGAGACTATCTTGGCGATAAATAAAAAAACACATACTCCCTGGAATGTTTTCTGGCATATGACACAATATGAGGTACGATCGCCACCTTGGCCTAATCTTCAAAAGTTTTTATGCTCCGGGTTAGACTACTGTGACCATGTGTATTTGGAGAAAGCAATTAGCTAAGAACTTAGAAGTATGTTGTCGCCCATTCTGGTATGCTTGAAATGAGCCGTACTGGCAATTAAAAAGTATGTTTTTTTATTTAACTGACTGATGTGTTTATCAAATGCAAGAGAAGCACTTGGGCACTAACAAACTGCTCTACATGACCGTCGTTGATCTGAAGAAAGCAATTGATCGAGTTCTGAGGGATGTAATCTGGTGGGCAGTTGACGAGAATGACTAGTGCGTCTGGTCCAGTCCATGTATAAGATCATGAGAAGCAGGGTTAGAGTGGGAAGTGGATACGGTGAGGAGTTTGGTGTCAAAGTATGTGTTCATCACGGCTCTGTCCTTAGCCCGCTACTCTTCATCATTGTGCTATAGGCTTTATCCAGGGAGTTCCGCACAGGCTGCCCTTGGGTTCTGTTGTATGCAGATGACTTATGATATGACACTGTCGAGTCCATGGAAGAACTACCTGTTGTTGATGACTTGGAAAGCAGAGATGGAGAGGAAAGTTCTTTGTATGAACATGGGGAAGACAAAGATCATGGTCTCTGGCTTCAATCTGAACCTTCTGAAAAAAAAATCTGGAAAGAATCCGTGGCGTCTGTCAGACAGGTGTAGGAAGAAATGTCGTCTTCTGTGGTGGATGCTTGTCCTGGATGCACAAGAAATGCAGTGGAATCAAATTCAGCTGTACTGGCTGCCTTGAAAAGGCGCGTCCCATAGACGGAAAGCTAGTGAAGGAGGTTCTAGTTGATGACGAAACAGTTGAGGCTGTACCAGAGTTCTGTTATCTGAAAGACATGCTTTCTGCTGGCGGAGGTTGTGAACTGGCTACAGTCACGTGCTGCAAATCGGCTTAGGGCAAGTTTCGTCAACTACACCCTCTCCACACCAATCGCAATCTGCACCGTTTGACCAGAGGTCGAGTGTATTCAACTTATGTACTGCCACATGCAGCAGAAACATGGGCAATAACTGGCAACACTTTGTCGCCTGCAGTGCAGTGACCAAGCAATGATGTGTTGGATATGTAATCTCAAGGCGAATGATGAAGTAAGCTCAGACTCCCTTCTCTCATAGCTTTGACTTCAGGATATAGATGTAGTGCTTCGCTCCAGCAGAATGAGATTGTATGGAC